>OW388291.1:41342422-42666360 GCA_936450465.1 Gibbula magus
GAGAGAGAGAGAGAGAGAGAGAGAGAGAGAGGAGACGTAAAGTTTATTGTTGTCATATTTTTCATACGATGCCCTAGGGCAACATATCACTTTGTCATGGTGACGTGACGTTACGAACAATGCTTTGATCTTACGTTTCGTCTATGACGTTGCATTCGAAAGTGTGCCATGTGACTTTTACGAAACTCGTGCAAATTTGTGTATAACATTCGCTCTCGCTCGGGCAATACACACATTTATTCGTTTCGTAAAAGTCGTATGACACACTTTTTCGGGTAATAATCTCTATTTATTTATGTTGAAAAAGAACATGGGGACATGTATCAGTTTCAGTTATACATGTAGACTTAAACGAATAGCTTATTGTTTTCACCTTTATGTGAACAACAATACAATTAAAATGATTTGGAATAGATGCTTTAAAACAGCTTTACACAATGTGAGTTATTTTCAAGATGATTGAATGTTAATGTCTCCTCATTTCTGAACCATAAAGTAGGATCGTTAAGACGTTCTGATCAAAGAGCTTTAGTTGACAGTCTATTGATATTTGTGAATTTCAAATAGTTTTGAAAATTAGAAACATGTTTCTTAACACTTGTTCTAAGAGTCTTTTGATTGCCTTTGAAAATTTACCATTAGCATCTAATAATATTACCAAATAAAGATATTCTCGAACAACTTTAATCTCGTTAAATCCCATTAAAATTACAAGTTTGAATTTATTTCTAAAAGAAGCCTTAGAAAAGATTTCAATATTACAATATTAACAACAATGTTATCTTTAGGGGATTCATTTGTCATATAATTGCAGGAAATGGACCGGGAAAACTGCTTGTTGGCATCTAATGAGAGGTAATTTGTGCCTGAAAGACGCTCATTTTGTTGTGGCTTTCAACATCAACCTCGAGGGAAAACTGACATTTTGTTGTGAAATACTTTTCAATAAATCCCCTAGCTTTTCTGTTCCTAAATTTGCGATGATGGTCAAAGTAATTGTAAATAAAAAAAAGGATATCGGAGGACATAGACAATGATGTTACATGTATGTTTTATTCATAACTGCATGGGTATACTTGTATTATAGTTTTTTTACAAACCAATAATTCGGCTAAATACGCATGAAAAACAAATTCTCCTTACATTATAAAGATAAGTTCCCGAGATAAAATATATGAGCAAGGTGTCTACAGTAACACATGGTTTTCAGAGGATATATTTAATTTAATCAACTCAAATTAATTCTTCAAAATTACACAATAATGCCAATGTCACCAACAATTCGACTGGGTTCCGCATCTTCCCTACAAGAGCATTGGTGTGAGATATGATGAGAATCCAGTGAACAGTTCCTGAGATATACCACCGAAAAAATCAAAGTCCCACTGTGACCTTGAGATCAATGTTAAGATCACAAGAATCTAATCAGTCCTTTGTCTTCCCTAGAAAAAGCTTTGTGTAAGATATGAAGAGAATCCAAATAATGACTCTTGGGGTATGATACTGACAAGCTTAATGTGCAAGTTCACATGCAGAACAATTCAAAACGCTCAGCATTACTCTCACTATGATGAACCTGTATGCAAAATATGAAACGTGGATAATTCTTGAATCCATCGGTTTTGTCATTCGTAAATACAGACGGACGGAGCCGAATACTATATCCCCCGCATCGCACTAAATGCGACTGGGGATAATAAATCTAAATTTTGACATAAAATTTTCAATATCATTATTTGATGTATACTATACTGACATTTGAAATATCGTTTTTATTGTGATTATGTACAGTGAAATGTAGACCTGTTGTGAATTATTGTAATGGTAAATGTTACGCTGAAACATGTGACCCATATTAACGAACATTAGTAGGTGAGTTATGGGCACAATTAATGATACAATGTGTTTTTGCAAATGTGTACCTGACCATCAACGTATTCAAAGGCTTTGAAGCACGTTTTTTCCATATTTTGTTTTCTCAAATTTTTATTTATCATGAAAGTTTATACAATATATTGCTATGTTAGAGAGTAAATCATCTACATTAAACGCCAGAAGAAACGTTACCTCATTTCTTTTTTTAATAACTTTTTAAGTATCAAAGATATTTGAGAAATGAATTGTTCAAAAGAAAGCTGAAAAACGTAGCTTTATGCTAATAACACATTTAAAAATCCTGATGGATTCATATTGTGTCAAAATGCGGCTTGTTTAAAAAGTTTAAAATTGTCCGGTTTTCGACCAGGCTAGTAGTAACCAATAAATGTGATTTTGATGTCCAGAAGAAGTTGAAAGTTAACTTTTACGTTTGTGACTAGACAAAAAGTGCGTATGCTTTACATCATAACCCCTAAACGATGAAAATACTGTTATTGAGTAAGTTTAAGTGTGAAAATTATGAAATATACTTTTCTAGTCATTAAAGATCTTTTCTCTTAATTTACCTTAGTGAAAACGAGTTTACTGTGTTGTCCAATGACTTAATAGTATTTAGGAACACAGACGATTATTCATGTGAACATTTTCGCTTATATATATACACATTTGCACGATTTTCGTAAAAGTCATATGACACACTTTCGAGTGTAATAATTTCTTTATTACCCATTTTATTCCGTCTTCGCGTAAAAATGGCCAGGAAACGGTCCACTTCTCGACAAGCTACAGTGACGCCAAGAACAATAGTTTTATGACGTCACAGACGACAAAATACGGGAGGTCGCGGTGAAACAATGGTTGCTAGGCAAACGTGATATGTTCACATGTGCTCATATCAATAATATCAACTCGGTTATTTTCAACCATATGGGTAATAAATAGCTATACGGGCCATGTCTTCTCTTTTCAACGTTGAATCAATAATGTAGATTAATAATTTTATACAGGTAATTTCACATTGATTAGATGCAGCATCCATTAGCTACTTGTAAATTAACTTCGCAATAACACCCGATAAATTATAGACCTTTAGCTCTATAAACATCTTGCAGATCCGTGACGCGAAAACATTAATTTCTTCTTGCACTGAACGAAAGAGGCAGAGAAGAATGGTGCCATTATTCCACCATCAACTCAATACTACTGTGTCACCACGTGTTGACGCAAATAAATGGAGAACAAGGCTATCGTGTTAGATTTATCAAATAAGTCATTAAAACATCGGTTCAAATTAGAATTATTTTCCAAAACAGATACACAGATAAAATTGTTTAGAAGGAAAACATGATGGAAACCGTAAAGTGAAGATAGCTGATTTACCCATGTTATTTCAATGACATAGTTTGGCCTAGAATCTTTTGTCATCATGTATCCAAACGCGGAAAATCGCCGTTCACAAAAATCGTGTTCGAACCTCCGTTCGACCATAAACCAATCAAAAACAAGGATTTTAAAATGAAATGGTAGAATAAATGTTTATTTCATGTAACAATATTTATGTAGTTTATATCTTAAAGTTTGCAGACCTTTGTCACCTTGACGTTCATTTCAAGGTCAGAAGGAGATTTTGCCATTTTACCCTTGTCAGGAGGGTATTTCATGAACCATTCATGTTATTCTCTTTAATATTTTACATGAAGTTCTCCTGAAAAAGATGCCAGACTGATTGGATTTTTGGTGACCTTGATTATTCTCAAGGTCACAGAAATTTTGAATTTTTCAGCATGTGGAGCATATTTTAAGAACCATTCACTGGACTTTGTTCAATCTTTCACAATTTTCTTCTAGGGAAGATGCCAGACCCAGTCGATTTTGTTTTACCTTGACATTATTATGAAGGTCACAGTGAAAATTAGAATTTTATTCAGCAAAGAAAATAAATCCTATAAATCTTGTCAGGACAATATCTGTGGAGAGATTTACTAGATGACCTTCCTTAACAAAAAGGAAACTGTAGTGCACATCAGATTTTGGTTACCATGACAATATTTTCAAGGACACGATAAAGCTTGTCATTTTTTAGCACCAAAATCTGTCAGCATGATCTTGGCATTGTAATATCAGGTTCACAGTCAACATCCCAATGCAAGGTATTACTCTTGCCATTCTCCGTTACTGGCTGATTCAAGCCTTGCAGTAATTGGAAATTTTTTAGCACTGAAAAGTGAAAGAAATGCTGCAAGAATTAAATTAGCCAGTAATTGAGACTGGCAAGGTCACTCAGGTAAATATTTGAAAATCAACTGCTTTAGCTGGCTGCATCCTAATTAATCAACTTTGTAGATCGTGTATAGTTCAGTATTCTTAGTTTAAGTGAGTGTGTTGTTTTGTCACTTCAAAGTATGTTATTTTAAATATTGCAAAACATCATCATATGTGCTGTGTAAAAGTATCACAAAAAACATTTGTAAAATAAATTCGGAGCGAAATATGGCCAATCTATCATAAATGGATTTTCCGAATCAATCCGTTAGTATAGTTTTGGTATCATCAAAACGTATTGGCTTATATATATATATATATATATATATATATATATATATATATATATATATATATATATATATAAAAAAAAGAGTAAACATCAGATAGTTTTGACTGGATCAATCTTCTTTAAATACTTAATATTCTTAATACTTTAATACAGTATTAAAGAAGATTGATCCAGTCAAACCCATCTGATGTTTACTCTTTCCTATATATAACCTTACTTCCCGTGAGAAACGTATTGGCATATATATATTGAAAAAGGTATGAAGTGTCAAACGTGGAGAAGTATATAAGCAAATTCAAATAATACAATGAAGACGTATATCAACTTTCAAAATCATGACTTTATCTTCCCAAAATAATGTTATCCAGGCACATATGTAAAAACGTGATCCCAATTTATTTAACTAGGTATGTTTTTTTAGGCTAACATGTGTTCTAAAAATCTCAGTTCTAGGATCACTGGTAACTTCATTTGGATTTTAGTAAGCTGATCTAAACCCAGTTGTATGACTATGAACTGACTTCAAATTGGTCATCGTTAAGATCCAGAATGCCTTTGCTAAGCAGTAGTAACCGCAAACACTCTGCCCTTTGTGTCTATTCATGTACAGATCAATGATGTAACATGTTAGTATTCAAGGTTGTTTTTAATTTGAAGAAGAAACATGGAAGATGATTACTGCAAGTGCTTCCTCGATCTATTTCGTACACTTTAGACTGATATGGTACACTTGTTGCTAATGCAAAATCGATATTTTATCAATAACTGCCATTTCTACAATGTAAAAACTTTTCTCTATTCAAATTATATATACTGGTCGTTCAGGTATGAAGGTAATTAAAATATAGCCTTTTTACTAGAACTGACATGACAAAATGAGAGTTCTATATCGAATGAAAGGCACTCGTGTTCGACTACAAGTGTTCCTATGGATTCAAGTTTAGAGAATGTTTCATGGTGTCAACCAACATGGATACATGGTTATAAATCGTTATTGATTCATACTCACTGTGTTTGCTCATTAATTAAATCGTGTGTTTGTTCGCCCTTGCCAGATATTATAAAATGCCAATTGTTTAAACAAAAGAAAGAATTGATTTACGATGCAAAGGCAGCTTTTTTCAACAATCCTATAATCATTAAAATGCCAAAAACGTTTCCTTCATTTCATGTAATATTACTTTGGATTTACAACAGTATAAATGATGTGATATACTAAATGCGATATTTCAAATGTCACTGACATAAACCATTTGTTTTTATCTATAGTTTAAATAACATATAAACGCAGTCATAGAAAACAAATTTGTGGATTGACTTTTAAAGACATTCAAAACATGATAATTCAGCAAAACATCAGATTATTTTCAATAGATCGTTGAAATTTATTTTCAAATTCTCAATGTATTCTGTCTACATTTCGACCTCTGTATTCTGTCTAGATGATGACCTCTGTATTCTGTCTACATGTCGACCTCTGTATTCTGTCTACATGTCAACCTCTGTATTCTGTCTACATGTCAACCTCTGTATTCTGTCTACATGTCAACCTCTGTATTCTGTCTTCATGTCAACCTCTGTATTCTGTCTACATGCCAACCTCTGTATTCTGTCTTCATGTCAACCCTGTATTCTGTCTTCATGTCAACCTCTGTATTCTGTCTTCATGTCAACCTTTGTATTCTGGCTAAAAGTGGACCTTTGTATTCTGTCTACATGTCAACCTCTGTATTATGTCTACATGCCAACCTCTGTATTCTGTCTACATGTCAACCTCTGTATTCTGTCTACATGTCAACCTCTGTATTCTGTCTTCATGTCAACCTTTGTATTCTGGCTACAAGTGGACCTTTGTATTCTGTCTTCATGTCAACCTTTGTATTATGTCTACATTTCAACCTCTGTATTCTGGCTGCAAGTGGACCTGTGTATTCTGGCTACAAGTGGACCTGTGTATTCTGGCTACAAGTGGACCTTTGAATTATGTCTACATGTCAACCTCTTTATTATGTCTACATATCAACCTCTGTATTCTGTCTACATGTCAACCTCTGTATTCTGTCTTCATGTCAACCTTTGTATTCTGGCTACAAGGTGACCTTTGTATTCTGTCTTCATGTCAACCTCTGTATTATGTCTACATGTCAACCTCTGTATTCTGTCTACATGTGAACCTCTGTATTCTGGCTACAAGCGGACCTGTGTATTCTGGCTACAAGTGGACCTGTGTATTCTGGCTACAAGTGGGCCTCTGTATTTAGTCTACATATCGACGTCTGTATTCTGTCTGTAAGTGAACCTCTTAAATTAGACATCTATCATGTGGTATATTATAATGAAATATCAGCACGACAGTGTTGCTGCTAATCCCGTCATTGTGTTCTCCTCGAAGACTTTCAAGTTGTCACGTGGACTGAAGCCATGGAATGAAGAAGGTAATCAGGTATAGCGTGGAAGCCATACTGTGGCGCAAAACAAACTGAAGACATGAACAGAGAAATCACATTGTGTGGTGTATCAAGTCTATTATATAACAGTGTGTTGTAGGACAACAAAGTCAGTTGTCTTCTAAACATTCCGCGTAAGACCTCATGATATTTCGTTTATTTGTCGTGAGACCATGTGTAAAATGTAAAGATGTAAAATATTTGTGCTCATGTCTGGAAAACAAACTTCATGTATCAATGGTAAGGAATTTCAATATGCCATTGACAGTTTAAATTGTTTTTTCCCATGAAACTGTCTGTGAGGAAGAAGAAATGGATTCATATCCATGACACTTTGAATGAACCATAATCCACATAAAAAGAGACATATATTTTAGATTATTTGATTGGCAACAAGAAGCAAAACATTTCACTCATTAATTGTTAAAAATGGAAGATTTGGAGGAGTAAATGACAACCATTGTCAAGACTGATTAAAAAACAAACCAAACTAAAAAAATATATATTTCAAACCTTCCTCTAGGTATTGCAAGTGATTTTATTATTGTTATAATATCCCATTTTATGAGTAACAGTATGAAATCAACTGTGGAGGTAAATCTTCCTCAATTTACTAACTTCCAGCTCAACAAACAAAGATTGTAAGAATATGATACTCATTCCCAAAGTAACTAACTAGACAAAGTTTGATATAAGCAATTATTACCCATATGGTTGAAAATAACCGAGTTAATATTATTGATATGAGCACATGTGCACATATCACGTTTGCCTAGCAACGATTGTTTCACCGCGGCTTCCCGTATTTTGTCGTCTGTGACGTCATAAAACGATTGTTCGTGACGTCACTGTAGCTTGCCGTTACAATGGAAGTGAGCCGTTTCCTGGCTAATTTTACGCGAATCAAATGGAATAGAATGGGTAATAAAGAAATTATTACACTCGAAAGTGTGCCATATGAATTTTACGAAACTCGTGCAAATGTATGTATAACCCTCGCTCTCGCTCGGGCAATACAAAAATTCACACTCGTTTCGTAAAAGTCATATGACACACTTCCTCGGGTAATAATCTCTATCTAAACCATTATTCTTTGGTTTATTCAGAAACAATTCTTCACATAGGTCAGTCGAAAAGAAATACAACTAGGCCTACTTTATTTGTTACCTCATTATATTGAAATCGATTTCCTCAAAAGTGTTGCTAAGTTTTCAGGGCTTCAAAATGTTTTAGTTAGAATACTGTACGAACATGGCCCCTTCGTCTAATATGGTTGCAGACTGTGATTTCAATATGTCCACTATGTAGTTGAAATTACATCGGCTCTGGATTACAAAATGTAGACGTGTGAAATGAAAGCGAACACGGTTAACTCTCTTCTTGTCAGTGGATGATGTGGTGATGCTGACCAGTGGGGATAAAAGGTTTCACAGCCATTTATATGGTTTCATTTATAACAAACATAGAATGAAATGTATTAATATAATTATGAAACAGTACATGTATATTACAACTTTACAAGTGTCATGGAATTGTCGTTGTTAACTGGTGACATTTAACTGTATGTATGGAAACCTAAGAATGATGAATCGCACGTCCTTATATTTTGTTATTTTATGCATACAAAGACATAAGAAAACAAAATGATAACCATTCTATTCATCAGGTCATTATTTTATGAACATTAATATTTTATACACGTGTACCTATTGTAATACTTTCTACACAGTGCTATACATTTTCATGTGGAAAAGAATATTTTGAATGCAGCGAGTGTCACATGGTCCGCCTGTCTCTCCTTTCTCCCCGACCCTCATCTAAAAAAAACTATAAAACTATATGAATACACAATGATTATAAAACATCTAAAGTACTGAAAGATTTGTTATTTTTTTAAACAAAGACTTGATGAAACGGAATAATAACCATACTATTCAACAGGTTAAATTCATTATTATATCAAAATTAATAATTCACACACGTGAAGTACGTATTGTAATGCTTTCTACACAGTGCTATACATTTTCATGGAAAAGAATAGTTTGAATGCAGTTAGTGTCACATGCTCCGCGTGTGTCTCGTTTTCCCTGACCCTTATCTAATGTACAATATTGCTATTTCATAATCAACTGTACAGCTGTTAAAATGTTTCTCTTAACATGCAGATATGATACTTCATCTTTTCATCATTATATGCAGTTACGTTTCATATATTTTGAATATATCGTGTTGTGTTTCCAACCCTTATGTCATTGAATAATTATGCTTTATTGCCCATGTATAATAACGTAAAACTCGTAAAACTAGCAACACCTCTCATTCTCTGTCTATGAAACCTTTGTCATCTGCGATTCATTTACAGCTTCCCTTTTACCAACATATAAAACAAAAGAACTTCTGTGTTGTAGATGTTAGAGTAATCATACCGTTTATATCACATTGTCAAAGTTTATTTCAAGACTGATGAAACAGGCGTACTTGCCTTCCTCTTGATATTTATTTGATATGACATTCATACAGATCAGGTGTAACACTCCCCAAAACATTATATGTAATGTATTTCATAGCAATACAAGTTCAATCACTTTATTTGTCAGACCATTTATTAGTAGAACAAAGGACATCTTAACAATAAGAAAACTCATCATGTTACTAACAATTCTGGACAGACATATCAAGGAAAGCCTTTAAGGAAACCAATGATAGCCTGTGACAGAAAGTTTATAAGCTTACACACACCATGGACATAACTGTAGTAATGATAATAATGAAAAGATACATCAATCTACTTACATTATCAGATAAAAAAAAGGCACCCTCTCTGACAAAATTGACAATACCTAGTTGCTCTTATCAAAACGTTGACATAACAGTCATGAACTCAAGACGACCCATATTTCCATGTGATATAAATAAGTCTATCACCTAAAAATAGAATAAGTTTCTGTCAATCTTGACTCAAACATATGACCAAAACGTAATGTAACACCAGACTCCCCCCACCCCAATTCTATGGCGAATGCAGGTATTTTGAAAATATGATTATTTCAAGAACTACTATTGCAATTTGGTGATACACCAACTCTCCTCCAGACTGTGTTTCTCTTCAAGACGCCAAACACAGAGTGAGTATGATTCATAGAGAAAGCTGTGAATGAAAGAGCCGCCCACATAACAATAACAGTTTGTCCGAGTGTGCAAGGTGTCATGTCAACACCTCAATAACAGGAAGTTATAAATAGCGAAATAAAATTGTCATTTAAACATGTTTAACCAACATCGTGAATGATTCAATTATACAGGTAATAACTACACATGGAATTTGAAATATCAAATAGATCTCTGATTAGCAGAAATGGAAAATATTTTGCAATGCAATGATTGCCGTTCGATTTTAAAAACTTCATATTCACGTGAACTGACCGATCATCAGTAAGAAGCCTTTGACACATAGGAAACAAGCTAAACGTTAAATCTAACATTAAGTAATTGTTCTAAACGCAATGTAATACTATCTTAACATTGATGCCGGACTTTAATACTTGTAGATAGCTATGTATTAGTTGGGAAGTTCTAATACATTTTCTCCAACAGATGTAATTATGTAAGTAAAGTAACTAATATAATGTCCTTATGATTTGAACTATTTCGTAAATGTTTGTACTTCGCGAAGAGGTTTCATAGCAAACTCACATCTCCTGCCAAAAAATAGTTTGCCGTATTTAAATGTATACAGTTATGTTTTCCAGAGTCCATTGTATTATTGACATGTTTTAACGTTGCTGATCAAGGAATTTAATTTCCCAAAAAAGAAAATCATTTTAATGTTTGCAGTGGTATGTCAACTCGGTTGTATCATGTGATAGAACACTTACTGGCCAAACGGACACGATCCCAAAGAGGACACATCAATCTACTTATAAGTTGATCATTACAAATATCTCGGCGTCATATTGGATTCAAATCTCTCGTTTTCAAAACATGTTGACTACATTTACAAAAAAGGCCAACAGCGTCTCTATTTTCTCCGGCGCTTAAGAAATTTTTCAATTGATAGATCCATAATGACAGTGTTCTACCAAACTTTTATACAAAGTGTGATGACCTATAATTGTTTAGGTTGGTATGGAGGTTTGTCTGTTCGCAACAAAAACAAAGTTATCAAAATTGTAAATACCGCCAGCAAAATCAGTGGAGTACCTTTCGAAAACATGTCCTTTATTTATGAGCGCCAGATTGTAAAGAAAGCTGCTAAAATAAGATCCGATAGTTCCCATATATTGTCCCATCATTTCGAACTACTTCCTTCTGGTCGCCGCTTTCGGTTACATTCGTTAAGGACAAACAGAGCCCGACAGTCCTTCATACCAACAAGTATTCGTGAAATTAATAAATGTTTTGAATTATGAAGTAGTAAATACTAAAATTATCTAGTCTCACAATGACCCATTTACATTGAAAATCTGTTCTGTACTAGCTATTAATATTACTGTGTATGCATTGTTTATACCGGTGTACACTGTGTGACTATATGTATATATATATATATGAGACCGTTTTGTTGTAAAAAGAATTTCCTCCGGGATAATAAAGTCTTATCTTATCTTATCTTATCTTTGCCAGACAGAAATAATAACCCTGCTATAAAGCTGCCCTGTCAGACACGTAATTGTTGTCATCGAGATATCGTCCAAATCAGCAGCTATCTTTCAGCTTTTTGCTGACAATGATTAAAGCAGTTTTTTTCGGAGTTAATGTACAACCTTTACCCTCCGGAGTCAGTCATGTTATTGGCATGCATTTGACTTAACTTACATTCGATTTAGTAGTTTCAATTCCCAAAACATCCTTTGTAACATTGGCAGTGGTATGACGTGTCGGTTGTTTCATGTGACAGAACACTTACTGACCAAACAGACAGGGTATCATTCTGTCAGGTTCACTGTAAGGAGAGAACGCATCAATCTACTTACTTGCCATACAGAAATAATAAGCCGCTATAAAGCCGCTCTGTCAGAAACGTAATTGCTGTCATTCAGATATCATTAAAATAATTATTGTGGCGGGAAGCAACCTTTCTAGTTTATGATGATTTGCCTGCCTATGTGTAGTAGCCATTGTTGCTTAAAATAAGGTAGAGGAATACAAAACGAAAGTACATGGTTTTCCAACACTGCAAACCAATGTTTGGAAGAAGTGATTATTCTCTATAATAAACCTTAAATTAATGCATTTAAAAATGACACACATATCCCGCGTTTAAGCATTTAGAAGCACGAAAATGGAGCATTCCTATTCACAAATGCGCACTGAGAGTAATGCATCTATTAGAACTGTAAATCTGAACTGTAAACGAGAGAGCTAAATCTTTTAGTAGTATCTGGCATATTTCTACCGAATGTTCCAGCTTTAAGTTTATGCAACTTTCAAACGATAAAGAACATGTTCTAAAAGATGATGAAACTTTTTTCTACTCGAATCAAATATACTGGTAAAACCTTAGTGGAAGTAAGTTGCTCTGTGTCTGAAGATACATTAATACGTTCAACTTTCAAGTATATCTTACAAGTACTTATATAGCATTCCTATTCATAAGTGTTTTTTGGGAGTGTAAGTTTGATACAAGGGCTACAACTCTGAGAGAATGAATCGTGTAAGTGAACGTAAAATTTTACCACGGAAGGTTCTAGATAGGTAAACCTAAACAACCAAAAACAACTATTTCTACTTGAACCCAATACTCATGCATTGATCAAGTATGTTCAAATGTACAGCTTAAAATACAGTGGCCTTTTTGGAATTCCCTTCATTTACAAAGACAGAACCAAATCAAACTAAACTTCTTATACATACCACTCTCAAAACTCTCCATTAATGACACATTTACATTAATAATAGGAATGAATGAATGAATTTCTTTATTTTCTTTAATAGCTTTCGATGATTAGCTTAACAGTAATCAGTTACATGCATGTACAAAGCATATTTACGTACAAGATACATTCACTACAATATTGGCATTGGTATTACAGAATGTTTCCTCATATAATATATTTACAAATTCGAGCCCAATGGTTTGCCAGGATGTTGCATTGAGCCCGGTTATGTCGAAGTGTGCATTACGAAATAATGCAAAGGCATACATCATGTTCATCAAGTAGAGTTGTATGGAATATATTTCTTTAGAAGATTAAAGAACAGACATAGTTTATAACTCTGAGCCACACAAGTTTGTACATGTATACACTTTTCTATATATTTGAACAAATTATTCTTTTGTGCTGTATATAATAGAGTGTTGCAAACATTACGTAAGTACTACTTCATAAGTGATTAGAAGGCAAAGGAGAGCGTTTTCGTTGATGAGCCATTGTTACAAAGTCTTCCAAGGAACAATAAGTTACATTTGTCGGTATATTCAACCATTGTCCTTAGACCTCGGTAAGCATAAATAGAATCTGTTTCACCTTTCCATTGGTAGACAAG
Organism: Gibbula magus; assembly: GCA_936450465.1. Taxonomy (NCBI): domain Eukaryota; kingdom Metazoa; phylum Mollusca; class Gastropoda; order Trochida; family Trochidae; genus Gibbula; species Gibbula magus. The sequence continues at coordinate 41,355,788 of OW388291.1, forward strand.
ATATCTTAGTTTAAATCAGCAGCTCCTTCCATTGATAGACATGACGACGTTATAAAGATCTGTGTGGTTTAAAAGTGGATATCAAGTCTCATTCACAGATTGAACTAATAATCGAAAAAATGCACACTGATATTTCTAATCTAGAGTTACCTTTCTATAACGAAAAACAATCTCTTAACACTCATTATATCTAATCCATATGGAAAGGTCATGGTAATCCTTCTGGCTATTCTTGAAAAGTAAAAACCATAACATCTGCTAATATGAATAAAGATGAACGTTTTATGTTGCTTCAAATTATCACAAACCAGGAAGAAGCTTTAGCAAGTAATATTTAGACTAATGATAGCAGAATAGCGGACTTCCGGTTGCGCATGACAAGGGCTTTCGCAGGCTCTCGCTACCCCATGGATAAATCCAAGAAATCTACCAGTAAAAACGCTAAATGTTCAATTTATAACACTTCAAAGGTGAACTGCTATCTCAAAACAATATCTGGAAGAGTTTGTGTTAAAAACTATTGTATTTCTTGACAATATTGAGAAAAAACTAGAACAATGAGTGTCACACGCAATAAAACACGTGTTGACGATATCTTAGCTTCTGAAAAGCTCATTGCTGAACTAATTACCTCAACGAAACAGGAATTACAAGACACATGAAGAACAAAGTAAGTGTTATTGAGTTTGACGTTGCACAACAAGATGCAGAAATAAAGAAACTTTGAGACGAACTCACGGTTGAAAGAGAGAAACGTGCTCAGCTCGAGCGCCAAAGACATAAATGATTATAAGAACATGAAGATTTTCTGGATAACAACTATATATGATGATTGTATATGTTGAGTGTACTACCATTAGAATTTTTTGGGATGAATTCGCACCTTTTATTAATCGAGCCTTTAGTAGAACATTCAATATCTCAACTCAAGATATATTATTTTGTGCTAACTATGACCTCTTGTTGAACCATATGATATTATTAGCTAAACGCCACATTTTTGTCATGAACATTAAGGATTTGAAACCTAGTTTCACAATATATACAGGAATATTAAAGGATGTCGTTGACACCGAGAAATATATTGCATGAAAAAATGTCAATATCAATACTTTTGAGAGAAAATGGAAATTACTTAAGAACGTAATTTAACTTCATGTTATACATATATGCCTATGCATTATTAATGACTGTGTCTAGTCAAGATCTGTCAATTTATTCTTGATCCCACTTATCCCACTGGTGATAGTAAAACTACATGTCAACTGTCATCTTGTATTATCTCATTCTATGTATACTATGAAACAATGATTGTATACAACTGAAGTGGATAAAAAAAGAAGAAAAAAAGAAAGCAGAACAGCTAAATATGGATGGACACAGTGTTAGGCAATGTTTTTTTAAATTATTTTATTTAGCCTCATTTATCAAAAATAGTAAAATCAATTATAACCAAAGGTTACGATTGAGGTCACAACAATCCCATTTGTGACCTGGGTCTTATACTGTGTTGCGTCCTTGGGCAAGGCACTTCATCCACATTGCACTCAGTTCACCCAGCTGTACAAATGGGTACCTGGATATGGGAACGTATGGACCTTATCGGTCGCGCGGAGCGCTTTATAGGCAGCACCGAAAGTACGATTCCTTCAGGTTAATAATTGTGTAGCGCCTTGAGCATGCATTGTGCATGGATATGTGCGCATTATAAATATACTATTATTATTATTATTGTTTATTATGAGTCAAAGTCTAAGATCTTTCTTGAAATCAGCAATCAGAATTCTTCAGACTTTTGGCAGTGTATTGAACTAATTCATGATCAAGTGAAACATCTAGAATATAGATATTCTATTTTAAAACTGCAGTACCAAAGAAACTAAATCTATACTGTATAGCGTCATGCTAGTATGCAAAATTCAAGTAAAAGAACAGTAAATGCTGCTTCATCATTTGTCAAGCAAAAAAAGTCACATCTTAAGCATTCAGTGCACAGACCTTTGAAATCTGAGAATTCATATGATTAATGACGAAATTGTATTTTCGTTATCCCTTAATGACATTTCTTACTTGCAAATTCTTCAACAAAGAGTGTCCCAAAACATAACAAACCGTGCAGAGCATGAAAACATAACATGGCTAATATAATGCCAAGTGTAGCATTGCATTAATAATGATCACTTTGTGTTTGTGACAGAAAATACACATCAATAGACTAGACTGACATAATTGTTGTAATAGAAGCTATTTTCGACCCCTCATCCTCATTCACAGTCGCATTGTTCAGTAGATGATAAATTAAGTGTGGTTTGACTAACCATTGATAGAAGGATTTTATAAATTTGGTTAGCAAAACTAATACTATTGATTAATATAAAGCAAGTGAAATTATATACGTTTTAATTCAAGTGAAGGTGATAAAAAAAATATGATACCAGAAAAGAATATGAATTCAAATGAAATTACTTTTTAAATAATCCAACACTTATGTATATCTTTAAAGTACATATGAACATTACAAAATCGCTAATGAATGAAACTAAATGAATGCTAAGAAGTATGTATAAAGCAATATCTGATTTTTAAAAGATATGCAGTGATTATCAATAGCAGAATTAAAAGTAGATGCTTGAACATCAAACTCTTTAACTATTTACATTTTGTTTTCACATAATTTTCGATATGCTGAAACTACTAAAAGCAACTGAAAAGGATCCATGGTGATGACATTAGTTACTTCTTTGGTTTTCTTTATTTAAGAGGAGAAAATAATTTTGTAGTTTCTAATTAAATATAATTAGTTCAGAAATTAAACACCTGCCATGATTTTTCATTTAACACCTATGATGATGCTGTTTTGGAGAACAAAAATGTGGCAGATGTTTATAAAACTTACACACTGCAAAGAATGCTGTTAAATGTCAATCACTGTTTTTTAATCTGAATTAAAACTTTCATTCTTTTATCTAAGCAAACTGGTAGAAAGGAATATCTTGCTTAAATGCTGCCTCAGATCTCTGTTCGTTAGCATTTATTTAATGACAACTTTTGAATAGAAATTTAAAACATGTACTGGGACACGGGATTATAGGCAGTATATCCTTGTTTTATCTACAGAATCTCCTTGCTTGATAGTCTCAAAAGGAACGCCTTGAAAACCAGAATATTTCAAGCAGTTCTGTTTTAAAAATTAATTTAATTGGAGCCCCTTTATCTGAAACTTCTGTCATGCTCTGCTGTTTAGTGACAGTCAAACACTTTGATAATACGTTTCCCTTATTTATAAGTTTACTACTTTTAGATATTCGGCATACAGCCAGAAGCAATGATGTTCCACCTTGCTGTCAACCTATAAGTACCAAGTAAAAGAAATGGGTTGATTGTGCTGCACATCCAAAATGGAAGACTTAAAGGGACACAGCGTCAAGAATAAAAATCAGATCATGTGTATCTACCAATGCTGATTAACATGTCTGCTTACAAGTCACAGACACCGAATTTCAGACAATTGACGTCATTGGTAATAAAAACTACTGCATGTAGACAATGAAGTGAAGCGTTACTCGTTAGCAGACACTGTAATCAGCTGAGATGAGACTCATTTTTATCCTCGACGCAGTGTCTCTTTAAATAGACTCCATTACAATTATGTCAGCAGGTGCTGACTTACAAGAACAAAAACTCCCACTCTGATATCATATACCTTGTTGAGATCCTTATTTAGATCATAATTGACGTATTTTCTATGCTGAACATATCCCAAATTAAATGCATCTCAATCAAATGAGACTCGCTGTTAAATGTCATGTCTGGTTGTTCGTTTCATAAGACAATTTTCTCCTGTCATTGAGATGTTCCAAATTAGTTTAGACTGCAAACTGCGTTGTGAAAACGATGTCTTTAACAAAGCAGAGAAATTCTAGATCATCAGTTGTTTAGGTAAGTAGGAACATTAACATCCATCCTTTTTCAGTTTTCCAATACGATCTTTAAATCAATTATTATGCTAAACGATAAGAGCCAGATAAATTGATCTGTGAAGAATTGTTTCATCTTGATCACAAGTTGTGTAGATATAGATTATTTACATAATGAAATTAGAATATTAATATAAGGCAAGATCATTACAAAATGCACATGAAGTCTTGACAGATATATACAGTGTATGGAATTATTTAACAGAATTATTTATTTATTCTTTGAAGAATCAGAATCAATGCTTCTTAAATTGACAATCCTCTGGATACAGATACAATGAGTTAAGCTGGTTTCTTCTATCAACTACTATATCCATAACCTCTACCTCACATTAACGCTCGATTTGAACTAACTGATGCAAAAGATAACAGCATTCATAAACGATATATAACTATTACGGAAACACTAATATACTAAACATAAGAAACAATTGATCATAGAATCTAGCTCTTAACGCTGGATTTGAATGGGTTTTATTTTACAAATGATGACAGCTGCTTTCTATTTGATATTCCAAATTTCTTCATGACTGACTTTGAGAGCAAAGGCAAGATGGATATTCCATTTTCTGTTATTTGTTAATGACATTATGGTATCTATGTCACAACCCATTTGAGCAATATATTCGACTCCATCCCTCTACCAGTTCCTTCTAGTATTGTAATGATCCCTCAGATCACTAGAACTCAACTTTCATGGAAACGTCTTCAACTGTGGTTTGTATCATAGTTAGGCCTTACATGTAAGCTTGATTAAATTCGTTTTATTTTGGCAAAGGAACTGAATATCAAAGGTTGATTTGTCCATTGATATGCAGAAAAACACAGTAACTTTGAAACGCACATTGACTCAAATGTACTCAAGTTAAGGAATAGGTGAAGTGATGATATTAACATAATTTTGTTATCATAATTTGTTCAAACAGTCCTAAACATTATTCAACATGAATCGCCAACTTCAATATATCAGTATCAGGACGGTGTTAAGAATGCGTCTAACCCACGTTTGTGACACACGGATATATTTCAAGTAGACAGTTGATCATCATGAAAAGGACAGGAGTGCTGCTCAAGTCACTAATTTGATTTAGAATGTCTCCATGATAGTATTTCAGCAGAAGAAGATGTTATTGCAGTGTTATTACGTCTGTCTGGGATGCAAGGTGATTGTTATGTCTTCTTGAGGTTAGCTTGATTGTCAGCGCTATCAGTCCAGAGGTGAGCTGTCACTTGATGCAATGGTATCTTGAATAGCTCTGTCTGCATGATCTAGTCACATATATTTGTCTCTTCAATTGACTGTATCATAACAAAGATCAGTTGTAGATACATGTGAATCACAGATTTATGTTTTATTATAACACAAAACAGGCAAATGTGAATCACAGGTTTATTTTATATCAAAACACAAATCAGGTAAATATGAATCACAGATTTATGTCATAATTATTGTAAGATTGTAAGAGTAATTGAAGGGTCTGAATGATGGGGGCTCCATAATGACTTGTAAATGCAACTAAATTAGGAGAAAATGATCATACAAACAGCAGAGATGATTGTCCATAAAGTTAATAAATGCTGGTTTTGAAGAAGCATTTGTTCAAAGGTTTCGTTTATCGTATTATCTTAGTCAACAACTCTCATACAATCAGAAATACTTCGTTAAAAATATATAAATAAATGCAAGCTGAATAAGGAGAAAATATTTCTAAAGCATTTATAAATGAATAGAAATAGGTATAACATAGAAAGAAATTTGTACGGATAGATGTGAACAGAATAAGTTTTTTTTTTTTTTTATCGCAACAGCTTACCAACCACTCTCTGTTCAAGACTCCAGATTGACTGATGCTGCTGTTGTTTTACTACACATGTCTCACCATGTCTATAGTTTATACTCTCTCTCAGTCTCATGTTTGGTTTTGTTTCCCATACAAGTTGAAAAAGTGTGAATGTATGAATGTACGTATGCATGTGTGAATGAGAGTAGTTTAACTTCTAGAATATTTTGACATATGTTCAACAGTTATCTTCACCTCTAAGAGACCTGTATATCCCTGAATGCCTGTCTTCTCTGTGATTCAGTAATTCTGGAAACAAAAAGTGTCAATTACCAAAAAAACAAAAAACAAAAAAACAAACCCAACTAAATTTGCTATAAGCTTTATTTCTGAGATAGCTGACAAGATGAGAACGAACTTCTTAATAAACATCGTAAAGACACAGAATTCTGTAAACTGAAACAAAAAGCAATAAATGGCAAGAAGAATAGTAATTCAATGTGTTTGAAATACCGACAACATCCTCATAGCTCATATAGCACATTATTGAAGCCACAACGACGTGCATTGGTGAATATATATTGGAATGGATGTTCCACCCTGTCTTTGAATTTTGTTTAAACCTTATTAATAACATAATATAAACTATATGTTGTACAATATACATTGGTATCGACGTTTTGTCCACTCGGCCACAGAGATCTAGACAAAAATGATGTCCAAGAATCGGTAGTTCAATACGAATTGTTTATCGGAGAATTAAAAGACATGACGTCACGAACAATGCTTTGACCTGATGTTTCATCTATGAACGTTGCATTCAAAATGCTGTGACAGCCTATTGATGAAAGTGGATTTCAGCATATGTGAATTGAACTTCACGACTTCGGTAATAAAAGGAATATTATGTTTGTGTCTATGTCATGCTACATTTACGACGCTCGCTCTCGCTCGGAAAATACTAATTTTCAGGCATTCTAGTCAGAAACATAATATGACATAGGCACTCATATAATATCCTCTATTTATGTTAAAACAAATATGGGGACATGTATCAGTTTCAGTTATACATGTAAACTTACAGAATAGCGTATTGTTGATATTTGTGAATTTCAAATAGTTTTGAAAATTAGAAACATGTTTCTGAAAACTTGTTCTAAGAGTCTCTTGAATACCTTTGAGAATTTACCATAAGCAACTCATAATATTACCAAATAAAGACATTCTCGAACAACCTTAATCTCGTTAAATCCCATTTAAAACGACAAATTTGAATTTATTTCTAAAAGAAGCCTCAGAAAAGTTTTCAATATTACAATATTAACAACCGATGTTATCTTCGGGGGATTCATTTGCCAAATAATTGCAGGAAATGGACCGGGTAAACTGCTTGTTGGCATCTAATGAGAGGTAATTTGTGGCTGAAAGACTCTCATTTTGTTGTGGCTTTCAACATCAACCTCCAGGGAAAACTGACATTTTAGGAAACGAAAATATCCCATCAAATGGTTTGTTGTGAAATACTTTTCAATGAATCCTCTAGCTTTTCTGTTCTTAAGGTTGTCGATGATGGTCAAACTAAACAGATTTTGGTTTGTATTTAAAATGATACTGATTAGGAATATTTTATACAGAGAGGTAAGACTAATCAACACTATAAACAATGTCTATAAGGAATCTGTATTGTTACTGAATATCGAAGAAACAGTCAATAATGTTTTATGTATAACTGCATGAGCACGGCGAAATCCATAGAAGTCTAGTGACAAGGAGTATGGAGTCTAGTGACAAGGAGTATGGAGTCTAGTGACAAGGAGTATGGAGTCTAGTGATAAGGAGTATGGAGTCTAGTGACAAGGAGTATGGAGTTTAGTGATAAGGAGTATGGAGTCTAGTGACAAGGAGTATGGAGTTTAGTGATAAGGAGTATGGAGTCTAGTGACAAGTAGTGACAAGGAGTATGGAGTCTAGTGACAAGGAGTATGGAGTCTAGTGATAAGGAATATGGAGTCTAGTGACAAGGAATATGGAGTCTAGTGACAAGGAGTATGGAGTCTTGTGACAAGTAGTGACAATGAGTATGGAGTCTAGTGACAAGGAGTATGGAGTCTAGTGACAAGGAGTAGTGAGACTAGTGACAAGAAGTATTTAGAGTATGGAGTCTAGTGACATGGAGTCTAGTGACAAGGAGTATGGAGTCTAATGACAAGGAGTATGGAGTCTAGTGATAAGGAGTATGGAGTCTAGTGACAAGGAGTATGGAGTCTCGTGATAAGGAGTATGGAGTCTAGTGACAAGGAGTATGGAGTCTAGTGACAAGAAGTATTTAGAGTATGGAGTCTAGTGACATGGAGTCTAGTGACAAGGAGTATGGAGTCTAATGACAAGGAGTATGGAGTCTAGTGATAAGGAGTATGGAGTCTAGTGACAAGGAGTATGGAGTCTAGTGACAAGGAGTATGGAGTCTAGTGACAAGGAGTATGGAGTCTAGTGACAAGGAGTATGGAGTCTAGTGACAAGGAGTATGGAGTCTAGTGACAAGGAATATGGAGTCTAGTGACAAGGAGTATTGAGTCTAGTGATAAGGAGTATGGAGTCTAGTGACAAGGAGTATGGAGTCTAGTGATAAGGAGTATGGAGTCTAGTGACAAGGAGTATGGAGTTTAGTGATAAGGAGTATGGAGTCTAGTGACAAGGAGTATGGAGTCTAGTGACAAGAAGTATTTAGAGTATGGAGTCTAGTGACATGGAGTCTAGTGACAAGGAGTATGGAGTCTAATGACAAGGAGTATGGAGTCTAGTGATAAGGAGTATGGAGTCTAGTGACAAGGAGTATGGAGTCTCGTGATAAGGAGTATGGAGTCTAGTGACAAGGAGTATGGAGTCTAGTGACAAGAAGTATTTAGAGTATGGAGTCTAGTGACATGGAGTCTAGTGACAAGGAGTATGGAGTCTAATGACAAGGAGTATGGAGTCTAGTGATAAGGAGTATGGAGTCTAGTGACAAGGAGTATGGAGTCTAGTGACAAGGAGTATGGAGTCTAGTGACAAGGAGTATGGAATCTAGTGACAAGGAGTATGGAGTCTAGTGACAAGGAGTATGGAGTCTAGTGACAAAGAATATGGAGTCTAGTGACAAGGAGTATTGAGTCTAGTGATAAGGAGTATGGAGTCTAGTGACAAGGAGTATGGAGTCTAGTGATAAGGAGTATGGAGTCTAGTGACAAGGAGTATGGAGTTTAGTGACAAGGAGTATGGAGTCTAGTGACAAGGAGTATGGAGCCTAGTGACAAGGAGTATGGAGTCTTGTAACAAGGAGTATGGAGTCTTGTGACAAGGAGTATGGAGTCTAGTGACAAGGAGTATGGAGTCTTGTGACAAGGAGTATGGAGCCTAGTGACAAGGAGTATGGAGTCTAGTGACAAGGAGTATGGAGTCTAGTGACAAGGAGTATGGAGCCTAGTGACAAGGAGTATGGAGTCTTGTGACAAGGAGTATGGAGTCTTTTGACAAAGAGTATGGAGTCTAGTGACAAGGAGTATTGAGTCTAGTGACATTGAGTATGGAGTCTTCCATTCCTTCCTTCCAGCAGTTTATATCATTTCTGGACCAATGTCATTGGACTACTATAGAAATTGATAGTCCAGTCGAAAGGTATGTTAGAAGATATATATATATATATTCTCTAGTTACTGACAGTTTATCAAACCAATAACTCGGCTAATTACGCATTCAAAATAAAATCTCCTTATACTATAAAGATGATTTCCCGATATCAAATATATAAGACGAGTTGTCTACAGTAACATGTGATTGCCGAGGATATTTTTCATTTAATCAACGCAAGTTAATACTTCAAAATTATGAAGGTCATTATAATGTGATGTTTACTATGCTGACATTTGGAATATCGTTTTTTATTGCGATTATATATAGTGAAATGTAGGCCTGATTTCTGGTTATGGTAAATGTTATGATGAAACATATGACCTTCATCAGTTAAAGTAAATGAGTTATGGGCACAATAAATGATACAATGTGTTTTAGCAGATGTGTGTCTGACAATCAACGTATTTAATATAATCATATACAAACAATAGATAAAACAGGACAACATCCATTGAAACAGACCCTAAATAGTAAGACAACATGTATACCTATGTAGTGATCTCGATCAGGAGCCAACTCACCTCTATTCCCTCTCTCCTCTGAACTATCGTGTACATATTAACCCAGGAACTTTGTGCACTTTGAGCATCGCACTGACATGTAAATGCGCAGTATAAATATTATATTTTAATTTGTTTTATTGTAATAAATCAATAATATTCATATATAGATGCCACTACAAAACTGAATACAAAGCCACGATGTAAACATGTTTTGAAATAGTATATGCAAACGATTAACAGGTAAAATATATATTGTCTTATGCAAGGTACTTGGTAGACTAGAAAGGATTACAGCTCGAGGTTAAAAAAATACTGGGAGGAGAAGGCCCCTTTTTTTCATGTGATTTTCTTCAAGTCATATTTGTTTCAGAGGTTTTATGTATTAAGTTAGGTTGGGAGATATATTCAAATCAATAGTAATTATTATTCCTGTAATGGGTTTAGAAGTGAAAATTGAAAATGAAAACCTTTTATTTAGTTAATTTTAAAACATGTAACCAATCTGTTGATGCCATTTTCTAAAATCTCAAATACAAATAACCGTAGTGGGATATACTGCTATTTTCTCATTTCAATGTAGAATTAATGATATAGATTAATAATGTTATACAGGTAATTTCATTTTTTAGAAGAATATTAATTAGATGCAGCATCCATTAGTTTCAGGCGGAGGTCTTTCAATTAGCTGTAAATGAACTTGGCAATAACACGCCACAAATTACACACGTCCAGCTATAAAAAAAACATCTTGCAGATCCGTGATGTGAAAACATTAATGTCTTCTTGAACTGAACATAACAGGCAGATAAGAGTCTTGTCATTATTCCACTATCAACTCAATACTACTGTGTCACCACGTGTTGACGCAAATAGATGGAGAACAAGGCTATCGTGTTGAGACTTCTCAAATAAGCCATTAAGTACACATAGGTAAATCTTTGAAATTAACTGCCTTTGCTTGGAAATGGTAGGCAGCATCCTAATTAATCAACTTTGTAGATCGTGTATAGATCAGTACTCTTCGTTTAAGTGACTGTGTACTTTTAAATTATGCAAAACATCATCACATGTGCTACATATTTTTCAATGTATATATGGAGAAGTATATAGGCAAATTCAAATAATACACTGAAGACGTTTATCAGCTTTCAAAATCATGACTTTATGTTCCCAAAATAACATTATCCGGGCACATGTGTAAAAATGTGATCCCAATTTACAATGTATTTAACTAGGTTTGTTTTTAAAGCATGATTTTTAGTCTAAAATGTGTTCTAAAAATCTCATTTCTAGGGTCAGTGTTGTATGACTGTGAAATGACTTCAAATTGGTCATCGTGAAGATCCAGAATGCCTTTGCTAAGCAGTATTATTATTATACCTCTATTAAATTTGTAAGAATGCCATTGGTCAGTTCACATCACTTGATCGAAAAATATATTTGTACACTGACCCCGCTGCCAGTGATGAGGTCAATTTTGTGACAGAAATGTATGTCACTGACCTGAAAAAAATAATGTCGGTATAATTATACACTTAATTACTCATGGTGAGGTCATTATGTGAAATACAAGGACTTGAGACCTGACTCCCGAGGAGGTCTGACGTGACCGAGCCATAATGGTTAATCGAAAATATCAAATTACAAAATCAGCAAACCGATCAGATGACGCCATGCATCCTTCACAATCTGAAGAAAAAATAATGTCGGTATAATAAAACACTTAATTACTCATGGTGAGGTCATTATGTGAAATACAAGGACTCTCGGACCCGACTCCCTCGGCAGTCTGACCTGACCTGCGGTCGCGGTCACGTCAGACCACCTCGGGAGTCAGGTCTCGAGTCCTTACCTCACCATGAGTAATTAAGTTTATAGTAACCGCAAACAGCCTGACTTTTGAGTCTATTCATGTACAGATACATGATGTAACATGTTAATATTCAAGGTTGTTCTTAATTTGAAGAATAAACATATTGTTCAATTTGAAGAAGAAAAGTCATTTTTCCAAATTGGAAAATTCGGGTCTAGAACACTGACAATATCATATATAGAGATTATTACCCGAGGAAGTGTGTCATATGACTTTTACGAAACGAGTGTATTTTTTGTATTGCCCGAGCGAGATGGCCCACTTCCTATGCGACGGCAGGCTACAGTGATGTCACGAACACTCGTTTTATGACGTCACAGACGTCGAAATACGGCAAGCCGCGGTGAAACAATGGTTGCTAGCAAAACGTGATATTTGCACATGTGCTCATATCAATAATATTAACTCGGTTATTTTCAACCATATGGGTAATAAATTTTCATATATAACATAAGCCATGACATAACTTATCATTCTTGATGACCAATTATGCTTCTTTAGTAGAATGACGTACCGGTATATAAGAATATATATATAAGAAAACATGAAAACGAATGTCTTCTGAAGTTCTGGTACGAAATAATGACCTCTCATCAAATGAAAACAACCCATAGCTTCATTTTCTGCAATTTTTTAGGCCTCAGGAAGTAGAACAAATCTAAACAGGAATGATGAGTTACTCTAAATGTAATGTATTTGTAATGATTATTGGTGATTGATTTGCTTCACTAAGTTGTCTTCCAAAGACACAAATCCTTTTAAAAATTACCGTAACAATTTCAAATTGAAGCTACTTTTATGGTCGAGATTCAAGTTTAATCCTGTAAATCGTTATTATGCTTCCTGATAATAATTGGAATGCTTTGTGATTACACAGATATAACAAGTAAATCAATTTATTTAGGTTCTGTACGCCATTCTACAATCATCTACAATCAACAAAGTGACACTTGAGAATGTTACAAGTAACAACTTATTCACAAAAATGAGGTATTATCCAAAAATAAAATCGTGGAAAATAATGCAGTGACAATTTAAATCTCGTGTAATATCTTTGTGGTTATTGCGTCCAATACTTTGCAGTTATTATGTCAACATGCCTCATGGTACCTCGCGCTTAAAAAACTCAGCACACTGTCTGCTAATTAGCTTGATTAATGTTGGCATGTAATAGAGAGAATACTAACTGTCCTCCCCTATCATACAATCTTTCGTCGTTACTAAATTTCTAACTCTAACTTCTTACTCAGTAATCAGTAACTCGTTAAATAAAATGATATGACATGACATTGAAGATCCTTTAGTATTATTATCTATTAACTGCAAGTGCTTCCTCGATCTAGTTCGTACAGTTTAGGGTTACATACGGGGTACACCTATTGCTATAACCAACATACTGCCATTTCTACAATGTAAACACTTGTTTCTATTCAAATCATATATACTGGTCATTCACGTATAAAGTTCGGGTTTATTCATCTGCATTGAATACAATAAGAAATATAGTCTTCTAACTAGAACTGATTAAAATTATATTTCTTTATCAAGTTTTCTTGTGAATTTAAGTTTTGAGATTGTTTAAGTATACCAACACACAGTCAACATGGATATATGGTTGTAAATCGTTATTGTTTTATACCCATTATGTTAATTAATTAGATTGTGTGTTTGTCAGACCACAGGTGAAGTTTAGCGCAAATATGTTGCGCAACAGAGATGAACGACCAGTTTTCCCTATGTGCGAACGAAGTGAGCAAAGGTTGGCAACGTATTTCTCTCGACTCGAATCGAAATAATTTTCAACTGACAAAATTCATTGTCCCAAAAATTAGAACTCGACACCCATTTGAACACAGGGTCGTGCTCTCTTAATCCCAACCCCATATGTTACATTTACTCACGTAAAACATATACAATTAATTATTTTAAGCGCCCAGAGAGGCTTCTAAATTCGTTCTTCGGCACCATTCTCACTCGCAAACTTCCGCTATACGGAGCGAATGAATTACCAGGGGAGTTAACTCCTAATACTGTTAGTACGACACGACCTTTTTCACTTTAAATCGTTTATAGAGCAAACTAAAAAAATATATATCTGTATCATAAAACAAATACTATATTGCACAATTATAATAAAATGGTTTTATTATCATATTTCTAGACAGTTATTGACATTTCTAATGTGCATGACGAACACTGTTGCTTGAAATGTACCTTAAGGCTACAAGGCTATGTGGCTACATTACCTATCTGAATCTGACAACTAAGTGCTAAGAACCAACGATATTAATAAAAGATACAATAATAAATAATCAATCGAGTCGGAAAAGAACAAATCTAACATCAGCGATTGAATATCGGAAAATGTTCAAAAACTCCGAAATTACTCGATCTCTACAGACGCTCAAATACCCAATCTATTGAAAAGTTGCACTGCTAACTGCTAACTTATTTCCCTTGGTTTTCAATATTTCGATAAACGTCTTTTAAACTTCTAAAAAAATCAAGGAATACGACAAAACATCCCATAAATAAAGATTTAAAAGTTAAATGCAAAATGGGGTTATATTATAATTCTTCTTAATGTAAAATTTTCCTTTTCATTCGCTCCGTATAGCGGAAGTTTGCGAGTGAGAATGGTGCCGAAGAACGAATTTAGAAGCCTCTCTGGGCGCTTAAAATAATTAATTGTATATGTTTTACGTGAGTAAATGTAACATATGGGGTTGGGATTAAGAGAGCACGACCTTGTGTTCAAATGGGTGTCGAGTTTGAATTTTTGGGACAATGAATTTTGTCAGTTGAAAATTATTTCGATTCGAGTCGAGAGAAATACGTTGCCAACCTTTGCTCACTTCGTTCGCACATAGGGAAAACTGGTCGTTCATCTCTGTTGCGCAACATATTTGCGCTAAACTTCACCTGTGGTCAGACCTTACCTGACATTACAACATGCCAATTGTTCAAACAAAAGGAAGAATAATTTATGATGCAAGGGCAGCTTTTTCAACAATCCCGTTATCTCATAAGCTCATAAGCTCATAACATTGCCTTCATTTCATGTAATATGGCTTTGGATTTACAACAATATATAGAGGATATTTGTCTTTTCTTGACTAATACCATGTTTATCTCATCGAGTGCGCCACTCGTGAAAATATATAACTCTTCTACCTCACGAGATGAGATAAACATGGTATTTGTCAAGAAAAGACAAATGTTCTATTTATTATATGACCAAATCCTTGCATATTCACCGAAATCGACTTGCATTTACGTTAAGTCGGCTCCAGAATGAGCCTGTCGCCTCGGCAACAATGTGACGTCATGAACGTGCCATGACGTTGGAGCATTGTTTTATGACGTCAGGCCATTGTTATATCAGTCACAAGTGACTGATAACACGTTCCATTGTTATTTTCACTAGTGACTGATAACACGGTTTATTTTCATTGATAGATCCTGGTATTTCACCTGCAATCATATAATAAAAATGATAAATACGATCTTTCGATATGTCACTGACATAAACCATGTATTTTGTCTTCAGTTTAATAACATATAAACGCAGTCATGGAAAACAAATTTGTTGATTGTATTTTTAAAACATTTAAAACATAATTATTCAGCAAAACATCGTATGATTTTCAATAGATCGTTGAAATTTATTTAAAAATAGTTTGAAAGTTTGATTTGATTTACGTGCGCTAAGTGAGAAATAAGCTGTGTGTCACAATGATATGACATTGATTTCATGTCGACCTCTGTATTCTCTCTACATGTGGACCTCTGTATTCTCTCTACATGTGAACCTCTGTATTCTGTCTACATGTGGACCTCTGTATTCTGTCTACATGTGGACCTCTGTATTCTGTCAACATGTGGACCTCTGTATTCGGTCCACATGTGGACCTCTGTATTCTGTCTACATGTGGACCTCTGTATTCTGTCTACATGTGGACCTCTGTATTATGTCTACATGTGGACCTCTGTATTCTGTCTACATGTGGACCTCTGTATTCGGTCTACATGTGGACCTCTGTATTCTGTCTAAACGTGGACCTCTGAATTCGGTCTACAAGTGGACCTATGTATTCGGTCTACAAGTTGACCTCTGTATTCTGTCTACAAGTGGACCTCTGTATTCTGTCTTCATGTCGACCTCTGTATTCTGTTTACATGTCGACCTCTGTATTTTGTCTACATGTCGACATCGGTATTCTGTCTACAAGTGGAACTTTGTATTCTGTCACCAAGTGGAACTTTGTATTCTGTCACCAAGTGGACCTTTGTATTCTGTCTACATGTCGACCTCTGTATTCTGTCTATATGTCGACCTCTGTATTCTGTCTACATGTCGACCTTTGTATTATGTCTACATGTCGACCTCCGTATTCTGTCTACATGTCGATCACTTTAATAATAAAAATTTATTCTGTCTACATGTCGACCTCTGAATTCTGTCTACATATCGACCTTTGTATTCTGTTTACATGTCGACCTCTGTATTCTAATTACATGTCGACCTTTGTATTCTGTTTACATGTCGACCTCTGTATTCTGTCTACATGTGGACCTCTGTATTCTGTCTACATGTCGACCTCTGTATTCTGTCTACATGTCTACCTTTGTATTTTGTTTACATGTCGACCTCTGTATTCTGTTTAAAGGTATTTTGTCTACATGTCGACCTCTGTATTCTGTCTACATGTCGATCTTTGTATTCTCTTTACATGTCGACCTCTGTATTCTGTTTACATGTCGACCTTTGTATTATGTCTACATGTCGACCTTTGTATTATGTCTACATGTCGACCTCCGTATTCTGTCTACATGTCGATCTCTTTAATAATAAAAATTTATTCTGTCTACATGTCGACCTTTGTATTCTGTCTACATGTCGACCTCTGTATTCTGTTTACATGTCGACCTCTGTATTCTGTTTACATGTCGACCTCTGTATTTTGTCTACATGTCGATCTCTGTATTCTGTCTACATGTCGACCTCTTTATTCTGTCTACATGTCGACCTCTGTATTCGGTCTACACGTGGGCCTCTGTATTCTGTCTACATGTCGACCTCTGTGGATCTCAAAAGAGACATCTAGCATGTGGTTTATTTAAATGAAATATCAATACGACAGTCAGTGTTGCTTCTAATCCCGTCATTGTGTTCTCCATGAATACTTTCAAGTTGTCACGTGGACTGAAGCCATATAATGACGAAGGTAATCAGGTATAGCGCGGAAGCCGTACTCTGGCGCAAAACAAACTGAAGACATGAACAGAGAAATCACATTGTGTGGTGTATCAAGTCTATTATATAACAGTGGGTTGTAGGACAACAAATTCAGTTGTCTTCTTAACATTCCGCGTAAGCCCTCATGACATTTCATAGATTTGTCGTGAGACCTCGTGTAAGATGTAACATATTTGTGTTCATGTCTGGAAAACAAACTTCATGTATCAATGGTAAGGAATTTTAATATGCCATTGACAGTTTGAAATAGGTTTTTCCTATGAAACTGTCCGTGAGGGAGAAAAAAGGGATTCATATCCATGACACGTATTTTAGTTCAAACATCAAATAATTTGTCGGGTCTTTGAAAAGGTCAAGTCGTCTCTTTGCTTATCTCTGCGGCTATTTTACATAGTTACATGTTTGGGTAATTTCAATGAAAATGGAAACATCATAAAACTATTGAGCTTGCAAGTCTATTGGAGAACATGTGATTATGGCTTTGTCTATGATTGTACACATGGTGTTCAGACATTTTACCATCAGCAACGAGTTCATCTTCTTCCTCCAGCATCTGGCACATGTCTCTAACAAGACTCTGAAATTGAATCATTGCTAACCTCTCCTATTCCTCGTTCTATTCCTATGCTGCCCCTTATTGGTTGCAGGCGCAGACGCCTATAACCTGTATACACATTTGAAATTTCACCCTATATTCAAAATAAACTTTCAAACAATCATGCTTGGCCTCTTCATTTTTTGGAAAGGTATATGACCAATGAACACAGCTGTAGCAAATTTTTAACCACGTGACCATGTGAGTTATCCGAAATAAATACCCCCTTTTACTGCGAAAATAGTTTTTATCTAATATCTCAAATTGAAACGAGCGTTGTGTTATTTTGAATCTGAATGTTAGTTAGCATAATATTTTTTAATTCTAACTAATTCAACTAATTATGTGATTAGTAATCAAAGCTTTTATCCCCAAAATGGCCCCAATGTATTCTTCATTTTGCTATATGTAGCCTACATATGACATACATATCCTTTTTATACATTTTTTAGCCATGACAAGGTGCCTCCAAACATGCCTTTTCTTGTTTCCCCAGGCGCTGGACACGCACAATCAGGATAAACAGCCGACAGTTCAAATCTTTCCTCAACCTTCTGGTGGATACAGTTGTTCACTGCTTCTCCAAGTAAAGACCGCAGGTTCCAGTTCCTTCTGGCTTCACAGCCGCTGTTCACAGCCTTTTAAGTTCAATGGTACCAAGCGTACCCAACAGCTTTGAGCCAATTGCTTACAATTAGGAGATGCGGTAAGCATTGCTGTTTCAGGACAGTACAGGGTGCTGGTACAAATGGCAAGCATCTCACAAATCGATTCTTACAAGTCTCTAAGTCTCAAGCTTCTAACAACTTTCAATGTTTCATTATGAAGCATATGATTAATCATTTCAGAACAACACATTAGATATTGAAATTGTCGTGCATGATCACACTGCATTTGTTAATAATCATTGACTTAAGTTGCACATGCATCGTTTGTTGTTTTGTTATACAAATAGTGTTTGCCACAAGAAGCGAAACGTTTCACTCATTATTTGTTATACACGTTGTTATAGACATTTTAAAAAAAGATGAATGAACCATTATCAATATAAAAAAGTGGCTGATATTCCAGAGAAGATTGGGTACAAGTAACGAAACATTTCCCTCAATATTTGTTAAAAATGGAAGATTCGGAGGAGTAAGTGAGGATCAATATTCAAGACTGATTCTAGAACGAACCGAACTCAAAAACTTATCTATTTTAAAACTTCATCTTTTGCTATAATATCCCATTTTATAAGTAACAGCATAAAATCAATTGTAGACAATTTACATGTAAATAGATATTTATCTAATGATGGATCATGGATAGATGACATTATTAATATTTTATCAATGGTAATGCAGACGTTATCATTAACGTGGCCCTGTTTTCAAATGCGTACAAATCTATACCTTTTGTGTTCTTGTTGGAGGTTATACTCCAATTATAGAATAGCGTATGATTGAAAGAGTGGGTGTTATTATCCTTAATCATAGGAATTATCTATGTTACCGACATGTATCAATTCAACATGACCGAGAATAAATCATTGGTATTTGGTGGCTTAGTTATTCTGTTGATCCTGGTGGAAATGTTCTGTGCAATGTAGGAATGATCAGATTTTTGCAGATTTTTTAACAATCTAGAAATGACGAAATATTCCGAGATTGCTCGAACACTTCAGAGAATGCGGTCAGGTTTATGGGAATGAGAAACAATGCCTCTGGGTTACAAAATGCAGACGTGTTAAATGAAAGCGAACACGATTAACTCTCTTCTTGTCAGTGGATGGTAAGGCTATGCCGACAAGTAGTGATAAAAGGTTTCACAGCCATTGATATGGTTTCATTTGTAACAAACTCAGAATAACATGTACGAAGATAATTATGAAATAATACATATATATGTATATTACAACTTACAAGTGTCACGCATTTCTCGTTGTTAACCAGTGACTTTAATCTGTTTCTATGGAAGCTAAAGAATGATGTTATTGATGGGTCCAACGTCACTATTAGCTATTTCTAAAAAATATATAACTTGTTATTTTTTGCAAACAAATACTTGATGAAACAGAATGATAACCATACTCTTCAACAGGTTAAATGCATTATCATATTGAAATTGATAATTCCCACACGTGAAGTACGTATTGTAAAGCTTTCTACTATTAGTAACACGGTGTTTTGACAGGGTGTACGGGATTGTAAGACCCTTGTATATTCGGTATTTACCTGAGGCGCAGCCGAAGGAAATGCGGAATATACAAGGGTCTTACAGTCCTGTACACCCTGTCAAAACACCGTGTAACGAATTTATTACTCTTGAGATTTATTATTTGTACTTATTTCACTCATTTCCGATAAAATATATAGGCTACATAGCTATTTCCATGTGTGATAAAAACTCAGCACACTGTGAAACAGCGAAAACACTGTAAAGAGTTTACCGCTCCATATCGGTTAAACAATAATCGATTTTGAATTTATTATTACTTGAAGAATAATAGAGAGACACAGATTTTTATTGAATTATTTTATTGACGCAAACAAAATAAAAAATATGTACACAGGTTGAAATCACCGTACTTTCGTTTCGATTTTGAAATTTCGAGTCGAGCAACTGTTTAACTTCCTCATTCCATCTAAGGTTAAGGTCATCCGTAAGTGTAGTTAGTCACATGACCTGTCTTCACGGGTCATACGGATGGTACACCTTTGCAAATCCGCCTACACGGTTTTGGCTATTGGCTATTGGCAAATCAGAATTAAACAAATTGATTTAAAGGGTAATAAACAATGCTATACATTTTCATTGAAAAGAATATTTTGAATGCAGTCAGTGTCACATGGTCTGCGTGTGTCTCGTTTTCCCTGACCCTTATCTAATGTACACCATTGCTATTTCATTATTGTACGGCTGTTAAGAAAAAAAGTATCGCTTTATATCGCATTATATGCAGTCATGTGATATTTCATATATTTCGGATATGTCGTGTTGTGTTTTCAACCCTTGTGTCATTGAATAATTATGTTTTATTTTCCATGTAAAATAACGTAAAACTCGTAAAACTAGCAACACACCTCTCGTTGTAAGACTCCGTCTATGAGACCTTTGTCATTCTTGTGATTAATCCACAGCTTCCCATTTACCAACATAGTCCCTTCTGTGTTATAGATGTCAGCTTAATCATACAATTAATATGTCCTTGTGAAGATTCATTTCAAGGCAGATGAACAGGCGTACTTGCCTTCTTCTTTATATTTGTTTTGATATTACATTCATATTACATTAATAAAGAAAAACACATTTAACACCATCACTTATAAATTACATAATTTTCTGTCAATCTTGACTCGAACAGATGATCAACACGAAATATAAATTCATATTTCCCCCACTCTATGGCCACTGAAGGTATTTAAACCAACTACTTTTGCAATTTGGTAATACACCATTTCTCCTCCAGGCTGTGTTTTCCTTCAAGACGCCACACACAGACTGAGTATGTTTCGCAGAGAAAGCTGTGAATGAAAGAGCCGCCCACATTAGACCTAATAATAACAGTTTGTCCGAGTGTGCAAGGTGTCGTGTCAACACCTCAATAACAAGATGTTATAAATAGCGAAATAAAATTGTCAGTAAAACACTATTAAACCAACATCATGAATGATTCAATTATACAGATAATAACTACGCATGGACTTTAAAATATAAAATAGATCTCTGATTAGCCGAAAGGAACATGTTTTGCATTGGAATGATTGCTGTTCGAATTTACTCTCCGTATTCATTAGTAAACACATAGTAAACATGCCTAAACAGACCTATTAAAAACTAACTTAAATAACTAACCTCCAGTGAGTTTGCTTGTTTGTTTGAATAACATCCGAAGTTAACATTTTCAGATGCTTATGTATTCGTTGAGAATGTTCTAATATACTCCCTCCAATAGCCATGCTTATGTAAAGAAACCTAAAATTAAAGTAATTAATATAATGTATTCATGCTTTCAAATATTATGTAAATGATGGTACTTTGTAAAGAGGTTTCATAGCAAACCGTAAATAATGACAATTTCAATATTGATTTTTACTTACCTTAATTATCTTTTATGAAATAATAAGAAAAACATTATTTTGCTGAAATGAATCGAACATAGTATGTGGACTGGGTAGGCATTGGGTGCTTTTGGTTATGTGCATGATAATATAAAACTCACAAACTTTTATCTGAGGTAAACATATTTTCACAAAGAGTCAAATAGTGGTCGCCAATGAATGATACTAATCAACACAAATATAAACTCACATCTCTTGCTCAAAATAAAAGTTTTAATGTAATTTAGATTTAATCAAAGAATTAAATTCCAAAAAAGAATAAATCATTTGACGTTGCCGGTATTATGACAAATCAGTTGTATCATGTGACAGAACACTTACTGTCCAAACAGACAGGATGCTATTCTATCAGGTTCACTTTAAGGAGAAGACACATTAATCTACTTACTTGCCAGACCGAAATAATAACCCCGGTATAAAGCTGCCCTGTCAGACAGGTAATTGCTGTCATCGAAATGTCATCCAAATCAGCAGCCAGATTTCTAGTTTATGCTGCTGATGATAAAGGAGTTGTTTTCGGAGATAAATGTACAAACCTTCACCCTCTGAAGTTCATTCTATTATTGACATGTGTTTTACTTTAGGAGTTTCAATTCCCAAAATATATCCTTTTTAACGTTGGCAGTGGTGTGGCAAATAGGTTTTATCATGTGACAGAACACTTACTGACCATTCTGTCAGGTTCTCTGTAAAGAGAGAACACATCAATCTACTTACTTGCCAGACAGAAATAATAACCTTGCTATAAATCTGACCTGGCAGACACGTAATTGCTGTCATTGAGATATCATTAAAATAATTCTTGTGGTGGGCAGCAACCTTTCTAGTTTATGATGATTTATCTGCCTATGTCAAGTGGCCATCGTTACCCAAAATCGGGTGGAGGAATCCAAAACAAAAGTAGATAGGTTTTCTTCCACTGCAAAGCGATGTTTAGAAGTAGTGATTTTTTCTCTGTAATAAACCTTTCAATGGCGATCATTGATTACATAAACATTAATCAATTACATACATGTACAAAGCATATTTACAGGAAATGTTCACTACAATATTGGCAACAATGCCATGTCAGAAATGGTTCCTCAAATATCATTTACAGAATAAATATATTTACAAAATTTGAGCACAATGGTTTGCCAAGATGTTTCATTGAGACCCCGGATGTCAAATTATGCACAACAAAATATTGCAAGGGCATCTTCATCATCTTCAAAGTTCAATATATACACATATGTCTACATCAGGTTCATCAAGTAAAGGATAACATAATTTATATAGTAGTGTACGGTTTATTTCTTTGGCAGATTAAAGATGTTCAATGTGAAAGTATATATATATTGGAGTCGTGAGTGTACATTATTTTTGTACATTTGCTTTTGAACCGAGTTGTACATTTCGTTGAATGTGGGCTTTATATTCTGGGAAAGGTCTATTAGATTGTAAAAACTGTGCATACTCAAACTTTGATGATTTTTTGCACATTTATGGACATCTCTAATAGAGAGTTTCTTCATAAGATCAGACAGAGTTTATAACTATTCTGCGTCACACTGGCTTTGACGGGAAAATACCAGCTTGTATAGAATGTTCCATGTATTCATGTATGAGCAAATTATACTTCTGTGCTATACACACTAGAGTGTTGCAACTACTACATCAGTTAATACATAAATGACAATTGAGTGATTAGAAGGCACAGAAGAGCGTTTTCGTTGATAAGTTAAGCCATTGTTACAAAGTCTTCCAAGGAACAATAATTTACACTTTGTCAACATTGACCAGAGACCTAGGTTAGCCCAAACATAATCTGTTGCAAAGTTTAAATCAGATGAACCTTTCCATCAATAGACAGAAAAAATAATATACAGATTTGTGTGGTTTAAAAGTGGACACCAAGTCTTATTCACAGACTGAAATTAGAATTAAAAACGATGAACATTGACGTTCTATCCAGTGTCCACGTCAATAGTTACGGAAAATATAGCGGGAAAACAATCTGTTATCACTCATTATATCTAATTCATACGGAAAGATCATCGTAATCCTACTAGATATTTCTAGAAGAAAATACAAACCATAACATTGATATGACAAGCCTGCTCATGTGAATAAAAACTTTTTCTATGACTTCAAATTATCTCAAACCAGGAAGAGACTAAGTATGGGTAAGTAATATTTAGATGTATGAAAGCAAAATAGCTGAATATGGATGGACATAGTGTTAGACAATCTTCTTTTTTTATTTAACCTCAATTATCAAACAAAAATATAATCCGTTCAAATCAAAGGTTATGATTGAGGTCACAGCAAATCCTTTATTGTCCTTTGATATATTATGAGTCAAAGTCCATGATCTTTCTTGGATTCAGCGACCAGTATTCTAAAGGTTTTGATATCATGAAATGCAAAGTGTGAAGAAAAGTAAATGTTGGTTTATCATTTATCAAGAACTAAAAAGTCACAACTTAAGCATTCAGTGCACAGGCCTTTGAAATCTGAGAATTCACTTGTTTAATGAGGAAACAGTATTTTTGTAATCCCTTAATCGACCTAACTCACTTGCAAATTCTTCAACAAAATTGTCCAAATCCAAAACAATTCGTGTAGAACATGGTTCAATGGAAGTGTTTGCATCTACCAAAGTATTTAGAAACTGACATAATTATTGTAACAGAGGTTATTTTTGGCTCCTCATTCACATTGTCGAGTCCCGTTGTTCATTAGTTGATATATTACATATGGTTGGACGGCTTGAATAACCATTGATATATTTCGAAGGATTTATAAATTTAGTTAGAAAACCAAATACTACTGATTAATAAAAAGAATATGAAATTATACACATTAATGATTTTATTCAAATGAAGGTGAACAAACCCCAAAATATGATAGAATATGATGAATAAGAATTCAAATGAAATAACTATTAAAATACTCCAAAAATTTTGAATAGTATTAAAAGATATTTGAAAATGACAAAAAAAAAAACACTAAAAAGAAACTAAATAAATGCTAAAGCAGTATGAATACGCAATTTCTGCTTTTATAAGATGTATAGTTATTACATTAGCAGAATTAAAAGTAGATGTTTGAACTTCAAACACTTAAACTATTTACATATTCGACATAAAAGCAACCAAAAGTAACTGAAAATGATCAGTGGAGATGACACTAGTTGATTCGACCCTGGTTTTCTTTCTTTAAGAACAAAATAATTCATGGTTTTGAAGAAAATATAATTAGTTTAGAAATTAAACACCTGCCATGTTTTGTCATTTAACACCTATGACCATGCCAATCCGTAGAAAAAAAGGTGGCAGATGTTGGTAGAACTTACTCAATGCAAAGAATGCTGCTAAATGTCAATCACTATTTTTTAATCTTAAATAAAACTTACATTCTTTAATCTAAGCAAACCTGTAGAAAGGAATTTCTTACTTAAAGGCTATCAATGCTCTCTGTTCGTTAGCATTTATTTAAACAACTTTAACATTTGTTTATAGGCAGTATCCTTGTTTCACTCTACAGACCATCCTTGCTTGAAAGTCCTAAAAGGAACACAAGAAGGTGTTTATTTCAATGTCAAGTAGTTCAGTTTTAACTATTTATCTCATTAGAGCCCCTTTATATTAGATTTATATCATACTTCGTTGTTAGTTACAGTCAAACACTTCGATAATACACATCTTATCATTGAGTTTACTACATAAGCAATTAGGTTCCACCTTGTTGTCAACCTTTAAAAGGAGGGTTCTATCGGGGTATTTTTTGTGGAAACGAAATTCGAGAGGATATTCCTGTTTATACATGTTATTAATACATGATTAAAACACAGTCAAATTGAAAGATACTAATGAAAGTAATATATTTTGATCAATTTATTTTTTCACAAATTGATAAAGGCAAGCGCACACTTGTTGAGAACTGAAGCCATTCATCGGCACTGTGAGTGGGGAAACTTTTGCTACGGTCACAAAGCATATCATTTTTTAGTTTAATTATGTGTTATCTGTTACTATGTGAATTTTCTATCATTGTATATGTTTTATTTTTCAGAAAGTGTAAAATTGGGTTAAATATAGCGAGTTTTCATTTCAAGTTATGCCAAGAATCCAATATGGCGGATGCTGCCGATAGATCGGTGATGGAACGTTCACTTTAACTACCGAGTAAAAGGAATGGGTTGATTGTGTTGCATATCCAAAATGGAAGACGTAAATAGACTCCAGTACAATTATGTCAGAATATGCTGACTTACAAGAACAAAACTCCCACTCTGATATCATATACCTTGTTTAAATCCTTATTTAGATCATAATTGGCGTATTTTCTATGCTGAACTTATCTCAAATTAATGTGTCTCAATCAAATGAGACTCGCTGTTAAATGTCATGTCTGGTAGTTCGTTTCATAAGACAATTTTCTTCTGTCAATGAGATGTTCCAAATTGGTTTAGACTGAAAATTGCGTTGTGAAAACGATGTGTCTTAACCATGTTGAGTAAATCTAGATCATCAGTTGGTTACATTAGTAGGAACATTAACATCAATCCTTTTAAAGTTTTCCAGTATGATTTTCAAGAACAATTATGTTACTAAAAGATAATGGCCAGGGAATTGATTTGTAAAGTATTTTTTCTTCTTCATCACAAGATGTGTAGATCAAGATGGGTTGAATCGTAACAGATTAGTGTACGTGTTGTAATGGATTGATAAAAAAAAATGATTTACAATAAACGCCAAAAGAAACGTTAACCCACATCTTTTTTAACAACGGTTTAAGTATCAAAGATATTTAAGAAATGAATGGTTCAAAATAAATACTAATAACGTAGTATTATGATAATAACACGTTTAAAAATCCTGATAGATTCATATTGTGGCAAAATGCAGCTTGCTTAAGAAGTTTAAAATTGTCCGGTTTTCGACCAGGCAGGTAGTAACAAATAAATGTGATTTAGATGTCAAAAAGTTGAAAGTAAACCTTTATTTTTGTGACTAGACAAAAAGGTTGTATGCTTTACATCATAACCCCTAGACGATGAAAAATACTGTTATTGAGTTTGAGTTTACTGTTTCTCGTAATTAACCTTAGTGAAAACGAGTTTACTGTGTTGTCAGATGACTTAATAGTATTTAGGAACACAGACGATTATTTATGTGAACCTTTTTGCTTGAAAATGAAAACTTTTCATTTTTTTTCTATCACCCAGACGCATTATCACTCAAATGTAGCAAAATTCAAGCAGCATTTGCATGAACTGAATGCTTCTACAGGTTATAAAAGGTGCCTACTTTGCATTATATGGCACACATGTACGAAATCATGCCGCGATTGACAAGTGGAGAAAGAGAAAGAGCTCTGGGGATGTTGGGGATGTTGCCAATGCGTTTGGATGTCACCGTATGACGATCATCAGCGGTGACTCCGAAGTCGTTTAATGATCATACGATGACACCCAAAGGCATTGGGGCAACATCACACTGGAAAACTGAAAAAGGATGGATGTTAATGTTCCTACTTATGTAACCATCTTCTTAAGCAAGCTGCATTTTGCCAGAATATGAATCTATCAGGATTTTAAAACGTGTTATTAGCATAAAGCTGCGTTATCCGGCTTTCTTTTGAACCATTCATTTCTAAAATATCTTTGATACTTAAAAAGTTATTAACAAAAGAAGTAGGGTAACGTTTCTTTTGGCGTTTAGTGAATTAATTATTAATTATTGTAGAGAGTTATGAACTTTCTTTCAACAATCAGGCCAATACTTCTAAAATTAACATTCCTATGAAAACTCGTAAACTGAGTAATGCAGATTTCTTGTATCAACTACTATGCCCATTTAAGAATAGTTCTTCTCAAAAAAAGGTAATGATGACAATCCATAATTTTAAAGTAGGAATTATTATGCATCTTGTCTCATAACCGCTAGCTCATCTTAACGCTCGATTTCAATGAGTTTATACTAATGATAACAGCATTTATAAACGTATGTCCACATAAGTATATACATATTTCGGAATCACTGCTATAATAAACGTAAGAAACATTTAGTCAAGCCTCTAGCTCGTGGAAACGCTCGATTTGAATTCCTTCATACAAACCATGACAGCTGCTTTCTGTTTGATATTCCCAATTTCTTCATGACTGATTTTGAGCGTAAAGGCGAGATGGATCTTCCATTATATGTTGTTTTTTCTATTAACATTGTGCTATCTTTTTCCCGACCCATATGAGCAATATATACGACTAAACGCCTCCTTCAGGACCCTTCTACCAGTTCCTTCTAGTATTGTAATGATTCTTCAGATCACTAGAACTCAACTTTCATGGAAACGTCTTCAACTGCGTTTTGTATCATGGTGAGGCGTTACATGTACGCTTGATTCAATTCGTTTTGTCTTGGCAAAGGAACTGAATATCAAAGGTTGATTTGTCCATTGATATGCAGAAAACACAGTAATTTTGAAACGGACATTCACTCAAATGTACTCAAGTTAAGGAATAGGTTAAGTGATGTTTGAACAATATAAACAATAATGCTGTTATCATAATTGTTTCTTTTATCATAACATTCCTAAACATAATACAACACGAATCGCCAACTTCAATATCAGTATCACTACGGTTAAAAGAATGTGTCTAACCTCCGTTTATGACAGACATATATTTGAAGTAGACAGCTGATTATCATAAAAAGGACAGGAGTGCTACTCAAATCACCTATTTGAATTAGAATGCTTCCATGATAGTATTTCAGGAGAGGAAGCTGTTATTGCAGTGTTATTACGTCTGTCTGGGATGTAAGGTGATTGTTATGTCCCCTCCTTGAGGTTAGCTTGATTGTCAGCGCTATCAGTCCAGAGGTGAGCTGTAATTTGATGCAATGGTATCTTGAACAGTTATACTGGCATTATCTATATATCATTCTTTAGCTGACTGTATAATATATAACAACAAGTAATTGTCACAAACTTGACCATGTCCCCCGCCGCAATTAAGAAATGAGTTGAATGGACACACAGCTTGTACCGAGTAGTGACATTTACATGTTTGATTCAATTATTGTTATATCGGGCACAAATTTTAAAATGGTCAAAGTATTGTAGTGACCTTGAAAACGGGGTCAAGGTCAAGACAGGTACCAAATTTGAAGACTCTAGGTACAGCAGTTCATGAGATATCGTGCTAACAACATTTGACAATCAGTCTTGTAGTGACCTTGAAAATAATTTCAAGGTCAACCAAATCGACTGGTATCTGTATATTCCCCAAATGAAGACTGATACTAAATTTAAAACCAATAGTTCTAGCGGTTAATGAGGAATCGCACTAACAACATTTTCAAAACTGGTCAAAGTCTCGCCGTGACCTTGAAAATGACGTCAAGGTCACCAACAACTTTTCAGGTCTGCGTATTCCCCAGATGAAGACTGGTACCAAGTTTGAAGATTCTAGGTTGAGCGGTTCATTAGATATCGCGCTAACAAGAAGCGGGACGGACGGACGTACGGAGCTGAATACCATGTCCCCCGCTCCGCGCTTCGCGGCGGCGGGGGACAAAAATCAGATGTATGTACAGGTGAATCACAGCTTCATGTTTTATCATAACACAAATCAGGCAAATGTGAATCGCAGGTTTATGTCGTATTATGACAAGTATGAGTGCAATCATAATGAATGAATGAATAATGTACATGGGTTGTATATGTAAAATCAGGTTGAGTAATATTATCAAAATGAGACCATTAATACAAGTTATTCGAGCAGGAGATGACATAAGGTATGTCCTGTAGTAAGTTCAACATGTTGAATGCAACTCCATTCAACCAGTGAATAACTGAAACTTATGTTGACTTATTCATACCATATCATATCATGCCAGTTTAATTTTTTTCAATACTTCATATGTTAAGTTAAAGTTTAATTGCTTCAATGGATCATCGATTTATTCAGAATGAATTATATGATATTCATTATATCAATCAAAACCCTCTAAAATTGACTACGTACATGTACACAGCAAAACTTAAAGTCTCACGTTCTTCAGAGATCAACAAAAATGTATGTCATTGAACTAAATAATAATTAAAGTATGCGTCTCCAACATACTATGAAGCATATATAGAACAGACAGTGTAAGTGTTTCAGACAGGAGTGTGCTGTACTGCTAACAATAATCGATTTAGAGAATGAAACAATGTTTTACAATATATTATTCCGTTAATGAATCAGGGACGTTTTAAAACAAATCACATTTATTAAAAAAGCTTAAGCCTGTTAATATTGAGGCAAATTCTAATTCATCCTAACACTTATTCTTTATATGTCAACAACCATTATTTACAGGTAATGAAATATATTGTTGCAGATAGCTGACCTTTAAAATCCATTCCGTACTGAGATGAAATGTATTTCGATGTGTTATTGTATTGACCAATTTCTGATAATATGTCTAATATATTTATTATTGTTATTGAATATCGAGTATTGTTATTGAAGTGTTGACATGACACTGTGGACAATATCAATAAGACAGATTGTTGTTGAGGGAAATGTAAGTGGGCGGCCTCCTTACAATGGTATTCACTGGACGGAATACATACAAGCATACTACACAGCCGTCCTGCCCCAACAATGTATTTGTATCCGCTACCCTTCGACGATACTCTGATTCACTGAGCCCATTAATCAATAATTGTTACAAAACTTATAAACTCACTATTTGAATTTTACTATAATGTTATTAATTAAGTATGTCCGTTTTGGCCCAGTTACAGGTCCGATACGGAAATACTTAATAAATGACAATTTTATTAATTAACTTCTTTTCATTCTATTTGCACAATACTAGACATCTCATTTATATTGAAATAATAATTATAAACAAAGTTGTGAAGCGACAGTTTCGGGCTTCACCAAATGTGCAACTGCGCATGCTCAGACTCATATTGGCCCAGTTTGCCTCGTATTGGTCCAGTTTCCCCGTATTGGCCCAGTTGTCGAATCATATGGTCTAGGCCGTAAATGCCGTATACATGCCATAACATTGATAGTTAATTAATAAATATCAGCAATATATCACCATTACTTAGTTTTTGTTGACCATTACCTGTAACAGTCAGAGCTTTCACTCACAATTCAGAATATGGATTCGATAACTCTGTATAAGGATTATTGTTAGGTCAACGCACACAGAAGATTCACCATTCCTCTGTTCCTAATAGAAGAGAAATATCTATTCAATGCTGACACGCCCATCTTAATCATTATCCGTTGTCAGGTGAGAACAGACCTATTAATGATATACGGATTCAGTTTATGAAACAACAGCAACCATTACATTTTAGGTGTGTGGTGTGTCATTCACTCATCAACTCATTAGGAACAATGTATGCCTCGTAAAACCTGGTTGTATTACCAGTGTCAACATATTGTTATTTATAACAAAAAAGGAAAGCAAACAGTGTTCCCATTCGTCTTTAGATGTTCACACTACTCAACGTGTGCCCATGATTCAGATTGATCCAGATAACCGAATTCTCTCAAATAGCTTTGCAACCAATGGCAGATGATTGATTGAAGGACAGCGGCTGTGAATGAAGAGAGACATTGTCAACATTTTACCCTCTGCACATTCCCACTGTTATCACAGCCCTATCCGTCAGAGGAAAGTAAATAATCCACTCATTCAAGGTAACATGACCTTACGTCAAGCGTTCCTTATTACCGACTGGTAACTATATTATCAAATGTGTCGCAACAAATAGAGGTATTGATTCCATGGGACGGGCTGTGAATGGAAGGATACATGTGAACAAACACACATTTAGTCCATGTTTATTGTGCAGTTAATGTTGAGGGTTCTCGTTAAATAGACAGAGACGTAAATATATACACACACATATACCTGAATGGACTACATAGAGAATTCATTACTATGATTTGATTTTCTATTAATCATGTTAATATGTTCATAGATGTGAAATGTCTCTGTTGTGCTTTCATTATACAGTTCTGTTGACACACACGGAAACACATTTACATAGGTATCTCCCCAGATATCTAACAAAAGATTAAGTGGGGAATTAATTGAAGCAGTTTGAGTCTAAATAAGCATATATGTATTGGATAAATAACTCTGCTGTGTGTTCTCATTTCTAGGCAGCCTGACGACAATCGTATATATATACGCATAGGAGACGCATTGTACAAGACTTGTCCTAACATGAAAATATACTCATTATAATTCATTATTTTTTCCAACCTATAACACTTCGGTCACGATTGAACATTAATTGAACATCATCACGATTTTTAAAAATAAATTGGACACTAATGTATAATTATGGTTTTCATCTTCGGTTACTTTACATATAGAACATTTAGAATAAAGACTTTCACAATCACAATCACCTTTCCTAATATATTGTATTCTTAGACAGTTATATCATTTTTCTGAAAATAGGTAGTGCTTCCCCTTATATTGTTATTGATAACGGAAATATATAGTTATGGAACGGAAGGCATTGGTGAGCTACGAAATTCAAATGTCCACCCACGTGCAGAATGATGGCTCATTTACACTAAATGTAAGAAACTCTATATTGAAAATTGCTGAGAAAATTTCAGGATTTTGTCCATAAAAGTATTGTTTCAAATATGCTGTAAGTTATTATAGCAATAATTCATCTGTTGTGGAGTAAATCAAGTGATACTCTGACGTTTTTGTGACTAAACAAGAAAAAAGTGAGCATGGCTCACATACCCCCGCCATCTGCTATCCGTCCATTGAGAATTATAGATGTGAAGGGTACTATGTTTAAAAAACAGCTTCAAGCATCATAATACTGTCCAAAATAATTTTGGGAACTGACTTTGTTAATACATAATTTCATTGACCCAGATGTAATATTTTTCAGGTCAGGTTTTTCACTAAATTTTTCTCATTAGAGCATCACACCGGTTATTTGTACAAAGTTCAATTACAGACTCAAGGGCTTCATAACTCCGTAAAAATAACATTTCGGAACTGGACTGTGCACTCGATGAAGAGTGTCATCTGGACTACCTACATGTTAAATTTCATTCACCTAGATGTAATAGTTGCCAAGAAAACTTGTCCCCATTTGAGCATCACAGTTCTTTTGGTACTAAGTTCAATTTCGGATTCAAGGGCCATAACTCCGTAAACTTTTCGAACTTGATAAAGAGTATGGTCATGAGTACTCACAACCAAAATTTCATTCATCTAGATTGAACAGTTTCCGAGAAAACTTGTCCCGATTGAACACAATAAAACTATGTAAAACAAGTGACGTTTCCATGGAAACGACACAAAATTTACATCTCAGAAAATTGTCTGTACGCGATCGGAAGAACATGGTTAACAACTGTACAAAGTTTGGTTGATCTACCTTTGACGGTTTTTGGGAAAATTGACTGGACGCAAATACGTAGTGGGGGTATAATAACTGCCAATTTTGTTTGATAAATTCTATTATTTAAATACCTATCTGTTGACTAGACCTACTATGCCTACCTCCTCTCTAGGTATGCTATTTCAACACAGACGAAACTTAAACAGTGGAGAGGGGGATGCGTAAAATCCCTCTCCAAAGGGCGTTAAGTCTGCATGGTCTCATGACGTCTACACCGGATATGTCACTCTCCTCTCAGTTGCAGAGCAAGACAGACGTGAGACAGACGTGTGTGTTTTCGCTCTGTCACTGGGTATTTTTAGCGCCTTTTTTCGCTAACTTGCTTACCTCATACTTCTTATTAATTTAAGAGGTGGTTTTCAACGTCTTTATCTACGTTCGTCGTTAACAGGTTGGTTAGACAACCTGTTTTATGTAGGTGTTGAGTTAATAAGGGGCCTTGTTGACATGTGCTAGGTGTGCTCTACCTAGCTGGTAGCTGCATGCTTTGCACGTGCAATTCGTGTCTTTTGTTCTCTCTCGCCTTCGTCAGGTGACTGCTTGGTTCGCACGGCCTTGGTCGTGCCCTCCGCCAGTCCCTTTGTCTTCTAGATCAGGTGGGCCTTTCGATAGATCGTCGTCTGCTTCGGTTGGCTTTCACCTTCCACTCTACTCGTCTAGACTCGTCAGTGACTCGCCTCGCCAGTGGCTCGCTTCGCCAATCATTCGGCTTCGGCTTTTCGATTCGACTTGACTCGCATCGTCTCGCCAGTGACTTGCTACGCCAGTGACTCGCTTCGCCAGTCAATCGCCTTCGGCTTTTCGATTCGACTTGACTCTCCTCGTCTTGCCAGTGACTCGCTTCGCCAGTCATTTGCCTTCGGGTTTTTTCGATTCGACTTGACTGGCCTCGTCTCGCCAGTCACTGGCTTGGCATGTCATTCGCCGTTGGCTTTTCAACTCGATTCGCTTCGCCAGTGTCTCTCGCATCGCCAGTGTCTCGCCTCGCCAGTCACTCGCCTCACCTGTCACTCGCCAGTCACTAGCTTTCGGCTTTCGACTCGTCTTGATAGGGCTTTGTTTAAGAAACGTTCACCTCCGTCTGGTCAAGGTCGGGATTTTTCTCCCATTCGTCACCCATCTCCAGAGGAGGTGGTGGACATTGTACTCACCGAAAGCACGGATGAGTTTGACCGTGAGTCGCCGGTTTTATCCGAATCTGGTAGGGGTTCGAGAGATTCGCTCTCACCCTGTACGTGTTTTCGTCCTCAGGCTCGCGCTCTGTCTCCTCCTTCGCCTGAAGACTTAGACTTAGACTGAAGGTCAGCGAACCCTCCACTCCCAAGAGCAAAAAGAAGAAGAGCAAGAAAGCCAAGTTTGATAAATTCAAACCGGAGCTCCTTCTTGCGTCCGTTAAGGACATGGTGTCTTCCTTACTTGATGCTCGGTTGGGTCCGCTGACTTTACCCCACCGTACCAACCCCGCTGCTACGCTAGGTTGTGACCCAGATGCGGACTGTGTGTCTCAGGGTTCGCGTCACACATCCTCAAGGGCCTCTGGGTCTGCTGCTTCCTCGCATCTTGCTCACACCCAAACGCGCCGTGTCACGGTGGTGTCGCCCACCCGTGACTCCTCGCCAGACTCGGTGAACCGTGAGGCCTGCTTCGTTGACGTCTCTGACCCTCCGTTCATCAGTATAGTGTCAGATGCGGAGGGTACGGGGTCGTCAGATGACCCTCCGGTTGTGGACTCAGTCGCCATGTTGACTGAGGTGGCCTCGTTCGCGGAGGTACCACTTAATCAGGTCAGCGTCTCGGGACCTCGCTCGTCGGCAGCCAGGAAGGCTTCCTTTTGTCCCGAAGGTGACACAGCTCCCACACGTCTCGCTCTTCTGCCTCACAGGCTCCTGGTGGACGCCGCGGAAGATATGGAGCAGGTTATCTCGTCTGCTGCCCCCAACCGTCTGCTACCGCTGTTAGTGGTGTCGGATAAGCGCCGGCGTCAATTGCTTCTGTACCGGACTCCCTTTGAACTCGTCCCGCCTGCTCTTGATCAGGGTTCCTCTCACTTGATCTCCCCCGAACCGCCCCATCACGTTACTGATGCGCAGCTCACGCATCTCGTTACCCTACGCCCTCTGTAGTTACTTCACTATGTACTCTGCCTTTTGTACAAATTGCGGAGGTAGGAAGCCTGCTATCAAGGATCCGCATTTGCTTTGTAGGAAGTGCAAAGACTTGTGTGAGGAGGATTATCGTTGTAACGAGTGCGTCATTCTCTCGTCTTCAGATTTACGAGCATATGTTACGGCCATTCGTAAGTCCGTTACTGATAGGGCTTCGTTTAAGAAGCGTTCACCTCCGTCGGGTCAAGGTCGGGATTTTTCTCCCATTCGTCACCCATCTCCAGAGGAGGTGGTGGACATTGTACTCACCGAAAGCACGGATGAGTTTGACCGTGAGTCGCCGGTTTTATCCGAATCTGGTAGGGGTTCGAGAGATTCGCTCTCACCCTGTTCGCGTTTTCGTCCTCAGGCTCGCGCTCTGTCTCCTCCTTCGCCTGGGGAGGATGACAGGCGTATGTCACCTCTTAGACTGAAGGTCAGCGAACCCTCCACTCTCAAGAGCAAAAAGAAGAAGAGCAAGAAAGCCAAGTTTGATAAATTAAAAACGGAGCTCCTTTTTGCGTCCGTTAAGGACATGGTGTCTTCCTTACTTGATACTTGCGTCCGCTGACTTTACCCCACCGTACCAACCCGCTGCTACGCTAGGTTGTGACCCAGATGCAGACTGTGTGTCTCAGGGTCTGACTCCTCGCGAGACTCGGTGAACCGTGAGGCCCGTTTCGTTGACGTCTCTGACCCTCCGTTCATCAGTATAGTGTCAGATGCGGAGGGTACGGGGTCGTCAGATGACCCTCCGGTTGTGGACTCAGTCGCCATGTTGACTGAGGTGGCCTCGTTCGGGAGGTACCACTTAATCAGGTCAGCGTCTCGGGACCTCGCTGGTCGGCGGCCAGGAAGGCTTCCTTTTCTCCCGAAAGGTGACACAGCTCCCGCACGTCTCGCTCTTCCGCCTCACAGGCTCCTGGTGGACGCCGCGGAAGATATGGAGCAGGTTATCTCGTCTGCTGCCCCCAACCGTCTGCTACCGCTGTTAGTGGTGTCGGATAAGCGCCGGCGTCAATTGCCTCTGTACCCGACTCCCTTTCAACTCGTCCCGCCTGCTCTTGATCAGGGTTCGTCTCACTTGATCTCCCCCGAACCGCCCCATCATATTACTTATGCGCAGCTCATGCATCTCGACAGAGAGGCTCGCACAGTGTTGGGGTTGGGCAATCACGTGGCGTTCACCTGTCAGGCGATGCTTAACTGCGCCAAGCAGGCTGACATGGAGTCGGGTGACCTGGTTCTTTTCAAAGTTTTCGGAAATGCGGCCGCGGACCTTGCGCAGATCATGTTATTGGCTTCGCGGATATCATCAGGGATTACTGTCCTGCGTAGGGATAATATCTTGCATCGTTCGGGCCTCAACCCCGACCAGAAATCTTTCCTCCGGCAAGCCCCTGCCAACTCTGAATCTCTCTTTGGGGGTCGTATCCCCGAGGTTCTGAGAGCGCGGCAGGAGGCTCAGCAACAAGACCTCACCAATTGCCTGGTGGTGAGTCAGAGGCAGACTACGGCCAAACGCCCGGTGACTAAATACGGTCAGGGTCAAGGTAACGGCCAAGGTCAATCGACCCCCAAGAAAGCCAAGATGACTTTCGGCGGGTTGGGCGTGGCCGCAGATCCACGGGTCAATCTCCCAAGTCCCCCCGTCCCGGCACCAGGGGTCGTACCCCTCAGAAGGGGAAGCAGAGGAGACACTTTCAGTGGTGCGTGCTCCTGTTCGGGATCTCGTCCGCCCCCCGGCTATTCACACGTGTGAATCATCCTATTGTCCAATTCTTACATCAATGCGACATTCAGTTTCTAATGTATTTGGACGATGGGCTCGCTCACGACCGTTCTCCCGTCGTTCTTGAGGCACAGCTCAGGTTCACAATAGACCTGTTCCGTCGCCTAGGGTGGTTAGTGAACTTAGAGAAGTCGGACTTGGTCGAAGGTGATCCCCCCGACCAGACCGAGAAGGTGACAGTCCACCTAGGAATTTTGTTCCCGCGTGTCTTATGATGCTCATTGTAATAAACTTTGGTTGCAATGCTTGCTCCTTGTCTGTTGTTTTGTTCTTTAACTTCGCTTTCAAAAAAGGATACAGAAGGCTATATGTCTTTCGATACAGAAGGGAAAATATGCCTTCCGTTGCTATGAAATGTTAGTGCAGGTAACCCCTGTAACATTTTCGACACAACATATTGGTTGATAAATACATTTTTCTTTTCATCACGACATTTATCGGGACATATTACAGGGATATGTTTGACTGAACCCCAACAAATATTCAAACACTCTGAAAAGTATGTTATAAAGCTTAACTGCTTATTATAATAATGGATAATATTTCCAAATTTTGTACTTAAAAACCGACATCTATTATATGATGTTAAAATACAGACTTAAAACATTCCCTTCAACAGTTGTATGCATTATGCCATGTAACTGGACATTTGAAACATCTATGAAGGTGATAACTGTTTTCAGTTTTCAATTAATATAGACTTATATATAATTTCAAAATGTCACATCCATAAAGTGTAGGACATTTGCCTTCGGTAGCTCGCCCTGCCTTCTATAGCTACGAGTGCCTTCATTTTCCAACCATGCGTTTTATAGGGTGTGGTTGTAGGTGAACCACCTGTAGTACGAGTCTAAGGAGTAACACTGTGGGGCCACAGAGGATCACTGGTGAGATGGAGCTTCTTTGTCAGAGTGCTGACAGTAGATGAAACTTGTCTCGTTTCTCTTCCTCCATAACTCATTCTTGTCCTTGCCAATTCTTGGGTTGTCATGGTCAGACAGCTCAAAAAGTCATTTTGATCAGAAGATTTATCTAAAGTTTGGGTCATTTTGTCAATGAAATGAAGTTTGTCATTTTTCGCAAAAGTTCTACAGTTCTCAAAAGTGCTGTGCCCAATTACAAAGTCAGCGCCATCTGCAGCATCATTTTCCTTAATACCACCACAACCCATGGTATTCCTGCCTCTTGAAGCTTCAGTAAGGAAAATCTTTGGTTTGCCGATAAGTGTTTGGCACGAAGATGCCTTGAAGTAAGAAGTTAATTCTGACAAAGGCACCGTTTCATTGTCACTACCAGCCAAGCCAGTCTCATCTCCACGACTAATGATGACACAGACGAAGGCATCATACTTGCTGTGGTCCTGCTTGGAATATCTTTTCAAAGTCATCTTCATCTCTTGAGCCGTGAGATTCATATTCTTTACAACTTCAAATTGAAGACGCTTGAATGTCTGTTCCACCTTTGGAACATTAAGGTCATCGCCAGGGAACATATAGTTGTTTATGATTAGGCATACTCCTCGTGGGCTGGCGGTCATCTTGTAATCTGGAAAGTAAATCCAAACCATGTTACCCGTAATTGTTTTTAGTCCCATCCCACACCCTTAGAACGCAGTAGGATATATAGTACTTGTTAGATTCCGTTCACATGTACAAATGAGCATAGCTTAAGAACTATTGACTGGTTTCTTTTGAACATAGGTTAGCCACAGCGAGGAAAAGGTCATTTATGTCAAGGCGATCTAGTTTGCCAAGTGATTTAAAACAAGGTGTTTTACATGCCACTAAGGTACAATATGCTGACAAAAACTTCTACCAACTGTATTTCTTTATATCATAACATTTTACCTTAACTAAATTAGCGTTTGTAGAACACCGCAAAAGCAGAGCAGCCCTGTTCTGCATTATCCACAGCACCAATATAGTGGGCAAATTCTTAAATATATACCACAAAAGAACACAATTGAACATTCAACTCAATGAAATTACGACTGGTTTAAGTTTAACAATAACTGGAATCACTTCACACACGTTTGTTCATCACTGGTGTCACTATATACAAGTTGAATCATCATTGCAGTCACTATTAAGGGGTTTGGTCATCACAGGGTCACTACACAAGTTTGTTATCAGGGGGTGGGGGGTCAGCAAACGTTTTATTTTGATTGTCAATAGGATTCCCAGGGGTTATAATCAATAACTTATTAATATGAGTTGTTAAATCTATTTCTGATTTCAAAGTTAGATCAAAGGGTTAATATGGCCTTAACCAACATCTCGTGACCATGACCTTGACCTAAACTGTAGTGTAGTGGTTAGATCGCTGGCCTCTCAAACCAAAGGCCCGGATTCGAATCCAAATTGAGACACTAAAAGTTGTTGACCTTAGTGTCAAACTGTGTCTTGGTCAAGGCAAGGCACTAAGATTGGTCTCACTCCACACAGCTATTTAAATGGGTACATGAACACAGGAAGTATGGTTGGGCGGAGCACTTGTCAGTGGCACCGGAAGTACAATTCCGTCAGGGTCATAATGTACATAATGTACCGCAAGTGAGCAGCGTTTGTGCTGGATATTAGACATTTAATTATAATGATAGTCATGACAATTATGTAATGATTCAACGTGATAATAGTTTAAATAAGGCATATTCGAAAAAAGTATGCTTAAGTTGTGACCTCACTGTGACCTTGACTTTTGACGATTTTAGCGAAAACCTTTTCGAATTTTGGTACTTCTCCATAATTGATATATACTAAAAAAAAGAGCCTCATAGCACAGGAACTGTTCAAGTTATCGTGTTTACAAGGAGTTTTTAGTGATTTCAGGACTTGTGACCTTGTGACATTGAATGTGAACATGTAAAAAAAGTCCCCATGGTTATAAGTAAGAAGTTATGTATATGAGTTCTTAAAACCTTAAAAAGTAATAGCCAAAACAATAATTGCTGGTGGCGAATGAAACTGCAAAAGAATTGATAACAGGTTGCTTAATTTCATATATAATATTTCCAAAAGCCTCCTTGAAATAGCAAAATCAGTACGCCATGTGCGTGTGCACAGGTATAAAATATCAAGTATCATTCTTTCGTGAATGAATTGTGTATCTCTTCAACTGAGACATTCAAAATTGATGCAATCAGTATTGTGCTTGACTCTCAGTTTGTTGAAAATAAGGTATCATCTTTTTTCCTCCTGTGTGTTAGGAGACAAGGTTATATCTAGACGTTCTGAAATGGCAAGTCAAACCGGTTCTTACATAACTAAAAAATAATCTCCCAATGTTTACTACATTGATACACAAAATGACAAACCTTGTTCCAGATCTTCTAACTGAAAGCTTGAAAAATCATCTTCGTCTCCCTCTTGAATGACATCCATCGGAGTGATACCGGTGTCAGCCTCACTGTGAACATTTTCTGGGACAAAATCTTCTCTTACTGAAACCACCATGTTTTTATCTGCACAGCAGCATTCAAGGGATTCTAATTTCTGCTCCTTATATTCTTTGAAAAAATCTGGATACTTTTTCTCCAGGGCATTGATGATCTGGACTTCTGGTACCTCACGCCTCAACTCTGCCCATTTGGCGTTGTTGGTTAATGCTTGGTTCCTCAACTCACTGTACAGTAACAGAGATATGGCCTTCATTTCTCGAAGAGGAGCTGCCAGTCGCTTCACCTGCATCGAAGACGATAACTTAGAACTAGTGAAGAGTATTATGCAAAACCGTTAATTATAGTAACAAACACTACATAATAAAATGATACTTGAAGATATGAAATGGTTTTAATAGTAGTATACCTGCACATACTCCCTGGTTTTGCAAGCCACACATTTTGATTCCTCGATCTCCTCTTCAATCGTATCTAGTTCTGAGATGAGCATATCTGCAAGGTGCTTGTGATCTCTGCTCAGGGCAGGAAGAAAGGTGTTGTGGAACTCTTCATGCGTCAGTCTTCCTGACAGGAATGTCACCAACTCGTTGTTCTGTCTTCGTCTGTTGCCTGCTTCCTTGATACTCGACACTTCTGATGGAGTGACG
This sequence comes from Gibbula magus, assembly GCA_936450465.1. Classification (NCBI taxonomy): domain Eukaryota; kingdom Metazoa; phylum Mollusca; class Gastropoda; order Trochida; family Trochidae; genus Gibbula; species Gibbula magus. Next base: position 41,396,971 of record OW388291.1, read on the forward strand.
AGTTTGGAGGAGAGGAGTTCATCAAGAAGCTTGTTCCCATACAGTTCACTTTCTAGTTTGTTGGAGCAGTTTCTCAAGGCACGTCTATGAACATGGCAAACCTTGTGTCTTTTTCCTTAAAACATAAAATGGCAATGAACTAATTATAAACCCGATTATGGTAAATTTTATAAACAAGGAACCATATCAATATGAACATATGACCCATAATAACTATTCTTTAACACAATGGACACAATACAGTACATTATAGTAATCCATGTCAATACATTTCCAGGAGTTAAAATATTGTTATCCAACATTGATTATACAAACGGTAGTCCACTTACCACGTTGTACCTCCTGCTGAAACCTGGTATTGAGTCTTTTCTCGGACCTGATGATAACGTCACGGAGCTTACGCGTATCTGTCTCGCATCCAAGTCTCTTCCAGTAGAGTTTGAATCTCTTCTCCAGATCCAATAAGGACTGATCCAGAAGATCCCCCACAACCTTAATTACCTGCTCTTCGTCATTGTCCTGGGCAGAGGTACCCGAGGCCTCATCAGAAACGAACAGCTCTCCCACAAACTCTTTTGTGTAAGTTTTCCTTCTCTGTGTTGAATCCATACTGGAGATGAGATAGGTAATAAAAAAGATAGTAACTTCAAGCTTATTTGAATTAAATCCCCCCCCCCCCCCCCACCAAATATGCTTTCCCCAAAACCTTTAAACGACTTCTTCTCCGAAAACAGTTGGCAGAATAACATCTTTATAATTTGAGGTTTCAAGTTTGTTCTTTTGGATATGACCCCCATCAAATATGGGCGTGGCAGGGGGGTCCACCCCCCCCCCCCCCCCCCCCCCCCCCACCCCCACCAAATATGCTTTCCCCAAAACCTTTAAACGACTTCTTCTCCGAAAACAGTTGGCAGAATAACATCTTTATAATTTGAGGTTTCAAGTTTGTTCTTTTGGATATGACCCCCATCAAATATGGGCGTGGCAGGGGGGTCCACCCTAAAATCATTAAACGACGTCTCCTCAAGAACCAGCAATGCTCTGAAGTTAAAGTTTTGGAAATATGATCTTTGATAGATGGAGACTTTGATTTGTAAATATCATTAGCCGACTCTGGAACATAAAGGGTGTGGCAGGGGTGCAATTTAAGGTTGTGTTTTACACCCCAAGAACCAATAATGCTAGTGTTCTAAATTTTTTACAATGTATTCTTTGATGAATGTAGACTTAGATGTGTAAATTTCAGAAAATTATTCCAAAAAATAAGCGCGTGGCAGGAGTGCAACTTTTATGTATTTTATTTTGTTAAATATAAGGCACATTATCATGTGAAGTGATTGACTTGTAATCTGAGCCATCTATTACATATGTTATCAACTTTTTACTCTATCATTACAACCAACATCTATGATGGAATCAAAGTGAAATTCACTATACATTTTATATGCAGCCGCGATCCTCAAATACCCTCCTCATATATATTTACAACATCTAGTAACTTCATGTGTAAAATTCACTAATTGAATATTGCCTTTTAGTAATGATATACTAAAACATTTTAATACATACTCACTCAGTGATAAACGCAGTGTTGTTTTCTTGGTAGCTTTACATTGATAGACTGCTCTATGTTTTAATATAATCTATTTTTACCTTTGATTTTCGGGGCAAGCCACGTGTTGGATCTATTATTAAACTTCTAAATATAAATGTGTTGATTCGCTATTTGAAACGGGACATCATCAGTGCTCTAAGTATTCTTCTGGGGTATATGTATCATTTTGGCCGGACTATGAGTTGTATCTAAACTAGTTTCCCTATAAGGTTTATGAATACATGCGATTGTGGTGTCGTCACATATGAAAATAACACCCTGCCTGTCTGTACGGCCTATCTGTGTTGTTAAAATACAGGTGTATTATTATCTCGATCCATGGAGCTTTATTCAATGTCACTTTAATTCCGCCATGGAGACGTTGTCATTCAAATACTTATAAGTACAACAAACTCACTTAAAGGTACATCCATTGTGTTTCATACAATTTTATTTGGCTTTAATACATGCCAACATACGATATATGCTGATATCAGTTCAAATAATTTTACTCAACTTGCATATTCATCCTCAATCGCCAAACATATAATCATTACTAGTTTTCAATTAAAATGGAGCAACATGATTATACATGTGCAGAAACCGAAACTTAAGGTTCCATTTACATGCGTAGTAGTTATAAGACTTATAAAACATTATCAACTTAAAGTTTTCTTTTAGTATGTTGTAAATAAGTTTCCAAAATTACGTTTGACTAATTGACGCGCGCCACACGCGGTGGATTGTCCGGTTTTCGATGAGAAATCGATACTTTTACCTTTATATCGTCCGTATACTGAGTCGACTGAGATCAAAATGACAATTTTCTCGATAACATAAGCGATTTATAACGTTTAGCATATGTGACCCCAAACAACACAATGGATGTGCCTTTAATTGGTGCCTGTCTGTCATTACTTTGTAAGACAGTTATAGTGAGATTACACAGTTAACACGAGATGATAAAATTTGGATGATATATTAATAGAAACAGTATTAACTTCTTGTAATTTTTAGAATTTCCATATTATTTGCAAATTATAACTCGGGTGAGTGACCCATCACACTCTCAGTGTTAACGTTGTTGTTTTACACGGTGAAATGTTGTTATACATGCATTAAGGTTTGGGTGCAATGCTACACTGAATTTCAGTGCAGTACCACCCATGGTTCGGTACTTTCAGGCGCTTCCCGCAGCTTTCATCACATGTGTTGCGGTGTTTCTCCCTGCAATGATACTAGCAGGTGTGATATAAATGAAATAATCTTGAAAGTGGCGTTCAACCCAAATCACCTCACCTCACCTCACCTCATTTAATATCGGGCTGGTATCATTCACTATGTTATGATATCACGTTTGGTCATTGATGTTGAGTTCTATATCCGGTGATTGAGGGTAGTCAGCCAATGCCTTAAAGTTCTATTCACGACTCCATTAAAACAGGAAATTATTTACGTGTCCATGTCATATTATGCATACGATACTGAATATCAGTATATAACCCTCGCTCAGGCAATACTATTTATAGTCTGACACGATTGTCGAAAACATGACATGGACGATCATGTCCTGTATTCAATCTACTGGGGTAGCTTACTGGTCGGATAGATTAGGGGTATCTCTTGAAAACGTATCTCTATAATGGTGCACTGATGTAAGAGATTATATTGATAGATAAATCGAAATCTACTATATGATCTCGAACAAACAAATATTGTATGAAAAATTAAATGTTACTCGTCTATACAAGAATCTTAAACATACATTTGCTCTTTCAGCGTAATGTAGTTCTACACCTACACCTGTTAACCCATTTATGCATGACCTCAGATTTTCATTTAATTGTGAGAATTTATAGTTCATAACTTGCAATGAAGTGAATCAATGGTTATTTTTACCTCAAATAATTTTTTCCGTGTTATTTTGATGATAGAATTAGCGTCCCATATATGGGACGTCATGCACAGGAGGGTACAGTTTTTTTTATATGCAAATGAAAAAACAAATTGTTTGACAGATAATAAATTTTGGTTGGACAACATCTTGGGGACTTCCTCTTTCTGAAATGCAAACCATTTCTGAATTTCAGATTACAGGTGTACTACAGCAGAGCAATCAATCGATTTTTGCGTGAAAAACGTAGTATATAACGTATTCAAACATTTAAAATTTCTGCAGAGAGCGGGGAAAAGGAATATTGACCACCACTTTTGTTTCTTCATGAGATACTGTTAGCACATGCAATGCTCTGATTTACTCATTTCCTCCTTAAAACCGTCCTCATCTTCAAAATAATCTGCGGTACCAGAAAAATCCGATATGTCAATACAGATATATGCCAGCAGGGGGTTAGTCAGTCACTTATACATTTTTAATTTTTTTTATTACCCTTCCACTCATTCTTTCCAATAAATATCAAGACAAGAAATTATATTTCGCCACAAAAATAATTTCTGTGAATCACCAAAAAAAAACCTGTACCCTCTCGTGCAAGTCGTCCCATATGTAGGACGCTAATTTGACAAAACTTTGAGCATGGAAAAAAATAAAGTTGACAGAAACTCTTATTTTTACTTAAACTATTTAACATTGAAAAACCTTAAAAACAAATCAATTTAGTTCAACTGGAAAGTTCAATTATTCAGTAGTTCCTCAAACTTTGGCAATGTGCTAAATTAGTATCTCCTCTGTTTCAGGTTGTCAGATTTAACCATATTTAAATCTACAACTATTTAACTTGGTTGACATATAAATACAACATCTTTCCTTTAAAAAACAGCTGACAGCAAATATTTATCTTATATATCAACAGAGAACCAGATCATTGAATTGGCGTCCCATTTATGGGACGTCATGCATAAATGGGTTAAAACTATGATCTGTGTTTTGCGTTTGATTTATTCACTCAATTCTGAAAAGTATGTTTATAGATTAGTGTCACAGAACTAGAGACCTAGGGGGTATCGGTCGAAAGCCAATCGCATTTCTGAGCACCTGGGGCCTTCAATGTGTCGTCTCCTTTTCCCACTTTGCAGCCAATGCAAAACATTATTTCTGAGGGTCGAAATCGTCCAATGTTGGACCGTCCATCGATATTCTCATGAGATTTCTGAGTGTTCCTCGGTTCAGCCTGGTTCTCAGATTGGTCTTGAGCCTGTTTATACAGCTAAACCCTCTTTCACAATCAGCTGTACTTGGGGAGATGATCAACATGATTGACACCAGAGGCAGTATGTTTTTCATTTCTATCTGGGACATGCAAGAAAACTCATAGGCATCAACTAGTGGGCGGCCTTTCAAATCCTTCATAAACATATTCAAGTCAAGCCATTCTTCTGGAGCTTTGTTCAACTAATCTTTGAATCTCTTCGTCCCCATAACATCTGAACTCTTCTGGCTGTGAAGAGAAATTTTGCCACATGTTAAAATCGAACACAGTGAACAAAGAGTGATGTTCACTTCCAAGATGTTTCACAAAACGTTCTTAAAGAACAACCTCTGTTGTTTCCAACATGCTGTCAAGATCCTTGTCGAAATTTCTGTCTGGGTCGTGTTCATCTGCCTCTGTTCCTCGTGTAACTAATGGTCCTTTCTTTCTGGATGTGATGTCATGACCTTTGAATTGTCCATCCTTACTTTCCTCCAAGAAGGTCGTAAATGCCTTCCCTTTCTTTGTCTTCATATTTGTATTAACCTCTGTCTCAGGGATTCCACCCGTCTATGGACCTCTGATACGAGGCTCTTCTTCAGTTGAAAGGCCTTTGACACCTCTGACACAAGTTGTGTGAAGTCAATCATGAAGTGCAACATCTTCAGGAACCTTTCCGTTTTCATTTCGGCGTGGAAGTTCCTTGCCTTTGCAGATGCTTCCTCCCTTCCACTTGCGATTTCACCCAGGTGCACTAGTGTAACGTCATAGTTACTCAGCAGTGAAGTCAAGGCTGTACTTTGACTGGCCACCCATCGAATCTCCTTCACCCCTCCATAATGTTTCAGATTTTGATTCAAGTTCTCAGCTATTTCATAAAGTTCTCGTCTTCTCTTTGGTGAATAGAAGTAGAGTTTGAAAATTCCCTTCAGAACATCTTCAAACCTTTTGAGATATTTGCAGTCACATACTGTCAATTCGAGATTGTGAGCAATGCAGTGAACAACAGTAATGTATCTGTCACATTCTGCTGAATCAGGTATTTCTTTGAGATCGTCAATAAGCAACTTTACTGCTCCCCCTTTCTTTCCCAGATTTACAGCTGGACCATCAGTGATTATGCCCACAAGTTTTTTCCCGAGACTTTCTTCAGACAAACCTACATTAGATAAGGCCTGTAGCATCCCTGCCTTCACAACTTTTGCATGGCCATGTTCAAGGTTCACAATATCTGCGAATTTGGTCTTCACTTCTCCTTCTGGATTAACATATCGAACATAGACAACCTCTTGCTCAATAATCCCTTTGTCTGTGGATCCATCTGATAACACGTTGACAAATCTACTCTCACTGATCTCCTGTGCCACTTCTGATTTCAAAACATCAGCAATATTTTCTGTAAAGTTTTTGCATGCATGGTCGTTGATGTAGTTTGTTCCAAGGTTAACACCATTTTTCGACTGTAGCTGACAAAATCGTTCAAATTTTGAAAATGGTTCCCCTTCCACTGCCACATAGTATGCTGTTGTGAAAAGTTTCTCATAGGCAACAGCATTCTTTTGATCAACTCTGTGCATCGCCTTAGCATATTGTGCACTTTGGGGTTTTTCCAAAATGTTCACAACATTTAATATGTTTTCTGCTTTTGTCATGAAATTTTAAACTTTCTTTTCTGAAATTGTCTTTCAATCCTATTACAAGATTTGATTTTGAGTCTGATAACTTTGAATACTCACAACCATCATCATTTTCATTCAGCACAGCCCAGTCAAATCCAGTCAGCCACGCTGCTCGGAAAGAACGCTTTCGTTTTTCCGTGTCATATTTCTTTTGACCCAGTTTTCTTTTTTCAGCTTGTTTGACTAAGGTACTGCTCGACTTTGGTTTCTCTTTTAGATTTGAACAGCGTGAATAACAACAGGCCGCTTAGAACATAAACAAAAATCTCCCTTTGGCTTTGCTACGCCGAGATATCTAAGTTTTAAATTTGGAAATCTAACAGAACACATTATTAGTTAACGTGATCTGTTACGTGATTTCATACGAGCCATTTCTTAGAAAGAATGATAAAGTTGATACTTGTCTATATGAAAAAACTTACTAAATCGTGATGTGTTAACATATTACACGTGAAGTCTTAATTGAAGAAAAAATATCAAATCGCCTTCGTATATTTCGAAATATATACTCTGTCACACGACAGATTGTTGAATTTAGTCTAAATTTCAACATTTTCTTGTTTTATTTCATGTGCAGACGTGTTGAATACCTTTTTCTAATTGCATAATGCGCGATATAGGACATAAGCAAAATTGACAATAAATTTACGATCATTTTCAAGTCACACTCAAACCAAAAGAAACTTGTCTGTTGTTGTCAAAATAAATTTTGGATATTTTATCCTGTCGTAATGTTGAATAATATGATTTTAGTGTTTCCAATAAAACAGAATTAAAACGCTAGGAAGAGATGAAAGATCGTGTATGAGTGACCTACATTCATGTTACGGCGATGGCTGAAAAGGAAGATATTCCAAACATAACACAATATAACAACTGTCATAATAATCAAAATTGATAATTTAATTGAAATACCAACACAAATCCTCGTCAAATATTTTTTTATTTATGTCATTCTTTATGAAAACTCAAACGTATTCTTCGGTAGTCAACTACTTAAACAATTGAGCAGGGAATTCCCTGATGACCTGTCAATCGCTGATTAGTCAAGTTCTCGGGGATGCCCGTTCTGATTGGCTGATGGATGAATAAGAGCGTGTGATTATTAGATAAAATAAACAGCCAACACTCGCAATATCTAGACATTTATACAGACTTGTGAGGTTTCTAAAAGAGTGTTCAGTGAATCTTAAAGAAGTATGTGACCTTAAAGATTGATAATCTCAAACATTGAGGTCAGAAAAAGCACTCGTCCTACAGGACGAGCAATATTACATTTTCAACTTGCCCGAGTCAAATGTCACTCGTCAATACGAGCGGACGAGTGTTATTTTCGACCCATGTAAAATTCTGGGATCCAGTGATTGAAACTAAGACTGATCAGCGGAAGGCCTTAAGGACCCACAGGTTTGAAAAGCTTAGTTTCGAAATGAAAACAAATGCAAATACACCATATATATTTCATATCTCTTTATAATGTTTCAATGCTTAATACTGTTAACCAATATTTCATAGCTCTTGTCTCCATTCAAACACTATAAAAACCACTAAAATCGACTTCGACTTTGGTTAACCTACAGATAATCTTAACATATAGGATCAAATGATGAAAAATGCATTGCATAACTTTGACCTTGGAGAGAATTTTAAGGTCAGCATACCTTTTTATCAAACATAACAGGATGATAATTGAAATCAAGATCTGACAAAAAAGGGTAAAGTTTCAAGGTTTTGAATAGTTCTTTGCAAATCTCTGTTAGGACATTTTCCAGGCTGTGATTAACTTTTCTGCCAATAATAAAATAACCCAGTCAGGAAGCTACTTGATACTATTTACCATCCAAAACTCTGTACCATGGGACATACATCACTTGTGTGAGATAAAGCGATATCTCCTTGGAGATTTTGCACAACACTGTTAAACAAATCACATGTTAAACGTTTTAAATCATCAAGTAGTGACTCGCAATGCTATGACGTAAAACAAACTTAGGACACCACAATACCATGATGTCATAAACAGAAGAATCCCATGTGTCTTCTGATATCAAATATATCAACACTCGTTGATAAAAAGTATATGTCCTAAGCAAACCTCGGGTGTTTAACTTTAATCACAGGACAAAAAGTGGTGGATTCCATTTCCTTCCGGATTCTCCCAAACATTGGCGGATCTAGGGGAATCTGGAAGGATCCGGCTAGCGGATTCCACCACTTTTTGTCCTGCGAATCTACTTGTGTTGTGATATCAGAATACTATTGGGTGATACTTTCTATATATATATATCCTACTCCACACAAAGCGTGCGAGATGGGACTGAACAAGAAGCAAATCAAGAATCAAGAAATAAGACAAATTCCATCGACTGTCAGCATTCTGACTAAGAAGCTCCATCTTACCAGTCACCCTCTGTGGCCCTCCATTGTTACTACTGTTTAGTTTTAGGTGTCATTTATTGTTGAGTTTGGGTGATTTAGAGACGCAATTCAAGATTATTTCACATACCGTATTCATCTTAATAAACGCCCTCTCCTAATAAACGCCCCCTAAGCCATTTTTGACTCGCGGAAAATGACCCCTAATAAACGCCCCTCTTTTGTATCGACTTATCTTCCTGATGTTTCATTGAAGAAGAGTTTTCAATCTTGCTATCAACCTCTTATGTCCAGTAAAGTGTAAGGTACATGGTATTTCCAGTCCCCCGGCGACTGTCGAATGTCTGTAACGATCAGTCACTACACATTTTATGCAACCGCCATGTTTTAAGAAACAGGAAAATGTCTTGCTCAACTCTCTTGGAAGATTTCCCACAAGTACATATGACACTAGCACACTGACCGCGAATTTGTCATGAACGTTATTTTGTTCACGTGTATTTGTCAATGTGATATAAATAAACAATATCATGACCCGGAAATAGTGTTTACATAATCTTACTGCACCATGTGCTTATCAGCTGATTGTGTTTATGCTGCCGTTCATTGGTGGTTATATTTTGATTCCTAGCAAACTAAAGTTTCATTGATGACGCGGCAAAATGGCGGATTCAATTACTCAATGTATCTTCGTGAGTTTTAATTAGTTTAAATTGCCATTGCAAATTGTGTATCAGTACTAGTTGAAATTTGATACAAATAATAAACTGCGACATTTAACCCTTCTTTACATTTATTTGATACACTTATTTTGATTAAAACTCTGAAATAAAATCGATTTTTCTATATCTTATGGACATCAACAGACATTTTTGGAATAAACGCCCCCTTTTCCAATTTTTTAAACGCCCAGGGCTTCTATTACGGCGAATACGGTAGCTGTGTTTATGAAATTGAAACAAGAATCCCATTCAACATAAACAGCCAGATAGTCAATGATTTGGACGATCAGTGATGATCTATTTACGTTAAGAATATAAGTCCATAAACACGACAAAACTTACTGGATCTCAAACTTATTTTTTAAAAAACATATGTAATACTGTCAGGTAATCAGGAAGCGTTAAATTTTAAAATATTATAAAAAAATATCTCAATTTAAATTAGAAGATTCAAACGACAAATACCGTCAGGGTACTATGTAGGAAATCAGAATTGATTGTTTGCTGCCATCATTAAGTATTTTTTAATTTGTCACAAAGTAGGAAATAATGTAATATAGTTTACACAATTATATCCAACAAAACCATAAATATGTATATCCAATATCCAAACTACTATGCCTATATTATATCGGAAAGCACTGCTTATTTTCAGAAGGTGATATAATCGTCTAAGATTACAATGTATCAGGAAAGATGATTATGATTATTGAAGTCTTGAATCTAAATGTATGTAAAGTAATCGAAGTTTAAATCCATTATTTTATATAGTTGTCCAATTTATCAAACTATTCGTGATGATGTGCCACAGTAGACATATTAATGGTTTGGAATTTTAATGAATTCTAATTATTAGGTTCATTAAAGGAAGAGTCTTGTACAACGTTGTTCATGAAAGGAAGAGTCTTGTACAACGTTTTTCGTCTTACAAGTTTTTGATACGCAATGTGTGTTTAAATGTATATTAAAGTATCTATAGCACGCCGTTCTTTCTGAAATAAAGCACTCTCACAAAATAAGGGTTACTAATGGTTAAATAATACTCTTAATTTAATAAAAAAAAGTGTTCTAAATACGAATGTACATGGTTCCGTTTGGTCATTTGAGTCCACTTTTCTTTGAATGGCCATTTTAAAGATGTTCACATTAAAATGATGGCTCTGATGTAGCTTTTCATAAACACTCAGGATAAAGTTTTAAATCCGGTTAGAAAATAGTCAGCCATCTTGCTTTCGGAACTCTCAAAATCTCATGAGACACACAATTGTCGCTTTATACGTAGCACCATTTTCTTACGATACAGATTACTGTTTTCTATATACCGCCTATCGGGTCGTGTAATGAGATGTTTTATAAAAGTAATACTATTCTGTATAAGCTTTAATAATAAATGGGAAAATTTGAGAAAAACTAATATGCAAAAACAACGATACAGCACCTTTAATGTACACTACCATTGGTCATTTAGCCTTGAAAACAATACACTTTTGAATTGAATATCCAAACTATTTCATTAAGGTTTGTGTTTTAGGTTACTTCCAAGAATAATTGTCCTTTACAAACAACTGAACAGGTAACATTACAAAACATTTGTCACAAAATATCGTTAGATTATCATACACGACTAACTTATCCAAGTTTATTTTGCAGGTACATTGGAGACATGCAACACAGGTATATTAACTTGTTGAAGTGTTCAAGGGTCGAAATCTTTAAAACTTTAAGTCTTGGATAAACCAACTACATGTACAAGGGATTTTGACTTTAATTGGCACAGTGTGTTTAAGGTGTATAGACATGGCTTGAAGATGCTAAACTTCTCGATTTTCAATACAGATTTTGCATAGAGATATTTCTACTTAAAAAGTAATTACTGAGAATGAATTGATTGACAATGATTTTTGCAGTTTTTGTAAGAACTCTTCAGAGAGCATATGCCATATCAACTTCCCAATGCAAGGCATAACTCTTGCCAGTCTCCATTACTGGCTGATTATGGCCTTGCAGTATTTCCTTTAAAAAAATTGTGTTTAGAAATCCAGGCCCGCTATGCATTTCTGGTGCAGCGATTCACTATCTTGACTCAACAAAGCGAGGGAAATACCACAAGGCTTAAATCAGCCAGTAATGCAGACTGGCAAGAGTTATGCCTTGCGTTTGGAAGTTGATGCCATATTTATCGGGAAACTTGTGACGCTACACAATTTTGGAATGTTTCAGAGCTCTGGATAAATAACTTTTTAAATTCAAAATTAAATTACAAAGTACTTGATTTGTTTCTGTACACTTCAAAAAGATGCAGTGACAAACTCTTTCCAGGTTTAACGATGAACGTCCTAATACGCTATTTTCAGTCAATAACAGTTATCGAGTGGTAGTGTTAATATCATATTTGATATTAAATAACATTCTGAAGTTCATGTATTGTTGGTTTGTTGCATACAGTGATTTATTTACTCGTAAACAACTTGATGAGATGAGCGGCCTGTGAGCGTTGCTCTATAGTCTTACTGTTTTCAACTAGTTCGTGTTTGAAATAACATAAATACCTGCGTTCTTCATTGTCTTAGGCATTTTCATTTAACCAAATGTTACCGAAACAGACCATTAGTCTTAAATGTGGAAACATTGTATTGTACTGTTTTTATTGCTTTGTTTCAAAATAATTATTTTCTTCCCGCATGTATATAATGAAGAGACTATTTCATTGTCTTTGCCGAATATCATTTCTATCCCATCTCGTGCAGTGAGAAAGTGTCGTTTTCACTCGTGAAAATATCATTTTCTAACTCTACTCGATGGGATGGAAATGATGTTCGACAAAAACAATAAATGTGTCTTTGTATCGTCACTGCATTACCAAGGAATTACTTTCCGTAGAAATGGGACATGCTTTGTCATGATATAGGACTTGTACTGCATCTCGTGGCTTGTGTAAAGTTAATTCCACTCTTGGCTGTGCTACCCCTGGAATATTATCTTTACCCGATGCTATAAAACTGGTATTTTACAACTCTACTAAGTGTATATACTGCATTTCATAACTTTTTCTGTGCCAGAGATTCCTGAACTACTAAATCCAGGCGCAGCACGCTGCTCCTACGTTGGTGCAAAAAGCCGACGAAATGGGACAAGCCTCAAATTATTCTTTTGATCTTTCCGCATTCAGATGAAAGAGAAATATCTGTGTAGCTATTGTCGGTCTAAAAGCATTTTACAATAAATTATTGGTTTCACTTCAATGGAATAGTTAAATATTATCCATCAAAGCAGTGATCCTTTTGTGTGAAATTATTAAGTGTTCCTACACAACGAATGTCGGCCATTACATAACAGACCTGATGGCAGAGATCGTCAGTGCTTTCAGTCCGAGCAAACATCAGTGACCCTGGCATACATTTAGCACTATGTACACCACTCCAGCTTGTTCTACACATGTCTTTACATTTGATTGAGGAGGTTTGTCCTTGTATCACCAGTGTGTATGATAACAACATTTTGATCTGTTTGTTTCATTCATAACCTATGCTGGTAACAATACTATAAACTACTGCATTATGTTCATTTCTTATTAGATGTATATTGTAAAAAATCATTTGGTAAATGTTGGATAATGTGGTATAAAAACTGTATTGTATATTTAAGGGAGGTTACCAAAATAGTGGGGGCCAAGTCACTCAGTCATTTCAAATTGATGCAAAACTTTCTTTTTTAGTACAGATTTGAAGGTAATGGTCTATAAAACAATTTTGGTTCGAGTGTCAAGCAGTCAGATACCAAATTTCAAAATTGCCGTTGAAATCCAAAATGGCTGCCTATGTCCAGCATTTTTTGCATTATGCCACAAAAGCAATAAAAACAATAAGAACTGATCTGAAGGTATACAGTTAGATAAGTACATTGTTGTGAATATGACGAAAAAGTACTAATTTAAATTCTACCATGACATTGCTGGATACTCGATTCTGATTGGTTCTCCAGAAAAATCAAACGTGATCAATTCTGGATTGAACCTCCTCTGATTTTAGCGCCGCTTCACCGCGTATTGACAAATCTACATTGTGACGTCACAATCTATCCGAACAAACGATTTTAAGGTGTGCTCTACTTGTGGAAATCAAAATAACTGAAACAATACAATTAATTTTTCCTGTAGTGTGTTTTAGAGCTACATCAGATAGATAAGCAAGACAAACTGCGTCAGTATCAAGATATCCAAATAGCGAGCAAACGCAATGTCATTAACGCAGCCGTTTCTGAAAACCGAGCGTAACGTTTTGATGCAAAATAAGAAATAGATATGTTATATCATCTGCACACCTACGTGGATAACTAGAATGTGCATTCCTTACCCGAATGAGACAATTACCATCACCTGTAACGCTTCCTTTTAACAAATACAAGTCCTCAAGTTCGTCCTTCACAGCGACCGGCAAACGGTAGCCATTTTGAATGTCGCGTGATATGCTTAGCGGGTTATTCCAAAAATCTGGAATTCAGGAGAAACGAATCCCGATTGTATGAACGTGAATGTTGGGAAAACAAAATTAAAACTCCAGTAATAAATGACACATATATTAGATTTTTTTTTAATAGGTAAAGACAATTTAGGGGGGGGGGGGGGAAAGTTTGTGTATAACAACAATACTTTTTGTACGAAATCGCCGCTGTTGTCAACAATGGATTTTTCGAACGTAATTCGGAGCTCGCGCGCTGGCCATTGTACGTACTGTCAGCATCCGACAAAAGGGTCCCGTGGTAAAACGGTCATGGTAGAATGGAGATAAACCTACTGTGTTTGAAAATCAGAGACATGTTATACTGGATTGATAGCGAGTAAATTAAAAATTGAAACCTCACGCTACGCGTTCGGTTTCAATTTTAAATTTACTCGCTATCAATCCAGTGGAACATGTCTCTGATTTTCAAACACAGTAGGTTTATCTCCTAATTGAATTTCATAAAAGTAAGGATATTAAGAGGAGAGGATAATTATATAGCAGACGTTAAACTCAATACAAACTAAATATAACTATAGAACTAGTTATACAAAATAAACATAAGGAGAGCTTTACAAACTTTTGAAAGGAATGCAATTCAAATGAGGAAACAAATTGAAGTATTGAAAAAAAAAATAGAATGTTAAGTGTTAAATGTTTTGGAGACGGTCAAAATTGTAAGTATGTTAAATTAAATTCTACAAAGTCATTGCTGGACACGCACTTCTAGAATATTGACATTTAAAACTTGGTTGAGATACTTCAAAGACATATAACGACGTCTTACACTTTTATGTCGGGTAATTATTTTCTCTTTGTAGTAGTTTTCAGTAATTCAACGAGTCACATGGCTACATTTTGTGACTTTGGGAGATTTATGGTAAAATATATATCAACTGTTAGCAATACATTATGTGTTACTTTATGTAAGTTTACATCCTTATAGCGTTTGGCTAGTCTTAGCTCAATTACCTCCATGAAATAGAGAATTTGGGAATATTAATCAAGATTATCTTCTCTCATATCAAATTAGTCTCTTATAAGTATTCACAAATCTGACAAGAACGAGGATATAACGGAAAAAGGACAAACATTTCTGACAGCTATGCTTTAGGATTAGTATAGAGTAACGTTTCAATGGTATATTTGAATATTTTCATAGCTCCTTCCCAATAGTAGTGGAATATGTGATCTTGCAGATAATCTGCTTTCTTTAATGTGTTATTTGTGATGTCATGGAATGATAGATTGGAGATGATCTACTCTTTAATATGACACATCGATCACAGGTTTGATACATATTCGATATTGGTACTGTTCCATAAACGTGATGTTCATAATATACATTTCGTCACATTTTAACAGATATAAATTTAAACAAACAACACAAAGCGTCTTCTGGTTAAACATAGTTATATATGACATAACCTGTGTTGACATTACTTATACCCCAATGTCTCAACACGGAATAAGATGGAGTACAGACTCTTATCTACGTAATATACAAATCTATATTTATAATATAAACAGTATATGTAGTTTGATAAAGCTGAGACATGAAGGACAGTATTTATACTGCACACCTTCATTTTATAGTAGCCACTGTATATCAGATGTCAGATCGAACTCACCAAGTTTGTGTCTATCAGGTTACAAATTTAATCCATAGTTTGGATCAAGGTACAATTTATATAATTAATTTGTTACATAATTTGGAGTGGATATTCAATTCTATCAGTGAAATAAACCCTCTATCAAGCTACAGTGGCGATAACCTTTATCACCACTCTACTGAGTGTTGGAAGGCTGGACCTTTACCGTTAAAATCACTCAACTTTAAAGAGCAACTCCCGGATGATTTTGCTCCAATTTCTTTCAAGTAACTGCTATGGTGTACATGCACATTGCAAAGACATGGAAATTATGTGAATCGGTTTATAAACAACAAATCCTCGCATCCCATTACCATTGAAATTATCTGTGACTTTAGCAAATCGTAAAAAAAAGTCAGAAAACTGTCTGTTTACGTCGCTTTTTGACGTGTCGGCCATCTTGTTTTACGGAAAACACCGGAAAAATCTCGATTTTTCCCGAAGGAAGGTATGACGTCAACTGGAGAAAACAAACGAATGCAAATGGCGACCGCCGTAGTAATAGCACTGTCAGACGAGTAAACTGCGCGGGCAATAGGAATCATACCAGTCTACCATTTAATGTCAAAACTTGCAAGATATTTGCATATGACAACTTGAAGAGAAACAGAAAAGGAATATACTCAATATCAGCAATAAAGTTTAAAAAATGGTTCTTACTAAACCCGGAAGTAAAATCCCAAATAATTAACCGAACAGCTGATATCATACGTGTTTCAGTGCTGACATAGCTGGCAAACTTACGTATTTTAGATACATCATTAATAGTGTATGCATGTAGTTAAATATTTTGTAATTTGGTGACTATAATACATAGGTTTTTTTCATTTTTGGCGAAATAACTTTACCGTGCCTGCATGGTCACGTGATGTCTTCTCGGGATGCAGTGAACTCCAATGCATATCCACACGTTTCGCTGAACTCGTACCCAATTTTGTTTTAGGATGAATAATGTATTGCAATAGAAATAATTTAATTGTAGTGATATTGTTTCATAAATATTGAAAGACATTGAATGAAAGAATGAAAATATTGTATCTAACTGATCTGTATTTTAGTGGATAAAATAGGTAAGAATAATGGAATTTTTGGTGATTGATATCTTATTTAAATGATAAGATAATTATTATCCATTTCAAAGTTTACATAATATTTTCTGAGTATAATTTGTCAAGTATATATATCTGATCAAATGGAAAATTCAGACATTTATCAATAACATTTGCAATTTTAACTAACCTGTATTTTCGGTTACATGTAGATCTATATATATTTAAATATAAAACATATGTACTTCATCAGAATGCATATGATTAATTTTGTAAATAGCATTATCCAAAGGGACAAAGATAATTATTTCTATAAATTAGATTTGTAACTGTGTGTAAATACCTATGTAAGCATGACTTGTGTTTTTTTTACATTTTCCTACACCTACCTGCATATCAAACAAACTAACCTTGAAAGAGTCCTAAGAATTCTGAAAAAAATATATACATTCAAGTTTTCTATTTTTACTGTGACATTAATGTCACTTAAGATGCAATATTGCATTTCCACTTTTTAATCATGAATAAAACAAACAACAAATATAAGAGCCAAATTTATTCAACTAAGTATACAACATGTATTGACCATTACTTTGTGTAAGTGTTTGCATTTTAGGAATTACATAGAAACAGTTCACATGAAATTAATTTTATCATAAAATTTATTTTTTATTTTTTTTGGGAAATATTTGATTTGATTTACTCTCATAATTAAATTGAATATTAATTTGATTTACTATTACACTGTTTTGTGTAGTCTTTCTCTGAAGCAGCTCAAGTTTGCTTCAAAGTTGAATACAATATTTCTAAAACATTGGCACATTCTCATATCCAAGAGAAGATAATGATTTGGATATCAGTTCACACAATCAGCATATATATCACTTCTTATGACAATGTTTATATATATCATTTCCTGATATCAAAGGATCACACCTTCAGCACCAATACTTTACTGCACATACAGTCCATTCCTAATGGGTTTTTGTTGTTGATGTTGTGTTCTCTTGTATTAGGGACTCCCATCACCTGTAACAACAATAATAAATCTTTCTTGCATATGTTTACACATGATTAATTCATAACATGTTTTTTTGGTATTTGGTATAGGACCTTTGATATGTTTATGTCAGGCAAGTGAAATAATTCTAAACATCTACAGCCTCAGTCCAATTTTATCACAAACAAATAAATAGTTATCAAACAAAATATTGAAATCTTTTATGGAAAACCATTTCTTTGAAAATTTAAATATGCATATATATTCATGATCACTAACTCATATGGCTTCTAATTTGTAATTTTTAAATACCAGTAGTAATTTCTACTACATTGTTATATGGATTTGAATTTGATATCTGTCTAATATATTTCATTGAAAGCAAATGTCGATATTTAAAAAGTTGAAGACAAATCAATTATAAAGGTTTTTTAAAAAGGCGAGTCATTTTACCAAAGAAATGGTGCAAATTAATTATAAGTTCTCATAATTGACATGTTAATGAATCTCCGGGCTAAAATTAACACCAGTCATTCAGCCCGAGGCTAGTAAAAATTACTATGGATCCTGCCATCCCTGTGGGCCAGACAAATTTCTTTAAAAAATCACTTTGGAAGATTGTGAGCGCGTATCGAAAAATGGATCTGCAAAACACACTCGACGAGAGCCACGATTTGAGAGACTGATAATGTTGTTTTCCTCGACTCAGATTGAAAATTCAAGTAATATTTATATTTTCGAAAGAACATGTCCATTCACATAACAAATTATGAATCGTTAGAAGAAAGAAATCAAAGACCCACTTACCGAAATCATTCCGTGTCGACAGAGGACAGCGACTCCTTCAATAGGCTACAGAATTTGACATGTCCTTTCGGATCATGAATTCTTCTCATAATTATGTACCAAAACCAATATTTAGCTAATTCCTCGTTGCCATTATACTTTCATACAGCAGATATTCGAATTTCACTCTCAGTTTAACTTTATTTGTGACCCAGATCGTCAAAACGCAATCACCGAAGTGAAGCGCTGTGTTGTTTACATTGTCACGTGGTTGTTACGTCACGTTTGTTTGCCCCAGTTGACGTAACATCCGGTTACATCACCGGAACAAAACGATCGCGGCAAGTAAATGAAGCTATTTTTTATAATCGCAAATAATAAAATAATGTATTGTTTTAAAATTTTTATGACCTAACGGAAAATCATATTTATCTAGATACCATGCATACAGATGCATATAAGTGTACAATTTAGATTGGTTTAGTCAAACGAATTTTGGTCCATTTTATCCGGGAGTTGCGCTTTAACATGAAACACAGAAACAAATATTTAATGAAAAGAACATTTGTTTTACTTTGACAAATGTCATGTTTATTTCATCTCATGGGCCACTCATGAAATATCTTATTTCTACCTCACTCGATGAGATAAACATGGTATTTATCAAGAAAAGACAGATATCCTCTATGTCTTTAAAAAAACACAACAATGTTTGAAATAGGATATCAATTAATAGCAAGTAACAGATGGCAAAAACAAACAATTTATGTATTTTAAAATCTTTTTTAAAAAATTTCACTATTGAAATTGGGAGGGAATGTTCACCTTGGAGGTCAATCCACCTCGATCCATCACTGAAAATTCAAAGTAATTCTGTATTATTAAAAGGCTGTAGCACATTTTTAATGAACATAGAGAGATATCAATAAATAAATAAGTAAATAAGTTCTAAAATGAATGGGTAAGGGTCAGTGAAACAACTCGAAACAATTTCCAATCATCGAATTATCAAAATATATATAAAGTTGTTCACACTTGAATGGGCCCTAAAGTTTTCGTTCTATATGTGATACTTTTTTCTATGCCTAGACGTGTGATAGGCCGTTTGACCCTTTAGACAAGATTTAAGGCATACACTTTATTATAAATGGAACATAAAAAACGGAAAACATACCTGCTACAGTGCTTTTAACCTTAGTATACACGTTTAGTCTAATTAACTTTGATATCAAATTTCATTCATGACATTTTCTTCCTTCCTTGACAACTATACTAAGGTGTATATGTGCACATTAGCACCGGGAACACCTCTTCTGAACAGGATACCAGAGCAATGAGGTTAATTACATTATATATTATATGACGTGTCCGAGCAGGGCAGTTTAAAACATGCTCCTTACAACTTAATGGCCTAGCAATAACCCATTTCCTTAATGTGAGAGCTCAATATTGCTATAATAGCTTGGTAGTTATGTCCTATTCCGTTTCCTACCCACACACAGTAGCCAACTTTAACCTCCAGATTTTTATCAGGTAAGTGTTATATAAAATGCATCGATTAAGAAAATAGATGAGACTTACAATCAAAACCTTTTAGGTTTGAAACATATTGTATTCCGTAATATAGATCAGAACAAATATAATTTTGCTATATTTGGGATCATATCTTGGATAATACACATTCCTGTCAGAGAATAAAAGTTGTTCGAACAGTCAATACTGGCGATTGGTGCTTGACTCTGACTCTGGGTTTGAATCCTGCAATGGATCGGACTATATTGCAGAAAATTTTATCCTTATTTCATGTATAGCAATGTCAGATAAAATTTATCATGGGGAAAAAGGGTAACATACATTGTAGCCATCGATGTATGTTTTAAAAATATGTAATTTTTCATGTTTAATATATATTTAATATTTAAATATTCAATGGTAAAATCGCGGAAGTCTTAACCCTGTTCAATAGATTATTCAACATATCCTTACAAGCTGTCTTGTCCTGTAGAGTAATGGTTACTGCTTCCGGGTCAGAGCTTTCTAGGTTCAATTTCATCCAAGTAGGGAGTAGGAAATTGATAGCGTTATATAAGAAATACATTATATGGAGTTTTTATAAGAGAACAAGAATATCCCCGAAAATATGCCTTTCCCTTATGGCTGGTTTTCTAAATAAGTAAAAAGTCTGGACGCCTTCCGGTATTGGTATTTGTAGCAGAACATAGGTAGAATAAACCATGTACTTATACATTACATGCGCCCCTAGTGGATGTGATACTACCGAAGCGGCGTTAAACAATAACTTAATCACTCACTATACATTACATATTCTATATACTTCCATATACCAAAATGTAAGAAATTAAAATGACAACTGTAACAGTTTTGAGAAAATTTTCTTAAAGCTATACCAAGTTGATACGTACATGAGGAAATAAAGATATTATTTAGATATCAAATCATGAGACGATCTGGTCAAGCAATCATCTGTGTGTCAATGCGCGCGCCACGTAGTCGCAGTTGCTTGCTTTGCTAAAACATCATACTTGTGTATTTTGATGGTTTTTATTGAACTCGAAGCTGTCATGGAAGCGGACGGAAACTAGTTCCTCGACTCGTTGTTCCTCGCTTCCATTACATCTTGTATATCGTGTGTATTACTCAAACAGGAGTCATAAACAATATTTTCGTTATGATAGTATTATATATCAATGAATATAAACGTTGTTATGGGTCTCCTTTAATAATGAATAATATTAAACGATGAATAAATCTATTTCCTCTATCAGTGGACAACTCATCACACGATAGAAGTGTTAGTCTTACAGTCAGTTAGTTGATTAAATAAACATTTCCCATTGACTGGAGGAATACTTTTTCCTTTTCTGGTAATTGAATAATGTGTCTTATAACAATATTTTGTCTTTTTCATTTTAACGTATACTTTCAATTTTGTATTGATGTCAAGTCTCATACAAAGCTCCTACTGTTTGTGAATATTCCTTATGTATATCTGAATAGCCTTTTCATGCAATTTGATTAATTCAGTGGTAATGTTGTAACAACAATTTATTCTCTTATTCTATATATATGAATACTAATGCCTAAAAGGTTTAGGTCAATTCGTCAAAGATTGTGTACGTTAAATACCCCTAAGACACAATTTAATGAAACACTGCCATTTTCCATATTGCTGTACATAACCACAGCTAGTTTATATATAGTAGAACATATTATTAGTGACGGTTTGTAAGAATTGTAAGCAAAGCAAGCTTTTCTTGATTACAACTTCTTTTATTCTGGACATAGACGACAATCTGGATATATATTTCCTGATTTATTAATTTTATATTTTCCTAAAAGACTGGTCCTTCTTTCAATCAAAGATTTGCTGAATTATCTATATCTCCGCCTCATGGAGGGGCACCTGCCTATCTGTCAGACACACTCAGTGTATACCACCCTACTCGTGCTCTACGCTCTGACACAAAGTCCCTCTTTACAGTTCTAAAGTGAAGACTACCTCATTTGGAAACAGAACATTCTCTTTCGCTGAAGCATCAAACTGGAACTCTCTCCCAGAAACTCTAAAAGTCTGCCAATCAAGAACAACATTTTTAAAGAAACTCAAAACCCATTACCATGTTACCATTGACTGCTCACAGAGCATACGAACTAGTGCGCCATATAAGTGAAATTATTATTTACAAACATATTTATAGGTTTTGTGTGGTATTGAAGTTGTATTAATCAGAATTTTATATCATTTAGGTGTAACATTTTTTTTACAAATCAAACTTTAAAAATAAACTGATGATCTGTGAAAAAGGATTATTTCTCAGGGAATGTGATTCTTTTATCATATTAATCAAAGCTCAAGTTACTGAAGCAATGTGAATGTGTAATGAAGCTACAAAGAAATATCGAAATAATTGAATTCAAAATGACATTTTCTCCATGATTACCATATGATTATTATCTTAGATTAACCCTCTTATACATCTCGTTACCTGTGTTGAAAAAAGATTTATCTTTTGATAATATATGGTTGCCATAATATTGTTAGCGTGAAACTCAAAATCAATCAACAATGAACATCAACCATCCACTACTTCAATGACATCGACATGCGAATTACAAATTGCGTAAATTATGTTAAATGTAAAAATGAGGTTATCGATGATAAACTGTAACAGGTAATCAAGTGAAAAGGGCTAGTGTATCAGCTTTTTCGAAAGGAAATGTCACAAATCAAGGGCATTGGCATTAATAAATTACTAAATACAACTATAGCTTTATTTCAATGGTGCATAAATATCTTATTTAAAATTCCATTAAAAACGAATAATTCTGGGTTTTATGTTGGTGTCTACAGATAAAAGTAGATACATATCTAAAACTATGTGAAATGTACAATGTACAATGTACCTAATTGTAATGTTTGTGATTAGTATACCAGTTGATATAAGATCATGGTGACATCAGTGTTTATCTTCTTTGCTGATTTAACTAGACAATACAAAGAAAATGAGTTTCGGATCGTAGCGTCTGGTCCTTCTCATGCTTTATCAGTTCATTGCCGTAAGATGGTCACTCATCTTGATATGAGTGTTAAAATTAAATTAAACCCTGGCTTGTTTAGGTAACAAATTGAGAAGACCATAAAACAAGCTATAAGTGTGAGAACCTGAGATTAATGGCAATTTCGTATGCAACAGTGTTTTGTTGGGAGTTGAAATCTTCATTTGCATTCATGGAATATATATTATCAGAAGTCCGATGGCTCGACATTCCTGAGATGAAATGACATAAACTGGAAGTGCTTGTCCATCCATCCATGTAAATCCATGACTACACGAAGGTCCCTCAATATGTTCACAACGGAAAGTCCATCTTGGTAAACTGAAAGGTTTGTTTCTCTCACCTTTGTCAACAAGGAATAGTTTACAACTAACTCTGCATCGCTTCTGTTTTCTTTCACTTTGAGTTCGTCACATTTTATCCTCTCGTACAGAGCGACTACTACTATCAAATGGAACTTCTTAGTTTGCATAATCCATACAGGTACCGACTTTATCATGGGTAGATTGACCCTTCAACTCTGGCTTGGTCCTAACAATCTAGCTGTCGAAGAGCTGTTGCATCAACAGCATATTATACTAAACGCCACCAAAATACAAAAGGTTATTATTTTTCGAGGAACGAAGCCTATCGATTGAAAACACTTTAAACATGTCTTATATATGTAACCTGTACATTCACTGTACGCAAATGCAAGTTTTCATCGTAATTTTCGAGAAAAATGAACTTATTGGTCAAAACTTTCAGATTGTGTACAAAGTTAACCAAATGAAATGTGGGTACAAAACATCAACAAAATGGAGGTTTTGCATTAAAATATTCGATTGCAAGCGACGAAAGTTTTTAAAGTGCAGAAAAAGAGAGAACATTTTGCATCCTTCAGGTTGGAGCGACGCTTAATCAAGTTGCCTAATCATGGATTGCATCAATGGTACAACAGCCAGACTCGCTAAATTTTACAGACTAACTGGCAGCATTGCGTACAAGCCACGGAGTGAAAACCAAAGTTATCCACGCCGTTGAAAGACTGATCTGCTGACTTGTCACCCATTGAACAACTATTGCAATTCGAGACTTGGCCTTTTCCTCATGTGTCTGTAAGCCTTCTTACAACGTTAAGCTTAAACTATCGTTATTCTATTCATTGTTCTAAAAAATCTGATGATCAAAAACTGGACAATTTACCCTTTACGTCACGTCACTTAATGGTTATTTTTACTGAGAGACTCTTCCAAATGTATGTATTTTCGATACATAATATTATAATATGCGTTTACTTGATTTTGGACCAAAATGTTTTGCAAGTCAGTTAATTATATTTCTTGATTCTAGTATACTTCCATACTTTGGTATTTGTTTTTATTGGAAAACTAACATAAATACAAGTAGCCGTAACTGTAGACAGTAACACAATTGCATTTGTTACAGAATCACATTTGACCTATTCTTTTATCTTGAGATAGAAATTATATTTAGCACTTATTCAAAGTGGTATTTGTTGTTTTAACTTCTTTGAAATTTTTTTAATTTTTACAAGATAGTTAAAATGATAATGAATAAGTAACAAAGGCTGTGATTATGTTCAATTGTGTTTAATTGGCCAAATGTTGCCAAGTCTAAACAAGAGGAGAGAAAAAAACCTCTAATTAAGGACAAAACAATTCTTTAAAGACAAACACAAGAGATAACAGTATCGGTAAGCTCTGAGTGAACCATCGTCTTTTACGTCTTCTGGCTGAACCATTGCGTTTGTGTCTTCCTCTGTTGTTGAGATAATGAGGCCTTCAATACACCCACTCCTGTTTTCATCCCTGAACGTAATTGAGCTAATGAGTTAACCATGATAGCACAGGCTGCGCCATGAGAGCAAATACATTGTACACACTTCCTTCATCCGGATATAAGTAACTACTCACAGAGCAAATGGCTCAGTCTACAACTGTCAACATATTTGCCAAGGGAATCATGATCGTATGAGTAAATGTGGACGCTTGCTAATTGAAATAATCACCCATACATTTGTATATGTATTCACCTGGCAAACATTGTTATCTGAACGATTTTGAGAACATTATGATATCACATACACTTTTAAATACAATTTGATGAAAACATCAATTGACTCTGTAGCTCATCAGTCGTTTTATGATTCGTTATCAAAGGTTGAAAAACAACATACGTAATAGTATGTTAATAATATGCAATGAATCGTCATCTAAATGCGGATATATTATCATACAATATCTCATGTTCTAATTATGTTTCGAAGTTGCAATCCACTTTCTTTTTGTATCTGAAAATAAGTAATCAGGTTAGATTTATTTTCGATATTAAGACGAATTGAATAATGACATTTAAAATGTCATAGCACTAAATGAATAAATGACACTAATGACTAAAAAACCAAAAACATTCCATCTCTCCGTGAAGATGAAACAAAAGGCACATCTGCATGATGTTCGGAGGCAGTATACCAAATTTGGTGACGATTGGTCAAGAAGTTTTAGAGATCTGCTACGGAAACAAACCGTACCCTTCAAAAAGACAAAGTCCAAATTGTAACCATGTTGAAATTGGTTTTCAATAAAGCTTAAACCCCGAAAAGGAACATCTGCATGATATAGGGATTCTGTATACAGACAGACGGACAGACGGTTTCAACGACTATACCGGTACCCCCCCTGCATCATATATGTGGGGTATAATAAAATTAATTAATTAATTAGTTTCCTTATTCTATTTGCTTATTTGTACATCAATTAGAAAACCAACTCTGCAGAGTTTCCATGTGTGATGGACAAGACAAAAATGATTATTATTTGGAACTTTGAAATCTAATTACAAACTGAAGAAATTCACGTAACATTGATGAAACGAACCTAGACTAGACTCTTTACTAGACATACTGAACATAATATATAATTGAGAACTTGTATATCAGCTGAACTCTCAACGTTATATCTTTGTACTTAGTTCTGTGATTATTTTTATTTTGAGGAGAAAGTGATTGCAAGCTGGAGTGGTGAAACGTTTGTGTCATACTAAGAAAAAAAAGAAAAAAGTTTATAACCCTTTAACCTGAGTCATGTAAGATAATAAACTTCTTCAAAAACAAATTAGAACAAATGGTTGCTTGAAGATCAAACATGCGTCATGGTCAACTCTCCGTGATGACATCTTAGATCTGAGATTATGATTAGATTACTATACTCTTGTTGGGAGCATCTGTCATGTCGCTACGCACATAAAGAATGTCATATATTGATGTGTGAAGAAATACCAGGGGTCAATTTGAAGGAAAAATTAGCTTAGTATTAACATTGACATTTACAGTATAACATTATTATCCTCGAATGTGAAATAGATGTGATCAAAAGAAACAGACTAATTTTGATGTCCCATTTCGGCTTGAGAAAATGTTCGTACCTTTTAATACGTAATTAAGTAGGAAATCAAATGTGGAAACCGCTGAAATGACATTTGAAATTATCATGGTCGATTCAGCAAAGATAATGTCACTGCAGTTTCAATACAGCACAGTTGTTTGTATTTTTTATTGAAATTAATTGTTGATTTCGAACAACTGACTACTGACAATTATTCTATTGTGAGATGACACGGACAAGTTTATTATATTCATGCAATTAAATAAAAATAGTATATACATGTAACTCTATAACAGTTTATTCTGTACACTTGACGATTGACGATTACTACTTACAGGTGATGTGATTAAAATACAAGAAAACAAGAATTTCTACTTTTATCAATGGAATATACATGTTTAACCCCATTTGCTTTTAATTTACTATCAAAATAAAACAGGCCTCAAGAATGGCCGTAAGGTAAAAGGCCTTGCTTATAATCTTGGTAAACATGTTATGCAAACTGCAACATGTAAAATCAAACGTATCAGTAGGCTTCAGATTTAAAATGTTGCTTAAAAAGTTATGAAACTAATTAACCGATCTAGATCATGGGATCATATGATCTATTTAGAATATCTTCAATGTTACATAAATAGCTTGAGAATGTGTCTTTGATTGTATGTCTTAAAAACCCATATAGATGAAAGTTTCGATTTTAGTTGAACTGATAAGATTTTTACTGCTATAATGAGATATTTCTACTTTTGTCTCAATTTCTAAGAGATGAGAATTAGTCGAGTATTTTATTCAATATTTGCGCAGTTCTGTGGATAAATAATGACTCACACATCACGTTCCTTTCAGGACACTTATACACACTTTCATCTATATAAGAGAAGCTGTTGATCCATTTGGTCAACAAATATCATGCACCCCGCAGACATAGTAACAGCTCCTCGCTAAGAGCAGGTATCAGATTATGGTCAGATGACTTTATAAAATAACGCACACGGTGAATGGAGTTTTGAACAGCTGGATCAGCTGTTTTCGGGTCTATTAATTACAGACTTATTTTCCCCAAAGTTGCTGCTTTGTATGGAATCAAATCATATTTTGCATCGCTTGCACACTCAATTAAACAAAGAATAACTCGTTTTCAGGCATTTAAAAGCTTGTAGTGATACGACGTTATACGACTTTTAACATTTTTGTCGAGACGGATGACGGCATTTTGTTTACGTAAGTCAAGGTCATTCAAGCAATATCAGCTGATCAGTCATCGGCAGTCAAAACGCAATAAATATAATAATACTTATTTTATTGACATGAGGGAAAGATAAATACGTTGTATATTTCTCCCTCAGGTTATACGGTCTCGGTCCCATCCCTCGCCTGAAGGCTCGGGAGACATGCACTGGTACAAACATGATACATGAGACCGTATTACCCTCGTTAGAAGCACACAACTTATATTATCAATATTAGAGAAGCTGTTGATCCATTTGGTCAATACATTGGCATATATATATCATATATATAATGAGTGAGTCAGTTATTGGTTATCGGCACTTGGGTGTTATTGGAGCCATTAACGGCGAGAACTTAGACAATGATATATATATATATATATATTAACACAAATAAACTTCTTCATAGTTCAAGTAATATATACATAAAAAAAGGCTGGAAATGTTTCTAAATTCACACTATTCACACTATTATGTACAACATAAATAAAATAATATATATATATAATATTCTCTAAGTATCCAGAGACGAGATCAACGATGTTATTAATGAGAAAAGGATACTATAACAATATATAAATGATAAGTACACGGATATATGATCAATAAATCTTTTAAAGTATATTAAGAATGTTGATGAAATTAATTTCATTGATGTATGTATGGCTTTGTAAAAATGCGAACTGTCAGGAGCCCCATATGCACTTGTTTTGTTTTTATGGCATAACTGAGTCATAACTTTGTACTTAAAGGGGCAGTAGCACATGTTTTCGTTCAAATAAGTTGATGAAATGTATTTGAAAAATAATTTCACCAATAGTAAAACATCCTGCTCTTTTCGGAAAATAAAGTTTAAAATGAGTGTACATGTTTCGGTAAAGCCACGGGGATCGTTTTTGTTATACAAAATAATAACTTGTGTTCACAATAAAATGGCCGCCATGCATTTTTTGCTTTATACGCAACATAGTTTTTAACACTACAGATAATTGGTTTGTGTAATAAGATGTTTTACCCTCTAAAGTTAATTTAAATGACATAAACTATCATTATAAACGGGAAATTTGAAAAAATAAAATTTGCAAATAACGTGCTACTGCCCCTTTAACACAACAAAATATATTACATTAACAAATCTTGTATTAGTCCCTTAGATACGAAGGTTTATTAACGACATTGCATGCAATAGGAAGCACATGCTTTGTTGTCATGACAACAACATCTGAATCACTGTTAATAATCTAGCTGTATGAATGGCGATGCTGCATGATTGACAGTAATTGAATGTCAACAGAATTACAAGAAAATGTACACCAGGTAATCTTAACTAGCCAGAGTGAGCACGTATCACATACGAATACAAACTTCATAAAATAATTGTATGTGGGGATAGTGGATGCGAATTTCATGTTTGCAATGACTGATTCGATATGTCAGAATGCCCGTAAACTCGACCCACATGTTAGTTAAAACCTTTGATGGGGACGATACCGTGTCACTGTACCCTCATTAACCTTAAGAACCTTTTAGTCTGAGTAAATTATTCGCTTTAATGATATATTTGTGTATTATCTCAATTTAAATGTAATATAATCTGAGATGAACAGATGTACAGGGTAAAACTGGAATATGTTCCCGATTAAAATATGACGATTCTGAAACATTCAAGATTTAATCGTACTTACATAATATAATAGATTAATTCCGTAGACATTATATAACCAAATTCTCTCAATTTCTGTTTACAAGAGATCTGTTAGACGAGCAGAATGGGTTTTAATGGACTTTAAGTATGATTTATCATACTATGATTTTGGATAAATGTTTTCAAGAAAATTATTTCTGTGGCAATTTCCTTCTATAAATTATTCCTCAATATGTAATCCAATATACTTGCATATGTTAGTACAAATGACATGTACTTTTTACCATAATCTAATGTAATACCTCAAAGTTAACCGTAATTTTGGCAGCTCTTTTAGATGACCATAATTTCGAAAAGTCCAGTCTTTATTTGTATCACGTTTCTCACAAAGAACATATAGATTTTGGATACTGATTATGGTACACAAGGCAAAAAGATGAGATTTTGCCATTGCTGATGAAGTAACATGTTTGAGGTCTAAACGAAATCTAAATTGCATGGTATTTGCACTAAAATACACAGGTGCATAAACTTTTGGGATGCAGTTGTTCATACATGTATAGAAATCACTGTCACTGTCCCCCGTCTACCACCTGTATAACATGCCCTGTGTCAATATATCCATATGTGATTGTGAGATCACTTGCAGCGGGTTTCGAACCTGGTACCTCCGAGTAAAGCTCTGGTGCTCTTCCAACTGACCCAAATGGATACTGCACAGCCGAAGCCAGTAGGAAAATGTTGATCTCACCATGGCATTTATTAGGGTTTGTAACAATATTATGAACTATCGATTTATCGCAATGGTTACTGTGTCAATAGTACTTTATCGATATAGTAATTTTAAAAAACACCCAAAAGCATCAAAAGCATGGCTGACTATCGAAAGTTTCAGTAGTTTTTTCAATCCAGTTGTTAAATTTGATGTAAAGGAAAATTTGCACACAAATGCCGCTTTTAGATTCGAAAAGATCACGGACAGCTAAACAGGGAGATGTAAGAGTTGTCATTTTGTTGCTTTTGCACTAAATTCTGTCACTTTGGAAGAAGAAAGTTCAAAGTAAAGACAATAAAAAACACTGTTTATTCTAGAATGTGTTCTTTTTTTAATATTGCTAAACTATCGCAATAGTTATTGCAATAGTAGGTCACAATAGATTATCGCTATAGCAATATTTGGTCACAATAGATTATCGCCGTCCCAATAGTAAGTCACAATAGACTATCGCCATCCCAATAGTCCTTGTGGGTCAATAGTCACCCCTAGCAATTATATATGATTCATTTAAAAAACAAACCAAAACAGAACTTGTTTCATAATCGAAAGTTGAAATGTTACTGGATTATCTTTGGTTTATCTATGCAAACTATCTAATGGAAGCCATTTCTAGCGGCAGCAGTTATCTGATTTCAAGCTGTTAAGTGAACTGTCCCCCGCAGCAAATCGTCTGTGAACAAGAAAAGTAATATCTATTTCGAGATATTGATTCCAAGGAGAGTTCAATCTGTGTTCATGTTCAATTTCCAGATTTAAAGATACATATGAACTCCCAGGGGTTTGCTATATTCCTGACATATTTCCATTAAGTGTTTATTACCAGAGGGTTTGCTGTATTCCTGACATATTTCTCTTAAGTGTTTATTACCAGAGGGTTTGCTGTATTCCTGACATATTTCCCTTAAGTGTTTATTACCAGAGGGTTTGCTGTATTCCTGACATATTTCCCTTGAGTGTTTATTCCCAGAGGGTTTGCTGTATTCCTGACATATTTCCATTAAGTGTTTATTACCAGAGGGTTTTCTGTATTCCTGATATATTTCCATTAAGTGTTTATTACCAGAGGGTTTGCTATATTCCTGATATATTTCCATTAAGTGTTTATTACCAGAGGGTTTGTTATATTCCTGATATATTTCCATTAAGTGTTTATTACCAGAGGGTTTGCTGTATTCCTGATATATTTCCATTAAGTGTTTATTACCAGAGGATTTGCTTTATTCCTGATATATTTCCATTAAGTGTTTATTACCAGAGGGTTTGCTGTATTCCTGACATATTTCTATTAAGTGTTTATTACCAGAGGGTTTGCTGTATTCCTGACATATTTCCCTTAAGTGTTTATTACCAGAGGGTTTGCTGTATTCCTGACATATTTCCCTTAAGTGTTTATTACCAGAGGGTTTGTTATATTCCTGACATATTTCCATTAAGTGTTTATTACCAGAGGGTTTGCTATATTCCTGATATATTTCCATTAAGTGTTTATTACCAGAGGGTTGGCTGTATTCCTGATATATTTCCATTAAGTGTTTATTACCAGAGGGTTTGCTTTATTCCTGATATATTTCCATTAAGTGTTTATTACCAGAGGGTTTGTTATATTCCTGACATATTTCCATTAAGTGTTTATTACCAGAGGGTTTGTTATATTCCTGATATATTTCCATTAAGTGTTTATTACCAGAGGGTTTGTTATATTCCTGATATATTTCCATTAAGTGTTTATTACCAGAGGGTTTGTTATATTCCTGACATATTTCCATTAAGTGTTTATTACCAGAGGGTTTGCTATATTCCTGATATATTTCCATTAAGTGTTTATTACCAGAGGGTTTGCTATATTCCTGACATATTTCCATTAAGTGTTTATTACCAGAGGGTTTGCTATATTCCTGACATATTTCCATTAAGTGTTTATTCCCAGAGGGTTTGTTATATTCCTGATATATTTCCATTAAGTGTTTATTACCAGAGGGTTTGTTGTATTCCTGACATATTTCCATTAAGTGTTTATTCCCAGAGGGTTTGTTATATTCCTGATATATTTCCATTAAGTGTTTATTCCACTAGGGTTTTCTACAAATGCTCTGAACTCATGAACAGTGTATAGTGTATTGCATGTCTTCAATGACTCTTATAAAAAATCTTATCAAAGTAATGCTGATGAATTCTTGACATTTATGACAGTCCATGTGTGCACAGTTGATACATCTTTAATGTTGATAGTTATAAAGTGCTGTTCTCACAACTTCTCGAGCAATTAGCATACAATATACCATGGGACACGTGTTGATTGTCGTATTGGAAAAGGCGAGCTGCAAATGGAAGTTTGCATGCATTAATATAACCAATCACAGATGATAGATTGTCTTCGTTGCATAGCAACTATAACTGAAATTGCCCTGCAAACAGAACTGTATAAATATCAGATAGATTTCCTTGTAATCAAAACCCTTGTGAAGATGTGACCATTACTTAGTGACGTACCAGTAAACTCTACGCCTTTGTTGGTTCTGTAACAAACACTGTATATTCAGAGTAACAATCAAGGCAAAAATAGCTCGACCCTTTCATCTCTCACCTTAATATTGCACCATTTATCAGAACCTCAGGTAAACACTGATATATCCTTGATCTTAGCGACGCTTTGTGTAGTAGTTGGATCTGGCAGCATTATTAAACTTCCCTTCTGGGTAATACGAATTAGTTTCTCCGGTGATTGACTCAATGCTCATTGAACCCGATACCATTCACCATTCACTAAAAATGCCCATAGAAACTATACTAAAACCATGCAAAATCTGAATACAGAAACTGTCATGCATGGTTATGCATCCAGACAAGGTTCCCAGTGAAATTCTGAGATAAAAGCAAATAAGTATGCTATAATTGGCTTTTAACTAGTATTGATCTATCTGTCTGTCTATCAACGACCTTTACAAACTTTTCTATTGAAATTTGGTAGTCTGCTTATGAAAAATCATATTTATAAATTATGTTTTTCATCATGTTTACATAGTACATACTCCAGTTATGTTTATTTTATAGTTAAAAAGTGACAATGGCAGAAAGTATTACTTTTCTTAAAGATACAAGGACATTTATAAATGACTACATATATTTAATGGTTGAAAACATCATCAAAATCTATCAATTTTATTAGTATAATCTCGTACATGTTTAAAAAGAAAAACATGATTTTCCGTGGTAAGACTGACATTTCCTTTCAAGATGGTTTCTATTCTTTGTCTTCCTCACGGATTTAAAATACGTTCTTTTATAATTTACGTTCAATAAAATAATGATAAGCAAGAAATGTTTATATTCCGTTTTCCATTAAAGCGTTTTACAATTTCATGACCATACTGACACTGTAACACTGTATGTTAATCGACTTAATTAACGTTATTTCTAATTCTTAATATAACGAAACGTTATCATAAACATTTTCATAGGACATAACGACTTATGAAAATAAAAATAGTTTTTAACTTCCTAGACATAGATTATACCTCGGGTATAGCATTACACATTCAGAAGCAGTCAGCTTGATAACATCTCCATGGTGACAAGTTATGCTGTCATTGAATCGTTGTGAAGTTGATGGTTCCAGTTACATATTCTACCTTTATTTAAAGTCATTGTCTGGGAAGATGTCTTTTTCCTACATAATTTAATAAATATGAGACAGCAAAGTGTCAAACAATGCAGTATTATTATATCATTG
This sequence comes from Gibbula magus, assembly GCA_936450465.1. Taxonomy (NCBI): domain Eukaryota; kingdom Metazoa; phylum Mollusca; class Gastropoda; order Trochida; family Trochidae; genus Gibbula; species Gibbula magus. Next base: position 41,430,823 of record OW388291.1, read on the forward strand.
CAGGTGAAATACCAGGGATCTATCAATGTGATGTCAATAGAACGTGTCATGACGTCGGAGCATTGTTTTATGACGTCAGGTCATTGTTATATCAGTCACTAGTGACTGATAACACTTTCCATTGTTATTGTCACTAGTGACTGATAACACAGTTTATTTTCATTGATAGATCCCGGTATTTCACCTGCACTTATAAGAATATATTTTGTTCGTCATTTGAGATGTTGAAATTACACATTATGACACTGTTACAAGCATAAGCATTGTCATTAGTTGAGATCGGCCAGACACTGTCCTGTACAGGGACTATCTCGACCAGCTGTTGTGAACCTGTCTGGCGTCCTGTTTCATCATGATGTAAGTCTTCATCAAGGCCTTTTTCCGAGCCTCATGTAGCTAAAGTACTGTGATGAGGTTGTCGTAACCCATCTGAGAAAAGATATAGACACTTTCAAGTATTACTTAGATGAAGCTGGAGTCGGTGTTTTCCTTTCTCACGCCACCCACTGGGGTTTATATCTAGAAATTCACTTCACTGGAAGATGTAAAAAAAATTCTTGAAGAAGTTCAAAACAATCAGATCATACAAATCTCGTTTAATCATCGAAAATATGTGTCGAGAATGAAGATAAATATATGGATTCTTAACTTCTTCAATATATTTCTGTGTCTTTCATTCTGTGTCATCATGTGTTTAATACTTTCGTGCTTATGTAGGTTGAAAAAACTTAAACACAGGAGAAAGGGTATATATAAACCCTGATTACAGAGCTGCATGTAATTAATGCCATTTTATGTTGACAACATATACATTAATTCCATTAAATATAACCTGATAATAGCAATATGAAATATTAATATACTTCCTGATGAACTCAACTTGAAATGTCAAGATCTGCAATCTGCATGATCACATATTCCATTTCTATTAAGGTTTGTCTCTTTGGATTTGACTTAACCAAATCTCAAGCATTAAGTTTGCAAATGAGGAATTACAGTGGAATGTCATTTGTTAGACCCTGTCAGAAATGTTTGACTATGTTCTTTTTAATCTCCTGTGTAAATCTCCCAGAAAGTAGGGCATTGGAAAATATAAACCCCCGTTTGACGCACGTAAGAGGGTGCAACAAGGGTAGGTTTATATCTCTAGTACGTTGGACGTCGTTCTACTGGCATATTTATTCTTTCAGAAATGTTAAGGCAAATTTAGATAGTGACAAAATGTAACACTGATATAAGTACAATAACACCATCTGCAAATTCCTATTTTTAGTGACATGTCTATTGCATGATTATAGACTGCATTCCTAGAGTCTGACACATATATTTAGCACTGAATGTCCCAACAGCATATCAACTCGGCTACCGAGGCGTCTGTCAATCGTAGTCTGGCAACAAGTAGTTCAGTTAATTTTATCTTCAATACCAGAGACCACATGTAATGCAAAACATACCTGTCACCCTTTCTTTTACTTAACGTATCTCCCTAGGGTTACAGTCTTTACGCTAGCTCCGCATCTCTGCAAGAGAACACATTCCCCCTTTTATCAAAATATTTGTGCAATGTTCCAATAAGAAAATCTACTTTATCCTTCTAACTTGGTAAAAATCCAACTGCACCAGGTGACAGTGAATAAAACCTGAAAATAATAGTATACTTTGGTCGAAATGGACCCTACTGTTGCCCATGAAACACGGTGTAATGAGTTTGAGGTATACATAAGTGAAGTAACAAGTGTCGGAATATTATCATTTACTCGGTCTCACATCTCAACTCATCCATCTGGAAGAGATGTTGATTAATACCGCATCTTAACATGTGTAGGCGGAAGTCTACAGTTTTGGACGATCTATCACTATATTATATCAGATTGGGAAATAAAACTAAAGATGTGAACAGCAGCCACAAAGACATATTCTGTACATTGTTGAAAGATCAGAGGGTTCATGTATCTTAAGGGCATCTAGAAGTGGCATACATAAGAACAGGAATATTTTCAGGATAAACATTTTTTTAATGTGAAAATATACGACGTTCGGAGTAAACTCACGGGCAAAAGAAACGCTACCAGGTAATTAAATCTATAAATAAATAAAGAAGTCAGATTAAAAAAACAAAATGTTTATTCAAAAAGAACATGTGCTGATATCATATTCATAAAATTGCAACCAATCAGCTTCCGGTATCAACATCTCCGATATTCGTCCGGGGGTCAAAAAGTCCAAGTTCACGGTTATGACTGACCCCGGTCCAGGCTCAATGAAACGAAAACAGTCCATACTAATTACGTGTATGGCCTCCCTTTGCCATGATACGTGCAGTGACCCATGGAGAAAATCAAACGCCTGACGTCATTACGTGGAATGTGCTGCCATTCTCCTTGGAGAGCTTGGACAAGTTGCAGGCGGTTATGTGGAGGTGGTCGTCGTTCGCGAATACGACGACCAATAGAGTCCCAAAGATGTTCGATCGGTGACATGTCAGGCGGGCATGCTGGCCACGGCAAAACGTCGATGGTGTTGTTATCAAGAAAGTGTTGAATAATTCGACCTGTGTGCGGTCTGGCATTGTCTTGTTGAAAGATAACACCATGTACCTGTTGTCGAATAAAGGGACAGACGACGGGACGGAGAATGTCATCGACGTAACGCTGGGCCGCTAGAATTCCATTTACGATAACCAGCGGCGTCTTCTCCTCACCAAGTATGCCACTTCTTCCCCCGTAGGGCACCATTTTCTGAACTCAACATGCAGCTGTTCTCTCTCCCTGACGGCGATAAACACGTACTCTTCAATCTGCTTTGAAGAGACAGAAACGACTTTCTCCAGAGAAAAGCACCCTCTGCCACTGACGTCGCTGCCAACGTAACACCGTCCTTGCCCATCTCAGTCTTCGTTGGCGATGTTCGGGTGTCAACCGCTGTCCCCGGAACGGTCTGTATGCCCTGATGCCATGGAACATTAGACGTCTGGACACTGTGCGTCTGCTTACCCGGTGGACCAGGGGATTTGACGCCGATGACGTCACAGTCAAGATGCGGTTCCTGAGGTGTAACGTGCGCAGGTATCGGTCCTCCTGGTGGGTTTTGACTCTTGGTCGGCCTGATCTTGGCTTGTCTGAAGTCTGTCCGGAATAACGATAACATTGCATTAGTCCTGTGACAGTTGTGCGGTGAAATCCAAACGTGGGTGTGGGTGGCTCCCATTTCAATCATCCCGATTGCTCGCTCACGTTCTTGTAAAGTTAATCTTGCCATTCTTCAAATGTTGTTTTTACAAAGTGGGTGTCTAACAACCAATTCGCATTGATTTTATACCCGTCAGACATGGGTCTTGTTTGCTTTGCATGAAAAAGGCGAAAACCACAATTTGGGAAAATTTGGGAAAATCATACGTTTGATACCACAGTTCAATATGAAACAATCATTGTTGTGTTTGGGCGATGTGTTTTCATGTGGTTGGGTTTGAATCTGAGTTTGATTTTTTTCGTAATTTCAAATCTAAAGTGGTAGCGTTTCTTTTGCCCGTGAGTTTATATACTTACTCTTTCCTTAGAATGAATGTAAGGAACAATAAAATGGGAAACTCAGTCAGGGAAATTGAAAATGCATGATAATGGTATACAATAAGGATTTACAAACATGAGGTGAGAAATACTTGATCGCTGAATCATCACAGCTTTGATATGATAGCTTTAAGTTATTCACACATACACGCTTTCATCATTCCACTCTTTAATTAATTATCATAAATCTGTAAATTATGCCCCTTGTCGATAAAATATACGAATATAACTAAATAGGGTCTGTTTTCATCACCCGATTGCAATTTCGTGAAAGCTTCTGCTGATGTTTCGTTAGTGTGGAATTTTCTTAATAACTCATTTGCAGATGGATTTTTAAAACTGCAGCTCAAAGGGACCACGCCTGAAAACTCTTTATGTATATATATATAACTCTTCATATCCAGAAACAAAAGGGAAAGAAAGCTGAAACATTGTGTGCCGACTCATCGTATCCCTTGGCAACTGATTACACTCATTTATATTACCTGTACAATGCCCAAGGGGAACTGAAAGTCAAGCACAGCTTAACTCTATGTGAATTTATCTTATCTTATGCTTGTGGATGATTATGTGTTCATTTGATAACTGTTTCTGGAATTTATGTTTTATATTTAATTATTGTATATAATATATAGCCTCATGAACCAATGAAAGGAACCTAGTCGCTTACTGTAACTTGTATTCTGTAATATATTGCAAGCATGGAATGCCATCAGCCATCTGGGAATCCTTTTGAAGCATTCTGTATTGCAACATAAACGGGGTTGAATGCAGCTGGTAATGCTATCGAGCAAGTGAAGTTATAACATTTAACGAACATTTGTTCATAACAGTAAATAATTTCACAGTAATATATTATCATATGACAAATTAAGGAAAACAGTATTCTTGCTTTAATGCATTCGAAAAAGATCCCTTTGCAATACATCACAAGTATCTAAAGCTAAAATAGACTAGACATGTGATACTTATTAAAACCAGTCAATGAAACCAAACTTTCACCTTAGGATAATTACATCTCGTATGACGAATAATATCGTATGTCTTGGCAAGTGAGAAGGTTTAATGTAAATTTACTATGTATATAAAGATTTACTTCAACTTCCTCGAATTTTATCACCTTTGCTATATATAATCTTTGATTCTAGTAGTGAAATGAAACTTTAAAAAGATTTTAATAATGTAAATAAAAATGTAAAGTAAGTAATAATTTTGATAAGAAGTTACGCATGTTGAAAAAGATAGACACTGATGGATACTGTTTAATATATATATATATATATATATATATATATATATATATATATATATATATATATATATATATTGAAATAGGTATGTGGTATCAAACGTGGAGACGTGTATCCCTGATGGAACTTCGAAACAAGAAGCAGAAATATGCATATCGGAATATAGAGTATTGATTACGAAAGTTGATATAAGTCTTCAGTGTATTATTTAAATACATAGATTTAAATACAAATTTATTATGTCAATTGTGCCGTCATCATATTCCTTTTAATTTGTTTTTAACCTTTATCCTGCTGGTTTGGTTTCAGCCAGAGCCAGAGCGCCAGATTTGTAAAACAATTACGTCACATGGATACAATAATACTTATCTGCATTAGTTTGGATGAATTAATTAGTGACTGTGTGACACTCTAGTTAACATTTCTTTGTTTAATGAAGACAGGGGTAAGAATTGAAAGTTTCACCATCATGATCCCTACTATGTTTAAAATGTTGTAAATGTGTGGAATGTGTGGAAAATCAGGCACATTTATCAATTTTCACGTATAATATGTCTTATATGTCAATGGACAATTGTGTATCATCAAAATTAATTTTTGAAGAAGTTCAAAAATTCAAAATTTCATTTTTATAAAAAATTAAAAAGACACGTAGAAGTATTCTTTGACTGCTGACTAAATACCTATACTTTTCACTTTTAGATTATCATTTCGAAAACTTGAGATATTTGCAATTGAAAATCATACATATGATAAAATCAGTTGAGGTGATAAGTTTCTTTTGCTGATGAGTTTATTTTTTTTAAAAATCTGAGTCAACCTATTATTGTCATGAATTATTTTTTCAAATATCAATTATTTTTTAGTAGTTCTAAAATTGTATTACATTTTGAAACTAGAATTATTATCATATGTGTTTTTCTTCCAGAAAACAAAAGTTTGTCCTAAACTGTCCTCCATTGTACTTAATATCGACGTAATTTTTAACAATGGATATTCTTCAGTGAACAATGCATTTCCTTCACGAAACATGACAGTTGCCAAACACTCATCTTCTCGTCATAGTTACATGTATGCATTTCCTTCGGCGATTACAGATTTGTTCAAATAAACAATCTAATAATTTAAATCAAGTTATACATATTCCATTTAAAACCAAAGTTAGAACACGTTTTTGCAATTGTCTGTTGAAGAGTTTTTAAACTTGGTTTTGAAAAGATGAAAAATGCAATCGAAGTTTCGGTTGGGTAACGTTGTCGTGATGTCAACAATGTCACGTGGTGAGGTCGTGTGTACAAAATTGATCATGTGACTAACATGTTGCGTTTGTCACGACACTGTAAATTCGTCAATTCAAACACTAGTTATTCACATTTTTTCTTTGAAATGTATTTGTTGTCATTCCTATTAATTTAATGGACATTATAACATGTGCATTCATTTAATTTATATCAGACCAAAATAATGTTTGACGTAGAGGAGACGACACAGTGGCATCCATTTGCAATGAATTCGAACTGACATGTCTATCTATGATTTCGTTTGAAAAATGAAAACATTAAAATAATGAACATGAATCATTAAGCAATTGTATTTATACAATTATTTCACACAGACGAGACTTGTTAATTTGTAATTTACGTTTTGATATAAAAAGGGAACGAGTTAAATATCCTATTTATTACCGACTTATTGTTTTTTTAAAATATATGTGTGTTGTCCCTATAAAGGAACGGAACTGCAGATTAACATCAACCCTGTCACAGTACTAAATTCCTAATATTGCGACGTTCAATATTCACACTTTTAAAATCAAACCATTCTATAATTCGTGATGGTCGGTCTGACGAAACCAGCCGCAATAGTCATTCTGAAGGAAGTGTACGTAGTATAACATATCCCTGCTCAGGACAGGAACTGAGAGTTATCCGTCCTTTGAATAACGACATGTCATGGCTGCCGCCATTCGCATGTTTCTCGTCTTCGGAATGTGTAAACAAGCTAAAACAACCTCATTAAATGTAAATTTTAGGTTAACATTGCCGTTGAAATGGCTTTCCTTTCGTTTTATTTTGTCTTGTGAGTATAAGGTCACTGTGCGCCGTTACGAACACGTTGTTTTCAGAGTGAGCATTTCGTTCCCAACGGTAAGAGTGAGCGCAAAACCTGTTGCTGCATTCTCAACTTTATGCTTATTAGTTCTGCTCTAGTCATGATGTGTTTGTTAATTATTCATTATGGTGAGTACAATTTTATTAATTAACTTAGGAATGAGATAAATATTAATTATTATATAAGTGCAGTCGTAAAATACTTCATGAATGAATTCACGTTCGTTTTATGAATGAATAACGTAGTCCGGGCAGGGTCAAAGGTCACCATTGGCCAATCAGATTACTTGAAGGTGTTATGACACATATGTAGGGGGGGGGGGGGGGGGGGGGGGTGATATACAATTTTGATATTGAGAGTCATTGTTTTAATGACAATAACAGTGATCATGTAGTGTATAGAGACTAATATCCAACGAAGCTACTATTTACTGTTGCTTTATTTGCCGTAATTTTACAGAGATACTAATTACATCACGTCAAAAGCCCATTGATTTCTAATTCGGAAAATATTAACTTTTTCATGAATTACGTCATGTATGTCAAAGGGTCGAAAGTCACTGACGTGTCAATATATGAAAATACCTTGCGCCACATATGTGGCCAATAGCATGCACGATCTTAATTGAGTTGCATGTTTGAATAGTTTTATGTCCTTCCTAAACAGTTTCGAGCATTTGATCCACAACTAAATGTGATGGAGGCAAGATCTATGTTGGCGCAGGCGATTAATTACAACGAAATCTCCAACCAAATACACTGAGACAAAATTCGATATACAGTTGATTGTTTTATTAAAATATATGCACCTAAAACTGACATAAGCTTTAAAAGAAGTAAAGTGAACAACTAACATGTGGTAAATAACTCTATTTTGTACAGTTTCAAACTTGAACTGAACACATCCATACGGTCAGTGACGCTGATGCTGTAATGATATTTCTTTGTGAAACGATATTGATAATGTCTGCAGACAACCCAATCAGACCTATGCAGCTCAATGTATGGAACCATTGCACAGCTGTTCCACAAAATCCGAGAAGTCAAATCTAAAATTTAAAATCCCATTCGCCAAGTTACCTGTGTACACGACTTCAACTCTCGATCATTAAACGGACTTGAACTAGTCAAAGTCAAAGTCAAAGTCTTTATTCGGTATTGGAGGCCTCGTGGCCCAGAGTACAATTTTGTTGAATGCATTTTGTATGTGGAGTGCAACAACCATAACAATAACATGGGTATATAATTTGACAGTAAATGCTAAATACAATGCTTCTACAACATCCAAATCAAAATATGGGAAAATATGAAAATCATTTTACAAATAGGTTTCTTTTCAAATACAACGCCAGTCCTTTCAATACGTAAATATCTTTTGAAGACATAAGTTGCTGTATTTTTTCGCGGGTAGGATAGTGATGAAAATATTTTGGAATAAATGTGTTTCTACTAGAAGTATAATATGGACAATTCAAAATAAACTTGAACTTGAACTTGACTTGAACTAGTAGTTTGCTGGAAGAGCTTTACCTATGGATGTACATAGGAACGTGTGTCACAATACATGCTGTAGTGCTCTAGCTAGTTAGGAGCTGCGTGTTTTAATACGTCACTATACGTATTATGTTACTGTCTATTTGAATTAGACGATTGCATTTCAACATGAAGTATGCTTTACATACATGTAGGTTTTTGATATAAACAAAATGGGTCGACAATTATCTAGAAATGATTTTATTTACAGCATGCATTTTTTCTCATTTCATAAAAGAAAAACATCACATTTAAGATTTCACAGACAGTGATGTTCTTCTAATAAGATGATCAGGTTGCTGCGGCCCGGAGCAACGGAAGAAGAACCAATCTGGGATGAAACGTAACGATACATTTATTATTCCCCTTGCTTGTTTATGTTAATATAGCAGTGTATTACTGTACATCAGGTATGCTATGTTATGGAAATGGAAATTTGTACATAGGAGCATTAGGAAACAAAATCAGTTCTACACAAGCATGACAATTTTCAACAGTCAATTAAAATTGATATTACATTTCTTAAATTATCTAAGCTTATTCTGTTTGTTTTGTCAATACGTTGCTTTGTGTGATTTTATAAAATTTTAATTGACATTTCCTGTCCTTCTTTAAGTCAAAAGCTATATACCATGACCGTATCCCTTTATCTCAGTCTACAGCTACAACCATATCTTTAGTTCCTTTACTTGAGACTCTCAACTATTAACTCCCAAATAAGCTCTTTCACCCATCTGAATGATATTTGAATGAAAAACACGGCCAGAAATGATGATATCTTACAAGAATTCATATTCATTTGGAAAGTTTAGTGAATGACGTTTTCATATATTCATTGGAACATTTAAGTTCACTTTAAGAAACACTTCAGACAGGAAAAGTTGACAACTCTACAATTACCGTACAATTTCGTGTTTCCATGACACTTACAAAAGCAAAATATACGTTTAACTCTTAAAGGGGCTGTTTTCCCATTTATAATGATAGTTTGTGTTATTTAAATTTTCTTTAGAGGGTAAAACATCTTATTACACAAACCAATTATCAGTAGTGGTAATAACGGTGTTGCGTATAAAGCATAAATTGCATGGCGGCCATTCTATCGTGAGCATATTTTATTATTTCGAATGACAAAAAATGTACACTCATTTTTAACTTGATTTTCCGAAGAGTGAAAGGTGTTTACTATTGGTGAAATTATTTTTCAAATACATTTCATCGACTTATTTCACCGGAAAAACGTGCTACTGCCCCTTTAAATTAAATTCAACGTAAAAGGTAATTCCGAATAGAACCAACATAAAGCAAAGACGTTCACATTCCGAAGCATTTCAGGCAATTTAGACACCACCATCAAAGATCAAAGACTTGCGAATACCAGAAAACAAGTTTATCCGATCTGTGGCTTCAAGTATAGTCCCAATGGCCATCATGGTTTTTCTCTGCCCCTTTAAAAGGTACATATATAGAAAATGGGTGACGTGCGTGTCATGTTTGATGAAGCTTCAATGTGTGGTTTGGGAGATACGATCCAGACTAATTTCGGGACGAATGGGCAGGCTGGAGGACAGGCAGAATGAACACTAATCACGGTTACTTTGTGAATGTGCATATGATAAAGGCCAAACAAGACATCGAATATATTTTGTCTTCACAACAGCAGATGTCATCAAATATACATTCAAGTGTTACACGATATGCCATTATACAGTGACTCCCTGAAGATTTCACGAGCGAAAATGTCAAACTCAAAGATGAATAATATGTCTCAAATACATGCAATTACAAACGTACTCGTGTATATGTAAACAATTAATGAACGCAAATTATATTTCAGACAAAATGACGATAAATTTAAAATATAAGTTTAAAGCAGGAAATGACTAATGTCACTAATATGACCTTCAAAATGCAAATTTAAATAAACAAGTTTCCTTTATGTTCAACAGACAATGGAATTTACAGAGGCATTTTGAGTTTGAAACAACTTGTTGGATTCACATCATGGATGATCTTATGTGATCTAGATGTACTGGCAAGTGCTGAAAATAATTTTTTTTTTTATAATTTTTTTTTTTTTTAAAAAGCCATTTTTACAGTTGTACATGGGCTCCAACAGGGAGTATGGTGGTCAATTCAATACAAATTTACAGGCGTAACAATAGAAGTACAATTCATGTATACACTGAAAGATAGAATTAAAACTATATTAATCTTTGAACAAAAAATGACATGTCGACCAGAATTTGTAGAAGTTGTCAATTCTAGAACTTATCTTTGCTGCATACTTGGTTAAATGATAATACTGAGTAAGCTTTTGCTGCATGAACTGAAAGGTTGGCATACTTCTGGATGTTTTACGATTAAAGATAATAGTTTTGAAAAGAATTAGGATCACATTAATTGGATCGTTATTTTTATGGCGAAATCCAAGAAGAATCTGCTCTCTTGTAAAATTTAAACTCAAATCCAGTTCATTATTAAGCCAATCTTGGAGTTTCTGCCAGATATGTAAAACCATGTTACAGTCATAAAATAGATGAACCGTTGTTTCTATAGATAAGGAGCAATAGCTACATAGGTTATGATCGATATATTTCATTTTGTGAAGTCTATTGTTTGTCGGTAGAATATGATGTAACAGTTTATATTGGAACCATTGGAGATCTGTGTCTTTGGTGCAGCGAAAAGGAATATGGTTGTAGAGGTTCCAAGAGTTTATGTCAATGCTTGTGTCATTTCCTAAAACTATTTTCCATTTAATACAATGTTGATTTCGATTTGTTTTTGTTTCCAGTAAAGCCCTATAATACGGTTGGCTGCCGGTTTTTTGCCTTGTCAAAAAGTTGAAGATATATGGTTGTATTGGATTTTGTTTGTTGTTGATGTTTTCGAACTGTACTTTTTTGTTTTTAAAGAATGTTTTAACTGCATTAATGACTCCAAAGTATTCTAAAAAGTTTGTTTTTATGTCATATCTTGTATCAAAATTTTCCTTGGATAGAAACCAGTGCCAGTGTCATCGAGGAGATCATTTATGAATACTACACCATTTGCCTGCCAATTTGCATAGTTAATAGGTTTCCTATCTATCAAAATGTTTTGATTAAACCAAATCATTTGGGAAGTTATGTTTAGTTCGGAATGTATGTCTTCCTGTGTAGATCCCAGTAGATCCCACCATGAATTCAGTAGATCGCGATAGAATGCATTGCGTATCAATGGAGTAATATCATTTCTTAGATTTGGACAGTTATATTCAAATATATTTGTATGTCCAATTCTTGGTAAATTTAGTGCAAACAGGTTATGGTTTTTTGAATAATTTAGATAGTAACGTCTTATAACAGATAGTTTTTGAGCCTGAATCACCTCCTTTATCTTTGGGGCATTCAGACCCCCGTCTTTAACCGTGCATATAAGTTGGTCACGTTTAACTTTATCGGGTTTGTTTCTCCATATAAATTTGAAGCATTTTCTTTGAAAGTCTTCTATCATTTTGTCTGGAGGGTTTGGGAGGGACGCGAAGAGATGGTTTAATTTTGGAATGATAAGAGATTTAAGTACAGCAATTCTACCCAAAGGAGTGATACTTCTTACGGACCATATTGACATAAGCGCTTCACAATGTCTCAATTTATCTTTATAGTTAAGATCGATCATTTCATCAAGATCTAGATCAAATTTTATACCAAGTAGATCAAAATTAGTTTGTTCCCAATTTAAGTTCCAATTTTGACAGAGCTTTATTCTAGAGCGCTTTTTTGAACCGATCCAAATAATTCTTGTTTTGTCTATATTTTATTTCAATCCTGAAAAACGGGCAAAAAACTTCAGAACCTGAAGCACTGCTTGCAGGCTGCGTTGAGATCCATCCAGAGTACAAGTTGTATCGTCAGCAAATTGATTGAGAAGATATTCCACATTGCCTACATGCATTCCTTTTATTTCAGCATTATTTCGAATCATTATAGCTAAGATTTCAACCACAAGTACAAATAAATATGGGGAGAGCGGATCCCCTTGTCGACAGCCTCTATAAATTTCGAAATTTGGAGAGCCGAAGCCATTTACCAATACACTGGAAGTTATGTTTTTGTAAAATACACTCACCCAACATTTGATGGACTCTCCGAAATTGAAAAAGGTGAGTGTCTTATCAATAAATGACCAGTCCACCGTGTCGAAGGCTTTTTCAAAGTCTATGAGAAGCAAAAGCCCAGGAATTTGGTATGTTTCGGCGTAATCAATTAAGTCATAAATTTGCCTAGTAATATCACCTATATATCTTCCAGACATGAAGCCTTTTTGATCTTCGTTTATCAGAGTATCGAGGACAGATTTGATTCGTTTTGAGAAAGCCATAGAGGCAACTTTATAAAATACTGATAGAAGTGATATTGGGCGCCAATTTTTTACATATTGTTTTGGCTTATCTCCCTTTGGAATACAAGTGATCAGTCCTTGCTTTTGAGTTACTGATAATTCACCATTTCTATATCCGTAATTCAGAGACTGAACAAGGTAGTCTCCCAGATCACACCAGAAAAACTTAAGGAATTCAGTGGTGAACCCATCTGCGCCTGGACTTTTATCGTTTTTGAGACACTTAAGGGCCATTAGGACTTCATCTTTGCTTAGCTCACCTTCGAGACTGGACGATACATCTTTGCTCAATTTATAAGAATTAAAATTATTCAGTAGGTTGTCGAGATTTATTTTAGAAACTTCATGTTTACTATATAGTTTTTGGTAGAAGAGTTTAACCTCGTTTTGGATTTCGGTCTGAGTGGTAAAGATTTTTCCATGGGCATCTTCAATTCTAGAAAAAGATTTGTTAAGAAAATTTCTAGATTCTAGATTTAAAAAAAAAGAAGTTGGTTTTTCTCCTTGTTCGATCCAGGTAGCTTTTGACCTAAGGATTGAGCCTTTGGTTTTAGTTTCATATATTTCTTCAAGCTCCTGTTGTAAATCTTTAATAACGTTAATCAGTCCTGTCTTCACCGTTTCATCAGTTGATTCATCTAGCTGTATTTCTTTTTCATGAAGTTTATCCGAAAGTTGTTTTTCTTTTTTTATTCTTTCCTTTTTAAGAAAAGATGAATACTTAATTGTTTCTCCTCTTATCATCAGTAATATAGTTTCGAAAAGAAGTTGGTTGTCGATACTATATTCATTTGCATCGATTTTGTATTGCTGAACTGTCTGAGAAATAATATCTTTAACTTTCTTTACATATATATGATCTTTCAATAGAGAGTTGTTAAATTTCCAAAAGCCTTTTCCACGTGAAATATCAGATAGTGAAAATGTGATAGATATTGCAGAGTGATCTGTTTTGAAGCCGGGTTCAATTACCGAATCTGTGATTGATGGGATGATATTATGGGAAACAAGAAGGTAGTCCAGGCGAGCTTGTTTAAGGGGGGTCGGCTGTCGCCAGGTGTATCGACGGTCAAAAGGATTTCTTTCTCGCCACGGATCATGAAAGTCTAGTTCTTCTTTCAGCTGCAAAATTTGTTCTCTAGCTTTAGGGTTATTCATATGCTTATAATTATATGTATCTAGAGAAAAATCTTGTACCACATTCCAATCACCACATACAATTACATGGTCGTTGTTTAGGAGTTTCATGTTTTGTGTTAGTGATTCATAGAATTGCATGTTGTCATTATTAGGACCATATAGGTTGACAATAGCTAACTTATAGTTATTGATTGTAAGTTCAATAGTTATCCTGTTGCCCTCTTCGTCTGCAGTTACATTCACTAACTCAAAATCTAGCCATCTCGAACATAAGATTGCAACACCCCGAGCATTACTCTTAAAGGCGCTAAAAAAGCAGTTGTCATTTCCCCATTCAGCCTTAATAATATTCTGCATTTTTTCAGTGAAATGTACATCTTGCAAACAGTATATTGATGACTTTTTCCGTTTTAGAAAAGCAAATACTTCTTTACGTTTAAGCTTATCATGTAAACCTCTGCAGTTCATGGAAGTAACTTTTAGTTTATCAGTCATAATGGATAGTGCTGAAGATGGTAATAGTTATTGGTATGTAGCAAAGCTTCACAATGGTTACACTAGACATTGACTTCATACATGATTTTGGGAACGCAACGTTGGAGTAGAAAGAGACAATTATGGCATTGAAACATGTAAAAATGGCGACAATAAGACAAATGAAAGCGTAAAACATATCTAATTGGGTGAAAATAATGATTTTAATGCTAGCTTGTTCAGTATAGCAAAATTGTGAAACGCATGATTGCGATCAAAAACTGGAGAATGTACCGCAGCAGACACGCTCAAATAAGTCAAACGTCATTATTGAAAATCATCTGTAGTAAATAAAAAAAACAGTTTTCGGTTGATAGTGTCTATAATGTAATATTTCTAATTCGCTTGTGATCTTGTCCGTTTCTCGAATGTCATTGAAAAGAAGTAATTGCCATAAATTGCAATATAATATAATATGCAAGTCGAATACGATGATTTGAATTGGAATCAGGACATATTATATAAGGATCGAAGTCTAATAACATTTTATGAAAAATACTGGCTGTCACTTCAAAACAAAAACTTTACATCGTTACGACAGGACGGTTCAACAGATTAAAGATCGCAGGGTCATGTTTCTTGACATATTCTTTATAACATAGAAATGAAATGAAGATACTCTTTGATATCAAATCACATTATAAAGGATCACACTTTAAAGTTCACGTGTAATGCATTTTTCTCAAGAATGTCAGACTATTACAACTACGTACATTATATATCGGAATAAATTCGATAAAATCGAGACAATATACATTTGCAATTGATTATAAAGACGATTTTAATTTACCCATTTTAACAATGCCGCAATAAGCGCGACGACCCGCTCTGAAGTCAATCCTCGAGGCGTGACTGTGATTAACCACAGACGAGGGTCGTCTGTGACCCGCTCCGTGGAGCCTTATTAATTAATTTAATTAATAAAGATTTGTTTGTGAAATTAACAATCAAAATGTTGCGAAATTACGTTGAATTATGACTATCGCCGATAATGAGATTACTCCAGTGACGTCACAGGAGTCATCGCTTCAGGGACCACAACCCTGCAGATTTTCATTCTGGGTGCCGGGGCGAAATTAGTCGGTTTTTAAAAAAAGCCGTATATAAGTAATTTATGGGGCGATTTCAGAAATTTAAATCGAGCAATTGACAAATTGAAATCCCATTTTAATGAATCCGAATGTGACCATATGGCATGACATTTAATCTTTAAGGAGATGTATGAGTTAGTGAATGGAATATAAGTAGATTGTTTTTAGTGGGTTTTATTTACTTTATTTTGTTATATTTTCTCTTCATAAAACATGTTGTCCATATCATATATAAGACGGAAATACTATATACATGTTACATGATATCAGGAAATAAATACTTAAATAAAAAACGTAATCCCTATTTATGTATTTGCGAATGAAATTCGTTTTTTATTACAGACAGACAGACAGCTTGTCTGTCTGTCTGTCTATATTACTGAATCTTTAGATAATAACGTTACAATTTCACAATTTCCATTTGGTGAAAACTTTGCATCAATCGTTTAAACATTGTCGTTATGGTAATCCAATCGACAGTCATTTCCATCACATTGCTGTACATTTAGTCACTCCTCCATCGGGAACGGCGTCAACAACAACCTAGCAATAGATTTGCGCTCTAGGCAAATCATCTGCAGTATTTCTATAGTTAAATAATGCCCAGGCCTCGTGCTTAGTCAGAGGCATCATATTCCCATTATCCTCGCCGATATTGTCATATAGATACCACTTCCTTGTTCATACGAGGCATTCTTTTCCCATAGAGGTTACTCCCTTCAGATTTCCGATCCTATCCTCTGTTCTAGATAGCCCGAATCCGCCGGCCAAAATGGAGGGTCCTGATTGGTTGCAATTGAATCTAGTTGTGCAATCAGCGACGTCGTTGTAAGATGGACTTTATCAATGATAAAATTAACGCAAGAAAGACGTTTTCTCGTTTAATGTAGTTTCCTCGAAATATGTTATTTGATTTTGTGAAAACAATTCATCATAAACATGCTGATAAATAAAGAAGACCAAATTAGAGACAAATTCCAAGAATAGTTCATTTATGTTATTTACATCAGACATGTTGGAGGGACATATGCTTATTAGCAAGACCCTAAAGAGTCAAATGCCTAGATCCTTGAAGTCACTCGTTCAACATAGCCGCTTAATGATGAGTTTTCATTGGTGAAGAAGCAGGGTACAGCATGACGTTCCTCTTACCCACGCTAGGGAATATTGCTGGTACCGAGAAATTCAGACCATCAAGAACAGGGGTTGAGATCGGAAATCTGAAGGGAGTAACCTCTGTGGGAAGAGAATGCATACGAGGGTGCCATGTTCATCGCCACTGTGATTTTATTGGGTGTTTAGAATATTCAGAACGCTGTTTGACACACAAAATGAAGAATGAGTGTATAGGTTGTTCCGAAGTCATATAGAGAAAGTGCATATGTGGCCAGGACGCCATGGTGTCGGTATTGAACAATGTCAGCAAGAAGCGGAATAGTAGATAAAGGAAAGTAATAAACATAGCTGAACGACATAGCTATTGAGTGATGGGATCACAAGAATCAGTCGTATCTCTAATTATTCAGGGAAAGAAAACCTAAGCCGTGTTGTGTATCATGATGGTGTCTTGTTCAGATTTCTTTTGAGGCTTCTTCAGACTATCTAAATAATCAGTAACCTATGTAAACGAGCCTATCTGAACTGCAAAACCAACCTGCTCTGACACGTTTTACTTTCACGAAGTCTAATTATTTAAAGGGAAATAGTAGAAACATTTAAACATCTTTTATTGGAAACGATTTCAGACCATATTTAAAGGTTGGGTTGGCAATATTATATTGAAATCGAAGAAGGGAGTAACCATAGGAATGTGAAATGGTTGCAGTTACGATGCAGTATTTCACTCCTGCTCAATACGATTGGTATTTACCCTTTGCTCAGATCGCATATTTCATCTATTCATGTCACCATTAGCGTCTCTGAAGTAAAGTTTACATTGTCAGCTGTCATTGGTGAACACGGTAATGAGAAACTCAAGTTTATCATTTGTATGAAAGATAAAGTTTCTTCACTTAATGGCAGTGTCTGGATGTTATGGACTTGGTTTATTTGAAACGGCTATACAAATCAATAAATAATGCCTAATGACAATGAGAAATATGCCAATACTAAGCGCGACTCCTACTAACATATATTTCCACCAAACACAACCCCTTAAAGCCTTTTATAATTTATATAATATAATATTATAAATCTAAATATAATTTATAATAAAATAGAAAATATAATGTTCATTCTTTATGTCATGTGAGGCAAGATCGAACAAGTATCACTAGAATTTATCAATAGAGCCTCACTCTCATATTATTCTTTACAAGATTAAGGTGTATTACTGACGTGGTGAGGTCACCTCCACACAGGAGTGCTGATGCTATATATCAAAACATTACAGTATACGTATACTGCTCCTGCGATTCTGGTGAGTCCAATGAACTGTGAGCCCTATGAGAGCTTCTGACAACAACTGATACAAGGAAGGCAGTAGCATCGCCATTGTCGCATGTAGCCTATGGGTATAGACATCACTCTGTGACGAGAGGAACTTCTCAGCTCCTCGTCTCAATTCAATATAATCACAGAAATGTGTCCAGGAACACTCTATACGCTCTGCCTTACATGTGCTTCAAACAGCGTTTTGAATATTTCATAAACCTGAAAAAGGTCACATAGGTCGATGTACCAACATCGCACTCCTCTTTGTACAATACATCTTGATTAACAATATCGGCGAGGGTAATTTAAATATGACGCTCCTGACTAAGAGCGAGGCCTGGACATTATTTAACTCATAGAAATACAGCAGAATATTTGGACACGCAATGAAAGTGTCTGTGACCACAAGTAAGAAACGTGATAAAAATGACATTATCGATTGGACTGCCAATATATTCATTAATAAAATTGTTTTATGCAAATTTGTCGGGAAAGGGATATGGTGTAATTATAACTTTAGTAGGTTATGTTTCTGTAATAAAATCGAATACAATATTCTTGAGAAACATAAGGCAGTTTCAAGTGACATTTGGAGACTTAGCAAAAGATCATGATGTCAACCAATCGACAATGCTGTACACTATTTGTTCTAATATAATAAAGACACGTATACGGAACTAAAACAAAATCATTCTTCTACTTAAAGGAATTGAGTATCAACACAAGACTATGGAGATGTACATCACATACAAGCAATGAAATCTATTGGTCATTTTGTAATGAAATGGGATCGATTTGACATTTCAAAAGTCATTTAGTAGTGTCTGCTTAATAAATTGACATTCATGTACCTCAACTATCTTGGAAGCTGAAATATGAATAGGAAAGGCATTATTAGTGTATCATCTGTACTTGCACATTGGAACGTCCTTAGTATAAGCTCGTTTGGCCTTGTTGGTCAATCCATTCATGAATGAATAAGTTTAAATCTAGTGACATTTGGAGAAGGGGACAACTGAGAACATACTCAGTACTATTATGAGTACTGGATGACAATGTCACCGATGGTCCTTTTAAATTTGATTTGATTTAATATCGAAGAGTACCTCCATTTTATTTCTCAGTGATAAATAATATGTCAAGAAAATGATCCTGCAATCTTCAATCTGTTGTCGCATTGTCGTCAGATAAGTTCAGAACGATATAAAGGTTTTGGTTTAAAGTGACAGTCAGTATTTTTCATAAAATGTTATTTGACTTTAATCAATATATCGTATATGCTGATTTAAGTTCAAATAATCGTATTCGATTTGTTTTTTTATTCCACATGATTAATATATGACAATTATTTCTTTTCAATGACATTCGAGAAACGGACAAGTTCACAACTGAATTACACGAATTAGAGATATAATCTTATAAACACTATCAACCCAAATCTGTCTTTTTTATCTGCTATAGATGAGTTTCAATAATGACGTTTGACTAATTGGGGCGTGCCTGCTGCAGTACATTCTCATGTTTTCGATCGCAATCAAGGCGTTTCACAGTGTCACTTAACTGAACCAGCTAGAATTAAAATGATTATTTTCAGTAATCGTCACTACATCAAGATCACATAACTGAGAACACACCCTTACTTGATAACAATTTCATCAATGACTTTGCAGTCTTCAATCTGTTGACTGCTACAGATGTTATTTGTCTTTATCACTTATGTCATATGTGTTGATTTAAGTTCAAATCATTCGAAAGTTTCAAATGTTTAATAAACTGTACAGCAAAAGAAAGAAGATTTTTAACGAGTATAGTTTCTGTTTGCATATCAGTCCATGGTTTGTCATATCATTAGTTGAACACCTTGTTACCGAAAACGAAAGCACATTGGACCCATCATCATCTGAACAGGATTATGGCTGTTTTCCCAGAGAATGACTATGGTAAAAGATGATGCTCTGCAGAAGTTCTACACCAGTATTGACTTTTCGTTATGTCTGCATATTGTTCAACATTATTAACATCGTGTCAACAAAATTTGAATCCTCTGATAGTATAAATTTGCTCAATATATTGTTATCAGTAATTACGATTTTTTTTTACAGTGGCCGGTACAGTATATACATACATAGAATTTATCATGCTCGTGTGTTTTGGGATGGTTAATATCCTGCATTAGGAATAAACATTGTATGTTGTGAGCCTTGGCGAGCCTAATACATAGTGTGTAATCCTAATGTAGGATATTTACATGTTGTACCATCCCCAAAACACACGAGCATGATAACTTCTTTATCATACAATGTAGTTTTTCATTCATTTTGCGCAAAACGGCTTGACAACATTAATTTCAAAGTTTTCTTCAACTACGCGTATTGATATATGAACAGTATGCTATTCTTACGGTAAATTGAATGCATGCAAAATGATGGTTTCAGTTAAAATAATCGTTATATTGTGTATGATCTTAAGTTGCAATGGTTTAATACGTTTCAATATACAATGTTTTTCAGATTAAACACATTAAACGTTAGTTCGCCGAATTCGCGCCCTGCTTTCGTGAAAACATGTGGGCGAGAGTTACTTCCCTTCCGTTTGGTTGCATATGGCGACGCACACATAACACAGAGAGCTAAACTAAATATAATCTGTAAATTCTCAATGTTTTCGTTATTTAGTCACATGTATGGAAGAGTGAAGATGGGACTCAAACTGCCTTTGTTACCTGCGAGTAAAGTGTTTGCTCGGCACATATATCAAATCGCGATGAATGTGTTTCGGCTCTGCTTGATCATAATGAAATTGTTATTGCCGCACTATGCATTGCACAATGTTTGTTTCGTCAATTCTCCATTTAATGTTTATTGAATAAAGCATGTAACCTTTTTACATGAAGCGTTATTGAGGCTTGCCACCCGCGGTACGTTCTCTAGTTTATGATCGCAACTACGACTTTTCACCTTTATAGTGTGATTATACCAAACTAGCTGTCATTAAAATTGTCATTTTCAACAATCGTCAGATAAAATAACATCATTGATGATGTTTGACATATATGAATCAAACAACACACTTAATGTCGCTTTAAGTTGCTGAAAACTCAAGATGTAACTGTAAACTTCATTTCATAATAGGGTTGTTCCATGGTCTCTTGGTCATGGTTGAAACCCAATTACTTTTTGTGCTACAATATTCCATGTTCAAATGTATTGTTAGGAATACCGCTCTCATTACGGATAGTTTGGGCTTTTCAACATTTGTACATTTTTGCTCAAATCTACCAAGTGATGGTATTAAAAAAAAAAATGTGTCTAACTCGATTAATTTTAAGCGTTCTGGAGGTCATTCTAGTGAGATCAATATAATTATTTCCTGCTTAAAACTTATATTCTAAATGTGGCGTCATTTTGTACATATTAACCGCCATTTGATGACTTTCTTTCTTCTGTCATCCAGATAAATTAAATATAATTGTGCTAATGCAATACATTCGCTTGTTTATTTAATTGATACACATAAAGTATGTACTTCTAGGGGTGTGTAGTCCTTATCTTTCTGGATACATGAGTTTGAACTTATTTCAAATTTCGCTCATTAAAATCTGAATGATTTTAGTCTTTGCGTGATTACATTTGTGACTTCTACTATGGTGACTTCTGCTATTTTGAAGACAAATGTCCTGGTACGGGGTGGTAAAGTAAACTTTTAATGAGCATTAATATTGGTTCCTAGCATACTGTTTATGTCAGCCCACTTCACATTGAACGAAGATTGTGGACAGATGGTTTAAATAAATTAACTACATTTAGTTCATTTCAAACTCGTCGTCAGAAGGATGTTGACCATGAAAGCTCTCTGGTGTCTTGGTTTGTCGTTTATCATATCCCCGTTTACAAAGTGAAAAGACTACATTCTGCAGTAATTGTAGAGTTGTCAACATTTCCTGTCTGAAGTGCTTTTCTGAAGCCACACAAACTTCACATCAAACTTCTAAACATCAATGTCTCCATTCAATTCAATAACTATGATGTCAAATAGAATGGTAAACTCTTGAAAGGACGTCAACATTTCTGGTCGTTTTTATTTCAAAAGTCATTTTGTGATAGAGATTGGTTGCGTCGGGAGCTGTTGTCATCGGCTAAAGAGATAAGATATAGCTTTGGACTGGGTTGAATGTTAAGCAATGGTAAATATGTATATAATCATTGACTAAGGAAAGAACAACAGGACATCTCAAAACTCAAACTTTCTAAAATCACACAAAACAGCTTATTCACAACAAAAATATGAAACCAAATAAGCTGTGACAATTTAAATCAAGTTGAATGGAGGTATTCACCATTTCACGCTTAAATTGAATATAGCTGATTTTGCTGCCGAATACTTCAGTGTACAAATATTTGTAGGTTTACTGGTAGTTTATTAGAGTATCACCTCACATAAAATACATACAAAATGCAATGTAAAATGGCATAAAAATGGGCCACCCTTTGAGAGGTTAATATAGGTTGTTATCCACTGCTATTTAAACACATACGAGCAAGGGGATTAATTAATGCATCGTTACTTTTCAACACAGATTGGTTCTTTTTTCGTTGCTCCGGGTCACAGCAACTAGATCATCCAATAATAAGAATACCACTGTCTTCTGCAATCTTAAAAAAATATGTTTTTCTCATATAAAATGAGAAAGAAATGCACGTGGTAAAATATGTTTCGAGATAATTATCGATCACTGTTTCTTTTAAATTTTATAACCTATGTAAATCAGACTTCATGATGAAATGTAATCGTTTTATTGGAATAAACGGAAAAAAGTAATACAGTTACGTATCAAAAACATACATTGTAGCTCCTATTTGGTAGAACATCTACAAGTTGCACAGATTCCTATGTACATTCGTATGTAAATTGTTGTAAACAAACCATTATTTTCACCCCCTTTGATCATCGAGAGTTGAAATTCTGTGTACAGTTTGTTATGAGAATACATTTTCCCTTAATTGGTATATATTAGATAATCAAGCTTAGTTGTTTTGGGGTTGAATTCTAACTTCCATAAAATGATTTGTAGGTTGAAACTAGCTGCTACTCAATGGTACAGAGTTACCTCCCTTCTGATGCTCTTTCCGGTTTGATTTCTTTTTGGCATCTTATGGAAGGTAATAAAAGTATCTGTGACTTTCAGGAAAGGACTATCATTCTTCATAACTTTGGACACGATTCTTTACTTTTGGATACGACCTGTATGCCATGTTTTCTGCATGTGTTAACAGACAGTCCGAAATATTCACTCATCAACAACATTCTTGATTCAAGACCTTTGGTGACTCTGGTGACTACATAATACAGACATGACGTGTAGCTTTAAGAGTACATCGGTGACGCTACTGTATCCCGACTGTATCCCATTAGCAAAGCTGTGTGTTTCATTCAATACAACTCGAATGATATAAGTCTTGTTTGTTTTCATTTGCTGGTTTCCTCTGAAGACTTCAAAATCTAATTTGCTTATTGTAACGAGTTACCTTGTCAAATGGGGATGATTAATTGTAGATTTAGTGACTCTATGTCCTTTTGAATCATGGCTGTAACTTTAAGACGATTTCGTGAATACCAAACATAATTATATCATATACCATGTACATATGATTTTGATTTTAAACAATAAACCATTTTTTAGAAGGATAAGTGCTAAGAAATGTTGACATTGCTGTGTTATTGAGAAGGTGTCTGACATTCACGAGCTGATTCAACATAGGGTCTAGGCTTCGTAGAACGGCTTCCCACAGGTTCAATGTATTAAGCTGCAGAGGTTTGGTGTGGTTGTCATTGACATTAACAATAATGTCTCTCGAAGAAATAACATTAGATCATTATGACATTTGCAATATAAACATGTCATTGAATGACTTCTCTGGGAGATGAAGGGTATTTTATGAAATAACTTGTTCAACTCTCGTGTTAATATACCCCGCCACAACGAAGTTAATTGTCGGTGGAGAAAACAGATGTTCATAATCCATGCAATATTTTAATAAATGATGTATTAAAATATGGAGAAAACTTCCAGAATATTGTTAAAACTAATAATCCAATTTGGAAAACTCTTTTAATGATATGGAAATTATACTGTATTAAAATACCATGGAAGAAGACAGCATTAACGAATTTTAGTGCAATCCTTATGTTTAAATCATAATTTTAAAAAACCCATATCACTTTATTAGATGCTGGGTAAGATGTGGAATATTAACAATTAAGGACCTTTGTAATGAACATGGTTTTATGTCCTTTGGGGAGCTGAAACTCATGTTTGGTGTGAGAGGTACATACATGTATATGGATCACGGTCATGTGGCACTAAAGCATATTTACTCCAGCCGTATTGCCTTGAGTGACGTCAAAGGATCGTTGCATGACGTCAAAGGATTTTTACATGACGTCATGCTATTGTTATCATGGTCCCAGCTGTCCAAACCACATTACATTCTTGACTGAATTTCATTGTTTTCCTGTATCCTGTATCCTGTTTCTGTATCAAATACATAATAAAACAATTATGGACTGTCGAATTCGGTCAATACCTGTTTTATGGACCAGGGAAAACAATATTGATCGTGGACTTCGTCCTTGGTCAATATTGTTTTCTCGGGTCATTAAAAACAGGTATTGACCTCATCACCAGTCTATATTGTAAAGTATCAATTCAAAATAACATCTGCTATCTAGAACCAGGTTCATTATTTACAGATTAATCATAACTATACGAACTTAAAACTATCATCGCCATGCCCTGGTTATTCAGCAATCAAGTATTTCTCCCCCTCATGTTTGTATTGCCAATCCTTATTGTTCATTATTCTCAATTCTGTTATTGAGTTTCCCATTCTATAATTCCTTACATTTCACCTGAGGAAAGAGTAAGCATATACTCCGAAACATCGTATATTTTCCCATTAAAGAACATGTTAACCAGAAAAAAATCGTCCTGTTCTTACGTATGCCACTTCTAAATGTCCCTCAAAGACATGAACACTCTGATCTAACAACATGGTAGAGAATATGTCTTTATGGCTGTTGTTCACATCTTCAGTTTCCCGCAACTGATATACTATAGTGATAAATCATGAAAAACTGTGGACTTCCTCCCACACATGTTAAGATGTGGTATTAATCAACATCTCCTCCAGATGGATGAGGTGAGATGTGAGACTGAGTGAATGATATTCCGAGCATTGTAACTTCATTATAGGTATATCTCAGAACACCGCATACCATGGTCATCAGCACGGTCCATTTCCACGATCATAGACAACGGATGTTGATTATTTTCAGGTTTCATCACACAAATATTGTGATAAATTGGTGGGGGTGGGGGTCTTGCAGACATGAGGAGCTAGTGTAAAGACTGTATCCCCTATATATTATATGTGAATGGATGACAGGTATGGTTTACATGTGGTCTCTGGTATTGAACATACAATTATCAGAACTTCTAATTGCCAGACTACGATTTGACGAAGTCTCAGAAGCCGGGTGGATAAGCTGTTTGGGCATTATGTGCTAGATAAAGACGCAATGGGCGTGTCACAAAAAAAACCGCAGTGATTTTGTGTATTTATCAGTGTTACATTTTGTTACTGTCTAAAGTGATCTAAAATATCTCTGAAAGAACATAGAGAACAAGATATATAAACGAATCCATATATTACCTTCTTCCCTGTGTCAATCAGGGTTGATATTATCTTTGATGCTTTGCCTCCTCTTTCAGGATTTGTGTTCACAAACTTAATGCTTGAGGTTTGATTTAGCCAACTCCAAAGAGACACTCCTTAAAGATAATATCACCTCTCTGTTTTTTCGATGTTTATTCGTTTATTCATATAGACAATACTTTCAAGTAAGCAAAACACAAACGATTATTTCGAAGCGTCATCAACTTATCAAGATATAGCACTTCAAAGTGAGTAAATTTAGCCTGCTCTTTATCTCATTCTTGAAACAGTTTGCCGCGGCTCCTCAGTGTAGCATAACCTTCGTTAGCGATGTGACGTCATACACAGGAGTTGCTTAATGAAATCCTTAGGCGATTTGTCGATTTTCGTTGATATTTCCTTTAAAACATAATAAGAACGTTTTGACATTACAAGTTTCCAAAAGAATGGGTATTTGTGCGTCCGTAGGGAGTAATTTCGGAGTTTAAGGAGCATGTTTCGATATTCAACCGCTGATTTTAGATTTATTCTTTTCCCAATCGAGTGGAGTGTTATGTTATCTTATAAGCTACAATATGTTTTGAAATGAATAACTGACAATTCAAAAATAAACAAGATCATGCAAAATTTGTATATTATAAACGCCATTATTAGTTCATTTTTTTGTTGTGCTTGATTTTGTGTTTGAAGAGTGTCTATAGCTTGAAATCTACTGCGTCAATATTTCTCATGGTGACTTAATATTGCTAATAGAATAAATTTATTACAACTAAGAAAATCCTATATTTTTCATCAATGTTACTGGTTTACACTTTTTAGAAGAACATATTCGGGCTATCTTTGAATCTATAGTCGTGTACATTTACAATTACTTAGATTCAGTGTAATACCACTACCATTTTCCTAGCATGTTATATAAAAGGCCTTGCATTTTATATTACATGTAGTTTTTGATGGTCAATTCATATGTTTGTGGAAATAAAATAATGTTTAAATCACTTCGGATAAAAATATGGAAAACGTGTCTTTCCCAATTTCAAATGAAAGTATTGGAACTACAAAATATTATCCCGGCTATAGTTCAGTCGTGTAGATTTCCCCTCTTATTTAATATTTATCTAAGTTAGAGTGTCAATAACGCAACTACATCACTTATTACATATCGCTACATTGATAAACAAAAATACTGAAAATATATTTTGTTATTTTGCATAAGGACGAAAACAAAAATTATTCAACATGAATGAGGCGTGTTAACACCGTTATAATCCGTATTAAATGTGTAATAGATCTCTTTGACGTTTGAACATCTTCATCAGCTGACATGCGGGCCGCCGCCATATTGGGCAACGATAAGAATTGTTACAAAACACATTGCAGAATTACGGGTCCCGCAATGGTCACATCCAGTACTAAACAGTGTTGACATCTGCTACCATTTGTAGTACGTTTTACGGGGCGTGTATATATGTTATTTTGTTGTATAAGGACACAGGTAAATATGTTATTTAGGCAGTTATGTAAGGCTAAATCTAGTGGATTCTGTCATTAGACGCCAAGCGACTCCTGTGTATTACGTCACAAGGCCAAGCACGCGGAATTTGCTCTCGGCTAAAGTTTTATGAGGCGTAATTGAGCGGCGTTCTAAAAAGGCGTTATAAAAGGTGTTTATTGGTTGAATTGACAAATATCAAGTGGAATCCTCGTCATCTTGGAATATGCTTGAATAAAAACCGAAAAGTGATATGGTCGGGGTTTGTGGATCTTTAATAGAAATTGAATATGGAATCTTGCAGATTACAACCCACGATCTTGACATTTCAAGTTAAATTCATTCAGGAGGTAGATTAATATTTCATTTTGCTATTATCATTTCATAGTTAATTGAATTAGTTAATGTATGTGTTGTCAACATAGAAATGGCATCAAGTACACGCAGCTCTGCAACGAGTGTTAATAAATGTGAAGCATACTCTTTCTCTTGTTCTTAAAACTGTTTCCTACATGAGTACATACGTGCTGAACACATGATGACCTAGAATCAAAGACACAAACATATTGTTTTTCAATATATTTCTGTTCATTTTTCACAAAGCTTTGATGATAAGATTTGTGTGATTTGACTGTTTTGAACTTCTCCAAAACGAAGAATTTAACATCTTCCGGTGAATGTTATTGTTAAATTTTCAGATATATAAATCCCAGTGGGTCGCGTGAGGATGGATTACACCGTGAAGAAATTCGACGCCAGCTTCATCTCAGTAACACTTGAAAGTTTCTTAAGTACACAATGATTGTCTATCTTTTCTCAGATAACTTACAGCAACCCAGTCACAGTACTTACATGTAAGCTACTTGGGGACCAGAAAGAGACCTTACTGAATACTTATATTATGATGAAACAGGACGCCAGACTGAAAACGGTAGAGTTCATCACAGCTGGTCGAGATAGTCCCTGTACAGCATTGTGTCTGGCCGATCTCAACTAATGACAATGTGTCTGCTTATAACGTGTTCTAGGTTGATGGTACTGTGACGTTTGCAATACCATTAGTTCTTACGACCTGTGATCGGATTTATTTACATGAATGCTATATTCCACAACAATTAAGGAACAAAATATGTTCTTTTCTTCCAATAACAGTTTATCAGAAAACAAGTTCAATTTTTCGCCTTTAAATCTTTATTATATACAAACCATGTTCGTATTTCATGTTCTATATAAAATCAACACATCAGCAATAAAAAATATGTTTGACGAAAAAGTTAAATAATTTTAATCAATCAGTCAAACAAGATTGTGAACAAAGGCTAAGGACCCCAATGATATAACTGTTGTATTTTACACTTTGCTGTTTGATTTTTATTAATTTCTGAAGTAGACAGTCATGTTACCAGACAGCAACTTTCAAATGGTAGAGTATGTAACATGAACCAGCAAGGTTTTGAGGGAAATTACGAAAAATAGTGTCCCGGAGAACAAAAGAGTAACATCACTGGAGGTATGTAAGTACAATGTAAAATCGACGAAAAAATAATTAAAAATTAATTAGTTTTAAAGACACCTACTTTCAATTTTCTGTAGAATATTTTGCAATATTCGTTGATTGGCAGACAGCCAAAAACTAAACAATAGCCAATCATAGCATATTATATTATTTGGTTTAACTCAAACTTTTGAGAAAACTAAGGTTCGCAAAAACGTTATGGATAGCTGACCACTCATAATGGCTAATGTATCAAGATTTTGCATAGTTATATTATTATATGTCAGGGCAGGTTCGATGATCAATGCGTCACTCACTGGAGAAACTAATTCGTTTTTCCCCACAAGGGAAGATTAATAATGCTGCCAGATCCAACCACTACACAAAGCGTCACTAAGATCAAGGATATGTCAGTGTTTACCTGAGGTTCTGATGAATGGTGCCTAATTAAGGTGAGAGATGAAAGGGTCGAGTTATTTTGCCTTGATTAGCTCTGAATATACAGTGTTTGTTACAGAATTAACTAAGGTGTAGAGTTTACATATATATGTCACAAAGTAAAGGGCACATCTTCACAAGGGTTTTGATTACAAGAAAATGTATCTTATATTAATAGCAGTGATCTGTTTGCAGGGCAGCTTTATTCATAGTTGCTATGCAACGAAGAACACCCATCGTCTTTGATTGTTCATATCAATGCATGCAATTTTCCATTTGCAGCTCGCCATTTCTAATACAATCAACACATGTACATGTCCCATGGTTATAAGAGCAGCTCTTTATAACTATCAACAGTTGAAAGTATCAACTGTGAACATATGGACTGTCCAAAATGACATGAATTTCATAAACAATACTTTTATAAATTATTTTATAATTGACTGTCAGTGGAATACTGAGTCATTTACATTTGAAGAAATGAATTCAATTCACAGATACATTGTTCATGATTTCAGAGCCTCTATAGCAACTCATCTGGAAATAAACACTTAATAGGAAACATATCAGATATACAGCAAACCCTCTTGGAATAAACACTTAATAGGAAACATATCAGATATACAGCAAACCCTCTTGGAATAAACACTTAATAGGAAACATATCAGATATACAGCAAACCCTCTTGGAATAAACACTTAATAGGAAACATATCAGATATACAGCAAACCCTCTTGGAATAAACACTTAATAGGAAACATATCAGATATACAGCAAACCCTCTTGGAATAAACACTTAACGGAAATATTTCAGGAATATAGCAAACCCTCTTGGAATAAACACTTAACGGAAATATTTCAGGAATATAGCAAACCCTCTTGGAATAAACACTTAATAGGAAACATATCAGATATACAGCAAACCCTCTTGGAATAAATATTAACGGAAATAGTTCAGGAATATAGCAAAACCCTAGGAGTTCATATGACCTTCATATGTATCTAAAACAATCTGGAAATGTCACATGAATACACATGAAACCAAAAATATAACCATTTAGATACCAGTATTCCGTTATGAAAAAGTTATGTTTTGGTTTGTTTCTTTAATCAATGAAAGTGTTCCTACTGGCATCGGCTAGGGGATATCCCTTTAACCCACTTAGCAGAGCCCAAATCCTGGGACTCCTTTCACAAATCAACCTTAACAAAGGTTAACCTTAACTCCCATTCTTTAACATTGCACTAAGGTTAGCTTTGTGAATTACGATCACCTAATTATAAGTGCTTTGTAAAAGGAGGCCCTGGGATCGAATCCAGCTGGAAGTTATATACATATTGATATGTTGACACAGGGTATGTTATTTATATAGTAGACCAATCATCCAGTGAGACGGGGTCAGAATCCTGCAAACCACAAAATAGAGTTTCTATAGGCCAATGTAAAGCTCCTTCCTGCAAGTTGTATCACCTACCTGAATATTTTAGTGCACATCAAACAATTCGGATTTCGTTTGGACGTCACATGTAATGGTGCAACTTTGGCCATATAATTTATACAGGAGTCACATTTTTAAGATTCTGATATCCTTTATGTTGGAATACAATTTTCTATGTGTACTTAAGGTTAGGGTTAGAAAGGCTCTTGCATTGGTCGCGTTAAGGAGAAAAATAAAATGATCAATCATACTTAAAGTACTTAAAAACCTGCAATCTGCTCGTCTAACCAATCTCTTTTAAACAGAAACAAACATTGAGATATATATTTCTACGGACTTAATCTATGATGTACGTTTTATTAAAACACTTTGAGTTTTCTTCAAATTTTAATCGGCCACATATTCCCATTTTACTCTTTATATCTGTTCAGCTCAGACTATTTTGCATTTCAAATTGAGACAATAAACAAATATATCATAAAATAAAATAATTTACTCAGACAATGGTTCTTCAAGTTAATGAACATGAGGATAAAGCGACATGAAAGGTTTCCTCTGATTAAGCAACACGCTGACGTCTCCTGTCAATGGTTGCCTACATGACTGTGTATTTCTGCAAACTCAGCTGTCATCAAATACAATTATTTTTCTAAGTGGTTTATGAAATGCACCAAGTTTTATGAATGATAAAAATGAACTTCCCTACAAGTCCTAATTTACTATGACGTTCAGCTGCAGGGCCCTGATACGTTAGCAAAGAAAACTTTCTTTAAAAACGTAATCGGAATGTGTCACTTGCAGGATTAGATTCCACACCCTCAGAGTCAGACTAAGTGTTGAGTACACATTGGTGATATTTATTTTACCTTCAAACGGCACTTGAAGTAAACACATATCTACACTAATGTACACCGTCCATGCTCACTCTGACTAGTCATTATCTACAGGATTACCAGGTGTACATTTACCTGTAATTCTGTTGACATTCAATTACTGTCAAAATCATGCAGGATCGTCATTCATTCAGCCTGATTATTAACAGAGATTCAGATATTGTTGCCTTGACAACCAGGCATGTGCTTCATATTGCATGCAATGTCGCCAATAACACTTCCTCTCTTACAGGCTAAAACCAGATATTTAAAAACAAAATACAATCTGTTCTGTTATATAACACACAGTTTTAAATTGAATCAATACATGAACATATGTGGTCCCTGTCAATTTGCAATTTTATAATGTTTTAATCATTTTTTACTTAGAGTCACGGAGTTCGAAAGCCCAATGTCAAGGTAATAGCTGCAATATTGCCGAAGTAACGTTAACGGATAAGTGACTCACTCAGTATTTGTATGATTATATATGGCGATCTGTTGACCCCCACCCATGAACAGCATCTCTAATAAAGATGAAATTATATATGTGTCATAAAGGCACTCGTTGTGTGATCGTCATTTCTCTAGAGAACTGCGTTATTATTGAACAAAGAATGGAAACACTTGATTATTCTCATCTCTTAGAAGTTGTTACGAAAGTAGAAACATCTAATTATTGCAGTAAAATAAGTTGAACATTAATTTAAAAAATATACTTTCATCTATATGGGTTTTTAAGACATACAATCAAAGACATGTTCAAAAGCTATTCATGTAACATTGAAGTTAATCTGATCAGATCCTGTGATCCAGATAGGCTAATTGGAGTATCAGAACTTTTCATGCAACATTTCAAAATGATACTTGTAATTGGATATTTTGCCACCATCTTTAAAAATAGTCTCTTCATAACCACTTATGAAAACATGAAGTCACGTTTGTAGCCAGACGATTGTCTGTGTATGTATAAATCATACTGAATCTATCCAATATGTTCGTATTAATTTAAGCGTCCTTAAACAATGTTTACCAAGATTTACCATGTCCTATAACCTATCACTCATTCTACAGGCAAAATTACTGCGTATATTGATAGTAAATTAAAACACCCACACGGGACTAAACATGTATATGCCATGGATAAAAGTAGATATTCGTGTTTTCTCGTATCGTAATTACATCACCTGTAAATTTTAAAGCAGAATACAGAATAAACCGTGATACAGTCTGATGTATATGTATCATCCCAACTTGGGATACCGCCCCATAGTCAGATGGGACCGATCCGCAGATGGGATGATACCTATATACTATTTTGATTTAATGGAATAATTAAATACAATAAACTTCATCTCACAAATGTATTATTGTCATTAGTTCACACACAACAGCAGTTATTTAATTTCACTAACTATACAAACAACTGTGCTGTATTGTACTTACAAAGGCGAAATTGCAGTGAAACTTTGCTGAATCGACCATGATAATTTCAGATGTCATTTCAGTGGTTTTAACATTTAAATTTCCTACTAATGTTCGTATTAGAAGGAAATTAGCCGAAATGGGACATTACAATTAGTCTGTTTCGTTGATCACATCAATTTCACCTCTAGGGTAATAATATTATACTGTAAATGTCAATGTTGATACTAAGTTCATTTATCTTTCAATTGACCCTTAGCATTTCTTCACACATCAATATATGACATTCTTCATGTGCGTAAAAAGTGACAGTACAGATGTTTCCAACAAGAGTATAGTAATCTAATCATAATCTCAGATCTAAGATGTCATCAAGGAAAGTTGGCCATGGCGCATGCTTGATCTTCAAACAAACGTTTTACTGCCTTTTAGAATGTGCTTTCTTTTACTTAAAACAGGTTAAATGGCATACTCAAGGTTATACAATACAGATAATAGTGGCAATTACGAGGGGCGTTCAATAAGTGTTACAAGCGGGGCATTGGTGTTTACATAAAAAGTGTCAGCTTATAGCAGGTGTTACTATAGTCAAAACATAACATTGACACATGTCGAAACAATTTCTAGACATAACAATGATTTAGATATAATAGCTGCGTTGACCTAGGGGTCTCCATAATCATGGATTCTCTCAAACATGAACAACGCGCTGTGATCAAGTTCATTACTAAAGAGGGATGCAAAGCTACAGAAATACATAATCGTATGTGTAATGTGATGGGTAAGGATGCTCCTAACTTTTCAACAGTTTGTCGCTGGTCTTTTCAGTTCAAGCGGGGCAGGGAGTCCTTAGACGATGACCCAAACTAAACTGGAATCCAAGCAATGGAAGCACCCGAGTTCACATCCTCCCCTGAAGTTTCGCACTCAACCATCAGCTGGCAAGGTTATGGCGACAATCTTTTGAGGTGCAAAAGGCATATTATTAATTGATTACTTGCCAACCAAAACTACAATGAATGGTCAATATTATGCCAACCTAATGCAAGAATTGCGAAAGACAATTCGACAGAAACGCCGTGGAATGTTGACACGTGGTGTTCTGATTTTGCATGACAACGCTCCAGTCCACAAGTCAAGAGTTGCACAGGCCGCTATACGTGATTGTGGATTCGAACAGCTTAACAACCCACCCTACAGCCCAGACCTAGCCCCCAGTGACTACTTCCTGTTCAGAAACCTGAAATCCGCCCTACGTGGAAGGCACTTCCGGGATTACGAAGACGTCAAAGCTGCCACAGAGGCGTGGTTAGGGGGGCAAACGGAAGACTTCTACAAAAGCGGCATCAAAAGTCTTAAAGAGAAATGGAATAAGTGTATTGAGGTGAAGGGTAACTATATTGAAAAATAAAAGTAAAAAATTGACTACGCGGGTTGGTTTTATATTGAAGTTGCAACACTTATTGAACGCCCCTCGTATGTTATACTAAAGGGCCAGAGACAGTGTTTTTTATGCCCCCGAATTGGAGATTCAACTTCAACCTTGGCCATAACTTTGGATTGCTCAGAGCTAGGGCTTTCATACTTGGCATGTGCATACCTTGTGATAAGACCTTTCAGATGAGGTCATCATATTTGACCTTGTGACCGTGACCTTGCCGCATGTGCATACCTTGTGATGAGACCTTCAGATGAGATCATCATATTTGACCTTGTGACCTTGACCTTGACCTTGCCGCAGTGGACAATATTTAGAAAACTTTAACCTCGGCCATAACTTTAGATTGCTCAGAGCTACGGCTTTCATACTTGGCATGTGCATACCTTGTGATGAGACCTTTCAGGTGAGGTCATCATATTTGACCTTGTTACCGTGACCTTGCCGCAGTGGACAATATTTAGAAAACTTTAACCTTGGCAATAACTTTAGATTGCTCAGAGCTAGGACTTTCATAATTGGCATGTGCATACCTTGTGATGAGACCTTCAGATGAGATCATCATGTTTGACCTTGTGACCTTGACCTTGACCATGCCGCAGTGGACATCTTCAGTAAACTTTAACCTTGGCCATACCTTTAGATTGCTCAGAGCTACGGCTTTCATACTTGGCATGTGCATACCTTGTGATGAGACCTTTCAGGTGAGGTCATCATATTTGACCTTGTGACCTTGACCTTGCCGCAGTGGACAATATTTAGAAAACTTTAACCTTGGCCATAACTTTAGATTGCTCTGAGCTAGGGCTTTCATACTTGGCATGTGCATACCTAATGATGAGACCTTCAGATGAGGTCATCATATTTGACCTCGTGACCTTGACCTTGCCGCAGTGGACATCTCCAGTAAACTTTAACCTTGGCCATAACTTTAGATTGCTCGGAGCTACGGCTTTCATACTTGGCATGTGCATACCTTTTGATGAGACCTTTCAGGTGAGGTCATCATATTTGACCTTGTTACCGTGACCTTGCCGCAGTGGACAATATTTAGAAAACTTTAACCTTGGCCATAACTTAAGATTGCTCAGAGCTAGGGCTTTCATACTTGGCATGTGCATACCTTGTGATGAGACCTTCAGATGAGATCATCATATTTGACCTCGTGACCTTGACCTTGCCGCGGTGGACAATATTTAGAAAACTTTAACCTTGGTCATAACTTTAGATTGCTCAGAGCTACGGCTTTCATACTTGGCATGTGCATACCTTGTGATGAGACCTTTCAGGTGAGGTCATCATATTTGACCTTGTGACCGTGACCTTGCCGAAGTGGACAATATTTAGAAAACTTTAACCTTGGCAATAACTTTAGATTGCTCAGAGCTAGGACTTTCATACTTGGCATGTGCATACCTTGTGATGAGACCTTCAGATGAGATCATCATATTTGACCTCGTGACCTTGACCTTGCCGCAGTGGACATCTTCAGTAAACTTTAACCTTGGCCATACCTTTTGATTGCTCAGAGCTACGGCTTTCATACTTGGCATGTGCATACCTTGTGATGAGACCTTTCAGGTGAGGTCATCATATTTGACCTTGTGACCGTGACCTTGCCGCATGTGCATACCTTGTGATGAGACCTTCAGATGAGATCATCATATTTGACCTTGTGACCTTGACCTTGACCATGCCGCAGTGGACATCTTCAGTAAACTTTAACATTGGCCATAACTTTAGATTGCTCGGAGCTACGGCTTTCATACTTGGCATGTGCATACCTTGTGATGAGACCTTTCAGGTGAGGTCATCATATTTGACCTTGTGACCTTGACCTTGCCGCAGTGGACAATATTTAGAAAACTTTAACCTTGGCCATAACTTTAGATTGCTCTGAGCTAGGGCTTTCATACTTGGCATGTGCATACCTAATGATGAGACCTTCAGATGAGGTCATCATATACGACCTCGTGACCTTGACCTTGCCGCAGTGGACATCTCCAGTAAACTTTAACCTTGGTCATAACTTTAGATTGTTCAGAGCTACGGCTTTCACACTTCGCATGTGCATACCTATTGATGAGACCTTTCAGATGAAGTCATCATATTTGACCTTGTGACCGTGACCTTGCCGCAGTGGACAATATTCAGAAAACTTTAACTTGGCCATAACTTATGAGATAAATGTTCCTACCACTGAAGTTCGATACCACTTTCTCACCACAGTGAAAATATCACAGCAGACGATTTACAAAGATATGACGTCACGTCACGTCACGTCATTGCTTTCAAGTGACATTATGGCATTATGACATCAAAATTCAAACAAATGGTGCAACATTGGACTTAAAACACCACCTTTCCCACAACAGAATCATAAACTAAATACATTTCAGTCAGTGTAATACCACTCATCTTCCATCTCTACACAGGGTAGGTAGTCTACATTTTGCCTCATGGCTGTGACTTTGCATTTTACTTGAGGGTTTATCGCCGGTACGGTTCAACGGCTTAAACAACTGCATTTCCTTATTTGGAGAGTCAAATTGTTTCGAGGTACCCAAAAGATCTCTGTCATCAATGACATTGTTTGTTTATAGCAGGTTCGGTTTCCGGTCACCCCAATATTCGCTGATTGAAATGGAATGTATTGCAGAACATAATTGATTTGCACGCGCATTCAATGTAACGTTAGTGTATAATACAATGCTACTCAACTTTATTTTATAAATTACTGATGAAAGGTACTTAATCCTGTCACCCAAACATCAACTTACTTGAATGGAATGTGTTTAGTTGCAGTACATTCATTATTTGCAAGTGGATGCACTTTACCATTAGCGAATCAAATAACTTTTTACAAATAACTGACGAAATGATCATTTAAATTGTATGTGTCATTAGTTACAATGCAAAGGATACTATTGGCTTAGATGCTATACATGTTGATAATTGACCCTTCATACAGTGTATTTTCATCTTTTATGAAACAATTTATCATAGCATCTGAACAAACATGTGTAGAAAATGTTTTAACAATGCTGTGTAATCATGTTTAACTTTCATGTAACTGTTGCCGGAACGATGAAATTGGAGCATAATATTTCTACTATTTAAAACACAAACCAACATGAACTATTTTGAAGTTGAAATATTTCTAAAATGTTTAACTTCAAATTTATTTATTTTATTAATAAAAACATTAACGACGATAATGCCTCATTCTAATTCACATGTTAACACTCAGGCAAAATCTTTCCATTTGCAATAGTTTGAATGACATTTTGACATCTTAATTTATCACAGAAATATAAAAATCATATTTCAAGGACAAAGAAAACATTAACAAATTAATTTTAAAATTATTCTTAGTGTTCATTCAAAATGTGCATTTTGTATAGAAATAACAATGAAGTGTATAAGAAACTAATTTTCTATTCTTTCAAATGCAAATGTATTCAGCAAAGACGACGTGACAAGTACTTAATCATTTACATATTTGTTCAAGAACTATTTGAGAAATAGATTTCATAATGTGTTCACTGCCTTATAAACGGTTTGAAAGCTGCAAGTTAAACTGGTATAAATGCCGGAGCTAGTTAGAATCATGCGCGAAGTTAATGGAATTATTCCATAGCTTGTGGTCATAGCAATAGAATCATCCATTAATTAGAATTCCTATTCTCTGAAATCCTCTTTAAAACAACTTTACCTTTTCAAAGAGAAATCTAATGTTTTGCTTTTCCTGGTCATAATCGATATCAGTTTAATCTCCTATGTCAGTAATATGACTTTGAAAATGTCATCATTCAATGCGTCTTAACAATTGAAATAATTTATCCTGATTTCCAGAGGCCAACAGATCTCGTAAATACTCCCAAACATAATCAATTGGATATCATATGATTGTATAATTACATATAAAATGACGATAAATTGTATATTATAAACCTAGTATTACGTATGTAAGTCCTCAACGTTTGATAATACATCGTGACAGGACTGATGAGTCAATCGATTGTCTGTATTTAGAATTATATTTGATATCAACATGTTCTCTAAACCGTTTATATAAACATGTTTGCCTTATGATTAATGAAGAAAAATATAAACATAGAGCATCCACATGTTTTGTCACACAATCATGACCCCCTGGGCCAATATGTTGACAGCTGTAGAGTTGCTCTCTGTGTAGTTACTAATATCCGGATGAAGGAAGTGTGTACAATGTATTTGCTCTCATGGCACAGCCTATGCTATCATGATTAGCTCAATTATGTCCGAGGATGAAAACAGGAGTGGGTGTATTGAAGGCCTCATTATCTCAACAACATAGGAAGACACAAACACAATGGTTCAGCCAGAAGACATAAAACACGATGGTTGAGTGAGAGCTGGCCGATACTGTATTTCATGTGTTTTTCTTGCAAGAGTGGATTTGTCATTAATTAGATATTATTCTGTGTACCTTCAGCACTAAATCGAAAGATTTTCTCTTCTTGTCAAGACTGGTCAACATTTGAACACCATCACAACTTTTATTATTCATTCATTGCTATTTAACCTATCGAGTAAAATTCAAAATTATTAATTGAAGTTGAAAGCAATAAATACACCTTTGATTAAGAGCAAAGTATAATTTTTATCACAAGATAAATGAATAGATCAAATGTGATCATTGCAAATACAATAACGTTACTGTCTAAATGTATGGTTATTTGTATTTGTATAAGTTTTACAATTCATTGAAAAACAACTGCCAAAGAATTGCTCACAGTCACGTGATTTCAATTCACCATTTCAGAATGAAAATAAGACTGAATTAAGAAGTTACATTGAAAAGAGGGTGATAAAATTAGAATAAAATATTATCATATATTTTGTCAACAGTAATCAATGAAAACAAAGTAAACAAAGAACTGATTGTAACAGAAAATATTATTTTCATTTCTCATTCTTTAGTTGCTTGACCATAACTATGAGTTAATAGTACCAAAAAGTATAATAAGACCATTAGGTACAATAGTATAATATGCTGTTGATACACAGATCTGGAACAGTTTCATTGTTAGGATCAAGACAGAGTTAAAAGGGTCAATCGTCCCACAACAAAGTTGGTACCTGCATGGGAAGTACCCACACTAAGAAGTTCCGTTTTATAGAAACAGAAGCCCCTTAGGAGTGGATGATAGCTATGGGGTCTTTCATGAAATTCAACAAGCTCCATGTGAAAGAAAAGAGAAGTGATTAAGTGTTAGTTGTAAATGATTCAATGATGGAGTTTTCTTCGTGAACCTAGTGAGGAAGTTCAGAGGAACATTTGTGATGTCATGGATTTACAAGGATAAACAAGAACTTTGATATACAACTTTTTTAAAAGTCCCTTCATTTGTTGCCTAAACATGTCTGGGTTTAATTAAATGTTAACACACGTATCAAGATAGATAAAGACAACTTTACGTCACTGAACGTCATGATATTTTAGATTTGATACATTCAAACTTATCAAATGTCCTGATTTGGGTCCAAATCATCTTATTCGTTTTACATATGTATCTCCTAATGCCAAATATTTGTCATTAACTTGTTTTCAATAAAACTCGAACAGCGGCTTATATAATTAATACACGATGAGAGGCCGATTTAAGGTGCCCCATTTACATGTATACCAGTTATATGTTCCATTGAACAGTACCAACCAATATATGTCTCTTTATTACGTTTAGACAATTGACGTGTGCCAGCCGCGGAACATTGTCCGGTTTTCGATGGTAATCATGACTAAACATCTTAATAATGTAACTTTACTAAACAGATTGGCACTAT
Organism: Gibbula magus; assembly: GCA_936450465.1. NCBI lineage: Eukaryota > Metazoa > Mollusca > Gastropoda > Trochida > Trochidae > Gibbula > Gibbula magus. The sequence continues at coordinate 41,471,010 of OW388291.1, forward strand.
AAGGGTAATTTTGGACAACACTGATTACTTCTCGATAAAATAACACCCTTTGTAATTTGTTATCTATGTTAGTACAATAACATACAGAGTGTTCCTTTAAGCATCATCAGGACCAGGACACTAAGCTCCGAAAGTCATTTTCTTTGGTTTGTCAAGATAAATCAGCAACAAAGAGAAACACAGTTGTCACTCTATACCAAATATCTTAAGATAACTGGTATACTAATCACAAACCTTACAGTCAGTTAATTACATTTATATAACATTTCGAGTTTTTTTTAGATAAAGTATCAACCCTTATCTGTTGAAACAGACATAAAAACAAGAAATATTCATTTCTATTTGAATTTAAGATCTTTATGTACCATTGAAATAAATCTATATGATAGATGTATTTATTGAATGTCAATGCATTTGAACTATGACATTTCTTTTTGCAAAAGTTGATACACTAGCCCTTTTCTTCAACTACCTCTGATAGTTGTTGATGTTCAATTTGTAATCATCGACAATCTCAGTCTGTAAATTCAACATGCTTTAACGACTTTGTTATTCTCATGTCGATGTCATAACTGGTTTGTTAATATTCTTTGTTGCGAATTAATGAATTTTGGGTACTTCATTAAAACAAGAAAATGGCAGCCATATTATATTACCTCCTTTCTTTGTAGCTTGTTTCAGCTTCAGCAACTTCAGCTTCTAGATACAGGCATCACATTCATTAAGACATAGTTCATATTCCCAGATCGTCAGCTTTTTTTGGAACTAAATGAATGAATCAGTAAGTATAAACCCCGAAATGTAGAAATGTTCACAATAAAAAAGGTGAAAATCTTGCTTTTCTTACAACTCAATCCGTCACTATCAATACGTGTTTTCATATGAACTAGCCGTACATGTAGTTATGTAAAGCAACATGAACCATTAAAAGAATCACATCGGCAGTGTTTCATTAAATGTTGTCTTTAGGGTTATTTTACGTACAAAATCACATCTTTAGCGAAATGCCCACAGGTACAATCCATCACACAAATACATATATGCTAGAATGTCTTCAACTTTATTAATCAATTGCATGTAAAGGTTATTTCAATGTACAAAAGTCATATTCACAAACACTAAGAGATTTGTAGGAGAATTCAAATCAATACAAAATTGAAAATCTGCATTAAATTGAACATGCAGGGAGACCTCGACACTTTCTCATCGGGAACTTGCATTATTCAATTAGCAGTTACAGAAAAAGTATACCTCCAACCAGTTTGGATATTAACAAGTGAATTCAATATAGGTCAGTTATATATACTAAGCTGATCACCCGTCATTTCATTCTTATCAAACACATGAAACATAATCAACGTTGATAGGCTTCATGTTAAAACTGCCTAAGAACATTTAGAATATAAATTTAGCATTACAATACTAAAAGAAGCCTTTGCAACTATTTCGATGTGATTTAAATCGAATAGAAAGGGCACTTGAAAGTGTCAAATACAACTATAAGAACAATCCGGTTAATCCATGTATAGCATCGAAGAATCGTGCCGTTCTTAAAGCTGTAAGGGAACATAGTTTTTGCACCCTGCAAAATATGTGGTAAATGCTGTGTATATTTATGCTATGTTGCTCTGATGCATGGAATGCAGTATTGTGAAACTTAATCATGTCTCGGTATTGGACGCTCTCTTGTGTAAGATATTGTTATATGTATGGCTTGTGTTTGTGCTTTAAAAAAGACACAATGTTAAAAGTGTCTTTGAATGGGAGATGTCGGATAGTTAAGCGAATAGAAATTATGTTTTTGTTTATAACTGCAAATGCAATTCTATCTCATATTTTATTCATTGTTTTATTTTAAATATTCTTTGTAGAGATCCAAACAATGTGAAAGGAAATGTAACCCTAGTCAATTATTCCATTTTAAGGCCATCTATTATCAATTCCATTTGTTATTTTGAAAACGCGAAGCGTAAATTTCATGCACGAGATTATTAGGTAGAGGTGCAAAAGCAGTGGTCTCAAACAGAGTCACCTCTCCAGGAATCATTTGCAAAAATTAACTTATTCCCCTCTATTGATTTGCATGTATTTATTTGTGTAAATGTTCAGAACACACTGTGTATCATTACCGTTTATCAAAATAGATCGGTTAACCGGTAATTATTGTTGTGATCGTTGGCTATGTTTAATTTGTTTTTGTTTTTTTAATATGTTTTAATATTTAAATGATCTCATTTTAAGACTTAACATCAACCGTAAATGTTTCAGCATTAAGCTATATTTATCTTATATGTTTCTCGAAAACACACCTGTTGGAATAACTTTTGAAGGATGAATGTATTATAAAAAAATATCATAAACATATCTGTTTCTTTAGTTCTTTGCAACAAACACCAATAATGTGTAAAATGTATTTACTGCAAAACGTGTCTTAAGGAAATATCTCAAAAATCGAATCATTGTTTATATTTAATTAACATAAAATCATGTAATTTTCATGATTTAAAGAATTCACATTAAAGTCACAGAAGTCAGGAAGGAAGTTTTAATCTCAGTACCAATCAGTATTAAGTGTTAATCAGTTAAGAAGATTCTGACACTGTGCTGTACAGATACAGCTAGTATGAAAGCATACTGTGATGTTCTTCACATTTCTTCACTTTGAAGCTATGCAACTCTTCTCGTCGTAACTGAGTGTATAGACAATGATGAACAACTCAAAGTTTGCCTTAGTGCTAAGACTAATCTAAGAATGTTCAAGTCCTTTATTATACAGATACTAATGTCTTGCTGTAATCCAAACTTCAAACGCTGGCGTCCTGTTTCTTCCCTTCATAAACCCTCCACTGGATTGTATATTGATCAGGATTAAACTGACTGGAAGATCAGGTCCTGTTGAATGAATTCAAAACAGTCAGGTCAATGCACTTTTGTCTGACCTCAAATATTAGCAATTGTTGTTAGATGTAATTTTAAATGTTTTTAACCATCATCTCCGACAGAATCTTCGACGCTACCCTCATTCCCAGCTCCAGACATGACTAACTTTCAGCTCGGTCACTCGTTTGACTCATCGTTCGACGTCACTGCAGATGAAGTTGACATGCCTAACGACATCATGGAGGAATCAACCGCTGATCCAGATTCATCTGACATCACCATACGCCCCTGATGTACTGAACTTCGAAGTTGTTGAGAAGGGTTCAGAGAGAGGACAGCGTAAGCTTATTGACAACGCCGGCTATGCTTACACTGTTAAGGTATGCATTTTGTAGAAATATTACTATACACTCATGACTAAGGTTGTGCAGTATTATTGCAACACAGATTGTGCATTACAATAATTACAATATGATTGTTCTTGTCCGTTGCTTAACTCGTTTGGGAGTGCTAGAATGTGTTGTTGGACTGAATTTAATGATAAAGGAGAATGTCAATCCATCAAATGAACAGTTGAATGAAGAGTATTACAATACGAAAATTAAGTCTATAATTATAGACAGCTCTACTCATGACACTCATTCAAACAAGATCATGGTGTATGTTACGTTGTTGAATTTTAGTATTTTACATTTACATTACACTTGATAGTGGTTGTATTTTGGTTGTATCACTGAGTACTTCACACCATGCATGTGCCAATTGCTCATTAATTATTATCGTTAATTGCTTTCCAATCCTTTTGTTGTCCAAGGGGCTATTCCCATAAACTAATCTGCTGCCACTAATTGGTTTAAATTGGTTTGTTGCCTTTCGGATATCGGATGCAATGGTAAGCTATTTTTGTTTGCTTGAATGTCACATGTACTTCTGAATGAATGTATCATAGGCCTAAATATTTTTCTTACAGAAAACCAGGGGAACTGTGGTATATCGGACGTGCTCAGTCCGAGGTACAGAGAATAGGTGTTCTGCTTCCGTCATTCAGCGAGGAGATGACTTCACAGTCGGGAAACATGACCATAACCACAGTGCTGTCTCCGGACTGAAAGCCAAAGTTACTGTTGGCAAACGGGTAATTATAATTGTTTCCCATTACTAAAACTACATGCATTGAAGGTAATATGTTGTTGATTGTTACAGTATTGTCTTGTTGTATTATAGAAGATAATTATCTTATTAATGTCTCACTTGCAGACAACATTATAATACATTTAACAATTAAAATCAGTGTACTGACCAGTTACGTGCAATTAAAAGCAATAACATTAAATTTTTCCTATTTATTTCGTCTAGCTACGCGAAGAAGCTAAGGGTGGGCAGTTTGTCAGATCGTCATGTGCCATGGCAGAGGAGGTTTTCAAGGAAGTTTGTGGTACAGCCCCCGTTTCCGCATTTACCTCACTGGAACAGGCAGCCAGAACTGTGAACTACCACAGACAGACACAATGATTCAGTGACAGAATAACTTGTCACCATGGAGATGTTATCAATCTCACTGCTTCTGAATGTGTTATGTTACGTTTACCGAGGTATTGTATATGTCTAGAAAGTTTGGAAATATTTATATTTTCATAAGTCGTTGTGTGATAATGTTTATAATAATGTTTATTTATGATGTTAAGAATGGGAGATAACGTACCTGCAATAACATTAAATTTTTCCTATTTATTTCGTCTAGCTACGCGAAGAAGCTAAGGGTGGGCAGTTTGTCAGATCGTCATGTGCCATGGCAGAGGAGGTTTTCAAGGAAGTTTGTGGTACAGCCCCCGTTTCCGCATTTACCTCACTGGAACAGGCAGCCAGAACTGTGAACTACCACAGACAGAGGAACCGTCCTACAGAACCTAAGCACCTGGACTTAGAGGTCAAATATACTCTTGAAAATTTATACTCATTAACATAATTCATAGCATCATTCGATAACTTAAATAATCTTAAGTAATGCTAAAAACAATTAAAATTAATGTCATAAGAAATAACAAATGAAAAATAGTCAATAAATAAATTAACATCACTAATATATTACATCTATTTCAGGTTATGCAGCAGGCAATTCAAGATGACTTCCTTCAGAAAGACTTGAAGCTGCCGGGTGCAGGTCGGGACCTCCTTCGCCATTGACCATCATCTGAGTGGTCTGGCTTTGGTTAAGACATGGTTTGTGGATTCCACATTCAGAGTGGTCAACCGACCATTTTACCAGCTCTTTTCAGTCCAAGCCTACTTGACATCTGGTCATCACACCAAGCAAGTGCCATTGCTGTTAACGCTGATGTCAAGACGACAAACTGCCGATTACGTTGCTGTGAGTATAATTTTAATTTACATTGCAGTAATAGTACAATTTTGTAGCCATAGTAGCCATATATATTTACTTGTCATTAGTTATATATAATATTTTTTATAGGTTTTCGAAGCTGTGAAAGAACTTCTACCCAACGACATAGAAATGACCCGAATGACAACAGATTTTGAGGCAGCCACACGGAAGGGTTTCAGTTCGGTCTTCCCAGCAGCTGATGTCAAGGGGTGTACGTTCCACAATAGCCAAGCTATATACCGGAAGGTAAGTCACTCAGACTGACCAGAACCTGCAACACGGATGCCGGAACCAACAAGTTCGTGAAGAACTTAATGGCCCTGCAGTTTCTTCCATCGACCCACATAGAGCCATCTTTCAGGAAGCTCAGGACACAGGCCACAACACAATCACTTCTAGGTCTATGTCGCTATATGGACACCACAAGGATCAACCATTCCGTCTGGAAAGTACCAAACATGAGTGTGTTTGGACAATTAGTTCGAACCAACAACGACATCGAGGCGTTGCACAAGCGGCTGAATCAGAAAGCTGGAAGGAAGAACCTGCCTTTCTACAGTCTTGTTCCCTTCCTGCACCGTGAGGTCGAATTCCTGCCCCTGCAAGTTTGCCTCATCAAGGATTGACAGTTGGATCGGCGCCAAACAGGAGCCAAGAAAGAAAAACGATAAGTATATAAGTATATAATATATATAAGTATAACGATAAGTTTTTCACTCTCTGGGATCAGTATTCCAGCGGAGATTTAATCCCGAGTCAACTCCTGAGCGAAGTTGCAAAGGTAAATGGGCATGTTGCCCCCCCCCCCCCCCCCCCCCCCCAGATAGAGCAGAAAAAGAGCTCTCCACGTGACTACGGTGACTGTACAATGCACATGTGGGCCGATATTTCACAGAAATTACCCAAGTTCCTTCCAAACTTTAAAGGGATGGTTCTGACGCAATATTGGATTTGCAATTGAAATGAAAACACGCTATATTGTACCTAATTTACAACTTTTTAATCACTAAAGACATACCATTTACATACTTAATGCTTAAGATTTGATTTAGTCAAATCCACAAAGACATACTGAATAGTAATGGTATATGTGATCTTGCAGATTATCATTCAAGATCTTGACATTTCAAGTTAAGTTCATTCAGGAATTATATTAATATTTCATTTCATCAGGCTATTATCAGGTTATATTGAATTGAATGTATATGTTGTCAACATAGAATTCACATTACATGTGGCTCTGCAACGAGTGTTAAGCATACCCTTTCTTCCGTGTTTAAATTTGTTTCAACCTACATCTAAGCACGAAAGTATTAAACATAGAATGAAAGACGCAGATATATAATGAAGGTGTTGTTATTCATATATTTGATGATTAAACGAGAATTGTATGAACTGATCAAAGACAAACAAATTAACATCTTCCAGGGAACTGAATTTGTAGATCGTCGTCAATATAAAGCCCAGTGGGGGACCTGATGAAGAAATTCGACTCCGGCGTCATCTCAGTAACAGTAACAGTTTCTTTATCATACAAAGACTGTATGTCTTTTCTCAGATAAGTTACAGAAATCCAGTCAGAGTACTTAAGCTACATGATGCTCGGAAAGTGGCCTTGATGCAGACTTAATCACGATGAAACAGGACGCCTCACTAGAGACTGTAGGGTTCGCCACAGCTGGTCCCTGTACAGCATAATGTCTGGCCGATCTCAACTAATGACAATGTGTATGCTTATAACATGTTTTCGGTTTGACAGTTCTTTGCTATGTTGGCAATAGCGGCAGTTCTTATGATTTTTTACGATCGGTCATAGTATGTAATTTAACGCGTTCAATGTCCTCATGTGCAAAACTGCAAATTACAAATAAAAATTTTTTATTTCCGGCTAACATACTTTAATTGAACAACTGTTTACTTTTTCGTCAATAAATGTTTGAATGCAAAGCCATGTTAGCATTTCATGTTCCATATAAAATCAACACATCAGAATAAAATGATAATCAATGAGTCATGTTGAGAACAACGGATATCATATAGTTTTAAACCCCAATGACACTATTGCCGTGTTTGACACTTTGCTTTGTCATATATATTAAATTCTGAAAGAAACAAACATCTTCCCAGACAACGACTTTAAACAAAGGTAGAATTTGCTGCTCGAAACATCAACATGACAATGATTCAGTGACAGAATAACTTGTCACCATGGAGATGTTATCAATCTAACTGCTTCTGAATGTGTTATGTTACGTTTACCGAGGTATTGTATATGTCTAGAAAGTTTGGAAATATTTATATTTTCATAAGTCGTTGTGTGATAATGTTTATAATAATGTTTATTTATGATGTTAAGAATGGGAGATAACGTACCTGTATTCAGGTTGATTAACATACAGTGTTAGTCTGGTATTTAAACAAACTATTTTAAAAACGCTTTAATAAAAAAAAAAAGTAGATTAATCCAAAAGCAGTTTTGTGAAAAATGAAATTTTTATTTTCATAAGTCGTTGTGTCCTATGATAATGTTTGGTGATATTAAGAATGAGAGATAACGTTAATAAAGTTGATTAACATACAGTGTTACAGTGTCAGTATGGTCATTAATTTAAAAAAAAATGTATAACGTTTTAATGGAAAACGGAATATAAATTTGTCTTGCAATTCATTATTCTATTGAACATAAATTATGAAAGAACTTATAGGAAGTCCAATAATAGAAAGAAACTTGAAAGGAAATGTCAGTCTTACCACGGGAAATAATGTTTTACTTTTTAAACATGGACGAGCTTTTATTAAAACATTAAGAGATTTTGATGATTATTTTCAACCATTAAATATATGCAGTCATTTTAAATTAACTTGTATCTTTAAGAAAAGTAATACTTTCTGCTAGTAGCATACTTAACATAGCATACTTAAATATAAACATCACTTGAGTACTATGTACCCTGTAAAATTTAAAAAAGAAAAACATAATTTAAAACCTACTACCATTTACTCAAATGTAAATGGTATCTCATTGTTATTTCATCTTGTTGTCTCTGTTATCTCATTATCATACGAAAATGTATCATGTATATAACCTCTGTTTTATCATCTCTCCCATATGCTTGATAACGGTATAAGGATATATACCGAAACGTCGCTATTGTTAATAAAGAAGTTGATCATCCATAAATATTTGTCTTCTTCTTCACACAAACTTCTAGAATGCCTCTCAAACAGTTTACTACCAATTACAAGTACTATAATGTAAGCATTGTTGTAGTCCATGTACCTTGTAAAATGTACTATGTAAGATTGAAGAAAAGTACTATAATGTAAACATTGTTAGAGACCATATACATATCAAACTGGACCGAGTTTAGTATTTTATTTATAACTCAATAATGTAAATAGCGCTGAATTGCAAGAACGTCGTTTTTAGTGACGCTTACTTGCAAATAGGTCACCCGCCATTGGAGTCGCGCGAGCTAACATTGTGACGTCAACCAAAAACGACTATGACGTCACGCGCCGATTATGACGTTACAGCAGCACGCGGTGGTATCACACATGTGTGTAACCAACTCATTGTTATCTATTGAGTGATCTCACCACGGTTGAGTAATAAACAGTGTAAGAGACCTTGTAATATGGGAAAAATACTTTGATATGTTTGTATACAGACTACCTACTTTCTGTAGAATAGTTTGCAATATTCGTTGATTGACAGACATACAAACTGACCAATATAAAGTAGTACATCCATTGTGTTGTTAGGGGTCACATATTCCAAATGTTATAAAGTGTGTTACTTTATCGAGAAGTACCGACTGTTACCGAAAACTATAATTTTGATGATAGTCGACTTAGTATATTGACGATATGAGGGTAAAAGTAGTGATTTCTGATCGAAAACCGGACAACTCGCGCAAATGAGTCAAACGTAATCTTAGAATCTTATTAACAACAGACAAAATGACAGTTTTGTTTTGCTAATGTTTAAAAGGCTGTATAACTACCATGAATGTAAATGGGACTAGCAGCTTCGGTTTCTACACATGCATAATGATGTTACTCGATTTTAATTGGAAACTAGTAATTATGATATATTTGGTGATCGGTGATGAACAAGCAAACTGAGTGAATTTCTTTGTACTTAATTCTGATTATTATCATCCAATAATAGCACAATTATTTGCTTTTAACTCAAAGTTTCAAGAAAGCTTTGTATTGTTGACTGACATGACAACAGTTTCTGTATTTAGATATTGCATGGTTTTATCATATACTTGTTTATGAATACGGAGATTTTGCATGTATGATAGAGCCTCTTTCAAACACCCTGTATCAGCCCGTCGTCAAGGGCAAAAACCTGTATCAGCCCGTCGTCAAAGGATTTGAACCTTGAACCATAGGTAACGTACGAGACAAATATATCAAAATCAATTTCCTTTTGCACAGCATCCGTTCAGTTAAACTCCGCACAGTGCTATTACGTCTCTCATAGATAGAAGTTTGTGACGCAGGCATGACGTAATAGCACTGTGAGGAGTTTGTGCTGGGGACGAGGTTGACGTTTAACATGGCCAACATCGCTGAAAACGCCGCAGTTATTTGCAGACCGTAGATTTGTGAGTTTGACACCATCATTGAATCAGTAATTTCCGTAGAAAATGAGGTAAACTTTGAAACAAACAAAATGGGTACAGAGAAATGAGAAATCAAACACCGTGACGTAAAAACACATATGACATGAGAGAATATTCTGAGTAAGTTATGTGTTGTCAATGTCATGATAATGAATTGATTCAGGCATTACAGTTAATGAATGTTTAACTAACTTGTTTTTTTCTCGTATGTGTATATGATAAAACTAGTATGATATTGGTGTTAAACTCTCGGGCTGATATTGGGGTCTCGGGCTGATACAGAATGTGATATGAAAACACCCATACAATACTATCTATGTATCATAGTTTAAGTGAGCATTTTCTAGTGAATGGTACTGGGTTCGATGAGAATTGAGTCACTCACTGAAGAAACTAATTCGTATTTCACCACAAGGGAAGATTAATAATGTTGCCAGATCCAACAACTACACAAAACGTTGCTAAGATCAAAGATATGTCAGTGTTTACCTGATGTTCTGATGAATGGTGCCTAATTAAGGTGAGAGATGAAAGGGTCAAGTTATTTTGCCTTGATTAGCTCTGTATATACAGTGTTTGTTACAGAATTAACTAAGGTGTAGAGTTTACATATACGTCACTAAGTAAAGGGCACATCTCCACAAGAGGTTTGATTACAAAGACATCTATTTTATCTTTATAGCAGTTCTGTTTGCAGGGGAACTAATTATAGTTGCTATGCAACGAAGAACACCTATCGTCTTTGATTGGTTATATTAATGCGTGCAATTTCCATTTGCAGCTCGCCTTTTCCAATGCGACAATCAACACGTGTCCCATGGTATATGGTGTGCTAATAGCTCGAGAACAGCACTCTATAACTATAAACAGTAAAAATGAATCAACTGTGCACACATGGACTGTCATAAATGTCAAGAATTCAGCAGATAGTCAGCATTAAAGGTGAACAAACAGTCATTGAAGAGAGGAATTCAATACACATACACATTGTTCATGAGTTCAGATCCTCTTTGACAAACCCTCTTTGAATAAACACTCAACTGAATAATATCAGAAATATAGCAAAGCCTCTGGGAATAAACACTTAATAGAAATTATATCAGGATTACAGCAAAGCCGCTGGGAAGAAACACTAAAAAGAAATTATATCAGGATTACAGCAAACCATCTGCTAATACACTCTTAATGGAAAATATATCAGGAATATAGTAAACAGTTTGGGAGTTCTTATGAACTTCATATGTATCTTAAAATCTAGAAAAAGGAACATCCCAAAATAAATGTTACTTTTCTTGTTTACAAACGAGTTGCTTCGGGGGACAGTTCACTTAACAGCTTGAAATCAGATAACTGCTTCCATTAGATAGTTTGCATACATAAACCAAATATAATCCAGTAACATTTCAACTTTCGATTATTTTCTGATTTTTGTTTGTTTTGATAAACTTTGTATAATTGGCAGGGTGAGATGAACATTTTCAAACTGACTTTTGCTGGAGAATATCTTTGAGTCAATTGGAAGAACGCTAGATTCTTACTCGGAGGTACCAGGTTCGAATCCTGCTTGAAGTGATCTCACAATCACGTGTTACATGTTCATATGGCAAAGTGTATGTTATTCAGATGGTGGACCGATCATCCAGTGAGACGGGGTCAGATTCCTGCATTCCTGTATGTACAACTGATTGCCGAAATTGTATGCACCTACTTGTGTATCTTAGTGCATATACCATACAATTCGGATTTCGGAATATCATCCTATGTGGCCATGTGTACAATAATCATTATCAAATTTCTATATGAACTATGGGCTATGGATACGATGTCACTTATTTGAGATTTTAAAGGGGCAGTAGCACGTTTTTTTGCAAAATTTATTTTTTCAAATTTCCCATTTATAATAATAGTTTATGTCATTTAAATAAACTCTAGAGGGCAAAACATCTTATTACACAAACCATTTAGCTTTAGTGGTAAAAACTATGTTGCGTATAAAGCAAAAATTGCATGGCGGCCATTTTATTGTGAACACAATTTATTATTTTGTATTACAAAAACGAATCCCATGGCTTTACTGAAACATGTACACTCATTTTAAACATTATTTTTCGAAGAGAGAAGGATCTTTTACTATTGGTGAAATTATTTTTCAAATACATTTCATCAACTTATTTAAGCGAAAAAACGTGCTACTGCCCCTTTAAGGAGAACAATAAAGACTGAAGTTTTCTATATGATGGTCCCTGATCATTTAAAAGAGCTGCCAAAATTACGTTTTACTTGGTGTATGAAATTAGATCAGCTTATGGTAAAACGTACGTGACATTTGTTCTAAGATATGCATGTATATGGGATTACATATTGAAGAACAATTTATAGAGGGAAATTGGCACAGCAAAAAACATTTATCCAAAATCATACTATGATTAATGTCCAATAAAATTGCAGTCTGCTCGTCTTACCGATCTCTTTTTAAACAGAAATTGAGAGAATTGAGGTATATATGTCTACGGAATAAAACTATTATGTAGGTTTTTTTAAAAGCTTGAATTTTCCATCATATTTTAATCGCCAACATATTGCAATTTTACACTTTATGTCTGTTCAGCTCAGACTATCTTGCATTTAAATTGAGATAAACCACATCTATATCATAAAGGCGAATAATTTACTCAGAAAAAAAGTTTTTCAAGTTAATGAAAATGAGGGTACAGTGACATGGCATCCCCATCCAATGTTACCTCTGATTTAACGAACATGAAGGTCGAATTGACGGGTATTCTGATGTCTTGTAACACTCGTTGTGAACATAACTGAATATATCCGCAAACATCGAAACTCGCATCAGCTATCCTCACAAGCAATTTCTTTTTAACATTTTATTCGTATGTAACACTTTTTATGAATATGTTGAATTAATTTACCTAGCAAGTCCTAACTCACTATGACATGCAGGTGCAGCACGTGCTACGCAAGTTAAGAAAACTTTATCAGCACGAGTCCATTGCGCGATTTGAACAAACACCCTAAGAGGATTCTACACATTGAGGAAATTATTTGACCTTCAAATAATACCTGAAGCAAACATTATGCAACACTAATGCACACGTTACATCCTCATTCCTGCTACAGGATTACCAGGTGTACATTTACCTGTAATTCTGTTGACATTCAATTACTGTCACAATTATGCAGCATTGCCATTCATACAGCCGGATTCATATGAAATTCATATGTTGTTGCTATGACAACATGGCATGTGTTTCCATGTAAGCCTCCGTGTCTAATATAACATACTAAAACCAGATTTCTTTTAAGATACAATCTGTGTTGTTGTATTTAGTACAACACACACTTATGACAATGAAACAATGCAAGCACAAATGGGACTCCTGGCAGTTTCCAATTTTACCGAGCCTGTATCACTGAAACAAATGTAATCTAAATTCTAAATAATATACTTTAAATGATTTATTGATCATACATCTGTCTATTAATCATTTTATTATTTTGTTTATAGTATCCTTTTCTCACTATATATAATTCTGCTGAAAGGAACGTGATTATTTCTCTACAGAACTGCGCAAATATTGAACAAAGATTGTAAACACTCGACTAAATCTCATCTCTTAGAATTTGTGATGAAAATAGAAACTTCTCATTATTGCAGTAAATACGTTGAAAGTTCAATTAAAAATGATACTTTCATCTATATGGGTTTTCAAAACATACAATCAAGACATATTCTAAAGTTATTGATGTAACATTGAAGATATTCTAAATAGATCCTGTGATCCAGATCGGCTCAATGGAGTGTCAGAACTTTTCAAGCAACATTTTAAATCTGACGCCTACTGATATGTTTGATTTTTTATGCTGCAGTGTTTTTTAACATCTTTAAACATAACCTCCTTACGACCACCTAAGAATACGTGAAGTCACGTTTGTAGTCAGATGATTGTCTGTGAATGTATAAATCACACTGAATCTCTCCAATATGTTCGTATAACTTAATTCACGTTTAAACATGGTTTACCAAGGATTACCATAACCTATAACCTAACACCAATTCTACAGGCAAACTTACTGTTTATATTGATAATAAATTAAAAACAAATGGGACTAAGCATTTATATTCTATGGATAAAATAAATTCGTGTGTTCTTGTATTTTAATTACATCACCTGTAAATAGTAAAGCAGAATACAGAATAAACCGTTATAGAGTCAGATGTATATACTATATTGATTCTATTGAATAATTAAAATACACTTCATCTCACAAATGTACTATTGTCAGTTGTCAGTTGTTCACAATCAACAGCAGTTATTTAATTTCAATAAAAATATTAACAACTGCGCTGTATTGTACTTACATAGGCGAATTGACCATGTGTGGTTTTCACATTTTCAATTAATGTTTTATTAGAAGGTACAAACATCTCCTCAAGACGAAATGGGACATTACAATTAGTCTGTTTTTTTATCACATTAATTTCATATTCGAGGGTAATAATATAATACTGTAAATGTCCATGTTGATACTAAGCTCATTTATCTTTCAAATTGACCCCTGGTATATCTTCACACATCAATATGTGACATTCTTGATGTGCGTAAAAAGTGACATGACAGATGTTTCCAACAAGAGCATACTAATCTAATCATAATCTCAGATCTAAGATGTCACCAAGATAACATGGCCATGGCGCATGCTTAATCTTCAATCAAACGTTAGTTTTACTGCCTTTTAGAATATGCTTTCTTTTACATAAAACAGGTTAAAGGGCATAATTGAGGTTATAAAATACAAAGAATAGTGGTAATTATGTTATACTAAAGGGAGAAAGACTGGGTTTTTTTCTGTATGAGATAAATGTTCCCACTACTGAAGTCACTTTCTCACCACAGTGAAAATACCACAGAGCAGACAATTTACAAAGATATGAGGTCACATCACTTCATTGGTTTCATTGCATTGGTATGACATTATGAATTCAAACAAATGGTGCAATATTGGACGTAAAACAACAGAATCATATAATAAATACATTTCAGTCAGTGTAATACCACTGATCTCCCATCTCAACAGAGAGTAGGTAGTCTACATTTTGCCTCATGGTTTTGATATTGCATTTTAGTTTATCACCGATACAGCCCAATGGCTTAAACAACTGCATTTCCTAATTTGGAGAGTCACATTGTTTCGAGGTACCTAAAAGATCTCTGTCATCAATGTCAATATTTGTTTATAGCAGGTTCGGTTTCCGGTCACCCCAACATTAGCTGATTGAAATGGAATGTGTTGCAGAACATAATTGATTTGCACGCGCATGCACTGTAACATTAGTGGATAATACAATGCTACTCAAGTTTATTTTATAAATTACTGATGAAAGGTACTTGTTCCTGTCACTCACACATCAACAAACTGGAATGGAATGTGTATGGTTGCAGTACATTCATGATTTGCAAGTGGATGCACGTTATCCTCAGCAGATCAACTAACCTTTTATAAATAACTGACGAAATAATCATTTTAATTGTATATGTCGTTTGTTAAAATGAAAAGGATTGATACTATTGGCTTTGATGCTAAATATGTTGATAATTGACCCATCATTAAATGTATTTTCTTTTTTTTATGAAACCATTTATCATAGCATCTGAACAAACAAGTATAAACAATTTTTAACCATGTTGTGTAATCATGTTTAACTTTCGTTACATATTTAGGATATAACATGGTTATATTTAGGTCTTACAATGGTCCGTGTAACTGCATCCTCGATAATCCAGCGCTATTGTTCCGATAAATCTACACACAAGCGCTGGAAAACAGTAAGGGTATTTATCCCTAACCTAGTTACCTCCCTTGGGTCCATGTTATCCAATCAGAAACGAAACGCAGACACTATCTGCGTAAACAACTCGACCAATCAAAACGCATCACTACCGTTGTTTATAGAAACAAACATGGCTCACTCACTCGATTACGATAAAATTTGTAACAAATTCAGCGTAGAAAACCTGACAGAAACTCAAAAGAAAGTTTTAAGAAGTCTGTACGTGAGAAGGGTGTATTTATGTCCATCAAAACGGGTGGACGTAAATGATTAAAATCCCTGTGCTGTGCTGTGCTACTGCGAAAGCCAAGATCCTGACACGAGAGTGCTTGTTATTTCACCCTTCATTTCAAGTGATCTCATTGGTTGTTAGAAAGCAAGCGTTTCGCTGAGTCATTGCGAAGGGAGGTAACTAGGTTAAGGTTAAATACCCTCACTGTTTTCCAGCGCTTGTGTGTAGATTTATCGGAACAATAGCGCTGGATTATCGAGGTTGGTGTAACTGTTGCCGAAACGAAATGAAATTGGAGCATACTATTTCTACTATTTTGAAGTTGAAATATTTCTAAAATGTTTAACTTCAAATTTATTTATTTTATTCATAAAAACATTAACGATGATAATGCCTCATTCGAATTCACAAGTGACAAACTCTCTCCATTAGCAAGAGGGTGAATGACATTTTGACATCGTCTTTTATCACAGAAATGTAATAATCATATTTCAAGTACAAAGAAAACTTTAAAAAATTAATTTGAAAATTATTCGAAATGTGCAATTTGTATAGAAATAGTAATGAAGTGTATAAGAAACTAATTTTCTATTCTTTCAAATGCAAATGTATTGAATAACAGCAAAGATGACGTGACAAGTAGTTAATCATTTACATATTTGTTCAAGAACTATTAAATCATAACAACATATTCATCCACAGGAGACGTATAGATTAGTTGATTCCCTGCCTCCTTGATTTTCCTCCCTGTGGCGTCCTTTTCTGTTGCAATATACTTTATTCAAAATGCACTGATTTTCACTGAGCAAAACAATAAGTCCATTTGCAAAGTTAACATTGTTAATTAACCTTGCAAAAAGGTCTCACAATGGTTTTGAATACTTTATAGTCTAAATATTAAGATATCATCGGGTGTCAAACTGGCACCCTTGAGCATTTTTTATATATGATGTTGAGAAGGCAAAATGAATGACAGCCTTGTTGCAACTTAATTGAGCTGTATACTGTTTGTCGAATTGAATATTGAATATGAATAATGCATGTCCCTCTACCAGGGTATCAATAAAGGTTGCACCTGAAACTGAACTAGGCCAATGCTCATTTGTATCAGTATATCTGCTTTCACATTTATAATTTTCCCACCAAGTAAGTATATGATTTTTAGGCGTTTCAGCTCATACACAATTCTTAATTATAGATTATATCCAGTATTTAAGTTGATATTTGCTTCTTTGTTATCTCGATCAGCTTGTCATTGTTATCTTTTCAAACCCAACTGGAAACTGAGATGGGTTGCTTTTCAAATTGGTATACAGTTACACACAAAAAAAGAAAACTAGTTAACGATTTTTTCATTTATTAGAATCATACAAAAAAATGTATCCTGATTTCCAGATGCCAACATATAGTAAATACTCCCAAACATAATCAATTGGATATCATTTGATTGTATAATTACATACTAAATGACGATTTATTGCATATTATGAACCTATATCATTAAGTCCTCAACGTTTGATAATACATCGTGACAGGACTGATGAGTCAATCGATTTATTTCATCAAATTGTATTTAGAATTCTAGTCTACATGTACTCTAAACCGTTTATATAAAAATGTTAGCCTTATGTTTAATGAAGAAAATGATATACACATAAACCATGTTTTGTCACACAATCGTGACCCCCTGGGCCAATATGTTGACAGCTGTAGAGTTGCTCTCTGTGTAGTTACTAATATCCGGATGAAGGAAGTGTGTACAATGTATTTGCTCTCATGGCACAGCCTATGCTATCATGATTAGCTCAATTATGTCCGAGGATGAAAACAGGAGTGGGAGTATTGAAGGCCTCATTATCTCAACAACATAGGAAGACACAAACACAATGGTTCAGCCAGAAGACATAAAACACGATGGTTGAGTGAGAGCTGGCCGATACTGTATTTCATG
This sequence comes from Gibbula magus, assembly GCA_936450465.1. Taxonomy (NCBI): domain Eukaryota; kingdom Metazoa; phylum Mollusca; class Gastropoda; order Trochida; family Trochidae; genus Gibbula; species Gibbula magus. The sequence continues at coordinate 41,488,938 of OW388291.1, forward strand.
TGTTTTTCTTGCAAGAGTGGATTTGTCATTAATTAGATATCATTCTGTGTTCCTTCAGCACTAAACCGAAAGATTTTCTCTTCTTGTCAAGACTGGTCAACATTTGAACACCATCACAACTTCTGTTATTTATTAATTATTATTTAAACTATCGAGTAAAATTGAAATTATTCATTAAGTTGAAAGCAATAAATACCACTTTGATTAAGAGCAAAGTATAATTTTTTTTTTTTATAATTTTTATTTTTTTTCCATTTTTACATATAATATGACTCCGGTACATGGTAATGTTTACATGTTTACATGCAATAAAACAAAAAGACAAATAATAAGTATGATAAACAGTATACATAAGTTCCTAAAACAGGACATGGCAAGTTGACCAGAACTTGTAGAAGTTGTCTATTTTCGAATTTATTATAGCAGAGTATTTTGTCAGTAGGTAGTAATTTTTAAGCTCTTCTTGCAAAAACTGAAAAGTTGGCATTTTTGATGATAATTTACGGTTAAAAATGATCTTTTTAAAGAGAATAAGAATCACGTTAATTGGATCATTATTTTTACGGCCAAATCCGAGTAGAATCTTTTCTTTAGTGAAATTCAGGTTAACATCCAATTTGTCATTTAGCCAGTTTTCAAGTTGTTGCCAAATAGGAGTAACCTTGCTACAATCCCAAAATAGGTGGGTAATAGTTTCTAAGGAATCAGAACAGAAGCTACATAAATTGGTTGTAGTGTATTTCATCTTAAAAAGTCTATTATTTGTTGCTAAGAAGTGGTGGAGGATTTTGTATTGAAACCATTGTAGATTTGTATCTTTTGAGCAGCGAAAAGGAATATGATTATAAAGGTGCCAAGAGTTTGTGTCAATTTCATCTCCAAGAGACCTATTCCATTTTACGCAATGCTGATTTTGGATCGATTTTGTTTTAAGTAATGCTTTATAAAATATTTGACATCCATTTTTTGTTCTAGTGAGAAAATTTATCATATATGGTTGCAAAGGATTTTCCTTTTTCGTTAGGGATTCCGATTTGATGCCCTTTTGTTTTAAGAAAGATTGTATTGAGTTTATGACTCCATAATACTCTAAATAATTTGATTTCACTTTGTATTTGTCTTCAAAAGTATCATAAGGCATGAATTTCCCAGAGTCATTCAGAAGATCATTTATAAATAAAATACCTTTCGCATTCCATTTTCGATAAAAAATTGTTTTTCTATTGATTAAGATGTTTTGATTGTACCAAATAAGTTGCGATGGAACATTATTTTCTATATCTGCCTCCTCGTGTCTAGATAATAAATCCCACCAAGCACTGAGTAAATCTCTGTAAAAATTGTTACGAACAAGTGGAATGATACTGTTTCTTAGATTTGGGCAGTTATATTCAAATATAGTGGAAGGTCCAATTTTAGGTAGGTTCACTGAAAATAGATTACAGCCTTTCGAGTCATTATTATAAAAACGTCTTATGACAGAAACTTTTTGAGCTTGTATTATTTCTTTTATATTAGGTGCATTAAGGCCACCCTCTTTAACATTGCATATCAGTTGATCACGTTTGACTTTGTCGGGCTTGTTTCCCCATATAAATCGGAAACATTTGCCTTGAAACTCGTCAATCATTTTGTCAGGTGGGTTGGGTAGAGCTACGAAAAGATGATTTAATTTTGGAAGTATTATAGATTTTAATATGGTGATTCTACCAAGAGGTGTTAGCTTTCGACTCGACCATATTGACATAAGGATTTCACAGTGTCGTAACTTATCTTTATAGTTCAATTCAATCATATTCTCTATATCTACGTCGAATTTTATTCCTAGAAGTTCGAAATCACTTTGTTCCCAATTTAAATTCCATTTGTGGCAGAGTTTCATTTTTGAGCGTTTCTTTGAACCAATCCAAATAATTCTTGTTTTGTCAATATTCACTTTTAGACCTGAAAAGCGGGCAAAAAATGTCAGAACATGAAGCACTGCTTGCAGACTGCGTTCTGATCCATCTAAACTACAAGAAGTATCATCCGCGAATTGGTTGAGGAGATATTCTACATTGCCTACTTTAATTCCTTTGATTTCAGCATGATTACGAATCATTATAGCCAGGATTTCAACACAAAGAATGAACAGATATGGCGATAATGGATCTCCTTGACGACAGCCCCTGTAAATATTAAAGTTTGATGATCCGAAACCATTAACCAGAACACTTGATTTGATATTTTTGTAAAATACCTTTATCCACCGTTTGATAGATTCTCCAAAATTGAAAAAAGTGAGTGTTTTGTCTATAAATAACCAATCAACGGTGTCGAAGGCCTTTTCGAAATCAATCAATAAGAGAAGTCCAGGAATTTGGTATGTATCAGTATAATCGATCAAATCATATATCTGTCTGGTAATATCACCTATGTATCTACCGGACATAAAGCCTTTTTGATCTTCGTTAATTAATAGATCCAAAACAGATTTAATCCGTTTTGAGACAGCCATTGAGCCAACTTTATAAAATACTGATAAAAGTGAGATTGGGCGCCAGTTTTTCATGAACTGTTTTGGCTTATTTCCCTTTGGAATGCATGTTATAAGTCCTTGCTTTTGCGATACTGATAATTCTCCATTTTTGTATCCATAGTTTAAAGAACGAATAAGGTATTTTCCTAAATCAAACCAAAAGAATTTTAAAAACTCGGCAGTGAAGCCATCTGAACCAGGACTCTTATCATTTAAGAGAGGCAAGAATTTCATCATAAGTTAGTTCGCCTTCTAGATGAGATGCAGCTTCGTTTGTAAGTCTAGGAGTGTTGTAATTCTGTAACATATCTTCCAAGTCAATATCTGAAACTTCATGTTTATTGTAAAGTTTTTGGTAGAAAGATTTGACTTCTTTCTGAATATCATTTTGAGAATCAAGGATACATCCTGTGGAATCTTCTAGTCTAGAAAATGATTTATTAAGAAAATTTCTACTTTCTAGACCCAAAAAGTAAGAAGTCGGCTTTTCGCCATGGTCTAACCACATTGCTTTTGATCTAAGAATTGAGCCTCGTGTTTTAGTTTCATATATTTCTTCAAGTTCTGTTCGAATATTATTGATGCAAGTTATTATTTTTTCCTTGGTACTTTCATTTTCAGATTCATCAAGTTCGATTTCCTTTTCATTTAAAGTATCAGAAAGGTGTTTTTCTTTCTTCGTTCTTTCCTTTTTTAGGAATGAAGAATACTTAATGGTTTCTCCTCTTATCATTAACAGGATAGTTTCAAAAAGAAGTTGATCGTCAATGTTGTATTTATCCGTGTCAACTTTATACTGACCAGCAGTTTCAGATATAATATTTTTTACTTTACTTACATATTTTGGATCTCTGAGTAATGAATTGTTAAACTTCCAAAATCCTTTTCCGCGTGATAAATCTGACAGTTTAAAGGTCATTGATATTAAAGAGTGGTCTGTTTTGAAGCCTGGTTCTATAACCGATTCTATAATAGATGGTAACATATTATGAGATACCAGAAAGTAATCCAGGCGTGCTTGTTTAATTGGGGTGGGCTGTCGCCAGGTGTATCGCCGATCAAATGGGTTCATTTCCCGCCATGGGTCGTAGAAATCTAAATCATCTTTCAGTTTTGAAATCTCTTCTCTAGCTTTCGGGTTGTTCATGTGTTTATAATTATAAGTATCAATAGAGAATTCTTGTATAACATTCCAGTCTCCACATAAGATCACATGATCACTGTGGAGAGATTTGGTTTTCTCAGCAAGCGATATATAAAAGTCTGGGTCATCACTATTAGGGCCATAGAGATTTACAATAGCTAGTTTATAGGAATCTAGAGTCATTTCTACTGTTATCATATTACCTTCTTCGTCTGTCGTTATCCCTTGCAGTTCGAAATCAAGCCATTTAGAACAAAGAATTGCTACACCACGTGAATTACTCCTAAATGAACTAAAAAAACAGTTTTTATTTCCCCATTCTTCCTGAATTAATTTTTCCATGTCTTCTGTAAAATGAACATCTTGTAGGCAATATATTTGAGCTCTTTTACGTTTTAAAAATGTAAAAAGTTCTTTACGTTTTTGTTTGTCATGTAGGCCCCTACAGTTCTGTGATATAATTCTTAGTTTGTCAACCATTATCAATGAGATTTATACTGTTGGATACATTGGATTGTAGCAAGGTTTTCATAATAGCTTCATGATATCTACAGAAATATGTCGGACTTTTTGCTGGAGTACAATTTGTATACAAGCTGGCAACAGGAATTATTGTTGTAAAAATGGAAACAAAAGATAAAAGAACTGGGAAACACAACATTTGATCGGTTGTAGTAGTCTACAAACCGCAACCCACGGGTGCTAAACTTAGTTCATCATATAAGATATATCAGTACTCACATTTTGAGATCCTAAAATGTACACAAATCAATAAAAGAGATACAAATCACAAACTGAAAAAGGTCGCACTGTATCGCTGCGTCACAGACATTTGACCCGCGCGAAGCGTGCGGAAAGCACACGCGGGCGCACACTATGTATTCGCGCGACAGATTGTCTTACAAAATGTTGTGCGAGAGTCATTGTAGTATACAATCCGCATTATACGGGTGCTAAACTTAGTTGATGACATAAAGAATATCAGTACTCACATTTTGGAATCCAAAGATGCACATAATTCCAATAAAAGTAAACACAAATCACAAGCTGAAAAAGAGTTTTCACTGTATCGCGGCGTCTCGCCACGTGTTAAAGCCACAGACAGTTCCCGCGCAAAGCGTGCAGAAGGCAGTAATATAGTCAGACGACTTATTGTCATATAAAGTTGGGGTAGAAGTCAAAATTGATGAAATAAGGAATATATGAGCGGGTAACATAAATGTAAAATGGAATTACTGAAGGTTTTATCATTTTCGGACACAGATCAAAAGAAACAAAAGTTATTTGGTTAATGAGTTCCATCGTTTGGATAAGTTGTCTATATGTATATTCCTGCGTTGTTTTTCGGAAGAACACAAATATGTCTCTCGAGTTTTTGATCTACTCGTATTTTTTCCATGCGGAAAGTGGGATAGATGGATCCCGGGTCTCCAAGACCACCTCGGTTCCTACCACTCGGACCCTGGTCCAGAGTTTGGTGGTTTCACGTACAGTATTTGCTTGACGTCCAAGAATAGCCCGACGTTTTTTCATTAGACCAGGTAGGTCGGTCTGTACGCTGTAACCGGTCCCTTTCAACAATTTTCTGGACTCAAATACTGCTTCCCGGTCACTTATCTGCAGGAAGGTGGCGATTATGCTCCGGGGGGCGGAGGGGCGATGTTCCCTCTGATATTCAGATTTAGGCAGTCGATGTGCAACTTTAAAAAACATGTCGTTAACTCGTTGTTCACTAAAGTTGAGCCGGCGCACAAAAAAGTTTCTCAATACTCGCTCCGAATTTTCCTCCGGTTCCTCAGGGATACCGTAGAAGAGAAGATTTGTTCTTCTATCGTGAATGTCTTTGAGGATTACCTGCCTTTTCAAGATGTCATAGGCCTGCTTGAAATCTGTAAGTTCATCTCGGAGAGCCTTTATTTCTTCCGTATGAGTTGCAACCACGTGGTCAGTTGCTGCAATTTGACCCTTCATTTCTGTCAAGTCCACTTTGATAGAGTCAATTGAAACTTGTAGGTCAAATTTGACATCTTTAATTAACTCCGCTAACCTTTTTTCCGAAGCTTGGACAACCTCCTCCATTGTTGAGTTTTGACGTGTGTGACGTGGATTCGCCATGGTACACGTGTCACAAAATCCCGGGGTTTTTTTTTTTTTAATAAAAAGCAGTTTTTATTTCGGCAGTTTGGAACAAGGTGTTTGTGAATATTGTACTGATAATGTAGTCACCAGTTCAAACTTTGTTTCGTTAGAGTTACATAGAAAACTTTCCGTGGGTTGCGGAGCTCAGCTGACTCACGTCCGACCTTGTCCCATGCGCAGCCGGAAGTGAATGTCAAAGTATAATTGTTATCAACAGATAAATGGATAGATCAAATGTGATCATTGCAATACAATAACGTTACTGTCTACATTTCTGGCTATTTGTATTTATATTAGTTTTACAATTCATTAAACAGAATTGCTCATAGTCACTTGATTTCAATTCACCGTTTCAGAATGAAAATAAGACTTCATTAAGAAGTTTCATTGAAAAGGGGATGATAATGTAAGAATATAATATTATCAAATATTTTGTCAACAGTAATCAACTCACTGTAACAGAAAATATGCTTTTCAATTCTCATTCTTCAGTTACTTGAATTTAAAGTACCCTACAGAGTAATAGAATCATGAAGTATATATAGAATACTAAACGATGTCCCGTTTAATAACATGTTTATGAAACGAGTGGATGGTTTGGTATTTTAATGAGCGAAAGCGAGGTAAAAACCGATGCCATTCACGAGTTTCATAAACATGTTATCAAACGGGACCGAGTTTAGCATTTTATTTATTACTCAATGATGTAAGTAGCGCTGAATTGCAATAAAATCGTTTTTTAGTGACGCTTACTTGCAAATAGGTCACCCGCTATTGTAGTCGCGCGGCTAACATTGTGACGTCAGCCAAAAACGCCAAAAACGTCACGCGCCGATTATGACGTTACGGCAGCACGCGGTGGTATCACACATGTGTGTAACCAACTCATTGTTATCTAATGAGTGATCTCACCACAGTTGAGTAATAAAATAGTATAATATGTTGTTGATGCACAGCACTGGAACAGCTAGATTGTAAGGATCAAGACAGAGTTAAAGGGGTCAATCTTCCGACGACTAAATCTGTACCTGTATGAAAGTTAACCATACTAAGAAGCTTCATTTGATAAACAAAAAGTCACCCTGTAGGAGAGGATGATAACTAGTTGGTCCTTCATGAAATTCGACAAACTCCATGTGAAATAAAAGAGAAGTGATTTAGTCTTAGTTGTAAATGGTTCCATGATGGAGTTTTCTTCGTGAACCTAGTGAGCTTCATTCAAACAAGAACATGACAACCATATTATATTACCTTCTTTTTCAACACAGGTAACGAGTGCTATAAAAGGGTTGAGATAAACATATTTTTGTTCTGCTAATATAAAAACCATATGGTAATCATGAAGTAAATGTCATTTAAAATTCAATTATTTCGATATTTATTTGTAGCTTTATTACACGTTTACTTAGCTTGAGCAAGTTCAGCTTCTACAATACAGGAATCACTTTCATTGCGACATAAATTTATTTTCCCTGATCGTTAGCTTATTTTGGAATGAAATGAATGAATCAGTAAATATTTATCACGAAATCTCGAAATGTTCACAATAAAAAAAGTGTTATCAAGAAAGTCTTGCTTTTCTTACAACGTAATCCGCCACTGTACGTTTAATTATATAAACTAGCTCTGGTTATGTAGAGCAACATGAAACATAAAAAAGAATCACATTGGCAGTTTGTTTTAATAAAATAGTGACTTTAGTTTTTTTTGCGTAAAAATACACATCTTTGGCGATTTGACCACAGTTACATCAATTAATCACACAAATACAAAAAAAGCCATTATGTCTTCAAATTGCCTATAACAACAGAACCATGAATTAACTGAATTGCATGATATACGAAAGTCATATTCACAAACATTAAGAGCTTTGTAGGAGACTTGACATCAATACAAAATTGAAAATATGCATTAAAATGAACATGCACAGACAGAACTCGACACTTTCTCATCACAAACTTGCATAATTCAATTACCAGAACATAATAAAGTATCCCTCCAAACCAAGTATATGGTAATTTTTTCTTTAATCAACTAATTTGATTATAAGATTAATACTACTATCATGTGTCGAGCTTTCTTGTTTGAAGAGAAAATAGAGTTATTCATCAGTTAACATTATTCAATATTAAAGAAAACCAATAACAACGTATATATGCATTGATCTACGATACTGACAATATGAATTCATTTTTTATAACTCCTGTTTGATAAAGAGACGCTAGAAAACAAAATTGATAATCAATCAATATTATCCAACGACTTGTCTGGATATTAACAAGTGAATTCAATATATATATCAGTTATATATAGTATGCTGATTACAAGTCAATTCTTATCACACTCATGCCGAAACAGAACCAGTGTATATAGGCTTCATTTGAAAACTGCCTACGAACAAGAATACTAATTATTAAGCTCTACGAGACTAAAATAAGCCTTAACATATATATTTCTATGTGATTCAAATCGAATAAAATGGGCATTCGAACAAGTCTAATACAACTACAAGAAAAATCCGGTAAATATATGTATACCATTAGCGAATCGTCATTATCTCATATTTTATTCATTGTTTTATTTTAAATATTCTTTTCGATATAGATCCAAACACTGTGAAAGGAAATGTAACCCTAGTCAATTATTCCATTTTAAGGCTATTCTATTATCAATTCCATTTGTTATTTTTGAAAATGCGAAGCGTAAATATCACATGGTTAGAAGATAGAAGTGTAAAAGCAGATGCCTCAAACAGAGGCACATCTCCAGGAATCAAATACAAAAATTAACTACAGTTAATTCCCTCTCTATTGATTTGCGTGTGTTTAGTTGTGAAAATGTTCAGAACGCACCGTGTATCATTACTGTTTATCAAAATAAATCCTTGAATCGGTAATTATTGCTGTGAATGTTTGCTTTTATTTGGAATATTTATTGATGTATTTTTCGACTTAATATCAAACTTCAATGTTTTAGCATAAAGTTATAATGATTTTATATGTTTCTCGAAAACACACCTAGTGGTATTACTTTTAAAGGATACAGATATTTGGAAATGATACAAAATAATGTCAAAAACATATTTGTTTGTTTAGGTCTTTGCAACAAACTCAAAGTAAGTGTAAATTTCCTTTACAGCAAAACGTGTGCTAAAAAAGTACTAAAATTCGAAACATTTTGTTTATATATACGGTAACATAAAATCTTTCAATTTTCATGATTTAAAGACTTCACATTAACATAAGTCAGAAAGGAAGTTTTAATCTCAGTACCAATCAGTATAAAGTTTTAATCAGTTCAGAAGATTCTGACACTGTGATGTGCAGATACAGCTAGTATGAAAGCATACTGTGATGTTATCCACATTTCTTCACTTTGACGTCTCTATGTATATCTTTCTCATCGCAACTGAGTGGGAATCGTATAGACAATGATCAACCACTCAAAGATGTGACTGAATCTGCCTTAGTGCAAGAATGTTCAAGTCCTTCATTATACAGGTACTGGTGTCTTGCTGTGGTGGAATCCAAACTTCAAACGCTGGCGTCCCGTTTCTTCCCTCCATAAACCCTCCACTGGGTTGTATATTGATCAGGATTAAACTGACTGGAAGATCAGATCCTGTTGAATGAATTCAAAACTGTCAGGTCAAGGCACATTCATTTAACCTGAAATGGAATCAATTGTAGTTAGATGTCATTTTAATTGTTTTAATTACATTTCATTTAATTGAAATATTAATGAAACAGGATTAAATGTAACACATTGTTCATTCATATGAACTGAGATAGAATATGTAATGTATAAGTGCATGGTTAGTGTCGGAAGGTGTCCAGACTATCTACTTATTTAGAAACCTAGTACCTAGGTCTTCCTGTTCTCCTGTAACAACTCTGTACAATATATTTCCTATACAACTTTCCAACTTCCTATCCCTACTGGGTTTAATTGAACCACGAAAACTCCAGAAACCCGTAAACTAAGATAGTAACCATTACTTTACCGGGCCAAACAGTTTGTTGCATATGTCTATTGAATGAGGTTCAGACAGCCGCACGTTTACTCTTTGGATATTTAATATAAATTAAACATGAAATAGTACACATTTTTTATCTGCAATAGTACAATTTCGGATCTAGCTCAGTATAGGATTGGAACCCAGATCTCGAGTCAAGTATCACCAGTATTGACCGTCTTTTCTGACAAGAATTTGTATAATCACAGATAGGATCCCAAATATAGCAATATTACATTTGTATAGTTGTTAAGGAAGGAAGTAAAGATCAAGGATGAACTTTGATATTAGTCATACAATATATCAAAGTTATTAGACGTAGAGTGTATACTAAGTTTAAAGGCACTGTAACACGTTTTCTTCTGTGATATCATATATCTTCTCTGATATTACAGATAGGATCTCACATATAGCAATATTACCTTTCGTCTAATCTGTATTTCTAATAAATAAATCAAATATGAAAATTTCAAAGGTAAGTTTTATCATTTTCTTAACCGATGCAAGTTTCTCTTTTACGTTAACACCTGATAAAGTGAGTTTCAAACCTCCACTCACCCCCATTAGAAAATTGTGTAATGTAATGTTGATGCTTACAGTTTCCATAAAGAATTTATAAATGCTTTTTTTGAAAGACATTGAGGAAGACATTGAGATACCCGAATGACAAGTAGTTTTCCTCGCGTACATAAATATGTTTTCTTTAAGTTTTCGAGTCTCAGTTTGAATGCATGTAGATGGTTGTGGTACTGATTCTGTATCATTTCTCCCATTACAATTTTTCCACCTTGTAGATTGTGACCAATGGATACAGACGTACTTGGACAGTTTTCTATAAAGGCATATCTTTAAGGAAACTCTCCCAAAAGAAACATTTGTTTTACCGGGTATAGTCTACCAAGAAAAAAATGTTTCAAATATATTCTGATATTTCGTTTGTAGATACTTTTCAATATGCTGAGTTATAAGTCATATAAAATATGAAAATAAAAATTATCTCTGTAAAATACATACATTCTCTGTTTTGATCATATGTTTATTATTTGAAATCCTATTTCAACCATTGGTGTTTTTTTTCCAAATACAATAATGATAGTACGTGTTTTTGGTTTATAAAGTGATATACACGAACTTGATTAGGTCGATCTGACACCTGATGTACAGCGATAACTGTAAAGTTAATGTTTATTGTATAGGGATACTTACAACTATTAAACTATGTATTCTCTTTGCACAAAACTATCCTTCTGTCCTTCATCTTATTCCATGTTGTCGCTGAGAGAGAGGTTACGTCCTGTCATATCACTGTGTTTAACCAGTGTGTTTATTTGAAACATATATCTATGACAAAATATATATAAGTAACGTTGATAGGACATTACCTACATAAAACATGTACCAAACCTAATGATCGATGCGTTACATTAAGAAACAGACCACTACATGACACCAGACTACCAGATTGAAGAAAATAGATTATGTTAAGATCAAATATTTCATTACTATTTGGAAGGAGCGTCTTGTCGGATTTGGCCACAGCCCCACATTAACTATTAAAAAATCCAACAATGCCATTGGAATGTTACTCAAGGCTAATCCTAAAGCAAAGATGTCAGAAATGTTTGACCATGTTCTGTTAAATCCTCAGTGATGTTAAGCCTTGTCAAATCTCCATAAAGGCAGATCATCCGGACATCAAAGAGAATGGCTTATCGAGCTTCAAGAGACACATTGAAGGAGATTTGACACGGATTGATTACATTCAGTAATTCAAATTGTTACGCACTCTTGTCTTTCTATAGAATTCATCTCATCCATTTCAAAATTCAGATGTATTTAAATACTTTTGTTTAAATTCTACTAATGGCGTTTACTAATGGAACGTTTTCATAATTGTATCATTAATTTAAAAAAAAAATCATTACTGTATACTTTTTAAATACAAAACAGATGGTTTAAAGATTGTTTTTATTTATATTTGAATTGTGCATTTAACTTGTCATTAATCTTGTTTTATTCTGGGACGAGTTGTTAAGACATGTATGAAACTAATTTGACATCAGTAAAAAGGTAGTCTAGATTGAAATCCTCTTAATTATTTAACCCATGAGCGGAGGCTTGCCAAAACGTTATGGGAACATTAACTAACATAAGTTACATATAATGTGTTGCTAACAGTAGTAATTATTATATTAATTTCCCAAAATCACAAAAATGTGGTCATGTGCCTCTCTTCACTACTTAAAACTACTGGAACGAGAAAATAATATCGTAACGTAAAAGCGTACACGGTCTTATACAACAGTAAAGTATGTCGAACAAGTTTTAAATGTCAGTTACTAGTATTATGTGTTCAGCACTGACTTGGTAGATTGTAATTGAACAGACTTCTGTTTCTTTCCATTTTTGACTGTCACCAAAGCATTTAATGCTATCTGCAAATGTTGAGAATTTGTTTTATCCCCATGCTTTCAAATATTTTTGTAAAGCTCTGTCTATGTTCATCTCGTATATACATGTATTAGTCATATATTTTCAAATCTGTATTGAGTTCAAAGTGTACAATAAAACTATCCTTTCTCTGAATGCCATTATTTCTGTTTTTTTTTTAAAAAAAGAAGACAATTTCATGAAATTCAATTTAAATTTCTATTAGCCTAAAATATATTGTGATCACATTAACGTTTCTTTTTATTTTATATTTTTTGGTAGCGAGCACAAAACCTCCCTTAATTATACATAAATTGATTCTACCATTTAAGATGACTATTCACAGTTAATCATGGTGTATATTTGGACATTACTTTCGCAATGCTCTCCTGAGCTGGAGCCAGGTGGTCAACTAATTACAGTAGTTTTATTGGTGAAACTGTTAATAAATACTTATTTCTTACTATGGCGGCGTTTTTACAAATATTATTTGTTGATTTGCGGTTTTTGATTTTCGAAATGATGCTGTAGTTTTTTAAAAATATGCTTTACTTCTTAAATATATTTATCTTGCTTATTTGTATGTAGCCTAAGCATTTCCGTATTCTATCCATAAAAAATGTTTGGGTGTCAACTAGTATATACACAGAAAAAAGTTAAATATATTTTATTTATTAAATGATATTTTATTTTAACATATTTTATTCAAAGGAGAAAGGGGCGAGGAACAAGTTAACCAACTAGGGTAACCGTCTCCAAAGTTTTTAGTGATGGAGTTACATCATTTTCGTAACAATAAAGTTACACAAAACAATATTTGATAGTGTTGTTACCAGCATACGTTATGAATGAAGCATACACCAATCCATTACCATACACAACCGTGATAATGGGACAAACCTCTTTAATCAAATGTGAATAACCAGCTGGCTTGATGTACACAGTGCTAAAGATATTCCAGGGTCATTTATGTTTTCTCGGACTAAAAGCACTGAAGATCTCTGCCATCAAGTATGTTATGATCAAGTTTCCTTATGTAAGAACACTGAACATTAATAACTTCACACAAAAGGATCTCTGCCTTGATTAATAATCTGTAACTATTTCACTGCAGAGAAACTAATGATTGATTGGAAAATGCTTTTAAACCGACAATAGCTACAAAGACATGTATTTTTCCTCTGAACGCGTAAAGATCAAAAGAAAATAGGTGAAGCAATATTCAATATGGCCATTGTTTTCTGTTCGTGCAGGTTGTTCTTGCTAGGGGTTAGATTGCGGTACTTTCATGATTGTGTGGAAAGAAAACAAATATCTATACACAGCAAAGGGTGTTCAAGTCATTTTCATTTCATTTCATTTTCTTTAGAACATAGAGCATACAACGTATCATATATAAAGTGCATGGATTTAAACTATTTAAAATTTCTAATGTATCAAAAACGTTATTTTGGAATAAGAAACACAGGCTATTCAAATTACATGTGTAAATGATCTGTAAGAGCGTGGGTTTGAATCAAGAACAACTATTTGTACTATTGCAGATAGTGTGGTCCCAGACATGGCAATGTTAAATTAAGATGTTGGGTATTGATTTTGGCAATCAAAACTAGATTGTAATTGTCGTTTACAGTTCTGACACAAGCTTGAATTAGAACAGTGTTATTTTCATTCATACTTGCTTATTTACTACTTTTCTTATTGTAATGTTGTTCGTCATTGGCATAACAAGTTTTTGAAATCATAACTTCCAAATACATCAGATGAGTTCATACTTCATAATACTTTGAAATGATTCTACTAGAAGTATTATAGTAGTTACTTGTCAATGAACATTTCATTTGATAAAATGGCATGAAACATTATTTTGTAATATGGTTCAGGGAGCACAAAGACTCTTCACTAACCAAACTCACACTGTTTGAGATATATCTGCAAATCCAATATAATGGTTATGACATAATGACAAGCACTGTTCCCATCTTGTTGCCCACTTCAATTAGTGACTATCTCTCGGTATCTATTACTCGAGGACAGTAGTGACTGCCTGCAGGCTTTTGGAAATAATGCTCATTAGACTTATAGAAGTGTTGAAGTGTATTTCAAGTAAACACTAATTATTTCGGTACCATAGGTTTCTGTTTCTACTAGTGAATTTATTTACGGAAGTTATGATCATGGACATGTTTTTATTGACTATTTAGGGTTGTTTATCAGAACAAATTGAATTATGGCATTTCATCATGTTTACAAATTACAACATGAGTTTAAAAACAAAAACTTTATCATTAATTAAATTAAAAACAAAATGTTCTCTCTCTTTTTCTAAAATATGTCATTTGATTTGCAATGGGGCTTGTATAATTGGAAGATTTGGTTACTGCAGCCTCAAGCAGTGGGCAACGGTTCATGGTCAACTTTGTTAAAATGTGCCAAAAAATAGCTCCAAAAAGGCTAACGTACATTAAGCAGTCTTTTTGCTGGACAAAGTATCATTAAAACCCTGGAGAGTTACCTCGATATTGAGATACATGTACTTATGCTCATGATTGGCATGAAAATAGCACATTTATTTGCTATTCGTCTTTCGTACTGAAGTGATAAATGAATGACGAAAAGCAAATTTTATCTTTCACAATATGCTGCACAATGAATGACGAATAGCAAATGTTTTTGCTTTTCGTTATTCGTTATTCGTCATTCGCCATTTGCCATTCCAACTCATTATGCACTTAGGTGAATGAGGAAGGTTCCATACATTGCTCTCAGATTTTTACCAGTTTGATACCTAATTATTCAATAGTTTAAGCAAATATCTGAGAAGACCTCTGACTGGCTGGATTTTTATTGAAGGTGAAAGGCCACATTGAAAGTCACTTGACATGAGGTACGAGTATTTAGATCAATCGAGTTGAAAAATGATTTGATTATATAACAGTAGAATTGTATTAGAAGGTATTCATCACCATTCCACGGAACATTAAATATATCTAATTATATTATCCCGATACGTACCAAACAGCTATGTCATTGAGTTATGTTAGTTCTTTTCTTCCTAATATCTACACAGCCAAGGCAGCCGTATTGGCTCGCTGACTGTGGTAACATTCCTATCTGGAAAATACTGATTATGATCTTCTTTGATGTTGCTATTTTATTTCTGCCTTGAAGCATATTGTTATCTGTGGTTGAATAAATATATGAGAAGTGGTATGATGGTTGAAGTGATAATTCCTGTTTCTCTGAAATACGATTTGCTTAAACTCAGTCTTTGTTGGCGCAGTTCACTTGTATATAGTTCATTTAGTAGTCACATGTGTTTTTATTCCTAGTTTATTGTAATATTTGAGGCGTAAACTGTCAAAAATAATTGTATGAAGAAATGAATTCCATCATCTTTTGACTAAATATGTACAAAAGTAATTCAACTGCCAATCACAGAAAGGATGTTAATTAGAAGTTCGTGAAGTCATCTGTATCATGATAAACATTTCGTTGAAGGTTTATATACAAATCTGGGATCATTTACAACTTATCACATCAACAGCCTGATCGAAATACAGGACGGTCATTCCCCAATTGTAAAATGTTGTTAATGAGTTATGCATAAAAGGCCTCCTGTTGTGTATTACTACTAATAGAATTCCAACACCTCATCATAACAAACCCATGCTGTGACAGGACAGAATGAAGACTGACAAACGCAAAGGATGATTGAGGTAGAAACTAAACTAATTATTACAGCGAAGTTTCTCTAGTGTCTATTCCTGAATTTCTTATCATAAGTCATTCCGTCTGGTCAATTTTATTAAAAACAATGAGCTGTACATCAACCAAACTTTGTACAGTTCTTAACCATGTTCGCTCCATCATACATGGGCAATTTGCAGTTTTCTGTGATTTCCATGTTATTCATATATTTATATCTTATATGTTAAATGGGGACCCCTTTTTATCGGATTTTTGTCATACAAAACGTCAGGCTAGTTCGGAAGCATGTTATAAAAATTACGTTTGAATCAGTTATGATGAGAACATTCATTTATGGATAAACAACTTATTTATTCTGAGAGACCTGCATTTCGATACAGATGCGATTGACTGTGTAGATGAAGTAAGGATTGTAAAGTTACCATGACTGAAGGCATAGCTGTTGGGTGGGTATCTGAATCACTAGAATAAGATATATCTAATGTTTCATGGTAGGGTAATCACATTTCACTTATATTATATTGTAATGTAATGCCTTATGAACGGCAATCTGTACAACTGTTACTGGTTGATTAGCATTCGAGTTGAAGTACATGTAATGTGGACCATGTCCTTATATACTACAATAAACCATTCAACCGTCCCTCTTGCATCCATCTATTCTTTAGAAGTCTAATTTAATGTTAAATCGTTTGACGACATATTAACACAATAACATCAACCATTAAACAGTGTTTATAGAAATTGGTTATCGTTTCATATTCAACTGACATTTCAACTGACATGTTATCAAGTTTGTATAGTTCCATCGTTCATTAAACGAATCACAATTCATTAAATGAATCACAATGATTAAAACTGTCATTGATTTAAATGAAATCTTCCAATATTATTATAATAAATAAACATTTACGCTGAGATGTATTAATGATTCATACCTTTATTACCCTTGCAATTCTAAAACCTATAGTTTTTATTAATATGAAGACCATTCTATAAATATCCGACAGTTAGAATACATTTCAACCCTTCAATGTTTATATATACGACCCAATTATCTTCACTTAGCCAGAATCTATCAATGCACTTTCATTATGATCGATGTTTGTAAATTGTCTTTTTAGTGCCAATCTACCCATTGGAGAATGAAAGAGACTTGCTACATTAACTTGCAAACAAACACGAGATCACAGAGTTGAGTATTTAGAATTTACATCTATTTGCCCATGTGTGGTACTCGCAATAACGTTGTGATTACCAGCAGTATCTCATTTAACTACTGACAGCTCGCCCTGACAAATTAAGTTAATAAACTTGAGGTTCATACAGTACAAACATACAGTAAAATGGTCCTTGCTGTCATGACTTTAACGTACCAAAGAAAAATAAGACAACATCTCCATTAAATTTCTGACATTTTACAAAGTTCACTCACATTCCAAGTTATATGACGTTAAAAGTAGGTTGGTCATTAAAGGTGATAAAGATAGATCCCAGACAAAACATCAACTAAGTTAACCTTTGTTGTAATGGTGAACATTAAGTTTAATAAAACATGAATTTTAGAAGAAGCAGGGTACACATTTAAATTTCTAAGTATTGCTATATAATGTTGTTGAAAAATGTTTATTCTTATTAAGCCATAAACCAGCAAGCCACCAGCACATATTTCAACAATAGACACCCCATTTTAGCACCAGGTGTTCAAATAATTACATCAATAAAACTTCTGTCTAAAGTAAAAGGTTTGCTATCATAACAGCAAAAATGTGGTATGTTACCTGAGGATAACTGCGATAGCATTGATCGAACGCCATACTCATTAAATTATTATATAAAGCAGATATATTCTTTATTGGCATCTTCGTTTCTTTCCATTTACTTTCCAGACACATGAACATGTACTAAAAACCAACATGATCATGCACATCTTAAACTGAGAACTGAGGGTGAAACAAAACAAATCATTGAATCGGTAATTATTGCTGTGAATGTTTGCTTTTACTTGGAATATTTCATTGATGTATTTTTAGACTTAATATCAAACTTCAATGGTTAAGCATAAAGTTATAATGATTTTATATGTTTCTCGACAACACACCTAGTTCCATTAAATTTCATAAACATATTTGTTTGTTTAGGTCTTTGCAACAAACTCTCAAGTAAATGTAAATTTCCTTTACAGCAAAACGTGTGCTAAAACAATACTAAAAAATCAAAACATTGTTTATATATAAGGTAATATAAAATCAATTTTCATGATTTAAAGAATTCACATTAACTTTAGTCAGGAAGGAAGTTTTAATCTCAGTACCAATCAGTATAAAGTGTTAATCAGTTCAGAAGATTCTGACACTGTGATGTGCAGATACAGCTAGTATGAAAGCATACTGTGATGTTATACATATTTCTTCACTTTGACGGCGCCATGTATCTCTTTCTCATCGCAACTGAGTGGGAATCGTAAAGACAATGATCAACCACTCAAAGATGTGACTGAATCTGCCTTAGTGCAAGAATGTTCAAGTCCTTCATTATACAGGTACTGTTGTCTTGCTGTGGTGTAATCCAAACTTCAAACGCTGGCGTCCCGTTTCTTCCCTCCATAAACCCTCCACTGGGTTGTATATTGATCAGGATTAAACTGACTGGAAGATCAGATCCTGTTGAATGAATTCAAAACTGTCAGGTCAAGGCACTTTCATTTAACCTGAAATGGAAGCACTTGTAGTTAGATGTCATTTCAATTGTTTTAATTACATTTCATTTAATTGAAATATCAATGAAACGGGATTGAATGTAATACATTGTTCATTCATGAACTGAGATAGAATATGTAATGTATAAGTGCATGGTTCAATCTACGATAGTCTAGATCTGTTATAAGTGTCGGAAGGTGTCCAAACTATCTTCTTATTTAGAAACCTAGTACCTAGGTCTTCCTGTTCTCCTGTAACAACTCTGTACAACATATTTCCTATACAACTTTCCAACTTCCTATCCCTACTGGGTTTAATTGAACCACGAAAACTCCATAAACCCATAAACTAAGATAGTAACCATTACTTTCCCGGGCCAAACAGTTTGTTGCATATGTCTATTGAATGAGGTTCAGACAGCCGCACGTTTACCATGGACTCTTTGGATATTTAATATAAATTAAACATGAAATAGTACACATTTTTTAACTGCAATAGTACAATTTCGGATCTAGCTCAGTATAGGATTGGAACCCAGATCTCGAGTCAAGTATCACCAGTATTGACCGTCTTTTCTGACAAGAATTTGTATAATCACAGATAGGATCCCAAATATAGCAATATTACATTTGTATAGTTGTTAAGGAAGGAAGTAAAGATCAAGGATGAACTTTGATATTAGTCATACAATATATCAAAGTTATTAGACGTAGAGTGTATACTAAGTTTAAAGGCACTGTAACACGTTTTCTTCTGTGATATCATATATCTTCTCTGATATTACAGATAGGATCTCACATATAGCAATATTACCTTTCGTCTAATCTGTATTTCTAATAAATAAATCAAATATGAAAATTTCAAAGGTAAGTTTTATCTATTTTCTTAACCGATGCAAGTTTCTCTTTTACGTTAACACCTGATAAAGTGAGTTTCAAACCTCCACTCACCCCCATTAGAAAATTGTGTAATGTAATGTTGATGCTTACAGTTTCCATAAAGAATTTATAAATGCTTTTTTTGAAAGACATTGAGGAAGACATTGAGATACCGGAATGACAAGTAGTTTTCCTCGCGTACATAAATATGTTTTCTTTAAGTTTTCGAGTCTCAGTTTGAATGCATGTAGATGGTTGTGGTACGGATTCTGTATCATTTCTCCCATTACAATTTTTCCACCTTGTAGATTGTGACCAATGGATACAGACGTACTTGGACAGTTTTCTATAAAGGCATATCTTTAAGGAAACTCTCCCAAAAGAAACATTTGTATTACCGGGTAGAGTCTACCAAGAAAAAAATGTTTCAAATATATTCTGATATTTCGTTTGTAGATACTTTTCAATATGCTGAGTTATAAGTCATATAAAATATGAAAATAAAAATTATCTCTGTAAAATACATACATTCTCTGTTTTGATCATATGTTTATTATTTGAAATCCTATTTCAACCATTGGTGTTTTTTTTCCAAATACAATAATGATAGTACGTGTTTTTGGTTTATAAAGTGATATACACGAACTTGATTAGGTCGATCTGACACCTGATGTACAGTGATAACTGTAAAGTTAATGTTTATTGTATAGGGATACTTACAACTATTAAACTATGTATTCTCTTTGCACAAAACTATCCTTCTGTCCTTCATCTTATTCCATGTTGTCGCTGAGAGAGAGGTTACGTCCTGTCATATCACTGTGTTTAACCAGTGTGTTTATTTGAAACATATATCTATGACAAAATATATATAAGTAACGTTGATAGGACAGTACCTACATAAAACATGTCACAAACATAATGATCGATGCGTTACATTAAGAAACAGACCACTACATGACACCAGACTACCAGATTGAAGAAAATAGATTATGTTAAGATCAAATATTTCATTACTATTTGGAAGGAGCGTCTTGTCGGATTTGGCCACAGCCCCACATTAACTATTAAAAAATCCAACAATGCCATTGGAATGTTACTCAAGGCTAATCCTAAAGCAAAGATGTCAGAAATGTTTGACCATGTTCTGTTAAATCCTCGGTGATGTTAAGCCTTGTCAAATCTCCATAAAGGCAGATCATCCGGACATCAAAGAGAATGGCTTATCGAGCTTCAAGAGACACATTGAAGGAGATTTGACACGGATTGATTACATTCAGTAATTCAAATTGTTACGCACTCTTGTCTTTCTATAGAATTCATCTCATCCATTTCAAAATTCAGATGTATTTAAGTACTTTTGTTTAAATTCTACTAATGGCGTTTACTAATGGAACGTTTTCATAATTGTATCATTAATTTAAAAAAAAAATCTTTACTGTATACTTTTTTGAATACAAAACAGATGGTTTAAAGATTGTTTTTATTTATATTTGAATTGTGCATTTAACTTGTCATTAATCTTGTTTTATTCTGGGACGAGTTGTTAAGACATGTATGAAACTAATTTGACATCAGTAAAAAGGTAGTCTAGATTGAAATCCTCTTAATTATTTAACCCATGAGCGGAGGCTTGCCAAAACGTTATGGGAACATTAACAAACATAAGTTACATATAATGTGTTGCTAACAGTGGTAATTATTATATTAATTTCCCAAAATCACAAAAATGTCGTCATGTGCCTCTCTTCATGATCACTACTTAAAACTACTGGAACGAGAAAATAATATCATAACGTAAAAGCGTACATGGTCTTATACAACAGTAAAGTATGTCGAACAAGTTTTAAATGTCAGTTACTAGTATTGTGTGTTCAGCACTGACTTGGTAGATTGTAATTGAACAGACTTCTGTTTCTTTCCATTTTTGACTGTCACCAAAGCATTTAATGCTATCTGCAAATGTTGAGAATTTGTTTTATCCCCATGCTTTCAAATATTTTTTTAAAGCTCTGTCTATGTTCATCTCGTATATACATGTATTAGTCATATATTTTCAAATCTGTATTGAGTTCAAAGTGTACAATAAAACTATCCTTTCTCTGAATGCCATTATTTCTGTTTTTTTTTTAAAAAAAGAAGACAATTTCATGAAATTCAATTTAAATTTCTATTAGCCTAAAATATATTGTGATCACATTAACGTTTCTTTTTATTTTATATTTTTTGGTAGCGAGCACAAAACCTCCCTTAATTATACATAAATTGATTCTACCATTTAAGATGACAATTCACAGTTAATCATGGTGTATATTTGGACATTACTTTCGCAATGCTCTCCTGAGCTGGAGCCAGGTGGTCAACTAATTACAGTAGTTTTATTGGTGAAACTGTTAATAAATACTTATTATTTAAATACCTATCTGTTGACTAGACCTACTTTGCCTTACCTCCCAGGGGTAATGCTATTTCAACCTTAATACAGACGAACTTGAAGAATGGATGAGGGGTGCGTAAAATCCCTTATCCAAGGGCCGGTAAGTCTAGATGGTCTCGTGACGTCACTACCGGTTCATATCACTCTCCTAAAAGTTGCAGAGCAAGGCAGACGTGTTTTGTTCTGTGACTGGGGTTTTAGCGACTTGGGTTGCTAACTTGCTATTTTTCTCTTGTTAGTTCAAGAGATATCATCAACGTTGTTCTTCGTTAGTGCAGGTTGTGTTTACAATCTGTTTTTCAAGTAGGTGTTAGATTTCAAGGGGCCTTGTTGACATGTGCTAGCTAGCGACCATCCGGAGTAGGTGGATTGCATGCGCCGCACGTGCAGCTCGTGATTCTTTGTTTTCTCTCACCTGACTGTTGGGTGTTTGACTTGCGTAGGGTAAAGGAGCAGTGCTATCTCTCCTACGCGGGTGACTCGCTTGCTTGTCATCCGCTTTCGCTTGGTCATTCGCCATTCGTTCCGAGTGCTGACTGTTAGGTGTTTGTCTTGCGTCTGGTAGAGGAGTAGTGGCATCTCTCCTAATCGTTTGACTCGCTTCGCTGGCCATTCGCTTTCGCTTGTCACGCGCTTTCGGTCTGTACTTTAGTGTTAACTGTGGGTTGTTGACTTGCGTACGGTAAAGGAGCTAGTGGAATCACTCCTAATTCGCTTGTCATACGCCTGTCGGTTGTACTCTAGTGCTAACTGTTAAGTGTTTGTCTTGCGTATCGTAGAGGAGTAGTGGTATCTCTCCTAATTCGTTTGGCTTGCTTCGTTTGTCATTCGCTCTCGCTTGGCTTACGCTTATCGGTCTGTACCTTAGGAAACTGTGGGTTTGACTTGCGTAAGGTAAAGGAGCAGTGGTATCTCTCCTACGCGGGTGACTCGCCTCGCTTGTCATTCGCTTGTCGCTTGTCATTCGCCTGCGGTCCGTACTCAAGTGCTTCGCGTCTCGCTTGGCTTCTCGCCTCGCCTGTCACTGGCTCGCTAGTTGTTCGCCTTAGGTGAGTCACTAGCTTGGTTAAGGAGCAGTGGATACACTCCTCGTCAGTGACTCGCGTTGCCCGTTGCTAGCTTTCGCCTACCATTCGCCTTAGGTCGATTCTACGTGACTCACCCTTAGGGTGATTCACTTTGGTTCTAGTGACTCGCTACGCCAGTCACTTAGGGTTTGGTTCGACTTAGGTCGATTATACGTGACTCACCCTTAGGGTGACTCACTTTGGTTCAAGTGACTCGCTACGCCAGTCGCTTAGGGTTTGGTTCGACTTAGGTCGATTATACGTGACTCACCCTTAGGGTGACTCACTTTGGTTCAAGTGACTCGCTACGCCAGTCACTTAAGGTTTGGTTCACGCACGAATGTTATGTGAATAAAGATTGAATTATCTTGTTAGTGTTTAGCCTATTTTTTGGTTTGGCTTGTTCGTCTTTGTTTACCTTGGCGGGTGGTTACTTGATTTTGACTTTGTGCTCTTCGAGTTCAGAGTTTTTGTTGCGACGCCGTGTAGGTGACTCGACTGTCTCTACCTTCGCTTACGTTACGCGTTTTATCGTTACCGTTCGCCATGTACTCCGCCTTCTGCACGAACTGCGGAGGCAGGAAGTCCGCCTCTAAGGATCCGCACTTGTTATGCAGAAAGTGCAAGGACCTTTGCGAAGAGGATTACCGTTGTGACGAGTGCGCTCCTCTCTCCGAATCGGAGTTCCATGCGTACGTTTCCGCCATACGCAAGTCGGTGGCCGATAGGGCTGCGTCACAGAAGCGTACGTCGTCAGCTCAACGTAGGGAGGTGTCTCCCATTCGTCATCCGTCTCCGGTGGAGGATGTTGACATTGTCCTCACGGAACGGGCGGATGAATTCGACAGGGAATCGAACTGTCCGAACCCGCTGGGGGGTCGAAGTTACGCTCCCCCCCTCCGCCGTCGTGTTCCGGTTCTCGTTCGCGGACTCACCCGTTGTCCCCTCCTTCGCCGGACCAACGGTTGTCTCCGCTTAGACTTAAGGTGGGCGGACCCGCTACGCCCAAGAGCAAGAAGAAGAAGTCCAAGAAGGCTAGGTTCGACAAGGTCGATCCTTCCCTCCTTCTGGCATCCGTCAAGGATATGGTCTCTTCCTTGCTCGATGCGCGTTTGGGTCCGTGGAACTTACCTACTCACACTACGACTACGCGATCGTGTGAGCCCTTTGCGGATGACGTACCTCAGGGTGCGCGTTCCTCGTCCGCTAGGGCCTCCGCACCCGCGACTCCTTCGCGTACCCCTCGCACCCCGGAGCGGCGTGTCACGGTGATGTCACCCTTACGTGACTCCTCGCCGGACTCACCGGAACGTGACACCCGCTACGTGGACGTGTCGAACCCTCCGTTCATCAGTATAGAAACGGAGGCGGAGGGTACGGGATCGTCGGAGGATCCTCCAGTGGTTGACGCAATAGCTATGCTATCCGAAGTGGCTTCGTTCGCGGACGTTCCACTTAGCCAAGTCAGCGTGACGGGTCCGCGCACGTCGGCGGCCAGGAGGGCTTCCTTTGGCCCCGATGGCGAGGTACCTCCCGCGCGTCTTGCCCTTCCACCTCATAGGCTTCTTTTGGAGGCCACCGAGGATATGGAGCAAGTCGTATCATCTGCGATGCCCAATCGTTTGCTTCCGCCTTTGGTGGTGCCGGACAAGCGCAGACGGCGTCTGCCCTTGTATCCGGTCCCTTTTCAGCTTGTTCCGCCTCCCCTTGATCAGGGGGCGTCCCGGTTGTTTACCACCAACCTGCTTCACCGCGTGTCTGAGGCACAGTTCTCTCATCTTGACAGGGAGGCGCGTTCGGTGTTGTTCAAAGCGTTTGGTGATGTGGCTGCGGACCTTGCGCAGATCATGTTGTCAGCGTCGCGGATTTCATCGAGTATAACAGTGCTTCGCAGAGACAATTTCCTCTACCGGTCAGGTCTCAACCCAGATCATAAGAACTTCCTTCGACATGCCCCTGCTCACGCTGAAACTCTGTTTGGTGGTCGTATCCCGGAGGTTTTGAGAGCACGACAGGAGGCCCAACAGCAAGACCTCACTAATCGGCTCGTCACGCAGAGGCAAACGACACCAAAGCGTCCGCAGACCAATTTTCGTCAGGGGCAAGGCCAGGGCAGTGGCCAACCTTCCCCCAAGAAAGCGAAAACGGACTTTCGGCGGGGAGGTCGTGGCCGTGGATCCACGGGTCAGTCCCCCAAGTCCCCCCGGCCTGGCGCCGGAGGTCGTACCCCGCAAAAGAAGTGGAGGAAGTGACTCGTGGTCACCCCCGCTGCTCCCTCCTCCACTCGTTCCGGTGTCGGAGGGCTTGGTGGGGGGTCGCCTCCAAGACTTTGTCAGCAACTGGGTACAGTTAGGGTTAGACCCTTACGTGTGTCGGATTCTGGGTCAGGGGTTCCGCATTCCCGTCTCGTCTCCGCCGCCCCTCACCTGTACTCCAATGGAGCGTCCCTTAGCAGGGGACCGGCTCAAATTGACATTGGAACAGGTGGAGATATTAATCTCCAAACGGGCGGTGCAGGAGGTCCTGACCCCGCATCTAACGCCGGGGTTTTACTCCCCAGTGTTCGTAATACCCAAAAGGAACTCGAAAAAATGGCGGCTAATTCACGATTTGAAGGTGTTCAACCGCTCCTTCCTCGTTCGGCCGCCATATTTTCGACTCTTGACGCTTCCCTCAGTGATGCGGTCCTTGGAGCGCTCAGACTGCATGGTGTCTCTCGATCTACAGGATGCGTACCTGCACGTGCCGATTCACTATCGGGACCGCAGGTACCTCCGCTTCATCCTGGACGGCAGACATTTTCAGTGGTGCGTGCTCCCGTTCGGGATCTCGTCCGCCCCCTGGTTATTCACACGGGTGACTCAGCCCATCGTCCAATTCCTTCACCAATGCGACATTCAGTTCCTAATGTACTTGGACGATGGGATCGCTCACGACCGCTCCCCGGTCGTTCTCGAGGCGCAGCTCAGGTTCACGATGGACCTGTTCCGTCGTCTGGGGTGGCTAGTGAACTTAGAGAAGTCGGACTTGGTTCCGGCAACTCGTCTGAAGTTCCTAGGGGCTATCCTAGACACCCGGCTGTTCCGCGGTTTCGTCACGAGGGAGCGGATGGCTCGTTACGATCGCCTTATGGATCGCGCGCTCGATGCCTCGCTCTCCCTACGTCAGTGGCAAAGAGTGTTGGGGTTATTAACGTCAGCTCAGGACCTGACCCGCAGGGGGAGGTTGTTCCTTCGCCCGTTACAGGTGTTCCTGAATCCCCACATCAGGGAGACGCGTTGTCGTCACGACATAGTCTTAACCCCAGACCTACATCGGTTCCTAGCTTGGTGGCGGGTAGACGAGAGTGTGTTCGCAGGCGTTCCACTTCGTCCTCGCCCCCCCTCAGCTCACCTGTTTGTAGACGCCTCCACCCAAGGGTGGGGAGCGCACATGAGTCACGAACAGGTGGCGGGAGTTTGGTCCCCATCAGAGCGGAACCTACACATCAACGTCCTCGAGTTGGACGCAGTACGTCTTGCCATTCAGCACTGGCAGGTCCCCTTGAGGGGCCAGTGCCTGCTAGTACACACGGACAGTTCGGCGGCTGCTTGGTCGATAAACAAGCAGGGGTCCACCAAGGCACAGTCTCTGCTACGCGTGTCACTCCAGCTCTTCGAGTTGGTGGACGAGGTGGACCTGGACATTCGAGCGGTCCACATTCTAGGTGCCAAGAACGTCTTGGCGGACGCGTTGTCACGTCCGAATGCCCCTCCCCCAACGGAGTGGCAACTGAATCCGGTGGTTTTCAGGGGGTTGTGTCTCCAGTTCGGCACCCCGCTGATAGATCTGTTCGCGACGTGTCTCAACCACCAATTGCCAACCTACATCTCCCCAGTGCCAGACCCGCTAGCGATGGGCTTAGACACGCTCTCGTTAGGGTGGGAGGGGATGGACGCCTATGCTTTTCCGCCGCCGGCCATCCTCTCCCAAGTTGTAGCCAAGATAGGGGAAACTCGGATTCTTCGTCTCCTGCTGGTCGCCCCTTGGTGGCCAGCCCGGCCGTGGTTCGTTCCTCTCCGTCGGCTCTGTCGGCAGGAACCGGTCCCGATTCAGATACGGAGGGATCTGCTCATCAGCAGGCCAAGCGGAAGGTTACACGAGAACCCTCAGGTGTTCTCCCTTCACGCTTGGCTTGTATTAAAAGAGGGTTAAGGAGTAGTGGATACTCTAAGTGCGTCGCCAACGCAATAGCTACCTCGCATAGGAAAACCACTAGGAAGCTCTATGATTTCCAGTGGCAGGCCTTCGCCTCGTTCTGTGCTCAGAGGGATTTCATTCCGGCAGAGGCTTCAGTGCCTCAGGTTGCGGAGTACTTGGTGTACCTTCGCAACACTAGACATCTTAAGGCGTCGTCAATTAACACCAACATGTCGGCCATCCTGTCGGTTCTCAGGAAGAGATCGCCAGGATTGGATGTGTCGGTCCTCAAGGGCCTAATTAAGACCTTCCGTTCGGTGGACGGCAGGTCCAGGCTTCGCCCACCTGAATGGGACTTAGCCATTGTGCTCAACCACCTGCGCTCCGATAGGTATGAACCGCTCTCCGACGTGCCTCTCCTCCCTCTCACCATCAAGGTCATTTTTCTGGTGGCCATGGCCTCTGCAGCGCGGATTTCAGAGATCCATGCGTTGCAGGCGGACCTGCTACGTTTTGAGGTCAGGGAGGGGGGCTCCGCCTCGCTGGGGTTGGCTCCTGATTTTGTCTGTAAGAACCAAGCAGCGGATGAAGCGGGACGTACGTTCTCTATCCCAGCTCTGGGTTCGGACTCAGATGAGGTGGATCTCTCTTTGTGTCCAGTAAGAGCCTTGAGGGTGTACACGCAGCGTACCCGCAGGCTGAGGGATGGCAGGCGTCGTCTGTTCTTGCCTCACTCACCCAGGAGCACCAAGGAACTAGACAAGCGAGCGTTGGGGGTGTATCTAAGATCGGCGGTAATTGATGCGTACAAGGCCGCTGATTTGCCTCCGCCGTCGCGTTCCAATCCTCATGAGATCCGCGCAGTTTCAGCCACGATGGCGTATCACTGCAACATCGCGGTTTCGGATGTCATGGCAGGGTGTTTTTGGCGTTCATCAGAGGTTTTCGCCAACCATTACCTACGAGATGTCTCCACTGCTGATCTTGAAGGCATCTCTAGGCTGGGTCCACAGGTCTTCGCGCAGACGAAGGTGGTCCCCCCAACCAGACCAAGAAGGGGTCATCCTTCTTAGACGCGTTTGGGACTTATTGTAAATAAACAGGGTTTACATTGCTTACTCTCGTGTCTGTTGGTTTTTTCTTTAACTTCGTTTTGACCCCCCCCCCCCCCCTCCCTGTTGGGGTTTGGGGGGCGGTATGTTGATCGAAAGTTGAGTGGCAGGGTTGTCTCTTCGATCCGCTTAGCGGTAGAGATGGTATCTCCCGGGCTGTGCCTTGTCCTCACCACAGGGTGGAGGACTCGTAGGTTAGCTTACACTCAGGGCTAGTCGCTGGTCTCGTCACTACCATGTATCTACTGACCCGCCTCCTTGCGGTGGGATTCTAGGCAAAGTAGGTCTAGTCAACAGGTAAGTATAAATAATTACGTTTAATCAAAAACGTACTATTTCTTACTATGGCGGCGTTTTTACAAATATTATTTGTTGATTTGCGGTTTTTGATTTTTGAAATGATGCTGTAGTTTTTTAAAAATATGCTTTACTTCTTAAATATATTTATCTTGCTTATTTGTATGTAGCCTAAGCATTTCCGTATTCTATCCATACAAAATGTTTGGGTGTCAACTAGTATATACACAGAAAAAAGTTAAATATATTTTATTTATTAAATGATATTTTATTTTAACATATTTTATTCAAAGGAGAAAGGGGCGAGGAACATGTTAACCAACTAAGGTAACCGTCTCCAAAGTTTTTACAAAGTGATGGAGTTACATCATTTTCGTAACAATAAAGTTACACAAAACAATATTTGATAGTGTTGTTACCAGCATACGTTATGAATGAAGCATACACCAATCCATTACCATACACAACCGTGATAATGGGACAAACCTCTTTAATCAAATGTGAATAACCAGCTGGCTTGATGTACACAGTGCTAAAGATATTCCAGGGTCATTTATGTTTTCTCGGACTAAAAGCACTGAAGATCTCTGCCATCAAGTATGTTATGATCAAGTTTCCTTATGTAAGAACACTGAACATTAATAACTTCACACAAAAGGATCTCTGCCTTGATTAATAATCTGTAACTATTTCACTGCAGAGAAACTAATGATTGATTGGAAAATGCTTTTAAACCGACAATAGCTACAAAGACATGTATTTTTCCTCTGAACGCGTAAAGATCAAAAGAAAATAGGTGAAGCAATATTCAATATGGCCATTGTTTTCTGTTCGTGCAGGTTGTTCTTGCTAGGGGTTAGATTGCAGTACTTTCATGATTGTGTGGAAAGAAAACAAATATCTATACACAGCAAAGGGTGTTCAAGTCATTTTCATTTCATTTCATTTTCTTTAGAACATAGAGCATACAACGTATCATATATAAAGTGTATGGATTTAAACTATTTGTAATTTCTAATGTATCAAAAACGTTATTTGGGAATAAGAAACACAGGCTATTCAAATTACATGTGTATATGATCTGTAAGAGCGTGGGTTTGAATCAAGAACAACTATTTGTACTATTGCAGATAGTCTGGTCCCAGACATGGCAATGTTAAATTAAGATGTTGGGTATTGATTTTGGCAATTAAAACTAGATTGTAATTGTCGTTTACAGTTCTGACACAAGCTTGAGTTAGAACTGTTTTATTTTCATTCATACTTGCTTATTTACTTATTTTGCTTATTGTAATCTTGTTCGTCATTGGCATAAACAGTTTTTGAAATCATAACTTTCAAATACATCAGATGAGTAATACTTTGAAATGATTCTGCAAACCCAATATAATGGTTATGACATAATGACAAGCACTGTCCGACTGTTCCCATCTTGTTGCTCACTTCCATGAGTGACTGTATATCTCGGTATCTATTACTCGAGGACAGTAGTGACTGCCTGCAGGCTTTTGGAAATAATGCTCATTAGACTTTTAGAAGTGTTGAAGTGTATTTCAAGTAAACACTAATTATTTCGGTACCATAGGTTTCTGTTTCTACTAGTGAATTTATTTACGGAAGTTATGATCATGGACATGTTTTTATTGACTATTTAGGGTTGTTTATCAGAAAAATTGAATTATGGCATTTCATCATGTTTTACAAATTACAACATGATTTTTAAAAACAAAAACTTGATCATTAATTGAATTAAAAACAAAATGTTCTCTCTCTTTTTCTAAAATATGTCATTTGATTTGCAATGGGGCTTGTATAATTGGAAGATTTGGTTACTGCAGCCTCAAGCAGTGGGCAACGGTTCATGGTCAACTTTGTTAAAATGTGCCAAAAAATAGCGCCAAAAAGGTTACCGTACATTAATCAGTCTTTTTGCTGGACAAAGTATCATTAAAACCCTGGAGAGTTACCTCGATATTGAGATACTTATGCTCATGATTGGCATGATAATATAGCAAATTTATTTGCTATTCGTCTTTCGTACCGAAGTGATAAATGAATGACGAATAGCAAATTTTATCTTTCACAATATGCTGCACAATGAATGACGAATAGCAAATGTTTTTGCTTTTCGTTATTCGTTATTCGTCATTCGCCATTTGCCATTTCAACTCATGGACTTAGGTGAATGAGGAAGGTTCCATACATTGCTCTCAGATTTTTACCAGTTTGATACCTAATTATTCAATAGTTTAAGCAAATATCTGATAAGACATCCGACTGGCTTGATTTTTATTGAAGGTGAAAGGCCACGTTGAAAGTCACTTGACATGAGGTACGAGTATTTAGATCAATCGAGTTGAAAAATGATTTGATTATATAACAGTAGCATTGTATTAGAAGGTATTCATCATCATTCCACGGAACATTAAATATATCTAATTATATTATCCCGATACGTACCAAACAGCTATGTCATTGAGTTATGTTAGTTCTTTTCTTCCTAATATCTACACAGCCAAGGCAGCCGTATTGGCTCGCTGACTGTGGTAACATTCCTATCTGGAAAATACTGATTATGATCTTCTTTGATGTTGCTATTTTATTTCTGCCTTGAAGCATATTGTTATCTGTGGTTGAATAAATATATGAGAAGTGGTATGATGGTTGAAGTGATAATTCCTGTTTCTCTGAAATACGATTTGCTTCAACTCAGTCTTTGTTGGCGCAGTTCACTTTTATATAGTTCATTTAGCAGTCACATGTGTTTTCACTCCTAGTTTATTGTAATATTTGAGGCGTAAACTGTCAAAAATTTGTTTGTATGAAGAAATGAATTCCATCATATTTTGACTAAATATGTACAAAAGTAATTCAACTGCCAATCACAGAAAGGATGTTAATTAGAAGTTCGTGAAGTCATCTGTATCATGATAAACATTTCGTTGAAGGTTTATATACAAATCTGGGATCATTTACAACTTATCACATCAACAGCCTGATCGAAATACAGGACGGTCATTCCCCAATTGTAAAATGTTGTTAATGAGTTATGCATAAAAGGCCTCCTGTTGTGTATTACTACTAATAGAATTCCAACACCTCATCATAACAAACCCATGCTGTGACAGGACAGAATGAAGACTGACAAACGCAAAGGATGATTGAGGTAGAAACTAAACTAATTATTACAGCGAAGTTTCTCTAGTGTCTATTCCTGAATTTCTTATCATAAGTCATTCCGTCTGGTCAATTTTATTAAAAACAATGAGCTGTACATCAACAAACGTTGTACAGTTCTTAACCATGTTCGCTCCATCATACATGGGCAATTTGCAGTTTTCTGTGATTTCCATTTTATTCATATATTTATATCTTATATGTTAAATGGGGACCCCTTTTTATCGGATTTTTGTCATACAAAACGTCAGGCTAGTTCGGAAGCATGTTATAATATTACGTTTGAATCAGTTATGATGAGAACATTCATTTATGGATAAACAACTTATTTATTCTGAGAGACCTGCATTTCGATACAGATGCGATTGACTGTGTAGATGAAGTAAAAATTGTAAAGTTACCATGACTGAAGGCATAGCTGTTGGGTGGGTATCTGAATCACTAGAATAAGATATATCTAATGTTTCATGGTAGGGTAATCACTACATTTCACTTATATTATATTGTAGTGTAATGCCTTATGAACGGCAAATCTGTACAACTGTTACTGGTTGATTAGCATTCGAGTTGAAGTACATGTAATGTGGACCATGTCCTTATATACTACAATAAACCATTCAACCGTCTCTCTTGCATCCATCTATTCTTTAGAAGTCTAATTTAATGTTAAATCGTTTGACGACATATTAACACAATTACATCTACCATTAAACAGTGTTTATAGAAATTGGTTATCGTTTCATATTCAACTGACATTTCAACTGACATTTTATCACGTTTGTATAGTTCCATCGTTCATTAAACGAATCACAATGATTAAAACTTTCATTGATTTAAATGAAATCTTCCAATATAATTATAATAAATAAACAAATTCCGCTGACACCGAGGATGTTATTTGTTTAACTAAAATATTAAACTCCTAGTAAGATGTATTGATTATTCTTACCTTTATTACCCTTGCAATTCTAAAACCTATAGTTTTTTTTTATTAATATGAAGACCATTCTTTAAATATCCGACAGTTAAGAATACATTTCAACCCTTCAATGTTTATATATACGACCCAATTATCTTCACTCAGTCAGAATCTATCAATGCACTTTCATTATGATCGATGTTTGTAAATTGTCTTTTTAGTGCCAATCTACCCATTGCAGAATGAAAGAGACTTGCTACATTAACTTGCAAACAAACACGAGATCACAGAGTTGAGTATATATTCAATGCATTTACATTTATTTGCCCATGTGTGGTACTCGCAATAACGTTGTGATTACCAGCAGTAACTCAATTAACTACCGACAGCTCGCCCTGACAAATTAAGTTAATAAACTTGAGGTTCCCACGGGAAAATCACAAAAAAAAAAAACCATTTTGTACCGTAAAATGGCATTTGCTGTCATGACTTTAACTACCAAAGAAAAATAAGACAACATCTCCATTACATTTCTGATCAAAGTTCACTCACATTCCACGTTATATGACGTTAAAAGTAGGTTGGTCATTAAAGGTGATATCAAAAAGATAGATCCCAGACAAAACATCAACTACGTTAAAGGAGAATATTTGTAAAGATTTATATTCTGTTATAGTAAAATATACTTTAAAAAAACATATTCCCCCGAAAATAATATGGAAAGCCGTGTTTAATTACTAATTACGCGATATAACAACCGCGCCTACTGTTGCCTGTGCGCGTATGCATATTTGCCGGTAGCCTTCGGCAGGTTTAGGCTGTGACGTCAGAGATGCTCTACGGCCCGCTGTGAGTCCTTAGCGCAGTGAAAGGGAAGGCATTAGAGTAGATGAAGAATCGGTTGAATACGTAGAATTCGGGTAGTTTCGGACTTGATATGGTATATTGTGAAGCGTTGGTGTGCAGTTATTCATCAAAGTCTGGACAGAAGTTTACATATTTTTAATTTTCAAGTGAAAAGACGGATGCAGCGCGGCGAAAGGTTTGGATAGTGTCAAAGAGGAAAGAGGGACCGAAAACCGTCGGAATCTGTCTCACTATGTTCAGAGCATTTTGATCCTTTATATTAAAACAGTTTTGTTTGATAGTGATAGTGATAGTGATAGTGATAGTCAGTCTTAGAGTACTCGTAATTAACAGTCCTTTTTAAGGATATAACTTATAACTTATAATGCCTTCTTATGGGATGTGTCATCCTCGGTTACCCAGAGTTTTATATATGCTCCAGCGGAGAGTAACGGAGCATATATAAAACCCTGGGTACCGCCTAGGATGGGGATGTGTAGGCCTTAAAACTTAGTACACAGTTGTATAATTATTTGTCATTGGCTCATAACTGTATTAGAACTCAAGTTCAAATAATTACTGTCTGCAAGGCAGAACTATAGTACAAAGCACACGTAGAAAGTGACTCAAAGTCAATAGTAAGCCCTGTTTATACGGCAAGCGTTTGCATTTGAGTAAATCATTACACATATGAAAATTTGCTCATATGAGCAAAATTCGCCGTATGGACGCATTTGAACAAATGTATATTTTACTACCATAAGCAAATTGTCACCTAGTCAGCGACGGTTGCATATAGTATTTAACAATTCTAGTAACAGTTCGTCGTTTACAGACATAGTGACTTCACATCGGTTGAGAAACTATATTAGAGAATTTAGAAATTCTTAATATTGTTTTTCAAATTCTGTTTATAGGATAATCTCCTTCTTGCACGCGATGAACTTCGAAATCTATCTGACTTATCGATTTTCATTATAATTAGGGCGACAAAGTCAAACCAATGTTGACAGAAATAAATTAATGTCTTTTATTTAGTTTACATCTAAAACATATTAATTGACATATTTTAGAAATTCTCTATTCATATATTAAAAGAGTTGGAATCCCATTTTCTTAGGCAGAAATTAAACACGCATAACGCATAGTAAATTTACTTTTACTGACATGCGTATATAAGGCCTACTACCATAAGCAATATTGCATATGTGCACTGCAAAGTTCGCCGTATTAACAGGGCTTTACACTACGTTATTACAGGCTTCTAATATCGCGAGTTCCTTATTATCGTGTTAGTCCGGTTTTCGTGACTACCAAATAGCTATGTGTAGATCTTACTGTTTATCTTACTTCATTAGGATTGAACAGTGGTTTGTACGTTAGATCTAAATAATAACAATATTTAATATCAATACGTTTTTAAAGCAAACATGATTTGAATAATCGAGAATCAAGATGGTTCATTTTGTCCTGTGCAACTGGTTGCTTCAGCGGTACAGTATATATACGAATAAAGCAGTATAATTTTTAGTAACATATTTTAATTAACTACATATAAGTTGTTGACACCCATGTTATCTACATGTAGACAATAACTATTTAATGTACGGCATAATCCACTTATTGTGAAATTGTAACGTTAGTGTTTGCCAGTCCCTATGTACGAATCTGTATTTCCAACTCTCTCACTGTTTACTTCTGAAAGCTCATCCTTACTTGATTCATGGTTTTCAACTCAATGTTGATTCACAATAGGTTCATACTGATAAGGACGGATGTTATGTATGTCAGATGGTTGAAAATCAACGCTGCCATCGCTATCCGAGAAAGCCATAACAGCACTACGAACGTAGAAATACACTGTCTCAGCGCGCGGGAGAGCATCTTTGACATCATATCACGTGACTGCTGCCAGCCTGATTAACTCTCGGGGATTTCCGGAAAACGACTCGCACCGAAAACGTTTTTTCAACGTTTCTACATAAAATGTCGCATTTTAATAACTTTTTTGACACACTTTGTCTTAAACAATACTGTTGAACATTTTAAAACAAAGTTTTTCTCTAATATTCTCCTTTAACCTTTGTTGTAATGGTGAACATTAAGTTTTTGCAAATTCACTTGACATCAGATCAACAAGGAATAAAAAAAAAAGAATTTAAAGAAGCAGGGTACACATTAAAATTTCTAGAGATTGCTATATAATGTTGTTGAAAAATGTATTTTGATTCTTATTAAGCCACCAGCACATATTTTAACAATCGACACCCCATTTTAGCACCAGGTGTTAAAAAATTACATCAATAAAACTTCTGTCTAAAGTAAAAGGTTTGCTATCATAACAGAAAACATGTAGTATGTTACCTGAGGATAACTGCGATAGCATTGATCGAAGTCCATACTCATTAAATTATTATATAAAGCAGAGATATTCTTTATTGGCAACTTTCCTTTCTTTCCATTTACTTTCCAGACACATGAACATGTACTAAAAACCAACATGGTCATGCACATCTTAAACTGAGAACTGAGGGTGAAACACAACAAAAGTATAATATTTCTCACTGTACCATATATCACTGTGAGAAAAAGCAGAGAAATCCAATGAAAACAAACCTGATGAAATGAAAGGTGATCACAACAATATGCGAATATTGTCTCAAATATTGTCTTTCAAATGTCACATGAAATTGCTTCCTTTTCTTTTAGAATATGTTTCTTTCATAATGTGAGCATTTTATTTTCCATTTCTCAGATGATAAATTTTGACTTGGATTGAACAACAGTGACATCAACATGTCATGCAACAAGGAATCTGTTGTTATCAGATGTTCTGATAAATCAATAAATAATAAACATCCAGTCAGGTAAAATGATTAGTAACTATGTCAACCAAACACAAGCCATGAACATATTTTCGTTTTAAATTGTATGTATTTTATTATGCATTACATTGTGCGAATTCATTCGTACTGTTTGATACAATGGTTATTTCTGCGAAAGCACAAAGTGGGGAAAAGGTAAAATTAAAATGTTCCGTTAAAATAGTTAAAATAGGTACCATTGATGAAAATTTAATCTCTAATATGTGTATGTAACAACCGTATCACTACAATATTACTCTTAAAGGCACTTGTTCTTATAGAAGAAAGTGATTTCACGTGACTGCCGACCACGAGTTAACTCGTGTTAATGATGTGTCATAATTTGCCACTACGAGTTATCTCTTAGTAATATCATAGATACTTTAAATCAAATTCCAAATGTTGGCAAATTTGCTATAACAGATAGTGGCCACCTGGCGGTACGAGATGACCACAAAAAAGCTCCAAACATTCATTGAAGATACACATTGCGGGATCTCAACACCTGACAACTTATGAACTTGTACCTGGTTATTTCTTCATCCAATTTGCACTCGAGTTTGGCCAACACTTTACGACAACGCCAGAACCCCATGCAGTGACATAGACCAAGACGACAAATTCGTATGACAGGACATATTTCTTTATTTCCTAATGCATGCATCACGACATTCTTATAATGTAAAGAAGCAAGAAGGACAGATTCTTCATTTTAAAGAGAGACTTATAACCATTAGAATTACCTGACGTGTCTTTAAAACTATATCCATGTCAATACTATCACTTTCAGCAACATTGACAATCAAATAGGCACTTAGGTCATTAGCAGGCATATGTCTCATTGTGATTTTCATAAAATAAAAATGGGAACTAAATATAGAATGAAGTTGAGAAGTATATTTGATGATTATGTAATAGTTATGTGACTCGTATCCGGCAAGAAGTGGTGAACGATATTGTTACACTGCCAAAATACGACTCGTAGTTGGCAATCATGAAAAGAATGTATTTCACTTTGCCAAGTTACGAATCGTAGGTTGGCAAATGAAATGAATTTACCATTACCCATTGCCAGATACGAGATAATTCGAGACGTTATAATTCCATCATAAGTAAAGGAAATTCAAGTGTTCCTATGTACAAACGTTACATATTGATAGATAAGTCTCAAATTCGCATGAGACCTACAAATATACATCTCACACTGAAGAGTACGGAGGGATTATTGCTTGGAATGAAAGATGATCTGCATGCAAGTGTGATTATTCGTGTCAAGCACTGATATCGTGGTAGTAAACGATAGCAAGGTGTCATTCCTTTAACATTTAGTTAGAATTATTTATAAAAAGAAATCAATCCACATACTAATTTATTCCATCATAAATATTGTTTTATTAGACATCTTTGTAAAAAAATTACGTCACATTATATTTTGTTGAACAGCTTATTTGTTTCAT
This sequence comes from Gibbula magus, assembly GCA_936450465.1. Lineage (NCBI taxonomy): Eukaryota > Metazoa > Mollusca > Gastropoda > Trochida > Trochidae > Gibbula > Gibbula magus. The sequence continues at coordinate 41,526,827 of OW388291.1, forward strand.
GCATTTGTCACTAATACACACTTGCTACATAAATCAAATATATTTAGAAATCTATCGATGTTCTGTTATTTCAGTTCTAAGACATGACATGAAAGGAAAGTTTCAGCTTTGAGTTGATTTTGAATTGTAGCATTGTACTCTGTACACTGTGACTCGAGATTATGTAACAACGTGATAATAACTAAATCATGTGTCTCTCATGACAATGGTTGCTGTCCTATGTATATCTGGAACATTCGAACCAGGTAGTCGATATTTGATTGGAACTGAAATTCCTTGTCATCATCTGACATAAATATTAAAAGGCTAATGTAACGTAAGATGAATTCATTGACTTAAAACTTATGGCATCAAGTGAAAGTTTGGATTCAAATAATTGACTGGAAATAAATGTGATTTATTTTTGTATTTCAGTATCTTTCCATGATAATAACAAACTGGAAAGTTACTACACTAATAGTTTAAGACACGAAATGAGAATTTGTCTTGCTGTTCCCAAATGTATGATTAAGCTAAACAAAACCAGATCTTCTTACACACCTGGTGCCAAATGTAAATCAGTAAGCTACAATCAACGTGTGACAACTGTACGAAAATGAGTGAATGAAGTCATTATGTGAGTCAATACACCAGAGATCAGGTGGAAAGAAGGATGGCATATTCTAAATGATCATAATTTTCAGTTATTGATGACATAATGTAGACTAAAATAACAAAAGGAGCATATTCATTTAATGAAGATTGCATTTTAAATTCCTTGTGTTCGTTTTGTTCAAGCATGAATTGATATCTATGACCAAAGAAAAATATTACCTTTAGCGATTCTCCTGATTTCGTAATATTATCTGAGTTAAGGCACTGATAATCAAGAATGGGTGAATACATCACCTATCATGTTGATTCGGCGTATGGCCACATGTTCAAAGATCACTTGGATTTGAAAGTGTGGTCAGCTCGGGCAGTAATGTATCAAAAGACTGTATCACAGATCTGTATTTCCCTCTGCAGTCCGGTTAATGTCCGAGATGGTTTATCCAAGGAAGGGGTCCAATTGTGTTAATTTGTGACCAAACGAGTTAACACTAAATTAGACGTCTAAAGAATATATGAATGTCAGAGAAACAGAATGTTTTATTTCTGTATCTACATGTAAGGACATGATCCACATTAAGTACATTTCAACCCAAACTCCGTTCATAAGGTATTTCTCGTTATCATACCTTGCTGCGTTCTGATCTGAGTACAGCACCATAGCTCAAACTTTACTCCAACCAATCAGCAACGAGCCTAGAAAACTCCTTGGACCGAATTGAGTTTACATGCGAAAAACCAAATTTGATATCATATCTAAAAGATTCTCTGAAGTTGTTAAAGGTGACACAGTGAAGGGTAGTACACCGATCGAGTGTTACACTCAATCTGATAATTTATAAAAACATTTTTTATATAGCATTGTATTATAGTGTATTCATCATCCTACCACGAAACATTAAATATATATATTAATTCTAATATTCCAATAACCAACGTAGCCGACCAATTGTTGAGTTATGCTACTTTACGTTCTTCTCTTCTTTATCTACAAAGCCAAGACAATGGTAGTGGCTTTATTGTAATATTTGAGGTGTAAATTATCAAAAAAGCTAAACGAAACGATAAAAGAAATAAATATATTGACTATATTTGTACAAAAGTAATAAAACTGCCAATCACAGAAAGGATGTCAATAAGTTGATTGCGAAGGCATATTAAAGTGTATATTCAAACTATTTACAACTTATCACATTGACAGTCTGTTCGAAATACAGGAAAGCCAATTGTAAAATTTCTTAATGAGTTATGCATCAAATGCCTACTGTCGTGTATTACTACTTACAAAATTCCAACACTTCATCATTACAAACCCATGCTGTGACAGGAAAGAAGGAAGACTGACAAATGCAAAGGATGGCTCTGATAGAAAGTAAACAAATTGTCACAGCGGAATTTCTCCGGTGTCTGTCTTAATTTCTTATTATAAGAAAACTTCTGTTATCGCTTGCAAATGGTACTCTGTTTTTTATATAAAGTTATAAATAATACACAGATACACATGTATTACTGTGGTACACATTAAAAACAAGTGTAAAAAATGTCCATCCGACAATCCGGCTGGTAAATTTTCTGTGGACATCAACCAAACACAGTTCTGACCGACGTTCTTTCCATCATGCATGGCCCATTTGCAGTTTTCTGGGATTTCAATTTGTCGATGTTTCCACGGAAACGTAACTCTTTTGACTTCTAATGTTAAATATGGACACGTTTTCGCATAGAGTGTGTCATGTAAAACGTCAGGTTAGTTCGAAAGGAAGTTTAGACTCCTGGGTCCATATTTTCGAAGCTCTCTAAGCGCTAAGACAGTCGTAAGTGCCATACATTAACATTGACTTACGACTATCTTAACGCTAAGAGAGCTTCGAAAATAAGGGTCCTGGTTTATTGTATTATTTGAGGCGTAAACTGTGGAAAACGTTCTTGTACCAATAAATGAATTCCATGATCTATTGACTAAATTTGTACCAAAGTTATTAAACTGGTAATCACAAAGGGGATTTGAATTAGATGTTCACGAAGGCATCTATGTCATGATTAACATTATACTGAACGTTTATTTACAAATCTCTGATAATTTACAACTTTAACAGGCCTCTTCGAATTACAGGACAGTCATTCCCCAGTGGTAATATTTTAAAAATGATTTATGCATAAAATACCTCCTGTTGTGTATTACTACCAACAGAATTCCAACACCTCATCATTACAAACCCATGCTGTGACAGGACAGAATGAAGATGACAAACGCAAATGATGACTTTGATAGAATCTAAACTTATTACCACATTTAAATTTCTCCACTGTCTGTTTCTGAATTTCTTATCATAATAAAACTTCAGTAATCACTTGCAAAAAACAACTTCGCAATGTTATTCTGTCGTGAAGTTATAAATAATTCACAGACACTCATGTATAGTGTGGTGCACATGATGGTTAAAACAAGAGTCAGAAACGTCAATCCGTCATTCCGTCCGGTCAATTTTCTTTAAAACAATGAGGTGTACATCAACCAAACTTTGTTAGTTCTTAACCAAGTTCGTTCCATTTACAGATAAACAACTTCTTTATTCTGAGAGCACAACGTTTCGATACAGATTTCGATTGACAGTGTAAAGAAAAGAATGTGAAGAACCATACCCGAAAGACATACATCTTTAGTTAATGTTTATAGACATCGGATGTCGTTTTCAGATTCAGATGACATTTCAACTGACATTTTCCCACGTTTGTATAGCTCCATCGTTAATTAAATGACATCAGGTGAATCACAAATCCTGTACACATAATACCTTGAATTATCATTGACATTGAAAGTGTTCTTGTATTGAATACCATACCATAAACTCCTATGCTATAAGAGTATAAGCTAACGTCTATTCACAACATCGCACAATGCTGGCAGACTCGATAACAAACGTTGGGATAAAGTTTTAATGAAATATTTCAATATTTTTATAATAAATAAACATCTCCCCTGACACCGAGGATGTCATTTTGTTGAACTAAAATTGTTAACTTATTAAGGATTTCTACCTTTATTACCCTTGCAATTCTAAAATTATAAATATGATGAAAATTCTTTAAATATTCGACAGTTACAAATTCATTTAAACTATTTTAATGTTTATAAATACGATTCAGTTGTCTCCATTTAGTCGTTATCTATTGTTATTATTGTTATTATTATTATTATTATTATTATTATTATTATTATCTAATGCATTTTCATAATGTTGTTATTGTCATTCTACTACAAACCTACCAAATGCAGAAAAAAGATACGCTAGCCCTTTTTTTTATCATTATTTGTATATATATACATTTTTATTGCTCCCATAAATTTGTTAAAATCAGCATATATCAATGAATGGTTCAACAGTCAGATGGTTCAACAGAATGATTACATTAGGTGGTGAATGTCAAGGTCATTGTCAAATATATATAATAGTGGTATAAAAAAACCCAAAAAGGTTAAATCATATATGAATTAGCAGTGAGTTACTTTTTAACATTCCTTGAGAGAAAGTTAGCCCTGAAAGATTAAGTTAATAAATTAAACTTCAGTTTCCACAGGATTTTTCAAAACAAACATTCAAGAAAATGGTTCTTACTTGTATGACTTTAAGGTACCAACGAAAGTAGGACAATGTCTCCATGGCATTTTCTGATCAAAGAGCAGGCACATTCCAATTTAAGTAATAGATAGAGGACGAGTGGCTTGCTTGTTGGCGCCTCGCCCGACCCTCTCAAACCCGTACATTTATATCCCGATAATGTACTGCTGCGAGTTCTATATCTATCTTAGAGCACAGTCAAATGCTTGAGTCGTGAAAACAATGTCTTAAAATGAATATATTTCAAATGAATTGTCAATAAATTTGGGAAACATTCTCTCGAAAACAACATGCAAAACATTGACATCTCTCATTTTCATATGCAAATGATAGGGACATTGACGTCATCATCTGTACTGTGAGCACTGAATTTCTTGAATTGTCCGAAGTGCATGAGGCGTACATTTTATATATAACTTACGAGTCGTGCTAAAGCATAAGCGTCGTGCTTGATACACGAGCATGCACGATAAGCACGTTTTAATTCAGAAATATGGAGCTCTAATACATTTCATTGCCTATAAAGACCGAGTGGTTTTTAGAATGAATCAGGACAAGTACACTATTCATTGAGAAAGGTAACTTTACTTTTTTCACATTAACTTTTTAAATGTGTATTTAAAAAATCAATACTAATTTTCATGAAATTGGTTTATTTAACAACAGTGTTTGTTTTTGTTTGTTTTTGTTTTTTCGTTCTTTATTAATTAAAATAGAAAAGTATTTCTTATATATCGTAGGGGGAAACAGAAAATAAAACAACCTATTATTTTTTCAAACAGTGGTAACATTAGTTGATGCGTGTCACTGTTTCTCTTATTTTCGAGATATAAATTAAATACACTTGAAAACTTTCAATTAACCTCACATTACTTGCATTATTTAGATGTTTATATTCTTCTTTTAGGAATCTCAAGCTCTTGAACAAGCTCAAGACCAAGCGACCTTTTCCTTTCGGAAAGGGAACACAGCAATTCAGTTGTCAATGTAATAAGTGTTTAATTGTGTATTATCCACATAAATAAAACAATCAGTTGGCATTGTTTGTTTTTAATAAAAGTCTTTTTTATGAGCATGATACCTGAACGTAACCAGACAAGTGTACATCTATCGGGATATAATTGTACTCTACGTGACCACAATACAATCATATGATTGGACGAAAGCAATTGAATGTGCTCTAACTGATGTTAAAAGTAGGTTGGTCCTTTAAGGTGATAAAGATAGATCAGAGACAGAACATTCACTTACTTTAACGTTGTCGTTATAACGAAGAAATAAGTTTTGAGAGTGCTTAGGGACATCCTGCGTATGAATATAAAACACCAATTAAACAAGTCAATAAGTCAAGTATATACCTAATACTCAACCACTTTGATTGTTGTAAGGTTAGAGACACGTCGTTTGATGTAGCTAGATAGAGGAATAGGAAAGATGGAGGTATACAGCGAGTTATAAACCTAAAACTATATCTACATATCAATTATGCTGCAATATGTGTCTTAAGGGGTTTATTATCGCACAATGCAAAGTTCAGCAGGTTAACAGTGAGCAGAGAAACAGAGGCAGGGTACGTACCCATTACTAGAGAATAAAGAAATTTGTAAATTTGATGTAACGTTGTTGAAAACGTGTCCTGTATCTATTTAAACCATAAAACAGCAAGTCACTAGCACATATTTTACCAATTGGAACCTGATGTTGAAAACATGACTTGAATAAAAACTTCCGTCTAAAAAAGGTTTTCTTTTATTTGACAGTTAAACATATGAAGCGGGGATATTCTTTTTTGGCAAACTCCTTTGTTTTCATTTATTCGCCAGACACATGAACATTGACAAAAACCAACAAGGTCATGAACATCTAAAACTGAAAACAAAAGTATCCTTCTTCTTTAAATCATGTTTCTCGCTGTACCGTATATCACTGCAAGGAAAAAGCAGAGAAATAAATATAAAAACACATCTGATGAATTGGAAGGTGACGTCAACGATTATGCGCATGTTGTCTCAAATATTGTCTTTCAAATTTCACATGAAATTGCTTCCTTTTCTTTAAGATTATGTTTCTTTCAATATGTGAAGATTTGACTTTCATCTTCTCAGATGATAAATATGCTATCTTTGACTTGGATTGGACAACAACTCCAAATACGACATGAAATACAAAATCTGTTGCTGTCAGATGTTCTGATAAATTAATTAAAAAATACCACGAAAAACCCCTACCAGCCATGGACCTGTTTGAAGGCAATTGTTGGAAAGTCAAAATTTAGCTTTTCGTTTCAAATTGAATACACTGTTTCCTGTATATACTGTTTCATGAGACTGAAAGTTGTCCTCAGTAGAAATCTTTTACATTAAATTAATTAAAAAGTGAGTCATATTGTTAATCACCATCACAAGATCAATTTATTATTGAGTTAAAAGGTCTTTTCAATGGATGTCAGAGATACATGGATAAGCAAGTCAATGAACAAAGTGTAACTCAGGATTTAAGATGAAAATACATCTTGCTGAATGTCAGCTGACACTGTAAGTTCTGTGGCAGAGGTTTTATGACGTTGAGGATGAATATGAAATACGACCTCAAAAAGTAGATAACCTTTAGAAAGTACATACCTCAGAAAGTACATACCTCAGAGAGTAGATACCTCAGAAAGTAGATAACCTCAGAAAGTAGATAACCTCAGAAAGTACATACCTCAGAAAGTACATACCTCAGAGAGTACATACCTCAGAGAGTACATACCTCAGAAAGTACATACCTCAGAGAGTACATACCTCAGAAAGTACATACCTCAGAAAGTAGATACCTCAGGAAGTAGTTAACCTCAGAAAGTAGATACCTCAGAAAGTACATACCTCAGAAAGTACATACCTCAGAGAGTACATACCTCAGAAAGTAGATAACCTCAGAAAGTACATACCTCAGAAAGTACATACCTCAGAGAGTACATACCTCAGAAAGTACATATCTCAGAGAGTACATACCTCAGAAAGTACATACCCCAGAGAGTACATACCTCAGAAAGTACATACCTCAGAGAGTACATACCTCAGAAAGTAGATAACCTCATAAAGTGGATAACTGTCTCCAGTAAACGACAAGTAGTGGAATAAAGCCTCATAAACACATTGTTTAGAACATAACTGCAGATTTACTTTGCTTCTTATGATGTGCGACCCCATAAGTGGACGCCCAGCTGGTTGACACCCCCACCCCCCCCCCCCCCCCCCCCCCCCCCCCCCCCCTCTTCTCTTCTTTTACCCCTATTATTGAGTTTAAAAGTATTTTCAATGGATGTCAGAGATACATGGATAAGCCAGTCAATGAACAAAGTGTAACTCAGGATTTAAGATGACAATCATAAGCAGAGTAAGTCTGTATTTTTGTTCTAAACAATGTGTTTATGAGGCTTTATTTCACTACTTGTCGTTTACCGAAGACAGTTATCTACTTTCTGAGGTTATCTACTTTCTGAGGTTATCTACTTTCTGAGGTTATCTACTCTCTGAGGTATGTACTTTATATATATATACGAAATAACATCAAGGTGTCAATCCTTGAACATAAAGTATGAAGTATTTATAAAAATTATGTTTTAAGTTGCTATTTCTTCAGAAAACAAATCAACATAATAATTTATACCATCATAAATACTGTTTTATGATACATTTTAAAAATATTAATGTCACAATTTACTTTGTTGAAAAGCTTATTTGTTTTATGCAGTACTCAAACAAATAACTACTACACACTTGCTATATAAATCAAACATTTTTAGAAATATATCAAGTGGGTATATAATTCTTGTTCTTGTTCTTGCAGTTCCAAGACATTTCATGAAAGGACAGTTACTACTTAGTATTTGTTAGACATGTTACGTGAGGAAAGTTAAGCTTAAGCTTAGTCTTTATGTTGTATTGTTGCAGTTTAAAGAAATGCTATGAAAGGAAAGTTAAGCTTAGTGTTTTGTTTGTATTGTTGCAGTTCCATGAAATGCTATGAAAGGAAAGTTAAGCTAAGTATTTATTTCGGATTGTTGCAGTTCCAAGAAATGCTATGAAAGGAAAGTTAAGCTTAGTGTTTTGTTTGTATTGTTGCAGTTCCATGAAATGCTATGAAAGGAAAGTTAAGCTAAGTATTTATTTCGGATTGTTGCAGTTCAAATACATGCTATGAAAGGAAAGTTAAGCTAAGTATTTATTTCGTATTGTTGCAGTTCAAAGACATGTTATGAAAGGAACGTTAAGCTAAGTGTTTATTTACTATTGTTACAGTTCAAAGACATGTTATGAAAGGAAAGTTAAGCTAAGTATTTATTTAGTATTGTTGCAGTTCAAAGACATGTTATGAAAGGAAAGTTAAGCTAAGTGTTTATTTAGTATTGTTGCAGTGCAAAGCATGTTATGAAAGGAAAGTTAAGCTAAGTGTTTATTTAGTACTGCTGCAGTTCAAAGCATGTTATGTAAGATAAGTCAAGCTAAGTGTCTGTTTTGTATTGTTTCAGTTCCAAAATATGCTATGAAAGGAAATGTACAGCTTTGTGCCTATTTTGTGCGTTTACAGAGGGTATTCATTTAAAACGTTACATCAAGGAAACAGTTGAATTCGAATAATTGGCTTGAATTAAAGGTAACACATTTCTAAAAATCCCACGATGATAACAAAGCGGAAAGTCGAGCTGTTACCGCATATAGTATAATAGTTTAAGACACGAAATCAGAATCTGTAATGCTGTTCCCGAATGTGTGATTAAGCAAAACCAAACCAGATCTGCTTACACACCTGATGCCAATGTAAATCAGCACCTAGAATTTAACATGTGACGAGTATACTGCAAAGAGCAAATGAAGTCATCACGTGAGTCGACACACCAGAAATCAGGAGGGAGGAATGGTGGCATATTCTGTTTTCCTAAACCTAATGTTCAGTTGTTTCTGACATAATGTAGAATACAAGCTATTTTTTAGCATTTCGGTTAATGAAGATTGCAATGTTCGTTGTGTTTGTGATTTCTTCTGTACCATAAAGAGATAAAACGCAATACCTTCAGACAGTGATTCTACTTAGTTCATAATATCATCTGATTTAGAACACTGGAAACCCAGATTGGGTGATTACATCACCTATTGATCCAAAATAATATCTACAGACCACTTGAATCTGAAAGTGTGGCATCAAGAGATAAAACATGCAAAACCATAAGGGACATTCTTGAAGATCATAGATCAGCATTTCCCTCTGCAGTCTGGTTAATATCCAGGATGTGTATCAAATGAAGGTGTCCAATTCTCAACACAGATAGACATGAATTTGTTGAGATAGAGGATATATACTAGCACACCGGAAGTGTAGATTCTAAATCAATTTATTCAACAAATGTCTGGAGTTAAGTCTTCGTCTTATTGAATGCATAGCACGTTATCTCCAAGCAGCTAATTCTCCTACCTAATGCTGAACGTACATACAGACAGTAATCTTGCTTTAGACGTTCCCGGCAGTCTCACAGGATGTAATTAACATTCTCAGAAGCACAACACAGGCACTTTGAATATCTTATTTCCGATTAGGGAATAATCTGTACCATAGTGAAAAGGAAGCCTGTAATATTGCAGTTATTCAAATGAGGAGAGTTCATATTAGGTACCGAGTGAGAGAGTGAAATAATATTTATCGGCATTTGGACAATATTGCAGCCATTAGCGACGATGTTAGGTACAGATGCGCTCTGCTGGTGAACTGAAGGATGGGGTTGAGTTTGAGTGATCAAGGTAAAGAAAACTTCAGCATCACCGATGTATTGCAGAAAATAAAATAAATATCCGTTATACATATTGTATAATAAAATTAAAAGAAAACATTTTAACATCTAAGATGTACCAAGTGTACCAAGTAATAGTAGACCTGTAAATGTGCAATAAGACAAGAAAACCGATAGTTGAGTGTTGTATTGCTGATTGTTTAATGTTGTATAGCTGATTGCTGAGAAAGCAACGTTTCATCTGTCTCGGTAAGAAATGATGATTTATTTAGCATTCAAGCCCGGGCTTCTGTTTACTTTAATTTACTTGACTTATGGAGCATTTATGAAGCCTTGTTTCAGTCGTTTATATTACCCGTCGATTAAAATATCATGTATTTGTAGCGTTTCTTCTGAGTTTATACTAAAACTACTTCACAGAAGATAGACATCTTAGATCCATTCAACGAAATACAATGCTGACACCCATTGATGCTGACAACCATTGATGCTTACAACCATTGAAATATGCATGGCATTAATTTTAACATATCATTGACCATTAAACTTATAGCCATGATGATAGTTTTTGTTGCTACACTACATCTTAGACTAATCAGTTATAAAACGTTTCATATTCATGCTTTTTCTCATCTTGAAGTTGTCAGTTGAAAGTCATAATTTCATAATAATAAAACTATTGAAACAGAATTTAGATTTATATTTCTCAAGTAACATGGGAAAGTTGGTAAGGTTATATAGACAAAGGACTAATAATATACTCTTAAACTTTGTAAGGGGGTCATTTGCAGACGTATACTCTGATGATATAATCGATCTTCTTCAGTAGCGGAGTGAAAGCACGGAGAACAGATTCTTCTGGTGAATCGGCTCCGACAAGTGATCAACTTACAGTCTCCGTTTTCTCTCAGGTTATCACAACTGATTAAGACTAATCATGTATCGACACTATATTCTGAACATAAATGTCTCGATGAAATTGTGGAAGCTTCAAATATATTCGAAATTTATTAACCGTGTTAAGATTGCATTTAATATGGGAAATATCATAGTTATAACGAGCTTAGTGACAGTCACAGTTAACCTTTGCAATTATCAACCACCAGTCTGTCACGTCACAGCATGTGACCATATTAACGAGGAGTCGGAATTCAATTGGTAGTTATACACAACACAAGCTGTTCCCTGTTGGGGTCAATTGTAACACTTTTTACTTAACTGGTTATAATTGGTTACTTGTGATAAGATCGTCAAGGAAACTGGTCATAAATGGTAAGTTGACATTGGCTTTAACTGTAAGTGTCACTTTGGGTTCTACAAGCAGCAGTTATAAAGTTATGACATATCAAATGCAAGCACTGCAAGTGTTACAATCGACCCCGATCACGGGGCAATTGTAACAGGTAGGTGGGTCATTTGTAACACATATGGGTAAAATTAAAATTAAAAATATTTTCAAAATAAAAAGTTGGAAGACTCATCTTCATAAATTGAGTTTGAAATAAAATACAATTAAATATTCATCATCAATCGCATTGAGTTTGAAACAAAATACAATTAAATATTCATCATCAATAGCAATCATATTTATATTTTGTATACGATTCTTATATTGTTGAGCATAAATAAGTTTTTAAATTTCGAACCAAAATCTTTAGAGGAATTGCGGTATCAAAATTGTACCAAAATGTTCGTCCAACTGTTGCTTGCCAAAACTAAGAATTATTATAAACCGACATCATCTAAGAAGTGGCAATACAATGATATCTTACAAATGGTCGGTTATTGGAATCCAAAATTATTAAACATAAATTGGCTGAATTCTCTCGCAATTCTCGCTCATGTAAAGGAATTAAGCGCATGTTAATATGAAGAAAAACATAAACGAATATACCATTCCTCTAATAGCTGCCCAAATGGCATTGAACAATATTTCACCCATTAAAACCAAACTATCTTATTGCCCTTGTTCCGTAATTTTGGACTCTGAACATTGTATCTCCGGTTATTTTCTCCGGAATTATTGCCCTTGATCCGGATTTGTTCAACTCTTTTCCAGATATCATTTCTCAGAAACTGTTTTACATAGGATAACCACATATAGTGCGTGGCTTCAGGATATCGATACCTTGATGGAGGTCGAAAATATGAAGCGTCTGATTATTGTTTTCGGAGTTATTGCCCTTGATCCAGCTGCAGGTATCTCAAAGGGGGTAGCTTTTCTCAAAAACTGTTTAAGATCAAATCAGTGTTGTGGCTTGAGGTTATCTATATACCTTAATGAAATGAGAATGAGAAGCTCACAATTATGTCTTCTTGAATTATTGCCCTTGTTCCGATTTCTTGGGCCTGGCGGGGGATGTTGATGGCTATGTCTTCTTGTTGAATCATGTCGTATCTCGGATGATGATACATTCATTTGCAGCTTGTATTCCTCAGAACAGGGTCGATGTTCATCAGACTGTAGCATACCCTAGGGGAGTGTCAGAGTAATCCTTTGAGAATAGCAAAGCATTATCTACTGAGACAGTAATACTTTAACGACAGACGTTTTCTGCTAATAGTTCATGTTAATCACCTCGCACAATAGCAGCCAGCAACCTTCACCTCGACACTTCAAATATGCATGTAGACACAACAGAGAATTATGTAATAATGTTCAGCAAGGAACTTTTTTCATTGTCACGAACATGATCAGAAAAAGCAGTATGCATTTCCGGTTGTGCTCGCATGTTAGCAGGCTGCCGATTTCTCTCACCCGCAAACTGTCACTGTGTTATATGTCGGTCACAGGGGTGTAGGGGGCCCTTATCTAATGTTCAAGCAAGGTAAAACGATGACCCATGCCTTGACGCCGGGTCGGCCGACACGCCGGCGGAATGGCGAGAGATATGAAGAAGTTCATCTCTGATTCTCTCTCTCACGTAAAACCGAAGACCTGTCCAGACAAAGTTGTGCCCTTACAATAGTCCTCAGAACAAACACTAACAGAATAATTCGCAACGTGGAATTTAATACTGCCCCAATGAAAATATGCATGCAATCAATAAATGAAGGTCTAAATTGAGTTTGAGATTACTGAAGGGAATTGGCGGTCGGTTTCTGGCTTAGAAACTCAGATCTCAGATCTCAGAAATTTATTTATTTATGATATCCCCACATCAGAGGACCAAGAAATGACAGTTAAACAGCTTTCCGACACCTTGTTATATATTTTCAAACCTTTTGTAAATGCTCACTGACCTACCCGACTCGGCATCGACCCACTGTGGCCGTCATGTGACCCCGTCCAGTTTGTTAACAATTGTTATAGAAACCAATCTACCGACCTTCAATTAGAGAGAGAGAGAGAGAGAGAGAGAGAGAGAGAGAGAGAGAGAGAGAGAGAGAGAGAGAGAGAGAGAGAGAGAGAGAGAGAGAGAGAGAGAGAGAGAGAGAGAGAGAGAGAGAGAGAGAGAGAGAGAGAGAGAGAGAGAGAGAGAGAGAGAGGTGTCCTTCTTCTATACAGGGATCCATATTTGAGTGACATTGGACTTTGACACCTATTCCCTCGATGAAGTAGCAGAACAGAATCCCCAAGTAGTGACTTTTAAAAGTGCATGTACCTGCAATTTGTATATTGTGAACTTTATTCGCACATGACGTTTTTGGCGATGCATTGCATATTGGATTCAGCAGTGCTATTATAGACACTGTAAGTAGTTTTGCAGCTGTCTGAAAGGAGATGTTGTGACTTTCTGTATACTTCCGACCAAAATAGGAGCAGCGATTAGAATGGCATCCGCCTATCTCATGGGAAGTACTAGCATAGTTTGTTCACAGTGTTCTTTCAAATATATTAAAAAACGAAAAAGTGATAAGTTCAAGGGCACATAAAAAACCAGTATCCGCCTATCTCATGGGAAGTACTAGCATAGTTTGTTCACAGTGTGCTTTCAAATATATTAAAAAACGAAAAAGTGATAAGTTCAAGGGCACATAAAAAACCTAGTTCAGGATGCAAGACGCTTTTGTCATGTAGATCTACCTGAATCAATAATAGATATCTCGCAAACAGTCATTTCCGTTCTGCATTAATTTTGAACATTTGACATTTTTCAATGGTGTCAATGGTGTGACAAAAAACGTTAATCATGACGAATACGTACTTCATGTGGTTTAGCCGACATTTTTATTTTCTGTTCAATAATTTTATCATCTGAAAATTAAGTCAGCTAGGAACTTCTTTTAAACGATAGGCAATGTCATTGGGACAAAAACACTTAATTATGAGTTCTTCCTAGGTCACGTGGTTTAACCACCATTTCGATTTTCACCAAATCAAACTTTCTCAGTAGCTTAGAATGAAAAAAAAACCTTTAGCGGACATTCCAAACTGAGATGTACTAAGTGCTGTGAGAAGAGATCGCAAGGATGATTGTACACGAGTCTGAGGACCTAAGGTATAGCCTTGAGTCAATCCAAGTTGAAAATTCATTGACATGATCTACTACATTATGTTTACAAATTAATTATAGCTATATGAAGACGGTCAAACTACAGTGCTTTTGCCTTGTTATTGTGAGTGATTGTACAGCACAACAATCACCATGTGCAAAACATCATCAACTATAATCAGAAATATATCAAACTACATAATGGTCTATTGCGGAAAAGTCATTCCACATCAAAGAACCAGGTATTAGCTCAATAACCTCAACATTTAAAAATAAACTACGTCTTGAATTGAAATATCAAGCACCAATGTTGCGTCCTTTGGATTATTACTTCAAATGCAAGCTTCAGTCCGATATAAAAAATGGAAACATCAAAACACAACAAATTAAAGCAGTTCTTGTCATTATGAAGGAGAAAAGGTAAAGAGAAGGAAGCAATTCCATCTGACATGTTAGAGAGAACACAGGAGAAGACAATGATGACATGTACAGTTACTAACGTCACTGGGTGCCAAGTGTAATCTTCTTTGGATTTTGTTTAATTATGGTTGACACCTTTACTGTACAGTGGTAAATCATATGGTGAGAAGCATGTATTAATACATTTAAATCAACTGCTCAACAACGCCTCTGTGTCGGGTTACCTTTCACAGTAAGTACATTGCAAACGGCAGGAACATTATGCATATATGCTTTTTAAGTAATAAAGCCCATATGCATTGTGTGTGTTCCATGTCTCCACTTTTCAACGTTTAATTCTGTGCATTTCAGTCACCAGCAGAAATTGGAAGAATATTTCATTCTTACTGAATATATTTTTTATTGAAGACAATGCATATTATATATTGATATTCAAGTCGACCATATTTCATTTGCCACGTTATTGGAATTCATAATCATTGTAGTTGAAGATCCAAACACCGGCAACGCCAAGTCACATCAAGTCACCTCAGGTCACCTCAAGTCACCTCAGGTCACCTTAAGCCTCCTTAAGCCACCTCCAGTCACTTTAGAAAGGAAACGTCTTAGGTGAAATCGTCAACAAAAGGCATGCAATGTGTATGTTCTTGTGGCTGCCTTGACACGCACATGTAATGCAAATATCAAAGAGCTATCTAATGAAGCACAACTTTAAACTTTAGTTTTTTTTCTATACAATAATTTGAGGATTTACATTTTGGCAGTAATTTTGACAGTACAGGACTTATTTTGCCTTATCATGAATCGCGTTCATTATTTGTAATCGGTAATTAAAACTTGAATGAAGTTGCCATATTAGGAGTGTAAACATATCTCTCAAAACAGCGAAAACTGTAGCATGCACTGTCATGATGATTGCCAATACAGCCATAAGCTGCTGCTGCCACTACAACACTACTAATACAACTTCTACTGCTACTGCCACTACTACTACTACTACTACTACTACTACTACTACTACTATTATTTCTGATATTACTCCTACTACTACTACTACTTCTACTATTTCTACTACTAGTATTACTTCTACTACTATTATAACGGCTACTACTACTACTACTTCTACTACTACTTCTAGCTCATGTAAATGGTCAGCTTAATAACATCATTAAAGGCGAACTATCATTAACATGGCCAAGGTTAAATATGTTTGTTAAAATGCTTGTTGAACATTGTCGAATTGAACTACTATTTGAGTCCAATTGACTGATGATTGTGCACGCATAACAATGGGTGAATCTGCATATTGCAAAAAATGTGATGGCGGCATGATCCACGTGTCCATTCCTGCGTTCGTAACATAGCCGTTCAGTAATAATGTATAACCAGAATAGCACCTGTGCCTATTCATAACGCGGAAATTATATGGCCCTAACACTAAGTCTTGAAGATAAACGATTTTGTATTTGAGGTGCTTAAGTTAATTTTGTTTTTGTTTAGTTAACATTGATGCTAGAGGCTTTAAATTTGCAAGTCTTTATATAACAATGATGATATTCACAATTCTTCCTCAATTTACTCGTCGAAAAGTCGAAAGAAGGTTTGATCTTCGTGTAACAAAGATGCTATTCTGACAATGTGAGCTTCCTATGCCAACCGGTTTCGGAGAGGAAGTCTTTAAAATATATTTTGGATAATGCACGCCACACACATATTTGAGTAGGGGCGAAACGTTGATACCCTTGGTGCAAGGTACTTCCCATCTCCCCACAGACTTTCAGCTTGGAGGTGCACCAGATCTGGAGAAGAAGTCGAACATGTCATTAATCATCTGACCTTTTAGGCCTGTGAGCTGAACATTTACGTGTAGACACCCGATTCCAGCAGCCTTAACAATAACCCAAGTGCATGTGCTGTAATCCTGTAGAGATATAATTAATAGTACATACTAGGTTTAATTACATGTTCTATCCAGTAACTATATACCTTCGGATTGAGGTCCTGTCAACTCGCGAAGAAAAATAATTTGGACATTTGTATTAATTGACCTTTCGGAATACAATTGCTAAGTGTATATTACGGAAATTGAATTAATAATTATTAATAAAAGGGATACGTTGTTATTTTAATTTGTACCGATTAAAATGCGTTTGCTCTTCTTATTAATATATCAATGAAATATTTGATTTTCTGTCCTACATGTTATGATAAAAGGTTTCTGACCGTGGTTTCCATTGCCCAGAAATGTATATCATTGCATTTACTGGGAACTTATCGATTGGAAAAGAGAGACGAGGTCCATGTTTGAGGCAGGGTAAATCTAACATTCCCATCAAGGCAGATAAACAGGATGAAGTTAAAAAGAAGACACATAAACTGTGTTTGATCTCATCCTGTGATAGGCTTATAAGTGTCAGTCTCAATCAACGTTGCTATAATTGAGGTAATGTATAGACATGCCATGCCGAATACCATGAATATCGAGTGAAATAGAATTTAAGATTCCAAGAGTGTAAATAAATGATTTATACCGCACGAGATGGGATACAAATGTTCTGTTTATTATATATCTAATAACAAAAACAAAATGCAAAGGTTCGTAAATTGGTTTTAGGAATGCAACATTGCCTCGTTAAATCTCGGTCATTTTATGATGTCACCCTGTTTTTACATATCCTCGACGACAAAGGAATATGATTGCAAGTGTTTTTCTATGTAACTATATATCATTTCACTCACGACAAATATGTTTTTATTGTAGCCGATAACTGCCGTGTTCACCTTTGAAGCTGTAATAAATGCTAATGCCATGACATAACATTCTGATGTGATATATAAATATTATTACCCGAGGAAGTGTTTCAAATGACTTTTTCGAAACCAAATGCAGCTTTTTGAAAGGAGACCAGATGCATACACAATCAGTGATTTAATATCAACCATTAGAATAGTCCCTGAGATGCCCGACACCATTGCAGAGACGACTAGAGTCCTCGCCCTCTGTGTATATAGTTAAGTCCATTGATGCCCAGTGATATAGCAGTGGGAATCATACATAGAGATGTTTATCGAGGAAGTGTGTCATATGACTTTTACAAAACGAGCGTGAATTTTAATATTGCCCGAGCGAGAGCGAGGATTATACATACATTTGCACGAGTTTCGTAAATGTCATATGACACACATTCCAGTGTAATAATTTATTTATAACCGATTCTATTCCATTTGATTCGCGAAAAAAATAGCCAGGAAAATGCTGACTTCTCTTGGAACAACAAACTACATTGACGTCACGAACAATCGTCTTATGACGTTACAGACGACGAAGCACTGTGAACACATTAAAATGGCCACTCGATGGGAAATGGACTCGTATAGCTTAACCGAATCACGTACATTCGTTTGAGAACTCTTTTTATTGATTCAGGACATGTATTTAGTCATTGGTAACACTTCAATGATATTTCTATATTTCAGTAAGCAAAGCGTGCTACAACCCATTTAAGAACAAGATGTGGCTATCAGGATTGTTTGCATTTGAAATTTGTTAGAAAGCGGAAGTTTCCCTACTATTTTCGTATGACAAATCTAAACAAAAATCGGTGATTCCCATGCCCTTCTGGACATAGGGACATGTCTTGAGACACGAAATGAGACGGATACAGCACTTTCATGTTTGCAATTCTTAGCTTTACCATGCATGTGTAAGTTGTTTCGACAAAGAGTTCGAGTTCATGATTACACATACATTATAAACCCGACCATCAGGCTGGTAAGACATATTTTATGCCAACCTCAACAAAATCAACACGTCCCGGCCGTTCGGGCAGGTAGTCGTTTCCTACACTGGTAATGCATAATACTTCTACACGAGATCGAAGTTACATGATACCATCATTTAAAGGGTAAACGTGTACACTACCGTCCCTCGTTCCTACTCTGGGTTAAAACCCCACCCAACTCCACGCTTGCGCGCTGTGACTTATGACCCTGGAACTTTCTATATATAGATAACCAATGACAGCGTTTGAAATCGGCAATATTCAGATGGTTTCCGCCCCGGTTTTTCATGGATAAGAAGCGTGTTCATCAGCATGCAAGTGGTCGCAATGAAGTACCTCAGTCTGCGTCTGAGACAATTTGACGACCATTTTCCGGAATAGTGGAAGAGCGAAATCCAACTGCAGTCTGTGGTTGGCTGAAAGTGGAGCGGCAGCGAATATGTTATACCCTGGGTCAGAATGGCATGGTGCTTGATT
Source organism: Gibbula magus (assembly GCA_936450465.1). Classification (NCBI taxonomy): domain Eukaryota; kingdom Metazoa; phylum Mollusca; class Gastropoda; order Trochida; family Trochidae; genus Gibbula; species Gibbula magus. Next base: position 41,545,920 of record OW388291.1, read on the forward strand.
CTGTCAGGGACATTATATACAGGGACAAGCAACTTCTGCTCGTTACATGATCATTTCTACTGAGCGATCCAATTAGACCTCTCCTCGTCGCGCTTCAACGCACAAGCGACTTGTTGCGTGCGTTAGCGCTTGTTTGTTATCGCACTGTATTGTTGTAACCAGTTGGTGTTTCCGAGTCTTGCCGACTCGCCCGTGCGTCAATCGGCAATCTTCGTAAAGTCAAGAAACATAAAAGTAACTCCCTTTGAAACTGTAACAACATCGGAAGTGTCTATCTCCAAGCAGATGAATGATTACGTGAATCAAATGAAATAGAATTGGTAATAAAGAAATTATTATACTCAAAGGTGTGCTATATATGATTGTTACAAAATTACGAAAATGCACATTTAATTCATAAATGTGATATGACATAGAATATATATACAATGTTAGGTTACCTAGTGCTTTGGAATACTTGATGTTATACACATGTATTATTCTATTATTTTTTAAGTTGATTACTGTTTATTGATCTTAAGAAAAAATTAAATAAAACATGAACTTATATAAAAAAAAAAGAAGTAATTATTTATTATTTATGCTGATGCTACAACATGACAGAAAGGCCATTCATCAAGGAGTTCGTTTCAAATTTATTTTCCCCTTCGAACCGGTACATTCTACATGAATGTAGGAAAGACAGTACAAGGGGAACAGAAACATATCCTCCATGTTCTGTGCAGACAAGATGGCGAACTGACTCGCTATTTTAACTACAAAGTACGAGCGTATTACATGCTGACTACTTTCCCCTAAAATAACAGTTTGACACAAACGCATAAAAAAAACCATTCATCTTTCGCAAAATTGATATTTTAGAATTTATCCCCTTAGGTAAAAGTACAAGTTTTCATTTTTCCTCGAACCATTCTAAATATCATATCTCATCTGTTCAGACAAGATGGCGGACTGACTCGCCATTTTAACTGCAAAGTACGAGCGTATTACATGCTGGCTTCTTTCCCCTAAAATACCAGCTTGACGCAGATACATCAGAAAACTATTCATCTTTCGCTAACTTAATATTTTAGAATTTATTGTCTTAGGTAAAAGTAAAAGTTTTGGACTCCCCTCGAACCATTACACATATCATTGACGCTCCTTACAGACGAGATGGCGGACTGACTCGCTATTTTAAACTGCAAAGTACGAGCGTATTACATGCTGGCTTCTTTCCCCTAAAATACCAGCTTGACGCAGATACATCCGAAAACTATTCATCTTTCGCTAACTTAATATTTCAGAATTTATTGTCTTAGGAAAAAGTAAAAGTTTTGGACTCCCCTCGAACCATTACCAATATCATTGACGCTCCTTACAGACAAGATGGCGGACTGACTCGCTATTTTAACTGCAAAGTACGAGCGTATTACATGCTGGCTTCTTTCCCCTAAAATACCAGCTTGACGCAGTTACATCCGAAAACTATTCATCTTTCGCTAACTTAATATTTTAGAATTTATTGTCTTAGGTAAAAGTACAAGTTTTGGATTCCGCTTGTCTTGAACTGTCAACTGTCACTATTGTTTATATAGTGATTAACTGGATATACTAGTGTGCTACGCCAGTTATTAGCGCATTGCAGGCGCCAAGTCAAGATGTGCGTTGGACCATGACGAGGTGAGCTCCGCGAGCTAATTGCTTAGTTGCTAGTCCCTCTATATAAGGTCCTTGATTCTGTATACACACCAAGAGAACACACTTTCGGGAAGCACTTATGTCTTCTGTATATCCAACACTTGCCAGCTGAATTCTTGTTATTAAATACGCAGTCTGAAGAAAAAATGGATTGTACATTGCAGTTAGTTTCAAATGGAGTGTGTACATACAAACTTTACTGTTATGGAATATCTCGGTTTTGAAGTTGAATAGCAATCTGTCTTTTGTAGAAGGCTTTGTCACCCATCATTCTTTGAAAAATGCAGCTTAAACAACCAGCTGTTAACTTGTTTGGATATCCCGATAGTTAGTAGCGTTTTGAAATGCTTTCAAAATGTTGTCATCAAACGCTCAATAATATACTTATATTACTGAGCAGGTTAAACTTTGTAATAAATACGTAATGAATGTAATAAATTTTATGTTTACTTGTTCAACAGGTACAGGAATACAAGCAGTTTCTTAGCCGATGTGGAGGCCCTCGCTATGTTTTCTGCTGTATACGGGGGGGGGGGGGGGGGGGGGGGGGGGGGGGGGGGGGGGGCTTGGCCGAGAGAATGGAGTGTCGATGTGGAGGCCCTCGCACTTCATCTCTCATTGTCATGGGCTACTAGTATCTTCTTGCTTAGATACATATAAGGAAGGGAGCTTACCTATGGTTCACCTAGTAAGCCTCTTTCTTGGATAGGGGGAAAAGGGGGAGGGGCTTGTCTATGGTTCCCCTAGCTAGTCCCTTCTAATTAAGCTAAAGGGGGGAGGGGGTTTACTTATATTCTAGGTCCTTTTCAGATAAAGAGGTTAGGTACTTTGGGAGGGGTGTCGCTACAATTTTTCTTACTTGAATAAACTGCGCCCTTTTATTGCCAAATATTGTCTTTGTGGTTTTTTGTATTCCCATATTTTCTTATTACAATTACTCTCCATGATAATGGGTCAAACACACAATACAGTCTCATATACCAGACATCATATATGTGCAACCTAATGTATCACTACACACATTCGGTTTCATTGAAGTCGCTTTTTCGGAGATTGAAAGATAATCCGACTTTTCGTTTTTCATTGAACCTCAATGCCTCTCAGCCAGTCAATATGGCTTTAAATCATGTTAAACACGTGGGAATGACGTGAACAATCCGTACCTAGTCATGCAAACAATGTTAAGTTAAAGATTAAAAGAACCGAGGGTTTACAATCTCAGCTGTTCCTCTAGGGCGTGTATTGTAATCCCCGGTCCTATAGCTGTTGTAATTGTGCTCTCACGTATCAAGTGATGGAATGAATACAAACATTCAACCACGAACGTTGTCCTTGTCAACACGTGCATCTTATCTTTTTTATCTCCCGGTGGGTAATCAACACGTGCATCCTATCTTACCTCCCGGTGGGTTATCATCACGTCCATTGTATCTTACCTCATGGTGCGTTATCAATACATGCATCGTTTCTAATCTCCCTGTGGGTAATCAACACGTTCATCGTATCATACCTTATAATAAGGATGCTTCAATCTACATTTCAACGTGGAAGGTGTAATGGAAGCGCTAACACAAATTGTTCATGAGTTGAATGATGATCTTGGGATTTAGACAAGGCTAAGAAGATTCGTTTTCAAATGTATCATGCCTCGCTGTCCGTTAAAGCCTCGGTCCCAACCAACCGTGCGTTTTTTGGGGAGGCCACGTTTCTGAAAAACGTTGGGAGGAAGTGAGAAACGCAGGGAGGTTGCAAAATCAACGCACGTCGCATGCAAGGTGAAAGTAAGTTTCCCGCACAAAATGCCTTGCCGTGATCTGCTACGTGATCTGCTACGTGCATCGTACGTTGCGCACGTGGTAAGTGCGTTATAAGTGCTTACTCGGCACTGACAACGTGAGTGTTGCATGCTTATTTGTCAGTTGAACTGGGGAAGTGCCGAGTAAGCACGGACGTGCTTAAGCGGCGGTCACAACCCGCCGTACTTGCAAGTACGTGCTGTCTACGTGCAAAAACGTGGGTAAAATAGTGGTAGCCGTACGTTGTAAGTACCGACACAGTACGGATTTGAGAGCCGCACTTACACCGTGCGTGTAAGTAAGGACATCGAGCGTGTGCAGCACATGAAAGTACGGCGTCCGTACAATATCGTGGCAAACGTACGTCACACGCAAGGTGTAAGTACGGTGTAAGTACTTACAACTCACTTACCAAGTGCGCAACGTACGATGCACGTAGCAGATCACGGTTAGGCGTTCCGTGCGGGCAACGCACTTCAACGTTGAGTGTGACGTGGGTTGATTTACTACCCTCCCTACGTTTCCCACTTCCTCTCCGCGTTTTTCAGAAAAAAAGTAGCGGCCGTGGTCTCCCCGTACAGCGTACGGACAAAAAAAACGCACGATGGGTTGTGACCGAGGCTTTACGTGCGTCGTATCATTCAATCCCGTCTATAACTATCTAATCACATCTCCCGATGCGTTACGTGTATCTCTGTACGCTACGTGTATCTTATCATAACTATATGTATGTTACGGACATCTTATCATAACTATCTGTACGTTACGGGCATCTTTTCATAACTATATGTACGTTACGTGCATCTTATCATAACTCTCTGTGCCTCAAGTGCATCTTATCATAACTATCTGTGCCTTACGTGCATCTCATCATAACTATCTTTACGTTACGTGCATCTTATAATGATTATCGGTGCCTTATGTGAATCTTATCATAAATATATGTACGTTACGTGTATCTTATGATAACTATCCTTACGCTGAATGCATCTTATCATAACTTATCTTTACGTTACGTGCATCTTATCATAACTTTCTGTGCCTTACGTGCATCTTATCATAACTTTCTGTGCCTCAAGTGCATCTTATCATAACTATCTGTGCCTTACGTGCATCTCATCATAACTATCTTTACGTTACGTGCATCTTATAATGATTATCGGTGCCTTAAGTGAATCTTATCATAAATATATGATTTTTTTGTACGTTACGTGCATCTTATCATAACTATCTGTACCTTGCGTGCATCTTATCATAACTATCTTTACGTTACGTGCATCTTATCATAATTATCTTAACGTTACGTGCATCTTATCATAACTTTCTGTGCCTTACGTGCATCTTATCATAACTTTCTGTGCCTCACGTGCATCTTATCATAACTATCTGTTCCTTACGTGTATCTTATCATAACTAGATTTACGTTACGTGCATCTTATCATAATTATCGGTGCCTTATGTGAATCTTATCATAAATATCTGTAGGTTACGTGTATAATATCTTGCCTCGCTGAGCGCTACAAGCATCTTATCATACCTCAGTGTGCGTTGCGTGCATCTTATCATACCTCGCTATGCGTTACGTGTATCATTCGTCCCTGTCTGCCGGTTGCTCACATTTACCTATTTCTTACGTGCATCCTACCATTCTTCCCTGTAATAATTTGCAGTACGTGCATCTTATCCTTTATCCCTGTGCGGTACGTGTATCTTATCCTTTCTCCCTGTGCGGTACGTGCATCTTATCCTTTCTCCCTGTGCGGTACGTGCATCTTATCCTTTCTCCCTGTGCGGCACGTGCATCTTATCCTTTCTCTATGTGCGTTACGTGCTTCTTATCCTTTCTCCCTGTGCGGTACGTGCATCTTATCCTTTCTCTGTGTGCGGTACGTGTATCTTATCCTTTCTCCCTGTGCGGTACGTGCATCTTATCCTTTCTCCCTGTGCGGTACGTGCATCTTATCCTTTCTCCCTGTGCGGTACGTGCATCTTATCCTTTCTCCCTGTGCGGTACGTGCATCTTATCCTTTCTCCATGTGCGGTACGTGCATCTTATCCTTTCTCCCTCTGCGGTACGTGCATCTTATCCTGTTTTCCCTGTGCAGTACGTGCATCTAATCCTTTACCCCTGTGCGGTACGTGCATCTTATCCTGTTTTCCCTGTGCAGTACGTGCATCTTATCCTTTTTCTCTGTGCGTTACGTGCATCTTATCATGTTTCCCTGTGTGGTACGTGATCTTATCCTTTCTCCCTGTGCGGTACGTGTACCTTATCCTTTTCCCCTCTGTGCTACGTGCATCTTATCCTTTCTCTCTGTGCGGTAAGTGCATCGTATCTTACCCACTGTGCGTTACGTGCATCTTATCCCTTTTCCTTGTGCGTTACGCGCATCTTATCCTGTTTTCCATGTGCGTTACGTGCATCTTATCCTTTTTCTCTGTGCGTTACGTGCATCTTATCCTTTTTCCATGTGCAGTACGTGCATATTATCCTTTCTCCCTGAGCGTTACGTGCATCTTATCCTTTTTCTCTGTGTGATACGCGAATCTTATCCTTTTCCCCAGTGCAGTACGTGCATCTTATCCTTTCTCTCTGTGCGGTACGTGCATCGTATCCTTTCTCTCTGTGCTTTAGGTGCATCGTACCATACCTCCCTGTTCGTTTCGATGATCTTTAGGTGGTACAGTTTAAATACCATAGTACGTTAAACTTTTATCTCAATTGTTCCTTAGCGGTCCTTTCTTGTTTTACTAACCTTTGTTATGAACATGATTAATGAATAATCCCATGTTTACCATGTTTGTGAATACATGTGCTCCAAACCTTTTATGCGCCATCATTTAAAAGGCAAACAGTGGGATACAAGTCCCATTAAAATCTATTTGCATTTTCTGCATTTGCATCTGTTGCTGTTGGCAGAAATATGATTTTCATATGCTGAATTAATACGTTTTGGGAATATTTTTTCATCCATATTTTTTCGAATGCGAATGTTTTAAACTGTCCTTTCATCTGTATAATTTTAACTGATGGAAATTATTTGTAAATGTTCACCGGTTATTATTAATATATATAAAACACATTTATGCACAATTCACTGAGTTTTGCTGACACTCGTTGATATAAAATATGCTCATTTAAACACATTGCTCATTACACATTCTTCTGATCCTGTGTGGATTGATAAAAACACCTTTCTAGGTTTGCTAAATTTATCGCCAACCGCACCCAATGTAATCTATTTTCACATTCGGAATTGGCGTTTGATTAATCAAAGTCTCAACGTTTGTGGTGTTTATGAATACATGCCACCCAGGTCGTAAATGCGCAACTGCTTTAAAAGGGCAACTTCTTCAGATCTGTACATGTATATTATTGATTCCTGAAATACCCAGCGAAATCCGATGTTTATTTACAAGATTATTCCGTTGAGGGACATTTCAAGAGAGACAGAAAACAAATCTCCGTTCTCAAGCAAATCTCAAGCACACTTCTTTTAACGCTACACTAAATAATTAGAGACAGCGGTGGAGAAGTTGGAGAGATCTGAAGGAGACAATCTTGAGTAGGCTGCACAGCAACCTCTCACACTCATCTCCCCGCGATCGTGTCTCTAAGAGCTATAGCGGGATCGTCCTTCTACACAGGTCGGGATGAGGGCTATAGCGGGATCGTCCTTCTACACAGGTCGGGATGAGGGCTATAGCGGGATAGTCCTTATACGTGTACATAGGTCGGGGTGAGGGCTATTGCGGGATAGTCCTTATACATAGGTCGGGATGAGGGCTATAGCGGGATAGTCCTTCTACACCGGTCGGGATGAGGGCTATAGCGGGATAGTCCTTCTACACCGGTCGGGATGAGGGCTATAGCGGGATAGTCCTTCTACACAGGTCGGGATGAGGGCTATAGCGGGATAGTCCTTATACACAGGTCGGGATGAGGGCTATAGCGGGATAGTCCTTATACACCGGTCGGGATGAGGGCTATAGCGGGATAGTCCTTCTACACAGGTCGGGATGAGGGCTATAGCGGGATAGTCCTTCTACACAGGTCGGGATGAGGGCTATAGCGGGAAAGTCCTTCTACACAGGTCGGGATGAGGGCTATAGCGGGATCGTCCTTATACACAGGTCGGGATGAGGGCTATAGCGGGATAGTCCTTCTACACAGGTCGGGATAAGGGCTATAGCGGAATAGTCCTTCTACACAGGTCGGGATGAGGGCTATAGCGGGATAGTCCTTATACACAGGTCGGGATGAGGGCTATAGCGGGATAGTCCTTATACACAGGTCGGGATAAGGGCTATAGCGGGATAGTCCTTCTACACAGGTCGGGATGAGGGCTATAGCGGGATAGTCCTTCTACACACATCGGGATGAGGGCTATAGCGGGCCCGGAGAGTCCTTCTACACAGGTCGGGATGAGGGCTTTAGCGGGATAGTCCTTCTACACAGGTCAGGATGATGGCTATAACGTGATAATCCTTCTACACAGGTCGGGATGGGGGTTATACCGGGAAAGTCCTTCGACACAGGTCAGGATGAGGGCTATAAAGGGATAGTCCTTCTACACAGGTAGGGATGAGGGCTATAGCGGGATAGTCCTTCTACACAGGTCGGGATAAGGGCTATAGCGGAATAGTCCTTCTACACAGGTCGGGATGAGGGCTATAGCGGGATAGTCCTTATACACAGGTCGGGATGAGGGCTATAGCGGGCCCGGAGAGTCCTTCTACACAGGTTGGGATTAGGGCTATAGCGGGATAGTCCGTCTACACAGGTCAGGATGATGGCTATAGCGGGATAGTACTTCTACACAGGTCGGGATGGGGGCTATAGCGGGATAGTCCTTCTAAACAGGTCGGGATGGGGGCTATTGCGGGATAGTCCTTCTACACAGGTCGGGATGGGGGCTATAGCGGGATAGTCCTTCTACACAGGTAGGGATGAGGGCTATAGCGGGATAGTCCTTCTACACAGGTCGAGATAAGGGCTATAGCGGAATAGTCCTTCTACACAGGTCGGGATGAGGGCTATAGCGGGATAGTCCTTATACACAGGTCGGGATGAGGGCTATAGCGGGATAGTCCTTCTACACAGGTCGGGATAAGGGCTATAGCGGGATAGTCCTTCTACACCGGTAGGGATGAGGGCTATAGCGGGCCCGGAGAGTCGTTCTACACAGGTCTGGATTAGGGCTATAGCGGGATAGTCCTTCTACACAGGTCGGAATGAGGGCTATAGCGGGAAAGTCCTTCTACACAGGTCGGGATGAGGGTTACAGCGGAATAGTCCTTCTAAACCGGTCGGGATGAGGGCTACAGCGGGAAAGTCATTATACACAGGTCAGAATGAGGGCTATAGTGAGATAGTCCTTCTACACAGGTCGGGATGAGGGCTATAGCGGGCCCGGAGAGTCCTTCTACACAGGTTGGGATTAGGGCTATAGCGGGATAGTCCGTCTACACAGGTCAGGATGATGGCTATAGCGGGATAGTCCTTCTACACAGGTCGGGATGGGGGCTATAGCGGGATAGTCCTTCTAAACAGGTCGGGATGGGGGCTATTGCGGGATAGTCCTTCTACACAGGTCGGGATGGGGGCTATAGCGGGATAGTCCTTTTACACAGGTAGGGATGAGGGCTATGGCGGGATAGTCCTTCTACACAGGTCGGGATGACGACTATAGCGGGATAGTCCTACAAAGGTTGGGATGAGGGCTATAGCGGGATAGTCCTTCTACACAGGTCGGAATGAGGACTATAGCGGGCTCGGACAGTCCTTCTACACAGGTCGGGATGAGGGCTATAGCGGGCCCAGATAGTCCTTCTACACAGGTCAGGATGAGGGTTATAGCGGGCTCGGATAGTCCTTCTACACAGGTCAGAATGAGGGTATAGCGAGATAGTCCTTCTACACAGGTCGGGAAGAGGGCTACAGCGGGATAGTCCTTCTACACAGGTCGGGATGAGGGCTATAGCGGGCTCGGATAGTCCTTCTACACAGGTGAGGATTAAGGCTATAGCGGAATAGTCCTTCTACACAGGTCAGGATGAGGGCTATAGTGGGCTCGGATAGTCGTTCTACACAGGTCGGAAAGAGGGCTATAACGGGATAGTCCTTCTACACAGGTCGGGATTAGGGCTATAGCGGGCTCGGATAATCCTTCTACAAAGGCCGGGATGAGGGCTACAGCGGGATAGTCCTTCTACACCGGTCGGGATGAGGGCTATAGCGGGATAGTCCTTCTACACAGGTCGGGATGAGGACTATAGCGGGCTGGGAGAGTCCTTCTACACAGGTCGGGATGAGGGCTATAGCGGGCCCGGAGAGTCCATCTACACAGATCGGGATGAGGACTATAGCGGGATAGTCCTTCTACACAGGTCGGGATGAGGGCTATAGCTGGCTCGGATAGTCCTTCTACACAGGTCGGAATGAGGGCTATAGCGGAATAGTCCTTCTACGCAGGTCAGGATGAGGGCTATAGTGGGCTCGGTTAGTCATTCTACACAGGTCGGAAAGAGGGCTATAACGGGATAGTCCTTCTACACAAGTCGGGATTAGGGCTATAGCGGGCTCGGATAGTCCTTCTACACAGGCCGGGATGAGGGCTACAGCGGGATAGTCCTTCTACACAGGTCGGAATGAAGGCTATAGCGGGCCCGGATAGTCCTTCTTCACAGGTGGGGAGGAGGGCTATAGCGGGCCCGGATAGTCCTTCTACACAGGTCGGGATGAGGGCTATAGCGGGCCCAGATAGTCCTTCTACACAGGTCAGGATGAGGGTTATAGCGGGCTCGGATAGTCCTTCTACACAGGTCAGAATGCGGGTATAGCGAGATAGTCCTTCTACACAGGTCGGGAAGAGGGCTACAGCGGGATAGTCCTTCTACACAGGTCGGGATGAGGGCTATAGCGGGCTCGGATAGTCCTTCTACACAGGTGAGGATTAAGGCTATAGCGGGCTAGTCGTTCTACACAGGTCGGGATGAGGGCTATAGCATGCCCGGATAGTCCTTCTACACAGGTCGGGAAAGAGCTCACGACTGGGCTTCTTACACAAGGTGTCAACTTCCGGTTGTCCGGCAAATCTAACAAGGTCTTCTACTTTGGTATTGAATTAATCTGACGACATCTATGGTAGCAATTCTTAAATGCATTGACACGAGCAATTAGGACGAGTGAGCATGGTACACAGATGTGTGCGTTAAATGTTGATCTGTACACCAGGGAACAAGTTGGCACCTTATCCTTCTGGTTAATGCAGGTCTGATATAGTCTTAAGTATTGCTTTTGGCGAAGCTTGGTTAATCCATGCAGCAGCGTGTACAGCTCTTCGTCTTAATACAGTTATAGGCGAACCAATCGAAACAATGCAAATTTAGAATTTGAAAAGTTCATATAGGATATTAGTAGCGAACAATTTGCTTTGCCATGGGTATTAATGAGATGTTTCGATGCAGACACTGACTTAGTTCAAGCGATACCAGACGTTATTATACCCTTTCACTAATCTCCTTGAGTAACAACATGTTGATGTTCGCAGAAATATTCTCCGTTGTTTATGATGACAGAATAGTCTCTAACGTTGCTTTCAGGATATAAGACTGCGATTTTCTTCCTTTGAAGATCCAAGCCGCGATGCTGATACCGGATTCGAAGACTCTAAGTCCCAACAAGGAAACACAATATGTATGCCGAGATGGACTCTTCTTACACTGATTAAGAAACTTAAGCGCAATTATGAGTTCAAATGGTGTCTATTTTGCCGGTGCGCTATTCGTGTGGGTGGAAGCGATCAATATGCTACCTCCATCTTTCTCGTCAGCTCTCGGCACGACGCACGCTCTTCTTCTGTCGTCTGCTCGCTGTGTCACAATGGACTGATCCTCGCTCATCATGATTCCTTCAAGCTCGCCCTGACTGCGGAATTAGCTGCATGAGTCTGACAACTGGTTCGAGTCCAACATATGTGCGTCACGTCAGGCGTCCAACACTCCACCTGGCCTGTTTGTATGTAGCTCAAGTTTGTCCCAAGTTGAGGGACAGGTGGAATTCTGCAGTAATCTCTTTAACAACTTTCACACCTACTCGTGGCATTTTCCTTAGGCTTCTAGTGTTCTGAGTATAAAACAGCTTTACTGACGTCCAAACTTTAACAGTGGTTTCATGTCATTCTTCAGTTGCATGAACGGCAAGAGTTTCCCTTCACCTACCTGACTGGATTTTTAAATGGAACTTGCATTCTAGTAGTTCTTGGAAGTTTTTACAGCAGCTATGAGCATGTCGGCAGCCGGTAAGTATTGAGTTAATTTTCCAAACTATTTATTGTTCCAAAGTGTTTGCATTGATACAAACATACTCGTGTTATCTTATGTGATATGTGAACACGTTTCAGTTTGTTATGGAAATATGCATTAAATATAGTCGCGTTTTATTATATGATTTGGTGAAACGCGTTTCAGTTTGTTATTAAAATATGCATTACCTTATCTAGCAACTGCATTATCACCGTCGATGCAGTATGATAAGATTATTAGCTGCACAAATAGTAGATCCTTATAGATGCATGTATATTCTATCATAAATGGTAAGGTGCGGTCACCTGGTCCATTTCCACTTAACGGAAGATGTTGATGCGATTTAACCGCGGGCTAATAATGCTTTCGAATCCGAGCTTGCCGCATGGGCATAAAGGTGTGAAGTCATCTGAACTACATTGTAACGTCTGGAACAGCCATAAATGCACGACGACGACCACAAGAAAAGAAGATGGTTGTTCCATTGATTGTCAACATAACGCTGGCTTATCCCAGCAGGTTGAGCGAGTCTCATGTGAAGCGTCTTATTACTTCAGCGACTTTGTTGAGGAATCAAAGAGCTCTTGATTAGCTCTTATCAGTTTATTGCTTCACCATTGGTATTGCCTTCACAGCAGATGCATCGACATTGATGGACATGCTTGAAGCAGATTGTGTGAATCAATCATATTTCGTATTCTGTAGTACATGTAGCCTTTTGCGTACTTTTATTCCAAAGTAGGGAAACTCTAACACTTCCTTATTATCAGATTATGTTTTTATATAAATCATATGTCGTGATTATATTCATAGCCTTATTCGTACAATAATGCTTGTAAAAAACTTTATTGCCGCGAGTCATTTAAACCAAGTATTACAATATTGCTTTTATTTTAATTGGCATTCCCTTCCTCTTGTTTGATTTTTCTTGTTTCTAATCTTTCAGAAAATATTTTTTTACATTTTTCTGTAGTTAAAGGGTGTATTCATAATAATTAAAATTTGTAGAAATATCCTTGCCCGCCTTAATTACTGATAATTTATATAACATGCAATTCTTAATTCCTTAAGCATGATGTAAATGCCATGAAATGCATGTATATTATATTAATTTTATTGGATATTGGATCACATCATGTCATATCTTTAATGCCTCAGTCTGAAAAATAGGATGCGCCAATTATTTTTAAGACAATATTGACACCATACATTTATTTAGCATGATGTAAACCAACAACCAGCCAGGCTTATTTTAAACCATTACAACTTCACCAGTTGTAAATACATATTGTAAAACTTCCAACAGTTTAACAAAGGGTAACATCGTGATGTAAAGTATTACAATCATGACTAACATGATCATCAGAAAAGAAATATTATCGCATGATGTTAAAGTAATGGAATTGGCGTATATATATATATGCAGAAACTGAATGTATCCATATTGCTGAGAATGGCATAGCAACCTGCTTAACTGCACCAAGTGAACTTTGGTAGTAAAAGTTTGATATTGGTCGACATACAGTGACGCTCGACAAACAATGATGATCAACAGTGTCGGACATTATTAACCATTATGCCGACTATCGTCAGCAGTATGAAGACAGCTCGTGGTAAAAATGGGGAAATCGTCAACTTTATCTGTCCATATTAATATTATCTGTTTGCATTGATGACGATCTGATTTACGCATTCACTTTGTGAGTTGGGACACAAAACACAATTATTTTATAGTCACTTGCTTGGGTAGTGTCAGTCTTTTAGTGTGTCGGTCAAAATAAGATTCTATGTACAACGGCACTCTGTAGGTAACGACATTACTAATTTGGTACCAAGAGATGCCTTAATTGACACTCGAGTTCACTGTATTTAACATTTAAAACAAAGTCTCACGCAAAATAAATGTATGCAAACACTTGAGAATTATAAAACCATTTCAATTAGATAGTGAACACATTTACATTGTTATATAAAGGGTCTTCAAATATAATATAACACATTTATAGATTTGTCTCAGTTTTTAATGAGTTAAGATAAACATTATCAAATCTGTTATGTGACAATGTTAGCATCGACAATTATTTTACTCAAACCATCCGCGAGGTAACACGAGTAGACAGTTGTTATTATACGTATAACCAGAGGTAAAAAAACAAAACACATATAAGTGTTTAATTGTGCTCACACATCTAGATGTATGGTAGAACTTACTACAATATACAAATAGGACAGAATAGGTCAACTTTGCCAGCAATGATTGCTTCATTAACAGAGCCTAGCTTTCCCAGTATGAAGCTCCCGGGTATTGTACATACACTGTATTTACTTCATCTTTCCTGCACTTGTGATATGATCAACTATCTCAAATATATTATCGTTTGTGAAATAATTATTAAATTCGTGAGATCGAAATTAGATCAGAGACTAGCACATACATGCTTTTCAGATGTTTTTAAAACAATGTTGTTTTCACCATAAAGAAATGGCTTAGCTACCATGGTAAAGTTGAGTTTAAAACAAATACATATTCGCTTTTCAGATGTTCCATTTATCTATCAATGTGTCTTTTCCTCATACAGAAGCAGTTGAGTTACTATGATAAAGTTGGTTTAAACACAGCCGAAAGGCCGCTTTTCACATGGCTTTTAACATTAACCCTCATGTTGCATCTAAGATGTGCTTAAGTGTCACCATGCCCAAGAACTTTGGTTTTCAATGAAAATGCCAAACGAACCATTATGAGTTCAAAAAGAGCAATGATGTACTTGATTATTTAGACAAAGCACTGGAACAAGTGTTTATTAAAACATTTACAACATATAAGAGGTGTACAAATATGCATTAGCGATCTTTCACGTTCATTTTATATTTTATGAATTCACTTTATTACTATTTTATTTTCCACCAGGACTGATTCATGATGGCCTGAACCATTGCAATACCTCAGGACCCAAAAGTAATTGGAAACTTTTCTTTATCATACTCATGAGGAGTTCGCTAGAGTTTTCACTTTTTTGTCACAATGATATGTTTGCAAACTCTTATAAAGTGACAGTAATGAGATTATTGTTGGAAATAAATCATTTGGCTACAGACACGAACAACAACGGTTCCATATCACAATAATTGCTAGTGTATCGACCCTTCTAATTCAGACCTTATTGCTGTGCAACATTCATGTTAGATAGCAATGGAGATCTCAGGCTGAGAATCTGCAGGACCCACACTATATTGATGTCATCCCTAAACTACATTCATCCCGATTAAACCCCAGTTCTCTCGGTGTTTTTCACTAAATTTCCGGCTCCAAAGAGTTTGCTCTGGTGAAGGTACATTGCAGTATTGGGTCATTCGATGCCAACTTCCGGTTCCAGTTGGTTGTGGTTCAGGACATACTCAAGGTCTTACATTATACAATTTTATTAAGAAAAACTCAAGTTCCTGACCGAAAACTGAATGTTCTCAACATTGCCACGTCCATACAAACAAAGCCTTTATGATGAATAATCAGAACATCTTCATCATTTATTGGCCACCAATGTTTCGGTACTTCAAGGTCACTGAACACCTGCAAGTTCATGGTCTGTGGCCTTACCTTTAACCTTATTACATGGCGGGTTGCCACAGCTGTCTCAACATCTTTGACAAGTGATCCAATAGTGAATCCATGAGCAGACTACTCTCTACAAGTATTAAACAATGACATTCAAGATTCACCATGCACCAGGTTTACAATCCTTCGGGGAGTCTCAGTACCAGACTACGATGCCAAATGTGTAATGCCTAGATTCTGAACCCATACCACATACAGTAAAGTCTGTTGGATAACATTCACTGTGTCTTTTTCTTAGGTGCTTCATTCAGCATGTGACATATCCTGATCAGAAAGGATGAATAATTATGTTTCAACCTCTTGCTCCTAATGCAATTTGAGGCAGAGATGCAGCTTTCCATGATATTTCGACCATTTTATGGATTGTTAGCAAACGGAGATGGCGTCCACTGACCATGTAGACACGATGAAACACGAATATTTATCTGTATATATATATAGTTGTTATGAGATTGAAGTCACTGACATGAATTTGTTCTACTGAAAGAAAAATACTTTAAAGTACCTGTTGGGCCTCAGAGCCCCTTGGAGCGGAGAAGACTCATTTTAAACTTAGCAAATACTGAGTACATGAATCTACGTAATGATAGAGTGAATAAATACCAAGAAACAAGTATTCTAATGAACAGTGTTATATATCATGCAGTATTGGGCTATAATCGATTATAATATTGGAAACTTTACATTTTCCCAAGGGACTTTAAGAGACTGTAAGGTGTGTGGTTTAAAACTCCAACGCTCTAGATAATGCAACGTCAAGTGTTGCTATTTCCATCATTTGAGCGTTAAATTAAAGTAAGGGTTGGATTATCAGAGGATCAGTATTTCTCACAGGCTACGCTATTGGTTCAAATCTACTTGATGAATGAGAATTCACTTCCGGGTATTTGAACAGATTTAGATTTCTTCCTGTAGAAAATGGTAATAGGCTTAGTAGACTCTCAGAACGCAGAAACACACATGAAGTATTATGAGAGAACAAACAAACATGGCTAAACGTACGACCTGGGTCGTTTTGTGGAAATTTTATTAGGTGCTAGTATATAGTTGTTATTCTGAAATCTTATCTTTCTTATGTTTTCGTCTTCTAGATGCCTTTGAAGGATTTGAACAGAAAATGTGTCCTACTTTGAATCAGAGGAGAGTGAAGGGATACTTCAGTGACCTCTTAAATTGTTAAATGTATAGTATGACCATCAACATGCATTTAATACTGGTAGCCTCAATTTGAAATTATACACATTGAAATTTATTATTTTCTTTAATCAAATGGCCCGGAGCGCTCCTCACATTTTTCATGTAAAGTCTTTTTATTGTACCATTTAAGAGGGCATGAAACTGCATTGTGTAAATCACCTTAAGTGGTCATACCAGATTTTGTACTAACCAAACATAAACAAGTATTTTTATGAGGGTAACTGTAACTTAAGGCTATTAGAATTAAAGTTTCTCCAGAGTTCATCCTATTATCGGTATCTTACAGGACAGTTTCAGAAACGTGTCGTTTATCATTAACCGAGTTTCTTGAAACGAACTCCTTAACAGTCCGTAAATGAGGCTGCAACCATTGAAAGCGAGTCGGGTTTATGAATGGACTGCACAATACCAAATATGACGTCATAGAATGAAAGGCCATCCATGTTGGCGAACTGTTATCAAAATGTCACAGTGGGAATCCAATGCATTGTAAACAATAACAGCTGTTTAGAATTTATAACAGAATATGAAATACTCATTTCATCACGTCAGTGTATCTTTTATGAACATGTTTCTGAAAAACAATAACCACGTAAATTATGCCAATACTTTTGACCCCTTTTAAAGCAAAATTAGTACGATAAATCTGATTCATATACAACACTTAATAACACCCTGGGAATTCTAAATTACTGATAGCGGGTTGGCTCAGCTTACAACAAAGCGATCCTCTAGAGACCTTGTAGCAAAACATCTTGTCAATTACTGGAGTGATAGAAGTGTATGGACATGAAAGGATGGAGATCAGGAAATGATGTACCATAATAGCATATTGTATATAAAACGTGTTCACATATTTGAGAAAAACATGTTGTATAGATAAAGCCGCGAATAAGAGATGAAGGTGAGACAGACAGACACGTTACCAAATGTCGCCATCATGAACAACAACAAGGTAATAATACCTGGAACAGAACATCGTGGTGGGTGGTTCTGGGGGCTTAGCTTTACATTGTGTCTACAGATAATGATAGTTGCCATCACATTTCATCTAATTAGAACCTGCTAGATAACGGTAGTACTCATGGTTTGTTTGTTTGAATATTAACTTGGTTTTTGACAAACAACTGCAAATAGGTCACATGTTCAACCAAGAACTAGAACAATGTCAGTTCCTTCTGTTTAAGTACATTGACTCTTTATCAGCATACATGACCATCAGTTTTTACGACTTGGAGAAACCAGTGTTATATGTTATGTATATAAAGGGATAGGTTAACTCTATTTCATCAAGGACTGTTGATATATGTATGGTATCTGAAGACACGTTAATGAAGCATTTTAATCATCGAAACTCTTTATCCTTACTCTGATAAAATATGTATGTCTCTGAAAACAGAAGTCCCCGTACATATTGGAGTCATATAACTGTGACGTCGTCATGTTAATGATAGTGATAATGATTCGGATTGGTTCATCGATTCTTTTCTGCGTAAAGGGTACGACTATTGCTCACTAATAATGAACATTCTATGAATTGGTGTAGATTTGTGAAAATACTCTTCCTGAGGATTTAAGAATAAGGTTACCCGTTCGAAACATCCTTCTCTATCGGTGTATTTGCGTCCACTTACTACTACAATACCTTGATTGCTTGAGCTCATTAACTCGCGTATTGTTGTAGATTAGGTACTCGTCGCTATATCGTGATATTTTCAGCCAATGAAATGTCGTTTTTTTAAAAAGTCATTGATACGACACTAATTGGACTCAGGGATTAAGGGTATTGTAGTAGGGTATCGCATACAACTGCACTGATTTCTCAGGATGAAAAATGCACAACACATAGTTCTTTCAATATGTCCCTAATTTGAGATATGCAACTTTGGTTATGCATTTTGATTTTTTTTCTCATAATTAAGATTCTGTCAAATTTGAATCGTGTGTAAAATGTGTACGAAGAAACCAACAACAACATGCTTCTCTGCGTTAGAGCATCGAGGACCATTGTGTCTGCCAGTCACGTCCACTCTGAAGCCACATTCCAAACAGTTAAACTGTTCATCAACCTGACGTTCAGTGAGACAGATTAAACGTTTAATTTCAATCCTGACCACTAAAGTAGTTAGCATAGAAAAACCATGATGGCCATTGGGACTATACTTGAAGCCACAGATCGGATCAACTTGTTATCTGGTATTCGCAAGTCTTTGATCTTTGATGGTGTTGTCTAAATTGCCTGAGATGCTTCGGAATGTTAACATCTTTGCTTTATGTTGTTTCTATTCGGAATTACCTTTTACGTTGAATTTCATTTAAAGGGGCAGTAGCACGTTTTTCCGGTGAAATAAGTCGATGAAATGTATTTGAAAAATAATGTCACCAGCAGTAAAACACCCTTCCCTCTTCGGAAAATCAAGTTAAAAATGAGTGTACATGGTTCCGTAAAGCCATGGGAATCGTTGTTTATCATTCGAATTAATAAAATGTGTTCACAATAAAATGGCCGCCATGCAATGTTTGCTTTATACGCAACACCGTTTTTACCACTGCGGAAAATTGGTTTGTGTAATAAGATGCTGTACCGTCTTAAGTAAATATAAATAACATAAACCATCATTATGAAAGGGAAATTTGAAAAAATAAAATTTGCAAAAAACGTGCTACTGCCCCTTTAAACACACATGCCATACATGGCATCGGATATTACTCAAACACGCATATATAGGACCACTATCATACTTGTTAAAGCTAAAACAAATATCAATGAATAACAAATTAATTAGAGATGTTAAAATGAAGACATCGTTGCCAAAACCTCAAATTGTACGTCATTCACACCTTCTGACAAGGTTTGTCAACAGCAAGTCTCTCATATACCAAAATGAATGAATATTCACAATGATAGTCACTGACGAAACGTTATAGCAATATTCGTACTCAATGAAAGTCACTGACGAAACATTACATTATTATTCGTACCTAAAGATAGTCACTGACGAACATTACAGCATTATTCGTACTCAATGAAAGTCACTGTCGAACATTACAGCATTATTCGTACTCAATGAAAGTGACTGACAAAACATTACAGCATTATTCGTACTCTATGAAAGTGAATGACGAAACATTACAGTTATATTCGTACTCAATGAAAGTGACTGACGAAACATTACAGCATTATTCGTACTCAATGAAAGTGCCTGACGAAACATTACAGTAATATTCGTACTCAATGAAAGTGCCTGACGAAACATTACAGCATTATTCGTACTCAATGAAAATGACTGACGAAACATTACAGTAATATTCGTACTCAATGAAAATGACTGACGAAACATTACAGCATTATTCGTACTCAATGAAAATACCTGACGAAACATTACAGTAAAATCCGTACTTAAGGATAGTCACTGACGAACATTACATCATTATACGTACACAATGATAGTCACTGACGAAACCTTATATTTAAGATAGCCACTGACGAAACCTTATATTAAATGATACGTTAAGACTATTCATGAATAGCGCTTGAGAAACAGAATTTGTGCATTTTGTGGCCTCTACTATTCATTCAGCTGTTAGATTCGGCAAGCAGACCGATGTTGGGAATGGAGTTCCGTGTTAGATTTATTTCATGTGAGCATGTAATGCTGCGATCAAGTCCCTACAGACTCCAGACGTTGATTGGATTAAACAGGCCTACTGATCGGTCAGCGGGCTGGGTGGACAGCCAGTGGCAGAAATAAAATGATCAGTACATCACGGATGACCTTTACATACAGACGGAATAGAAGTACAAATCCAGTCTCATTAATTAGCAAAAAACTTGAACTACATGTGTAATATACCGTTATATTGAACATGGTCTGTGATTGCACATATGCTAAAATCTATCTTTATTATTATCAATGGGAAAATGATTTGCCTTATTGTTTGTTTACACCTATAGGGTCAATATTAGTAGAGTGTTTAAATGGAAATTATGTTTTCAGAAGTAAATGTCAATAATATATTTATACCTGAGTATATGTACACATTTCGTAACAACATCCAACTACAACCCTAAATGAAAATACATGTACTGCCATTTGCTATAGACACGTGTTCATATGAATGAGTATGAGCATCACTTTATTGTGGGTATATTTACCTGTTCAACTACATGTGTCTTCGTGCAAACTGAATTAGTAGATTATAGAGTAATTAGAGTACATACACACAGAATCGAATGAAGTGTCATTACAGAAATAATTGGTCTGCTCCATAGCTAGCTCTGGTAACCCTACGGATTAGTTTATCATCTCCACACGTTATAATCACGCGTCGGGTGAGCACAGGTAGGGCTGGGGAGTTGCATTTTATCTCCACACAGAATCACGCTCAGGTGAGCCTGTGGAGTTATGATAATCTCCACACGGACACATGCGTCTGCGCTAGTCTGTACATAGTTTCTAGTCTCCACATGCAGGTTTGAGAGCTCAGCTGTATATGGTATATGTTTCATTAACCGACTCGCTGTCGGCTTGTAATCAACATAATGACACCATCTGATCCATAATAGACTTTCCTTATCTCAGAGAGTTTCTGTAACTTAGGCCCGTGAATGAAAGGAAATAACAAGCTGTTATTTCTGATGAAATATGAGCAAGAAATAATTAGTGGCGGGTTGTGTATCAAAGAAAACTATTTTTACAATCATTTCATCCAGAGCTCTGCAGAGCTATTGGTATTCTTGTGGCACCATTATGTGGTTTTGTATGACTGATTTGATATGGTGACACTACGATTTCCATTCACACTTTACCACCAGAAATGTATGTAGTAAAGGCCAAAATGTGAGAACGCTCATGAATCTAAAAAATGAGGAATCATTCATAACGGATGAACAACAGTGACATTTACGATAATGGAAAAGAAACAGGTATTCTTTCTCATCACTCCTAGTTCACATTATAAACTCCTTTTACGTTCGATAAGATTCCATTTATTATTTCCAGCCTTCGACTCTAGCTTCAGTCAACACACCAGATCATGTTTGCTATCAACTGTAGTTGTACAGTAGAAGGTCTTGTAATGCCTTTAAACTAATTTTATATTAGACATTTAGAGACAAAAACCTAATATAGCAAGTCTATCATTAACACAAACCTAATATAGCAAGTCTCTCATTAACACAAAACTAATATGGCAAGTATATCATCAATTCAATTTATTTCCGGTACTGAAAGGCCACAGGCCTGTAGTACAATACATTTACATCATTGAAAATACACGCACGTGTAACACACATGAAGATGATACTAGTTACTTGTAACTTGTATTGTTTTTTTTTACATATATTCTGTTTAAATAACATTGCATGATAAATAAACATCGACAAATTTGAAGAAGTGCATTATTTTTGGTATTCAATATTTCTGTGAATTTATAAATGCTTTGATGGACAATATAATTTGTTTAAATATACAATTGTCTCAGGGAATCGTAAACAGGGCAAATTAAAACAAAGTGATATTCATCTTCTATTTCAATAAGATCACAAAGTCTGCAAATTCGATGTTCTCTTTAGACTGAGTTGAATCGTCCACTTTCTACAAATAAATCATGTGAAGAACATCTCAGTCTGCTTAAAGCTGTCCTAAACTTTTTTACATTTACACATGAAAGATAGATTTCGGTTTCAAGAGTAGATTTAAACATTTTGTAATACAAACATTTACTAGAAAGTGATATCTTTTCCAACGATTCTTGTTAATGTATGTCTTTTAATCTGCTTGTTAGTTCAAACTGTAGTTGTACAGTAGAAGGTCTTGTAATGCCTTTACAGTAATTTTATAGTAGACATTTAGAGACACAAACCTAATATAGCAAGTCTATCATTAACACAAACCTAATATAGCAAGTCTATCATTAACACAAAAGGAATATGGCAAGTATATCATTAACACAAAACTAATATGGCAAGGCTATCATTAACACAAAACTAATATGGCAAGCATATCATTAACACAAAACTAATATGGCAAGTATATCATTAACACAAAACTAATATAGCAAGTCTATCATTAACACAAAACTAATATGGCAAGTATATCATTAACACAAAACTAATATGGCAAGTATATCATTAACACAAAACTAATATGGCAAGTATATCATTAACACAAAACTAATATGGCAAGGCTATCATTAACACAAAACTAATATGGCAAGTATATCATTAACACAAAACTAATATGGCAAGGCTATCATTAACACAAAACTAATATAGCAAGTCTATCATTAACACAAAACTAATATGGCAAGGCTATCATTAACACAAAACTAATATGGCAAGTTTATCATTAACACATTTATTTTTATCTTTTTTTACAGATACTCGTCTTTCATTTGCTAACGGTCGATACATTTTTTCTTATGGACCCCGCTCATGGTGTACATAGTAACAGCTCCTAGATAAAAGTAGGTGTCACATAATGGTAGATGACGTTACATAATGATGCGTGCGGTGTACGGAGTTTTATACATTTCGATCAGCTGTTTTCTGGTCTATTAATTAAGGATTCAGCTATTTAGCCATTTGGCTGAATCCTTAATGTTATTGGCGTGTTTCTTTTTTTATTATTATCTTGTTAACAAAATTTAGCAAAAACGGCTTAAGATTATTCAACCAACCTTTACAATCTGACAGCCATTACTGGGAACTCGCCAAAATAAGCTTTTGGGCCAAATCAGTTCAGCCATTAAAGGTTCACTTCGAACCCTAATTTCGATTTTTAACATGGGAAAATTTCTCAAAATGCATCTAGAGACTTGAAACTTTCCCCAAAATATCCGCAATGACCTTGCGAGCAATAAAGTAAAACATGGCGAAGTTGTAGCTCTCGTGGTTTAGCCGCCATTTTGATTTTCTTTACAATTCTGTGAGATGTACATATTGGGTATCAATAATCCTAGGGACATGCTAGAAACTTGCAAATTGTTTTAAAGGTGCATCCACTGTGTTTCATAAAATTTTATTTGGCTTTAATACGTTCCAACACACCATATGTGATGTTTACAATACAAACAAATTCAATCAGCTTGCATATTCATCCCCAATCGCCAAACATATCATAATTACTAGTTTCCAATTAAAATCGAGTAACATCATTATGCATGTGCAGAAACCGAAAGTGCACGTCCTATTTACATGCACAGTGGTTATATGACCTATTGAACATTATCAACCCAAATTTGTTATTTTGTCTGGTTTAAATAAGATTCCAAAATTACGTTTGACTCATTGGCGCGCGCCACACGCTGTGTATTGTCCGGTTTTCGATCAGAAATCGATACCTTTACCTTCATTTCGTCAATATACTAAGCCGAGTATCATAAAAATGGTAGTTTTCGGTAACAGTTGGTACTTCTCGATAAAATAAGACCATTTTTAACGTTTGGCATATTTGACCCCAACAACACAATGGATGTACCTTTAAAATATCCGCAATAACATTTGAAATATGTCTAAGTTCATTCTATTTCAAATAATTGAATCATTTAGTCCGGCAGCCAAACCCCGATTTCCACCCTAGGTGGGAAAGTGCGTCCATAGAAAATGTTTTTACAGAAATTGAACCTTGTGGGTATATACTATAGGAAACTGAATGATGACACTTTGTCATCATTGAGCATTTTGAATATTTAATTTTTAATTAGATAAGGTACACTAGGGTATATAATGTGTCTGGATAAACGAGGTTTCTGAGCAAATTTGGTTTTTTTACAGTAAAAGTGAATTTAAAATTGTACTAATTTACTTTTGATTATGATTACGATTATTGAATGATAATCAAAAGAAATGGTGATAAAGTTTCAGTTAGTGTTTATATTTGTTTACTTTTGCCAAATTCTGAAATAGGCCTTCGTGTAACAATGTTACTTCTTGTGGAGAGAAAATGGTGATTTTTGACGATTTTATGGTGTTTAAAAAAAAAACACAATTTACCATTTTTATTTTGTATTGAAATGATTTTTTTTATTCACCAAGCAACACATTTATCACAAAGAGTTAATTTGCAAAAGACAAAAACAGGAAATAGTCCATTTCAAAATTTAGACCCAAGATTCGAATACGAAGCGGGCACTGAAATCGGGAAATTTGAAGGTTAAGTTATTTTTTGACAAGAGTAGTCTCGCAGAAGAAAAAGCTAGAATGTTTCTTAAACGTTAAACGTATAACTGCAATGACATGAAAAGTGACAAAAAGTGTGGGCGTGCACATATTCAGACCCTTATTCAGATAACACTAATGGTGTAGGCCAGACGTTGCAACACATTTTTGAATCAGGAATATCAAACACCTTGTTATTTCATAGGTCATGTGTATCTATTTATACACAAAAACAGCAAAGACAAGGATAACAGAGACAACGAAACAACAAACACAAACAGTTGCTCGGCTTTTCCAAAGAAATTGCACATTGTACGGACAATAATGTGTTTCATTTTAAAGAACACTGTACTGTCTTTCTGTCGAATCAACGGAGCATTGAGTGATTTACATTGCTGCAGATGCAAAATATGACGTTGATTTCAAGTATTAATTAATGTCCAAAGGGTATCATTTTGGCAGAAGATGATGTAGGACTTGTCTCACAGACACCATGGTCAGCTACGATGTCGTCGATTTCTTCACCAACATATCCCTCAACAGAAAACCCTAGAAGCCACCAAGTTCCACATCCGCATTGAACAGCTCGACACCAAGTTAACCATCGGCAACTCCTATTTTATCTTCACTGACACGACCCACGGACTTCCAATTGGCTCACAACTATCTTCCCTAATAACAGTGATTTTCATGACATCCTTCCAAGAACCAGCACTCTCATATGCTCCTTTTCAGTCGCTTTATTGGTTCCACAAGGTTAGTGTCACCTTCACCACCATAGCCATGATCTCCTACAACATCTCAACGCCAAGCATCCAAAAATCAGGTTGATCATGGAAACATAATCTAACCACCATCTTCCCTTCTCATATCTCTCCTTGCAAACTACTGGGCATGGACCTAGAATATCTGTCTATCGCACGCCGTGACACACACACTGACCAGTACACACAATACAGTTTATGTTATCATCCACTAATCAAGCATAGTCACACTCACAAGATGTGATAAAATCCATCTGTCCACCTACCCTCAATAAAGAACCAAAACATCGAAAGGACACATTTACCCCCACTCAAGGAATATCCAGCCAGCCTAGTCATCAAGACTACCCTGAAAACACTCACTATAAGAGCTATCCCACAAGCCTTAACCGAGAAATACGAGTAACAATTCCTTAAATACTTCGGCTATCTGAGCTACAAGATCGCCCGCCTCATCAAGAACAAAGTCAGCATTGATGTTACATTTCCCTGTGCAAGATCCTCAAGTAGCTTCGCAAATAAAAGCAAACAGCAGACGAACCAACACTACAAGAGGATGCATCTTCAAAATGCCATGCATGCCACTGTGGACAAGAGTACATCAGAGAAATTCTGCAGCCTATCAACACAAGGATCAAGGAACATAAAGCGTATGTCAACACTTTTGACCAAAAATCCTCCCTATCTGAGCATACTCTGAACAAGGATCACACTATCAACTGGGAGGCTACCACAATCTTAACAAATAACAACTTGCGCCAAAGAAAACTTCAATAAGCGATTGACATTACAAGGGAACAATCTGCAATAAACCGCGACCAAAGCATCTTCCTAACATGTACATGGGGATTCACTCATCTCGAACATCTATATTCTGTCGGAGGCAAATCCGAGGAGCACCCACCCTACCATCAATCCACTCTTGTCAGAGCCTATCCGGAGAGTCTACACCTATCAGAACCATTCACCGCCCAACCACTTCACACCCAAATCACTGGCCACTTCTAATACTCTCAATCACCATGTCTTCTGCATTTCACATCCAATCAACTGTTCTTGTATCTATAAACAGGCAATTGGCTTTCCTCCTTTTATCAATTTGTATTACTGTTGTCCAATCACTACTTCAATAAAGTCCACAGGCCATTGCTGATTTAACAATGAACTATTAATGATCTTCATATTTGTATCACAAATCATCAATGTATACCACTCTCATGCGAATTCATCTTAAAAACTTAATTTAATCTATCTGATTGAGTTTTCTCGCCATTGGTTTCTTTACTATATAAATGTATCCCATTTTGTTATTTCTTACATTTCAACTGATGATAGTGTAAGTATATAGTCCGAAACGTCTTGTATATTCATATTAAAGAAGTTGTTATCCAGAAAATATCCTTGTTCTAATGTCAAGTAATCATAACTATGTTGGGTTTCATGGGGGTCTTTTTTCCAGAATTTGTCAAAAGTAAACATATACTAACTGAAACTGTATCACTATTTCTTTTGATTATGATTCAATAATCGTAATTATAATCAAAAGTAAATAATTAAACCAATAAATCCTATTTTACTGCAAGAAAACCAAATTTGCTCAGAAACCTCGTTTATCCAGACACATTATCAGCAGTTTGGCCTTTCGTTTTTTTTCAACAAAAAAAGTGTACTTATTTTCATAATACTAATGGACGACAATTGATATATAACTGCCTTAATTTTATTTAAATTTTGTGAACACTAAAATATAATTACTTGATGTGTCTGGATAACAGAAATCACGAGTGTACCCTATCTAATTGAAACATTATTAATTCAAAATGCTCAATGATGACAAAGTGTCATCATTCAGTTTCCTCAAGTATATACCCATAGGGTTCACCAGGAACAAAAATATGTTCTATTGACGCACTTTTCCGGTCACAAGGGCTGGCTGCCGGACTAATTTAAGCGCTGAATCCGTTTATCGTCGCTTGCGACTATATTTACAAACTTATTTTCGCCTTATTTGCTGCACGGTTTGGAAACAAATCTTATTTTGAATTGATTGCACACACAATTTGACTAAGATTAGCTCGTTTTAACGCATTTAAAAGCTTGTAGTAATACGTTCTACGACTTTTGATATTCCAGTCGAGACGGATGACGCCATTTTGTTTACGCCTAGGGTCAAGGTCATCCAAGCGATATCAGCTGATCAGTCATCGTCAGTCAACACGCAATAACTATAATAATACTTATTTTATTGACATGACGGAAAGATAAATACGTTGTATACTTCTCCCTCGGGTAATACGACCTCATGTACCCTTTTTATACCAGACACTGGTACAAAGATGGTACATGAGACCGTATTACCCTCGTGAGAAGCATAACTAATAATGTAATATGTCTTCAATTTGTCCGAGTTATTGAAACCAGCACTAAATTCTTTCGTAAATTAGTCCATCATTTACGTTATGCATGTTATGTCATACTTTTCACGTTTTCCTAGTTTTATGGAAAACGACTAAATTCTTTAGAAAATATTTTGAATCATGGATCTAGCCTTTGAACCAGGAACTAAACACATTATCACAAAGTTATCGGAAATTGTCACTATTTCGTGATTTAATTTTTCCTCTATGTGTCATTTCCCTCGAATATGTTTGCTTGGTTTAAACTGTTCGATTTCGCCTCTCCTTTGGCGTTGACCTTATCAATCTTTCTCATTTTGTTTGAATTAATGTTATAGATGCCATTTTCCTCATTGCCCATGGTGACACCAAATAATTAGACTCTTAAGTTCTGTTACATATCTGCCACGGACGTTCTGACAGTATAACAGGAAGCTTATCTTAATGATTAAGATGCTTTCAAAACTGACGCGTGTACAAAGGCGTCCGTATCACGTTTGTTTGGCCTGTGGTATATTGACAGTGGTTGTTTCCGGTTGTCCAGGAAGTACCTAAAT
The DNA here is from genome assembly GCA_936450465.1 of Gibbula magus. Classification (NCBI taxonomy): domain Eukaryota; kingdom Metazoa; phylum Mollusca; class Gastropoda; order Trochida; family Trochidae; genus Gibbula; species Gibbula magus. The sequence continues at coordinate 41,574,391 of OW388291.1, forward strand.
ATAACAGCGATTCTTTGTAGCCTCAGACGCCATCTTTGATATTTAGGTTTCACGTTACATGTATATGACAGTACTTGTATTCTTCTTTGACAGGTTTATGTGAGTTCTGTGCTTTGAGTATCATATATCTATTGTTAGATAGATTCTAGATAATAAAGCAAGTTATATATCTTGAACTTTTATTGTGCTATAAATACTTGTGAATATTCGGATATAATTTGATTTGATAATGTCCTTTAGTGAAATGTCAATAGTGCATGTAGTTTATAATTATGTAGATACGGTCTTTGCCACATTTCAAGAAAAATAGGTCATTTCATTTAATTACATTTAAAAAAAAACTTCATTGACATTTTGTGAAAATGCTGAGAAAGCGAATTGAAAGGGCTGTATTGTGACAAGTGGAGATTATAATAACAGCTATACTTTAATAAAGAAAATCCATTGCCCTCAGGAGTTGAGTTTTCCTATCGAGACAACTTTCACATCCATTGTAGAATATAACTTGAGAAGAACTCTTCAAATTACAGTGAGCCATTCTATCGGAATTAAACAGAAATTTGAGTTTGTGCATCGGATGTTCGACTGAATACAATAAATATTTTGGGAACAGAGGACTCAAGATTAGTTTAGAGGTTTGAATTTCGAATATGTTACGTATATATATATATATATATATATATATATATATATATATATATATATATATATATATATATATATATATATATATATATAGAAACGTAATATCGACTTGACATGCACATATCTGAATTTAGAAACGTTTTGATCTCAGTTTTGATAAAAGCATATTTATTCAAAACCATTCATGTAAAGCATGCACGGCCCGATCTAGAAAACAATTTCCATTAAACTGCCCAAAATACACATTTCACATCCCCATATCAATCTATTATGTAATGAATATTTATCAAGAACTTGGATTTCAATAACAACAGGATAGGGTGCGTGCTGTCGTCCACCCAACAGTTGATGTGATTGCCATAGACTAGTGCAAACATATAATATCGTACTTGGGCTATTTCAATCTATGACTTAATCGATAAGAAGGCCAGTTCAGACTGTGATATTCCGTTGCAAACGAATCAGCAATCGAAGAATCACGCCGGGCGTATTAATGCAGCAATTGAAGCATTACGCCATGCGTTTAAATGCAGTACTCGAATAATTACGCCATGTGTATTAATGCAGTACTTAAAGCATCAGCCACGTGTAATAATGCAGCACTTGAAGCATCACGCCATGTGTATTAATGCAGCAATCAAAGCATCACGCCATGTGTATTAATGCAGCACTTGAAGCATCACGCCATGTGTATTAATGCAGCACTTGAAGCATCACGCCATGTGTATTGATGTAGCACTTGAAGCATCACGCCATGTGTATTAATGCAGCAATCAAAGCATCACGCCATGTGTATTAATGCAGCAATCAAAGCATCACGCCATGTGTATTAATGCAGCAATCAAAGCATCACGCCATGTGTATTAATGCAGCAATCAAAGCATCACGCCATGTGTATTAATGCAGCAATCAAAGCATCACGCCCTGTGTATTAATGCAGCACTTGAAGCGTCACGCCATGTGTATTAATGCAGCAATTGAAGCATCACGCCATGTGTATATATGCAGAAATTGAAGCATCACGGCACGCGCATTAATGCAGCAATTGAAGCATCACGCCATCTTTATTAAGGCAGCGCTTGAAGCATCACGCCATGCGTATTAATGCAGCAATCAAAGCATCACGCCATGTGTATTAATGCAGCAATCAAAGCATCACGCCATGTGTATTAATGCAGCAATCAAAGCATCACGCCATGTGTATTAATGCAGCAATCAAAGCATCACGCCATGTGTATTAATGCAGCAATCAAAGCATCACGCCCTGTGTATTAATGCAGCACTTGAAGCGTCACGCCATGTGTATTAATGCAGCAATTGAAGCATCACGCCATGTGTATATATGCAGAAATTGAAGCATCACGGCACGCGCATTAATGCAGCAATTGAAGCATCACGCCATCTTTATTAAGGCAGCGCTTGAAGCATCACGCCATGCGTATTTATGCAGCAATTGAAGCATCACGTCACGCGTATTAATGCAGGTTTTTGCCAACATCTTGAAACTGGAATTGCTTTACAGTTCTAGAGTAATTATACATTGACATGGTACACCCCTTTTCCGATCTACACTTGTTACAATGAGTCAATCGAAATGTAATGATTTCTGATTCGGCTTTATGCTTTTCTTAGAACGGTAATTGTCGCGCAGTTATTTCGATATTGATACGAATTTGATTGTCTTGAAATAATGCATACGGACGCCCGAGGACAAGCTCTTAGTGAATTATTGCATGTGCTTTAATGACTGTTTATTGTTACACGAAGTCAGCATGACATAATGTTTATTTTTTGGCTTCGTGCTAAGATATACAACTCTAATATTTATTCCAAAACATGCTATGAAGTAGGAACACAAAGAAAACAATTCAATCACGGACTTCTAAATGTCGATGATATTCAGTGGCGTTATTCACTCGTTTTGACTAAGAAAATATAACCAGTGAAATCATCTTGTGTTTTCGACATTGCTAATGAGTATCGGACATACCATTGTAGGACATGGTTAGCAGTGAAAGAGCTTCACTGACTGAATATGCTTCAATATATGCTCCTTTGGATGGCAAGGAAGTACAGACGTAAATTGTTTCCTGCAAATTGAAGTCAACACGGGCAGCCAGGCGAGTTCAAAGGGTCAACCACGAAACTACCTTTAAGCCGGCATTTCCTGCGCACTTGTTACCCTCAGATTAATTCCGATAATTATTTTCGTATTCATTGATTCTGGTCAAATTAATCACGAATGATTCATAAGGGCAACTTCATATAGAGGAAAGTAATATATTATTCAGTTAAGAAAGGGCAATGACTCAAGAAGAAACCTTGTGTTTGACCTTTTTTGGCCTTTTAAATAATTTTTCAGAACATGTGTTTGTTCTTCAAGTTTTCATGATATTTACAAGAAAACTAGCCTCTATTTAAAAAGAAAATGTATAAATAAACATTTATTTGCTTCGAGTAGTTTTAAAATATATTATTTTCTTTTTGCATTATTTACAGCCAATGAGTTGAAATAGTATACCAAAATGCAACAATATCTGCTGTATCGTAAGTAGGATCAATAATCGCTTAACACGTTAGTGTGTGACTGAGGTATGTAGTCATTAGGGTGTAATAAGAAGATGCTCATTGAATTGAGGAGCTGTGAAGTGCTCAAGTCATTCAGATGGCATGTCTGTATCTCGCCTCTTTGACAGAAACACTTGTGAGACACGAGTCACTCAATAAATCTGCTAACATATTGATCAGACAGAAGCGACTGAGTCGCCCGTTCTGCCCAATTCACTGATTGTCTTGTGTATCAGGTGATGGTATTTACCATTGAGCTGAGCAAGTTGATTGATGGTGTAGCAGATTGTAGTATCATCAGGGGGCCAACCATTTCAGGGAGAGATATTTTATACTTTATTCCTGAATATGAGACAACCTTACCAAGAGTTGTTATCAAAGTTAACTATTTATTCTGTTACCGTGACCCACAAAGTTTACAAAGGAATGAATGAAGCAGGCCAATCCACAGTCCATCTACAATAGCTGTAAATATAACCCTTGTCATAAATTATATAACTATAAACAAAGAAACTTAACCAGTACCTTCATCAACTAGAAGTCATGTCCAAATATATTACAAGAAGAATGAATCCCCCGGGAACTCAGATGCTTCCAATACCCATACCACCTTCAACTGTATATACTGGTCCGCTATGGTAAGCCCCCGGTGTCCAGCTCCAGGCTACGTAAGTCGGATACGAGATAAATCATGACCGTCAGTGTCTTATTTGACAACCGGAAAGGGCTAGTGCTGTCTTCACATGTCACGGATTTCAGGACAAGTCGCAAATGACTTCTGTCTCACAGCGCGGAGAATATAATCCCCTAGTTCCTTTTTCCAAGATGGGCGGAAGGGAATGCAGTCAAGATTTATTTTCATTAGCTCAATGGTGTAAAAACTTTATCTATTTTTGTCTACACCAGAACCGGTCTGGATTTAAACGTTGGCTGCATAATTGATATCACGTTGTTTCCAGAAGCTTCTCTGACAAATCAAGTTTTCATGTTCTTGTAGTTCGACACTTGGTTTTATCAACGAACCATCTAACAATTACTATTTTAGTTTAATTTACATATGGGTCACTTCTCTCTAGCTGAAACATATATGTTGAGCATGTCGTGACAAATTTAAATCCTTACAAATTGGGATCCTTGTATCAAAGAAACCAAGAAACATTTTATTTTTAAGTAAAAAATCAAACAAATTTAAAACATTGAAAATGTGATGAACAGATAACGTTTATATTCAGTTCATACCTGAAAAAAAATCACTCATGTTATGAACGATAACGTGTAAACCATACATGTGAGTGAATTATTGAGATATAAATTCTTTGATTATCAAGGAGATTAAGAAGCAATGACATTCGAATTATACATTGGTACCCTAAACTGCTGGAAGATCGACGGGAGAACAGAACAGAGACACCAGTGCTTCACAAGCGAACCAAGACTGGAATTCAATGTTGTTTGGAAGTAACCACTTTCGGGTTGGCCAGGTCTATCATTAATCACAAGAGCAGCAACCAATAACATAATGACATAACGTTAATCTGTGCAGGAAACTAGCCACGTCGTGGGGATGAGTTTGCCATATTAGGTCGCTGACCATACACCCAAGAGGAAGACCGAGTACAAATGTAGGAAATGGGCATCGATTGCCGAAAGGGGACACAAAGACTACTGATCATAGGATCAGCTTATCAGCTTGAAATTAGAGACCATTTGAATGCATTATCATATGTGAAAGCTCAGTTCGACATCATTAGCATGGAGGTGTCATCAGCTCACCGCGCCTTGTAATGAGAAGCAGTAATCCATACGGCTAAATTAGAGTTGTTACCAGAACACTCACCCTGGCTCGTAATTAACGTCCTGCGTACATGGATATGACGTAGTGTTTGCTTGTACATTCTACTCGGTTGTATGTAAGAGATTGTTGTAAGTAAGCTGATTATCGACTAGTAAGCCCTTGTAAATAGTATCTCTGCTCGTTTGTATTTTTAAAATCTCTCTCTCTCTCTTCTCTCTCTCTCTCTCTCTCTCTCTCTCTCTCTCTCTCTCTCTCATTCAGATCTCGCCTATGTCATGGGAAGATGATTTGTTAACAATCATATATTAACATATTTATTAGTTAAGGTGTCTGTATTAATCATCAAGTCAAATTTTTATTCCATGCCTTCTCATTGAACATCGCTTGAGACTCTCTAAATTGTGAGAAATATAATTGAATATCGAAATTTGATTTATTAACAGACAAGATAACATAAATGCCGATGTTGTGGTGTTGGTCGCCCAGTGAACACCATTCACAGTAAGTGAATGAAGCATGTAAGGGAACTAGGTACATATAGAAGGAGAAAGCAGTAAATCTAAACTACTCCATGCAAAACCTTAGCAGATGAGGGGGCACCGTGACCTTTGGGTACAGGACAGCTGCAAGCAGTTCTTGTCTCTATACTCGGGCACCTGTCTTGCAAATATGCTCCAATTATTTTCTCCCACGTGATTTGATTATCCATTGCATGTAATTATGGAGAACCTTGTACAATACGGGATGAGTATTCGAGACGGTTAATAGATCGTGGTAGTTCTGAACTTGTTTAATACAAGAAACAGAAATGTTATGAAATTGATAAACATAATTCAAGATATAGGACTTAATAATGAGATTTGAATAATAAGATATGTTTGTGTTGTTTACAACTATAATTGTTAATATATAAATGTAAAAAGGGGAGACGTAAAGAAGTAGTATAAGGGGATAATTTTAAAAAGAAAATTTAGAACAAAAGTTCATTAGAAAATTGAGTGCTTATGTACGATCTTCAAATATGATGGAACTGTTTTACATATTTACAGTGATAATATTAATTCTTTAATTTCATCTAACCCTTGTAAATATGTCCAAATCGGATCAGTGTCATGTTGAGTGATAGCAAGGATGAACCTGTCTGTTGCCGCTGTAACAGTGTTGTTGAAAGAACTCCATAACCTATAATACAAGGACGTCGTGAGCCAATTTGTTACGTCAAGCCATCGTTTCATGACGTCAACATCTTTAACTTTAACTATTGAGCATAAGCAACATGTTATATTCACATTAATCAGTGAAAATACCATAACTGAAGATTTATAGCGGATTTATTTCATTGCTATGATTATGTATTTTTCTTCAGATGTGGAAATGAAAGTCTCAAATTGGATCAAATGGAGTTTTTGTGTTTTGTTTAAAAAGAAGCAAAAAATTCAATATTATACTTCCAATAAAATTAATTCAATGATATAAAAAATTGTATTTAAACATTTAATTTTTTCTTGTAATATGAATTTGCACAATGCAAAAACAGTCCGATGCTGCAGATTATGACAGAAAATGGCAGCATTCTTTGGTGTATCATCGATCATATGACAGGAATTACATATATAAAAAAAAAATAAGTAAGAAAGCACAATGACCCTTTGTTGAGATATCGTTCAATAAAGAATATAGAACATTGCAGAAACACTGATAATACCATCATAAAATATAATTATCGTCAAGATCTGAAATTAGCTACTGTAGGAACGTTTATTATGAGTTATCTCCCTTTGACTAGTTTTAAGTGGTTGTTGTGAAGGTATAGATAAACAAAGAGGACAATGCTTTAAAGACAAATAGATTTATAGAATCCGCATATTTCCTTTTCTGTGACTAGTTTTTCTTCTATCAAATTCAATTAGGTGAACATAAATATTCTCAACTGAAACGTACATTCTATTTTGGCAAAGTTAATCAAACATCAATTAAAGGAAATTAACACAGGAATAGAGATGCTTATTCGGGTAGAAGGGACAAGGATTTCCAAGATAGAGCGTTGAGATATTTATATAAGTCCATTTCCGATGATTTCCTAGTGTTTTACACGGCGGCAAATATATCGTTGTTCACGTCTTTCTCATAAGGTCAAACCCGACGTCATACCTGCGCCGTGTTTTGCCGGAGGGATGTTGGACTGCAGGCTTGTTTATCTCTGGAAAGGTTACCTTTGTAGAGACTAGACGTGTCTTGTCTTGCCTTGACGTCAGCCAGCTCTACTCGCTTCTTCCTGGCAGCCTAATAAGACGGAGATATGCAATACCAACTTGCATACCTTGAACAGCAAGATTATACTTTAGTGCTTGAATAACTCGCGTCGACGAGGATAATTGCAAGTTTGTGTCGGAATAATATCCTCATGTTTTCATTTTATTTCCCACTCGATAGAGATGGACTCACAAGCTACATATTCATATACATGTATCCAAAACGTAATGGTAACACTATAATGGTGCTTCTTATTTTTGTTTATTGGTGGTGGTTAGTTCTATCTATTGAGTTTCGAGTTATTGAGATATCCTTTATAGAAATATGTTTGGTGGAATTCGATGCCATGACAATAATCCTCCCCATAAACACTTTTCATCACCTACTCGGACTTTATTAAGTTTGACACGTTGAGGCACAGCGACCAATTCAATATCCGGCCTTGTGTTACTGAGTAATAAAATAATGTGTAAATATTATACATCAAGTCTCTCTACGCCAAAGATAATACAATAACGTTATGACTAAAATATTTTTTAATTTTCTCGTAAAAGCGAGGGAATCTGATATTGCACACAAGGTGTGTTCAAGGCGCACATTTTCTTTCTGTCATTCAAATATACACTCCAGTATAGTATAGACTTTGTTGTTCCAAATATTGTAAATATTTGACTTTTTGCATCGATTTGTTAATGTTGATATTCAATAAAGCCATTCACATATGCCATACGTCGTCCACGTGACCAGTATCTACACACATCGTTTTCAAAATCTACTTTCCCTATTTGGTAGTGTGGAATTAGTCAAAGAGTACGCTGTACTCACCAGGCAGTTGGAACTGGTCTTGCACGTGTTTCCGTGGCATGCATTTTACGGATACGTTGACGAACAGACGGATGTTTTGTTATTATTTAACACGTCGTTGAGGGGAGGATTTTGGACAAGTTCATCAATCAAGTATATAACCTCTCTCTCTCTCATCATTTGTATTGCAAATCCTCATTGTATGGCCCTCTCATGCTTTTAAATCCTGAATGTAAAACTTACTCATGTATTTTAATCTCTTTGGTCCAGTTTCCTCGCAGTTGTTAACATTCTGTATAAATGTACCCTACCTTGTTATACGCCACAGTCCAGCTGATGAAGGAGTGAACATATACTCCGAAACGTCTTGTTCTACACAATAAAGAAGTTGTTCTTCAGAACATCTTGTTTTCTTATCACTTAGACAGATTGAAAACAAACGATCGAAAGAAGGGAACTAAACACGTTATAACAAGTCCCGCTCGCAAAGAGGAAGAAACATACTCCTTCAATATGCAAAGACGTTAAGCAGACACAAGATGAGGTTGTAAATGCAGCAGGAGCGACTAGATCAAAATACACTACGTGTGTCACCCATTGGTTGTTATGTACATTTGTGGTAATTATCCAGACAGTTTGCAAACAAAGAATACCATGAAGGACAATTGATACATGATGACATATCGCACCTCCCCAAAAGTAACTTAATATCCATTCAACAGAAACAGAATGAGAACAGCAGCTACTATGCCTGCTGACCAAGTGTTCTAATGGCAGGCAATGTGTTGGAGCTTCTCCAGGAAAGAAATATCTACGGATAATAAAAAACGGGTGTTAAGTCCAAATCCATGGAAACAAAAACAAATATCAGAAATCTGCAAATATTCAAAAGGCACCTCTCCAAAATGAAGCAATTCAAGTGCAAAGTTTCAACATGCTGAAATAATGATTTTTTATAGTTCTGATACAGAAACCAACCAAACCCTGTATGGAGGTCAAATCTAAAAATATTCAGAAAATATCAAAATTCACCACTTCAGTAAAAGGTAATACATATGTTGCTATTACGGAATCTGCTCCAGAAAAGATTCGGACGGACATGAGGACAGGAGGATGACGGTTTTTTGTATTACCCGAGCGGTAGCTGTTTTACCATCCTTATGTTTTAATTGCGTGAAATTAGTCAGTAAACATCCCACTTCTCTTATGGCGGTGAGGTTTCGTTACGTTATATACATTATTTCACAGGCGACGAATAAAGAAACAATGGTTACCAGGAAAAGGTGATGTGATATGAAACATAGTCGCCGCTTTTGGTACAATTTCAGTATAAGTATGTATAAGTAAGTATGTAAGTATAAGTATGAAGATCCAGTTAGATATACAGACAAGATACCGCAGGTAGATTCAGCAGACAGGTAGTTGGTGGTCAGTCATCACGCCGTTCTGACGTCCATCCAATAAGCAGTAGATCGATAATATAACTCGTCACTCTCCTTGTCAGCCAAGATTGTAATCTAGATAGTGAACTAGAAACAACATATAGCGTGATTAACATCTAACATTGATTAAATTTGCTCCACAAACTGTGAAGTGTATTGACTTTAAAAGTTAGACCCAATATTGTAGAATATATGTATGCAATCTTCTGTGTACAAAACCGTCCCGTTATTTGTCCAACGGCTGCCATGTCACAGATGGTTGCAAAAGCCTGACAATAATACGTCACCGACTTACCTGCTCCTAGTGAGTTCCAGATCCCTAATCGACCAGCAAAAGTTCTGTCAGAAATATCTTAATGTCAACAGGAAAGTTTTGAAATCATGCCCGAAATATGTAACTTTCCTTTTATAACTGATTGTTTGTGAGAGAGTTGAAGCCTTCACTTGCAAGATAGGCTAACTTGGTTACGTAGATAATAGATTGCCTAGTAGACACCTTTGTAGATAATTTGATTGTAAGGTGGCGTTCAGATGTGTTTTCTGCATGAGCATGTTCCCTATAAAGAATAAGAAACAGGCGGACAAATTCAAGAAAAGAGTTACCAAATGTAAACAGCTGCGCCATGATTGACGCTGTTGTTGGTTTGAAATGAGATTGGCATTTCCATGACTTTATACTTACCACGAAAAACCAGTGATGAATGAAACATTTCAGTACTGAAGCTTACAGGAAGTGTTTTGTTTTCACAACGAGCACCTGCAACATGCTTCTGTTTCAGTCCTGGAACCAACGGTCAGTAACCTGACTTCCTCTTCAAGACTGACGTGCTGTTTGCTGCAGATATGGAAATGTCAAGCTCAATGGAGCTCAGTGTAAATACTGCACATTGTCTATGTTATCAACTCAGCCCCGCAGCTAATCAGTAAACGTCATTCTGAAACATAACCTTAACCTTTCCATGTTTTCCGCCAGGATTTTTGAAAAATAATATTAAAAAATAGAGCCATGGGCTCTGTAGCTCATCAGGATTTATATTGTTTAATGATGAAGACTGATTTTTAGGTCATGGCTTGAGGCCCTTATTTGGGGCACCACAGGGTCACCATATCAACAATTTAGAATCCCCATTGGCTAAAGAGTATGCACACAATATTACAGCCTTCTAGGTCTCTTTGTTTTGGAGGAGAAGAAAATATATATTTTAGGTCATGGCCTGTGAGGCCTTTATTTGGGACCCCAGGGTCTCCAAATGTACAATTTAGAATCCCCATTGACAAAGGGGTCTGTACACAACTTTTCAGCTCTTTAGACCTTTTGGAACTGGAGAAGAAGATGAAAATAGGTTTTTAAGGATGTGACCCCTGTGACCCCATTTTGGGTCACGGGGTCACGAGATCTACAATTTAGAATCCTCATTGGCCAAGGAGTCTGCACATAAAATTTCAGCTCTGTGGAGTCATTGATTCTGGAGAAGAAGTCGAAAAAGCGAAAAGTTTACGGACGGACGGACGGACGCCGGACGCCATGCCATGCCATTAGCCCATCGGGCCTTTCAGGCCTAATGGGCTAAAAAGTAATGATTGTTATAGGTAAAACTAATCCCCACAGGTAATCAATAAACGCCATACTGCAACATAACCTCATATCTCAGTAGACATTTAATTTTCTTTCTTTATTGTCCCTAGGTAATTTGGAAAAATCACAAACAGTACGACTGCAATAGGTAAAGTTAAAGTGAGGAATTCTTGGGTTTGTGCCAATGGAACCCGCGGCAGCCACTGTGCAGCGCCAGTTCAATCGTTGTTCTATCCTTATAATGCTGAGCGCCAAGCAAAGAAACAACAACTATGTATGACGCGACCGGGAATCGAACCCCGACCTTCTACCAACTGAGCTGCATCCCCGGACCAATCTAATCTAAGCACCAACAACATTTCACGATATCGACGCGTACAGTTCTCACACAGCTAGGTGCGTCCCGGATTGGTTTTAAATTGATGTACCCTGACAATGCATGATACAGACATCAACGATAACATTCTCAATATTAAATTTACAGTTTAACTTTTTATTTCATCAAACTAACGATCTAGACAGTGAACACATTACTTCTCTTCAAAGTATTCATAATCAATAACATATTTACCCAGACAGTTAAAACCCTTTCGAGTTGAAAGCACATTTATCAAGATTTACCCCCCATGTTCAAGATGCATTTTGTACTGAACTATTAAGCACATCAATCAACCGATAAAGCATTCTATCAATCTCCAGCCACGCAAGATAACCAATGAGAGACGAATACGACATAGCGGCTGGAACTGATATACCATGGCTGCCTCTCATCACCGCGATCCCTTTAAGAGCGCTGTGGAGAAGCTTAAGCTTTAGTCTGAAATATTATATCAGTGACTGCCGGTTTGGCGAATCTGGTACTGAAGGATGCGAGGGCAGATAAGTGGAGGGTTATTGTTGACTAAGAGCCTATTGGATTGAACTCCGGCTGACCATGGAGTAGCTGTCTACCTAATAAACACGCAATTGATAGTGTCGCTCTCCTCGTAAGTGCCGAGCTCTGCCAATTGCTTTTCCTCTTTCCTGATATGTTCTTAGTCTCTCTCAGCTTCCCCCCTACCATCTAGCGTAATTACACCCCAGATTTGTCTCATCCCCGTGTTTACATACATAATGTCCAGGGCCAAGGAGACATGTAGTACACCAAGCACAGCGCGTTGTTATAGAGCGCCTCTTGATGAAACGATTTGTTCAGTTACATGTACATGGAGTAAGGTGACTTGGATCTGAACTCCCTTGCACAAACCAACCGTATCAATGAGCTTACCTGTGGCTTCATTCTAACATTAAACTAAGGCTACCTTAGTGAGTAGAGTCACATTAGGACTTTACACACAATAATTAGTTACTAATGTCTGATTTAGTCACAGTCACATCAGGGCTTAATATAACATTAGTTTTCATTTACTTACATATTGGAAGAGGTAGAAATAACCCATTCTTTAGGCAAGGAACGTTCTCTATCTATAGCATTGTCATTAGCATTGGAAATCTAGTTATATCAACGTTTAGAAGGCAGTTGACAGTGTATAACTGCCACACTGCCATTGACTTCTATAGTGCAAAAACGTTCTTTCACCAAAAGAGCAAATGAATATTTAGACCTAAAGACTGCTCACCCCAGCCCGTACTGGCACATTGTTAGCCTCCAAGCCTTGGTTGTTAAGGGAGATAGATTTTCAGAATGACTTGGGTTGTTTACCCTCAAACATCATATCCTTATGTATGGTTCCCACTGCCTTATCACTGGGCATCGATGGACTTAACTATAGACCCAGTTACAGAGGACATGGACTCATAGTCAACCTTGCTATAGTTTCATGAATCTCATGGACTATTGTAAAGGGTGATATTAAATGACTGGTTGTGCATGCCTTTGGTCTCCTTTAAAAAAGCTGCATTTGCTACGGTTAACTTGATAGAAGACGGATACCATTTCCTCTGTGTCTGACAAGCCTACCACACTTTGAACAATAAGTATATGAGGAAATATACTTGAAACAACATACTTTTAACAAATTATGTATTCATTAACCTATTTTAGAAAATCTCTCAATGTATCTATACCTTTCTACGTAGAAAAAATGTACACTCTACTGCCTAAACTAATATGTATATACAGCCGGTAGCATGTATGACCTTTTAATTACAAAGGAAGTTTGATACTACAGTATCCTGAACTTCTTTTAAATATTACACTAAGATTGTGTTTGTGAATAACTATTACCTTAGTACTTTGTGGACAGAGGTCTTATAAACCCTGCTTCCATTGACTTACATGAGTATTACTACAGTAATGCTGCCATAGAAAGCGTCACAAGGGACACTGCTACAGACCGATGGTCATTCGCACAGGGTATTTTCATAGAGCTGAAAATAAATACACAAATTAGAGATTATTAACCAAGTGTGTTTCCGTATCATTAATATAATATTTTTGGAATAAACATTGTATTATACGAGCCTTTGGCGAGCATAATACATAATGTGTTATGCCATAACAGATGATTTCGTGTTTACGACCTTCAAGCGGAAATACTCGGGTAAACTCCCGGTTACACTTTTCATTGATTCGCATGAAAAGAGTGGAATTTTGCAATAGTAGTTCGATAACACCCTCCATTATATGATGATGTTTAGTTATCAAACTGCCAACTTCTCACATATAACTAGTATTTGCAATACACGGTGTCTGGAATATAAAGGGTTCACCTTGTCTGATACCTTACATCAGTATCGATGGTCCCATTGAACAATCTTATGTGACTTATCCACAAAGCAATCAAAGCTAAGTTAATCCGTATCTCCAATTCTTAAACACGCTGTTCGCCCTGCAGAACTTCTGCCATTCATTAATTCTAATTCGATACATATCAAAGCTTTTCTTACACGAGAAAACGTTTCTGAAATAAATGGCACGAACTCTTTCTTGCATGTAATGTAAATGTCATAGATGTAGCGAGTTCATATATTTTCGGAAAATATCACCACATGTTATTAGTTTTGCTGAGTGACATCATTTTTCATGCTACATTGTTTATGCTTCAGTGCGTGTAATGAATGATAATGCACCAAACTCAGTGTAGTATGTCGTTACTTAACGTATGCGGAACGATCTGATTAAATCTACTCCCTTCAAAGGAATATGTTTCATAAAATACATAATAGTGACTGATTATTCAATTAAAGCTCAAGGTTGCGTTTATAAATCCATAAATTAGATTATTGGCGGCGGAAACAACACAGTGTGCGCCATAACTTATCTGATGGGCCTTGTGTTGTTCAAGCCCTTCCTCGTTATCAAGGTGGTGTGGTGGTCTATGTGACATTTCATTACGTCACCACCGTCTTCAAGTGGCTATTGTTCGTGAATGTTCCTGCAAATCAATACGCCATGTACACCTGCACAGCGTAACACATGCACTGTCACATCCTGGCGTGTTTACTTTACATCACGAAGCCATTATATCGGTTATGTGTAAATGTTACGGCAAGATGGAGTCACGATATGTGGTGCCATGTTAAGCTTTATCCATCAACGACTCGCCACCAGCGGAGCTCATGCTGGGATTTTATGGCGCTTCCTTATTGCTTCGCCCGCTGTGATGTTTGCCAAGTTTCGTTCATTAACTCTGGGATTGTTGATAATAGTGATAAGGTCAATCGGTATAATCCTGCTGGGATGATGTTTGTCTTCCGGCACCAGATCAGGAAATATAATCGATGTCATGTCTATCTTTTATTTTCAACATTGCAATCATGTCTGGACAATTCATAACATATTTGCCGGATGGTGATTTTCTATGGCTTTTTGATCCAATATTGGCAACGATTTAGTTACATTTCTTATCTAAGACTGTTTTTTTTTTTATCATTCTCTGTAATGTCCACATGATGTGTTGAAATCCTTAGGTAGAGTTCTGAAGATAATATTAATATAATGTAATATTATGAAGAAATATGCCTATCCTGCATGCTTTACTGTTGCTAACCTTCTGGGTCCCACTCAGAAACATATTTCATGATATAGTTTGAATGCTGTTCCACCTGAAAAAAGGTTGTTAAATTATTCATAAATTGATATAATAGCTAGCATTGGAAGGTCAACTGGTTTAGCGCGTTACCTCATTAAACTCTTCAGTAAAACCCCAGCATCAGGTCACTTAGTGTGTTTTGGTTTCCACAGTGTTCCTGCTAAGGATTGGAAATGGGTTGTAAATAAGTCATGAATTCAGTAATCCCTAATGATAGTGAAGGTAACCTTTATAGATTAAGTGCGCTGGAAAAAAGCACAGTAGATATCAAAGTAAAAAACTCCCTGGTTTGCCTAGGATAAAAAGATGGGTAAATTAAGTCACAAGATTTTATTGCATTGGCTCTACGAGTAGCATTTTATGTACATATGACATTCAAATACTTTCTAAACCCCTCTGTTACTCGGAAGAACTTCCATTATTTGCTGGTGTAATGGTTATGTTACCCATTTTTACTAATTCCTGTTTCTGTATATAATTGCTGATTTATTGATGTCAGATGTTAATACTGGTCTGCCTGTTGTGTAGAGCAACAAATACGTCATCGTTGATACCAGGCTGGCGCCATTCAAGCTATTTTGCACAGTTTACTTCCAAATTTACTACTGTTTAAGAATGCACTAAATTTTGAGATCTATTTAGGGTATGCCTTTCCATGATTGTGCTGAAGAAGAGTTTAGGTTTCTTCTCAACCTTCCGGCAAGTTCTTGCTTTGGATTTTTACTTATTTTTTAATCGACAATAAAATCTTTCCAGATCCAAAGTTGGTCATATATTCTTTATACAAAGTTCACGTTATATATTAATTCAAATTTCGTCCAGGGCTTTTCTGAAAAGTTGATTTTAATCATGTTGAACTATTTTGACTCATTTTTGTCAATCAGTGTAAATGGTTCTAGCTTACTTCCGGCTTTTCCTGTAAGATTCTTTTTAAGTACTCTTATGAAGTATAGTGTCAGGCTAGTTAGATACGTGTAAGTACAGCACCCTGTAGAATTGATATATGAGGTGTTGCACTCGATGACACTGCACGGTGGATCTGCATTTAGTCATTGCTTTACACTAACTGGGAGGAAGCGCATTCAATTACTTCCATCATCTCCGGGTAACAGTTTACTCAACGAGTATATTTGGTGCTCATATGGTTAAAACGCTGACAACCATTCTCATTATTTTCCTGAAAAACTACAACATGTTTTCATTTGTAACATCCTGTCGTTCTTATCCGAAAAGTATCCCGTTGCATTAATTGTACGCTCCACATCCAGTAATAAGGACAAATTGCTGTCCAATTCCATCCTTACAAAAACTAACCAAAATCTCACATTACCGGCTGATGCTATGAATATTCCCGGCGTGCGTCGTCTCAGCTGTCGGTCGGGAGCAGATGAAGCACCTTGCTGTAAGACAATCGAAACGAGCAAATCGATCTGCGAGCTTGTCAGCACTCCACTTGGCCCCGCCGTGCTGTCATACATTTCCCTTACCAGGTATGACAGCCAAAACGCGGAGTAATTGAAATCGGGACATGTCGAGCAGGTTGAATCAATGTGTGCACAGGTTTTGAGCGTCAGGGCTTGGTAATGACCCGCTGTACTGATGTAACTCCCCAGTTTCACTTTGAAGTGAATGGCAAGAATTAGTGTTTTCATATCGATAAAAAATACGTATTGGAATAATATGAATGAAATATGAAATATATGAGTTGCAGGAATATGCATGAGAACATGTTATTTTTATGAAAATGTCGTTTATGTGTATGATAATTACATCTCCGATACATTTACAAAAGAATAAAACGCATAATATAAATTCATAAAGCTATAATTGATTGAAACAACTTTCAACACAGACGTATTTTAATACTTCATTTCAAATAGATTTTAAGTTGCATAAATGTATTTATTATATTACTTGTATTTACTGACATTTGTTCAAATTTTGTTCAACATTGGTGATATATTATGCGATACAGAATTAGCTAAATTAATCAATGACGAGGCACAAGCCATAGTGTCAAATGAACAATAGCTGACCGATAAAACAGGCTCCATATTGATTTATACTGACGGTTATCACCTGAAACTCCTACAGCGCCTGTTCCCTACCGGAGCATACTAATGGGACCCGCTAGTCAAGGTTGTTGAATCGACGTAACATAAAATCGAACCTTTTAATTCAATATGTTTCCAATGGGCATTATAGCATGTGGATATTTAATTTGTGTTTCGAAAAACAATGAAGAAATAGATTCATTACAATGAGTTTCATTAAATGTGACCATTTTGTTCTATGTGCATAAGCCACCAGCTTCGATGTGGGTTGATGCTTTGCTCTGAAGGTGTGGCATCGAATCTCGCAAGGGGCAAGCATTTGGGTGTTCGGAAAAAAAGGCCTCGGAAAAAAGTATCGGTAAAAAAGTCCTAAATTTACCTAGGAAAAAAAGTCCTCGGAAAAAAAAAGTACTAAAAACTTATATTGTGTCTTTTTTCATTCTTGTATTGCCATATAACAATGTAATAGACAATAAATAGATACAACAATGTATTTGACTAAGTAATAAGAACTTAATCTCTGTTTTTTTAATCATTTATCCAACTGCAAATATCACATTTATTCACTTCATGATGGACATTTATTATTCAAACATTTGACTTGATACAACATTTGCACTATGTTTTTCAGACAGTGTGATCCCAAATATAACGATTTGTTCACTGTATAAACGTCATGTGTTTCTAATACTTCAGGCAAGTTCGAACCTTTCATGGAAATTTCAAGAAGCCGTGACACGGCCATGTTGACCTATTCTCCTGACATGTAATGACGAACATGCCTGGAACCAGTATTACACTGTAATCACTATCATGCAATCGGTATTGGTGTTATCTAGCTTTTGTAAGGTAACGACAAAGTGTCACAATCTGTATTGACATTCAGATTGCCAGTACAGTTAGTGCTCACTGTGTGTTAAGGATTGTGCACATGGTGTCTGTCTCTATTGAGGTGTAATAAATACTGGGATGCTGTTGCAGTTCGATAGAGGCATGTATACCATTAATTTCCATAATTATCGTGGGATGTCGGTTCGTCCACACCTGTAAGTGTTTGACACGAAGCAGGGACGCTGGTTATATATATATAAGGATAATTTGTGAAACTCCCCATACCGTCTTAAAGATATTTTGTAATAGTAATAAAAAAAAGAAGCAAATAGAGAAAATATATTTTCTTTTCATGCGAGAGCACTTGTATTAACAACAGATTGTTAACAAACATGATTTGGTATATGATAGTTTTATAGTTTGGTTAAATACATTTATGTTGCTTGCATTCGCATCGTATGTTTCAGGTACGTCAGTCGTGAGTACATCATTCATTTTTAACAGAAGGTGGTATCGACTTTCTGAGTTTATAATCTAAATTATTTTGTAAAACCACGAATGGATGATATTGCAACAATTGTGCTATTAACAAGTTAATATGACGCCTCTGACGCCAATTACTCTCTCGCCTGTTGTTGATATTTACCGGCAGCTTGATACTTTTTGTTTTCATTTTTCATAGTATGTATGGTTACATCAGTGTAGGAAGTGTCTTGTTTAGCATGTTTCTAAAGCGAAAACGTTTGTCCTTTGTTTATTACAAGATTGTTTGAACTTTAGTGAACATGAATTAATGGCTAATGACCACAGTTAAACATGTGGCTGAAGTCCGGTAATTCGAAG
Organism: Gibbula magus; assembly: GCA_936450465.1. Taxonomy (NCBI): domain Eukaryota; kingdom Metazoa; phylum Mollusca; class Gastropoda; order Trochida; family Trochidae; genus Gibbula; species Gibbula magus. Next base: position 41,593,236 of record OW388291.1, read on the forward strand.
TACACGCACCGGCTGATGACGTCATGGGTATATTTCTTGATCAGTCTGTAAATTGCAATCTGTATGACGACACTCCATTCTCTTAAATACATTGTTTTTTTATACTAATGGTAAAAATGGTTGACACTCCTAAACAGAAAATGGATTTTAGCAAATTAAATGCATGGACAATTAATATTGTTCGATATTATGGTATTTTCGAAATCAAATGATGTAAACACATGATGTAAACTATAAAATACTTGCCATGTATGTATTTTGTGCGAATGAGACTCCATGAAAGATTTTGTATATATTTGGGTTCAGTAGAATTGTTTTTTTCAAATGTAACTTTTTATTATTTATTAGAACCAAAATGAGAACACTCAAACACTGTAACAATATGCCAATGCCAAAATCTCAAGACAAAGGGGATGGACTCTTTTGAATAAAGTTCATTTTTTTATATTCTTCTTTCTTTTGTATTTTAACGTACAAGTGGAGAAAAATACATACAGTAGTAACATGTTTTACCAGAAAGATTATCGAAACTGATACGTTATGTTGTTTATACATGTATAACATTTCATTCCTTTAACTATTAGGGGTTGTCAACCATTATTACCATGAGTATATCTCTACGTTGATTTGTTTGGTACCGAGCACAATTCACTTACTTTAATGAATCTCGATGTTGATTACCCATATGACATTGCTATTGAACATGGCACTACATGGAAAACATGGATGTCAATGTTCTATTGTAATGTCTAACACACTGGCACGTACATTCTTAAAGATATTAAGCTTTTGGTAACAGCATATGCATTCTTCTGGATTTGATAGAATTAACGACGTGTAACAATGAGAGGCCATCATATAGGTAGTGGTAGATCACATTCCAGGATATTCAGCGCTAATCCGGGGACTAACAGACTATCTGACTACAATTGTGACACCGATTAAATTAATGCTATCTCTCCCATATGACGCACAGAGTTTAGTCGGGACAGCAAGACTATTCAATACCAGATTAACACTTTCAAACAAGAACAATTCAGCGTATTTTGTAACGAGTGTCCCCTAATCGTTCTGTGTTTACAAGCTTAACGAGGAGGGCAAACCATCACATCACCTCTCTCTACAGACCAATATACGCCCTATTAAACTGTTGTACAAGCCACCCCAGTCGACCGGCGCCCGTCGACCACACGGTAACACTAGATATTGAGTACTGAATGCGTCCCTCGTGGCGAATGAAGATCATTTGACGTCGATGATGAGGTAGGGCTCAAGGTGTAGAGTGGGTAAGGACCGATGTACAATGCGTACATTCATTACAGCAGTAATTGAAACATTATTAAATGATAGTGTTTCAATGAGACGGGCCTGTTGTAAGTTCGAGTGAAATTAGATGCTTGATAGTTTGAATGAATAATCAATACACGGGCTTATAGCTAGGTAAAGATTAGTAACGAGAAGAGATGCGAGGTATTTATTTATGTTACCTACATCTCAGGACAGTATAGATGTGCAGTTTTGTAATGAATAAAAAAAATAAAAATATATTACAGTTGAATTGGCGACTCTACACAAAGCAATTCTTTTTTGGTCTTTTTTAACATGTTATATCCCCTGATTCTACAAAACATATTAATTTCGTTTTTACATTTAATTTGGTAAATTTTGTTGACCTCGTTCTACATAAAAGACAGATCTGAGAACATTGAAATCAAATTATGTAAACATTTCGTGTAATTAGCTGAGATCTATTATGAAAATTGACATGATAATTTGTGACACATGTCAACTGTGATGTAGAATTGAATGTCAAGTAATTCTGACATTTGATCTATACCTCTCCACATTCATTCATCAGCTGATAGAGTTGTCTGTCCTTAGTTCAAATATCGACCAGGAGGTAAAATGAATTACATCCGCTAAACCAGTTTCTAGTTCCACTCACGGAAACGCCCGGAGTCGCAGGTCGGGGCGACCATCTCGAGTGTTCTTCACACTGCCAGTTGGAAATCAATTCGAAATCCGATTTCACATGTTAATAGTGGAGTAATTAAATCAAATTTTATGGTGTGTGATATAATTGTCCCCATTTGAATAAATCAAAACAGGAAAAGAAACTGTTGAAAATTCCAAATGGAAAAGTTGGAATTCTGCAGAGGTTGTCTTCGCGTAATTGAAACAAAATGTCCGACTATCAATATCGCACGTTTTAGCTTCGGATCGGAAAAGAATATCGGAGAGAGAACCGATTAATCTTGAAGACAAATCCTATCCATAAATAAACGTCAAAACATCGCTTTTCGTCCCCGGTGACTCTGAGAAACAGAAGCAGGAGAAGCCGAAGTAAGGAGACCCTGCTGGCTCTCAACCCTTCCAACTTCTCTTGGATATTAACAGTTATTTATGTTGATAAAGATTCGCTGTGAGTGTGAGAACATTGACAGCTAGGCCAGTGAATTGTGTATATCCCTCGTTTTGTCCTACCCGCTCTCAGACTCCTCCGACGAGGTAACCCTTTACAGGCACTAGTCAAATCTTTCCAAAACAAGTGTTTGATGGGCAACAGGAAACATTGATTAAATATGACATTTCACTCATTTATCTGGTGCGTCATACTATTACAGGGAACACTTACGTGTGTGTTAAGACTTCTCCATTCTCTACAAACCGGAACTAGTTTCTGAATCTTTGTAAGGTGGTCTCGGTAGGTATGCATACCATAGCCATAGCATAGCGATTCCTTCATAAGTTCCTATTGATTTAGCCAATCCATGTCCATTGAAGATTTTTTGAAATTGAATTCTGCTAATTTCTAAAATTGCTAAAAAAAAAAAGCAATAATTCCATTTTAGCATATTTAGTATGACCTGAGTGGTCGTTTCACCATTACACCACTTGTTCATTGAACTTGTTTTAAATAAACAAAATAAACATTAAGTAGACACTGCCATGTCCTCTTATATCTCCATTTCCATCTTCATTACAAGGTGAGTTAACGTTACACTGAGGACACACTTAATTGACAACCTTGGCATTTCCCTGATATTTTCCGTGTAACTGACAGTCTCTAAATATGATTTTATAGTCGCCTTTGTTCTCTGCTGCCACTAACTCAGTTACTCTAATAAGAATGTGACGTCATAAGGCTCTAATTGACAGGTGCGCGTTCTAGTTTCCAGTCTTCTTCACAGACTACTAGGTTCATCCTCATTAGTTCAATTATTCTGGATAACCAAACTGTTTTTGATTTGTCAGGAGAATTTTTTAAAAGTGTAGCTTTGAAACATTTGCTGGGTCCCCTTTCACAAAACATCCTTCAATAAGGTTATCTTTAAATCCCATTCTTTAGCATTACAACAAAGTAACCTTGGTGACATATGGGGGCCTTAGGCCCAAAAAAATTAAAACTATAAAAATATATCCGGTCTTTACGGACTGACATAAATGATGCGATGACGCGATTTTTTAAATGTTATTTACGACATTTCTTTCTTTTCTTTTTTTTTTATCTCGAATGAAGAGATACATTCCATTCTATACAAACTTCTTACCGGTTAAAAAACTAAATTTACACATTAACAAATGTTTATATCAATAAGGCACAAACGCTCTTAGATATGTGTTAATTACTATTCCAAATTGTCAATATACGGTGTGGTAGAAAATTCAAATCTGTAGCCTGGCATTTATCGCGATTCTCAATTATGTAAATGAAGTCAACACAGAGAAGAAGATTACTCATTTTCCACTGATTCTCTGACCAACTGTTTATATTAGACTATGATCAGATCAGTCTCTACCCTTTCTTGTACACGTTTTTGATACACTACAGTCAGCGAGAGTCTACCTTTGGACAGCCACATGGTCTTTTTTGTAAACATGTGAGAAGAAATTTTCATTTCCAAGTGGTAGATTTTTTTCGAGTTTTGAATATTCAATTTTACTGAGCCTGCATAAAGCATTATTCGTACCCAATGCGTCATCTGCTATCGGATGTATGACTTAAGACGCGGTGAAATAACAATGAATTCCTTCGGAACCTTAATGTATTTGGAGATCAGTTTTCATCGCCTGCCCAGAATGACATTTGCATGGACCGTCTATATTTTCATGACGTAAGTCAGATGCTAGCATCGCATGTGTCTATCAGCTCTGTATCCATATGGAGGATCTGATTCCATTATAATGTATTAGTAAGTCTGGGTTGTCTGTCTATAAGAAGTGATGCTGATACATGCAAGTCAATAAGAAACGTCCAGCAGTCAGTGATACTGTTGAATATGTGGTGCATACATTAGTTCGTATGATGTGATACCTCCTCTATTTTGTTCGATGTTCTAACTTTCCGTTCTGATATATGGTGACTATATTTGCATCCATGTGAGCGATGGATACCCAAGGCTAATGCCGAGACTAACCCGACAGTAAACATGTTGTTGTGTCGCTAGTGAGGACCAATTCTAACAGTAAATGAAGTATGTGCTGAGAGGGCCTACTGTCCACGGGCTCTTAATCGCCAATTACCCTTCTGTGTTGGATCGCCCAGAGAGTAACAGTCCTGTCGGGTACACTGTTCGTCAACATCCCGGCCAACGAACGACAAACAAGCAGTGTATACCTTCTTGAAGACCTTGATTGAGGCCTCTCTCTGTGCTGAGAGTAAGGTGTGACGTTTCTTTGTCTGAGAAGAAGTCTAAATCTGGCTGACATGTCAGACAGGGGGCTCATCTCCTCTGAAGGCTTTAATGATGACGGTCGACGGGGAATAGAAACACTGAGCTACCGCGTCATCACTGATCTAATGATACAACGAGGGGAGAAGAAGCATGGAATAAACGTACTTGAGTCATCTGTCAAACACTTGGCTCAACTTTAAATGGATGACATTTATTCAATCCTAAGGCTGAATCAAAGGGAGCAAGTAGTAATTAATAAAGATGACAAAAATGAGTGCCATGTCCTAACAGTCTTTCTATATTGACAGCTATGCATAGTGTGAATTGAAGACTAGAAGATATACAATGTTAAACCCTAGCAACCGAAATTGTTGTTATTGTCTGAAATGGCTCAAGACTGCAATAATGATACAATGCGATATGAAGAGGCTTGGTGTATAATGAGTAGGGCGGGAAATAGTTAATGAACAATAATACAACATTGCAAGTCAATTTCGACTTATTGTCTGGATTGTTAATACTTTCAATTGGTACCGTTCGAACGTGCATATCTTCCTTTTTATATCATTTCAGACTAGTACGAGACGTTTACGGCGCCACATTCATAGGTTAGCGTAACACAGAACCATTTGATTCAACAGCGTCATTTTCTTATGAGCAATAAATATTGATATAGCAGAATACAAATTCCTTTTGAACGTAATAACACTGTTTCATTATTAATATTTCATAGTTAATTTTGTCAAGTTCATTTTTGTTATGGTTTTGCTTCATAAAGGTTAGAAGAATGGTCTCGTGATTTTGATACCGAAACAACACTAACTATTGTTTTATGCTCCCAAAGAGAACCACGTACGAAGGCATACATGTATATACAACCAAGAAATCGAAGCAAACAATCAACACATGAACGTAACAATAATGACACAAGCCAAGTAATAAAGAAACAAAGTTTCCTAGAAACCAATCTAATTGGTTCCAGACGCTAAAACATATTTCCCTCAAATAAAGAATATATACTTCCTCTTTCGTCGGTTTATCGCTGTTTGCGTTGGCATTTAAACAAAATGTGCAGACCTCGGAATCAATAGGTACAATAAAACTACATTTAGACATACACAAATACAGGATTTTTGTCAGTTAACGTCTTGTTGCTGACCAAAGTAAGCAGTAATAACTCTGTTTATTGTCGGTCCTATTGGTTCTTTGGTGATGTTAACTAAAAGCTAGGACGTTCTTGAAGCAAAATAAAGTTATCTTAATAGCAGAACTGAGCGAAAGCGAAATGGAAATACCAAATTACCAAAGTTATGGCACTGTTTACCGAGTGTATTGCTGCAGTGGTCATGTCTTGCTTTCTGATTTATTTCAATAGAACTGAAGCCGAACAGAGTAATACGCAAAACAACCCATCAGGTGCTTGAACATGATTTAAGTGTGTCTATACATTGCAAGGAAACACTCTTTTTAGAGCAGTACACCCAGGGGCAAAAGAAACAATACCAACAAAGATGCGGGATATCTTAATCCATGAGGGGTAGATACGATTAAAACACAGTTACACGATGTCTCCTCAAGTAAACTTAACATTTTCTGTTCATGTTTCTGAAAAGAAAATTAACAAAAAGAAACAATGTCGTTTTGAAATATGCCTAACCCGGCGAGATAGAGGAGTGAAATATGGTTTTCTGGCTTCTTTTATGATATCCTACGGCAACGACGCGTCTTCGATTTAAAATCCTTGAAGGTTCATTATGCCAATAACCTATTGTACTAATATAATTTAAATACTTCATAACGCGTCACCTTAAAGGAATTGTAGCACGCCGTTCTTGCTGAAATAAAGGGCTCTCGCAAAAAAAGGAAAATAAGTGTTACCAATGGCTAAATATAACTACCGAATCCATAAAAAAAGTTCTAAAATGAATGTCCATGGTTTAATTACACCATGCGAGTTCATTTCCCTTCGAACGGTCATTTGAAGGTGTTGACGTTAAAATGACCGCTCGAAGGTAGTTCAAGTGATCTGACTGATTTAGCATACCTAGAAACTCAAAGTAGAGTTTCAATATGGTACAATGATGGAATGGTCATTGACAACCATCTTGCTGTCAGAACTTTCAAAATCACCTGAGATCCACACATCTACCTTTCACAACCGGCAATAGTTTGTATGTCTCACCATTTTCTTTCAATACAAATACATCCATTGTGTTGTTTGGGGTCACATATTCCAAACGTTATAAATGGTGTTACTTTATCGAGAAGTATCGACTGCAACGAAACTACCATTTTGATGATAGTAGACTTAGCATATTGACGATATGAAGGTAAAAGTAGTGATTTCTGATTGAAAACCGGACAATGCACAGCTTGTGGCGCGCGTCAATAAGTCAAACGTAATGTTGGAATCTTATTTATAACATACAAAAAGACAAATTTGAGTTGATAATGTTTAATAGGTCCCATAACTACTGTGCATGTAAATGGGACGTGCAGTTTCCGTTTCTGCACATGCATAATTAGGTTACTCAATTTTAATTTGAAACTAGTAATTATGATAGTTTTGGCGATTGGGGATAAATATGTAAGCTGAGTGAATTTATTTGTATTGTAGACAGCACATGTGGTGAGTTGGAACGTATTAAAGCCAAATACAATTTTATGAAACACAATGGATGGACCTTTAATATCTTCTGACTGGGTCGTATAATGAGATGTTTTACCCTCTAACGTAACAACATATTGTATAAACTTTAATAATAAATAGAACATATGAGAAAAAATGATATGCAAAACAACGTGCTACATCGCCTTTAATTTAGATACCAAACAGTATGTCCAAACAATGCAATTTCAGCACCCGATGTGTGTTTGAAAAGATACACAAACTATTAAGTATCATACTCTCATAAATAAAAATTGTGTGTTATCATCTCTTTAAGATATACATGTTCATCCTCAACAAAGACATTCAAAATCGATTTTTCCAGGCATATGTAACCTGTTTACTCAGCTAAACAATTGGTATAGTTTCTTTTGCCTCTGCTTTTGTATTATATAAGTTGGGACCTTTCACATAGAAACCCATTTTTTAACAATATTCTGTAAGATTACCTTGGTGGCGTACGATCGTCATAGAAGTTTGTTAAATGTTCAACACCACATTCCATAACGCATTGTTCACATTTTAAACGCTTACAATGACTGTTTATTGCTGCATACACCAAGTGTGTGACACATGGACATATCCCCCACCGCTATAACGAATCAAGTAAGTCACATTCACTAGCTCGTTTGGTCAGAATGTGAAAAGCGGTCAAAGTGTCGTGTTGACCATAAGAATACTACCGGGTCATTAACATCAACTTGTATCTGCGGAAATCTCCAATCTAGACTTTTTACAAATTTAGAAAAAAAATGTCATTTAGATAGAAAACAAATATACCCTGACTGTTCCCTTATACTTGGAATAAAACTATCTGCAACAGTTCAATTATTGTACTTTTTTCGGGACGAATCCCGCAAAACCAACACCCTCAGATTCTGTTTTCAAATTTGAACATATTTGTTGCAACCATTCGAGATAAATCATGTCAAAAAGAATATGGGAAGTTTCGCAGTGACGTCGAAAATTGTGGCAGTGGCCGATTAACAGCAAACAAAAATCTCCCACTCAAAGAATAATCAAATCACATTTATGCTAAAAATTGATAAAAATAAAGCACATAAGATACGAAGACTTACTACCAAAGCGAAGTCAGAAGTAAGGAAATTTGTTTATCTATGTACTTAGTCTATATAGGTTTAATCAATATTCAAGAGGTTCCAGAACCTAAAGCTGCTGATAGTGACAGAAGGCTATAGCCAGATGCGTGCAACCTCACATTATCATTATTCACACTACATATTCCTCCTCTTATAATTATCTACCCTTGCAACCAGAAACCAGCTATTTCGAGGTGTGATTCGAATGTAATTTGACGCAAAACTATTTAATTGTGTTAACTAGTCGGTTGAGAGTTTGAAATATTTAATTAAAAACCATTCAACAATTATAGCATGCAAAGAGTACTTATTAGTATCAGAGTGTCTTACTTTTAAAACGTTACACCATAACAGATTATATGTAAATTACTACGACGGACAGAACAACGTCGAATACGATTCAGTGGTTTTAATGTCGCTGTCAAGTTACTAAGGAGAAGCAAGACAGAGCTGGCAAGTAAAGTTATCAATTACTGCGCGGGGATTTATTGGTAAAGAATGCAGAATAACTATCTGATATTCTGCTGTGATTTTAACTGGATATTTACCATTGTGGGAATAATTAAGTAATTACCTCTCAGGGTAGTTATATTGGGGTTCATATTTTTCATACGACGCCGAACATAATGTTAAGACGTCACGTGTCGCCCGTGACGCTGTGTTCTTGTGACGACGGCGGATAGCTTTCCCTTTGTTTGGGAGTGTTTTGCATATTTTACTCACGTTCGGTAATACATAGAACTAATGTCACACTTTGTTTATTTCCTTATCAATCTACACTCGTATCTGAATATATCTTTATCGACATTATACATAGCTCCAGCTCGACATATGCTTATATCGGGGTACTCATGGCATAAACATAGTATGAAATGGACACTCATAGAACATTCTCTCTAAAATGAAAGTGCAGAACCTTGATAGTGAAGAAGATATATACCCTTTATCGATAACTAAAGGAGTTCATTGTCCACCCTGCCCCATGAGAGTATTTTAATCCGTAACACTTCTAATACCCTGAGTGTGCAAGACCAGAAGATTCGCACAGCTTACCAGGATGGTTACGATTGATGACGTGTTTGCCATAGCTACCATTGCTGGATACGACGCCGTGTACTTCATGACCAACAGTTACTGTATTACTGGGCCCTTGTTCCTCGAGTTGTGAGTAATTCACCCTGACACGACTGTGTGACAGTCAGATACATCACTCCTGTTGAGAGTTTGGAGTAAGCATCCTCACCTTCATTAGGGAGAGGCAGGAGGAATAATGCTGTATTTGCCGTGCCTGACGGAGAGCCCACCTTCAGCTGAGATCGATCTGTTGGGACATTGTTTGCTTGCACGAAAATAGCATGTGAAAATTGAATACGAGCTAATCCGTGTCAGCAAAGCGGAGTAGCTCGGGGATTAGGTGTTGTCGTCAGTCTCAACACGAGTTATCGCCCTTTGATTCGGCCTTGCAAACACAATAATGCTTGCATTTACTAGATTAAAAACATGAATTTTCTCCATTCCTATGAATTAGTATCTATTACAATAATGACATGTGGGATGCTACATACCTTTTTAATGTTTCCTTTCGAGTGTATTTTTGCAATGATAAAAATTAACAAAAATGGTTCTTCCGTGCTGAAAAGGGATGTTGATCTATGTTTATTCAGCAAATACTTAAAACATTAAACACTAATGATAGTAGGTATCAACGCTAAGGTCTCCTAATCAAGACGAAGTGCAGCTGGATTGTATTTTTCTAAACGAAACTAATGAGAGGTTTTCCCTCTGCATGCAGCTCATACTGTCAGCAGTTAGACAGGCAAGATAGAGGAGTTTCATCTCTGTTTTGAGAGAAAACGAATCCCATCTTTGGCAATTGTTTCAATGTAATCATAACCCACTTCTTTCTCTGTATCCAGCTGGTTACAGCTAGCTGTGGCGAACGTGTAACATATCATCTATATGTAACTAGACCCTGTCCCAAACTGGTAACATCTAATATCCTGTTATGTCGTCTGTCCTTGGAACACGGAAGTATAAAGTTAATTCAGATGTAACAAGACTGTCCCTGTGTCAAACTGGTAACATCTAATATCATGTTATGTCGTCTCTCCTTGGAACATGGACATATGTAAAATAACATCAAGATGTAAGATGTCCCTGTGTAACATCGAACAAGCTTAATATTTCATCTAGTTGAAACTGGACTGTCCCTGTGGCAACTGGTAACATCTTATTTCCTATAATGTCATCTGTCCTTGGAAAATGGACGTGTCCAAATACAAGGGTAATCCAAGCTGACATAAACGACGCTTTGAGGCAGCAAAACTTTCACAACGTACCTAATCTTACTGTTGGGTCAACTGAAGCACAGTTTACTAAGGTTTCTAGTCGAAGGTGACACTGTCAGAGTCGTAACTCATGTCTCAGTATGGGATAGGGAATCACATCTCTCAAATTACTCAGCAATGACATGGGTCGTTCTTCCGGCGATAAGCTGCGGTTATTGTTGCTGCATTACGGTCAACAGATGCAGGTGCTTGACTGTGATATTTGGAGCAACATAGTTTATCCTTGATCTTATCATTATAGTATCATGCAGATCGTCCAGCTCGCATGGTGCACAAGGATGATAACGTGAAAAGGAACTGTAGACACACTCTCAGTGGCGACCCAAGCCTGTGATCGTTAGTTAACGTCTATTATCACTATTGGGTGTTCTTATGATTAATAATTGATCGTTTAGGTCAAAACTGCAAATGAATTTCAAATATAGTCACTCTTTCATTTAACCCCATATCTTTGTTGTATTCATGACAATGCCCTGGATATTGAAATAATGATTCATGACGTGTGCGGTATCACGGTCTCACATGGCTGGTATAACTCTCGTACCATGCTCTCAGTTAACTTAAGGCTCACAATCCAGGTTCTCGGTTCTTACGTTACAGGAATTAGTGTTCATTCCTTTTCATTTTTCCTTCAGTCATTTGTTAATACATTTTCAGAGTGACAAAGTCGTACGTTGTACATGTTGGTGTAGATATTAAAAATTTTGAAGACAGTTCTGGCTATTACAACTGATCGATAAGCGGCAAATGTAATCAAGAAAACTAATACGTTACATAGTCTAAAACTCATATAAAAACCATTAACTGAATTTACATTTCTCCATCAAAAGTACATAAGTTATATATCAAAAACACTAATTTAGCAGCTAATCCAGCTAAATGGCTATAAAAGACTTCTGTTCTATAAACTAGGACATACAGGTATCATGATGAACTTAACTCATTTCCATCAGTAATTTACTGGCAAATAAAAGTAATGAAGTTACAGAGAGATATTTTAAATAAATATATATTAGGTACAAGACTCTAAACTTTTCATTCAGATTCATCTTCATCTTAAAGTTCAATTTATAACTTCACATATCAATAGGACAGATTTCCACTTTCACATCAACATTTACATTTACACCCCGTGGACTTACTTCCAATACGATCTTAATGGGCTAAAGGTCAGATAGAATATCACAAATTATGCTGAATGTATAGAAATATTACAGAAGATATGATAATGACGTGAGAATTTCTGTTAATTTATATGTGTACATGGTTTACACGTATTTTATTTCATAAACATGAAAATAGGATTTGCGAACAAGCCAAAAGGCCGCTCCAGACATGTGTACAGATAAGTATGTGCTTCATTTGGATGAAAGCACTGACTGCAATGGAACAATATAAATATGTCCAAAATGAACATTAGTGCTTGTAAGTCACATTCTGAAAATGTAGTGTATCGTCAATTTCATCTATCCCTGTGGTTATCGCTCGACTTAAAGAAATACAATAAAGCAAACAACGTCTTGACCTTACAGGCAACACGTGACTTTACCGTATGTGTAGCATATAAACCTGGTCTAATACACATGTAGGGGCGGGCTATTGGGAAAGAGACAGATTTCAGTTTTGCATCAATATCAAAAAGTAATTGCCTCAGGAAAGTAGAATATGCACAGTGAAGACTAGTGTAGACATCGTATGTAGCTCCTATATTGAAGCTCTTAGTCCCGATGGCACTTGCATTCGCTCTCATTACATCTACTAGACGTAGTCGCAACGCGGCTGGGACACTTGATTGCGGCTAAATTAGATTGAGCTGTGCAGCAGAGCTCGTCCCGCAATAGCTCAGGGGAACGATTTGAAGTTGATCTCGACTTCCGGGACACGTGTCACCAACTACACGTGCTCGTATCAGTCTTAATCTCTGCTCCAGTAACGACTCTTCTCAGTGTGTGTTTGGCACTAGATGTGAAAGTACGTTCCATTTGAAACTCTCATAGTCGCCAGTAATGGGAGCGGCTGTAGTCTTGCTGAGGATAATCATAATGGAAAGCAATGACGGTTTTATTAAAGAGAACTAATATAACCAAGACAATGTCAAGAAAGAAGGCAGTATTCAGATCGATATGCTCGTCTCAGTGTTGATAATGACAGAACTAGATGCGGTCTCAGCTGCTAAATCATGGAGAGAACAATGCTATATACTCTGTGTTACTTCCTAATTACGAGAACCCTGATAGAATCGAAGAACCTGTTTATAAACTTGTAACTAATTATTGGGAAGATAGCAGTCGTAGTAGTTTTATGAGTTATAATGGTAAACCTCGTAATAGTAGTAGTAGTAGTACTAGTAGTAGTAGTATGAATAGTAATAATGTGAGTAGTAGTAGTAGTAGTAGTAGTAGTAGTAGTAGTAGTAGTAGTAGTAGTAGCAGTATTAGTGTTAGTAATAGTAAACGGAGGCGGAGTAGATATCATAGTTGTGATACTGGTGATAGTAAAAGTATGATATCATAAACTGTGTGTTCTTATTGCTCAGTACCCTTTGTGGGGAGATGTCCTTGGATGTCGTAGTAGTTGTAGTAGTTGTAATAATAGCAGTAGCAGCAGTAGTAGTAGTAGTAGTAGTAGTAGTAGATACAATAGTAGTAGTAGTAACAGAAGTAACAACAGTAGTAGTAGTAGTAGTAGTAGTGGTAGTAGTAGTAGTAGTAGTAGTAGTAGTAGTAGTAGTAGTAGTAGTAGTAGTAGTAGTAGTAGTACTAGTAGAAATAGTAGAAGTATTCGTAATAGAAGTATTATCTATATGGTTGAAAATAACAGGGCTATTTTCGATACGAGTACATGTGCACATGTCACATGTGCTAGCAACCGTTGTTTCACTGCGACTTCCCGTATTCCGCCCTCTGTGACGTCATAAAAAGTTGTTCGTGAGGTCACTATAGTTTACCGTCGCAAGAGGGATGGGCCACTTTCTGGCATTTTTACCCGATACAAATGGAATAGAATGAGTATTAAAGAAATTATTACACTCGAAAGTGTGTCATATGACTGTTTGAGCTCGTGCAGATTTATGAATAACCCTCGCTCTCGCTCGGCCAATACACAAAAATACTCTCGTTTTGTAAAAGTAATATAATAATCCCTATTTACGTGCCTACATTTAAAATAATGTTGAATACGACTTTACTGTTACAGTTCCCACGGAGGAGGTGGCGGGGATCATCATGGGCGGCGTCAGCATCATCGTCCTCGCCTCCATCATCGTCTTCATCTGCTGGCGCTTCCCCTCCTGTCGCAGTAGGAGCTTCTGGGATCGCAACGTCAAGCGAGCCATCAGGAAGATGTATGGTGAGTTGAAGGAACTTTCAAATTGGTCCACTTTGTGACTTTTAATTTATCAGAAAGCTAAGAAACTTAATTGGCAATTACGACGAATATATATTTTAATTTCGTGTTGATGAATTTATTATTTTGTCCAAGGAGGAATAGTGAATTTTGTTTGCTAAAATGACATAGGTTTTACTAAATGTTCAGAATTAGAAAGTTTCGTTAAATTTATGAAACATTTAATGTTTTCAAAGTTTTAAAGCTTGTTTAGGTAGTGTTATTTATATATATATTTTTTAAAACCCAGCTAAATTTGGTTAAAAACTGTCAGTTTGTGAAAATGGTCAATTATTAAGCGACATGTCATGAACAGTGGTCGGTCGATTGTTTTTCTTCTGCTATATGCTGTTTGAATGCTGTGAGAAAGGGGTTACAACTGTCAAGTCGTTAGTTCGTCAACAAGAAAAAGTTGGCCCAAATTGTCTTGCAATGAAATGTCAGTGGTTGGCTAACATAATAATGAAAGGAAAACATCACAAGAAATCGACATTGAACGTTCCTAGTTAACGTGACGCAAATCTCAATGTCGACATTCGTCCCCAAGTCCTGACAGTGCCTTGATCGCCATTGATCGCCATTGATCGCCCGTGCAATAATCCAATCCAGCTTTTCGTTACTAATGGGGCACCACCAAATATGCCTCTCTGAATTTTAACGAATCAATCTGTGACGTGTTTGCTGAAACAGCAGCTGACACGTGGCCAAGTCGTTGTATATAAGCCATCTAGCTCCATACGAGATTCCGTCAAATATATTACTCTAGTTCGGGCTGATTACCCGATATCCAGACGGCTGCTTTACTCCTCTGTCATGTTCAAGGTAATCTCGTCATAAAACGGCTTCAAACAAACGCAAATTACATACGGTCCTTGTTCCAATATATTAAAGGTGCGTGGATCGCTTGGTATGTGTTCTTAAATAAATGAAAGAAATTACCAAAACCGATCAATTCATCGCAAAATCGCAGTCCACCCGCTACCCTAAAGTCTGTTGACCTACCTGTGTATGTCAGTCTACATGTAAATATCAGCTAATTTGGTATGTCTTTAATGCATCGTTCCAAGGAGAAAACTTCATCGATTGTTTGTGTTAACACTTCAGAAGACATGATTGAATTTGTTGTAACATAATCAAATTCGATACCTCACATTAAACCGTAAACGTTTTGGCAGCTCTTTGAAGTGACCGAAGGTTGGATTATTGAAAACTTCATTTTCCTTTGTAAAAACGTTTGTTTTTTACTGTGATTCTCGCATAATTTTCATGCCATGTAGTTTTTTTGTCAATAAATCCTACAGAAAAAAATATTCAACAATAAATGTAACACAAACGAGTTCCATGAATGTACAGCATCTATATTGCAAGATTGTGATATTACCTTGTAGGCGCTTATACCATTATCAAGCATCATTTTCTATATAACGGTGTTAGCATCTACAACGTAACGCCGCACTGTTGCATGTAAGAAGTTTTAAATCCATAGAAATAGTTTCTCATTCGTCTTACCAACTTCTAAATGAATTTGAAATAAAGGTACCTGACAATGTATATTTGAACACTTGACCCTTTCTGTCTACTTCCTCCATTCTATCCCAATGGAGGTTACTAAAGTAAATTTCTTTCATTTACCTCTGTTGCAAGTGGAGCGCCTTCTTGGCTAGAAATAGAGCATTCTGATTGGTTGCATTCAAAGTCACTTGTGCAATCAGCGACACCGTTGTTAAGATAACAATTTGCCAATGACACGTTATAATGCTATTTTGGGAACAAAAACGTTGAAATCAAATAAGAGGAGAGAATCGGTGGTTTTGCTAGATTTTGCTGGAAGTGAGAAATATGACCCATTTGAAACAGAGGCTACGTGGTAGAACTGAGTTACCTCTGTGGGGAGATAATAATTTCACATACACGGTAAAACTTAGAACAATTGCACGTCACAAGTTGTGATACTATCTGGATATGTTACACGTGGAAGTGTACAGTTGAAGTTGTCCACAAGAACACAAGAATTGCACTTGTGAAACAAACTTTCAAGACACATTATATGGGGATGCACTGTAAAGGAAACTACACAGCCAATGGTACCATAGGTAGTCGCCTTCTTCTTCGTCGGCTGTTCTTTAGTTTTTTCTTGAGATTTAGTTACCAGATACTTTACCTAATACCTAATAAAAAACAGTTTCGGAATCGATCTATGGGATATTCAATAGTCGTGTATAGTCGTATTGCAGTATTTAATAGTTGGGTTTTTTCTTTTTCTTTTCATTTTCTTGTTTCACAATCATCTATATTCCAAATTGCTGCACTGGTGACAAGTGAAATCAATATTCTATAAGTGTTTTACATGTTTTAATTTGTGAAAAATACGTTTACAGACTCGTTCAAGGCTGACACAAGTTAACAGACATTATATCCCAATAGATCATTGCTATCGAATAACGGTTTTAGCAAAGTTTCACATTTTTGTCAGAAAAGTTTGAAATATTTTTTTCGGAAGTTTTTGCAAGGAGGGCGCATATATATTATATTATGGATTCTATAAAACAACATTGACCGAGGTCGAAGTCTGAGGTCAATATTGTTATTCTCTGGTCATTTTATAATGTATTTACTACGGAACGAAAAGAAAACATGTCAAGCATTTTCAATTGCTTATTTAGGCCTATGGAAGAATAACGTCATAATGAGGTTACATTTTAACATTTGTTATCAATGATACGAAAAAGTCAATATTCGTTTAAATATTCCTAAAAATTGAGAATTCGACTTTGAAAGAAAAACGTTAGGATTAATTTAGCTTAGTTTTAAAAACAAAAACTATTTAATACATTTTGGGCAAAACACCCTCGATTTCCTGTGATTTGTTACATAATATTAAGATCTTAATAACGAAATGCATAAATACGGTTTTGAGTACGTAGATTAGCATCCCATAGTGCTTTTGGACACGTTTATCCATATTATAATCAATTTAATCAACAGTTATTACGGAATCAATCCGCAAACTGTCCATGGTATGTTATCGTTATACACGCATACCAAACTTTAGTCATTATTCTGCTAATTTGAAGACTCATCCACATAACATCTGTATATTTAGGCTATCCTTGAACTATCTTTCTGTTACTATCCACTGAACGTGGGAAAAACTCTTTGTTACTGAAATATATTTCTGATCAGTAATTTCTGTACTCTTCTCTCCATCAAACGATCAATCATCCCAATGTGTACAATAATTTTCATTTGGCTCCTGTCTGCAAAATCGGTCTAACTATTGGCAAGTCATTAGTTTACTTAATTTCCGGGTCCTTATTGATAGTAATTAGTTCACCTTTGTAACGACCAGGGATCGATCCTCACAGGAGCTACGTTCGCTGTGTTCTCTCTATCAAAGCACCGTCTTAATATGGTGATACATGATGCAGGTAGTGTCTACATATAGAATAACTCAGCTTATCATCTCTATACAAACACACATCCATGAATCTTACTGACAAACTCAAAGGGCTTCTATTCTATTGGCGTTATTTGAGGTATTCCTATTTATTTATTTATTTAATGAATTCTTGTTGTGCGACTTCAGTCAATACAGAGAACACAGTTAAAGCGCTATAAATAAGAAAATGAATTGTAGAGTTGACGAGGACAGAGGCAGAATAAGAAAAAAGCAAAAATAGGAGAAACCTAATAGCAAGAAACAGGAGCAGGAGCAGTGCTCGGAGTTGCACACTAGGAGAAACAGAATCAGCAGAAACAGATTCGTGGGAACAGATTCAGGAGAAACAGAACTACGAACTAGGAGGAATGGAATCATGGGACACAGAAATAGAAGAAACAGAATAGGGAGAAACAGAAGTAGGAGAAACAGAACTACGAACTAGGAGGAACGCAATCATTGGAAACAGAAGTAGGAGAAACAGAATCAGGAGAAACAGAAGTAGGAGAAAATTAGTAAGAGAAACAGAACTACTAACTAGGATAAACGTAGTCATGGGGAACAGAAGTAGGAGAAAGAGAACCAGGCGAAAATGGATCAGGAGAATCAGAACTAGGAGAAACTGAATCAGGAGAAACAGAATTAGTAACTAGGAGAAACTGAATCATGGGAAACACAAGTAGGAGAAACATAATCAGGAGGCGCATAGCAGTGTTAGGAGGAGCAAACTAGATAATAAAATAGGAGACACAGAATCAGGTGAAACAGAAGTAGGAGAATCAGGAGAATCAGAATCAGGAGAAATAGAAGTTTGAGAAACAGAAGTATGAGAAGCAGAAGGATGAGAAACAGAAGTAAGAGAAACAGAAGTATGAGAAACATTATAAGAAGAAACAGAAGTAGGAGAAACATAATCAAGAGAAACAGAAGTAAGATGAACAAACGTAGGAGCAATAAAAGTAGGAGAAACAGAAGTAAGAGAAACAGACGTAGGAGAAACAGAATCAAGAGAAACAGAAGTAAGATGAACAAACGTAGTAGCAATAAAAGTAGGAGAATCAGAAGTAAGAGAAACAGAAGTAGGAGAAACAGAAGTAAGAGAAACAAATGTAGGAGAAACAGAAGTAAGAGAAACAGAATCAGGAGAAACATAAGTAAGAGAAAAATAAGTAGGAGAAACAGAATCAGGAGAAATAGAAGTAGGAGAAATTGGAGTTAGAGAAACAGAAGTAGGAGAAACAGATGTAATAGAAATGGAAGTAGGAGAAATAAAAGTAGGAAAAACAGAAGTAGGAGAAACAGAAGTAGGAGAAACAGAAATAAGAGAAACAGAAACAGGAGAAACATAAGTAAGAGAAAAATAAGTAGGAGAAACAGAATCAGGAGAAATAGAAGTAGGAGAAATAGAAGAAGGAAAAACAGAATTATGAGAAATAGAAGTAGGAGAAACAGAAGTAGGAGAAACAGAAATAAGAGAAACAGAAATATGAAAAACAGAATCAAGAGAAACAGAATCAGGAGGAACAAACGTAGAAGAAACAGAATGAGGGGAATCAGCAGTAAGAGAAACAGAAGTAGGAGAAACAGTATCAGGAGAAACAGAAGTGGGAAAATCAGAAGTAGGAGAAACAGAAGAAGGGGAAACAGAAGTAGGAGAAACAGAAGTAAGAAAAACAGAAGTAGGAGAAAAAGAAGTAGGAGAAAAAGAATTTGGAAAAACAGATGTAGGAGAAACAGAAGTAAGAGAAACAGAAGTAGGAGAAACAGAAATAGGAAAAAAAGCAGTAGGAGAAGAACTAGGAGAAATAGAATTAGGAGAAACAGAAGAAGTTGAAGAAGAAGAAGAGAACGAGAAGAACAAGCAATACATGTGTTTAACGAGTCAAAAGAAACAGTATACGTGTAGAGATGAAGCATTTAGTGGGAAGAGACAGGTTGTTCCAAAGGGATATTGCTGGATATTTTGAAAGATCTCAAAGTGTTAATACGAGGAATAGGCACCTGAATCTGGTAGCGTAGGTATTCTCCTAGGACATTTACCTAACTTTACAGTAGAAGTGTCACTATGTAATAGCGTTGTTTTAGCATTTGCACATATTTTTACATACTGACAAGATCTTCACACGAGGCTTCAGACAGTTTTGAGCAGGACTGATACGTAGCTGAAAGAAATCACCCCCATGTAACATCATAACTGGCCATGGTGAACTTCTCCTAGATTATGCTGCAAGCCAGAATCGATTTCAAAGTTTTATGCTTGGCAAACAGCTGTTTTCACGATGTTGCACCAGAGTACCTTCAATAAATTCTCCAGAAGCATAACTCTAGCACAACTCTCATATTCTATAATCGACAATCTTAAATCCTTCGGCCAGAGGTGTTAACTCTCAATCTATAGCGGTCTTCAAACACAAACAGAATACTCGTTACTTCTCCAAACAATACGTATATGTACTTGAAGTTTAACTTTGGGAAGTGGGGGGGGGGGGGGGGGGGGGGGGGGGGGGGGAGTAAAGTGAACAATCAAATACATTTATCATTATGATCATTATATTGTTCTCCGATTATCGACTATAACTACCTACACCTACACTTTTGTAAAGTTCATCAGTAAGATTATGGAAATCATAAATAATGGTAAATTAAATGCATAATTGTAAGATCTTGTTGTAAATGGTTAATTCTGATGGTATCACTTTAACCTTAACAATTAGGATGTATGTCTATGGATTATAGTTGCCACGGGAACTGTTCTAATCGCAATATCGCTTTTTCTTACAATTTTTACTAAATGATACCTGATTTAATGATAAATGATATTGATATAATTGTTCGGATGAAGCAAATTCGCCCATCAAATGGTGGATCAAGTACGCCTTTGTTGGGGAAACCTCTGACAATGCTATAACATCACATTGAGGATTGAATAGCAGTCTACTTGATGTAACCTGACCCTCGTACAGTGTTGGACGCCGGCCATTTCTAAAGTCAATGTGTACGCCACTTGTAATAATCAAGCATAACCTTGGATTACATTGTCTTTTCAATATCAATTGAAAAATATTATTTTATGACATCAATCTATTCTTCAATCGAGAATTAAGTTCAATTGTGTCATATTCACAATTCCTTTGTATGGCAATTTCAGCAATTGCACACGTAAGATTAAAGCAATTGCACACGTTAGATTAAACATCTATAGGCTATGTCTGACCCCAACAATGGGAGTACGGCGCTGACAAGTGACACGGTGCTAGCTGCATGCCCGGGACCTTCATCTGACCATGTGTGATATAAGTATTGTCGTATTTTCTGATTCGATGTAAAACATAACAGTCTAGGACGGAAATTAACAGTGGAAAGACATGTGGTGTTTCTGAATAAATCTCGATATTGTTATAATAAACCTTTCATTCCTAGCCGCAGATAGTCCAGGGAAATATCCAATCGCATATGCCATGATGATTTACAGTATGTGGTTTCGACTCAACATAATGAAGTACTCAAAATTGCAAACATTAGAGTATGATACTTTTAGTTTTATGTCTTTTCAAATACACTTGGGGAACTCGTTTTTCAAAAGTTTATTTTTTGCCAGAATGTTTGACATTTAAGTTTTAAAAATTCAAAATGTAGAGATTTAATTTAACGAGCTAAAACGCCCCTTTCGACTCTCCTGTCTTGTCTGGTTAAGGACATTCGAAAATTATGTTTTCTTAAAACGTGTGTTTCTCTGAAATATGAACAGTTTAGTTTTGAAATTGTTTTGTTTAGTTTGCTTCAGAATACAACTCTGTTACAGTTTTATGTAGCGCCCGTAAATGGGACTATCGTGTATTGTGATACTGAATGGTCACTTTTTCACGTGACTTTATTTGACACTAAACCATTAACTAGAGGTTATACGGTACATGTTTCTGTTCAAATATCCAAACCTTCAGCAATATACATGTACATGATAATTGACCCAGCATTTAAAACGATTGTGAGAACAAGTTAAAACATCTGTATTGTAGAGAATGTGACGGCTCGGTGTGCAATACGACCATTGTATAAACAATCCGATGTTATATTTTCAAAAGCGAAGACGTTCACTGCTGTAGTAACTTGCTCCCTTTCATCGAATCAACTTCTAACGACCGCGCAATGAAGTAAGGTGTATATGTACGTAGTCGTTTTGAAAATTCACAATTGCAGAAACCCATATGTTCGTATATGTACGTATAGTGTAAATAATAAAATTAGGAACTTGAATTTCTTCCAAGCTTAACACCAAATGAGATTAAATCGAGCCTTGAAACTCTGTGGAAGCCAAACGTCGCGATGCTTATATGAACTGTTGACGCCAGGAACTGAATCTGCTCTTCATTAAGAGGACATGTGTCCAATCTGGGCTCATAACACCTTGATGACGTCCGTGATCGTTACATAACACGTTTTGTTAATTGAATCAATAAGTTGTATACATGTTATTCCAGGGGCTTGTTATATATAAAAGTTCATTCCTGCTGGACAGGAAGTATTTAGTTGATAGGGTGGTATTGAATCTTTCCCTACGTCAGTACATGACGCCTGATTCATGTGAGGGTGATAATAGCGTAGATATTACTCCTGGCCTCCTCCGTCCTACCCGCATTAATCAGTGTCATTATGGTATTTCATTGTGATGTGATGAAACGTCAACTCGTTTCCATCCTTTATATTCGTCACTCCACATTATCAGATTGTGACGTTGGGTAAAACATTAATATTACACAAGTTTTTGTATTGATAGTCTCAAAACAAATAATGTCCATATATATATATATATATATATATATATATATATATATATATATATATATATATATATATATATATATATATATATATATATATATATATATATATAATAGCAAACACGTGTCCATTATGTGACTTGGATACAGACAATATTGTTTTACACATTTCCCGTCATGCTGTACACTCTACCGGGCATACTTGGACTAGAGACGTATGTACTGCTGGACACTGGACTTTTTGAATTAATCAATAGCTCTTCTTGGAGCACATCAGTTTGACGCCGACAACAAGCTCCTTGCCAGAATCTGTTGACATTTCATCTTCGAATTTTAAATTCAGACTTATACTCCTTACTACCCGTTAGCATAAATCTACTGTTTGGAAGAAGTAAAGGCTCTCTCTCTCAACATAGTACTCGACCTTAAGCCAACATTGCAACGCAAAGAGTTTAATAAGATTCAGAGTTCGTTAAATGTCAAGACAGACGAATAAAACTGAGAGGGTATTTAAGTGTGTTACAATTTAAACAGGACGTCGCCGTTTGTTTCACGTAACCTGTGACGTTCTATCCTCTCAAACCCCAATGACGCCATTATTACACTTGCATCGCTGAATAAAAGTAGCGTTCTGTATTTAACCAAAACTACGACATGTACTAGAGCTTGCTGGAGCAGATGGGATGGCTGTTGGTGGAAACAAGTGAGATTCCTAGGAGACGGACACATTTATCAATCATGCAGGCATCGTGTGCTCCTCTCCTCCTTCATTTTCAATCCCCATTTATTTATTATTTTAAAAGCTTTCTAATTTGCGTGATTTATTTCCATCGATCTGCCTGAATACATAAAGATTGTTGCCACTATTAATTCGCATTATCTCCACCTCCCTGATAAAGCCGGAGGTCTAAAAGAGTATCGAATGTTCTTCAATCCAACCTAAGGGTGCTCAGAGAGGCTCTGTGAACTAGAACAGCAGTGTGGGACCAGCTACATTGATTATTAGAAGGAGTTATATACAAACATTATGTGTATAATACACATAGTATAAGCAAAATACAAAATACAAAAATCAACATGGGTTTATGTAGTTTGGCCTTGTAACAAAGTGTTCAAAAGTAGGATAATGAAGCTTGATGAATGATGGATGTAAAATCGTTGTCGCCAACTGATCCTATTCTTTGCCAATCTGTGACAAGGCCAAACTGCAAAAAAACCCGCTCTGTTTTATATATTAAATATAAGTATGATATTTTAAATATGTATACAAAAGACGCTGATATACGCAATATTTCCGTGATAATATAAGAAATAGATAAAGATGTATGATTGTTCATTGGAGAACGTATTAAACTATACATGATATTGTCGTTCAAATATTAATACAGTTGCATTCACGAGAAGGGGTATCGGATCGTTCCCGGGTCGGTGTGGTTGATCTCTGTCTACCACTCACTGGACAAGGGATGATAATCAAAAGGTTATGCGCAGTCACCGAGTTTATGTGTAAATAATTAATATATTTAGTTGGTTCACAATTTTGATGATTTTGACATTCTTCTTTAATGGCAGAAGGTTTTTATTTGTCAAATGAAACCTAATAAGCTTAGTATACGGTTACATTGTTATAAAACACGTGTAAAGTATTTTTTATAAACCCATGACAAGCAAATTATTATAAAACACGTGTAAAGTAAATTGTTATTAACACGTGTAAAGCAAATTGTTCTTGCTCACCAAAACAGAAACCAAACGACGTTAATTGTATAGTATAGAACATATACATTCTAGTTGATATTTCAAACCGAACTTACCGTTAGAATAACAATTATCACTGTCAGTATCTATTCTAATCCCTTACTGTATAATATATGTATTTTGACTATGCACAAATGTAAAACAAAAAAAACCATATAAATGCCCCTGGAAATCTCCTACACGTGTCTACTGGTAAACTCACGTGCAAACAAAAACGTCGCCATACAAAAGATATATATATTTCAATCCACGAGCTATTCATACGAATGAAACAGAGTAACGTCATGTTTTCAGAAGCCAACTAAGCTAAATTTGAATTTTCAAAACATTATCTGTTCATATTTCTGAAAAACACACCTTTTAAGAAATCATCGTTTTGGAATCTCATTAACTAGACATAGAGGAGAGTTAACAAGGGCTTATACTTCGACAGATTGCAAAAAAGAGAGACCTTCAAATACAAATTGCAGGAATACAGTTCCCGTACCTGAGTTTTGCACTGTCAATGAGTGGTGCCGCACACGTGCATACTTCGATTAACACACAGACACATAAAATGCCTGTCACACGCACATGCTGAGGTGAAGCACCATATTGGTTGTCTTCATCCCAGCCCATCTCATCTTGTATGCAAGAGTTAGTCTGGCATGGTGACAATAGCGTGTGGCCAGCTCACTCATTGTTGTGTTTATACTGTCATACTCCTGCAGACACCTCTTCCCTCTTAACGCGCTTCATTGAAAAATCTAATAAGTCCTTGTCCATAGTAAGTGTGTGACATATAGATAATGCATAATGGATGGACCGCTTCTTATTGATCGGATCGCTGTCCTTTCTGAGTCCGTTGTGATAGTTTGAGAGAATAATCACATTGATAGCTTACTTGAAACACATTAAATTCAAATTGATTTTATTGGTAGACCAATAAGACGCTTTCATTGGAAATTCAATATATCAATCTTGTATCAAGCGATTATGAGATAAAGTTGCTTTGAGAATATCGTTTTGCTGAATAGAAGAATAAATCTCTGACTATTTTGGAGTTTCTAAATTGAGAGCCATTGCAAGAGAATCAGTCGATTCCAATCTCACGCCGGAACGTTATATATAGCAGCAAATCTTGAACGTTTCCACTATTGATAGCCATGTGTATTTGACAAACAATTGACGTCGCTATCCCATCAACAGCTCGCCCAAGAGAAAGTTGGGTGTTATAGGACAACTGACGGGACGTTATTACCTTTCCAATAAACTGTCGTACAGTCTGCGACATGCCAGGCCTTCTCTTCGCCTTATACTGAAATAATTGCTTCGGCTGTTGCTCGGAGCACTAGCATAATCATGGTTGGTTTTTAGGTAATTATCCTAAGCACGAAGAATATCCTATTTCTACCCCCAATAGAGATACAAAATTGGTTGGCCTGTGTCGATTTTGCACTATCTTAGAGAGGTGGGGAAAAGGGGCGGTTGGCGGCCTGCGTTCATTGGACGCGATACCTATGTTTTATCATCGGTGAGAAACTCTGTTGGCACGCCGCTTCCTTCCCTGGTCGCCTTATTACGGCGAGTATGCTGTGCCGCATTAGCGTCGGGTCGGTCGGCCGGCTGGATGATGGTTTGAGTGGCGCTTGTCAGTCTGCTGTGTTGCTCTTGAATGGAGGGAGAAAGAAATATGTATGTTTGTTGGTGTGAGAGCCGTGTTCCTGTGTGACTAGGAAGAAGAGAAAGGTCACATACATTTTGGCCGGTCATGTGTTAGGGTGTTTTTGATGTGGTCGCCTTATTCTTGTCACCTTTGGAGCAAGGTATTTCGGGATGGATTACTCATTCCTGGAGGAGGCTTTTGGTGCATTTAGCGATTGTGTTATGCGACAGCTCGGTTTAGGTAGTGATTCTTTTTTTCAAAGTTTCTTTATTATTCTTTCGGATCCACTTTTTTTGTAGTTTTCGTTCCTCGCCTTAAAGCTGCCGATTATGTTACAGGTAAATGCAAGAAAAAGCCAAAAAAAGAGGAAAAGAAGAGCTTAATTGTTGGACCACTCATCCGGAAGAGGAGTAAGGAGGACCCGCCTTTTGTTGTGCCACAAATTTTCGTAGACTATGGAAGCAGAAGAACGTCGTACGCGTCGGCCTCGGACCATGTGATGCTGGGAGCCCTGGCCCTGGATCTGAGGCGGGGCTCCAGCAGCAGTTGTGGCAGCCGACGGACTTCATTCGCGTCCGACTCGGACCGTCGGGGCTCCGCCAGCAGCCTCTGTAGTCGCAGGACTTCCTTCGCGTCCGACACAGATCGGAGGGGCTCGGCCAACAGCCTCGGTAGTCGGAGATCATCGATATTGTCCGATCCTTCAGATCGGCGAGGTTCGGCCAGTAGTAGAAGCAGTCGGAAAGGTTCGGACGGAAGCCGATTGGATGATACCGATGTGTCGTTTGCAGGTTTGTACTACTCGTTTTTGCAAAGTTCATAAAAGTTTCAAACATTTTGAACTGTTTTTATGCATTCGATATGTATATTGCTTATTCGCTGGCACATTAGATATTTCTGATATGATAGTTAGGTTATTTTTGTCAAACTAAATACTAATACAAAATGGAAAATAAAGATTGAAATTGTATTTTTTAAAATAACCTAAATATTGGCGTGTCTTTCTATTCTGTTTTGATGTTTTACATTTGAATTTTGATGTATTTAATCAATTTATTAATACTGATATTTTCGACGTTTTAAATCTATACCTTCTCCAAAAGTCTATCCAGAAATATGCTCTGTGCCTCGATCCGTGACTTCATCTGATTCACGTGATATTGCCTGTCTCTTTCAGGTGTATATATAAACTATGACAACCCAGGTGTGTATGGATCTATATGATTTGTTTGATTGACCAGGTGGTAGTTGGTGTGTACCTACCTCCCTACCCTAGATAGAACTCAGAGAGTCCCACACCCATCCATTACTAGCTGGCCTGTACATTGTTACCACTGACAAATGTCTTTTCATTTAAACGAGTTTAGAGAACCTAGACATTTTTATTTGTGTTTAAATCCGAAGAGCAAATGTCATCTTTGATTTTAGAATTTATGTTCAATTCTTGGCTTAATTATATTTTTTAAAAATCGTTTTATTTAGTTTTGGTTTGGAACATAGACATTTTCATCTGTATTGGAATGAAAAGAGCAAATATCGAATTCTAAAACTAAGACTTTTTTGTATTTGTTTGAAATCAAAAGAAGTGAGTTTAACTGTATATATTTAGAACCTTAACATTTTGTACCTTAATGAATTTAATGAATTAAAAAGAGACAAAAATAGTCTTTATTAATTTTAAAACCTACACAATTTATTTCATTCTACAAAGAAAAGCTGGTAGCATTAAAACGGCTATGCATGATGAAATAGATTAGTTTACTGTGTGTTATGTAGACAATGTCGATTGATCGAGATGCACTGATTTATCCAGTTGTGTATGAGTTCTCTTCAACGAACACCTTGCATGTCTGAGGATGACAGGAATGGAACACCTTGCGTGCGTCCCTCAAATCCCATGTCTTTAATTCCTGGCAGGTGGTGGGCTGTCTTTCCCTTAAACCGTATTTTATTTCTTGAAATAGTTTTATAAAACCTTTCTTTTTGTTGATGCATGGGTTAGCCTTTTTAAGAAGCATTTTGCACCTTTTTAAATTTATAAGAATGTCTTAAGTTATTCTGCAATATATGGTAAAGCTTATGATGAGGAAACAAGATTGTGGTCATGAAAGTATTGTACATACAGCTTGGACAACCGAGCATGTATATAAATAGAGATTACATAACGAGTGAGTGTTGAATAACGAAAATATTCCAACTCAATATTTTTAAATGTTGTGATTTTTCACGAGCGAAAGCGAGTTCAAGCAGTTCAACAGTTACGCTCAAACAAAACTCCATATTATAAAAGAAAGATCAGTTCGACAGTTACGCCCGAATAAAAGCTCTATGTTAAACAAGAAAGATCAGTTCAAAAGCTTCGCCCCAACAAAAGCTCCTTTTTATAAAAGAAATATCAGTTCGACAGTTGCGCCCCAACAAAAGCTCCTTATTATGTAAGAAAGATCAGTTCGACAGTTACGCCCAAAACAAAAGCTCCTTATTATAAAAGAAATATCAGTTCTATATTTACGCCTCAACAAAAACTCCATATTATAAAAGAAAGATCAGTTCGACATTTACGCCCAAACAAAAGCTCCTTATTATAAAAGAAATATCAGTTCTACATTAACGCCTCAACAAAAGCTTCATGATATAAAAGAAATATCAGTTCGACAGTAACGCCTCAACAAATGTTCCATATTATAAAAGAAAGCTCGGAAGGACTGGTCAGTTTGACAGTTCAGTCTCCACTTGGTTTTGTTGAAGAACTTCATAACGTCGCTCCCTTTGACGAAGCCGACCGTAACACAACGAAATTAGGGTCAGATAGTTGTGGCAGAATGTTCAGCGCGACTTTTTAGTTCGACGGTTGACTTGCACAAGATCAAAACGGCTTATTAGTGAGATATATAGTTGAGTTTCCACAAAATGACAAGGTTGTAAAAAAGGTTCAGTTCAGTATTGTTATTACGACAGTTAGGTCTTCCAGTTAGTTCACGTTTGTAAAATAGTTTAGTTCGACGTCTCAAATGCGACAGTTTTGTCGGGCTTATCAAATAAAGGTCGGAACAACCTTTCAGCTCGACACTCTGAGCGACTTATCGACACGTTGCTATTCAGTTCGACAATTCATTCGTGACAAAAGGCCAGGATGTCTTTTGTTTATTCAATACTAAAATGCATACCGTATATATTATATATGTTTCGAACAGATCACTTTGATTCAACCCTGATGTTAAAGTCCATAGAAAATAAGCAAATGATAAATTGTGTGGCAAATAAACACAATAAACTCAATAGCAAGACTAGGTTTATAGATGTTAGCGCTAAAGATCGTTTTGTTCCTTTGATCGAGCTGCGCACACCTTGAAAAAACACCAAATGCTAACATCACCAAGAGATTAATTCTCAACATGTATTCAATTAATAAGGTGATTGATCTCATTGTTATCTTTTATGAAACATTTCTGTGACTGCCTTGATCTGTACAGCAAAGCAGAACTGTTTAACTTGGACGTTTTAATGAATTTCCTATCGTCGATATGGACACTTTAAAAATCAGTTTTCTTTGAGGAAGATGTTGGTGGACGCTGCAGGTCCAAGTGAATGTACGGCTTCTTAGAAGAAACGGGAAGCTACTGACGAGATGAACCTTTGACGTTCAAATTGAAACAATAATCATTTGAAAAGAAAATGGGACAAATAAATATTTTCATTCGGGATTGTAGTGGCCCTTAGGGACTTCTATTGTGATAGATGGTTGTTATGTTAAATGAACAAAAACGATTGCATATTAGCATATGAAACATATTCACAGACAGGACATCTTTCTTTTCTATTAAATGGAGTAGAGATTAACTACAGGATATCTTTTTAAACAATGGTTTGTATTCAAATGAAGTAAATCATTTTAACATAATGTATATCATTTTCGACGATTATCACGATGTATCACGATGTACGTTGCAGATATACTGATATACAGATTATTAACCGAGAAAGTCATATAATTTTTACGAAACGAGTGTAAATGTTTGTATTGCCCGGGTTATACATTTATTTGCACGAGCTTCGTAAAAGCCATATGACACACTTTCGAGTGTAATACTTTCTTTTTAACCCATTCTATTCCATTTGATTCGCATCAAAATAGTCAGGAAACAATCTGGTTCTCTTTCGACGGCAAGCTACAGTGACGTCACGAACAATCGTTTTATGACGTCACAGACGACAAAATACGGGAAGTCGCTGTGAAACAATGGTTGCTAGGCAAAAGTGATATGTGCACATGTGCTCATATCAATAATATTAACTCGGTTATTTTCAACCATATGAGGAATAAATTCAAAATATCTACACAGAGAAAAACTGTTTTTATCTAGACAGACAAGAAACGTGATTTTGTTCCATTCTTTATTTCATAACTCAACTGCCATGGCATCATCTCTGACCAATGTCATAAATATTTCAGTATAGTTAGGTCACTGCATGGGTAGGTATAATTATTACATTATGTCCCCTATTCTACTGATTACATCGTTTAGTACAGTACAATACTGGGGGTGCCTGTCTCTTGATATACCGGTTCCATATACAGTACAGGTTCATCTGTCTCCTACTACACTGGCTCCATCGTGTAGTCCAGTACAGTACAGGTTCACCTGTCTCCTACTATACTGGCTCCATCGTGTAGTTCAGTACAGTACAGGTTCACCTGTCTCCTACTATACTGGCTTCATCGAGTAGTCCAGTACAGAACAGGGGCACATGTCTCTTACTATACTGGCTCCATCGTGTAGTCTAGTACAGTACACGGGCACCTGTCCCCTACTATACTGACTCCATCGTGTAGTCCAGTACAGTACAGGGACACCTGTCTCTTACTATACTGGCTCCGTCCTGTAGTTCAGTACTGTACACGGGCACCTGTCCCCTACTATACTTGCTCCATCGCGTAGTCCAGTACAGTACAGGGACACCTGTCTCTTACTATACTGGCTCCGTCCTGTAGTTCAGTACTGTACACGGGCACCTGTCCCCTACTATACTGGCTCCATCGAGTAGTCCAGTACAGAACAGGGGCACATGTCTCTTACTATACTGGCTACATCGTGTAGTCCAGTACAGTACAGGGGCACCTGTCTCTTACTATAATGGCTCCATCGTGTAGTCCAGTACTGTACAGGGGCACTTGTCTCCTACTATACTGGCTCCATCGTGTAGTCCAGTACTGTACAGGGGCACCTGTCCCCTACTATACAGGCTCCGTCCTGTAGTTCAGTACTGTACACGGGCACCTGTCCCCTACTATACTGGCTCCATCGAGTAGTCAAGTACAGAACAGGGGCACATGTCTCTTACTATACTGGCTACATCGTGTAGTCCAGTACAGTACAGGGGCACCTGTCTCTTACTATAATGGCTCCATCGTGTAGTCCAATACAGTACACGGGCACCTGTCTCCTACTATGCAGGCTCCATCGTGTAGTCTGGTACAGTACAGGGGCACCTGTCCCCTACTATACTGGCTCCATCGTGTAGTCCAGTACAGTACAGGGGCACCTGTCTCCTACTATACTGGCTCCATCGTGTAGTCCAGTACTGTACAGGGGCACCTGTCTCCTACTATACAGGCTCCATCGTGTAGTCCAGTACAGTACAGGGGCACCTGTCTCTTACTATAATGGCTCCATCGTGTAGTCCAATACAGTACACGGGCACCTGTCTCCTACTATGCAGGCTCCATCGTGTAGTCTGGTACAGTACAGGGGCACCTGTCCCCTACTATACTGGCTCCATCGTGTAGTCCAGTACAGTACAGGGGCACCTGTCTCCTACTACACTGGCTCCATCGTGTAGTCCAGTACTATACAGGGGCGCCTGTCCCCTACTATACTGGCTCCATCGTGTAGTCCAGTACTGTACAGGGGCACCTGTCCCCTACTATACTGGCTCCATCGCGTAGTCCAGTACTATACAGGGGCACCTGTCCCCTACTATACTGGCTCCATCGTGTAGTCCAGTACAGTACAGGGGCACCTGTCTCTTACTATAATTGCTCCATTGTGTAGTCTAGTACAGTACAGGGGAACCTGTCCCCTAATATACTGGCTCCATCGTGAAGTCTAGTACAGTACAGGGGCACTTGTCTCCTACTATACTGGCTCCATCGTGTAGTTCAGTACTGTACAGGGGCACCTGTCCCCTACTATACAGGCTCCATCGAGAGTCCAGTACAGTACAGGGGCACATGTCTCTTACTATATTGGCTACATCGTGTAGTCCAGTACAGTACAGGGGCACCTGTCTCCTACTATAATGGCTCCATCGTGTAGTCCAGTACTGTACAGGGGCACATGTCTCTTACTATACTGGCTACATCGTGTAGTCCAGTACAGTACAGGGGCACCTGTCTCCTACTATGCAGGCTCCATCGTGTAGTCTGGTACAGTACAGGGGCACCTGTCCCCTACTATACTGGCTCCATCGTGTAGTCCAGTACAGTACAGGGGCACCTGTCTCCTACTATACTGGCTCCATCGTGTAGTCCAGTACTGTACAGGGGCACCTGTCTCCTACTATACAGGCTCCATCGTGTAGTCCAGTACTGTACAGGGGCACCTGTCTCCTACTATACAGGCTCCATCGTGTAGTCCAGTACTATACAGGGGCACCTGTCCCCTACTATACTGGCTCCATCGCGTAGTCCAGTACTATACAGGGGCACCTGTCCCCTACTATACTGGCTCCATCGTGTAGTCCAGTACAGTACAGGGGCACCTGTCTCTTACTATAATGGCTCCATCGTGTAGTCTAGTACAGTACAGGGGAACCTGTCCCCTACTATACTGGCTCCATCGTGAAGTCTAGTACAGTACAGGGGCACTTGTCTCCTACTATACTGGCTCCATCGTGTAGTTCAGTACTGTACAGGGGCACCTGTCCCCTACTATACAGGCTCCATCGAGAGTCCAGTACAGTACAGGGGCACATGTCTCTTACTATATTGGCTACATCGTGTAGTCCAGTACAGTACAGGGGCACCTGTCTCCTACTATAATGGCTCCATCGTGTAGTTCAGTACTGTACAGGGGTACCTGTCTCTTACTATACTGGCTCCATCGTATAGTCCAGTACTGTACAGAGGATATCTGTCTCTTACCACACCGATTGCATATTTTTTTCAAAACGGGGTGTTGGTTCTAAACTGATTGCCTGAACCTAATCGTCGGTTATACACTGTTCAGTCGATATACAGCGCCTTCCGCTCGGCTAATCAGGATGTCACACGGACTTAGGTCATAATTTACACATTATAGCACCTTAATCGAAATGAAATATTGACAACCTCTTAAGCCGTATATAACAAGGGGAAAACAATAGTGACACCAATGAAAGCAGCTTGAATCTGAACGTGTAGGCATTACCCTGGTAGTGGATAACAATCCTCCAATTGGCTGGGGTTTTATAAGTTGAAGATTGGGTTAACATCAATCTGGTCACTTGCATGTCGCATGCAGCGAGTTTTATTTGAACTGCATGTAATGCAATATATGCATCGTTCACGTTTCTTTGATATCATACTTTAAAGAAATATTTTCTTTTATTCAACTTAGAATACATGTTCTAATTGTAATGCTGGAAGGGAAATCCGCCGATATCAGAATCCGGAATACCATAACAATAATGAGGCGTAAATCAAAGAAATACACAGAGATTGTTTTTATCTTGAGGATATGTTATCCTTTGGCTGTTTATCAATTAACCAAAATATCTCCACCGTCGTGCAAGCCGACTGCCTGCAGGCCATGTCATCTACGTCATACCATTGTTTTTCAGACTTCTCCGACTCGGAGACAATAGAAGGAGAGGATCTACACCGCATCCTCGGGCGGAAGAAGCTGCGAGACCGGCGGACGAGCTATGGGTCTGGTTACTCCTCGGGGGCATCCTACATCCCGGGGCCTGAGGCATACGTGCAGAGGGAGGACCAGAGACGAGTTGGGGTGCCCCCCTACAGGAGGAGTCACTCTCTCGCCGAGATACAGCACAACCAGATAGCCAGACCAATGCCTCTGGAAGGTAACTATTGTAGTGTTAGCATCACAGAGTTGCACCCAACAACATCAACTTAACCAGGTTAACCAGACTCGCTACCGTGGAATGTTACTGTATTTCGTCCTCAAACAATCACAACCAGATAGTCAAACTCATGCCTCTGAAAGACAGCTTTGGTAGTAATAAACTCCCATGGATTTAATTATTACTAATGAACCATATGAACGGATGCCAGATTCATCCCCTTCGAAAATAATTGGAATTAGATCTCAAACATTTTTAAAAAAAACATATCAAGATAGTCATGCCGCTCGAAGGTACGTGCCTTTCAAAATGTTGACGTCTTAGTACACTTCTTCATAGCAAAGTACAAGGTGAATTGAACAAAATGAACTTAACATAATATATTAAACGTCAGCAAGTCAGTACAGTAACCAGGTTTATAACGATGGGAAGAAACTTCGTCACACACACACCGATACCATAACGATTCAGTCAATCGTCAAACCTCTTCCCATGCGGTAACTGCTATAGAGTCAGCAATAGTAGAGTTTTCACACAGTAAGAACACCAACATTCATGGAATCTTGATGCCTCGCATACAGTACCAAACCAACACAAACCGATAGTCAGAGCATTCATTTGAATGTTTCCATGGAATCGTTGGCCAATGTGAAACAAATCCACGTTACTAGCGAGTATCTTCTATTTCGTATAAAGAACTGACATAATCAAACTAAAATATAACTAAAGTACCTCATCTTTGTGCTGGCAGATCAGTGCCCAAACACTATCCAAATACATACCACCATCAAAAGTAATATTGTTACGCACATACTAACTTTTATTAATATAATACATGTATATGTGTGTATACATGTGTATTTGACAAGGGGCAATGTGTGTTCACAGCCGTAACAGAAGATATACACACAGGTAAGAGCTTAAACAATCTCAGTTATAGCTCCAAGTCGCAATCTCAAACCATAGCTACACGCACATTCCTCACACAGTGTATGAAGCAGTTTTCACACAATCACAGAAAATATTTTGCACCCATTCCTCACCTAGTGTTCACACGATCACAGTTTAGTTCATGCATTCACACTACGCGAACATAACGTTCACAGTTTTCACACAACCACAAGTTAATTGGCAGCCGCGGTTGCATACTCCAAGGGGAGTTGAGAATGAAAAATAGAAAGACATTGGTCCTTATACCAGGGTAATAATGTGAATTTATAGCGCCACTGAGCATCTCGACGGTGGATATTAGGCGCTCTATAAATGAATTATTATTATTATTATTATTATTAATGCATGCAAATTACAAACACGTTTCTAACAACAACCTTCACAAAATCACTGATAAGTTTATGCATTTTATATTACATTTAATGATTAACAAATCCTCTCCTCACACACATTTTTCACACACTCACTGTACACGATGCAATGATCATATCTGCCACACACTCGCTGTGTGTGACATTCTACATTCACTGACATTCATCTCTACCTCACAGTTGTTACACATATCTGGAAATGAACTCATCATGCGCATACACTACTTTTAAACACATTCCCCAATAAGATAATCACACATCCCTAGATAGGAAAGCATACGTCTACACTAAGTATAAGCACATCACTCGCACCCCCCACCCCCACCCTCCCTATCTCAGTCACTGGCTCTACATCGTGCTCTCCGATACTTCATTCATCATTCATAGTTCCCTAAGCATCGGTTTGTTTCACCATTACTGACATTGTATCTGACTAAGCAACAGGCCTAGGGACGTGTGGTTGGACGGATGTATGACTTCGGGACCAGATTTGCTATTGTAATGGATGCTTGAAATCAATAGCAAATCATCTCAACTATTGCAATGGACAGTGATGATAACGTTGATGTGCACGCCGTCGGCACCAAAGGTTAACGGGACAGTATCCTATGTTTCATATCGTAAATGGGATTAACGGCCCAGTCTGGCTCACGTCTTATCAATGTAGGTTCTGCACCAACCCATCGTCCTATCACAAGTCTAATACAAACAAAACTGAGTTTAAAAATAAACATGGCAAACTATGCAGATGTCTATACCCCTGCTCAAAAGAAAGTATACCAAGAAAAAATTTGAATATTTTTTTTAATATCTACATTTTATATATGAAATGATTCTGAAACACGTCGCAGGAACACAACACACTGTTTTCATTGACAATAAGCGGAGAATGGCGAGAACTTTCATGCAACACGGGATTTTACCAATGATGACGTTGAGTCGGATCCCATGTAATGCACGTGCAAAATCACTGTATAAAACACATGATACTGTACATCAAGACAGTAGCAACAAAAAACACATGAAAGAAATGCCGAGGTTAACGGCAATACAGAGAGAGAGAGAGCCATTGAATGGCAGCGACTGACACCCAACGTCATCCGGCGTTTGACGTCATCGATGCGGCGGCGAGCTCAGGCATGCATTGATGCCCATGGTGGACATACT
Source organism: Gibbula magus (assembly GCA_936450465.1). Lineage (NCBI taxonomy): Eukaryota > Metazoa > Mollusca > Gastropoda > Trochida > Trochidae > Gibbula > Gibbula magus. The sequence goes on from OW388291.1 coordinate 41,629,585, forward strand.
CGGTATTGAAGACGTGTTGAAGGACTATTCCTTTACTTACTTACGACAGTCATATTGAGAATTGTGAATTTTTGACCCCATGTGTCTTTGTACCTCTGTTGGGCATTCAGTTTTTATTTTATTGACATGAACGTTTCCATTAGTTATGTTAAAATACCACTCTACTGATATATAAAAAAGTTTATTCTATATCTTCATCTGTTTTTCTTCCATGCTTCTTCAAATCCTTGGTATACTTTCTTTTGAGCAGGGGTTTAGTTTAAATTATAAAATCTAGTTTCGTTTTTAAAATCGTTTACCCATTTTCTTTAATATAATAACTATTGATGAAGATTGGATAATAAATAATAAATACTTCTGAGGAATCTGATCTGATGCAGGTCAGCTTCAATCTCAATCCAGTTTCACATTGTTATGAATAGTGAAGAAGATGCTGTACCTATATTTGATTAAATTGAAACAACCCCTCGGCATACTGTATGAGAGAGAAACAACCAACTTAACCCAAAGGTTGTGTGCTTATTACCTATCATGAGAAACAGACACCTGTCACGCGTTGTTATAATTAAATCTATAAACGGAAGCAGAAAGACGCCTTTGAACGTTGAAATGAAGTATTGAAGAAATGGCGTTGCCTTGTACCTGGGAAAATGAATCTTTTTCATAACATCAAAACACCGTCAGCAACAAAGTCTTAGATATCGTTGATTAACCGCTGAACAGTGAAAAATCTAATCTCGTTCCCAGTTGGAAAGCAAACTATGTGGATTGAAGACTGGCCGTGTTCGATATGGACGTTGATTTATCACCGTGCTTCAATTTGTCTTGCCTTTCTTTCTTACCAAATGAAAGTTATCGAATTATTATTAAATTAAATGTACAGAGTTGGGTTCCTATTGCAGATGGATGGGCGATATAACATTAATAAATACTGTTAGAACTACTAAATATATATTGAGAATATAAATAAGCCAACGAGACGTGGTCAAATGCCAGACTTCAAAGACGAGGTTTTGTTCACGGGCGAGGAGCGATGTGGTAGTTCTAAGATAATTAAATCTCTCATTGTGTCTTCTCTTTTCTTGAATCTCGGTGACAATGATGCAGTGTGGTTAGACAGAAGCCGACAGTGATGCATTGTCAGCGGACTTATGATTTCAAAATACTTCATCCTAAATGGTGAATTACCATTTTAAGAATACGAAAATTCATCGAAAATGGAAACCTAGCGATACCCTGGGAGCGATATCTGTTGTCTTACTTAAGAACTTTGATTCAGGATAGAAGCTATCGGGGTTTTTTTTTAATGAAAAACGTGTATCGAGAATTGGCGGCATAGCAGGAACTGTTTTACATAGAACTAAATAACTAAATTAAATTATAAAACCTTCTTCACGATATGATGGATGTGGTCATCTTTCACTTCAAGTTTGAACTATCACTGACATTGAACAGGAGGCGGGATAGAGTAGTGGTGAGCGCGTTCGGCTTCAAGAGGTCCGGGGCTCGAATCCCGTCAGAGGTTCGCCAACTTTGCTGTAGAGAACTGTTCTATAAGCACTAGTGTTTGGATGCAATGCTACACTGAATTTCAGCCCAGTACCATCCATGGTTTACTAGTTCTATCCGATGCTCGCAGGTTTCACCGGTATGCATAGCCACGATGGTGTTTTTGGCTTTCTCCCTGCATTAACACAAGTGAAATACTCTTGAAAGCGGCGTTAAACCCTCACCTCTACTCATCTCACCTCACATCGAACACATTTAGTGTATTTACTGTAACATGTATTTTTTTAATGTTTTCTTATCAGGCTGTGAGATTATAAGAGATCTTAATGCAAAAAAAATTTCATCCGCTTCCTTCATCGGCATTTCAAAATTTAAAAAATCTTCACATTTCTACCACAGAACTGTTCCTTTAACACTAAATTATTCCTTATTTCTTGTACAAGCATACATAATCATTCCCTATTTCTCGTGTTCAGAGATGTCCTTATTCTAAATCATTCCCTATTTCTCGTGTTCAGAGATGTTCTTATCCTAAATCATTCCCTATTTCTCGTGTTCAGAGATGTCCTTATTCTAAATCATTCCCTTTTTCTTGTGTTCAGAGATGTCCTTATTCTTAATCGTTCCCTATTCTTATGTTCAGAGATAGACCGGAGCATGTACCCGACTGCTACCCGACAGCGCTACCATGGAGAACGTCGATCCACCCTGTCCTCCCTGATCTTCAGCAGTATTCAAGCCATGGACCAAACAGGCGCAGTTATCCCCCCTTACCAGAAGAAGAAAGCAAAATCGGTAGGCGGCACTTTCATTTGGTTCGCTGTCATAGTTTGTTCAACGATGTGTTGATGTCATTTTTATTGTCATATACTTTATGATATATATTCATATTCATGGTCACTATTTCATTTTCTGAGGACTGATTTCTAACTGCTTTGCCGCATTTAAGAGCGACTATCAGTGTATGCCGCCTGTGTGTTTTCACTGAAATATTCAAGATGTCAGCGCGCTAGTAAATATAGTGTAAACACTAAGAGCTTGTAAAATAATCAAGTTTTTATCTTCAATGTTCATTCATCTGGTGTTCTTTAAAAAGCATTATCCAAAAAATTGAAAATCTAAGTTATAGGATAAAGAGCTAACAAGAACTGTCATATCTTACTGAACTGCTTTTTACGAACACAGTTGTTTAAAACGGCTTAGTTTATAATTGCATATAAATAAGGTAACTAGTCTCCTTTATGTTGGTGAACAATACCTAAGACTCGCAATTCTGCCAATAGTTTGTTGCCATAAATTCTGACTTTAGCTTTAGCAGCAGTTAATCATGCTAAACAATGTTTATTGGGCATGTACTTTTCGTTAATCAGTGTTCTGTTATTAGAAACAACCAATAGCACAGTTAAGGAAGACAGACTTAACAGTTTATGCCGTTAATGAGATAAACCCCACACGCGTGTAGACTATGGGGAGACAACGTCGAATCAGTCTCTGCTTCTCTGTCTCTCTAGTATGGAGAGGTGACGTCTCATCAGTTTGTGCTTCTCTGTCTCTCTAGTATGGAGAGGCGACGTCTCATCAGTTTGTGCTTCTCTGTCTCTCTAATATGGAGAGGCGACGTCTCATCAGTCTGTGCTTCTTTGTCTCTCTAGTATGGAGAGGCGACGTCTCATCAGTCTGTGCTTCTTTGTCTCTCTAATATGGAGAGGCGACGTCTCATCAGTCTGTGCTTCTTTGTCTCTCTAGTATGGAGAGGCGACGTCTCATCAGTCTGTGCTTCTTTGTCTCTCTATAGTACGGAGAGGCGTCGTCTAATCAGTCTGTGCTTCTTTGTCTCTCTATAGTATGGAGAGGCGTCGTCTAATCAGTCTGTGCTTCTCTGTCTCTCTATAGTATGGAGAGGCGTCGTCTAATCAGTCTGTGCTGCTTTGTCTGTCCATTATGGAGAGACAATGTCTCATTAGTGTCTGTCTCGCCAAGGTCGAAAGGCTCTAGCTGCAACCCCATTGGATAGCATGGGGTTCGCTGTGTGAGAGCATTCGGGCGACAGATGTGTTGGTCTGTGTCTCTCCCTGTCTAGTATGATGGGACAACGTCTTGTCTGTTTCACTCTATTCTTGTCTAGTATGGAGAGATAATGTCTTGTAAATCTATGTCTCTTCCTGTCTAGTATGGAGAGACAGCCTCTTGTCAGTTTCTGTCTGTCCCTGTGTAGTATAGACAGACAATGTCTCATCGGGTTCTGTCTTTTCCTGTCTAGTATGGAGAGATTAAGTCTTTCCAGCCTCTCTGACAGCATGTTTTCAGTTTCTGTCTGTTCCTGTCTAGTATGGAGAGACATAATTTTTTTTCAGTTTCTGTCCACCCCTGTCTAGTATGCAGAGACAACATCCCATCGATTTCTGTCTCTCCCTACCTACTTCGTGTCTCTTTTAAAACCTAGCTACTTTACCTTCCATGCTTAGATCTAATTTGCCCTACCTTTCAGCCACCTCTGTGATGTATGTAAACAGGAGTCCGTCTGTCGCCAGGACTCTGAAACTAACACAGTGGACGCCATATTGGCAGCTGATTGACATATGTATATGACAGAAGCACTCTGTAGTATCTGGTCGTCTTGTTCGCGACATGTAGTCATATGATGACTGCCTATTGCTTTGTAAACGTGTGCTACATTTTTGTTAGAATAATTCAACAGTATGTTATCAGTGGTTGCAGGAGAATAGCTTAGCAAATTGATACGTTATACGGTGTAAACGTATTTATCTTATTTTCAGTGTAATGTGTGACAAAGGGCTTCCATCTTTCACATAATATTGATTGTTATAGCTAAGCATGTTCAGTGATTATTTGAACAAGTTACTAGTTCATATGCTTTTGCATGTCAGTTTTATATAATGTGATTTCTATTTTTCATTGTTTAATCATATTTGCTTAAGAAACCATTTCTATGATGAGGTGGTCTTGCTATTTGCATGTTCGAAAATTCCATGGATTAAATATAGTTAGATATCTTGGTATAGGCTACTGACCATACGCGAGCCAGTGTATCTAGATGAACTGTTACATGTTCATACACCCTTCAATATAACTCGTGAACCTGTTTGCAGCTCCGTCATCAATCATGCAGTATCATCTCGGCAAATCAAGTAAACAGATCTTACACTGAAAGCAGTTCCATCCCATGTTTTACTGGTCAACAACGACCGTGTTTAGAGATCGAATATTGCTGAACTTGTAACATACCAAGTGGATTCACTAGAACATACGCCAGGAAATTGTCATAATAAGCATTCAAAGTGTTGAAAGTGCCTAAAAGGTCATGTTTCTAATTGTCAGTAACAGTGTATTCGGTAGTCACTACTTTAGTTAACTTTCGTAAAGCTTGTCTTTAACACTGGATTAGCTCTAGTACCTTCACTTCGCTTCACGTCGCTTACACTGGAGGACACTGTGAAGTAGAAAACAAGTGGAAGTCAAATGTTTCTCGTCAGAATGTCAGTGACAGTTCGCTTGGTCACGTGCTGCACGTGCCAGCGCTTGCTGGCTGGACCAATCAGAATGTTTGTCCTGTTCATACCTGTGACCTTCACATTGCTCTCCTAGTTAATGTGGCCTAGCTGCGTTGTAAAACGTTGCATTGATTGTCTGTCGTGGACGTTACACTGGTAGGTGTTATGCATGAGTTGGCTGGCTTTGAGTTGTTTTCTTCTTTGGTAGTTATAAACAAACTGTCATTAGCAGCTATTGCTTGAAGAGGTTTAGTTGCTCTAATTCATCCCTATTGTCTGGCAGACTAACACTTCTACGTCTTTTGTAGACATACACGAACGGCGTTATTACCCGGGCATTCAATGCAATTCCATTTAACGTACTTTAATGACGGAGATGTTATACAATGACATTACATTTTATTGAGCAGAAAGAGGAATTTCTTGTATCTGCAATGCTTGGTTGACAAAACAACATTCATCACTTTAAGCTAATTATAACGTGCATCATTTCCTGCTGTAGTACAGTTCCTGAATGGTTCACGTAACCATACGCGTGCTTTTTACAACTTGAATGGGGCATTTCAAAGAGCCATTGAGTACCTTAGTGTTTCCAGTACAAAATTAGTTTGTCTTCATAGATAAATGATATCAATCGTTAGAAAAAAATATTCATTAACAACATGAATGAGAAATGGTTTTCGTATCAAAATAAAAACGCTTTCATCTGAAAGGTTTCCCTTTCTTGTATACAACACGATTGATGACGTAACACAATAGCATGGAGCCTTGTATACAGCACGATTGATGACGTAACACAATAGCAAGGAGCCTTGTATACAACACGATTGATGACGTAACACAATAGCATGGAGCCTTGTATACAACACGATTGATGACGTAACACAATAGCATGGAGCCTTGTATACAACACAATTGATGACGTAAACAATAGCATGGAGTCTCAAGACCGCGGAAAGCCCTCCAGGATTCACACAGATTTTAGTCTACATTGAACACTCCTTATTCTTCCTCCTGTCGCCATGATGTTTACAGTGTGTGCGTCATGAATGGGAATACTGTAATCATGTATTTAGATTATTAAGACAAGGAAAAACCTTCATTAATTAATGCAATTTTTCAGCTAATATAAGTATTATTATAATGAAACACATTTGGCAAATTTTCTCCAGTTAATTTCTTTTTAACTGATCATGGTCAACTACTGTAATCTCTTGAACGATTTGCAAATACCTAACTTCTATAAATTAATGATATTGACAATCGTTCTTGTGTTGACACGAAAGGAGGGAAGATGCTGGTTACCCTAATAAGCTGTATCAGTTAAGTAAGCAAATGTTGTTGATATGGTGAAGAAGGCAGTCTGAAGGGTCTACACCCTCTGAAGAATCTCAAGAAGCCACTCAAGCTCCAATGACTGACGTTTTTCTTTCTGGAGCTTCACTCTCCAACATGGTCGTCACCATCTCATCATCAGCTTTGTGTAAGTCATAATAGAACTCCCGAAATAAGGAGTCTAAGTCCCTGGGGATGGGAAACTACTGAAGTGAATAAAAGGGTGATATGCCAGCTGCTTTTCTTGTATCTTGGAATACCAGTGATTATAGCGACCCCATGGTCCAATAGGTGTACTCGCTTGCCTGATCGGCGCAATCTCCCATTTACATAGCCTTTCAGATAGAACACTGCCAATCTTGGCAAATGTCTTTCATACTGATAACGTTAATGTATTTCAAATTGTTGTTTGTCTATTGCGGTACGAAATTGTACTTTCTGTTTAAGGGTAATGCCGATGTGACATTATGTTTCCATTTGTTTACTCTAAATGTTGTCGAAATGTCAATGTTTTGCTCTACAAAATTACTAGAATATTGGAAAAGTTTCACTTTTAACATTTCCATTTCTAACGATTTTCGGTGGGGACTGTAGATGTGTATGCTATGTTTTGTATCAAACCTTAACTCTATATTCCAACTACTAAACGATCAGAATATAATTCTTATTTAGTTATTTGAATTGCGTTGCCTGTGTTTTTACTAATCCGGAAATTAATCGGAATATGTTGAAGATCTTAGGGTAAGATATATAATGTCAACATTTATTCATCTCATGAATAATTAATTATAAAAGGTAAATGGATCCGCTTTCCATTCCATTACTTTGGAAGGGACATTTGTATGGAAAAGGTGTATTATTTATGTCTTATAACTACTTATTTAAATTAGAATCATGATTGGTCTTTGTATTCTGTAAGATATCAAGTGTAAACATGGCGAACATCCATCCTACTTGAAGTGACGTCCATGAGTGTAAGGACAAAGTTGACATGTTTCATTACTCTTTTAGTCTACCAGAATATCACCAGATAAGGTCACTTCATTAGCGTTGGGTAATTAGATTGTCGGGCAGCTTTCATTATGACCCTGTAGCCTTCTTTGCTGTGTGAGCATGTTAACTTATTTAATTCGAGCAAAATACTTGTTATATAAAGGCCAATCTATCACCGTGTCCCAATACTTAAGGATGCAGTTTGATTATGAGAATAGTAAACAAATGTCCAGAAAACGTCTCCTGGACGCGATATGCAGCGATCTAGATTTTAACAGTTTTCAAGTAAATTATCAGAAAAAGTTATATGTGGGGGCGGGATGGCGCAGTGGTTAGCGCGTTCGGCTTCGGATCAAGAGGTCCGGGGTTCGAATCCCGCCAGGGGCACGGAACTTTGTCTGCAGTAGAGAACTGTTCTACACGCAGTAAGGTGTGGGTGCAATGCTACACTGGATTTCAGCATGGTTCGCTAGTTCCAGTCGATGCTCGCAGGTTTCACCGCAATGCATAGCAACATGGCGTTGCGGAATTTCTCTATGCCTTAATACTAGCAGCCGCGATATAAGTGAAATACTATTGAAAGCGGCGTTAAACCCAAACTCACTCACTCACTCACTCACTCTATATATGTCTCTATACGTTTAGTTTTTTAAAAAAAGTATGAACACTCAGAACATTACTGTATCCATTGCTACAACAGGTTTTTGTTTCAACTGTGTGTAATTGCGTGGTCATAACGCATCAATTCTACCACTACAACATGTAATGGTTTATTGTTTAACATTGTACACATAAGTGGTCATAACGCATCAATTCTACCACTACAACATGTAATGGTTTATTGTTTAACATTGTCCAAATAAGTGGTCATAACGCATCAATTCTACCACTACAACATGTAATGGTTTATTGTTTAACATTGTCCAAATAAGTGGTCATAACGCATCAATTCTACCACTACAACATGTAATGGTTTATTGTTTAACATTGTCCAAATAAGTGGTCATAACGCATCAATTCTACCACAACAACATGTAATGGTTTATTGTTTAACATTGTCCAAATAAGTGGTCATAACGCATCAATTCTACCACTACAACATGTAATGGTTTATTGTTTAACATTGTCCAAATAAGTGGTCATAACGCATCAATTCTACCACTACAACATGTAATGGTTTATTGTTTAACATTGTCCAAATAAGTGGTCATAACGCATCAATTCTACCACAACAACATGTAATGGTTTATTGTTTAACATTGTCCAAATAAGTGGTCATAACGCATCAATTCTACCACTACAACATGTAACTATTTATTGTTTAACATTGTCCAAATAAGTGGTCATAACGCATCAATTCTACCACTACAACATGTAATGGTTTATTGTTTAACATTGTCCAAATAAGTGGTCATAACGCATCAATTCTACCACTACAACATGTAACTATTTATTGTTTAACATTGTCCAAATAAGTGGTCATAACGCATCAATTCTACCACTACAACATGTAACTATTTATTGTTTAACATTGTCCAAATAAGTGGTCATAACGCATCAATTCTACCACTACAACATGTAATGGTTTTATTGTTTAACATTGTCCAAATAAGTGGTCATAACGCATCAATTCTACCACTACAACATGTAACTATTTATTGTTTTACATTGTCCAAATAAGTGGTCATAACGCATCAATTCTACCACTACAACATGTAATGGTTTATTGTTTAACATTGTCCACATAAGTGGTCATAACGCATCAATTCTACCACTACAACATGTAATGGTTTATTGTCTAACATTGTCCAAATAAGTGGTCATAACGCATCAATTCTACCACTACAACATGTAATGGTTTATTGTTTAACATAGTCCAAATAAGTGGTCATAACGCATCAATTCTACCACTACAACATGTAATGGTTTATTGTTTAACATTGTCCAAATAAGTGGTCATAACGCATCAAGTCTACCACTACAACATGTAATGGTTTATTGTTTAACATTGTCCAAATAAGTGGTCATAACGCATCAATTCTACCACTACAACATGTAACTATTTATTGTTTAACATTGTCCAAATAAGTGGTCATAACGCATCAATTCTACCACTACAACATGTAACGGTTTATTGTTTAACATTGTCCAAATAAGTGGTCATAACGCATCAATTCTACCACTACAACATGTCATGGTTTATTGTTTAACATAGTCCAAATAAGTGGTCATAACGCATCAATTCTACCACTACAACATGTAATGGTTTATTGTTTAACATTGTCCAAATAAGTGGTCATAACGCATCAATTCTACCACTACAACATGTAATGGTTTATTGTTTAACATTGTCCAAATAAGTGGTCATAACGCATCAATTCTACCACTACAACATGTAATGGTTTATTGTTTAACATTGTCCACATAAGTGGTCATAACGCATCAATTCTACCACTACAACATGTAACTATTTATTGTTTAACATTGTCCACATAAGTGGTCATAACGCATCAATTCTACCACTACAACATGTAACTATTTATTGTTTCACATTGTCCACATAAGTGGTCATAACGCATCAATTCTACCACTACAACATGTAATGGTTTATTGTTTAACATTGTCCACATAAGTGGTCATAACGCATCAATTCTACCACTACAACATGTAATGGTTTATTGTTTAACATTGTCCAAATAAGTGGTCATAACGCATCAATTCTACCACTACAACATGTAATGGTTTATTGTCTAACATTGTCCAAATAAGTGGTCATAACGCATCAATTCTACCACTACAACATGTAATGGTTTATTGTCTAACATTGTCCAAATAAGTGGTCATAACGTATCAATTCTACCACTACAACATGTAATGGTTTATTTTTTAACATAGTCCAAATAAGTGGTCATAACGCATCAATTCTACCACTACAACATGTAATGGTTTATTTTTTACATTGTCCAAATAAGTGGTCATAACGCATCAATTCTACCACTACAACATGTAATGGTTTATTGTTTAACATTGTCCAAATAAGTGGTCATAACGCATCAAGTCTACCACTACAACATGTAATGGTTTATTGTTTAACATAGTCCAAATAAGTGGTCATAACGCATCAATTCTACCACTACAACATGTAATGGTTTATTTTTTAACATAGTCCAAATAAGTGGTCATAACGCATCAATTCTACCACTACAACATGTAATGGTTTATTGTTTAACATTGTCCAAATAAGTGGTCATAACGCATCAAGTCTACCACTACAACATGTAATGGTTTATTGTTTAACATTGTCCAAATAAGTGGTCATAACGCATCAATTGTACCACTACAACATGTAACTATTTATTGTTTAACATTGTCCAAATAAGTGGTCACATAACGCATCAATTCTACCACTACAACATGTAATGGTTTATTGTTTAACATTGTCCAAATAAGTGGTCATAACGCATCAAGTCTACCACTACAACATGTAATGGTTTATTGTTTAACATTGTCCAAATAAGTGGTCATAACGCATCAATTCTACCACTACAACATGTAACTATTTATTGCTTAACATTGTCGACATTAGTGTTCATTACACACCAAATCTACCACTACATCCCAAGGTACTATACGATCTGGTTTATGTATGACCATTGTACGAGAGAGCGTTGGCGCCCTACACTGATCATATCTAGCGTGTAAGCAGCTTGTCCTCGTGTGGTCAGTTGTGGACAGAGGGCATCGTATCATGTATAAGTCCCTGTCTTCATATCTGGATATGTTAAAGAGTAGCTCCTAGAGTAATCACGTCTCTATCCCTCCTCCAGACCTCTCAAGACAGCGAACAAAGAGATTCCACACACGAAGAGTTCTTTATCACCGATCTTAACGTCGCTAAAGAGCCATCGAATCTATTCACGACATAATGCTTTCATATAATGAAAGACTAACAATAATGCCCCAATTCGAAACCTTATTTGAAGATTCAAACCTTTTGCGTATAAAGGCATTGATGCTGATATTACTGAAGACATGTGGATCCGAATACAGAATAAATTTAAATAAATAAAAAAGATAATACTTGATATAGTATATGAAGAAGAAACAACATTAAAATGACATATATATCGTTTATTCATCGATATCTAATCGAAAATGGTATTGGTAAACTATTAATTCCCTTCGAATTTTATTAAAGGCGCCGTAGCACGTTTTTTCGCTCAAATAAGTCGATGAAATGTATTTGAAAAATAATGTCACTCTTCTCTCTTCGGAAACTCAAGTTACAAATGAGTGTATATGGTTCCGTAAAGCCACGGCTATCGTCTTTGTCATTCGAAATAATAAAATGTGTTCACAATAAAATGGCCGCCATGCAATTTTTGCTTTAAACGCAACACCGTTGTTACCACTACGGATAATTGGTTTGTGTAATAAGATGTTTTACCCTCTAAAGTAAATATAAATGACATAAACTATCATTATAAATGGGAAATTTGAAAAAATAAAATTTGCAAAAAACGTGCTACAGCGCCTTTAAAAACGAAGCGAACATTGTCCATTTTTAAAGAAGTACTAGAGCTAATTGTTATCGATTGTAAGCATGTATACGCACTGCCCTGAGTGGTAGCTGGCCTGGAACATCTCTAGCTATTTAACCAGATATTGATTAGTAAAGGTTAATGGCGCTTTTTATTGTTTCTGATTAAGTGTATTTTTCAGAATCTTACTCAATATTAGATCGATTTTTATGGTTTTAAAACAATGGAGGTGAGTGTCGGGCATGCTTAGTATTGCAGAGAGGCTATTCATTGAATATGTGTCGAGAAGGAGTCCATATTCATCTAATGCGTCCATTTCATCAATACATCTGTTCATGCATAGGACACGTAGCCATGTAACATGGTGGCCTAGTGTTTATAGTGTTATACCGGTTTGACAGAGGATTGAGACCATTTGATGGTAGCCCATGTGTTAATCATAATATTTTGCTTAATAAGTCCGTAGGGCTGGGAATGTTTCGAGAATAAGGATCCTGTCCTCTATCTATCTTCATTTATTATTCATTTAGAAATAAATTGTTCATCCTAGGTCCACGGTTATACTCATTAACACAGTAATGATATGACCTGAGTTAAATATATCAAGATGCTTGTGTATTCCGACCATATTATTTCTAAGTTTGATGTCAGTGTTAGCTGGATAATTAGAAACCCTTGCATTCATTGAGTGTTTCATTATGAGGATGTGCACTTAGAAAACGTATTTATTAAAAAATCATGAAAATACGTTTTCATTGTCCTTATTATTTCATGCATATAACGTTTTGAAATTAATTTATCGTGTAAACTTATATATTTTTTACATTTGAAATGATGTACACGACTCGAATCTTCTAATTCTAAAACATTCTAGGTCTATAAATGATTGTGCATTTGCATGACGTAGCTATCTATACGTTGCATGCAAAGAATATACTGCACACATAAACCTTTTTGGGCATCCCAAGTCTTTAGTGCCATTTAAAAACACATACTATTATATACTTGAATGTACGAAAGGCAAGTTATCTGTATAAAAACTATTTTATTGTGAAAGGGAACAACATTTATATGATTATTATATATATGTACTATATGCTTATCCTATACGTTTCCTTAATGTTCAGCAAAAAAACATGAATAACGGTTGTGAGGTAACTCAATAACGGAGTATGAAATACATAAAGTTGTTGGACAAAGATACACTCGTCGTTTCACGTTAACGGGAGTACTTGAATTGTCTCTGAAACCATGTTTGCAGAGTTAGCTAATTCTCGTTACAAAACCCTTGAAAACGTCACTTACAGCTCATCGTCCTGTTGTTCGCGAGGTGATGATACATAGCCACGTTATGGATGTTAAGGAATCGTTTCTTCTTGTCACGATTGGTTCCAAATATAGATGTGTTAGGACGTTTACCGTTAGCATATGATGGTTTCAAACCAAGTAACAGTCAGTGTGAATAGAAGAGAATATATACACTGGCTTTATTCAATTAAGTCACTAGTTTTAGAGCAATATTCAGAAGCTAGACTTCGTACTTTCAGTGAGTGACTTATTGTTATATGCCACTTGGGCAATGTTGCAGCCATTATTACTGAATGATAAATATGATAATAGCATTTGAAAAGGTACGTTATTATTAAACGGCATTCAGACAGCTGTAGTTGTCCCGGCAATGATAATTATAATAAATAATAAATAATAATAATAAAAGTATAGAATAAATGCAGAGGGTTAGTGACCGATTAAACATATATTAAAACTTGCAAATCATGCTTCATATCTTTATAAAAATGTCCTCCTGCATTTTAGTATCTTTAGTTTCACATAATGTAGTTGAAGGAAATTATCCATCTAAAATCTATTGAACCATGTTCGACTTTATTATCGATGTCCATAGTGTTGCATCTTGCTTCAGTGGCCCCTTGTTTGATGTTGCTGGTTTCGACGGCATTCCATTCACTTGCATCTTGCTTCAATGGCCCCTTGTTTGCTGTTGCTGGTTTGGACGGCATTCCATTCACTAGCATCTTGCTTCAATGGCCCCTTGTTTGCTGTTGCTGGTTTGGACGGCATTCCATTCACTTGCATCTTGCTTCAATGGCCCCTTGTTTGCTGTTTCTGGTTTGGACGGCATTCCATTCACTTGCATCTTGCTTCAATGACCCCTTGTTTGCTGTTGCTGGTTTGGACGGCATTCCATTCACTTGCATCTTGCTTCAATGGCCCCTTGTTTGCTGTTGCTGGTTTGGACGGCGTTCCATTCACTTGCATCTTGCTTCAATGGCCCCTTGGTTGCTGTTGCTGGTTTGGACGGCATTCCATTCACTTGCATCTTGCTTCAATGGCCCCTTGTTTGCTGTTGCTGGTTTGGACGGCATTCCATTCACTTGCATCTTGCTTCAATGGCCCCTTGTTTGCTGTTGCTGGTTTGGACGGCATTCCATTCACTTGCACCTTTCTTACATCGTGTCTGCTCATATAAATAGTCGCACCCATGGTTTATGTAATGAATTGATACTATTCTACCAACCTAAACCTTTATTTCGAGCAGTCCATCAATTATTAGAAAATACATAACTCGGACCCCATTCATTTAAACAAATATCTTAAGTAAGTGAAAACCGTTGTCACGATATTCTATCCATAAAAGTTTGCTCAGAGCTGCCGTGATCCTAAGTGCAAGCAAAATCTTATAATTAGTCATGAAGACAGGTTTTATCGATTTCGCCCTCAGCAAACCAAGCGCTGCACTCTCTTCCACTTCCGGAAACTCGAAGACTTCCATGTAAGAAGAAGCATGGCTCTAACACATGTGTTCAGTTCACGCTCGTCAGCTCCACCCAACTCTGGATCGATGCACTTCACTCGGACATGGGCTACAGTAATAAGCACCTGGGGGGAAATTGACGATATATCCTCGTCCCTCTCTAGCTTCAGTGCTAAGCCTTCTTCCTCATGTCCGCTTAGACCGCCGCTTTAAGATTTACTGTACTCAAGATTAACTCGGAGTTCACCCTTGACCTTTCTTTCACCCCTGTTAGTTGTACGAGTTAATGCAAACAAGTCGTATTATGTTCTACCTTACACCTTGGTTTCTTTTACGAATGTATAGCAAACACGTCGTATCACGTTCTGCCTAACTCCTTGGTTAGTTTAACGAACATACAGAGATAAAGTAACATCTTTCTCGGCATCTTGATGAAAACCTTTCCCTGAAGATACCTTCCAAGGTGAAGTTGTTTTTATGGCATGTTTGACGTTAGCACCGGTGTTGTTACAATTAATTACTCTTAACACCAAAATAGCCTTATTCATTAGGCAGTACAATAACGCCGTGTTTGAAGAAGCTTTTTGCCACATTATAAGCAGCATGTATGACGTAGGAGCCAATCAATGGCGGTCGCTCCGGGCTCTGATTGACAGCCCGGATCGTGTCCACCTTTATGCTCTCCTCACCTTTATATAACACCAGTAGAACCATGCAATTGGAATCCGACTACAATTACAACAAATGACACTGTAATGGGACTGACTGGTCGATGCCCAGATCCCTGTTCCTACGAGTGTTGCCGGCTCCAGTTGCAGTCGAAAGGTCAGGTAGACGTCCGATCCCTTGTACTTCTGTGTCCTGTGAACCGCAGTTGCTTCTTTCAAGACACAAAGCAAGCACTGGTCAATACGGAGGTTCAGTCTCGATAGGTATTCCTCCCCCGGATCTGCCTTTCCTGTAGAAAAGTATTACCTTGCATCCTGCTGACCATATGTCGTCATTCGCAAGCAATGGTTATATTTATTCACTATTTGTTTAACCTTCAGTGCAAGCAATGGTTATACTATGTTATACCCTTTCAGTGCAAGCAATGGTTATATTACTATTTGTTTAACCTTCAGTGCAAGCAATGGTTATACTATGTTATACCCTTTCAGTGCAAGCAATGGTTATATTACTATTTGTTTAACCTTCGGTGCAAGCAATGGTTATACTATGTTATACCCTTTCAGTGCAAGCAATGGTTATACTATGTTATACCCTTTCAGTGCAAGCAATGGTTATATTACTATTTGTTTAACCTTTCAGTGCAAGCAATGGTTATACTATGTTATACCCTTTCAGTGCAAGCAATGGTTATATTACTATTTGCTTAACCTTTCAGTGCAAGCAATGGTTGTACTATGTGTATACCCTTTCAGTGCTTAGGAGATGTCAATGAAAGCCGAGATTTTATTTTCCGTAACACAGAAGTGGCAGTCATATGCGTAAGACATCCCGAAGAGAAAGTGTAGATTGTTATATTGTGTCATTGTAATATTTGTTTCCAGCCATCGTGATTTTTCTTCAGTATCTCAAAAGCAATTATTTTTTATATCTTCAATATTATGGTGAACCACAGCGAAGCGAAGTCGATGGTATCTTTTGATTGCTTAGGCATTAGCCATACTTATGCGGTTCTGTAAGGGCTTCAGGGTAATTTCCGTGGAACAGTTATAAGAGAGAGGGAAAGGGCTATTTTGGGCCTGATGACAGATAAACAGTGTACTTAATCACAGACTGATCAGGAAAACCTATCTCGCCTTACGCATATTTGTCAACGTGGGCCCGTTTTTTTAACACAGAAAGGCAAATATGTATTATTGATACAACTCTACATGTGCTATGGTTAAAGTGCCCATATTTCATTCTGGAGAGCTATTCTCCTCATCTTCACTCGGCACGAGTGTTGTGGCGTGTGAAACAAGTGATAACAAGAGACTGTTGTATAGCATTGGGAATAAAATGTGTCACTTGAAAATCAAGATATCAACTTGAATGCAAATACCAAGGTAATAAATGTCTGAAATGATAACCAGTAAATCGTGCAAGTCTGCAAATGAGAGAATACAACATGTGTCACAAATGCTGAATACGCTGTCCATATTTACAAGGTATATGCTGACGGGTGTTATTTGTTGAGTGCAGGCTATAATAATAACGGTCTTAAATAATGCACTGAGTATACACTTGTTTCAACTATGAATGATTAAATTAAACATTGTAGCTATGAAGTGTACGTTCTAACTGCAAATCACTTACTTATCATGTATTACAAGGATAAAGTAATACTGCAGTTATTTAATTTGCCTATAAAAACTAATCAAGGTTAGTTGTACCGATGTGTTGGCGTGTATACTACAAGATGTCACATGGGGTGAGGGACCAGACGTGTGTCTTCGTACATAGGTAATAATATAAAAGTAAATAGCCCTAAAAACAAGCAAGTAGAACGTCCAAATAGTGTCATAGATGACAATGAAACAGATTCGTTTCTATGACAATACGGTGGTCTCGCGAGATGATCCGGGTTGTGAAGTCGCTGCCCCGGAGACATGTTCAATCTTCAGTTTGTAGGTAGGTAGCGGGCACGGGATCACGTCAATGCCTAACAGTTAATTATTACCATTCTTGCAGAAAACCTAGTTTTTATATAATTAGTAATATGGTACCGAGATATAAATCAGTAACTGAAGAATAACAATAGGCAGTGTCACCCAGGGTAACTGCCCAGATATCAACACTCGTTTGACGTCAGGAATACATTTCGGACGTCATATATGGACTTTTGTGATTAAGAAATCTTATCGGGATTATACAATATATACCGTCATGGAGTAAGATGTGATCTTATCGATCAGATGATGTGACAGATCCCTAGCGTAAGTTGATGGAGACGACCGTGTCGCCTGGACAATGCTTCGAAAATGGTTTCTGTCTGAGCTAAGACTGTTTGAGACTGTTCTGTTGTGAATAGTTTAGGCTTTGGCATCAATGACATGGTCTATGTAAAGCAAATTATGTATACTTGGCAGTCTCTTTGATGTATTACAGGGCCGTGTTCAAGAAAGGTTTCAAAGTTATCGCTCAATTAGCGATTACTTTTAACCCTCTCTTGAACGCGATTGTAGCGCTACGTAGCAAAGCGAGCGAACTTTGAAGTTTTGCACCGTGTCGTTCAGGTGAGAATGAGCGCTACTTGAGCGCTACATTTAGCAATTAATAAATGATTATAAGCGCTCGCTGTTATGGAACGGAGCCCTGGTCTGTGATGCAACGGGTTCATATAGTGTGGCCATATGTTGTGGTTAATAGTCTGTTCTTCCTTGTCATGAAATTTCAACCTTAAGACATGAATATAATAAGTTAAGCTTGGTCATCTACTCTCCATAACACATGACATGTTAAGATCTTCAACCCGAGTCAGTCTGCTTGTTTCAGATTGTA
Organism: Gibbula magus; assembly: GCA_936450465.1. Classification (NCBI taxonomy): domain Eukaryota; kingdom Metazoa; phylum Mollusca; class Gastropoda; order Trochida; family Trochidae; genus Gibbula; species Gibbula magus. Next base: position 41,647,737 of record OW388291.1, read on the forward strand.
ATAGGAACCAGTTGGTAGCATTCATTTAGCGAGGCCCAGTGGTTCAATGGGACATCCTTTGTAAAGTTTATTGCTGGCGAATGTGTGTCAACTCTGAGGATGTGTGTTCGAATCCCGTTATAGACTTACAGTACAGGGAATTATAGGGTTCATATGGTGTGATCCCAAATATAACAATGTTACATTGTTCCCCATCAAAGTGATAAGTGTTACTAAAGTATGAGTTGCCATGGTTGTAGTAAGCTTCTTTAAACAAAATCTATGATAAGAAGTATTTGCAATATAATAGCGTTTATAATTATAACGAGCTGTGGTGTTGTTGCAAAAAATGTATTGATATAACGAGTTCAAAAAAGATGACTGCAATAAGACTTATAACACAGCTTGAACGAAGTGTGCGAATGTGTAGCTTTCAAGAATGTTAAAAACATGAGTTCAGAAAGTATGAATGCATTAGGACTATTAGCACAAATTCAACGAATTCTTTGAATGCGATAGCGACGAGAAACCACGAATAGTATGACTCCAACGCGATTGCTTACACAACTATGAATTCAGACAGCATGATAATACAACTTGAGTGAGCTCTGAAAATGTGCTGGGGACAATTATAACGGATTGCTGCTCCTGTCTGTTTGTCTGCTGTAATATTACTAACCATTGCTATTACTGGCCAGGCCTGATCAGGTTTACTGTCCCTGCAATTATGTAGGATTTGGACACTGGTTATTAGTTCTGCTTTGTTCGTAATAATCTGGTGTCATGACGCTCTTGGATAGTTGTCTTGTTGTCGTGATTGAGCAGATCGCTTTTCGTCGTGATTATCTTGCATCGAGACTGTCTCCATCAGATAGGAATACTGGTTTCGTACTCTAATCTCCATTCATTACTGTACTGGTGCTATTCAAGCCTGTTAATTATATATGATCACGTTTGATGCAAATTCAAAATTAGACTTGTTTCTATATTAATGGTTGATTTTACCACAATATTCGATACGTAGTTATCTTTGTACATGCCAATTACACGCCTGTTAATGTGACGTCAATGTCAGAAAATAGTAACACATTACCTGTCATCTCCTGTCAGACTGGGGCAAGATTAAATACATTTATTCATATTCCGTATTCGTTACCTGAGGTAGGTGTACATCGTGTGTGAAATATAGAAATAATCAACATATTTAGATTTAAACAGCTTAGCGTGCTGGACTCGTTAAGCTGATGAAACGACTTCCACCCACCAGACATACCTGTAAAAGGGTTGAACAGAGACGGACTTCAGCGTGAACACACCTACTCTATAATGCTATTTCGAAATGATATAACCATTTATTCATTACAATGCCAAAGTAATGACTTCAACTCAATATTGCTTTTTTCGAAAATATTAGCACAGTTCCGAATTGTTCACCATTCAGTTTGGTAAGTTGACAGATGGTTAAGCTGTAACACCCTACGCTCGCAAGTTTCACTGCATGTTTAGAAAAAATGTTGTTGTGGGCTTTCATCCTCGAACAACCTTCCAATCGCTAGCAGAGAAGTAAAGCGATGCCCTTAAAATCAAAGGGTTCTTTCTCATGAACTATCAGAGTTAATAATTAAATGTTTTTTTACATAAACTAGCGGCTAAAAGAAACGCTACAGCATTGCATTTTCAACTGGGTCAAAAACAAACAATTGCTACAAAGTCAATGTTGAATGCCTTGGATAAGTATATGTTTCTTAAAGAAATGCTGAACATTTCACTCATCATGGTATAATACATTAGTTTGTACGGTTGTTCACGCTTCGTCGCTATTTCAAGAATGTTTTTTTTGAAGAATGGTTTACATTTAAAATAAAAATTTACAAAATATGGAAATTATGTAAATAAAAGATGTTGTTGACATAATGTACCACCTTGGACTCTAATTCGTTGACGCTTTGTTATTGTAGGACGTCATAAAGACAAGCCAAATAGCCATATTACACTCTCCTGTCTTCCATAGTTAAGGAGATTCCAAAACGACGACTTTTTTTAAAAGGCATGTTTTTCATTACAAAATAAGATACTTTTTCAAAAAAGGAAAATCAAGGTTTACTGGCTTCTAATCACAACATGTAACTATGTTTCAGTCGTATTAATCATTTGTTGATTAAACTATAGTCCCTTTTTGTGGGTAGCGTTTCTTTTGGCCGCTAGTTTACCTTTTTATAAAACGATAGCTATATAAATTAATAATCATCAACATTATCGTTATCAATGATAATCGTGGGATGATGGAAGTGGTGAGTTTAACCCTTCAGTTAAATAAGGTCCATAGTTATCCCTGATCTAGACACTACAAGGTGTTATGTTACCTAGAGACATTGGTTTACCGGTCTCATTATTGAAAGAGTTTACGTCGCCTCGTGTTTCAAACAGTGTTTAGCTGTATAAACGTAACTAGGAAGCTATGTTGATGGTTGTGTGACCTTTAAAGCATTGCAATGTAAGAAAAGAAATGGTAGATGAATGAAGATCAAGTGATATATGTCACCGGCAATATTATCAATCATTCTTTTTTTTTACAAATAGTTTAAGGAAAATTCTTTTAAATCGACACCAAGTAATAACCTGAGCACCTAATCTGATAGATTGAATAACAAGCTAATCACCCATCCCTGTCCATTGTTCGTCTCTGGACTAATTGGTTGATGCGGGGACAGTGAGAACAGATGGTGTCGTATTGCAGTCCACTTTTTGACATTCCTGTTTTAGAGTAAAATGATCAATTTAAATTGTTCATTACATATTTGATGAGGTATTTGTTTTGATGTGTCGCATTCAAATTCCATTCGAATCGAATTTCATTTGTAGTAGTTCAAATGAAAAATGCTGAAATCTCGTTTAGAAAGTTCATGATATTTTAGACGTTTTAAAAATGAACACTGCCCATTAACACCAACCATGGAAAACGTCATTTCAAATATCAACGACGCAAAACTTTGTAAAGTCCAAACAGGTTATTAAGGGTCCTTTACATGACATACGTAATAATATTAATCCCTTAACTGTTCATTCCAATGGTGGTTTTGCATAAGTCAGAAGATAATTAACATCATAAACATATCAGTATTTTCAAATTGGTGTGTATATTATGATATTGTTCAAAATAATGCGGATAAATGGGGCGAACTGGTACCTCGAAATTGGGCCATATGACGTTTGTGTTTCACCCTCGCTCTTCCTCGGGCAATACCAAAAATTCACACTCGTTTCGTAAATGCCACATAACACGCTTAATCGGGTGACAATTGCTATATCATCCATTCTATCCCACTCGAATCGCATAAAATGTCCAGAAATACTGTGAAAAGCAATGACCCAAGGATCTGTGGCTGTAGCACCTGAAGTAGTTTGCAAATCAATTTTCCTATTAAAAGCTAAATGTTGACATTTCGTGCAGACAGGAGAGACTTTGTAATAGTGACTTAGATTAATGTCGTCTCTATGAGTAAATAAAGTTTGTTGACATCTACCACATCGATAGGAAGAACAACTCAATTAAATATGTCAGGCATTGTCTTGCATACATACGAATATGTTTATAATCTCAAATGTACCAGTTAGCCTAACAGAGTTTAGTCTGAATAAAGAAGTTGATTGTTTCTCGGGCAGGGTTAAGCAGGGTATAGTTGAGCAGTGCGAACTGTGTACAAACCATTTCGTGCAGGCAGGAACAAAGTTGCTACGTTTACAAACCATTACGTACAGGCAGGGTCAAAGTTGCTATGTTTACAAACCATTACGTAAAGGCAGGGTCAAATGAAGTTGCTACGTTAACAAATCTTTGTTACGTACATGCAGGGTCAAAGTTGCTACGTTTACAAACCTTTGTCACGTACAGGCAGGGTCAAAGTTTCTACGTTTACAAACCTTTGTTATGTACAGGCAGGGTCAAAGTTGCTACGTTTACAAACCTTTGTCACGTACAGGCAGGGTCAAAGTTGCTACGTTAACAAATCTTTGTTACGTACATGCAGAGTCAAAGTTGCTACGTTTACAAACCTTTGTTACGTACAGGCAGGGTCAAAGTTTCTACGTTAACAAATCTTTGTTACGTACAGGCAGGGTCAAAGTTGCTACGTTAACAAATCTTTGTTACGTACAGGCAGGGTCAAAGTTGCTATGTTTACAAACCATTACGTAAAGGCAGGGTCAAATGAAGTTGCTACGTTAACAAATCTTTGTTACGTACATGCAGGGTCAAAGTTGCTACGTTTACAAACCTTTGTCACGTACAGGCAGGGTCAAAGTTGCTACGTTTACAAACCTTTGTCACGTACAGGCAGGGTCAAAGTTGCTACGTTTACAAACCTTTGTCACGTACAGGCAGGGTCAGCGTTGCTACGTTTACAAACCTTTATTACGTACAGGCAGGGTCAAAGTTGCTATGTTTACAAACCATTACGTGCAGGCAGGGTCAAAGTTGCTATATTTACAAACCATTACGTACAGGCAGGGTCAAAGTTGCTACGTTTACAAACCATTACGTACAGGCAGGGTCAAAGTTGCTATGTTTACACACCATTACGTACAGGCAGGGTCAAAGTTGCTACGTGTACAAACCATTACGTACAGGCAGGGTCAAAGTTGCTATGTTTACAAACTATTACGTACAGGCAGGGTCAAAGTTGCTATGTTTACAAACCATTACGTACAGGCAGGATCAAAGTTGCTATGTTTACAAACCATTACGTACAGGCAGGGTCAAAGTTGCTATGTTTACAAACCATTACGTACAGGCAGGGTCAAAGTTGCTACGTGTACAAACCATTACGTACAGGCAGGGTCAAAGTTGTTATGTTTACAAACCTTTATTACGTACAGGCAGGGTCAAAGTTGTTATGTTTACAAACCTTTGTCACGTACAGGCAGGGTCAAAGTTGTTATGTTTACAAACCTTTATTACTTCCAGGCAGGGTCAAAGTTGTTATGTTTACAAACCTTTATTACGTACAGGCAGGGTCAAAGTTGTTATGTTTACAAACCTTTGTTACGTACAGGCAGGGTCAAAGTTGTTATGTTTACAAACCTTTATTACGTACATTGTACACGTAGGGTCAGATATGAGACGTTATATAAAGAAGTAACATATTATTGTTGTTGACCGAACAATATTTGTGTAACATTCTCTCAACTATGTCTCAACATTTTTGCAATTCCTCTATATCTTAACTAAATTGTATAATGCTCAACTATAGTTACAGCTGCAAGGGAGAAACGGACGGCTCTGAACATATATAATTATGTAGTCATAAATAAATGAACAATTTAGTCAGTATGTTATGTTGTGACTACTGTGTGTTGCAGCGACAAGGCAGTATCGGTCTGCCCGACACCCCGGTCGCCCTGCACGATCTGAACTTGGAGGAGATGATTCCCCGCTATGCCCCACCTGTCAAACCCACCGGCAAACTCAAGGTGCAGCTGCAGTTTTCACCGGACAAGACCACACTCACTGTCATCATTGTGGAGGTAGGTTATGTACACAAAATTATTAGACATTGTTTTTTTAACCGTTCCATTACGATAACCCTCGGTATCGTTTGAAAGGAAAATGCGTACAAATAATTGGCACAGCCGGTGTAAGATTGAAAACGTACCCGCGTTTCAAACACACCAGGCGGGTACTTTTCAACGTTGAATTATGACCCGGGGTCACTTTTCAACACCTCGGGTATTTTTTCAACGTTGAATAATTACCCGACTGTGTAAATTATTCAACGTTGACAAAAGACCCGAGGCGTTGAAAAGTGACCATGGGTCATTATTCAACGTTGAAAACGTACCCGCCAGGTATGTTTTCAATCTTACACCGGCAAACACTAAATGATTTAAGGAAGAGAGTTTTATCTGACCTATGAACCTATGGAATCCAACGTTCATACAGAAACATCACGATGACAAGGAGTTGAACCAGGCCCCATCTCAAGACAGAACGTAACGCTCGTATATCACTGCATTTCAATCTGAGTACTGCTCCTCGGGGGTCATGGCTTTAGGAAACCCCAAGAGGAGGTCATATGAATGCAGGCATGTGACTGGTTGACTTTATGGATGATGAAACCAGAAACGGTCACGCCTGTGGAGCATTACTCAGATCAAGGCAGCGCGATCTGATTTTAATGAGATTGAATCCAGACAATGCGTGTACAAAGTCTCCATATACATGTACTAAAAGGATGGTAACAATAGGCTAAGGGTACTTTTGATTTTAAGTATGATGTACAAGTGGACTCATGGGTTACAATGAGTATCTTGCAATCAGACTATTGTATTTATATATATATATATATATATAAATTGTTGATATTGAGTCATATGGAAAATTATCACATTATACATATGACTAAAATACTTGCATAAAATTCAATTAATGTATTGAATATGTATTCAAATGATGACACCTCTCATGCAATGGTGTAGGTAATGTAACGACGATCGCAGCAATGTAATGACGTAATAACACTCTGTATCACACCCATCTACTCAGCATCATTCTCGTGTCTACCAGGTGTATAATCAAGTTACTTATCACACGTCTACGTCCATATCAGCCTCCTTCAACATGGTGAACGATTGGTGGCTTGGGCGTGCACTTGTCTATCTGATCTAGCAATGATGGAATGAAGGCGACCCGCACTTGACTTCACAAGTGGATGTACTTAACAGATGAAAACAAAAACTGTTCCTATCACTCTGGTCTCATCTTACGCCTTGAATTATTAAGTTACATCGTTTTAGGGAAAGAATGGGTCTCTAAATCTGTCCTTATTGGTGCCATTATCTCCCCTTCACTACCTCTCTCGGATCCAGGTCCAGGGAGGCGATAATTGAGTTATTGGATCTGGTGACTAGTTGAAAAAATAGCAACCAAGGTCACACAATTGTTCCCAATTTCCGGTTTCCATGGTGCGTTATAAAATACGGCTTGATGTTCTCTAAAACGAATTACGACGCAAATAGCAATCTTAGCAGTCTGATTTTGTTCTCTCGGTGGTATTAGCGCCGGTGACTTACTCGCTGTCCAATTATTTAATCGCTCTTCTCTGAAACATGTAAATCGCCTTAGAGTGAGATTTGATAGATTTTACTACTCGAGTTGCCGCACTCCCAGTGGCCCGAACAAGCACTGTAACGTCTCAATACCGACATGCCCTTCAACCAGTGGCTTTAAGTCGCAGAGACTCTGCTAATAGAATATAATGATGCTATGTGACAGGGGTCATTTTGTTTCAATTTGACGCGGAATCGCTCGCTTCCTCCCCTTTCAAGCCCAGGGTAGTATTTTCCTGCAGACTGACGCTTCCAATGCAATTTTCACAGGGACTAGCGGCAGTGCCCGATCCGCCTCTATATTAAGAACACTGGACTTTCAGTGTGGATTAGAGGCGCTCAGGCCTGCCTGGCTTGTGTCGAGATTTCTCTTCTTAAATGATCATGTATTAATCCGCGGTGACACGTAGCTCTTGTCGTGTTATCAAGATGGCGTCTTCTATCTCCAACCTAGCCACGGTACCTGAAGACTTCACTTTCCATCTTATTGAAGATGCTGTAGAAGTTGCTTCCAAAATTGTTCTTTGTTTTTTTTCTAATCAATCAATTTTAGAAATTTAATAACAAACGCAATAAATCTCATCATTGGAAAAGCAAGAAACTTTTGATTGATAAAGGAGGGAATTTTATATTACGAAAGGTGAAATCGAAATCGCGCCTGAAGGTGTGTTCACGGCGGATATTTCGGCGACACGGCGGATGTGTTTGCTGTGCAAGCTGGGACTGTAAGTGCATTTCCTGGGGTACTGTCGCCTTCCGCACACGCCACTTTGTGAAATGTGATGAAAGAAAAAATGATGAATGTCAACTTTGATCTTGTGACAGGTCCTCATTTAAAGAATTTTGCAAATCCTTTCATCTTCCTCCTTGTTACCATAGCAACGCTTTGATTCCCATGCGATTACGAGGCTAACAACTCGTTATCGTATTATCATAAAGATAGCATCATATAATTGTCATAAAATGCCTGCATTTAACATCTTGCTTGGTTTGCTGGCCTAGGGAGACGATCTTCTATCGTGTGATATTGGCAATCACCCACGAAAAACTATAATGAAGATATAACTTAAAGTCATTATTATTTAACTAGAACGTCCATTATCCGAACTCAGACTTGTTATACAAGTCCTTCACGACGACGTTCGTAACAACCAACGGGTAGACACTGTTGTCTTGAAATCAGCTTATTTTCGTTTAAAGGATGTCGTCAAAATCGAATTTAAGCTGTTTGGGCAAGATCCATTCAAACTTGATAATAAAACTCATGATGATCCAGTACACATAATTAACAGAAACTCTACTCATATCTTATATTACAATTCTATCATTGAATGTGATTCATTTACTGTTTTATTTTGTCACATCATTGAAATAAATTTTGAAAATACCGTGAGGTGTATTAGTAATCCTAAAGCACGTCACATTCAGTATCAACGACAGAGACTTGATCAGACATGTTGCCAGATTTTTTTCTTGAATAATTGTGTAGTTATTATATAACATTGATAGGTTAATGTCATTTCTACGACAAAACAACGAGAAAACCGACATAGTAACGAGAGTTGGTTGTATATTAGGTCATCATCTTTAATTTTAACTTCTTTGATAGGTATTTCAAAAGTTAGTATGACAACAGGGAACAATTCCTTTTGATAGTCAACTTCGTTATTGCGTTGAAGGCGACGTTTCGGTGTATGAAATAACGCCATTATAAAGGAAATGATACACATGATTTGATGAAAGAGAATATATGAACATATGGAAATAAATTTATCTTTTTACAATGTATAATACAACATGTACATCAAACCATTTAATTGTGTAAACACCAAGTGATGTTGGGATCCAGCTCATAATAATAATGGTGGACAGGCCATATTGTCTGAATGTCAACAATGAAAGAATGCCTGCTACATTCATGTCACCATGTCACAACTCACCAAATAATTCATCCAGTGCGCATGCGTGTATTGATTGGGACTCATATCTGCGGCAATCGCATCACACACCACTAAAATATTAATTAACGCACAATCATGTAATTGTATCTAATTTCGATACACTACACAAAATCACAAAACTACAACGTTAACAGTTACCGTATTTATCCACTATTTACCGTATTATTGCCAATGGTAAGATCCAACATGAATAATAACGTCCCACTTATTGCATTGTTTTGTATCTAGTTTGTGATTGTTCCATATATAAAAATCATATTTTGACAGGAAAAGGTTTGTTAATGTGTTGATTTCAGACCTCAAGTCATAATACAGTTTATGGTTTCAACTTACATTATCACAATATCTTAAGACAACACTTTGATTATAAAGTTGAGTAATACATCACTCTTGACACGCCAAATGACAGACTGAGTGTATCACCAGTTCGTTTCCGGTTATCTTTGAAGGAGAAACTTCTGTGTAAGGAAAGTTGTTTGAGAATTCCAATTCCGCCAACCTAACTTTTGACTGTTCAACTTTGGGTAATAATTGGAATAAGAATTGTGATAAAAGAGTTGGTTTTACAATGGTCAATAGTATACGACAAAGGGCAGGGTAGTAGAACCTCGAGAGATATTATTTTTCCTGGAAAACAATTAAATTTGAAAACAATACATTCATACCCATAATGCAATGTTGCAGGCGCAGAACCTGGTCATCCCCGGCGTTCCTAACGACATCGACGTGAACCCCTACGTAAAAGCCTTCCTCGTCCCCGGCCGCACCTTCAAGTACCGGACCAAAACACTCAACAAAACCACGGTAAGTGCACCATCACTTCTATAGACCTTCTGTGGTTAAAGGTGTTTATTGTTTATGTTTTCGAATACAAGCTGGGGCTCGAATACATCCCGAAGACTAAGGTGCTAACCCGACCTCGAATAGAAACCGAGGATACTGTACATAAAGCCCGGGGGTTTTATTCGAAGAAATGCGGTATGTTTATATGAACAAACCGTTCATGCTGCCTACATGGACGATTTAATCAGGTACATCGTTCTGATAACTCGCTCATATCCTGTTCCATTTAACATTAAATATTAATAGCAAGTTCAAACGGACGCATAGTGTGTTTACCACATTTATTTGTCTATAACGACAATGAAGCACTGTTCCGGGATGATTTTTTAAAATCATACGAACTACATTTTGCAATGAAATATAAATGTTCTGATTACTCTAAATAGAGTTTTAATGTTTCCTTTGAAAACTTTATTAATGCATCTTCGTAAACTTCCATTACGTCGAAAAAGACAACAACTAGCACAGCTGTTTGAGTGTATTTATTCTACAAAAACAGGTATCTTTAAGCCGTTATTATTATTTAAACTTCACTTTGAAACGTTTCAGTATTGTTTTCGACACGTTTTTCAGAGAGCCTTTTTAACAAATTGCTGTAATTGTGTTTCTAAAACAAAGTGTCTGTGTCAAGGCGCAGTCAGTAGAGCCTATTACCAGCCTCTTTGCTCCCCTTGATTGATCGTCACGCGAACAAACCATTGGTGCTGCCATTTGCCTCGTAACGACGAAAAGAAAGAAATCGCTCGAGGCATATTGATTGATAATTTCCCAATCGTAAAACAAACCAATTATGTTACTGAAAGGCCAATTAGACCTCAAATAAACTTTATTCGCCTCAATCGGAAAACAATCTTTCCTGTCTGATTATTCCACGGGATATAATAGCTAGTAGTAATATTAACTTGAAACATCATTGAACGACATATTAAAGTAACGGGGTATAGAAGATGGACGATTATAAATAAGATAAAGTGAATATTTACATGGATTATTTTTATTGATAACGTGGTAACTCACCAATAATCAAATAAAAGGAGAGAAGAATTGTATTTTCAGTGAAATTGTTAATGAAGTCTCAATAAGTGCAATAGTGATTGTAAAAGGACGTCACCCTGTAGTTGACTGTAACATTTAAGATATATCTCACTACAATAAAGTGAACAGCCTTTTCATTTCGGGAAAACAATATTTTATTTTAATTAAAAAAATGCTGTATTTTTCAGGATCCGTTGTTTCTGGAGAAGTTCTCCATCAAAGAAATCGTTCCAAGTGAAATCAACGAAGATTCGGCTCTCGAATTCCAGGTGTATTCCTCACACCACGTGTCACGGCGCCACCTGGTGGGTGTGGGCTCAGTGAAACTCACCGATGTGGAGAGACTGACAAGTGGACTAGTGGATCTCGTCCTCATGCCCCAGACCGTATATAGGGTGAGTGGGGATGTAGGGGTGTAGGGGTGTAGGAGTGTAGGGTGAGTCTTTCCATCAGTGATGTATGCACATGTTTCCTCATTCCGATACGACATTACGTCTTTCAGTCGATTTCGTTATCTCAAGATGGACACATCTCTCTAGACCAGCTGTGTTTCAATGTATAACATGTTTCTTTGGATCACACATGAAGTCGTTACGTCCTGCTTCCAGTACACGAGGGTTAGACAGTGGGTCAGTAATAGCCTTGTTTCCTCATGTCTGTGTATTTGATATGGACTGACAAATATCTGTCGCTTCACTAACTGATGTTAATCCTAAGCTCAATCGTAAGTCCGTCTTGGCTAAGATTGATCGTAGTGAAAATATCGATTAGATAAACCATTCGACCACTGTTTATCAAAGTTCACACGGACCTACTGTCGTGCCCGTGGATCCATGTCTCATGTGTCTTACTTGCTTTACAAACCTCTGTCTCTGCCTTATTATCCCCCCCCCCCCTCACATTTAGCTCTAAAGGTTGATATATTATACTAACGTACATACGAATTAGCACATTATTAGAAACATTGATTCGATTCCTTTTATAGCCATCACCACACGTTCACACTGTGTTAGGAAGGTCTCGTTCGGGTTTGTGGCCTTCACTTTTACTTCAAGGCCACAACGAGACTTTTGCCCTTTTCCCCTTGTTAGCCCATTTTTTCAACAATGAACCTTGGCATTGTTTTCAAGTAACCCTTTCACCTTAAGAAAGATGAATTAAATTTCCCTTTGTTCATGTCTCTTTCCTGTTCTTGAGGAAGATTCTGGACCCAGTCGATTTTAACACCTTGACAAATGAATGCTTTCAAAGTAACAATGAATCATGGCAATAGGTTAATGCTATCGTTAGATGGATATTCAATTCTCTTTAAATTCGAATAGATGAGAAGTGTAAGTACATGTAAGTGGTGGCGGTTTAATAACATCGACGTAGTTTTGATTTACTTATTTAATAAATAAAAAAAAATTTCACGTTCGATTTCAGCATGTAGTCTGTAAAGCCGTAGCTTGTACTTTTCTACAATACAAATGAATTAACGTGTTGTTCTTGTTCTGAATGTCAGCCAGTGCAAGTAGAGGTACGACCAAGTGTCAAGAAGAACTGACCCTACCGCCCCAGACAATATACAAATTGAACTGGTCAAGCCTGAAGGCCTGTAACCTCTCATTGAATAGAAATGACCAGCATTAAAACTTTGAATCGTCGTATTGTGCCCGTGTCCTCAGACAAAGACCTCCAACTCATGTACATTGGCGCTTATCTCTGTCTGACAGCAACGCGTAGATTTCATCCGGAAATATAATACTTAATGTCATTAGTATCATTTTCACTGAAATACCACTCATTGCTATTGTCTTAAATGTCCGCGCTAGGTCTTCATCTTTACCGAAGAATGATTTGAAACTATCAGAAGTCGACTTAATTGAAACTGAACAGACATTAAGAGAGGTCATGAATGTAAGAAAGGTGAAAACCTTTGAGTTGAGTAAGGGACTTAAATAATTATACGTGCTTTTTAACTAAAGGATGCAGTTTAGATAACGTTTACATTTTGTTTCTGTTAAGGTGACTTAAAGGTACATCCATTGTGTTGTAGGGGGTCTAATATTGCAAACGTTATAGATGGTCTTATTTCATTGAGAACTGCCAACTGTTACCGAAAACTACCATTTTAATGATACTCGACTTAGTATATTGACGATATGAAGGTAAAAGTATCGATTTCTGATCGAAAACCGGACAATGCACAGCGTGTGGCGCGCGCCAATGAGTCAAACGTAATTTTGGAATCTTATTTAAACAAGACAAAATAGTAAAATTGGGTTGATAATGTTCAATAGGTCATATAACTACTGTGCATGTAAATAGGACGTGGACTTTCGGTTTCTGCACATGCATAATGATGTTACTCGATTTTAATTGGAAACTAGTAATTATGACATGTTTGGCGATTGGGGATGAATATGCAAGCTGAGTGAATTTGTTTGTATTGTTAACAGCACATATGATGTGTTGGAACGTAATAAAACGAAATACAATTTTATGAAACACAGTGGATGCACCTTTAAGAAACAATGTGTTTCTGGTATCATGCCAATCCATAATGTGTACACTTGAATACATACATTCACATGGCAAATGTTTTGTGTAATTCGTGTTCTATACTAGTTATAAACATGTATTTATACTCTCGTAGAAACGAAAAGGACGAGCATTAATTTTGAAACACTCACCCTCTCCTTTGAATAAAAGTAACAGTGTGAAAATAAATCAAAATGAAATGTAAAATTTCACATGAAAATGGACAACTGCACGACATGACGTAATTCAACGTAACCATTGCTTATATGCTTGCGGATGTGTATTGGTGCTCCCAGTCTGTTAGACTGTTTGACACAGCAGAGACAAAATGGTATGAATCTGTGAAGCTGTAAGAAGACTGGCCACTTACTAGTTGGATATCTAAACATTCGATATATGGAAAATTTAAGTTGTTTTATTGAAGATTTGTTTGTGAAATTTAAATGTGGCGAAATTACGTTGAATTATGACTATCGCCGATAATGAGATTACCAGTGACATCATAGGGGTCATCGCAGATTTTCATTCTGGCCGCCGCGTCTAAAGTAGGCCTTTTTAGCTCATCAGGCCTGAAAGGCCCGATGGGCTTATGGCATGGCATGGCGTCAGGCGTCCGTCCGTCCGTCCGTAAACTTTTCGCTTTTTCGACTTCTTCTCCAGAACCAATAACTCCGCAGAGGCTAATGGGAATTCTAAATTGTAGATTTTGAGACCCCATGACCCAAAATGGGGTCACAGGGGTCACAACCTTAAAAACCTATTTTCATCTTCATCTCAAGTTCCAAAAGTTCTAGAGAGCTGAAAAGTTGTGTACAGACTCCTTGGCTAATCGGGATTTCACATTGTAGATTTGGTGACCCCGTGACCCCAAGTGGGGTCACTGGGCTCACAACCGCAAAAACTTATTTTCATCTTCTTCTCCAGTTCCAAATGGTCTAGTGAGTTGAAATTTTATGTGCATACTCCTTGGCCAATGGGGATTCTAAATTGTAGATTTCGTGACCCCGTGACCCCAAATGGGGTCACAGGGGTCACATCCTTAAAAACCTATTTTCATCTTCTTCTCCAGTTCCAAAAGGTCGTGAGAGCTGAAAATTTTAGTGCAGACTCCTTGGATAATGGGGATTCTAAATTGTAGATTTCATGACCCTGTGACCTCAATTGGGGTCACAGGGGTCACAGCTCTAAAAACCTATTTTCATCTTCTTCTCTTGTTCCAAAAGGTCTAGAAAGCTGAAAAGTTGTGTGCAGACTCCTTGGCTGATTGATATTCTAAATTGTAGATTTCATGACCCCGTGACCCTAAATGGGGTCACAGAGGTCATGACCTGAAAAGCTATTTTCATCTTGAGATTTTATGTGCTCTTCAAAGGGAGATAATTAAACAACAGTGATGAATTAAGTGAAGAGGATTTTATATCTGGCCCCAGAGATAGGTCAGAGGGGTAAGGACCTATTTCATCTATTTCACCATTTAAAGTGCTTTCTATTTGTTGTATCTCTCACCTTGAAGTTGACATTTTGAATTAGTTAATGTATAAATCCTGATGAGCTACAGAGCCAGTGGCTCTATTGTTTGAAAAAGTAATTAATGGGCCGATTTCAGAAATTTTAAAATGGGCAAATGTCAAATTGAAATCCCATTTTAATTAATCCGAATGTGACCATATGGCAAGACATATATCCTTTAAGTTCCCCGGTGTTAGCAAGTACATGTAGCACGATGCTCTATGAAGAATTAGGCATATTTCAATTATTCATTTATGATTACCAAAATGTAACAAAACTTTTGTCATTTTTAACGTATACCAACGTATAGTAATTATGCAATTTTTGTAGAAAGAGTATTATAACAGCAAATAATGATGACGTTGTGATCATGATCTACCCATAAATGAATGCATTTTAGCTCATCTGGCATCAAAGGTTTGATGGACTAACGGTATGGCCCGCCATCCGTCCATAAACTTTTCAATTTTACGACTTCTTCTCCAGAACCAGTGACTCTGATTCTGAATTGTAGATTTGGTGACCTGTGACTCTAAATATGTGTCACAGAAGCATGACCAAAACACTATTTTTATCTTCTTCTCCTTTTCGAAAAGCTCTAGAAAGCTAAAATGTTGTGTACAGAGTCCTTGGCCAATCAGGATTCTAAATTGTAGATTTATTGACACTGTGACCCCGACATGGGTCACAGGGGCTACGAATTAAAGACCTATACCTTTTTAAAATGAATATAGTTTATTTTATAGTCTGATGAGCTACAGAGCCAATGACTTCTTTTTAAGTACTGAAATACAGATGGTTGATGTCGTGTAAGATCACCTGGTTGGATCTGCTATTATCAACACGCTTATTCCAAATCTGTCCATATGATCATCCCAGTTGTCAGTACAATGCCTATTATAAAATGTGTAGATTCATTCTGCAACAGTAAATACGTTTCAGTATTGGTCAATTGTTCCAATACCATCTTTGGGTCGTTCCTTTAGCAAACAATACATGAGGAATGTTATGACTTTGCCGCAAGTTTTCGATAGTAACAATATAGCAGTGCATACATTTATTTGGTGCCATTACACAACAAAATCAAACACTCAATTGTTTTTTCATGTGCGTTTCGCTTTTGTGATAGTATGTATATTTCAACCTAATAATACATTGACTCCATGTTACAATGGTTTATTGAACGATATTGCTTTGTTGAGTTCAAACTATTGATCAATATTTCTCCATGTAGCCTCTCTTTTAAGCATATTATTATTTTGTCAAAGACAAATAAAAGTATTAACTGTGTTTTAAACAAGTCATCGTTGTGTTAAGGATGAAATTTGGTACTTTGTGTCACAGCAAATAATCAATTTGTATAGTTTTACGAGAAACCATCATTCTTAACATCAAATCGTTAAGAGATTGTCAACACAAATATACATCAGATGAGTTTTTAGGGTTATAGATATGTTCAGAAAGAAAAAAACGTGTATTAATGGGACACAGCAAAGAATCAATGTGTATTGTTTTGCGGGAAAGCAATAAACTTAACATCACATTGTAAACGGATTTCAATTACAAGGTGGAAAGCTATAGAATGAAGTATAACGAGACAACTACAAGCAATTTATTTTCTAATCTATCATTGACTCTCAACTATTTCTATTCCACTTAAAGAGCGGTGTTCTCGGGGAATACGTACGCCATTACTTGTCAATAACCTGTTGTGAATTTCCTGTGTAATTGTCCTAGCAAACCATTCTTGTTATGTTGCGGTCTAATTATGAGTTATATAAATACTCCCCTTTATTGATAATAATGTTTAGTAAATAGAAACACGCTGTATTTGCACGTTTCTAATCACGCACCTAATAACCAGATGATTAATAATGTAACAACGTATTTCTTCTAGCGAGATAATGTTTAATTATCCTTTATTAATAAATCAGTGTTTATATAATTAATCATTAACAGTTATAACCCCATGATGTTTTGTTAAACAAAACATCAAACAAAAATGTTTTTCTCGAAATTTGATTTTACTCCAAAACGTAATGTTTTAAGTTGACATTCAGAAAACAAAGTTTGCCCCCAATTTTTACAATTTAACAACATACAATACAACAATAAGCAAGTAGTATAAAGGAAGGAAGTATAAAGAAATTCACATTTAGAAAACTTTGTTTATAGTTTTTGATAAATGAACTCCCAATCAGCATAACACCGTTACAACTGTGCATTGCTGCTCATAATTATTTTAGACAAGAAAAATCATATGAACACAAGCAAGACTCTGGGCGCCATTGTGTGAGTTGATGATGAATCAACACGTTGCCATGAGCAGTCGCCTCCCTGACTGGACTCCATACATTCACCATACAGTCCAGTCACCGGTCATGAGTGTGCATATATATTGCTTCATGCCTGGTCTCCAGGCGAATGACTTACAACAATGACGGGAGGGCTATGAAGACTAAGAGCTCAGACGTTTCCTGTTTATGTGAATAATTATATTCAATCAATGGTCGTATCTTGAAATACGAGTTACTTGACCTTGAGCGTCGTTTAATGGTGGAGAATAACCTTCAAGTAATTTTGAGAAGTTTTATCCTTCAACCGGTTATACCCGATATCGTTAAAACAATGGAAACAATAACCTTCTTTATCAATAGCAGACAGTTGTAACTTTTGGAACGTCTTCGAGATACACACAGTCATATTCGTTGAATTGGACAGGATATGCAGAGTCATTCCAAATTATTTGACATAGACTTTATTAGATGATTAACACGTACATATTATTTGGTAGAGGACACACTGATGTTGTTACAATACATTAGGCAGAATATGCAGTAAGTTGCTTTGTCATGGGATGTAGCTCAGTTGGTAGAGTGTCCGCTCATCATCCGGAAGACCGGGGTTCGATTCCCGGTCGCGGCATACCAAAAGACGTTAAAAGATGGGAGTTGTTGCTGCCTTGCTTGACACTTAGCATTATAAGGACAGAACAACGCATTAACTGGCGCTACACTGTGGCTGCCAGGTGCAGAATGCACAAATCGAATTTCCAATGTATTTCTTGTGCCTTAGTCGACACTTATTGCGGACAAAGTGTTATTATTATTATTATTATTATTATTATTATTATTATTATTGGTTAAAGTTACGGGAATTACACTAAAGAAGCTACCACAGCACAGGAACGACTAGACACAAAGCTCTATCTATGAGATCAACATGATATAATCTACAAGAGCGTCAGAGGTAATAACATTGGACAGCAGTCGTGAAACATGAACGATCCACCAAAACCATGATCTCCGAAAACTTAAACATAAGATGACAAATCAAGTAGAAAGCAAACTATATATAATATATACACAAAGTCATCTAGAAGTTTGCATTTCAGCAGAAATCAATCGAAATCAAACTAATGATTCAGAAATGCGGATATACCTTAACAATTTAAATATAAGAGTAAAGCAAAAAAACAATTGCTTTGCGAAAAAACGCAAAGAGACATCTCAAAGCTTTAAACTGAAGATAATAAAGCCATCTGCTTAGACTGGCGAAGATAACAAGCCTCTGATTGGACTGGATATAACAGACTCGACTACGAAAGCAGTGGACAGAAGATAAGAGAGCCAGTGGACACAGTTTGCCAATACGTATCCTGTAAATCAGTAATCAGGAACAGACGAGACTTGCCTCCATCCAGCATAGCTCGTCAGTGGACTAATGAGCGAGTGATCAATGAGCGAATGTGTTCTCTTGTTCCGGACTCCTCTGTCTTATCAATGTCTTGCTTGTAAACCGACTTGAGAACAATCCAGCGACAGGAATAGATTTATCTCCTCTGCTTTGGCAACATAACTGTCACATATCTGACCACTCTTGTCCGCAACAGCTCGTCAGACGCGCTGATCCGAGCTAGTTGGTCCCAGGAGATAGACCCGGAGAGTCCTGTCTCGGTTTTAATAGCGGGCTGGACTCTCACAGGGCGAGACGAGCTGACACACGAACACTTCTTTGGTCACTTGCCCAAGGTGATGTCGCCTTGCCTCAATACCTACTGATGTACTAGTAACTATATTTACTTCATTAGACCCGGGTCGCCTTGACTCCATACTTACCGATCTACACCTAACTATATTTACTTCATTAGACCCGGGTCGCCTTGACTCCATACTAACCGATCTACTCCTAACTATATTTACTTCATTAGATCCGGGTCGCCTTGACTCCATACTTACCGATCTACTCCTAACTATATTTACTTCATTAGACCCGGGTCGCCTTGACTCCATACTAACCGATCTACACCTAACTATATGTTCTTCATTAGATCAGTAAACAAGGGTGAAATGTCGATATAGAACAACTGTTTTTTCTTGGTTCTTGGTTCGTTCGACATTTGATCGTTAAATTAAAGTATTGTTGTTTTCGTTAATTTCTTGGGTTTTCTTCGTTCTTCTCGGAGTATGACGATACGGTATCTGAAATAGCGATTAGAAGTAGACATTTAGAAATAGAATTTAATCCAGACCAAAAGAAATATATTCGATTTCGAATTACCCACCAGAAATATAGATCATGGAAAAGACCTTCGAGTCTGACAAAATTTCACAATGTAGATATGGCGTTGAATGTTAAAACCAGATCGACCCAATGAATCCCTATCAATTTGAGGGATATAGGTATTGACGGAAACCCAGTATCTATGGACAGTCACCTTTTTTATTAGCTCATCAGGCCTGAAGGGCCCGATGGGCTTATGGCATGGCATGGCGTCCGGCGTCCGTCCGTCCGTCCGTCCGTCCATCTGTCCATCCGTCTGTAAACTTTTCGCTTTTTCGACTTCTTCTCCAGAACCAATGACTCTAGAGAGCTGAAAAGTTGTGTTCAGACTCCTTGGGTAATGGGGATTCTAAATTGTAGATTTCGTGACCCCGTGACCCCAAATGGGGTCACAGGTGTCACAACCTTAAAGACCTATTTGCATCTTCTTCTCCTGTTCCAAAAAGTCTAGTAAGCTGAAAAGTTGTGTGCAGACTCCTTGGGTAATGGGGATTCTAAATTGTAGATTTCGTGACCCCATGACCCCAAATGGTATCACAACCTTTTAAAACCCATTTTCATCTTCTTCTCTAGTTCCAAAAGGTCAAGAGAGCTGAAAAGTTGTGTGCAGACTACTTGGCGAATAGGGATTCTAAAGTGTAGATTTCGTGACCCCGTGACCCCAAATGGGGTCACAGGGGTCACAACCTTAAAAACCTATTTTCATCTTCCTCTCAAGTTCCAAAAGGTCTAGAGAGCTGAAAGTTGTTTGCAGACTCCTTGGCTAATGGGGATTCTAAACTGTAGATTTGGGGATCATGTGACCCCAAATAAGGTCTTAGGGGTCAAAAACCTATTTTCATCTTGTTCTCCAGTAAGAAAAGCTCTAGAACAAGCTGAGGAAATTGATTATAACAATACAAATCCTGATGAGCTACAGAACCCATGGCTCTATTTTAATTGTAATGAATGCGACGTTTTAGTGTCAAGCAACTGTAAGGGTCTTGTTTGTTCTCTTCGTGAGTTGTTCCAGGTAGATTGAGGAAGCAAAACAATATTTTCAATTTAATTGGATTAGTGATGTAGTGATGACGTGGTTGCTACTAATACAGATAAGCCTCTGTAATTCTCTGATAAAGTCACACGCCGTGCTGTGAGCGATCCTTCATGCCGCATCTCCCTCACTACGTCATGACAGCTTCAGTTGCTGCTGCAGACCGTTTAAATATCATTCGTGGGCCAAGTTCGACTGCTCTGACGCGTTGACAATGGTTAAGACTGCCAAGTAATGAGTCCGCAGAACACTTAATAGTCCGGCCTTGGTCCATGGACAAATGGTTTGACTTGGCCTCCTTTTTACAAAGAACTAAGATCATCGTAAGTTACTATTGTTAACCCAATTGTAACATTACAGGATCCAAGTTAACCTCAGTAAAGGTGGATGTGTGAAATGAGCCCGTAGTTTCCTACACGTCTCTTAAATATGCCCTCTAATACCCTAGGCAATGTTATGATATGATGATTCTGTATGATAAGAGAGGAAAGGCAAATTGGGTATCCAACGTTCGTGAGTTATTAAATACTATTGGTTTTGGGGATATATGGCAGTGTCAAAACGTGGATTTCAATTCAAATTTTGTAAATAATGTTACACAAAGACTGAAAGATATATTTACACAAGAATGAGCTACATCGCTGTCACTTTCAAATAAATGTTTTTACTATAAAATGTTTAAATCACATATATACAGAGAATATTATTTGAGAATGTTAGAAATTCCGAAATGCAGTTTCACGTTTCACGTGCTCATCCCACGAGTTGGCAATTGAGACAGGGATATATTACAATATAGCATTAGAAAATAAAATTTGTAAATTGTGTCATCTTAATTGTGTGGAAGATGAATACCAATTTTCTTTTAATTTGTCCTTTGTATACTGACCTGAGAACAAGACAACATTCCAAAATATTACTGTGTACATCCAAATAGGTTAAAGTTCATTTTGCTTTTAAATAATGACAATACATTTCTAATTCGAAAGTTATCAACCTTCATCTACCAAGGCATGTTACTTCGAAATTCTCAGTTATGATGTGGTATGTATAATATGTTTATATCAGAAGTGAAATATGTTCAAATGTTAACTTATGATGATGTGATCCCAGTTAAGGTGTTTTCTATGTATCTTTGCATGTGAATCTTTTGTACGCCTGTGTACTATAGGCCTGTGGCCTTTAAGTATTAGAAATAAAAAATAAAGTTTCCTACTGCTTGTTCGGTTACGCCACAATAGATAGAGGATATTTGACATTTCTCGTCGAATATCATGTATATCTAATCTAGTGAAGTAGAAATGTATATTTTCACGAGTGGCTCAGCTACGAGTGTAAATATATTGTTTCTTATTCACGAGATGAGATATACATGGTATTCGACGAGACATGTCAAATGTTCTATTTATTAGATTTAACAAACCATGCATATAGTTGGTAAATGACGTTCTTTTTATAAACGGAGCCTCCGAGATCGCCTTCCTTTCCACGGCCATCCTATGACGTCAACCTATTGTTACGATGACGTCATATGATTGAAAGTGTTATTTCACTTAGTAGAATAACTTGTTATTTCACTCAGTGAAAATACGGATTTTATTTTAACGGATAAATGCCGTATTTCACCACTGAAAATCGAATAAAACGTAAGACTAGACTAACAATACTATCCCGACCAAAGCTGACCATATGACAACTGCCGTGTAAGGATGTGAGGCGATATCTGAACAACTTCATACCGTTAGCTCCCAAAGGACTATGGAAGGGGATTTGTGCCACAAATGAAGACATGTTAACTTGTAACTTGTAAAGTGTAACATGTCTTTCTCAACCATACAAGTCTCGAAAAGACAAGTCCAACCATGCAAAACTAACATTTTAATTCTGTCAATCGTAACTTCGCAATCTCAACTTTATAAAGTTGAAATGTAATTCTAGAAATCGTCAAAGTCGAAAAGTCAACTTGTCATTTTTAATTATTAAATCTAAATAATATGCACATTTTGTAATGTTACAAGTTACGTTTGACAAATGAAAAATGGAAAATGAGGAGTTGCAAAGTCAGCTTTGTAAAACGGACTTCAGCATTTCGAGACTGACATGACTTGTATAGTTGCGAATGCAATGTTTCAAATTACATCTCTACATGAATTCGCATTGACCATATTTGGAAGTTTCCCGAACATTGCCGATGTTTTCCGGGGACGAGAGGCATTTGCTAAAAACGAGCCCTCCCTTGCCGCTGTCCCAGATGGGGAATCCCTTAGTCTATTTTGAGCCCAAAGCTGGACGAATTGACCACGCCCCCTGAACATCAAGGGACGTAACTCTTGTTATGTCCTACAAACAAACGCACGTTGTCAGTTCACGGGGCGCTACTGTCACTTACATTCCGTTTGATAGTGTCGCTTAGTAATTAAATGCCAAACGAAAATACCAATTTAAAATTCATTCTTAGGTATTCTAATTATTATTTCCAAAAAAATTAAGGACATTTGCCAAACATTTTTTTTTTGCAACGCAAAACGAATGCGGAAGTAATGTAAATGTGGGATGACACTGACAGACATAAAGGATCGCATAGCTTGATTGGCATTGATGCTATGATAAATGTATCCGATCCGTTATCATAAAACTTCTTTCACTTACATGTAAAACATCAGATTAACAAACCATATATAGACATCCTACACCCGAAAAAATTAATTACTTTCTGTGCGTTCATTTACACATTATCTTCTCTAAGTTCAATCACGTCAACATTCACTTTTTTATACTCCAATTTTACGTGTATTCAGTAAAGTCTTTTGCATTCAGAAATGAATATCCAATTTTTTATAAAGAATATCCAGATATTGAAAGCATATAAACGTTAGTGGGGAAGAAATTGAAAGAAATACATAAGCCAGGGTTGATAACTTTATTATTAATTTTAAAATATGTTAAATGTACCACAAAGCAATGATCTATATCAGGTAACTTCATATACTTGTTTTTAAAAAATGCATTGCACTTTAATTATAATTGGAAACTGTTCTGAGTGTCAATACGTCTTATTCTTACAGACAAATAATCAAGGGGAAATGTTCTTTAGCTGAGTTGAATTTATCTCTTTTAATTATTTTACAAACTTTTCTCAACTAGTTTAAATTATTTATTGGTTTTGAATATGTTAATTTATCTATTTTCATTTACTTATCAAGCAAACTATATTTTTAGTATTTGAAGCAGTGAAAAGTGTATTGTTGTGGGACAGAAATATATTTGTCCATGATTCATATGTCCGTTAATTCTATATAAAGAATCACAATACTGAATTCAAATATTAAATGTAAATCATAAGCCTAGATCAGTTGTTTCACACTTTAAACAGTAAACATTCAACTTCTACATGCAATATTTTCAATATGAAAATAATTATGAATATAGAATGCAAAATGAAAATAGAATTGTATCACTGGTAATTTCAAAAATATAATTGCACTGTTGAATTAAAAAAATTAATCGACTGTAACATATACAGGATATAACAAAAATATAAATAAAACGTACTATTTCACTAAAATGGTCATTCATGAATACATTGACATGCGTATTGTTTTTAATAAATTAAATATGTGTTTTATTAACTCATATATGAAACGATGATAATATTTATTTAGATAATAGTTCCTATAATTTATGTTTTACAACAATATGTCTCCCCTAAACATACGTCTTTGCCGTGTCTATTAACACTTTTATTTGTTAGTCTTTAATGTAACAAACTCATTGTAGTAGAAATATATATCAAATTATTAATTTAAAAGTTCAAAGAAAAGAAATGATCATTCAATTGATGTGTTGTCAAGGAAAAACACAACACAATCCGACTAGAAGTTGCAGAATGGGCTTCTTTATACACATATTTCAAGGATTATTGTGTTTGAAAAGTCCAGAAACTGTACTAAGAGTGTGACATTTTAGATGTGCAGTATATATTTATAAATAGAGCAATCTACACAAGAGAGCTGCTGAAAATGAAAATAAGTCATTCAAATATTTGTTCTTTCTGTAAATCTGAACCAGAAAGTTTGCAATATGTTTTCATAAATGTAATCACGTAAATGAATTTTGGGGAATCGAAAGTTCCATGAACAATCGTCTTTTATCAGCCAAAACTGGCTCCCTGCTTGTGTGAGATCATGCGATATCGACAAGCGATATCAACATTGTAGATAACGCTAAATCGCTCGGATATTAAAAACAACGCCTTTTTTCCATGCGAAATGGAATTTTTTTAACAATATTTCCAGGTTTAAAAATTTCTTAGCTCTGCACTTCCTTTATGTGTGTTTCACTTTTGTCTGTATACCTGCATTCTCTTCCCACAGCTAGAGGTTACTCCCTTCAGATCGGAAATCTGAAGGGAGTAACCTCTGTGGGAAGAGAATGGTATACCTGTGAAATGAACTTAATAAAACATTTGAAAATAATGTTTCATAGAGCTATACCTTACGGATTTTTAGTTCTGCCCCAGAAAGGAATCCAAGTTGCGTTTCCATGGAAACGGGGAAAAAAATACCGAACTGTGACCAGTGTTGCGACGATCCCAAAGCTGAGACAGGAAAATGACAATAATTTTGTAGACCCAAATCAAAGCAGTCCGTGACACTGACAGTAATTTATGTTTCGAAACCACTTGAAATTACGTAAGGTTTATTTTGAAAAGTTACAATATTTACCATCATGTATTTATTTTTAAAATGTCGATAAATTATCTAACAAAAATCGAATGTGAAAAAATATCCCGACCAACTGTTTTTTTGTGTTATTAATTCTTTTTTTAAAAAAGACTCATGTTTTCTTTATACTCATTTGATACAGAGTGTCTTACTTATGAAGGCATTAAACATGTTGTTTTATATTATGCCAACTCTTTATACACGTATAGATATCATTATACCCGAGTGTAAACTGTGCAATCCTGTATACCCTTTTACAATCAAATGCAGAACAAACAAAAATCAACACCCTTCTGGGTCACAAGAAAGTGTACGATTTATTACTTGACTCACACAAGTAATTTATCATAAATCATAAATGGGAATACGTCACTGATTCAAAATAAACTGATCTGGATTGGGAGTGTTTTAGCTTATACATATACAACTGCATGTAGCAAGAAAGGATTTACTCCAACTATCTTGTATATTTAAAAAATAAATAAATCATACATACATACATACAATACTATAATATCACAAAATACATACATATTAATCTTGACCAGGAAGCATATTTCTTAAAAGTGTGGTCTAGCTATTCCTATGTTATTTAGAACAAATGAATAGACAATTTACAACTTTTCTGTAAATGTGTTCAATTATTTATGTTGATTCTGCTTGCATTTTGAACTGTAAACTTATTTGTATGGTCATCCTGGAAAGAATGTAGATAAACAAATGTTTTATTTTCCTTTGATGTGTTTGACCAGTACCTTCCTCCACGTGAAAATGTAGATTGGCCCTCCACATATAACAAACACATTTGCTGAAGCTTCGATGTCGTATATTTGGATTACTTTGATCAATCTGATGCAAAAATGTATTGATTATATCATAAACATATTTTATGAACATACAGTGGCGAATCGGGGGGTCGAGGGGGTCGCCCCGCCCCCCCCCCCCCCCCCCCCCCCCCCCCCCCCCCCCCCCCTTCAAAATTGTTTGCATGGGCGGATATGGGGAAATTTGAGGTCATGATTACACAATGTGACATTTGATATGTGCCGACCATCGGGCTCGCAACAGAAATAACCGCGTCTCGAGCGTTCGGGCGGGCAGTTACTTCCTCCACAGTAAAATGCGATGATCTCCTATACTGTTTTAGTCAATATGCTTTTGTCAACAGTATGCTAATAGTTGGAAAACTAGTATGCAACTTTTAAATATGTGTTATTAGTTGCTGAGAGATGCTTGCCAAGGGAGAAGTCATTGTTGAACATTGTGTTTATCAGATCGGGATTATTCGTTCCTTTCCGCTAATTTCCGTAATATTCCAAATATGGTCAATGCGAAATCGTGTAGAGATGTAATTTGAAACATTGCATTCGCAACTATACAAGTCATGTCAGTCTCGAAATGCTGAAGTCCGTTTTACAAAGCTGACTTTGCAACTCCTCATTTTCCATTTTTCATTTGTCAAACGTAACTTGTAACATTACAAAATGTGCATATTATTTAGATTTAATAATTAAAAATGACAAGTTGACTTTTCGACTTTGACGATTTCTAGAATTACATTTCAACTTTATAAAGTTGAGATTGCGAAGTTACGATTGACAGAATTAAAATGTTAGTTTTGCATGGTTGGACTTGTCTTTTCGAGACTTGTATGGTTGAGAAAGACATGTTACACTTTACAAGTTACAAGTTAACATGTCTTCATTTGTGGCACAAATCCCCTTCCATAAAGGACCAGGCGAACTTGCTTGGATGCATCAGAAAGTGTGGGCGTATTTAGGGTCACGGGGACATTTCTTCGAATTACTATGTTTGCCTCAGGTCCATTTTAAAAAATTATTTCCTGTTTTGATGTATTTTTAAACCAGTGGATATTTATTTCATTTTAATGGTCAAATCCCCGGATATGGACTGTTACCCGTGTTAATGTACGGTTTATTTTTCAGCTCCACCAAGGAGATTTGCGGATATCCGGTTGCTTCCAACCAGTCGCTGGGAAGATAGTATTTAGTGTGCTGGAGGGACGGAATCTTCCACGAGTCTCACTGCTTGGAGCAATAAGTGAGTAGCTGTGCTGGAACAACATACATTCTTACTCACTAATTACCTTAAAACCACGACCGGAACTCCAGTGGGGATATTTCCAGATTGGTAAATGATATTTTCCACTGAATTGCTTCCAGGGAAGAAATGTTGACAACATCGTCAGTTGATGTGACAGATTTTGCTGTAGCCTAGAAAATGTGTTTCACTTCAAGACGTCATGTATCGAATGCACTGTGAGATAGTTTGATCTATAAGTGACATCCATTTCAACATTAACCATTGCAATTCAAAGGGACAAGAAGTGTTTTTATTTCGAAATTGTATTAGTCTGTGAGCAAATTGTTCACAAGAGGTTTTTAACCGAAGACTTTTACACTAATTATTATCTTAAAACAAATAGCAAACTAAGAGTGAATAATCACGTATCTGAGCTAACATAACATGAAGGTTTCACGGCAATTTCTTTGGTAGCAAAGTTTGCATTATTGAAGTGAAGAGTGAATGCCAAGAGATTTTGACAATTTAATAAAATATACAAACAACACTGTTATAGAATGCCTCCATTCCCATCAAAGTACTTGCTTAACGTTCCAGGGTGATTTTCCAAAAAATGAACCAATGGAAACACCATCTTCATCATATGACACCAAATCAAGTTAGGGCATGTTTGTTTTGCTATACAGGGATGACCTTCATGTCTGGAACACTACACAGATTGTTGTAACACAATGTTAGCATAGTCCCTGGTGGAAGGTTGATAAACACTTTTTAAACCGATATGAGAAGCTTAAAGGAGTTGTCGTCAAAGTTAAATTGTTAAAGTATTCTTGCCTCGGTACCAACAATGGCCAAATTACCACTCAGCCAGGTTAACATAAGTTCAATGGCGAACTAAGAGGGAGAAACTCAAGAGATTCGAACCCTCCTTCTTGAAAACATTTGCATGTACTTTTTATGAAGCCAAAGGATGGTCCCCTCTTCCAATATGTGACCTTTAACCCCCTCTTAGCTCATTTAGCTCGTCCGTCCGTCCGCCAGCCCGTCCGTAAAATTTTCACTATTTTGACTTTTTCTCAAGAACCAGTGACTCCAGGGATCTGAAACTATATGCATATATTCTTCTGCCAATGGAAAATCTAAACTGTACATTTGGTGACCATGTGGCCCCAAATATGGGTCACAGGGGCCATGACCTAAATACCTATTTACCTCTTCAATACGTCAAATACTTGATATTTGTTATACTAATGATAAATACTTATGGAAAATTTACTTATTTAGTTAATTGCTTAAAAATGAGCTACGGAGCCAATGGCTCTATTTTTTTAAATTCCTTGAGTCGCCCATGTAACTGAGTTGAATGTTGTCCTCTGCTCCTCCACAGACCCGTATGTGAAGGTGGAGATGTATGTGAACGGAATCCGAGAAGGGAAGCACAAAACCAAGGTGCGACAGAACACCCAGGACCCGGTCTGGCACCACCAGTGCGTCTTCGAGATCAACCGAGAGAACCCCAAACTGCTGGGTCACGTGTTTGTGTTCCACGTGCTGCACAAGGATATGATGACAGGTGTCCATAAAATAGGACAGGTGAGGCCTGGCGCTAAAATGAACATTGTTTGTGTGTTAGGTAATCTGCTTTAATCTGCAATGTTGATACATGATTGGATTTACCTCATGTGAATAGATGATAAAAACGTGATTATGTCATACTTTATATGTTGGCGACAAAGTGCCTTAAAATGTCCCAAGTGAGAACGAGGAATAATCCGATTGTCTGGCACTAATGTTCAATTTATAACTCAAGTATTGCAATTGCAACATGTTCAAAAACTCTATTATCAAACATACATGTAGGCTGCAATCCACCGTCGTTGCATTATGAACGCAGCATCTTAAGCCCTGTTTATACGGCGAGCGTTTGCATATGTGTAATGCTTTACTCATATGCAAATTTGCTCATATGAGCAAACTTCGCCGTATGGACGCATTTGCACATATGTATATTTAACTACCGTAAGCAAATTTTTCACTACCGTAAGCAAATTTGCATCTAGTCAGGGGTAGGTGCAAATTTTTACTGCCGTGAGTAAATATGGTATTGTCACTTTTCTAGTAAAAATTCGTCGTATACAGACATAGTGACTTCACACAAGTTGAGAAAATATATTAGATAACTTTAGAAACTCTAATACTGTTTTTCAAATTCTATATATATAGGATAATCTCCTTCTTGCACGCGATGACCTTCGAAATCCATCTGACTATCCGATTTTCATTACATTTTGTATATAATTAGGGCGACATAATCAAAACAATGTTGGCAGATATAAATTAATGTCATTATTTAGTTTACATCTAATAAAATATTAATTGGCATGTTTTAGGAATTCTCTATTCATATATTAAAATAGTTGGAAGCCTATTTGCAAAGGCAGAAATTAAACACATATGAACGCATAGCAAATTTACTTTTACTCACGTGTGTATATTTCTACCATAAGCAATATTGCATATGTGCAAAGTTCGCCGTATAAACAGGGCTGTAGACGAAGTTTCACTTTGAGAAAGTGATGTTTGCCCTAGCTCATATGAAATTATTAACCCCGATATGTTTGCCCCTGTGGTAATTAATATATTAAAAGGTGCATCCAGTGTGTTTCATAAAATTTTATTTGGCTTTAGTACGTTCCAACACACCATATGTGCTGTTTACAATACAAACAAATTCACTCAGCTTGCATATTCATCCCCAATCGCCAAATATATCACAATTACTAGTTTCCAATTAAAATCGAGTAACATCATTATACAAGTGCAGAAACCGAAAATGCACGTCCTATTTACATGCACAGTAGTTATGTGACCTATTAAACATTATCAACCCAATTTTGCTATTTTGTCTTGTTTAAATTCCAAAATTACGTCATTGGCGCGCGCCACACGCGATTCATTGTCCGTTTTTCGATCAGAAATCTATTTATTTATTAGAAACATTTATAGAGCGCTAGAATCCAGCAGGAGCTGCTCAAAAGCGCATCAGTTCCGGGGAAACACCACAAGCAACAGTCACAGATTGAATGCTTCTCTGTATAGGTGTGTCTTAAGCTGGGCTTTAAAAGTGGAGAGCTGTTGTTCTGATCTCAGGTGATCAGGTAGTCTGTTCCAGAGAACTGGGCCTGCTTTTGCGAAACATCTGTCTCCAAACATCTTTGTCCTTGTGCGTGGCACCACAAGTAAATTCTGTTCAGCTGATCTTAATTGACGGACTGGTTGATAGATTTCAATCATGCTTGATAGGTATGGTGGAGCTAGACCCTTCAGACATTTAAAAACCAGAACAAGGATCTTGTATTGGATCCTGTGGCTGACAGGGAGCCAGTGAAGGTCTCGAAGCACTGGTTTGATATGGTCCCACTTCGCTGAAAATCGATACTTTGACCTTCATATCGTCAATATAATAAGTCGAGTATCGTCAAAATGGTAGTTTTCGGTGACAGTTGGTACTTCTCGATAAAGTAAGGCCATATTTAACGTTTGGCATATTTGACTCCCAACAACACAATGGATGTACCTTTAATACTTTAATGCATGTGCGTGATCAGTGTTTATATTACCTGGATGTATTGAACAACAGTACATCTGATACATTGAAAGCATTTTCCAAAAGCTGTAGCACGTAACGAGACTGTTGACAATGAAAGTTGATTTCGAAAAACACTAAAGATCTCATGAGAGTTAGGCACCCAACCGGAGAAATGAATCAAATATTGATAAGGTTTACAAATGTTTGGTTTCATATTATTATCTAAAAGGGTATTATATCTAACTCAGTTTAATGGCTTATGTGTAGCGGCAGTTTGTAATCTTAAGCTTCTCATCGTATATCCATCTTCATTGAAAATAAAAAAGATTACTCTTTAAAGTAATTTATTTGAATTGATTTAATCTGACAACACCGTTTAATAAAAATAAAATACCTTCAAAAACATGTTAAAGGGTATAATTTGATAAAATCAACGCCATGTGTTAAGAAAATTGAATTACTCTAGAATCGCAGTTTTAATGACACATTGTTAAATTATGATTCTCACCAACATTACAATGTGATTTTAAATATGCTGAACTTCAATCAATCAACTAATTTCAAATGTTTTGTCTGTTGTCTTTCTAGCAGTTCTCGGCTCTGAATCTAAGAAACGTACACATATCAAAATCAATAGCGGTATAATCATTATTCTTCATAGATGATATTTTAACTCAAATTTGTAGAAATTGTAAAACGACGAGATTACAAATTGCATTCAAATATTGATTTTATGCATTTAAAAAAATCAATATTTCATGTATCTAATTTTAAAAGATGAATGAGACTATTGATTGAATCTGATGAAGGGTTGATCTCGTATGCTGCCGCTTAGCCTGATAACTACACTAACAGCATGAGCAGCGAGATTAAGGGAGGAATATTAGCTTCAGGCTTGTAGAAATTTCACATTCTTTAATGCAGTGTTTAATGATGTCAATAAATCTCCGTGAACGCTTGTCAGTTTGTGTTAGGAGTTTCCTGAGCTTCTTATGATGACCCAGAGGACGACGTCAAAGAGCATCTATTTCCAGAGTCACAGATCAGAAACATCTAGTATTGACATGTCACTGACTGTAATAACCATGTGATGGCCAGGAGTCTCTCATCAAATATTACATCGATTCAAGCTGTCAAATGTAATTTTGAAAATCGAACATTTTTTATAAATATTTCAAGAAACTTCTAGCTTTCATCATACGTGACATGTCGGTACCGGAGTACTACGGGTTACACGGTTAGAAACTTCTTTTTAAAATTCTGGTAATATGTATCCCTTATAACAGATTTTAAAGTTATTAAAAGTAAAAATAAAAAGTACTGCATCAGTGTATGTCTAACCTGTCTTTTATATAATTATGGTTTTTTTTTTAATTCACATGCAGCACAGATTGTCGTCTTCTTCAACACCGCTTATTGGGCACAAACACCTCCAACCCTCTCACGATGTTAAGATTTCGCTCTATAGTAGTCTTGGATTATTCAAAATAATAATTTAACCCATCATGCTTGACCTTTTCACATTTTGTAAAAAATATCACCAATTAACACAGCAGTAGTTAATTTTGAACCACGTGACCATGTGGGTAATCGGAAATAATTGTTCCCTTTGACTGCGTAAAGAGTTTTTTAGCTCATCAGGCCTGATCCGTCCGTCCATCCGTCCATCCGTAAACTTTTCGCTTTTTCGACTTCTTCTCCAGAACCAATGACTCCACAGAGCTGAAATTTTATGTGCAGACTCCTTGGCCAATGGGGATTCTAAATTGTAGATTTCGTGACCCCATGACCCCAAATGGGGTCACAGGGGTCACATCCTTAAAAACCTATTTTCATCTTCTTCTTCAGTTCCAAAAGGTCTAGAGAGCTGAAAAGTTGTGTGCAGACTCTTTGGCCAATGGGGATTCTAAATTGTAGATTTCGTGACTCCCTGACCCCAAATGGGGTCACCGGGGTCACATCCTTAAAAACCCATTTTCATCTTCTTCTCCAGTTCCAAAAGGTCTAGAGAGCTGAAAAGTTGTGTGCAGACTCCTTGGCCAATGGGGATTCTAAATTGTAGATTATGTGACTCCGTGGGGTCACCGGGGTCACATCCTTAAAAACTTATTTTCATCTTCTTCTCCAGTTCCAAAAGGTCTAAAGAGCTGAAAAGTTGTGTGCAGACTTCTTGGCCAATGGGGATTCTAAATTGTAGATTTCGTGACTCCGTGACCCCATATGGGGTCACCGGGGTCACATCCTTAAAAACCCATTTTCATCTTCTTCTCCAGTTCCAAAAGGTCTAGAGAGCTGAAAAGTTGTGTGCAGACTCCTTGGCCAATGGGGATTCTAAATTGTAGATTATGTGACTCCGTGGGGTCACCGGGGTCACATCCTTAAAAACTTATTTTCATCTTCTTCTCCAGTTCCAAAAGGTCTAAAGAGCTGAAAAGTTGTGTGCATACTCCTTGGCCCATGGGGATTCTAAATTGTAGATTTCGTGACCCCGTGACCCCAAATGAGGTCACCGGGGTAACATCCTTAAAAACTTATTTTCATCTTCTTCTCCAGTTTCAAAAGGTCTAGTGAGCTGAAAAGTTGTGTGCAGACTCCTTAGCCAATGGGGATTCTAAATTGTAGATTACATGACCCCATGACCCCAAATGGGGTCACAGGGGTCACATTCTTAAAAACCTATTTTCATCTTCTTCTCCAGTTCCAAAAGGTCTAGAGAGCTGAAAAGTTGTGTGCAGACTATTTGGCCAATGGGGATTCTAAATTGTAGATTTCTTGACTCCCTGACCCCAAATGGGGTCACCGGGGTCACATCCTTAAAAACCCATTTTCATCTTCTTCTCCAGTTCCAAAAGGTCTAGAGAGCTGAAAAGTTGTGTGCAGACTCCTTGGCCAATGGGGATTCTAAATTGTAGATTTCGTGACTCCGTGACCCCATATGGGGTCACATCCTTAAAAACCCATTTTCATCTTCTTCTCCAGTTCCAAAAGGTCTAAAGAGCTGAAAAGTTGTGTGCAGACTCCTTGGCCAATGGGGATTCTAAATTGTAGATTATGTGACTCCGTCACCCCAAATGGGGTCACCGGGGTCACATCCTTAAAAACTTATTTTCATCTTCTTCTCCAGTTCCAAAAGGTCTAAAGAGCTGAAAAGTTGTGTGCAGACTTCTTGGCCAATGGGGATTCTAAATTGTAGATTTCGTGACTCCGTGACCCCATATGGGGTCACCGGGGTCACATCCTTAAAAACCCATTTTCATCTTCTTCTCCAGTTCCAAAAGGTCTAGAGAGCTGAAAAGTTGTGTGCAGACTCCTTGGCCAATGGGGATTCTAAATTGTAGATTATGTGACCCCATGACCCCATATGGGGTCACATCCTTAAAAACCCATTTTCATCTTCTTCTCCAGTTCCAAAAGGTCTAAAGAGCTGAAAAGTTGTGTGCAGACTCCTTGGCCAATGGGGATTCTAAATTGTAGATTATGTGACTCCGTCACCCCAAATGGGGTCACCGGGGTCACATCCTTAAAAACTTATTTTCATCTTCTTCTCCAGTTCCAAAAGGTCTAGAGAGCTGAAAAGTTGTGTGCAGACTTCTTGGCCAATGGGGATTCTAAATTGTAGATTTCGTGACTCCGTGACCCCATATGGGGTCACCGGGGTCACATCCTTAAAAACCCATTTTCATCTTCTTCTCCAGTTCCAAAAGGTCTAGAGAGCTGAAAAGTTGTGTGCAGACTCCTTGGCCAATGGGGATTCTAAATTGTAGATTATGTGACCCCATGACCCCAAATGGGGTCACAGTGGTCATGATCTAAGAACCTATCTTTTGCTTGTAAACAATAACTTAAATAATTTAAATATTCAACTTTAGATAGTAAATCAATGAAACCCTGATGAGCTACAGAGCCCATGGCTCTATTTTTTTTTAAACTCGTAAATTGATACGAGAGTTGTGTTATTTTAAATCGCATCGTTTAGTATACTTAATTATAATAGAATTTTCCAATTCAAAACCTTTTTACATCTGAATGAGCAGACATATACAAAGTCAGTGCACAACTTCGCAATGCAGTTTCGTAAAAAAAATGTTCTTATGTCGATTTAGACCTTAGGAATGTAGGTCTTTGAAGGACATTTATAAGTGACATACATAGGAACAGTAATTATTATATCAAGTTGTCAACCAGAAATTCTTACTGTTGCTAGATTTTAGATATTGCTTATATAATGAGAAATGCCATGCTGGTACATGTATTTATCAGAGAAATAAACCGTATATCAACTTATAGTGACGATAACTTATAGTTTCACTGTGTGCAGTGCCGATATACAATGTCATGTATAACATCATCATTGACTAGAATCCGGACCTTTCTACTATTAATGTATAAACAAGCGAGGGTTACTTTGTTAAAGTAAAGTACTTTTAATTACGTAGTTCATGTACTGTTAAAATTATAAAATAAATTAAATAGCTAATTATCTTTGTCAAATATCAGATTATGTAATCGATGAAATAAACCTAGAGTTTGAAAAACGCCATAAAGTATCCAGTTCATATAGTTCATTATATGATTGAAGTGGGTGTTATATCAAAAACTATAAATCAAAATTTAAGTAATGTTTATGTAGTGACATTTTGTTTTCAATATTGTAACTTCATTACTTATTTTATCTCAAATGTGATTATCTTGGTTGGCCTTCCTTATGCTAGAGTTGGAATGGATTTTCATGTTAATGGGTTATGCTATATTAGCTAAACATACGGGAAGGTCACTATGTTTTCCTTCTTCTATATCATGTTAAGTTTACATAAACTATCCTGGTGGCCAACAGGTTGACCTGGTACGATACATGGGTTCTGTGAATGTATAAGTTTAACTTAGTCTATGCTTTTATATATATATTTTCTAAAGGAAGCTAACAAAATATCATTGTCTATACTTGTGTGTTTACACCTCTATCTATCTATACATACCTATCTATCCACAGGTGGACCTGGGTTGGTACAGTCACGGAGAGCAGCTGGAACACTGGTACGAGATCATGGAGCACCCACACCGATCAGCTGATTACTGGCATCCCATCATCAAAACCGGAAAGATCTGCTCTTGACATTCTTGACGGACTGACAGACATATATAAACGTCAATGGCGACCGCGAGGTCACGTGATCACGTAAACCCTGGTACATGTCAGTATTTGTATATTGTTCACCTCTCACTTGATACAAAGTTTTCACCAAAACCCTGAATTGCTGAGATTGTGTGTCATACATATCAACTTGCTGGTAGCGTTTCTGTGAACGGCCGTCATGTCTCGGATACAATGGACAAGCTTCTCTTCAGAGGGAACCTCCTGACAGATGTCGGTTCGCAGAAATCCATTGTGACGTCATCTCTTAATATTCGATGTTCGTAACTGACTTGTTTGGAGGACGTGTCTGAGAGGGACATTGAAAAACTATTTTTGTTTTGAATTTGATATGTCGTTATCTCTGCTATTTTGAAATTACTGATATGCATTAAGGGGCAAAAGGAACTATACAGTGGAGTCAAACACTAAATATTTCTTCACGATAAAGTCTATTTTTTCATTCAAGAGAGCATGATTTAGTTAATATTTTATCTTGTTCAAACATGTTGACATATAGAATTTATGTTACTTGTAGCACAATAAGTTGTCAGCATAATAAACCTTCTTGGACTTCAAAAACGACGATTCTTTAAAAGCCTTTAAAAGTTCAGAAATATGATATAAAATGAAATAAACAGATAATATTTCAAACATTACAAATAGTTGGCTTTTAGATACATGCTGTAACTATGTTCGTGCTCATCACGCGTTGATTAAAATATCTTGCGTTGGTGTACCTATACTTTCGTTTACCCCATAGTGTATACATTGAATATAAACGAGTGAACCTTGGCTTAGATTTTCGAAGCACTCTTAGCACTAAGATAGTCGTAAGCCAGTGTTCATGTATGGTACTTACGACTCTCTTAGTGCTAAGAGAGCTTAGAAAATCTAGGCCCAGGTCTATAAACTGGGCTATACATTCAAAAATATTACTCACACAGGATTGAAGTCGATACTCCGGACTTCGACCTTCACTGTAAATAATACGTAAAAAGGTAGTCCCAGATAAACTGTCATATCAACTTAACAATCCGTTATTTGGTTCTTTACTTTTATGGCCACGTATATAGGACATCAGAAGACATGAGCTTGATCTCAGATAGGCACTGCCTACTGTTGGAGCCTGCTTTGGATGATAAAAAGGTAAATCATAAGGCAGGTGCCCGTCTTGTCGACACGTTCATTGTATTCGAGAGAGAAAGCAATGCTACGTACTTTTGTGTTTGTGCATATTTATATGTCGATGCCTTTTGTAATGTAAAATCCTTCTATAAAAAATGAAAAAAAAGATACCATGATGTTTATAAGACCTATATTCCCTGCCCTTGTTCTCTCATGGCCTTACACCATTCTATACATAGTGACTTTTAGATATTACCACGCCGGTTTTTAGATACCCGTTTTGTTGATTGTATTGGCATAATGTCCATGCTTTCTTTATACGTTTCATTTTCTCTGTAAATCATGTTACTGGTTTGAAATTTCATTTCTCAAGGTGCTCTTTCCAAATTTTATAAAGTAGATAGAATACGCTTTCTCTTTCTACACGCTACGAGCAACATAATAATATTCTCCGCGTTTAATTTTAAATTTCCATTCCATACTGCGAAGACCAGTTAAATTATATTTACGTATGTGTCGTATATATACAATCATATAAATATAACTACCTACTGCTGATACGTGTACAAAATGGCGGATAGCCGTCACACAATCTTCTTGAGATATAGTTTAGTACTTTGAAGGCTATATTTATACTAATGGACCATTTAACGTCTTTATGTCAACACCAAAAGATCACTTGTATCTAGGATGCTGTCCCACAGCCACGTCATGGAATTAAAGGAAATGAGTATTTGTTTTGTGAAGTTAACGCAGAAAATGTTATGTAACTAAGTTGGTTCTCATCCCCTTTGTTCTCGTTTAAGTGTCATAGAAAGTTAATGTTTTTAATGTTTTAAACCACGAATTGCTTCTTAAGATTTAAGATACTTCCATTTTTTTGTAGTATTATATATCACAGAGACTCCTGTCTTAAATAACCATAATTGATTCTGGTAGCCTTATTTCTGTATATGAGTTTGAACAGAAGGAGCGAAAGGGAATGCTGTCATGGTTTCCTACAATGTTATATATTTAAGTCATACTTTTCTCCTTAATTTAATTATGAATATTCTGCATAATTTGTGGGCCTACAAATATGATGAACATACCAAGAAAATGTCTTGTGTTTTACGAGAAATGTGCTTAATTGGACCTTTCTTCAGTAAAAGAGGGACCTTTCTTCAGTAAAAGCGTGATGTTTGGAGTTGGAGGCCCGTTCTCCTTCGTTGACTTATAGCAGCAAGAGGGTTTTGTTTAAACTAATAATAACAAACAACTGAGTTTGCTGCATGGTGATCTCCCGTTGTAACTTCCTCAAGTTGTTTCTACCTGTCTTGCCATGAGAACGAGTCTTTACCAAACCATGTTGAGCTTCAATTCGCTCCCAATGTGGGACTATATTCCATATCGGTGTCGGGCCGTGCTATAGTGTACGGTGACTTATCTGAATTCCGACATTGAGGGGTCAGTAAAGAATGCCGCAATTCAGATACAATATAACGTGTTCGATACAATTACAGCGACAGTAGCCTTTCGGTTCCTGGATGGCGATGCTGCAATGGAATATACTCACATATTGGTATTTGATCCAATACTGCAACATATCTTTCCATCTTGGAAATCTTGACATAAATATTGTATTAATTTTATTTTATAGCAACGTTGTCTATAACAAAATTAATTGTTTATCTTGCAACAATCAGATGACGTCATTCCCTTGCTTCTACAGGCTTCTATATTTTATTTCTATATCAGTTTTGTAAAATTTCGAAGTAAATAATCATAGTTTACTGGTTAGAAACCTCAAAGATACATTGCCCAAGTGTCGTTTGTATAGAGAAACGCAGCTACGCCTCACAACCTGTAAAACTGTAAGCAGTTGCTCGTACTGAGGACTTATTTGTACACACCGACCCGTGACAATTTCCCTTCAGGTCCCGAACTTAAGTCCGGATAACCGAGTTGATGTTTGTAACTGGTGGAGTCTGCTATTGTAAGTTATGTTACTCGTCCCCCGTGAGCACGGATCCCAAGTCTCATTGTATATAGTCACCTTTCTCAGTCTCCCGACAGCTCTACAGAAACATTGTTACTTCCAGCACAGGCCAACTTACCCCGCAAGCCATTAGCCGCGTCAGTTGACGTCACTGGCTAATTTCAAACTTGCTGCATTACGTTAACCTTTCTGTTTTAACGTAGCAGCACACTGCGACGTTTAGGTACAGCGCGCTGATCCTCTGGCACAGAATATTTAACGAAATGCAGCAAGGTTTAAATGAATCAGTGATGAAAACTGGCGCGAGTTAGGACAAGGGAGGTTTAGTACAGGCAGGTTTCCATCAGAATAACTTCGTGTTGGTTGTGTTTTATTTCATTGCCTGAAGGTTGGGCTTTTTTCAATTTTTATCAGAGATATATTTTATTCATCCAGATTTTTATATTTACTTTGTATATCAAATGTTTATTAATGTAAGAAGGTTGTGTGCATTTTTTTCAATGTTACGACTATCAGTATGTACTTCTGAATGCCAAAACTTTGGATTTCCAATATTCTTATTTACTCTCTCGGTGCTCGAACAACAGCTGAAATATTCACTCGACCTATTTAGCTATACAACTTTCAACACTTCTTGCTCAGACAACTTCTTTCACGACAATTTGCATCCTTTATATTGATTTATGTACATTATTTTTATTAAATTTACAACAAAACGTTGAAGGTTATAAATCATTTTAATGTCTACTGTGAATAAAATCCATTTGAGAGATATAATGTGTACATTGAAAAGCTACTGGTACAAATAGAAAGCAACGTGACAAATATGCTGATATATCCTTTTTGAAATATTAATGAAAAGTCATATCAATTACTGAAATAATAGTTTTGAGCCATACAGAAGGTAAATGACAACGAGACTGCTTGCATTTCCTTTGTCTTGAAAATAAACCATTGTAACAATAATTATTTTTTCAATACAAATGCTATCCGATCAACATGAAAACATAATTAAATATTTTTAGTCAGAAAAAAACGAGGAATGGCCAGATATTGTGTGGCATTGTACACTACACTGGAGAGACTAATCAATAAACGTCTCTTCCTCTCTCTTCCTCTCTCTTCATCTCTCCCTGTCTCTCCCCCACTCACTCCCACACTCATTTCCTCACTCATTCACCCTGTCACTAGTTCACCCACCTTGCCGTATCAGTGTGCACAGTGATTTTTACCCCTGCTGTTTCGTAAAACTATTTTTGTCGATCCAGACACGTAGGCTATAAATCAACGTTTCATACAATGTTGGAACTTTTAGAGGTTTATATATATTGTACAGATTTAACTGTGATGATTAAAGGTCTATTCATGTACGCTGTGTTTGTGTTGTTGATAGTGTTGCGACAGTGTGTCGAGATGTTGAATTGGGCTCAGCTATATCAGATCGATTAACCACCTGGCTGTACTTGAATACAGTAACAGTTTGTTGTACTTGAATACTGTAACACCTGGCTGTACTTGAATACAGTAACAGTTTGTTGTACTTGAATACTGTAACACCTGGCTGTACTTGAATACAGTAACAGTTTGTTGTACTTGAATACAGTAACAGTTTGTTGTACCGAAGTAATCGGCAATTCTGAACCAGCACGGTGCTCAACAAAACCAGCATCAACACCAACATATGTTCTGGTGTATATTCAATACAGCAAGTCTAGAGCCTTCATTGACACTCCATTCATGGAAGAATATAATTGTGTGCAAGCTCATGGCATTTGTCTCTAAGTCCTTCAGGGGACAGCAACCGATCTACTTCAAGGAGTTGGTGAGCCACCACAGATCCAAGAAAATGCTGAATTCAGTAA
The DNA here is from genome assembly GCA_936450465.1 of Gibbula magus. Taxonomy (NCBI): domain Eukaryota; kingdom Metazoa; phylum Mollusca; class Gastropoda; order Trochida; family Trochidae; genus Gibbula; species Gibbula magus. The sequence continues at coordinate 41,688,742 of OW388291.1, forward strand.
ATCCTCCCAGATCAGCAATGTACGGGATAGAACACGCAGAAGAGTCGGAAGTCGCCAGTGGGATCAACTTTCTGAACATATTTTCTCCCCGCAGATGAAAATCAAGCCTTTTCTTACCACGTTAGCTCTGTTAAAAGTGGAGCGGGTCATGGCTAAAAATCCTGATTGGAAACAATCAAAGTTAGTTGCGCAATCAGCTGAGCATCCGGCCTGTTCCCGCCACCGTTGAGAAGACTGGAATTTCATCACTTGTGCGATGCGCATATAATTATTACAAGACATATGAGTATTGGATAAAAATAATGTCATTATCTGTGTTGCAAATTTATTGGGATTCTGTTCGAAGCGAGAAATATGACCTACTTGTAACAGAGTCTACCTGGGGAGGAATGACAGAATATAGACATAAAAATCAAGAGAATTAGTGAGGAAAACGGTACATCAGGCAGCTGACGTCAATAGTAATTATCTTTTATCATTGTACTTATACATATATTTATCATCCAAAACTCGGTCCCACACTAAATTCCGCTTGTGCGAAATCAAAAAGATATCGCTACAATCAAATCGTCATAATTCTTTGACATCACAAGGCTTTGACACTGCTGACAAGGCTATGACGTCACAGTGTTATGACATCACTGAGTTCACTGCTGAAGAAACTAAATGGCAGCTTTGTGTTTTAGATATGCTCATTATTTTGCTAATAATTGTTGAAGAATAATTTGAACGATAAATAAAATCTCACCCTCGTGTCTTCTGATTTCAAATAAATGAACATTAATTAACATTAACAATAATTAATTAAAGCAAAATATCCTTGGCAAGTCTCGGATACTTGTAATTTTAATTAACTCATTTTGATGTATTTGATATCAGAAGACACTTGGGTGAGATTCTCTTTATATTACTCGCCCATGTAATATGTATACGGCAATATTAATCTAGTGTAATAACACCGCACGTATGACGTCACAATAGCAGTGCGGTTATTACGTGACAATGGGAGTAACGTGGTCACAATGACATCTGACTTGCGGCAATCGTAGTTTCAGAGCTTTGTCGGCTATTTCGCTGGATTGTAGGTGGGCGAGTAATAAACAGAATACTAATCTTCCTATTTAATACCATTTTTAGCTCATCAGGCTTGAAAGGCCCGATCGGCTTAAAGCATGGTATGGAGTCCGGCGCCCGCCCATCCGTCCATCCGTCCTTTTGTAAACTTTTCGCTTTTTCGACTTCTTCTCCAGAACCAATAACTCTAGAGAGCTGAAATTGTAGATTTGGTGACCCTGTGACCCCAATCTAATTTAGGTCACAAGGGTCATGAGTTTTTGCTTGTTAACAATTTATTACTTAAGATAACGTAGATATGCAACCATAGATAGAAATCCTGATGAGCTACAGAGCCCATGGCTCTATCTTTTGTTTATCAAACTCGTGAATGATTTGGTATCAAACTCGCTTTCGCTCGTTTTATACAAAAATCATTAACTCGTTTAATAAATGGAATTAGATAGAAGGTCGTTTAATATCCCCCATACCATTGAAAAAATCCGCGTTGATATCTCGATGCTAGGATGTGTGCAAATAACACGTTTGCCCAGCAACCGTTGTTTCAAAACAAGTTCCGTATCATAAAAGACATGTTCATGACATCATTACAGTTTGCTGTCGCAACAGAAGTGTCCCGTGTTATGGCTATTTTATGCAACTCATATGAAATAGAATGGACAGTAAAGAATTTATTACACTCGAGAATGTGTCATAACTTTTACCACAAAAATTCACACTCGTTTCGTAAAAGTCATAAAATACTCTTCTTCGGGTAATATTTTCTATTTATGACACTGTTGTCTCAAACAAAGTCGAAATCTATCTTGACAGACAATACCTTTCTAAAGTAAGGCGAGTTCGCTGAAGTGATTTCGCGAAAGAACTACCATCAGTCTTCCTCAAATTATACCGAACTAGAGTATTTTAAACACTTTCTCACGTAATTTCAAATTAGATGTTTTCTCCTTTAAAGGGATTACCAAGATAAAATAAATCTTGCTCACGGTCAGTAGAGCTTTCAAGCCCATCATTATCAGCTCCAGGATGTAAAATGCAACAAAAATGGTGAATCCGGTTCGTTCAAGGAACAAAATCAATTCAAATTTACTTGTTGTCCTCGAGCGATTAAAGACGTACATCGTCCAGCTTGAGTGCATACCGCCTTGTGTGGATGATTTCAATATAAGGTGATCAAAGCAATACAGTAATGTTTCTCTTGAAAGTTGTAAGCTGTTACGTCGATCATGTACTGTGCCTTCAAGTTGGTCCAACGGCGATATCCGCGTGTCTCTGATGGATACACATTACATGTGTCTAGTGTTTCCTAAGATAAGGTTATCGAGGATCTGCAGATACTTCCATGGCAGGACCTCGTCCATGTTTTTGCAATAGCCTGCGTTTTTTTGCTGGAAGTTGTGCACACGAAACGTATTTTGAGGTGATATTCTAAAGAAATTCTCAATAGGTTTGTGCCAAGTTTCGTTAAATTGCCTGAATATTATAAATGAATAAATCCTTGCTTAGTAATTTCTAGAAACCTTTCTACTTTAAAAGTTGAAAATATGTCCGACTACTCCTTTAAAGGCACTATAGCACGCCGTTCTTAATATATAAAAAAAAATAAAGTGCTAAAAGTAAGACAAATAAGTGTTACCAATGGCTAAACAAAGCTCTTGAATCAATCAAAAGAGTTATAAAATGAATGTACAAGGGTCGGATCACTGTTTACGTTTATGTGGGAAGAAATGACTATAGTAGTGGGGAGATAATCGATTAACAAGTGAAAAGCATAAAGCTAATTTCTGATATAAGTAACGACGGAACCGATGTATCAGTATGGTGACGTATGAGGTTATATTACAATCTATAATTATTGTAAAATACAGCAGAGTGTCGCAGCCTTGAGTTAAAGCGCCCTTTACTGCACGCGGTGCATTACATAAAATGAATTACAGAATAACATCAAGTTTCCATGTTGCATGGGTTTGTAAATTTAAATTATGATCAATGTTAGTTCGCATCCATTAATATTACCCGTCATTTACAATGATGACAAGAAGCGGCTCTGAATTAACTTATTTTATATATAAGCGAGACAATAAAAGCGGACATAAAATCCCCTCTCCATGTGTTCCCTGTTTCACCAGTATCCTCACGATGTTTTAGTTACTGTGTAATAAAAAGGACAACTCAGTGCGCATTTGTCCAGAAAGACATATGTTCGGTGTCATCTATATATCGACCCGACCCATACTAATGAACAAAATTACCTGAAATAAACACAGCGTGTGGATGTTGAATGATATTGTCAACGCAAGCAAGATATAGGATGGACATACACACATCGCTACCGGTATAATGCACACACCCTTAAATTATTTGAAACTGACTCTACCATGATAGCACTGCAAACGCGATACCGGTAAGTTCGATTCTTGGTTTCCTGAGAAACCAACTGGTAAATTAAAAGTATAAATTCGTTTGGTCAGATTTCATGAGATAAATTGTTTACCAGAGCTTCGGTTTCTACTTCTTAATTTAGCGATTTACTGTTACATTTTTCTTGTTTAACAATAGCCTAATCTCCGTGTAATGTAATTTCTATTCCAACTCCATTCTCTCTCTTCACATGGGAAGGATGAGGTGAGTAAACCCTATACTGGGAGAGAATGTCTCATCCTAGGTGTGTCATGAAATTCATTCTTCACGGAGCAAGCATCGCACTGAATAAAATATAGCTACTCCAGTAGCTTATCAATTACACCGATGATTATGTATAATCAACCCTAATCCTTTACTGATTACTTGGACACAAAAGAATTACTTCCCAGTCAGCTCGTGTCTGTCGTCTACCCATCGGACATGTGGAGATATACTGTATGAGATCCGGGCATCCTAGCGACGCTTCTGATTGGTTGTATATTCTATGCGATACTTGCTAAAATAGAAAGCGAGGGTGGATTTGTAAGACGTTTAAGTCCCAGGAAGTCAGATATACTCTACTGATGAGGTATTTATAGTGTATATCTCGATTATATATCTTTGGGGTTATTGATATTCTCTCATGTTCGTGGGCGACCGTTTGGTGATGTTTAACAGAACCGATTGGTTTGTTACAGAATAACAAGACATCAAAAACATGACGTCAACCTTCCAAGCAAGTTTAATAATAGCTGGGGTTTCATGAGGGTTTTGTTTTCATTACAAGCGTTGTGTATCATCAAAGGATCAAATAGTTCATGAATGTATCAACTACCTTCAGATAACGCTTATAATAAAGAAACATCAATGTCTGTTCTTATCGATCAGTATCGTCAGTATATAAAATGTATATCATAAGATGGACCAATGCTATTTTTCAACAACAAAATATCTCTGTAGAAAGATATGGCCAGTGAAAATTAATTGGCATGTTGAATCCGTCGATCGATATATCGGAAATGAGTTTTCAAACGTCTCTACCATGATTAGTAGGCTATGAACAGATTTATCGCTAAACATGTTCAGCTTCTTTCTTACCTAAACCCAATCGGAAGCGGGATACGAGAAACTTGAAAATTTTAATATCTGAATAAAATTAGATACTTTATTTCTAACAAAACAACGAATATTTTCTCAAAGAACTTAAGAAGGTTTTTTTCGTAAACCTTTTGTATGAATACAGCGTATGTTTTATCATTATCATTTAGGTATAATTTTATAATTTAAACGTGGCTCTCAAAATGGGCTTGCAATGTCGATATATATGGCATATACAAACCTAAAGTGACAGACAGGATTATACTAAACAGAGTTATTAAACAGAGTTATTTGTTCGTTTTGCCGAACTGGCCTAAATAATTACATTCGCGATGTTCTAATCGCTATATTCCTAACTCGTAACCGAATCATTTTGTTGTTGAGTCGGCTCCAGTAAGAGCCCGTCGCTTTATCAACACTGTGATGATATATGCGTGCCATTACGTCAGATCATTGTACGATGACGTCAGAGCATTGTTATCAGTCACTCTTGACGTTCCAAAGTCATGTTCACTGGTAGCAACGTTAGTTTCCATTGATAGATCCCGTTATTTTACCACCTATCTTACAGACGGTAAACAGGTATATCCATATTGTTTTGCGCTATGAAAACTTTACATACAAAGCAGTTTTTTGTTGTTGTTTTTTGTAGTTTCAACAAATGCGTAGTCTATCAACCTACATATATACTTCATGGGATGAGGAAATTGCGTCATAGATACTTATGACGTCATAGTTGAACGAGTGACGTCATATGTCGTAACGAGATAGCAAGTTTGGTTGTGTAAGCATGCGTTGAATTGTTTTCTATGTCAAATGTATTTTGGCTTTTGGCGGGAGTTTCTCTTGCACGTGAGTACGCGAATTTCCCAACTTAAATGAACTATCCATGTTTAAATGCTTATTTTTCCTGTTATACTATCAGAAACTTCACGAATCCTTGTTTCAAATCTCTTAGATGAAATATCGCCCCTATTTCAAAGAAACAGTACAAATTCTTGAAATTAATTGATTGAAAACATATTTTATTCATTTAAGAAATGAATTGGGCACAAGTTGTGAAACTTATAGAAGCCCTCTCCAGGTTAAAATTAATCGAACGTGGAAAGTGAAGAAAACTTGATCTCTAATAAAGTTAAGATATTGCAGTCATTTTTGTGTTGTTTTTCTGTTTCAGTGATTATAAACACGGAAGCCTCGCCCCTTGCCCACCAAAAATTGGAGACTGGATCGTCACTCATGAGCGCACGTATAAACTCCTCACGTGCATCACATGGGAGGAGTCGCAGGAAGCGCTTTGAGTATGAAGACAACTATGATTGGGATGCTGATGAAAAAACCTTGAATTATGAGGTGATAATTTCATTCGCATTCTTACCCCAAGCTTCTCATCATCATATTCGTTTGGTTGTCCCACTCGCTGTTCGCTATCCGTTATTTTGTTCGCTTTCTAAACTTCATTTTATGATACATCAGTGGAATAAACAATCAATTTGAATTACTTATATCGACTGTACTTTACAGCTTCTCAATTAAACACTCGATAACCTTCAGTCACAAATTATAAATTACTGTATAAAAATAAAAAATAAAAATTGTTTAATAATACAATTGCATGTCGTTAATCTGATCGTCTTACTATTACGATAACACTGAAAACTTTATACCTGAAACATTGTAGTAAAAATTAATACTTTTTCAATCATTTTGGCATATTAGTATAATCCACATAAAAATTCGACCACTCGACAAACGTTTTACCAAAATGAGTCGTACTTATATTGCAGATAACTGAGTGAAGTTTCAAGGATTTCATTCAATATATACATTTAATACTTGTAAAAAAATATTTTCAAGGAATCGATTAAATTGACTATTGAAAGTTATATTCACGTTACATTACCATTGTATTGCGTTACGACGGGACCTGCTGAACTCGATGTATACAATACGTGAATTGCTTACAAAGGGTATCTTCAAGTTGAGAAATCAACTCAGCTACATGTCCATAATTTACATTAATATATTCGGATAATAATAAAGAAAACTGCAGATATTTAAACAAAAAAAGTCAGAAAATAACGGCATGCTTATGTTCAACATGGCGGTCTATGGTGCAGCTATATAAACAGCGGTACATGTGTCGCTAATCCACCCTCAACTTCCAAACGCAAGCCATAACTCTTGTCAGTCTGCATTTCTGGCTGATTTAACCCTTGCGGTATTTCCCTCGGTTTGTTGTGTCAACATAGTGAATCGCTGCACTAGAAATGCATAGCGGGCCTGGATTTCTAAACACAGATTTCTTAAGGAAATACCGCAAGCCCCCAAATCAGCCAGTAATGGAGACTGGCAAGAGTTATGCCTTGCATTGGGAAGTTGATCCACCCTACGTTTTCAGAAAAACGTAGCGACCGTGGCCTCCCAAAAAAACGTACGAACGAATTGCACGCACGATGGGTTGTGACAGGGGCTTTAATCAGTTGTCAGTCAAAAACTAATCGACGGAAATATAAAAGGTAATTACGTTTGTATAGCAGAGCTGATTTACTTGCTGTGTACAATAAGTCAAAATTAAAAGGACTTCTTTATTTATGAAAATTATTCTTCCAAAGGTTAAGTCTATATGGGATTTCAGGTTTGATGACCAACATTTGGCCGGGTAGCCTACTGTAATTATAAACTGATACATCCAAAAGAATTAGTACCTTGTATGATGAGTTGCCGACGACATATACGAGTCATAATAAGTGAAATTCACATAATACATGAACTTAAATGAGTTAATACATTTTTGCAAGAATAGTTTTAATTAATACAGGAGAAGTCATTAACCTGTAACATTTAGCACACAAATAGAAAATCATTCTTGCTACGCATATGTAATAACCTGGCTGCAGAACTGTAGCTATATAACCTCTTCCCCCAGTATCATCGTGTTTGAAGGCGACGTCAGGGTGTCAAAGAGCCTATTTTGGCGAAGCAACTGCATAACTGATAACCTATCATTTCTTCTTTAATTAGATTTTGAATGATAACTTTTTAGTTGTAAAATTAGACAATAATTATCAGATAATATAATGTGTCAGCGGCATATAACAGCATTATTATATAATAGCTCTAAATCTAATATAAAGTCGAACGCATCGCCTGAATGAAATTCATTCAAGGACGTTTCGGAAATAGTGAAAAGCCGTATTGTTGAATGATTGATATTTCAACTTTCACCGTTTCTGGTTTAATTTTGATAGCTTTCATTATTATTCGCAAAGTTATTATTTGGTACAATTTATATATTTAATCACAACAAATTAAACCGAGGTCGTGCTTGTAAGCAAATGGAGAATTATCGTATTCGCTATCGTTGCTTGGCAACACATATATTCTTGCGCATAAGACGAAGTAAACAGAGCACTGTATAACCAAATTATACTGTCTCTGACTTTTCATAGTCGCCAATTAGATATGACTGTTTCATAAAGTTATAGAAGAATGATGACTCACGTTTGGCCACCTACTGTATACCTTTGCAATGCGGCTTGCAGTAAAAGTTAGAAGCCTTTAGAAGTGTTGATCATGACAACATTATTATAAAGTCCCATTTGCAGTCGCAACTACCTTTAATTCTGATGGAATCTCTGCGTAGGCAACTATCTCTGTAAAATCGAAACTTTAAAAGGAAAGTTCCATCACCGATCTATTAACAGCATCCGCCATCTTGGTTTCTTGGCATTTCGTGATATGAAAACACGCTATAATTAACCCAAATTGAATTTTAATTTTTTTAAAGTAATAAAACATATACACTGATATATTATTCACATAGAAACACATCACGTATTATAAAACTAAATAGAGGATATTATATGAGTGTCTATGTCATACTATGTTTACGACACGAGTGCCTGAATATTAGTATTTCCCGAGCGAGAGCGAGGGATATACCGATATTCAGACACGAGTGTCGTAAACATAGTATGGCAAAGACACGAATATAATATTCTGTTTATTACCGAAGTCATGAAATAAATGTAAAAACGGCAAAATCCACTTTTAATCACAGGCTGGCGACCCGCCGTCGCAGCATTTAGAACGCAACGTCATAGACGAAACGTGACGTCATAGCATTGTGTATGACGTCACGTCACCATGACAAAGTGATATGTTGCCCTAGGGCATCGTATGAAAAATACGAACCCCGATATGTTTGCCCTCGTAGGTAATAATAAACAATATTATGTTAAGCCGTAGAGATGTTTTCCCCACTCGCAACGTCGATGAATGGCTTCAGTTCTCATTGTTTTTATTTGTCAACACATGTGCGCTTGTCTTTATCAAGTTGTGAAATGTATATAAGTCATCAAAATATTAACTTCATCAATATATTTTAATATGACTGTGTTTTAATCATATATGTGTAAACAGGAATATCCTCTCCACAAAAAAATACTCCGATAGAACCCTCCCTGGTGCCAACATTAATACAGGTTACATTAGACTTACACTCTGACATTGGGAAATAATACTACTACTACTAATAATAATAACACTTTATTGTCCGCAATACAAAGTACATAGGAAATTTGATTTGTGCATTTTGCACCCGGCAGCCACAGTGCAGCGCCAGTTCAAGCGTTGTTCTATCCTTATAATGCTGAGCGCCAAGCAAGGAAGCAACAACTCCCATCTTTTAACGTCTTTTGGTATGACGCGGCCGGGAATCGAACCCCGACCTACCGGGTGATGAGCAGACGCTCTACCAACTGAGCTACATCCCCTACTATACCCATGCACAATAAAATTTCCAATAAAAAATCGTTACAACATTTAAGGTTCCAAAACACTTTAAAGGTTAGAGGTAATGCCATATTGTCACATTAGGAATCATTAAATCGGCCCATAAATAACTTATATACGTCTTCTTCTTTTTTTTAAAAAAAACGCCCAATTTCGCCCCGGCGGCCAGAATGAGAATCTGCGGAGGTGTGGTCCCTGAAGCGATGACTCCTGTGATGTCACTAGAGTAATCTCATTATCGGCGATAGTCAAGAGGTGCAACTCTGCAGATGATCAATGTTGCGTCTACGAACCAAATGAAGTAGACATACAAGTTAATGTAGTTGTAAAAGTTCTATAAATTAACTGAAACCCGTACACCAAAAACGGTCTTTAATCGTGTCCGGTGCAAGGTTTCCCTAATACAAGATGGCGGCTGTATTCCAGACCGGGGAGGAAGACGAGAAGAAGACCCTGTTCCAGAAGATGGCGCAGAACTGGAAGACGGTTGCTGTCCGCTTCATCTTCCTCTCCTCGTTTCTGCTGATGCTGCTCTTCTGCTGCCGGTGTTGCTGCCGCCTCATCTGTCCCTTCATGTGCGACGCGTGCTGCACCAACTGCGATCAGTGTATGGAGTGGGTGACGCTCTACCTCAAGTGTGGCAAGGACCCGGGTAGGTTCTCACAATATAGGCTTTCATGTGTAACTTACTTATATATAGCTATAACCATGCCATCACGTTTATATTATGGGGTATTAGTTTTTTCCTTTAATTATACGGACCATATTAGTCATTTACCAGCAAACCAATCAAGTTGTTCTACTTCACTGTGTACCTTATTAGTCGTTGAGGAAACTTAACACGTTTTTTCTTTTAACTACAAAGACTTCTTTTTAATGTAATACTTTTTTAACTATTCGAACGAGAGTCGACCGAAATTCCATTCAATGGTGAAATGGATTTGCGGAATTAGCATTTGTTATTTAATCTGCCTTTAAACCATCACATGTCAACTGAAAATGTCAATTCCTGACTATGTTTCAAATTTTCATTTACATTGCGTCTATTCAGAATTGATCTCACCTAAATGAAATAAAAAAATATCATATCGAATAGTATCCCGTCAATAGATCCGATACAGTTCTGAGTGTAAAAGTTAATGTCATAGTGTTCGTCTTACATGATGTAATGGTTACTTAGTATACGATCCTTCCCAAGATATCAAGCAGACAACCTTTCCCTTTATAGGATTTGAAGAACTACTTTGGTATTGGTGTGTGGTTCTAAGAGGTGGAACCAAACACCGAGTACAGAAACAGCTTTCCCTCATATCGCCTATACACCCTATCAGTCCACAATAACTATAAAGATCAGTTGTACCATCAAGTCAATGGATATTATTAAACAAAAACATTTACTTACACAATTGTCAGCTGATCGGCTACGGTGTCGAGTTCTCAACCTGACTTACTCACCACCTTAATGATGAACCATGCATGTTTTGATTGTATAACTGACATGGCCTGCTCATTTTCTAATTCAATTTTCTTTCCGCAATATTGATTATAAAACTCAGCAATTTTCACACCAACATCTTCATACTTCCAACTTCCAAGTACCTTGCAATATGACGTCACAGTCCCCTGTTATATCTGGATCCAGCACATGAACGCTGGAACTCGCTCGCGCTAACAAGCGCATCCCAACATTTGCTAGTCCATAAAAGAAATCAAGAAGAACGAGACAACAAATAAACGCCCAAGACCACAGACAGTTGTCTCGTGATAATGTTAAACACTGTGCACGTATTGACAGAGACTGAGTTGAGATCCTGAATGAGCACCTCGCAACTGGACATTACTGTAATTGTTTCCTGACTGATGATGATGATGATGATGATGATGATGATGATGATGGTGATGGTGTCGGTTATGATATATGATAATGACTTTTGATTTGTTAGTATAGTTTAACTCATATGTGCAAGAGTTTATTTTCACATCCCCCAAAAATACCAGTTCATAAAGGAAATCCAGAAGTTGTTTTTTGATCATTGAAGTATATTTTCGCAAACAAAATTTATATGATGTGCAATCAAACCTAAGATTGTTTAGAAATGGACGTAGGCGAAATGGATAGTAGGCGATATGAGTTTGGGCCACAGAACATTTTGTAATGTCAACCAATGTAAAACATTGATGAATTTCAGCTTACAAGAAATTCAACAAGTTCGCCAAGGCGTTCGGTATCCAGCTTGATTATGCCACTTTCCAGAAGATAAAGAAGAACTATGGTTTCGAGGGAAATCTGATGGACAGCTCCGCCCAACAGAAGGCCGCCGCCAACTACTGACAACAAGATGCATGTGTGAGGTGTTTGCTTCCTGTCGTGAGGCTATATACCAGATATATGCCTAACATCTTCACCAAAACTTTGTTTGATGCGAAGGTGAAACTTTGAGGAGTGGACTTTAAGCGTGATCGAAACAACGTCAGACAAAGATGATTATAAACTGACGGGCAAAAGAAAGTATAAGACTCACTTGTTTTCGATTAATTCAATATTTTTTAAAGAAATGAGATGCATTAGATTATGGCACGATATAATATATTTCGGCAGTAGTTTGAATGACTTATTTTTAACTAAATTTCATTATTTAAAGTAGACAGGGGTAAGAAATGAAATTTACACCAACATGACCCGTACCATGTTCAAAATGTTGTAAATGTGTGCAGGACGAAGCACATTTATTAATTTTCATACAGAGTACGTGTTATATGTCGATGAATAGTTGTGTTTTATCATAAATTAATTTGGGTGAATTTCAAAATTTCAAATTTAAATTTTAATAAACAAAATTTCAAACCGCGTAGAGGTATTATTTGACTGATTTAATGTTTTGGACTAATTTAACAAACTAATCCGTTTTTTAATACGACGTCGAAAACTCGAGATATTTTACTTTGAAAATTATACATACGATAAATACAACTGAGCCATATACTTTCTTTTGCCCGTTAGTGTTGTTTATTATAAATTGGTTTAATGAAGATAATTGTCACTGTGTCACTTATACTCATACAGTGAAAATATACGATATTTCACTGTGACCAACGACTGATATGCTATATCACTACTCAAAGAGTTTGACGTCATAAAACAATGGTCTTACGTAAAGAATTATCTTATGACGTTATTGTTATTGTGGTAATGGGATTTTCCTACCGGCCCTGTACGTGTTGCAGCAAGGATAACGCCATATCATAAATAAAATATCTGTATTAGTCAAGAAAAGACAGATAACCTCTATATATCAAACGACATTTGAGACAGGTAAGAATCTCTCGATGAACAGCAGCATCATGTATGAAACACGTACTGGAAGTCACTGATCTAGAAATGGTGTAGATGAGGTCGTCCAATGCAGTGTACATTCACAACCTGCAGTCTGATTAAAATCGATCTTGTTCCGAGGAATAAAATTTGCAAAATAAAATATCTACCGGGATACGAACAGGTTCTGTAGATTCCTCGCCACAAGGTCTGAGAACATCCCGTATAGGCGTGTGTTCCGAACCAGTTTAGCGCAGCCAAAGCCCTGTCAAAGAGCTGACCAATCACATCATAGTTTTTAAACGGTCTCTGTTTTGAAAGCTTTCGGAACAGACAAAAGGATAGCTGTTTGGAGTTATCTGCCCCTAGATTCTCGCACCGAAAGCATTTGTTGGGCAATTTTTGATTGGCTACCTGAATTGCGCTCGAACACGCGAGTCTACGGGCTGTATTCAGACGGTTTGGCGTGGAACGAGTTCGTTCGAGTTCGTATCCCGGTAATTGCACTATTTTGCAATTTTTATTCCACGGAAAACCGTCGATTTTAATCAGACTGATTCACAACAAACCAACTATATCATATTGGTGTATAGAGAATCTGACCCTCTGATATAAAATATATCAATATTGCAAAAGTTAAAATATTCGAGGCTTGCCGAGCATATTGTTAATGTTATCAAATATTTTTTTATATCAGAAGACACGAGGGTGAGACTCTATTTATCATCTATCTATTCTTCATTTAATTTATGTTTCAATGAAAATTGTTTATATAATTATCTCTGAGCACAGCACTGTTCTTTGACTTCAGATGCGATGATGTCATATTATTAAGACGTCATCGTGTTAAGTGACATAATACAAATGTGCTGTAATTACTCAATGATGTAAGATAGTGCATTGTGGTGTCATGTAGTTGACATTGTGCAACAAGTTGCCAACAACCACTGTCAAAACCATAACTCCTGGGAAATATCGATTGATCTCTCACAATCGATATCCCCTGTGGAACACAGATTTAGATGATAAACCCGTATAACTTCAGACGTCACGACGAGATAAAACGTCGACTCCTATAACACTGTTAGCCGGGACCTGCTCCACAACTCTCTCTGTATGTGTAGCGTTTGACATTTTACCTTGCTTGTATAATGACTGTTGTTCGGCACAGGTTGAAAATAGACAATTAATCTTCTAGAAATCATAAGAGTAGGATGAAAGGGACGAGATGAAGAGATCGTCTTAAATTACAATGCAGCAGATTGAAAATGTATTTTGGACGAGGTATCAAAGTAGACGCCGGACATCATCTTAAAGTGGAGTGATGTATTACAGCTAACTTGAAGCACGGTTGAAAAAAGAGGATGACGGCGGAGTGCTAGAATCTTTACAGTTTTTTTTCTGTTCTAAAGATAATCAATCCTCTTATAGAACGTGTTAAAGAGAAGCAGTGTTATTTAAATAGTATTAATCAAGGAAATGTTTCAATTCACCTAGCTTCATAATCAATGTATCTACGAGGGCAATCATATCGGGGTTCATATTTTTCATACGATGCCCTAGGGCAAAATATCACTTTGTCATGGTGACGTGACGTCATAAACAATGCTATGACGTCACGCACCGTCTATGACGTTACATTCCAAATGCGGCGACGGCGGGTCGCTAGACTATGGTTGAAAGTGGATTTTAGCGTGTTATCTCATTAATTTCACGACTTCGGTAATAAACAGAATATTATATTTGTGTCTATGTTATACTATGTTTACGACACTCGTGCCTGAATATCAGTATATCCCTCGCTCTCGCTCGGGAAATACTAATATGCAGGCACTCGTGTCGTAAACATAGTATGTCATAGACACTCATATAATATCCTCTATTTAACAGCGCTTTTAAACTGACGACATACAGGACTCCCTTGCCTCGTGTAAAATTGTTTACTAAACACAGCAGTTTCAGGATGGCCTTCATCAACACTTCACTAAATCTTATGGCACAAATAAACAGAAGTTCCGTAAGTAATATGACACACTTTCCAGTATAATATCTCCTTTATTACCCATTTAATTACATTTGAATCGCGAAAAAAAACCCAGAAAACCTTCCACTTCTTTTGCGCCGGCAAGCTACAATGACGTCACGAGAAATGTTTTATGATACCACAAACTATGAAATACTGGAACTCGCACTAAAGCAATGGTTGCACGCGTGATATGTGAAAATGTGCTCGTATCGAAAACATAACTAAATATGTGAATAATACACAATTATTATTTATCCCTGAAATTTAATTTCGTCAGAGAGAAGTAACCCGTTGTGACGTTGAGTGAACGAGCATCGGGGTTGAATGACAGAAAAGTCAATCAGAAACACAGACAACTATCGAGTACTGTCTCACAAAGGTGTAGCTAGATTCTTGTGACGTAATTCTTACATCGTTCATGATCTTTCTGGACAAGATGATATTCAATGCTCATGACTGGATCAGTTACAGAGGCTGTTGTGAACACCTCAATGCTGTTGTATTATTGGTGTAATTTTAATGTATAAATTGGGTCACTAGAAGATTATCATTAGCGACTTCAATTTCCGGGTATCCTCTTTCATTAAGTCTAAGAGAAAGTGACAAACATCAGAGTTGACAGAAAGGCCACTGATTGTCTTGTCACTGGTCGTTACGAATGCATGTTGGTCCATCAACGTTTAGAGTCGTGTTGAACTGGCAAGAGATGAGATTAAAGAAATAGCAATGATAGGGATGACAGAACCACAGAGAAGTGTCAGGTATCGGTCTTATAGATCTGCAAGCGAATTATTATAACGGGATTATTTGTGGCTCGGGTTATAATGATCCCAACTGGACAATAATAGACGAAGAGCTCATTTCACGCTGTGTACCACCCACTGTGTTGGTATTGATGTTCTGTTATTCATGACGTGATGTTTTATCACCCACATCTGCCTGAGCACTACAGTCGATAAATAGAGGATATCTGTATTTTCTTGACGAATACCATGTTTATCTCATCGTGTGAAATATAGTAACTGTTCTACCTCACGAGATGGATAAACACGGTATTTGGAAAAGGGAAAACAGATATTATATTTATTATATCACTATTTCTGTGTATTATGTTGACACTGAGCCTCCGCAAGCTGACAAGATGACGTCACAACATTATCACGAAGACGTAACGCGAGTGGCTTGGATTGGTATAATGACGTAATTATCGTAACACTTTGACCCCACAAAGACACCCTGGTATCACTGAGGCGATAACATTACAAGAATCAAGGTTATGTTTGTAGTACTCGACCCATTCCCTCACGAACAATGTGGATGCATTTCAAGGAAGATGTGACGTTTTTCTCGAGTCTTTTGTTTTTCTACGTTAGATTTGATTGCATTTTCTAAACAGTGTAAAACTTTTTGTCGCGTGTTTTAACATAAAGAGAGTATCGTTCTAATAGTGGCTTTGTGTATTATGGAGAATTAACGCAACCGTTCTGATATGATACCTACAGATATTTCCTACAGGTCTTGGGTATAAACTGCATTTGATAACAAATCTGCTGATGAAATGGATAATGTGACTAGTATTAATTACTTTCATAACCAACTTGGTGTGCATTGCACGTGAAGCATAGTTTTACAATCTACAAACTTGGACCAACAAGAAAACAAACATTTAACACATAGTCAATACAGGATAAAATATATAGTGTGGTAGTGTGCTAATTATCCTGAACAAGCGGGGGCGATGCACACTCAATTCGTCATATGACACATAAATTTTCAGTGTTTCATAGCATTTATCGATGAAAATAAATGCCGCATTGTCACTGTGTGAAATAACACCGTTTTTCAACTCAGTGAAATAACACTTTCAATCATATGACGTCATCGTAACAATATGATGACGTCATAAGATGGTCGTGGAAAACCATGGCGATCTTGGATGCGCCATACATAAAATGAATGTCATTTACCAACTATCCACATTTTTTCTTAATCTAACAAATGGAACATTTGACATTTCTCATCGAATACCATGTATCTCGTGAAGTAGAAATAATATATTTGTGCTCTACTCCTAGACATATGCAGTGTTCATTAAGAGGCAACGACCTGCCGTTTTTAACAGAATTTTATTCTGCCCTAGGAACCTTTGTAGTAAAAAAACATTCAATTTGAGAGAACTATGATCAGACATGTTCATGTAATAGTTTTTTTACAATCAAAGAAAACGTGAGAGACTGATTGACAATGGCAGAATTTCTGCTCCCCGATTTTAAATGCCATATTTGACGTCTTCTTATATGTAATTCAAATAAACCTTACCGTCCCGACCATGCTCTCAGAATGTGTTCTTTTCCACGGAAAAAATTGCTAATCTATCTATCATGATCTTTCAAATTCTAAAAATTCCCTTTAGACGGCCCGTGTTCTGATAAAAACAAGAGAGATCGTCTTATGGCAATATTTTTTGAGTGATAAATGAGTTTCCGTGTTTGGAATGATTCAGCGTAAATTACTAACACTGTGATATTTACTATATACATTTCCCCTTTGCCTCGCGACAATACCTGTTCCGCGTATACATATATACTAGAATATCATTGGTGAATAGTTCGATATCTCAATTGATCATCCAAAACTACAACAAAGTTGAACAAACTTGAAAAATATTATATGAAATAAGTGAGTGTTTTGTCATAATATTATGTGACCTTTTATAACGTTCTGTAATCTGTTAACTCTTCAAAGAAGATATCAAATATGAATCATAATGCCCGGTATGAAAGTATATAAGTTGTGCAAAGATACTGTTACACTCTATACTCCACACATATATAGAACTAAGGCTCACCAACTTGTGGACATAGTTTTAATCAAATCCAGAGATTCCGATCTCTCTCAGTATATTCGAGATCTAACGATATAGACAGAAACTTTTAGAAACAATATTGCCGAGGAAACTAAAGGAAATTAAAAACAACTTAGATTAAGCAAACATATCACTTTCATTTCTACACGATACCAATTGTACATAGTCTTGCTGAAGTGGATATTGAACATTATAATTATGTGAAAGGTTGTATCGTCTTTCTTTACAGTAAGGGCAGACAAGAGAACGTGAAGTACATTTTCAGTAGCATCTCACTTACATTTATCACACACAAAGTTAGAAAGAATTATATTTGTGCTATTATAAGTGGCAGTGTAGCTCTGTTCCAAGATGAATTCAACCTGTCTGCTAGCTTCACATGACAGCTCTTATGTTAATGGTAATGGTGTGTGTAGCAAACCACGTATTGGAAACCGTCTGACATTTTGTAGTAATAAGAAATACGAGTCCATATGTGAACGTTATATGTATGATTAATCTCAGTGAGTGTAATCAAGACTGAGGAATGAAAGTGCGGATGTGATTTCGATAGACTCTTACAAGGCTCAGGTTAAATATCAACATTACCTACACAACGTGTACTTATTTCATATTTATATGAAGTAGCAACTTCTAATTCAATTCAATGTATTATCCGTAGAGTGACTTTTGAAAATCATATGACCAGCTTATATATATGTTAAGCGATGTGAGACTGAGTTTTCTCAGTCGAGATGGTCCATTGTTCGAAGGGTGTTTTAAGAAGCAGAATAAAGTCCATCGCCTTTAATGCAAAATGAACGCAGAAGGGTGAAGGGGATTGCAGAATAGATGCAATGGTTGGTCAGAGGACACGATGAAAGTTTGGTCCAGCATCTGACAACGTTTTGACGACCATCTTGCCTTCCTTCTGATCATTCTGTGACAAAAAGCATGTACAGAGCGATGATTTACGTTCATTCAGCTGCCAATATGTTGTCTCTTTTGTAAGCAAAGTGATGTTTTTGTTTTTGTTTTCCCCGTCTGATACCTGTAGCTTGAAATGCCTATGTTGACTGTTAACGGAAAACACCAAGAAGTCATTGAGAAGTAACGCGCCGAATAGGAAGTGCCGGTGTTCACTGTGAAGGTCCCTGGACGATTACAACAGGGGAATGTTAGGTCGCGTTATATAATAACAGTTTACAAAGAGATAAAAAAATAAAAAAAGATAACAATTAACTAAGGTTCATCAGTTGTTTGCATGGAGTCCAACGTCAGTCCGATTCATTATGACAAAACTTCAACATTGCATGAATTTGTATTGTGTTGAATACCATGCCTTCAAGTGTCTTAATTCCGAACTTTTAATGTATTATTAGATTCTGGTTTTTGTCTGTGGACTAACTCGAGTAAACACCTCTTGAATATACCATTTTTATTTTACTTCTTGATCAATATTGGTAAAAATATTCTATATCAATATTGTTGATTCTAGACTATGTCGAGTGAATTTTGACTTGATTGATAGATAATATGATGGTAGCTTCATTAATATATGCAATGGTGATATATAACAATAAGGTTGTATTCGTAATGACAACCGATAGGAGCTTTATATACGGTATTTGGCATTTTGAGATCTGAAGATGTATCCAATTTGATATTGCGCTGTATCAGCAGAATCCTCAGATATTATGTTGTTATTTCTTGAGTTAATTTAATCATCCATTGTTACAGGCTATATCGTTATGCTGTTCCATTAAGATAATATCATATTTACACTATGTACGTTAATGAACGGGGATCCCTTTCCCAGAGCAGTCTTAACTGACATTAACATCCACTTAACTGCCTTGACATTACACTGAAGTATATATTATTTGGTTTTAATATGTGCCAACATACGATATGTAATCGAGCAGCATCATTATACATGTGTAGAAAGCGAAAATACACGTCCTATTTACATACACGGTAGTTATAAAGTTGTTTATTTGTCTGTTGTAAATAGGTTAACTTTCAAGAATTACGTTTGACCAATTCACGAGCGGTTTTCGATCAAAATTGATACTTGTACCTTTATATTGTCGGTATACCGAGTCGACTGTCATCAGAATGGCAATTTTGGCAACAGTCACTACTTCTCGATAAAACGACACAATTTATAACATTGGCAAATGTTACACCACACAGCACAATACATTGTAGATGTACCTTTAGCTGTTTGTGTACATGGAGGTAGTCACATCGGTACGTATTGTGTACAGCAGCAATATTCTCTTCCAAAAGAGGTAACTCATACAGTTCTTCCATCCTTACCTTTGTTGCATATATCGTCTAAAATAGAGAATCCAGATGTTGCATCGATAGTTAATCGTACAATCAAAGACGTTGTTCCAAAACTCCGCTGTGGGAACTGGCGTAAGGAGGAGAGTTGCTCAAATTGTGTGGTGTGCACATTTTGTTTGCAAGATATAAGTCGGTCGTAGAAGTAAAATGATGTTTGATCGAACAATATCAGAGGATAAAATGGAAGAACTGGGTAAAGTAACCTCTGCGAAGAAAAACTGTTAAATACACGATGAAGGCATTTATTATCTTGTGTAAGGTCCTGGCTGACAATTGGTCATCGTTAAAAAGTATATAATTATATGTGTAGAGAACGGCGACATCCAGGCAAACTACACTATTGTGTAACTCTTGTAGGGAATTCTAAATGCATCGTTTCTGAATAAACATTCAAAGGTAGTTCTTTACAGTCTCATTTATGGATGTGAAAGAAACTCCCTCTCAACATTATTATCTTAAAATATATAATAAGTACTTTTCTCATTACCCGTGTCGTAAGAGAACAATATATCTGTATAGAGAAGTTCAATAAGTTCGGTCGCCATGGAAACACTATTTACATTTTCTTTTGATCTTTCTTCAAGAGTGTGTTAAGTGGTTGGTGTTGTTATTAAGGATCTCCTTCGGCAGCCAATTTTATTTTCATCCAGATAACAGTAGACAGTCTGATTGATTGTTTTTACGACTGAAAGCATCTTCATCTCTGTTTTACAGAAGCAAGCACAAAGCAACATCGATTTATATATAAATATTTACATATACTTACACCGTTTAAGAAACTTTCATTCTCGTAATAGATGTTTAAAGTGAAAGAGGAACTCTGATCAAGACGCTAATTCATAATATCTATAGTTTACCTTAGGTTGTCGATAGAGACGCTCGTTTCTTGTTAGATTTATGTATTCTGTCACCATCTGAATCCCTGACATTTGGAACATTGGGGGAGACGATATAATACTCCATTTCTGTTTTACTTTGATCTTTGTACAAGGATGTTTTATATATCTAATATAAGAGTTCTTCGTTATTCTCCGCTTTCATCTTAAATTGCGTATTCGGGCCGATTGTTTATCAGAAATCCTTGTCTATGAACAGTTAGATTTTCTGATAAAATGGTGTGGACCGCAGGGGTCATACACGGGTAGTCATTCACGAGGATGTGTTAAATGTTGAATGAAACATTTTGGGAACAATCTGGCAACTCGCTGGTAATCAAGTAAATAGGTGCTTATATTCCCTTATGTATGCGTACTTTTTTATTTCAGAAAGCACGTTTAATTACATCACGTGACCTCTCATCATCATGATGATTGTTTACATATAGATGTATTTCCATTGATTATATGATTAAGGACCTAGTCCGCGAAAATAAAAATAATAACTCTGAAAACATGTGGTATCATCATGACATTTCGAACTCAATCTGATAGATGCATCATTAACAGTGGTTCCCGATGTTGAGACATACACATGGTACTGACAATCTGACACATGTTCACCAGCAGACAGAAGGACACTTTAATGTTTCAATGAATCCCTAGCTTTTTTTATTAAATGTGCACGTGATTGTGTTGTAAAACAAATCGTTGGGAAAACTAAACAAACAGATTAATAAAGTGGTAAAATAACAGACTATTGCTTCACTATCAAGATAGTTTACCCTTTATTTGATGTTTTGGAAACGTAAAGTAATCATAACAAAACAAACTGAAAATTAATGAATGTGTCTATGAACATACTATAATCTCTGTACGGACGTTTTCGTTAAAACTATATAATATTATATAAATTAAGTTTCTCCTTTATTAAGGTCTTTACGCAGTGATTAACATGTGTCAAGATAATTGTCAGAATCAGTTTTGTCAGTGAAAATAAGGCTGGATTCTTTTAAAAAAAAATTAAATTCTTATTAAAATGTTAAGTATTCAATCAAAATGTAACACACGTATACCTTTAAATAACTAGGAATATGTACATTTGTATACAAAAAAACGCTAATGTCACTGAAATGAGGGTTGTTGTTTTTATAGATACAATCCCGCATAACACCTGACAATGATAACATTGATGTGTTATCAATAGAAAACTGCAGACTGTCAATTGTTGTTGTTTAAAACAGTCACATCGATTAAGATGAATTTAGCTTTTAGCCCCTGGTATTTAAAATTACAACATCTTTTAAAAATACAGAATGAATATTCTAATAGAAGAACAGGAAGAACTAAGTCTTAGAGAGTTTACTAGGCCCAATATAGAAAACATTCTGTTGTAAAGATCAAGATATTTTTTAAAAGACGCCCACTGTAATCACGTTGAAACTCATTCACATGTTAACAACATACAGAAAGAAGGCTAAGGTTTTATTAGGTTTGTTTAGACTAATAGCTAAACCTTTAGTTCTGAGTTTTCTTTTCTGTCTGTGCCACCTACAACATTCTAGACGTGTAATGGAAGTTTCTTCAATTAATTATTTACGAAGAATCCAGAGTTCTATTTTATTGAAATAATCTATTTCTTAATAGTCTTGAATAGTTTCCTCTTTGATACAGAATGTATGTATCTGACAAGTAAAGCACAGCCAGAACAGCCACAAATCATGAAACCTTGAAAAAATGATTTCCTGTAAACGAAATGTAAGGCAACGATGTATTGTAACGCATATTTCTTCCTGCTTCTTGTGAATAACTCTTCACATTTCACATTTTCCAAAAATAACTTTCATGAATTAATGACGAAATGTGTTCTTATTTATGTAAACTTGCAGTTGTTCTCCATGCAATTTAGATTGTTATATTACAATTTGGGATGACTTTGATCATTGTGCGACGAGCTGGAGGTGCTGTTTCATTTAGTCAGAATATTGTACCTTGTTTCAAAACGCCTTTGATATTTACGAGTAGGGTTAACCAATGAAAATAAAGTTTATTCTTTATAAATAGAAAACTATTCAAACAGATTAACTACACTTTTGAAATGATTTCGAAAAGATATTAAGTATCACTTACACTCATATCCACTTCTTCACAAACCAAACCAAATAACTCTTTAAAAGTCAAGTCATATAACAACCATGATGTAACACCCAAGACAAAATATCAGTTCACTTTTGAAATGATTTTCCAACAGTTAATGAGTATCACTTACTACTTCACAAACCAAAGCATTTTTTATCAGGAGTGAAAGAATCAATATATTTTTAAAAATCTAGTTGAATAACAATCATGACTTAACAAACAAGACAAAATATCAGTTCATATAAATGGTCACAAACACAAGAATAAAAAATATCCGTTTCAGACGGATAATTACAGTACGTGGGAAGAATGGACAAGAATAGTCAAAGGTCCTTATCAATATAGCAACTACCAACCATAAGGTATATCAGTGACCCAGTATTATGTACGATCGATCAAACGGTTGACTTATTATGAAAGGTTAAAATATAATGTTATTTCTGTCGTCTTGGTTTAAAATGTAAAATACCATAATCGTTATTCCGACATAACAATATCACAATCATGTCAATACATGGTTATCAACTCTAGAACAATAAATTCACAGTTCTACGTTGTGTGTACAGTGTCTTGACAAGGTTACTAACAAAACATAAAACAAAAACAAAAACAAAAACATGTTGGTGAGTCATGTGTTTATAAAATGTTGACGGTTAATATTTTACACTCGGGCACTGATAATGAGATGTTATTAATGTAAAACTGTCACCATCCACAGGTAACACTGTGAATATAAAAACCTTTAACATATACAAAGTTGAGCCAAAAGAAAAGGGGAGACTACTCTAAATCTATTTCTCCTTCAGCTACCAGACACCTGTCTGCGTTTCAAAACAGAGAGATCCGCTCCACTTCTTCACTTCACTTTCAGTGACACATCCATCATCTTGTTGTCTTGATGGCGTCGGAGTTCCCCAATCAATCTGTTACACAGACTCACTGTAGTGCTTTATGATGTCTGCCATCTTGACTAAATATTCGTGGTGTTGAGTTAGAAACTAAGTAGGACAGGTTTTTTTTATGGCGGCTGGTTTCTGACATTTATATCTTCGCTACTTCGTGTGAACAAGCCTTGGACACATGCGATGTTGTTATGCAAAGTAGCGGAAACAGGTATGGCTGGAATCAGTCAGCATGCACTAAAAGTGAGGAGAATCAAGTCTTCTCCCAGAGATGCTAGAAACACATAACATCAGAAATATTGTTAGAACTGGGCGTAGTACAACGCACAGAGATAAGTCAAAGTAGAAACTTATTAAATGGTTCAGGCGGCTGGTTTATTTCATTTACATCTTCGCTACTTCGTGTTAACAAGCCTTGGATGAATGCGATGGTGTCATGCAAAGTCGCGAAAACAGGTTTGTTTGTCATTTACCACATGCCAAAAGGGTGGAGAATCAAACAATCTGTCAGAGATGATGGAAAAACATAATGTCAGCAAAATGACAGCAATACCACCGGAACTGGATTTAATTTACACGTGTGACGTCATCCTATTATCCTCTCTCTCTCTCTTTAACTTTTAAAAGCCAATTTGTAAAGGAAACAATATTGTGTGTGCAATTTCAAGTAGGTTAAGTAAAGGTTAATGTCCGAGTAACTCCCCTTAACCTAAAAATAATGGAGCCGAGGCCCAATATTTGCAAGGAACGGAGAGTAACGAGGTCATTAACCTATTTGAATTACACTCAAAATATTGCTCCTGTATCAATATTACTTATTAAAGTTAAAGAAATTAAATTTCTACTAAACATATGACGTGATCTATCACCATCCATTACTGAAAGATAATTGAGTGAAAGAACAATTATTATTTATAAGGAAAGGAGAGTTAATTGAACATTAACTTTAACGAGGTACATCATTTTCATCTCACAGAGAAGAGTGAAAGTGAATGCAAGTAGAAACTAATTATAAACTACATGTAGTTACAATATTTTACTAAGGGTTGTAATACAAGGTAATAATTTTAAAACCTATTAATTATCTTAGTTTCTTCCGGTGGTTCTTTTTCAATTTAGCCGTTTCATTTCTTGTCATCAAAAATCATATTGTCATGCATTAGAATAATGTATTGAATAGATATGGTAGCCTGCAGTGACCTGCGGAATGACACCATATATTCAAATAGACACTCAATGACAGAAATACGGTATATAGCTAAGTATTCCAATAGACACTCAGTGCCAGAAAGACGGTATATAGCTAAGGTTTCCACTAGTCACTCAACGCCAGGAACACATGTTCTAGATGCATCTATGACATACATGTACATGTATAGTAGTGAAGTTAATCATGAAAATGACATGTTGATAGATTACATGATTTTTCAAAATTGATACAGACAATGCAGAAAAAAAGTTGTGTCGTTTGACGTGTTTTGTCAGTTGAAAGTGTCTACATTATGTCCTTACAAAGAACAATCAAACATGGTCCGTATGCTAAATTACAACAGGGATTTGAAATCCGTAACATGTTCTTATGTAATA
This sequence comes from Gibbula magus, assembly GCA_936450465.1. Taxonomy (NCBI): domain Eukaryota; kingdom Metazoa; phylum Mollusca; class Gastropoda; order Trochida; family Trochidae; genus Gibbula; species Gibbula magus. Next base: position 41,714,153 of record OW388291.1, read on the forward strand.
ACTCATTGATAAAGGTTTAAATCTTTTTCTAACATTATAAAAGAAGATCATTTACAGATGAGAACCAAGTCCAGATTGTCATTCGTAGTTGCTCCTGCAAACGGACTTCAGTAAACATATAAAGGGGTTACAGACAAGATTTGTTAACACATTCAGTCGGCTTTTGTTGTAAGCCGATGGAATTAAAGAAAGAGAAAAAGGGCTGCTCAAAGAAGACACTTCAAACATTGGAAGCATACTTTAAAGAGACGTTGGGAAAAGTGATTTATGACATTATCAATTGGTATTATGTCCACAACTAATTATGTGGGGGGGGGGGGGGGGGGGGGGGGGGGGGGGGGGGAAGAATCAGGACTTTATACCGAAAATAACATGCTAACCGCCTGATTCTGTATAGAAAATGATTTAAGCTTAATAATAGTTTTCCCTCTTTTTGAACATTTTTCTTTTAAAGGTGAAATGACGTTAATACAGTAAGCTGATGATGTCTCTACAACCAATTTAATTTTATAAGAAGTATAATAACTCATGAATGTGTATTTTTTTTAACTTTTTCATGTTCTTTGGCTCATGTTGATATTCATAATAAACAATAACGTCCTCTCAGTTATAATTTACCATTTAAAGGTTTACTAATTCCCATGTCTTTGTCAAATATCTAAAATAATTTACTTACTTTTCGATATGAGATTGTGAATGCTAGGAGATTCAACATCAAATCAAATGACCTACCTGTATAATTTCACAGCTAAAGCTCTTGACGAAGGAAAAGAAGTTAGAGCAGTTTTGTGTGATTAAAATAAAGCCTGTGATAAGGTCTGACATAAAGCAATCATTCATAAGCTGAAAACGTAGGGTATCCAAGGCGAACTATTGTATTGGTTCGAAAGTTATCTAGAAATTATGATTCAAGGGTAGCAATTACCGGGTATAACTCAGATAAGAAAGCTGTATTGGCCGGAGTACCCCATGGCTCAGTCCTTGGGCCACTTCTATTCCTGATATACATGTACATTAATGATATTGTATGTGATAATGATAATAACATTCGTCTCTTTGCGGATGACACTTCATTATACGTTATCATTGAAGATCCAATTGTTTCTGCTACATTTGTACTTGTCTAAACAATGATTTAGATAAAATTTCACAATGGGTCCGTAAGTGTTAGGTCACGTTTAACCAAAAAAAACCCGAATCTTTTCATTTCACACCAAAGCTAAACCATCTGTGAAATCGAATCTAGTCATGGACGAAAAATTCATACAGGAAGTCCAAAGTCATAAACATTTCAGCATAACACTCAAAATCGACTATGCACGGAATAAGCGTATTGATGATACTGTACGAAAAATTTCGCCCTATGATCAGTTGTTTGAGGAGTTTCAAAAACTATTAACAGGTAAAACCTTGGGTACAATATATAATATACATATCATATAATTTGCCGATATTTGACTATTGCTCGCACATTTGGGACAACTGTACGTCTGAACAATCACTTGAAATCACCAGAAAACTTTATCTAGATGCCCTGAAAACGATTTGTGGTGCTGTTCAAGGAACGAATCGTAATAAAATTTATAATGACACCTTATTTCAGTCCCTATATGAACAAATATACTGTCAGAAATGAAAAGTTATCTTTAAAATGTACAACTCCCAGACTATCTATGTAATTTAATTCCTAATAAATTATTCTGTTTAGGAAACTGCAAGATATAACTTCAGAAACAGCTCTGAATAACAAGGAATTACAGCTGAACTACTTTTTAGGCAAGATCATTCTTAAATGACACAATAAATTTATGGAATGTTCTTCAAAATTCAAAAGAATCATCTAAAACATTAATTGCCAAAACTGAAAATAAGATTTATTTGAAATTAAACCACGGCCAGTTTTGCCAAATTACTCACTGCCGCCTCAGACTAGGTTGTAGCGATCTAAACTTCGATAAATAGAACAGACATATACTGCATAATCAGAATGACTGAAAATGTCATAAACAATTTTGTCACATGCAGTAATTATGATCACCTAAGACAAATATGTACTTTTATATCACAGGTTATAACCAGGAGACCATTTTGTATGGAAACAGAACTTTTTCATCGTCAAAATCAGCAATAGTTTATTCAGTTCACAATTTCATCACCAAAACACAAAATAATTATTAATACAATCTGAGGGCGATAACGTCGTAATGTTTAACACGTTTATATAATCGAAATTAAATCACAAATTACAATACGATGACCTCTCTTGCATCAAATGGAAAATGAAAATTTTCACTGAAATAAATATATAATCAGGCATTGATTGCACTTTTTAAATATGTTGATCAAATAATAATACGCCATTTTAATGTCAGTTGTGATTACAAATATCGTTATTCCCTTCAGCAATATTTACACTGACTTACCTTACACAATCTATTATCCACGTTACCTTCGGGAAAGAGCTGTCATTTTCAATTATAACAAAATGTCAAAGGAAGATTTCCACGTTTGATGTCACTTAACTCATCACAATTGTTATCAGAGCCATTCTGCAAAACCGACGGAAGAAATCCATGAAATTGCCCAGGATTGCTTAAAACTAAGCATTTGGTAACATCCATTTATAGAACTTCTAAAGAATCAACAAAAACAGAATTTCTATTAACGTTTTTCTTTTGAACAAAGCAAAATATGAGATCAAATGATATATCAATATGGCAGCAACACGTACTGTCATATTCATTATTAGAGAGTTTCCTCCTAGTTCAAGCCAGTGTACGCTTTCTTTGAGCCATGTCTTTATAACTGAACAATGCTGGATCTATTATATATTTAAATAAATGGAGCGGAAGACGTTTTTCCCTAAATGCATTTAGATTAAGTTTTCTTGCTAAGATAGAACGTGGCTTAATAATATAGTTCAAATACATGGTTTACACTGACATTCAAGTTGTTTACGATAACTTTAATACACAGTAAATTGCCAGCAGTTACACACCAGCGATGTCAACAAGGAATCGCTCGCAAGAGGCGCGGTATGTTTCACTAATGAGCACCGGATCTAGTCGTGTAGTGTCCAGTAAAGATGAGTTTTAATCTCGATTTAAAGAAACCTGCAGCTTCGGCTTTGACATTTCTATCATCTTTCATAAATTATATTTTCATTATTCAATGAATTCAAATGTATTCAGAAATATAAAAAAATGTATATCTAATCCCCAAACAGCTAAAGTTAATAATCTTATACTGATTAAGAAAAAATAAATTTCACATTAACATTGTCTTACAATTATAATAACATAATTAACATAGTAGCAATTTGCAGAATTAATACTGAACAATATTTGACAAAACAACTAAGGTGGAGAAAACCTGGTCATAGCGAGAACATTCTACATAGAGGACATGCTTCCAGAAGGCTCTCAGATCGGAAATTGTTTATCTGGGTGCCTGGCTCAAATATGCTTTGTAAACTTCGTAGACAGTTTCCATTTCCGGTCCCACGTCAGAATCCAAGATGCAAACAGTGTCCCTCTTTCATGGTACAAAGATACAATGTAGATTCTGACGCCGGTGATAAAACGTAACTGCTTTCAATTTTCAAACTATGGACCCTGCTTATAACTACTCCACCTATCAAGCAAGTTTACCTTCTCCCAAGCAAACTCTACAAACGAAAACGAAAGCCATAAGCTCTGCTCAACATTTGAAGCCAAAGGCTGAAATGATTTAAAATAATTTGCATTTAATCAGATTTCTGCGGTCACTGACTGTATCATGGGACTAATTCTCAAGTTCAAACACAATTTGTTGATTTCACTCCAAATTAAATTCTTTGGAAATAGGCACAAAAGTGAAATAATTTCCAAAAAAGCATTAAAAAAATTCTCAAATGTCAAATGAATTCTATCCCAAGCGAGGTTTGTTATGATTATATAGTGTATTAGAAAGTTGCAAGAGAATTCTCAATGGAGACCAGCAAATGAAATCAAGTCTGATATTTTACAATTATTATAAAATTAAATCAAACACTCAATTAAACATAGTACCAATACTAATTTCTAATAAGTTAAATGAAGTTATAACTATAGCTACAAATGTCTATAGTCACCAAGGCCTTGAGACTAGTTGATGAATCATGGAATTTACCAAGTAGTTTCGATGATGTGATATACACTAAACGCCAAAAGAAACGTTACCCCACTTCTTTTGTTAATAACATTTTAAGTATCAAAGATATTCGAGAAATGAAAGGTTCAAAAGAAAGCTGAATAACGTAGCTTTATGCTAATAACACGTTTAAAATTCCTGATGGATTTATATTGTGGCAAAATGCAGCTTGTTTAAGAAGTTTAAAATTGTCCGGTTTTCGACCAGGCTGGTAATAACAAATAAATGTGATTTAGATGTCCAGAAGAAATTGAAAGTAAACTTTTACTTTTGTGACTAGACAAAAAGGTTGTATGCTTTACATCACAACCCCTTAACGATGAAAAATAATGTTATTGAGTAAGTTTAAGTGTGAAACTTATGAAATGTAGCTTTCTAGTCATTAAAGATCCTTTCTCGTAATTTACCTCAGTGAAAACGAGTTTACTGTGTTGTCAAATGGCTTAATAGTATTCAGGAACACAGGCGATTATTCATGTGAACATTTTTGCTTTTTGTCTATCACCAAAACGCAGTATCACTCAAATGTAGCAATTCAAGCAGCATTTTGCATGAACTGAATGCTCTACAGGGTATAAAAGGTGCCTACTCAGCATGATATGGCACACATATCATGTGTGACTGCAGTCATTCTTCTCGGCATACTTTTCACAAGTCTCCTGTATTGTATATGGGGAACTGCTTACCTCATTAATATCAATTATATAAGACCTGTATTGGGAAACCAACAGGGAAAATCTCTTTTAAATTCTTACCCAAAATAATTCAAGGGGATCCTTTGATGGTGATTTCATGCATGTAGAGAACATCTAAAGAATTACCTAAAACAGAAGCACCGTTTTTAAAGTCTATACTATTCTCTATATTGTTTTTCGCTTGTAGCATAATGTAGCATACTGGTTTAGACCAAAGGTTATATCATTAAAATATAGTTACAATCATTATGTGTCATTTTCTTTACAATTGAATATGTTTCAACAAATGGCAATCGTAGAATGGTAGAATGTAATGATAACAAATGATTTACTGAGAAATTGAAGTGACCGCCTGTGTAGTTTTAAAACTGCACCGTGAAATTATAAAGACATACAATTAATATAACATTTACTTTGATAACAAGTGTGGGCCCAAAACCACAGGAACTTACTCTAACACAGGGACAAATGAAACAGTTGTAAGTTTATTAGTTGATCCTACATCAAATCATTACTAATCAAAGAGACAGTGATATCTCCTTCTGTTAGAGAGAATTGAGTGTGACCAACGACGTTGACAATTAATCTTCACTGACGTGCAGCATGTTACAACATATCAGATCCATGCCACTTGAAGGGTAGGCAGTACTAAGCACTTCAATTAACACACACAATTCAATCAACAACCTCCAAATGTTGCAGGGCATATTCACACTGCAGATGTGTATTGTTTATCAAAGCCGTGATCCCCTTTTTCACTAAAATAATCTCCACATGATTGTAAGCGATACACTGAGTAAATAAATTATAAACAACACATAATTGATAATCAACAAATCATTGAATTTGAAATTGAATTTACAAACCATGATTTTTAATTAACAATTGAATGTCTCAATGTATAGGATTGTAGACACATCTTCTTAAGAAATATAAAACACTGTAGGGTGACGACACAAACTAGGACCTGCATTGTTCATGTGTTGTGTGTGAACGATCAAAACAAAACAGATTAATGAGGGGTAACATAACACAATCACTTCACTATCGTAAAAGTTAGCCCAAATTTGATTATTTACAAACTTAAAGTTATCACAACACAACAAAGAGAAAATTAATGCATTTTTGTATGTGTAATCTCCGTAAGAACCTTTTAGGGAAAGCTATATTGACGTCCTCCACTTACTATCATAATTGACAGAAGCAGTTTTGTCATTGGAAATAAGGTTGAATTCTTCATTGAAAACTTTAGTATTCAAAGTGTGCCACACATGTGCCAAAATGCACATAATATTCATATACAAATAATACATGAAACGCTAATGCACTTGTCACTGAAATCAGGGCTGTTTTGTTGGACAAATACATCCTGCATCGCACCTGATTACATTAGTTATAATGAATGAAGTGTAACCAATTAGAAAACTGCAGACTGCAAATTGTTGTAGTTTTAACTAAAACGTGAAAGAGACAGCAAATATATTGTCATATTAGTTTCCCTTTATTTTACAATAAAATACATTGAAAAAGATTGCTTTGTATTGTAGCAATACACATTAGTTTCTAGGTGGGTAACATATACACTTGAAAATTAATTAAGCAACACCCGATTTTTTAGCAGCAAAATCGTTCCGATTTGAAAGAAGACAATGTGTCAGGAAAACTGTTAGTGATTTTAGGTAGAACAATCATTTAGCAGTGTTGAAACGAAAGGTCACTCAAATAACGGTTCACTGTCTTTTTGATAATGTCTGTTACAATAATTTGATATTTTGGTATCAATATCCAAGTTCAATTATGAAATTAAATGAAAGTCAATAATGCGATTAGAGTCATTCTTGCAAGTGAAGTGATTACACTTTACTAACTGATTTTTTAACAAAAGTCACTCGTTAAAGCAGTATGCACCTTCAAACTCACAAAATAATGAAACTATCAATTTCAATAAACTGGTCTTAATGAACAAATACGGTCACTACTTACGGTATTGGCTTATTTAAAGCGAGACGAAGTGTTTAATAAACAGAGTAAATTCATATAATCTCAAATTAATTCACAGTTCATATGCATTTTCTCAATTATCATTAAAAAGGGGACTGGAAGTTTAATGTCTGTTTAGCTTCTTATCAAGCATTATAAAAGATGTTTTGGTATGTGAATGTCAACTTGGTATCATACATGTTGTTTACAATAAATCAATTCTTAATTTTGAAGTGTAGTTTCTCTTCTAGGACAATAGTTATTTTAAGTAAAAATTTAGTTCGCTTTTCATAAATTTTGCATAAGGTGGAATTTTATTTCAGTGAATAAGTCGCTAAATAACCAATAGTTATGTCTGGGGTGTAAAATCATTCAATTTATCCTAACAATCCCAGAGCGCCACATTTCAGCTCACAAACTTGGGTATTGCTTAATCAATTTCCAAGTGTATACATAACCACTCCACACAATGTTATGGCAGTTTTTGAAAAGAGATTTTAATACGCGATTATAACGAATTTTACTTTGCTTGTGATTTTGAATACTCAACCCCTGATATTTCAACAAGCTGCTCAATGCCAAGAATTAAAAATGATTTTTTATGAATATCTTAACAGTATAAAAGGAAGAACCAAGTCTTAGAAAGATTACTACTCCCAAAATGTAAATCCTTCTGTTGTAAAGATCAGAGAAAAATGTAAAAAAGAGAAAATCTCAACGCCCACTATCTTCATGCTGTGCCCACTATCTTCATGCTGTCATTTATTCGCAAGCTAGCAAAATAACGAAAGAAGGCTTAGGTTTTTAAGGTTTCCTTTGTAGACCAATAGCTAGACCTTTAGTTCTGAGTTTTCTTTTCTGTCTGTGTCACATGACTATTTTAGACGTGTATGTTTCTTCAATGATTTATTTATAACTAAAGGATTAAATAAAAAATATATATATAATCTTCTTTTTAGTTTGAATAACTTACCTTCTCATAGTCTTGAATTTTCTTGGTTACAATATGTATGTATCTGATCAACAAGTTGATACAAGATGTATGAATTTAATCGCACAGAGTGCACTGCCAGAACAGAGGCAAATCACGAAACTTTGCAATCGAATTTGTTTGTAAAATACTTTAGAAGGAAATGCTATATTTTAAATTATACATGTTCTAGATTCTTGTGATTAACTGCTCATATTTAATTTTCTACTCCATAACTTTCAAAAGTCAATGGAGACATGATTTCTCATTTATGAAAAATTTAAGTTATAAACCATGCAATTTATTTAGATTGTTATCGTTAATTACAATTGTAGATGTCATTGGTCATTGTGTCATGAGCTGGAGATGCTATCGCTGTTTCGTATTGTCAGAATATTGTATCTATTTTCAAATACATTTAGGTTAGATGTCATGAATCATTAAAATGGGATTTCAATTTGACAATTGCTCGATTTTAAATTTCTGAAATCGGCCCATGAATTACTTATACACAGCTTTTTTGTTAAAATGCCTAATTAAGCCCTGGCGACAAGAATGAAAATCTGCGGGGGTGTGGTCCCTGAAGCAATGACTAAAGTGACGTCACTGGAGAAATCTCATTATCGGCGATAGTCATAATTCAATGTAATTTCGCAGAAATTTGATTGTTAACTTCACTAACAAATCTTCAATAAACAACTTAAAGTTTCCATATATCGAATATATATATTTCCAACTAGGTAATTCCGCAGATGACAATAACATAATTATTGCATAAACATGTGTTTTTGGCGATTTAACACACCTAATAAATTCATCTAGCGGCAGTGATAATCATCATTATTTAATTAATGAGGCTCCACTGAGCGGGTCACATATGGTTAATGACAGTCACGCCTCAAGGATTGTCTTCTAAGCCGATCGCTGGTGCCTATTGCGGCATTGTTAAAATGGGTAAATTAAAATCTTAATAATCAATTGCAAGTGTATATTGTCTCGATTTTATGCTCAATTGATTCCGATATATAATGTACGTAGAGGTAATAATTTGTCATTCTTGAGAAAAATGTATTACACGGGATTTTTTTAACAACACTTTTGAAATGATTTTCCAACAGTTAATAAGAATCACTTACTACTTCACAAACCAAAGCATTTTTATCAGGAGTGAAAGAATAAATATCAATATATCTTTATAAATCTAGTTGAATAACAATCATGACTTAACAAACAAGACAAACCATCAGTTCATATAAATTGTCACAAACACAAGAATATAAAGTATCCGTTTCAGACGGATAATTACGTGGGAAGAATGGACAAGAATAGTCCAAGGTTCTTATCAATATATCAACTACCAACCATAAGATATATCAGTGACCGAGTATCATGTACGATCGGTCAAATGGTTGACTTATTATGAAAGGTAAAAATAAAATGTTATTTCTGTCGTCTTAGTTTCAAATGTAAAATGCCATAAGTGTTATTCCGACATAACAATATAACAATTATTTCCAATCATGTCAATACATAGTGTACTAATACTGGTTAACTGAGAACAATAAATTCACAGTTCACAGCGTCATGTATTTATTAAAGGTTGACTGTTAATATTTTACACTCGGGCACTAATAATGATATGTTATTAAATGTAAAATCGTCACCATCCACAGGTAACTCTGTGAATATAAAAAAAACTTTTAAAATATCCAAAGTTCGGAAATTCAATTTGAAATTCCATGTCTTTGACCTTCATAAGAGAGGAGACTTGTCACTCTAAGTGACGTGTAGCGCGGTCAATAATGAAGTCAAAAGAGAAGGGGAGACTACTCTAAATCTATTTCTCCTTCAGCTACCAGACACCTGTCTACGTTTCAATACAGAGAGATCCGCTCCACTTCTTCACTTCACTTTCACTGACACATCCATCATCTTGTTGACTTGATGGCGTCGGAGTTCCCCAATTAATCTGTTACACCGACTCTGCAGTGCCATGTGATGTTTGCCATCTTGACTGAAGGTGCGTGCTGTCGTGTTAACTCCGTTTTAACAAGCCTTGGACGAATGTTATGCAAATTAGCGAAAACATCTATCACTGGAATCACAACACCCCAAAAGGAAGGAGAATCAAACAGTATGTCAAAGATGATGAAACCATATCAGTAATACCAGTGGAACTGGATGTAGTATACTGTTTTTATCTCACAGAGTAAACATAGTGAAAACAGTGATAATATAAGCAAGTAGAAGCTAATTATAAACTACATGTAGTTATAATATAACTACCAGAATGGATATAGTGATAAATACATGTTAATAGTTTTAGAATACTGTAAATGTCCTAGTTTCTTCGGGATAATTCTTTTTCAATTTAGCCGTTGCATTTGTTGTCATCAAAATCATATTTTAAAATAACCTGTTGTGACCTATGGAAAGACGGTATATAGCTAAGTATTCCAATAGACACTCAGTGCCAGAAACACATGTTCAGCAATGTATCTGTGACATGTAATAGTGAAGTTAATCATGAAAGTAACAATTACTTGTGACAAACTACATTACATAATTTTCATGTTGATATCTTACAGCATTTTGCGAAAATCGATAAAACTCAAACAAATTTGTGATAGTGAGGAAATACGGCCGTGTCGTTAGAAGTGTTTTCAGTTGAAAGTGCATAGATTATGTTCTTACCAATAACAATCATACAAGGTTTGTATGCTGAATTGAAATCCGTAACATGTTCTTATGTGATAAACTCACTGATCAATGTTTCAATATATTTATTAGATTACATAAGAAGATCATTTATATGTTGAAATCAGGTCCTGACTCGTAGCTGCTCCTGTAAACAGACTTACGTAGGGGGTTACAGACAAGATTTATAAACACAATCAGTCGGAGACGTACGCAAGTTTGTTTGTGCACAACTAATTATGAACAATTTTTTTTTTTTAAATTGAAAGGAATCGGGAAAATATACCAAAAATAACATGCTACCTGCCTGATTCTTGGCCAAACTGTTTTCTCAGTTTGAGCACATATTATTGAAGCTTGCAGTGAAGACAAACCATTTTGCTACGATTTTGTACACATAACCTCAAATAATTAATATCCACGGCAAGTGATCTACAACTTAAACACAAACATCTTATGTAAGGAAAGCATAAAACATTACACGAACAGCACGTACTTAATACACAGATCAAAGTATATCCTAGTCAAGACTTGATATAAGTCTAACAAACAAGATGAAAGGTGAAGGTGGTAGTTTGGAACATTATTTTCCATAAGCTGACATCCGTCCATACACAAGCTCGTGATTACTCAGTTGAACTTTCCTCTAATATCTTCAAAGTAGTTTAGAATAGTATTTTAGCAACTGTTATCTGTAAATGCCAGTGATATAGGTATTGTTTCGGAAAACAACATCATTGTAGAATATAATAGAAGCTTACCAATATTTTTCTCTGGTTCTGAAAACCCTTTGTCTTTTAAAAGTAAATGATGTCAAAACAGTAAACTGATGACGATCTGTGTCGATTTTAATACTATAATCTGTGTATAAACTGCTGAATGTGTAATGTTTTATTAATACGTTTTATGTCTCAAGATGTCAGTCATACATATAATATAAAGTATGCTCAGTTACAATTTACCATTTAATTGTTTGCTCCAAATATTATTAATACTATTAATTATCAATACTAACAAATATGTCAAACCATTAAGATAAGCTTGATTTAAGCACAGCATTGTTTGCTTAAAATCAGTTAAAAAAGACGTCTCATTCATTCAATTACTTTTCAAAGTGTGATAATGATCAGTCACGATTTCAAGTAAAATGCAGTAGAATGGAGATAATTTATGGATATACAACTTCTTTACTCCTTGTATGTTCAAATGTCGTTGCCAAGCAAGATGAAGATGTCTCCTACACAGAATAAAGTTGTATAATCATCCGTCCATACACAAGCTCGTGATTACTCAGTTGAACTTTCCTCTAATATCCTCTCCAAGACGTTTAGAATAGTATCTTAGCAACCGTTATCTGGAAGCACAGAGCCAATGATATAGGTATCGTTTCCGAAAAACAACAAGATGATGATGTCACCTACAAAGAATAAAGTTGTATATACATAAAATTCTCTCGATTCTTCATGAATTAACTTGTAAAATGTAGATGTTTCAAAAGTGTATTCCATTTTGCTCGACCAATATTCGGAATCCATTTTCATTAAAGTTAAATGTATCCACCATATACTACTATATACTACTACTTCTATTCAAGTAGTATGAAACAATTTAATCATGTAAATTCCACTGTGGGCTGTAGAGGGGATGAGATTCTATGTCATAATAGACTTCTTTTTAGAGCACCAGTCAGGATCTTCGGAGCAGAGACCATCGCTGTCTCACTCTTCACTGTATGTGACCGTAAAGAACACTTACTGTTGTCGAGACGTACTATTACCTCAAGCCAAGGCTAAATATATCTTAAGTAGGCTGTCTGCAGTCACAGACGTTCTCAATGGGTTCTTTATTAAACTGTAACATCAGATCGATTGGGAGACAGCATAGGACACACTACAGCCATGAGACAGGAGGAGATCCATTGGGATCACATGAACTGTCATTACCATTTGAATTGTAGAAACAGATTAATTATCAATTAAGTGAGGTGGGGTTTACCACCGCTTTCAAGAGTATTTCACTTATATCGCGGCTGCTAAAATTTCGGCAGGGAGAAAGCCCGCAACGCCATGTGGCTATGCATTGCGGTGAAACCTGCGAGTAACGACTGGAACTAGCGAACCATGGGTATATGAAATTCAGTGTAGCATTGCACCCAAACCTTACTGCGTGTAGAACAGTTCTCTACTGCAGACAAAGTTGCCGTGCCCCTTGCAGGATTCGAACCCCGGACCTCTTGATCCGAAGACGAACGCGCTAACCACTGCGCTATCCCGCCCCCTGGGTAAGTGACATTGACCAAGGTTGTTGGTGTGAGGAGGTGATAACAGCCTCCATGGCATAAACTGATAATGATAACATCGGTATCCCTTGACTTAAACGCTTACGTGAGTTTCTCAAGATAGACGGTGTTATGTTCGCACGGTGGTTCGGTGAACTACCGGCGGAGAGACAACCAGAGCACGACCAGTTCACACGACTTTACTACAGAACTGCCGGTTACATCGAGAGGCCAGTGCGCATGTCACTTGGCAGTAATACTACCATACGACTAGTAATATACAATCATTGCAACTCCCTTCGAAAATAACTGCTTTGCAGTTACTTATATATGAAAACTTACACTGAAATTTTTGATCATATTAAAGTCTCTTCACCGATCACAAAGCTGATTACTTGATTATTATTCCTAACGCTACTTCGTTGAATATAGGTGTACTTTAGCACTTAAAAGTTCATAGAGTAATAATTATAATTATGAAACATGTATATACACTATATACACATGATTTATCACAGTTCATCAGGTCACACGTAGTCATCGAATCTGCGAGGTCGTCGAACAGATCTGCCACTAGACGTTCGGACAGGAGATGGTTGACCCGAGAGGTCAGTTGTCTGATCATCAATGGGCTGATCATCAGTGGTCTGGTCGGTGTTAACTGCTTCCGGCTCGTCTGCTTCGAATGTGTGCGTCTGACTATATGTAACATCATCACCTGAAGCCTTCTGTAGGTGACGTCGATTTCTCCTATACGTTTTCCCATTAGATGTCTGTATCTGATAATATCTAGGAGCATCTTCATGTTTGACAACTACTGCTGGATTCCATCTGCTATTTTGTTGTACTCTCACTACATCTCCATCTTCTAATCTAGACAACTCTTTAGAGTTCTTATCAAAGTGTTTCTTCTGAGTTTTCTGTTTCTTTGAGAATTTTCGTTGGATTTCTTCTGGATTGATGATGTGAGGTTCAAGCTGAGATGTACTTGTAGGCAACGTTGATCTGAGTCTTCTACTCATCAGAATTTGTGCAGGTGATCCAATATCATCAATAGGTGTATTTCTGTATTCAAGTAAGCTGAGATAAGGATCTTTCTTGTCCTTCTTTGCTTTCTCTAGCATTCTCTTCACAATCTGGACGGATTTCTCTGCAAGACCATTGGATTGTGAGTGATATGGACTAGTTGTTACATGTTGAAATCCCCATTCCCTTGCAAATTCTTGAAATTACTTTGATGTGAACTGTGGACCATTGTCACTGCGTAGCTCTACTGTTATTCCATGTCGTGAGAAGATTGACTTCATGTGAGTTATGACAGTTTTACTGAGAGTGTTCTCTAATTTTGCACTTTCTAAGTATCTTGAATAGTAATCTGTCACCAGCAAGTAGTCTGATCCGTTCCACATGAAGAGATCTGTACAGGTCTTCTCCCATGGCCTAGTAGGAATAGTTGTTGGAATCATTGGTTCTTTCTGCTGAGAATTTCTAAGTTCTAAGCATATAGTACATCTAGAGATCATATCTGTTATCTGTGTGCTCATACCTGGCCAAAAGATGATGTCTCTTGCACGCTGTTTAGACTTTTCTATGCCCATGTGTCCAATGTGTATTTTCTGCAGCATTCCGTGCCTCATCGCTTTAGGGATGACTAATTCTTTCGCCTCTGAAGATCATGCCATCTATCTCCGACAATTCATCTCTGTGTTTCCAATATTCATGAACTTGACTTGGTACTGATGATTTGTTGTCAGGCCATCCTGAGTTTCTCAATCATTGCAAACGGCGTACACAGTTAAAAGTTTCATTATAACATGAAGAGATACAGCGTCGTATACACTAGCATATTTATATAATATAAATTAATTTGTTTACACTACAAATAACAATACAATGACCTCCCTTGCTTCAAGTGAAAAATGAAAGTCTCAATGAAGTAAATATCTAATCATGCATTGACTGCGCTTTTTAAATATGTTGATCAAATAATCTGGGCCTTTTTAATGTCAGTTCTGATTACAGATATCGCCTTTCCCTTCAGCAATGATAACACTGAATTACCTTGCACAACCTATCATCCATGTTACCTTCGGCAAAGAACTGTCAATTTCAAATATAAAAAAATGTCAAAGGATGTCTTCTACGTTTGATGTCACTTATCTAATCACCATTATTATCAGATCTGTTCTGTGAAACGAACAGGAAAAGTCCCATGAAAATCCTCATATATTTCCAAGGATTCTTACCATGGGATATTGTGTATGTAGAGAAATCTAAAGAATAACTTTAAACAGACGCTTTTAACAATTCTATCAATTTATATATTTTTAATTTTTCGTTTGCAGCAAAACATTGCATTCGAACAAAGGATATATCATAATACAGTCAGTGGCCAAAAGTAAATTGGCAAAACTGAGTGCGGTGACAGGGCCGGGACGTTTGGTATAAATTAATGGTTTCGCGTCTGGATATATGACAATCAATCGTCATGAAACGTAGTATGGTGATATTTCAAAGGGTGCAGATTTATTTTAACATCGCTAATATGAGTTATTCCCCTTTGTTTACACCTCTTATCGTCTACTACAAATACCGGCTCACTGCACGCGGTCAGAAACAAATAATTGTTTCTCTGTCAAAGCAAGGTAAATCAAGCTATGACATTGCAGAAATAATTAGAATTGGCCCTAGAACAGTTCAGAAACTTTTTAAACGTTTTCCTCACATTGGATCTTGAGAAAACAGACTGCGAAGCGGCCGAAAAAGAAAATCGTCCCGATGAGGTGACGTTATTTCGTATTGTAAAGAGAAATAGGCGGAGTAGTTTGAGAGACATTACTAACAGTTTGAATGCACACATTTCTCAAACAGTTTCTTCTAGAACTGTTCGGGAACGATTGTTCGCCCACAAGATTCGCAGCGAATCACCATATAACCTGTAAATTGTTAACGATTATGCCGCACCAAACTGCAATGGTGATTGGAAAATGGGGAACAAATAAGTGTATTGTCATTCTTGATGAAAACCTGTGGCTGAATTGTTTGAGAGTAATGGAAGGACCTCACACTTACTGACTTCAGGAACCTGTACAACAGTATTCCAGCTAGAACTCGACTTGTTCTTAGAATTCGTGGTTATATCACTTTATTTTACAAAGTTGTTTGTTTTTAAATCCGCAGTACAAAATCAGTCACACCGATGCAAACTTACTTTTGGCCACTGACTGTAGTATAGTGACTGTCAAAGTCATTATGTATCCTTTGAAGATTCTTTGAGCCACTTCTTTGTGGTCTTTGAAGGGCATTAAGAAGTGGTATACATAAGAACAGGAAGATTTTCTGGATAACAACTTACACGACGTAACAAATACACGACGTTTCAGAGAACATACTCATTCCTTCATCAGTATGTATTCCGAAACGTCGTGTATTTTCACATTAAAGCAGTTGTTATCCAGAAAATCTTCCTGTTCTAAATTCTTTATGATTTAACCATGTTAGATATGTTACAATATTTAAAAAAATGGCAATTGAAGAAGAGTAGAATTTCATAAACTTCAATTACAGATTCAAGGGCTTCATATCTCCGTAAAAAAATGTTATTTCGGAACTCGATGAAGAGTATCATCTGGACTACCTACATGTAAAATTTCATTCACCTAGATGTAATAGTTGCCGAGAAAACTTGTCCCAATTGGAGCATCACAGCTCTTTTGGTACAAAGTTCAATTTCGGATTCAAGGGCCATAACTCCGTAAAAAATAATATTTCGGAACTGGTTTTCGAACTCGATGAAGTGTATAACCTGGACTACCTCCATGTTAAATTTCATTCACCTAGATGTAATAGTTTCCGAGAAAAAAAATTCCCATTGGATCATCACAGTTCTTTTGGTACTAAGTTAAATTTCGGATTCAGGGGCCATAACTCCGTAAAAAATAATATGTTGGAACTGGTTTTCGAACTCGATGAAGGGTATCATCTGGACTACCTACATATTAAATTTCATTCACCTAGATGTAATAGTTTCCGAGAAAACTTGTCCCCATTGGAGCATCACAGTTCTTTTGGTACGAAGTTAAATTTCGGATTCAAGGGCCATAACTCCGTAAAAATAATATTTCGGAACTGGTTTTCGAACTCGATGAAGAGTATAACCTGGACTACCTCCATGTTAAATTTCATTCACCTAGATGTAATAGTTTCCGAGAAAAAAATTCCCATTGGATCATCACAGTTCTTTTGGTACTAAGTTAAATTTCGGATTCAGGGGCCATAACTCCGTAAAAAATAATATGTTGGAACTGGTTTTCGAACTCGATGAAGGGTATCATCTGGACTACCAACATATTAAATTTCATTCACCTAGATGTAATAGTTTCCGAGAAAACTTGTCCCCATTGGAGCATCACAGTTCTTTTGGTACGAAGTTAAATTTCGGATTCAAGGGCCATAACTCCGTAAAAATAATATTTCGGAACACAAGTAGATAAACAATGGCCTGTAGGCTTTATTGAAGATGTAAATAAACACACATGATGAAAAGAGGGAGGCCAGTTAGCTTTATTGAAATTGTTGAACAAATAATAATTTTAGTTGATTGGAAGAGAGGCCAATTGTTGACGTGGGTGGCTTTGAAGTTGTTGCATGGTGATTGGAGATGGGATTGTTCATCTACTTACTCCCCCTCATGTTTGTATTGCAAATCCCCATCATTGTCATGCTTCACCTCCATCATGTTTGTATTACAAATCCTCATTGTATACCATTCTCATGCACGCATCTCCCTCACCATTGTTTTGTTTGCTATATAAATGTACCATATTTTGTTATTTCCTTACATTCCACCTGATGAAGGAGTGAGTATGAACTCCGAAACGTCGTGTATTTTCACATTAAAGAAGTTGTTATCCAGAAGATCTTTCTTAACTAGAAACTAATTATAAACTAAATGTAGTTACACTATATAACGAAGAGAACGGATAAAAGGGTTTTATTACAGGGTTAGAGTTTTAAAATCTATTAAATATCCTAGTTTCATCGGGGTGATTCTTATTCAATATAGCCGTTTCATTTGTTGTCATCAAACAATTTTCTTGTTTCTTTTGTAACTTAAGAATTATATATTGAATAGATTTGGCTACCTGCTATGATCTGTGGAATGAAACATTATACAGCTACGGTTTCGAATAGTCGCTCAACGCCAGGAACACATGTTCGGCAATGAATCTATGGCATACGGTAGTGAAGTTAATCATAAAACTGACACCTCTTTGTGACAAACTACATCACACCTGCTCTTGTTTGTAACTTACATCAATTTGCAGAATCGATAACACTTTCATACACAAACAAATGTTAGACAATGAGAAACACACGGCCGTGTCGTTTGAAGTGTTGTTAAGGTGAAAGCGTATACATTATGTCCTTATACAGAACAATCAGACACTGTGGTGTGCTAAATTTCAACACGGATTTGAAATCCGTAACATGTTCTCATATGATAAACTCATTGATAATGGTTTTAACATAATCTTGCGGCCAAAAGAAACGCTATAACATGTTCAACTGGGTCAAAAACAAAGTACTGCTACCGTACAAGGTCAATCCTTAATATCTTGGATAAGAATATGTTTTGTAAAGAGGGACTGAACATTTCACTTATCATGGTACGATAATTTTATTTGTCACTTGTTCAAACAGCGATGGAGTGCTAAAGTCGCTATTTCAGGAGGATTGTTTGGACACAATTGTTTACATTTAAAATTAAAATTTACAAAATATCGAAATTATGTTAATAAAAGGTGTTTTTGACGTAATGTATTCTAACTCTAATTCGTTGACGCTTGGTTACTGTAGGACGTCATAAAAACAAGCCAAATAGCCATATCATACTCTCCTATCACATCTAGTTAAGGAGATTCCAAAACGACGATTTTTTTAAAAGGCGTGTTTTTCATAAACATAATAAGATAAGGTTTCAAAAACGGAAAAGAAAGGTTTGGTGGCTTCTATACACAACATGTAACTATGTTTCAGTCGTAGTATTCATTTTTTGGTTAAATTGTATTCCCTATTTGTAAGTAGCATTTCTTTGGGCTGCTAGTTTATGTTTAATATTACAAAAGAAGATAATGAATAAATTCTGATTCTCAGCTGCTCCTGTTATTGCTTCAGTAGAGAAGATTTGTAATCACAATCAGTAGGATTTTGTCTTAAGCCGGTGAAATTAATGAAAGAGAAAAAGGGGAGGTCAAAGAGAACCTAGTAACAACATAACACACTTTAAACATGGGAAGCATACATCAAAGAGACGTAGGGAAAAGGACATACTGTTCCCATGGTGATAAAATATCTTTTATCCACAACTACTTATGTGAACAAAGATACGAAATTTGAAGGAACTCGAGGAAAATATACCAGAAATAGCATTCTAGCCGTCTGATTATGTGCCAAACTGTTTTTCCCTTTAAGCATAATTTGTTGAAGGTTGCAGTGAAGAATTAGAAACTTCGTTGCTAAAATGTTGTGCACATAACCTCACATCGTGAATGTCCACTGCAAGTGAACTACTACTTGAACACATCTTGTGGTAAGGCCAGCATAAAACGCTACATGTACATTACAAGTACTAACACAGAGATCAAAGTGAAATCACAGAAGAGTAGGCGTTAATATAATCACAGTCAAGTAGCAGCAATAGTAGTAGTATTAGTAGTAGTAGTAGTAGTAGTAGTAGTAGTAGTAGTAGTAAGAGGAGTAGTAGTAGTAGTAGTAGTAGTAACAGTAGTAGCAGTAGTAGTTAGAGGATTAGTAGTCGTAGTAATAGAAGTAGTATTAGTAGTAGCAGTAGTAGAAGTTGTACTAGCAGTAGTAGTAGTAGTAGTAGTAGTAGTAGTAGTAGCTGCTTTAGTTGTAGTGGTAGTACCAATAGTACTAGGAGCTTAATAATAGTTTCATCTTTTTGTTACCTTTTATACCTATTTGAACCTTTGTCTTTTAAATGTGAAATGACATTAAAACAGTAAACGGGCGAAGTCTCTATAGCCATGTTATAAGATGTATGAACACTCGTGAATATGTAATTTGTGGTCCTATTAATTTTCTTTGGCTCATGTTGTCATTCCTAAAATATAATTGACCTTTTAAATGTTTACACATTCCCAAGTATTTGTCAACAATCTAAAAGCATTTATTTACTTTTTGATGTGATATTGTGAATCGTTTAAGATTGCTAGAAAAGTGCAGAAGAATGGAGACAGTTTTAATGATATACAACGTCTGTATTATTTGTAGACCTTTCCACATGAATTCAAATATCGTTGTCAAACAAGATGATGATGTCACCTACGAAGAATTAAGTTATGTATTCGTAAGATTGCCTCCATTCCATATGTCCTCGACTTCTAAAATGTAGATGTTTGATGTATTCCATTCCATTTATCAAATTATAACATCCGGGCTCCGTTCTATAACAGCGAGCGTTTATAATCGCTCATTGATCGCTCAATGTAGCGCATTCTCTCCTGAACGACACGGTGCGATTCCTCGAGGTTTGTTCGCTTTGCTACGTAGCGCCACATTAAGCAATCTTGCTCAAAAGAGGTTTAAAAATAACTGCTCATTGAGCGATTACTTTTAAACCTCTCTTGAACATGGCCCAGATCCGGTGGGTGACAGAGCATGCTGCAACCAGTAGATGGGCGGAGAACCATCGGGATCACATGGACGTCTAGGAGTTAAACTGACATTAGAATTCGAATAATAGAAACTGGTTTAGCACTGGTAAGTGACGTTAATCGAGGTTGTTGGTGGAGGAGGTGTCAACAACGTCCAGTCAAAACTGATACTGATAACATGGGTATCTCCTGACTGGATGTGTATTCCAGTTTGATAGGGATATATAACCCTGTATAAGCACAACACGTTTCTATAATCGAAATTAATCTGTTTACAGCACAAGAAACAATACGATGACTCCTCTTGCTTCAAATGAAAAATGAAAGTTCTCACTGAAGTAAATATCTAATCACGTATTGACTGCACTCTTTAAATATGTTGATCAAATAGTCTTGGCCTTTTTAATGTCAGTTGTGATTACAGATATCGTAATTCCCTTCAGCAGTTATTACACTGACTTACCTTGCCCAATCTATTATCCATGTTACCTTTGGCAAAGAACTGTCAATTTCAATTATAACAAAATGTCAAAGGATGATATTTCATGTTTTATGTCACTTATCTCATCACCATTATTATCAGATCTGTTCTGCAAAAGCAACAGGAGAAATCCAATGAAAATTCTCACCCTAAAACTGTCCAAACATTGCTTAAAGCTAAGCATTGGATATAGTACATGTTTAGAAAATCTAGATTCAACTTTAAAAAATATAAACATAATATTTAAATTTATTTTTGTTTCGTAGCATGATAAATTAGTATGGTAGCAACAACATAAAACATAAACATAAAATTGTATCATGTAAAGCTTTAACACGTTTATATAATCGAAATTAATATGTTTATACCAGTACGATGACCTCTCTTGCTTCAAATAGAAAATGAAAATGTTCACTGAAATGAATGTCTAATCACGCATTGACTGCACCCTTTAAATATGAACATGATCAATTAGTCTTGGCCTTTTTAATGTCAGTTGTGTTTACAGATATCGTTATTCCCCTCAGCAATAATTACACTGACTTACCTTGCTCAATCTATTATTCACGTTACCTTCGAGAAAGAACTGTCATTTTCAATTATAACAAAATGTCAAAGGATGTCTTCTACGCTTGATGTCCCTTAACTCATCACAATTACTATAAGATCGGTTTTCTCAAATCAACAGAAAAATTCTCATGAAATTGCCCAGGATTGCTTAAAACTAAACATTGGGTAGCATATATTAATAGAATAGAACATCTAAATAATTAACAAAAACAGAATTTCTATGAACGTTTTCCGTTTGCCCGAAGTAAAACATGAGCTCAAAGAATATATCAATATGAAAGCAACAACGTAACACATCGTATCATTCATTATTCGAACGTTTCCTCCAGTTAAAGTAAATATACGTCATGTTCGCTTTCTTTGGGTCAGTTTTATAACTGATCAATGCTAAATCTATTATTTGCTGGAGATGTGTTTCAATTAAATACAATGAAATTAGTTCTCATGTCACTTGCAGACAGAACGTGACTTAATGTTTGATTTAAATGGCATACCTTTAGTTAAAATTGACTTACGATGACATTTTCCTACATAAAGTCCACAACAAAATGACTGCAATTACACAACAACCGCGATGTCAACATGGAAGTGATCTCCAGGCTCTGTCTGTGATTCAGTGATTCAGTGAGAGAGTGAGTGAGTTGCTGTTTAACGCCGCTTTCAAGAGTATTTCACTTATATCACGGCTGCTAGTATTATGGCAGGGAGAAAGCCCGCATCGCCATGTGGCTATGCTTTGCGGTGAAACCTGCGAGCATCGGCTGGAACTAGCGAACAATGGGTAGTACTACGCTGAAATTCAGTGTAGCATTGCACCCAAACCTTACTGCGTGTAGAACAGTTCTCTACTTTAGACAAAAATGCCGTGCCCCTGGCTGGATTCGAACCACGGACCTCTTGATCCGAAGCCGAACGCGCTAACCATTGCGCTATCCCGCCCCTCTGTGATTCAGAAATGAGCACCGGATCTAGTCGTGTAGTGTCCAGTAAAGATGATTTTAAAACTCGATTCAAGAACCTTGCAGCTTCATCGTTCTCTTTCTGTCATCTTTCATGAATTGACATTTTCATAATTCGAAGAATTCAAATGTATTCAGAGTTAAAATGAAATTAATTGTTTTTTTGTTAATTACAGAACTTATGCAACACCAAAATAACTAAACTAAGTTATCTAAAATGAATTAAGAAAAAGTTAAATTATAATAATATAATGGACATAGTAGCAACTTGCAGAATTATAGGTCGGCTCTCATGCCCCATGGCTACTTTTTGAGATTCATTGAAACAACATTTAACAAACCAACTTAGATGTAAAAAAAAATGATCAAGGCCTTGACAATCACAGGCGGTGAGGGGAATTGCTTCAAGAAGGCCTGGCTCAAATATGCTTTGTAAAATTCGTAGACAGTTTCCAATTCCGGTTCCATGTCAGAATCCAAGATGGCAAACTGTGTCCCTCCTTCGTGGTATATATTGATAAATATGTAAACCTATAGAGTATTGCGCCTGTGATAAAACGTAACTGCTTCAAATATTCAGACTATTGAATCTGCTTATAACTACACCACCTATCAAGCAAATCCCTGCTCCCAGGCAAACAAAAGAAAACTGTTCCTTTCATGAGCATTCACAAATGTCTGACGATAAGCTTCGGGCACTAACTCATAAGCTTTCAGAAGGGTCATTTGTAACAAAGTCATAAGCTCTGCTGAACAGTTGAAGCTGAAGGCTTCACTGAAATGATTTAATACAATTAGGCCGTGTCGTGCGACTTAGAGATATCATAAAGTTTAAACACATTTTGTTGGTTCACTCCAAATTCAATTCTTTAAAAAAATTCACAAAAATGAAATAATGATGTAAAACGTTATCAAATGTCAAATGAATTCTATCGCAGGAGATGTTTGTTATGATTATATTAGAAAGTTATAAGAGAAATTCCCAAAGGAAACCAGAAAATGAAAACAAATCTGATATTATTCAATTTTACATCCCACTTAGACCTCGTTGCCCGTAGCAACCATTCATTAAAAAGTGTCCTGTTCATTATCGATATCAGGACTGTATCGTCTAAACAGTCCTGATATCTGATACACGGACACTTTCAAAAGACAAAACCACTTTTAAACAAGATTGGTTACAGTTTATCAACGACAATGACATAAACATGAAGCTAAACATTTGATTGACTGAGATCAAGACGTAAGAATTTTATTTTTTTATTTTATGTAATACTCAATACGGTTGGGATTAAAATAGTTGAATCAATTGATTGACTTCTGCCAAAAATGAACTAGAAAGAATAGACCCAACAAATAAACATGACTTTGATATATTTTCTACAACAAACTCTCAACAACCGTAATGTTTAGAAAGTTATGTTAGAAATAATAAATAAAGTAATTTGAAGCATAGACAATAATATACAATTAAGGGAATATACAAAATAACCAATTATAAGAATTTTCAAGACACCTTAATATATCACCTTCAATTTCCATTGTCGCAGAGCCACACTAATAAGACGACCTCATTCTTACAAAGCAATCTAGAAATTGACAGACCATAACATTTCGTCGCAAGTTATCCGTATGTTCGTAAATTTGCACGAACATGCACGATCTTTGAACATTTAGTTCGTGAGCCTAGTTTGACACGCGAGAATCACGTGCTAAATTTGGTCAAGCTGAAGATCCGTAGTACTACGCACTTCATTCATACACTAGAGAAGGGGCCACAACAAGGTTATGGTATTTTACATAATTTAAAAACTGTTCATTTTTCATGTTATTTCACTCTGAATAAGTGAGATGTAAGTCAGTTACTACCATAGTTTCCTCTTTGCATCGGGAAATAGCTGAACAGATGTTTTCAACCCCCCTTCCTCGGCCAAATACAGGACATTGGCCTCTCGAACAAAATGTCCTGCTATTTCCCGACACAATTCGGAAACTATGGTAGTAACTATTACTTATATTGATTAAACACTCAATTAAACAGACTACCAATACATGTTTCTGATAAGATGAATAAAGTTAATACGAAAGCAACAAATGTCTATAGTCACCAAGTAGCTCCGATGATGTGATGCTTTGTGTCAGTATTATACATGATCCAAACTCATAGGGGAAGGTATTAGATGCTTGAAAATATTATATTTGGATGAATTGCTTTCCAATTATTCAATTACTTAGATGACCCTGATATAAAACGTTCAATCCATTTGTTACATTGTATAATATGTTTACTAAACTGTCTATTTTGACGTTTGTATCTTATGTTCTCAATTGAGAATTATGACGTCACGAAACAAGCAGTTGAGAATATTGTCATTTCAATTATTT
Organism: Gibbula magus; assembly: GCA_936450465.1. Taxonomy (NCBI): domain Eukaryota; kingdom Metazoa; phylum Mollusca; class Gastropoda; order Trochida; family Trochidae; genus Gibbula; species Gibbula magus. The sequence continues at coordinate 41,739,017 of OW388291.1, forward strand.
ACTTCACACAGTTAACAGCATTCCGTCTATCACGTCGACCGCAGCTAAGCTTTATATATATTGGGATCTTTGAGTAGACATTAAATTATGATGACAACTGTTAACACACAGATGACAATGTCAGCCCACGTATCCTTTGGCATATGATTACCCTTAAATTGGATGCGTTCCCTTTGTGTACCAATTTCCTAATTCAAACTTCTGAATTACGTGATGTTGTTGTCATATCTTACAGAGATTTTTTTTAAATCAGAGAATATTCATATTGATGAAGAGATGATGTATTAAAGCAAAGATAAGATCATCATCATCATCATGTACAGGATATGGGACATCTACATACATCTACCATCTACATTGATTGAATGGAACATGGAGGCACGTTGTCCTGTGAAGAACCCAGTTGACTGTTCAGTTTGGCAGCTCGCGGCTCGGCTAGTTATATTTTGTTTACATCCTCTTTGTGAACTTTGTGAAAATTTGTATATTACGTTGTAAAACATGCTCATAATAAGATTAGTGTACAGCAAAAGAAAAACAATTGCAGATGCTATGGGACTTTCAAACGAGAGAAAATAAATTTTACTATTATCGAAATATGTTGTCTAAAGAAAAGGAGAAGATTTGATTTACAATATTACATAACTGCCATCATACCAATTGACAATTCAAAAATAGAAAAATTTAAATACCTTATGTTTTCCCTTTTTGTATTTATTCGTAATTCACACAAAGTTTTTAATGTATAAAACAGGCACTCAAATCAGAAACATTTAAGAAATCTGATACGTTCTACATCGCTCAAGTATATCATAACATAAATGAAAACGAATGTTGTAATTTCACGTAAGATGTGAATCTGTGTTTATATAATTTCCTTAATTGCACCTTTGTTCTGAATCCCATGGACATTCATGGACTTTCAAAGCTTTGATAAATGCAGCGAAAAACATTTAATTTCGTAAGATCTATAATTAGAAACAATCGCCACATGGCCAGCTGCTTCTGTGTTGTGAGTCTTCTCTCGAGTTTTTCAATGTTTCATTTGCACTTGAGAGTCATTAAAAATACAAATCTTAAAAATAAAAACTCAATCACAGTCATTTATTTTCTGTTGTGTTCTAATCCATTGATCAGATAACTGCGATGCGAGAAGTTGAAATAGAACACCTTAATCAAGCAGTCACAAATTAGAATTTGAATTAATTTCATTTAACGAAGTATTTGTTCTCTTTCATGATTTTCCTTTGAAGCTAATATCAGATGGATTTCAAACGATTATCAGAATCATCTTCACCAAATAATAGGGCAACGTCGAGCAACCTACCTACCTACAAAAGATATATAAACGTTCGAAGACCGTGAATTGACTTTCAAACTTACTTTGTTTTATAGTTTAATTTTAAGCATATCACATGCATTTAAATTGGATAAGAAAAGTCTGTAAAACGCCTAACTAAAACTATCCTATCGGCACGTCTATGCTATTATAAATAGATTTACGAGGTTAGCTAAAAGCGTTCTGCATAACTGGTTTATTATTAATGCAAAAGCTGAAATGAACCTGTTAAGACCTATTACTCATATGAACTGTAAATGTACTGTGTACATGTGGCCTGTGGACTTTGGCCTTTTCAGTACTGAGAACAATATGTGGCCTGTGGCCTTTTCAGTACTGAGAACAATCTGTTGCCTGTGGCCTTTTCAGTACTGAGAACAATTTGTGGCCTGTGGCCTTTTCAGTACTGAGAACAATCTGTGGCCTGTGGCCTTTTCAGTATTGAGAATAAAGATTAATTGATTGACTACCGTTCATGACCTACTGTGCTAAGTATATTATACATTATACATCAAACTACAGAAACATCTTAGCATGCCAGCATCAATGGCCAATTCATCTGTCATTGACAACAACTGTTCTTTGTTGTTGGGTAGAAATAGAAAGTAATCTGCCTCGCGTCGTATTTGAGATAAGGATTACAGGGAGATGACAGAGCGAACCAGGAGATATAAGGACACTCTGTTACAGGCAGTTTTATTGCCCCTCGGCTTCTAAATAGGATTTTCTATACTTCTTTGGGACATCGTTCATACCTTGTAGAGAATCAAACATTGCATTAAATCTATAAATCTCTACAAAACATCGTTCATACATTGAAGTGCAAACCTTAGTGCAAACTAACGGTGACAATCAAACAATACATTAAGTCTATGATTATGTACAAGACGATGAAACATAACATCATTTATCAAAACATTCGTTCTACTAGAAAAGGGATCCAGTTGAAAATTTATAATATCCTACCATCTCAGACAGGAGGCTAACGGACTCTATTTACAATTGAATGATAACATCTCTAAATGTCTGGATCTCGGTTAAGTCGCGACTTGATATGGTTGCTGTTAGCTTCCTTGTCTCAGCAAGGACAACGACTTCTTGGTATTATCTCAAGAAATAATAGCCTCACTTCCTGAATATCATAGTAACAGCTTCTTATTTCATCAAACATGTTTTATGAATTGGTGTACAGGTTATTGACTTGGAAACTTGTTTTTATCATTCAATTTAATGGTTTGAATCCGTTGGAAATAGCAGCTAGCTATGGGTGACTATTTCTTGAATACTGAGCACTGTAGAACTACAAGAGAAGACATCAAATTATTTGTTTTCTTGCCATGTTTGAAATAGAATAACACAAACACTGAACTTTTCTAATATAGAATAATATACTCTACAAACATGTTAAGAACAACAACATGTTCAATAACGAATTATTAAAAAGTTCCTCGTATGACTCATATAGTACTAAAGTATAATATCAGTCATTGGGTATGTTAGTGTTAGATTTTTGATAATTTGTTTAAGTGAAGCAATTGTACAGTCAAGGTAAAGAAATAGAGATAGATCATTTGTTGTTTGTTGAATGTTTACATCCCGTCCCTTCACTTACGTCACTTCCGGTAACCTTCCAACCCTCTAAGCCCCGCCCCATTTTTCGTATGTTGCTGACGATTTATATGTAAAGTTTAAGTCGCCCTAGTTTAATATAGCAACAGCATATTGGTTTTTTGGGGTCTCGTTTTTCACAAAATACTCTAATTAACCAATTGCAGTTAAGAATTCAATAGAAAATAATACATTTCGGCCATCCTTTAATGTAATAGGGGTTCAAAATGAACTAAGATTTATAAAAGTACTTCACTTAATATAGCAGTGACCATACATGTCGAATCCTAAATGAGTTAAAAGTGTTTACAGTTTTATAAAAAATACTCTATGGTTCTTTAAGCATTGGCTACAGTGGTGGTCCTTAGATCCATCACGTTTTGGGAAGACTCAACAAGCCTTATAAAGTGTGTAACTATATGTCGGTACACGATGGTAAAGCAGACTCGTGTCACTCTAAATACATTTAGATCGACGTATTTTTATAATGTTAAATATGTCGATCTAAATTTATTTAGATTGATCGACTGTTAACGTTATATAGATAAAGTTATTTAGATTGGACTCGTATGAACCGCCTAGTTCTCAGGATGAATATCAATTACATTGTATAATGAGTTAAGAATACTTCAGTGTGTGTAAAGTAGGGCACGCCAGAAGACCTTTGGTAATCTGGTTCCTGCTCTGGATGAAAGAACTAGTACTTAACTAAACATGAGGATATAGGTCTATATCAATTATAATATAATCAGTCAAGAAGACTTAAGTGTATATAAAGTAGGGCACGACAGAAGACCTTTGGTTATCTGAAACAGTGGAGTGGGGCCTTCAGTGAATTGTAGAGGATTGCCACAGTAGGGCACATCAGTTACAGGTAATTGTAAGGGTTGTTATTAGAGAGGAGCGATACTACGGGGAAACAAAGTTGAAAATCTTGCAGCTGAAGGCGGATTAATACGCGCATTGGTTTGAGAGAGTCGACCTATAATTTCTCTCCAAGGAAAGAAATGATTTTACTGATCATCATAATGACAGAGGTCCAGAGAAATATTTGTTTGATATTCAGGGCATAGAGTGCAGTCAACTATGAAATACAGAAATGAGTGAGTGAGTGAATTATTGCTTAACGCCGATTCAGAAATGACAGGCGATAGAAGTATGTACTGTGAAAAAGGGATTTTAATTAATTAACCCAACGTTTTAATTATATGAAAAAAGACTTGCATAAAAGATTGTGTTTTTTTTCCAATGAAGTTAATCAAATAATGGTTATGATGTAGCTCATTAACTGATACAATTATTCCAAATGTGTTTTTTTTCAACGAGACCACACTTAATTAATGATTGATTCCTACTAGTTATAAGTTGATAAGGATGAATAAACGGATTTGGCTAAAGTCAGCTATTAAATTTCATATACATGTAATTATTAATGGATGCAATGTTACAACTGCAAAGCGCCAATGTGAGCATTGTGAATGTAAATATGAAGAAAGTAACTAATCAGTGTAGAGACGTAATGTAGGATTTCCTTTAAAGATGTTCTCAAAGAGAAAAGTTTATAAATGGACTTCACTTCAGTAATGAACTAACATGCCGAATCCTTAACTAGTTAAAATTAGCAAAACGTCAAGTCTGGGTCATCCTAAATTATCTGAGAATTTATTCCTTCATCAGGTGGAATGTCAAATTCACATTCTTTTTCAGAATTTTTTTAAATGTATACAGAACAATCTTTTTTTCTTATTTATTCCACTTCTAAATGCCCTCAAATAGCTAATTGACCAAACATTCCAAAACAAAATACAGCAAAACTTGTCAAACTCATTACATCAGTAATTTAAAACACTTTAAAGGATTTGTTTATGTAAATAAAACACTCATGATGTCTCAATAACTAATTTGAAATTTACGAAGGTTCATAGTCTGTATGGCGACTGAATGCTGTTGATCAGAAAAATGGGTTAACGATCTCAACAATAATTTGTCTTTTCTGGACATATTACGCCTTTGTGTCTCTAGCTTTGATGCCTTGTAAATGTGGCATCCGATCTATTTTGGATCTCCATAATTGTATCGAGTATAAGTGGAGATATTACCGTGTATGTTTAATTACACGAAGAAGACATACTCACCTACACGTGATGCTCCTATGAACTCTGAATCTGAATATGTATAATTGTTAGTAATATGGTTGAAAATAGCCTAATATATAGATAATATTTTCGATACGAGCACATGTTCACTTATCACGCAAATTGCCTTATTCCTTCGTCTGTGACGTCATAAACTAATTATTCGTTACATAAAGTTAGATTGTCATCGCAAGAGAGGTGGTCAGTTTGTTGGCCTATTTCCAAGCGAATCAAATGAAATAGAATTGGTATTAAAACAATTTTGAAACGTTTACGAAAGTCGTACAAATTTGTATATTATAAGCATCCTCCCTCGAACAATACAACAATTCACACATATTTTTCATAAAGATCATATGACACACTCCCTTTGGTAATAATCAATGTCTATGCAACACTGATGTCATGAGTCGCCAAAAGAAACCCGATAAATGAAAGCTGTTGTTACAAACGATCCTTACACTAACATGCAATGTATCTATATTGTTATAATTATTAATTTCCCTGTACATGCGATGTTTTGCCATGTGCATTGTAACAAGTTATATATATATTACATAACATAACATAGCATAATATATTTCCCCAGAGATCTCAAATTCAAAGTTATTTCATCCGTAAGTATGTGTTAATTAACAGTATGTATTACGTCAGTATCCGACAAGAAAGCGAAACAGGTGAAGAGAGACAGAGACACAGTGATCAGTCTTCAGTATACAATGTTATCCAGTAGTGGGATATAGGACAGATGGAATGTTACCTTTATTGCATGAAGAATCACTTCTGGGCCCCGTTCCATAACAGCGAGCGCTTATAATCGCTCATTGATCGTTCCATGTAGCGTTCAAGTAGCGCTCATTCTCTCTTTGAACGACACGGTGCAAAATCCTCGAAGTTTGCTCGCCTTGCTACGTTCAAGAGAGGTTTAACTGAGCGATTACTTTCAAACCTCTCTTGAACATGACAATGATGACTGCATTCGTTACAACGAGTTGTCTAGTTTCACTCCCATATGTCAGACGTTGCTGCTGACTTCCTTAGGACAGTATTAGGTTGAGGATGATATCCGTGTCAATGAATGTTTAGAAGCCAGTAAACATTGCTTTAAAGGAGTGGAGTGGGTATATTTTTATCAAAATTGTTTCCTGCTGTTTCGGTTTTGTACACGAGAATGGTTAATCCGTATACCTGTCTCCAATCGGAATGATTTGTCATCTACACTGAAGATCAAAAGAAAATTGTCAACGAATAGTAATGACTATTCTGAAGGAACGTAACCTGGTAGGAATTTGAGAAATTGTAACTATAACCAACAAATCCTTAAAACACTAAACCATAGAACTGCTCCGTTTATTTTTAATTTAGTAACTGTATGGGTGGGGAAAAACAGTTTTTCTGATGTTGATTTTAACATCACCACGTAATAAAGGTTCAAATAGTACATTATATATAAATATTATAAGCATATATCCTTACTCCGCATGTCAACACATTAAAATAAACACTGTTTGGGCGGAAATTGTCAAATCTTATAACGTCGTCTGACGTACGTTTCAGTACTCAATTGTTTCATTAACGACAGGTACGTAGAGGTAGTGTAATTTTGATCAGTATAAACTGTGTACGTTAATTCCGCAGCCATTAGACATTGGCATCACTGCAGCTTGTTAGATACTTTATATCACTGATATATCCCAATATATCACCGATCATTATTTGATGAATTCAATCATTTCCAAATCAAAATTAGCAAGATGTGGATCTTAGCCATAACGTTCAATGATCAAGGGGTCGGTTTCATTACTGACAGTAATTTGTTCATTCTAATGTGATGGATTTTGTCATTCACACACACACTTTTTCATAGGCAGAAAGTTTTTTGAGGGACCAAAATCGAGATTTAAACGCAAATCCAGATATTTAAGGACAAATTTAGATAGAAAAACTTTGATTTTGTAAGTTACCTCGAGTTATTATTAACTAAATGTCTACCTTTCATTACTTTTTAAACATAATTGCCAAACATTCTGGCCCAAAACCATGTTGAAAATGCGATTTCAGCACCCCATGCGTGTTTGAATAGATATGACAATTAAAGTATCATACACAGATGAATGAAATTGTGGGTACGTCTTCACAAAACCTGTTATTATCAAAGACACTTAAAGTCGACTTCATCCCACAGCAATATTTAAGTTTTTACTCTGTTGAAAATGTGGTGGCGTTTCTTCTGCAAGTCATGTTATGTCACGGAAACGCTTCGAGATGTCACTTGCAATATGTCTCACATACATAAAAGATGAATTTTCTCTCAATGGTCTTGAAGTATATAATACATAGGAGTCGGTAAGGAATCCGTAATTACAATCACTTTGAATTATCACCAGAAAATGATACCAACTGGAGAACCGATAAATGAAAATGTTATATCAAGCAATGGTTTGAAAAAAAGTCCATTTCTATTGATTTCACATGAACAGAAAATTTCATCGACGTGAAGAAATACCACAGCTTCAGATGCGCCAGCAAGAATCCTTCAGTACATCAGTGCAAAAACTATTGACATTTGCAGCTGAACGAAAAAAGTACCATGATAATTTAGAGCAAATGTAAAAAAGGTATTCTTTTTCGTCTCCGTGAACTTTAAATATATGAACCTCACTTTATCATCAACCAGCGTACATCAAAGAAAAATGGGAATTAGGCGCAGAGTAGAGATGATTTCAAATAAAATTGGCAATTTTTCACTTTTTATTAACCGTATTTCAAAGAAAGACATAAATCGAAATGGACATAGTCAGGGAGAGTGGGTTTCTTTCATTTAAATCCCACTATCCTACACTAATGTATTTCTTTGTTTCTCCATATCTACAATATAAAAATAGGCATAAAAATAGATAACCAATAAACCCATTTGTTCCTGTTATACCTTTTATATCTATATTACTGATATGGACTTACATGCCAACCCAGCAATTCGTATTAGATATATCTAGAAAGTGATGCACTCGTCAATTAAGTTCTCGTAAATTGATAAAGTATTGATTTGGTATTCCATTTTATTTTGCTATTTCTTAAACTGTTCTTAAATAATCTATAAACATTTATATTTTGAGTTTACTGTGTCTGATCTATGATTTATTGTTTTCCACTGGTGCAAATGTGATATTATTGCAGTTAGATTGTGGATTCTTTGAGTGAACAGATGTTGCCTGGAGAACGACGTCAGCGTTCTATAAGCAAGCAGTAGGCGTGTTACTGACTGTCACTCCAGACTAAATAGAAAGAGCGAAAGAAACGGATTTCTCTGATATAAATGAAGACAAGTCTCCTGAAAGCGAGGAAGAGGATTTCAATATAACTGGTGTAATCTCCGCTTTCTCGGACTCCACTCTGAACCTTAGCTTCAATATATTTGACATCTTCGTTAGTGGATTTCACTAGAATGTCTTGCAGTTAAAACGCGTCTATGTTTATGTTCAAATAAATACATAGCCTAAATAAATTAACAGGCATAATCAATGACCTATTTTTACTTTATTATGATCATTTCAATAAAATTGTCTCGGTGAACAAATTCCTTAAATCAACTTATTCCGAACTTAAGATACCATAAAGTATGAAATAGGAAATCATAACTTTGTTAATAACAACTTCTTTATTGTGAACATACACGACGTTGGTGGTATATATATATATATATATATATATATATATATATATATATATATATATATATATATATATATATATATATATATATATATATATATATATATATATATATATAACATGTTCTGTCTTCAGGGTGAAAGTCATGAAATAATATTGTTTTGATTAAACCTATATTACTTTCAAATTCCTGTCAAAAGGAGATTGTGCTTGTGATGGTTGTTTCTAATTAAAGCTTTGTTCAAGGCAATCCGATTTCTAATCTTTCTCTTGTTTAATGCAGACACACTGCCTCCATTAAAGAACAATTTACCAGCAAATGTTTAAGGTTATCATAATTGAACTAAAACTATAAAGGAAACCTGAACAAAAACAACATCACCGTAGAGGTTCTCAGTAGCAAGGGATACACTCACAAACATTCATTTTAAAAAGTACACAAATAATTTGATTTCAGGGTGAAACTTTGAAAAGTTTTCTCTCTCTTTTCCACATGGCCTATAATGAAATAAACCGGTTAAAAACAATCAAATAATAGAACCTTGATGTTAGACGACTTAGGTAAAAAGAATAACCTAAATTCACTTTGCAAGTAACTTTTTAAGATAAAACGTCTATTTAACTTATTTCAATAATAAAGGATTTGTAAATACTTTCAAGTGATAGATATACAGTGTGGCACGCATTATTTTTCTGTATAATTTTGTATTTTACTACTAAGTTAAATCTGACATGTAAATGGAAGAGATGACATTAAAATTGTTAAAAACTTGCTAATCCCCTTAACGGTTAGTTCTTCGATTTTAGAATAGCAGTAGCAGTAGCAGCTCTAGAAGTTCTACCCCAGACTATCGTCTCTCGAAATTAGATTAAGCTACATGCTTACGTTTGTGGCCCTTTAGGCTATCTCCAGCTACCTTGCCAAAGCAAGTATACAGTGTACAGTGTAGGTCGTTTTTCAAGTCAAATAAAATTTCAATATAAAACACATATCAAGCAAGATTATTTTTATTTTATAAATGTCTCAAACACATTTAATATTTTGCACATTATTAGAGAATTGACTGTAGATGTTTTGAATTAATCAAGCTCAAAACACGTGTAGGAATTTGTAATTGTGTTACCACTTCAAGCAACATTACCGTAATTGCGGCGGTGTTTTGACTATGTGTTTATTACCTTCTAGACGTAGGCACGTATTACTGTGATGTAGATTTCAATTGGTGTATCAAAGTTCTTCTCATATTTGAAGAAATTCGAACATATACTTTCTTTTGCAAAGGAGTTTATATTGTGTAGGTATGCACAATTTCATTTCCCCAAATATGAGATAATAAATATGTTGTTTTGTTTTGGTTATGAACTGCACAGTCAGATGACATGAGTGTTAATTCTAAATCTAAATTGATAAAAAAAAAAATGCTTGTAACATTTAAAAGTTTATCAAACAATTTAATGAGTCAATTTCAATCAAATATTTTTGCACAGAGCAAATATTACAACATCTTAAAAATAAGAACAGGAAGATTTTCTAGATAACAACTTCTTTAATGTGAAAATACACGACGTTTCGGAGTATATACTCACTCCTTCATCAGGTGGAATGTAAGGACACAACAAATATGACAAGATGGATGTTGGTCTTAACGCTCTTGTTGACGGTCCTATTGTACTTGTTGATGGATATTACGGCATCATCTCCATTTCTTAAAAATGTCATTCATAACTGAATCATTTAGTTTGGTTATGCTTGCTGGTACCATTTTGATGTTGATGACAGTTAGAACTTTTCTAATTTGAGAAAAGTTTATTTGAAAAATAAATTCATCATTTTGAATAAATTATAGAATATTTTCTCTTACGGTTGTCAATATTACTAGGATTGCTTCAAGCCGATGTTTTTTTCATCGAATGAAAACGTCATCTTTGCCTGGTATAGTTCATTTGAATACCATTGTTGTGAAGATTGCCTAGTAGGTCACCAGACACATAATTGTAGACTTACTACTGATAAGAGATCACATGAACACCGTGTAGATGAAAGAGGATTATTGAGCGACTTGGCCTGTAGTATTGTTTTGTAGGAAAGAAACTATGTAATACTTGCCATGTATGTATTGTGTGCGAATGAGAGACTCCATGAAAGATTTTGTGTATATTTGGGTTCAGTTGAATTGTTTTTTCAAATGCAACTTTTCATTATTTATTAAAACCAAAATGAGAACACTCAAACACTGTCACAAATTAATATACCAATGCCAAGATCTCAAGACACAATGAATGAACTCTTTTAAATAAATTATATAATAAATTATTTTTTCTTATATTCCTCTTTTTTTGGTATTTTAAAGTACATGTGGAGAAATAGTAATGTTCGAGGACACTATTCACTAAAAGACATCCATTGGTAACATGTTTACCAAAATAATTTTCGAAACTGACACGTTATGTTCTTTATATAACATTTCATTCCTATAACTATTGGGGGTGTCAACCATTATAACTATGAGTATATATGTTTTACAAAGTTGTTACAATCGATATTACATAGTAGAAGAAGAGGAAGAGAAGTTTACATTGATAGATTTAACCGATAAGTGACCATAAACCCAAATTTGCAATAGTTGATATTGATGATGATCTTTTATCAATACCTTGGACAAATCGAGCAAAATATGTTTGTGTTTGCATGTTGGCCATTAATATTTGGTAATACTTCACAGCCGTAAAGACTAGTTTTCAGAATCATTCTGAGCCATATCTTAACACATGTGAATGGATGTAAGCCAGAATGATTCATGCCCATGGATCTTAGTGAGTTGACATTCTGTCTTGCTTTTCTGACAATATTTTTCACTTTTGGTTTTTGTGGAAATGGTACTTGTAAACAGCACACCTCCATATACGGTTGATGCGGCAAAGAGTTATCACCAAGTCTGCATTGAAAGTGTACATCATAGCCTTTTCTTTTGATAAAAATGATCATGCTACTTTTTGATGAGTTATATCTTAGCCGCCATTTAGAGGAGTATGTAAATACAATATCTAGCGATGCCTGTAGGCTATTAGGAGATGGATGTACTTACGAGTGTAGTGTCATCAGCAAGCACGACAGATTAAACGTTCATACCAAAGACTCTGATACCACATTTAGCTTGTCTTAAAGAATGCACTTAAAATATCTATAACTTTTCTCGAATGCATCACAGGAGTTGAAACAAAGTTGATGGCGGGAATTGGCAAATATAAGTCTACCATTGTAATTTAATCAAACTTTTATTTTCAAAAATTAAAAATGCATGCTTGTTCCATCGCTAGTTAGAAAAGTACAAAACTTCACGGGCTGAATTATGCTCCAGGATCACGGAATGAAAACTGCAAACACATTGTTCTGTTTGTACCCTTTTTATATACCGTATTTCCTCGCATACAAAATGGGGTTCTATTCGAGGCCCAAGTTATATTTGAGACCCGGACTGTATTCGAGGAAATACGGTAGCTCCATTTTCATCATGAAATTGGTGCAAATGGAATTGTAGATAAATATAAGATACCTTTTCAAAAACAAACGTAATAAAAAAATAATGACAAGACCGCGTTCTGCAAATGTCATAGATGAAAAATAGAGCCATGGGCTCTGTAGCTCATCTGAGTTTATTTTGTTTGATGATGAAGACAGAAATATGTTGTCTCAATATAATGCACAATCCCTAACCCTGACAAATCTTAGTCTTGAAATTGAGAGAGAGCACTCAGCAAGGTCAACACACAGGAGATTATGCAATATTCTGACCCCTTGGCTCTGGTTACAAGCCAGCTGTGTTTTTTGTGTTTTACCGCCAAATTATGTAATAGACTCTTGCTTGCACTAAACACTGGCAGCACTGATCTAACTGTATAAGGCTTAAAGAGAACAGGCAATGTGATGAATCTCATGGTACATAGTACAATTTTGAATCACCTTGGCTAAACAATCTCGGTTCTAAGCCTTGTCATCCAAACATCTAAACATTCTGAACAAAATATTCCTTCTAGTTTGTTCTGGATGAAAACAGGATTTTAGGTAATGGCCTACGGGGCTCTTATTTGGGGCCACTGGGTCACCAAATCTACAATTTAGAATCTCCATTGGCTAAAGACTCTTTACACAACATGACAACCTTCTAGGTATTTTCGTTCTGGAGAAAAAGATGAAAATAATCTTATCTTATCATTTCATCACCAGTCATATGCAGTTCACATATCTCATGTAAAATAAAAGAATTCTTAACTCCTCTTCAATTTAGTCCTTTATGACTTGTCACAATTTTCATTTCATAGGCTATTCAACAGTTCTCATTTCACATTGATCCATTTGACAAACATGTCCACAATGTAAATTGTTCTTTCAAGTCGACATACATTTCAAATAAAGTGAAAGAAGTGCACATAAAATATCAGTTCAAAATTCAATTTCGACAGGTTTTTTTGGCTGTGGCCCATATTTGGGGTCTCAGGGTCACCAAATTTACAAGTTAGAATCCCCATTTGCTAAAGAGTTTGCATACAATATTACAGCCTACTAGATCTTTTTGTTCCGGAGAAAAAGATGAAAACAGGATTTTAGGTAATGGCCTGTGAGGCCCGTATTTGGGGTCACAGGGTCACCAAATCTACAATTTAGAATCCCCATTGGCCAAGGAGTCTGTACATATAATTTCAGCTCTCTGGAGTCATTGGTTCTGGAGAAGAAGATGAAAATAGCTTTATAGCTTATGACCCCTGTGGCCCTTATTTGGGGTCACATGGTCACCAAATCTACAATTTAGAATCCCCATTGGCCAAGGAGTCTGTACATAAAATTTCAGCTCTCTGGAGTCATTGGTTCTGGAGAAGAAGATGAAAATAGCTTTTAAGGTTATGACCCCTGGGGCCCTTATTTGGGGTCACAGAGTCACCAAATCTACAATTTAGAATCCCCATTGGCCAAGGAGTCTGTACATAACATTTCAGCTCTCTAGAGTTATTGGTTCTGGAGAAGAAGTCGAAAAAGTGAAAAGTTTACGGACGGACGGACGGACGGACGGACGGACGGACAGACGGACGGACGGACGGATGGACGGACGCCATCCCATGCCATAAGCCCATCGGGCCTTTCAGGCCTGATGAGCTAAAAATGTCAACAGTTTGAAGTCTGCCAGCAAGAACACTTCAGAAGCTTGTGCACAACCTAGTGACATTTGAAGATGAATGTAAACGTACCTTTAACAATCAGAATTAAAAAGTCGGAAGATATTAAACACATTTTATCAGCTTCCAATACTTATCAAGAAAAGAGAGATCGTATGATTTTAAAGAGCAAAGAAAACCCTAGACTGAGACAGTTCCTCAAAGACGTGGACATGTTAGTGCACTTTTGATTATGCCTGTTCAACGCACTGCGACCCATGAAATGGATACAGTTGGTAAATTACCTGTCAAATTTATCCTAATTTATGCTTACATTGAATGAACAATGAAAATATCTATGGACAGACTCGTCACTATTTATAACTTTAAATGGAGAGTTTTGTTTTTAAAGTTCACACTTCAAGACACAAGAGCGTGTATGCCATGTGCTATTAATCTGGTTCAAGACTCATAATCGGTTGCTTCCATTTGGTTTATACAAAAATATTATATACAGTATGAAACTTCAACTAGCAAGAATATAACGTTCAAATTTGGAATGACAAACACATTCAATTAAGGTTTAATACTTTAAAGAGAACTGAACTTGTAACACATTAATTTTGACCATTAGACCTTTACTTAAATTGTTGTTAAATCATTATATAAGGGCTGATATACACACATGTTCTCAACGTATGATTTATAAATTGTTTTGCCCCACGATGACACATGTAAGATACAGTAATGGTCCATAGATTCAACTCTAGAGTCTCAATAAAGTGGTTGTGCAACTGACTGTCACTTTAAACGGTGAGAGGGACAGAAACGGATTTCTCTTTACAGAAATGAAGACAGGTGTCTTGAAAGTCAAGAAGATGGTTCAGAGATATAATTGGGATAGTGTCCACTCCATTATGATCCTCCCACCCTCTACGTTGAAGTTAAGTGTGAATAGCCATGCTCGTCGCCAGGAGTTAAGTGCTGGTTTAAGTGCTGGTTTGAGTGCTGGTTTGAGTCTGCTTGACAGTCCTGCTCTGAAGGATCTGCTTGAGTGCTACTCGCAGTTAAAATATAAACATAGAGCCATTGGCTCTGTAGCTCATCATGTTTTAACTAATAACTAAATAAGTAAAATTTCCAGAATTATTTATCATAGGCATAATAAATTTCAATCTTATTTGCATGATGGAGAATATGATGAAAATAGGTATTTAGGTCATGATCCCTGTGGCCCATATTTGAGGTCACAAGGTTATCAAATCTAAAATTTACAATTCCGTGTGGCCAATGAGTATGTGCACACAATTTCACCTTTCCAGTGCTTTTGACCCTTCAGGCCTGATGAGCTAAAAGTATATCTGATTCGGCTCTGTGAAGTTGGCGAATTATTCCCAGTTCCTTATTCATTATACAAAGTGTGAACCCGACGAACTATTACCAGTTCCTTATTCGTTATTTAAAGTGTGAACCCAGCGAACTATTCACAGTTCCTTATTCGCTACAGATTCGATATTGGAAACCTTAACAACTATTAAAAGGAGACATAATTTGCATTGCTAAACAGTAGTATTCAACGAAAGACCTTTTTTTTAAAAAAAAATGTCCGAGAGAAATAGTGAAAACTGAGATATGTACTTTCCTGAGATTACAAAGAGAAAAATATGTCTATCCTTTTCACAAATGTTCGTGCACATCGTATTGATGGAGGGGTGGTTTGGAATCGTTTATACGGTTGTTTAATGACAGCTATATCCTTTGGCGATAAAACAAGAAATGTTCAATTTCTTCCATATGCTCGTGGAATATGTTGTTTCTGTCCACGTAATTATGGAGAATGTCTACTGTTCAAAAGCAGTGCGTGTGGTTGTAGAAATGTCAATTGCTGTCCACATGGTTGTGATACATGTTAAATTTCCTTCCATATGAATTTGATGCATGTTCAATTTCTTTTCATATGATCATTAATAGTGTTCAATTGCTGTCCACATGGTTGTGATAAATGTTAAAGTTCATTCCATATGTACAAATGAAAGTAATACTTTCACCCTCGATACTTCATTTATCGTAAGTTCCGAATAAGTTGATTTTCACAAAGTTTTGAAAGAACATTCCAAATAATCACTATAAAGCAGGAACAATTTATCAAAACCATGTGGACAGCAATTGAACACTATGAATGATCATATGGACAGAAATTGAACATACTTCACAATCATATGGAATGAAATTTAACATTTATCACAGGCAAATATATATGAATAGGCATAATCAAAAGTGCACTAACATGTTCAGTGTCTTTGAGGAACTGTCTCAGTCAAGGGTTTTCTTTGCTCTTTAAAATCATACGATCTCTCTCTTCTTGGTGAGTATTGGAAGCTGATAAAATGTGTTAAATATCTTCCGACTTTTTAATTATGATTGTTAAAGGTACGTTTACATTCATTTTCAAATGTCACTAGGTTGTGCACAAGCTTCTGAAGTGTTCTTGCTGGCAGACTTCAAACTGTTGACATTTTTCATCTATGACATTTGCAGAACGCGGTCTTGTCATTATTTTTTTATTACGTTTGTTTTTGAAAAGGTAACTTATATTTATCTACAATTCCATTTTCACCAATTTCATGATGAAAATGGAGCTACCGTATTTCCTCGAATACAGTCCGGGTCTCAAATATAACTTGGGCCTCGAATAGAACCCCATTTTGTATGCGAGGAAATACGGTATATAAAAAGGGTACAAACAGAACAATGTGTTTGCAGTTTTCATTCCGTGATCCTGGAGCCAGCTGTCTGCCTGTCCTGTGGGTTCATCCACAAAACATTAAACTCGAGACCTGAAGGCGTTTAATGTTTAGGAAAGACAAGTTATTGTTAAGATCGTTTAACTGTTTTTGTTCATTAGTTTTGAGGCATAATTCAGCCCGTGAAGTTTTGTACATTTCTAACTAGCGATGGAACAAGCATGCATTTTTAATTTTTGAAAATAAAAGTTTGATTAAATTACAATGGTAGACTTACATTTGCCAATTCCCGCCATCAACTTTGTTTCAACTCCTGTGATGTATTCGAGAAAAGTTATAGATATTTTAAGTGCATTCTTTAAGACAAGCTAAATGTGGTATCAGAGTCTTTGGTATGAACGTTTAATCTGTCGTGCTTGCTGATGACACTACACTCGTAAGTGCATCCATCTCCTAATAGCCTACAGGCATCGCTAGATATTGTATTTACATACTCCTCTAAATGGCGGCTAAGATATAACTCATTTAAAAATAGCATTATCATTTTTAGCAAAAGAAAAGGCTATGATGTACACTTTCAATGCAGACTTGGTGATATCTCTTTGCCGAATCAACAGTATATGGAGGTGTGCTGTTTACAAGTAATATTTCCACAAAAACCAGAAGTGAAAAATATTGTCAGAAAAGCAAGACAGAATGTCAACTCACTTGATAAAAGATCATCATCAATATCAACTATTGCAAATTTGGGTTTATGGTCACTTATCAGTTACATCGATAAATCTAAACTTCTCTTCCTCGGGCGACTATGTAAGATCGATTGTAACAACTTTGTAAAACATATATACTCATGGTAATAATGGTTGACACCCCCAATAGGAATGAAATGTTATATAAAGAACGTAACGTGTCAGATTCGAAATTGTTTTTGGTAAACATGTTACTATTGGATGTCTTTTTGTGAATAGTGTCCTCGAGCATTTGCTATTTCTCCACTTGTACTTTAAAATACCAAAGAAAGAGGAATATAAGAAACAATATTTAAATTTATTTAAAAGAGTTCATTCCTTGTGTCTTGAGATCTTGGCATTGGTATATTGTTACAGTGTTTGAGTGTTCTCATTTTGGTTTTAATAAATAATGAAAAGTTGCATTTGAAAAACAATTCAACTGAACCCAAATATACACAAAATCTTTCATGGAGTCTCATTCGCACACAATACATACATGGCAAGTATTACATAGTTTCTTTCCTACAAAACAATACTACAGGCCAAGTCGCTCAATAATCCTCTTTCAGCTACACGGTGTTCATGTGATCTCTTATCAGTGGTAAGTCTACAATTATGTGTCTGGTGACCTACTAGGCAACCTATCTTCTTCACTACAATGGTATTCAAATGATCTATACCAGGCAAAGATGACGTTTTCATTCAATGAAAAAAACATCGGCTTGAAGCAATCCTAGTAATATTGACAATCGTAAGCGAATGTATTCTATAATTTATTCAAAATGATGAATTTATTTTTCAAATAAACTTTTCTCAAATTAGAAAAGTTCTAACTGTCATCAACATCATTTTAGTTTAGAAAAAAACACAAAATGGTACCAGCAAGCATAACCAAACTAAATGATTCAGTTATGAATGACATTTTTAAGAAATGGAGATGATGCAGTAATATCCATCAACAAGTACAATAGGACCAAATTATTACTTTATTGGTTATAAATATACAAAAGCTAAATGAAAATACACATTTAATTTGAAAAAAGACTATGTTGTAAAGGGTTCTAACGATTTGTTCTCGATTCAAATTCAATAGTACCAAACAAAAGAAACAACAGAAAAGTACCGTATACAATTTGTTCCAGGCGCACTGTGTTGAAACACACAACAACTCCCAGGGTATACACAAAGCTTGCTTTTGCTGATTGCATCAATCAGAAGTTTTGTACAGATCAATGAAATTTACCAAGTTTCTAGTATTTGGGGACACTGAACACACAGGGAGTAAACTCAAATATAATCCAAACTTGAACCAAAATAATTTCCCTGTTCAGGTTTCACCGTGGCAGGGGATAAAAAGAAACTAAAATTTACCTCAAAGATAACTCTTATTTTTCAAGACGAAGTCAATTTGGCATTGGCGTAAACAGGGACCTTATATAGAGTATATAAGGTCCCTGGCGTAAACAACCGGCAAAATCATCAAATATTAGAAAACTGGTTGTTGTTGTTGTTGTTGTTGTTGTTGTTCTATTTTGAGTTACAAGTGTTATGAAAGAGAGTAACACCTGCGAGACAGGATACAAACAAATCTGGTCATTGGTAATTAGATCGAGTTAATGGTTTTGTGAAAGGCCGTCCGATTTTCAATGGGTTTTTTGTTTTTTTATCAGGCGTTAAAGCTTCAAGACTCAACTAATTAAAAGAGGGTTTTGAACACTTTGATGGCAATGTTTAGAGACCATTGTTTACTGTCGGTGTTTCATTGAGCAGTGCTCAACTGAGAAAGGTAAGGTAGTGAAAAAAAGGAGAATCTGATTTCAGTTTGTGAGAAAACGTTTTGCAGATAGATTAAAAAAGAACTGTCATTTTACAAATATTCAAATGGATTTATGAATTTTCAAATTACAAATTAAGGAGCATGGCGCGAAGATACTTTGTTTTGATCGATTTTGCGTTGAGCTAAACTTCAAATTTATTAAATTTGTTTGCCCCAGGGTGTTCAAATCAGTGAGCTGCTATTTCGCTGAAATCCTTTAAGACTCATAGAGTACGTCATAACGGGCCTGGATTGTTGACGGTTAATAGTTCTTTCGACATTGTTTGTTTCAAATAAACAAATTTACCACTTTCAGAACCCTTCTACCACAGAGGTTATGCCGTCCGAGAGAAATAGTGAAAATTGAGATATGTACTTTCCCGAGATACAAAGGGAAAAATATGTCTATCCATTTCACAAATGTTCGTGCTCATCGGGGGTGGTTTGGAATCGTTTATACGGTTGTTTAGCGACAGCTTTATCCTTTGGCGATAAAACAAGAAATGTTCAATTTCTTCCATATGCTCGTGGAATATGTTGTTTCTGTCCACGTAATTATGGAGAATGTCTACTGTTCAAAAGCAGTGCGTGTGGTTGTAGAAATGTCAATTGCTGTCCACATGGTTGTGATACATGTTAAATTTCCTTCCATATGAATTTGATGCATGTTCAATTTCTTTTCATATGATCATTAATAGTCTGCAATTGCTGTCCACATGGTTCTGATACATGTTAAATTTCCTTCCATATGAATTTGAAGCATGTTCAATTTCTGTCCATATGATCATTAATAGTGTTCAATTGCTGTCCACATTCATTCTGTTATCAAGTTTATACCCTGGAAGTATGTACAGACACGTTTAGAGCACACTGTGTAAGCCACTTTTAAGATTTTGTCAGAGATAGATAATTTAACATGAAATGGATCCTATAGAAACAGTGCCAGAGAGGATTGAAAACACTCCTCCCTTTGCTTCAAATGAGCTGTAATCATAATGAAAATTTCTACCAATTGACATGTAAGTATACATGTTACTACTCAAATAACACCTCAGAGGCCCCGGAATCACTCACTGCATTTAATGAAATTTCAATACATTGTCTTATAAATATTCTTGGGGGATAAAATTTACCGACATGTTCGATTGTGATACATGAAAGCATACAATATGAATTATTTCTGGCACCATCAGAACAATTTCTCAAGGACTTTAAAGCAGCTGCAGTAGCTCCAAGGAAATCTAAACAATAAGGCAGCTATCATCAATAGAATCTATCCAAGGATGAAAAACAAGAATTAAGATCCAGAGTCATTTTTATTTGGACGGATGGATGGCTTCACAAACACAAATGAAAAACAAAAACAAAACTTCACGTACAACATATACATCACAGCTTTTAAGTTATATACAACATTTCTGTACAAAAGGTCTGCTGAATTACAGGTGTGCTTATGTTATTTGAGCAGACACTGCCATACATATAAAGTAACAAGCAACTATAATTTTCACTTAATTACTTTGAATTTACTTTCCTTGGTGACTGTTGAGTGTTGACATTAGTTGATGAATGAATAAGTAAGATTAAGATAAGCTCTATTTGGATGTTTTCATCTTCTTTGTGAGCTTACAGGAAATTTATATTTTTAACAGCTATTAATGAACATCAAAGAATGGGCAATATCACGCAGAGGTCTTCATATGAGGAAATATTTGCTGTAACCAAGGGAAACCAGATATAATAAGGACAGGCTGTGAGTTTGGGGCATTCCACAGTAAAAAAAAAAAAAAATTTGAAGTTCTGTTGTTCAATGGTAACTATTGCATTTGGTCTTTTGTCCATTTCCTGCTTACATGCCCCCCTTGGTTGTCAGGGCACTGACAGGTGTCACAGGGCATTCATAGGGTAAAGTGCATTCTCAGGTGACCGCAGATCTCAAGGTTATGTGCTCTTTAAAATTTCAGATACGTACCAATCGCTTTCATCTATTAATCATTATACTCAACTTGCATGAGTGCTTCACATCAATATCATATAGATATATGATATATGATCATAAGATCATCATGATGTCATCTTTGTTTATAAATCCATCAAGAATGTTCTCTTTTGACAAGACATATCAAAATTGTAGCTTGCAGTTGAGTATGGGATGAAATTGTATTACAAGATTCCATGTGATTGTACATGCTATGTGACGACGTTTGTTTCACTGACGGGCATACTGATGACACCAGTGATGATTGGAATACTTCGACCCTGCTTGAGGACATACACCTGCAAAACAACAAAGGTCACTTGTATATATATATATACAACTTTATATTGACAACTTTGGTAACTTGAGATAAAACTATTCTGCTGCAGTTCAAATGTTCAAACATGATGAGTATATTCTACTTTTTCTAAGAGTATAAGAAAAATATAGTGCCATTGGCTCCTTAGGTCATCAGACATGGCATGATTTGTTGTCTATGGTTGAAGATTGACATACAGTCGTGAAGCGAAATGCAAGGCAGGGCAAGGCCAGGACATGGGGGTCACACGAGGTGAAGTAAATACAGGGCAAATAGGTTTATACATCAATAATCCTAAAAGAAATCAGCAAGGATTAGAATAGATCATGGCCACACTCTTATTTTTGGGGGAAATGATAACAGAATTTTGGAATTCTAAACTTCTAAAGGAGAATTCCATAGCAACTTTGAGGGAGGAGACCCTAAAATCGCTAAACTTTGAGATTTTTAACATTGATAGTTTCTGGAAAGAATTCTAATCTGCCAGGCTCATAATTGAAGAGCTGTCAAGACTAAACAAACTTCAGTCTCCATATGCCCATTGTCATTTTAAGGTTAAACAGATAATGCTTGCAATGCCCATATTTGAGGGGTTCAGGACCAAATATACACATTTTGATAAAAAAAACCATAATTTTAGGTGTCAAAAATGTGACAAGAAAATGGACACCAGACGTCACTGAACAATGGCAGATGGGGAACTGCCTATGTCATAAACCCCTCTGGTCGTATAGGCCTGATGAGCTAACTATCCCAAAGCTGCAAGGATAATTTATTCACCAAGAACCAGAAGTTTCTTTTTAATGGAATAAATGAAGTACTCAACTAGTACATTAAGAGACAAATCTTACCTTCACATTGTCGGACACTCCCTTGTCTGTCAGACAGTCTATAAAAGTGTCAAACGAGTAGTTGAGACCCGGAACCAGCATTGGAACCTGCAGCAAATATGATAACGTCTTGCAATTGTTTTCTTTTACCGAAAGTGATCCCCTTCATAAATATATATATATATACATATTTATCATCCAAAACTGTGTTCCACAGGAGATATCGCTTGTGTGAGATCAAGCAATATCTCCTAGGAGATATCTTTTTGGCAGTAGATTTTGCACAATGCCCTGTCGCCGTCATCCTCGATAATCCAGCGCTATTGTTCCGATAAATCTACACACAAGCGCTGGAAAACAGTGAGGGTATTTATCCTTCACCTAGTTACCTCCCTTCGCAATGACTCAGCGAAACGCTTGCTTTCTAACAACCAATGAGATCACTTGAAATCAAGGGTGAAATAACAAGCACTCTCGTGTCGGGATCTTGGCTTTCGCAGATGATTGGGAACGCCTGGTAGCACAGGGATTTTAATCATTTACCTCCACCCGTTTTGATAGACATGAATACACCCTTCTTCTCGTACAGACTTCTTAAAACTTTCTTTTGAGTTTCTGTCAGGTTTTCTACGCTGAATTTGTTACAAACTTTATCGTAATCGAGTGAGTCGGCCGCCGCCATGTTTGTTTCTATAAACAACGGTAGTGATACGTTTTGATTGGTCGAGTTGTTTACGCAGATAAACGCGTTTCGTTTCTAATTGGATAACATGGACCCAAGAGGAGGTAACTAGGTTAGGGATAAATACCCTCACTGTTTTCCAGCGCTTGTGTGTAGATTTATCGGAACAATAGCGCTGGATTATCGAGGATGTGTCGCCGTCAGCTATATGACATCACAATGCTTTTACATCATCGAGTAATGACGTCACAATGCTATGACGTCATAAACATGATGACGTCACAATGCTATGACCTCACCGCACTGGAAGTAAAATGGCAGTGATGTGCTCAGAGATGTACACTATTTTCACTTAAACGTAATAAGATTGATTTTGGATGATAAATAGAATCTCACCCTCGTGTCTTCTGATATCAAATATATCAACACTCGTTGATAAAAGTAAAAATATCCTCGGCAAGCCTCGGATATTTGTAACTTTTATCAACTCGTGTTGATATATTTGATATCAGAAGACACTTGGGTGAGATTCTCTATAGACCGGTATTTCCATCACTTGATATTCAAGCTTTGCTGTAATTCCTTTACTGTTCTGTGCTAGTGTAGTGGCGCACTGCAATTGAACTCAACAGGGTATTCTGCTTTCAGAATGCTTGAGTTATGCTTAGCAGGGAAAGTTGAAGGGTGCGGGGGGTGGGTTGATTGTGCAGGGTTACTGTTGTTTTTAGGTTGTTAAATGTGAAAGATTGGGTGCTACCCTTCATATGTGAATCTACAGTACCAGATAAAACATGCCTCAATTCACTCCATTTTGTCATCATTGCCTATAAACATTAAAATGTTATCTAATTCTGAAGTTCTAAATCTATAATTCAGGAAACTGAACTTCCTATTGTAACGAGAACAAAAACATAAAATGACTGTAAAGTTCTGTAATCTATTGTGAAGGCCACTCTTGTGGGAGTAAACCCCTGCTACTCCTAGTCTCCGCTCCATGAACGAGGAGTTATTGATTAAACATCCCGCAGCAATTGACTTCAATTTATCAAAATGTTACCACCTCTCGTCAACATTTCACGTTTTTCATAGTGTTGACAACGCAAAACCTATCAGAACAAATTATCTGCATGCGATGCTCCGTAATTTGTCATTTAAATGACCCAAAAAAATCGCAAGAACACTAATTTATGCTTTTAAGAGAACAGGCAGAACACTCTAACAAGAAAACATTGAATTCTTCATTTACTGCAAAATAGATAGATCTTTTTCCACATCTCTCCTTATCACTTCAGCTGTTTGATTGATACGTGTCAAACCATTCTCGGGAGTCAATTTACAGGAATCAAATCTCATTCAACAAGGGATTTATCCAGGATAAGCCAAGGACCAAAGATTCCAGAAATGGGTTAAGATGATAATGTTCAAATCAATAAATCCATGGCCAAGAGATAGATTTCAGAAAATAATTTGTTAAAAGTAGGCTGAGCTCTTAACATTTTACAGCAAATGACAACAAAATTGACTCTATTTTGGTATAGGTTTTGAGGAAGTAATTGGATCTCATCATAGCCAATCATGTCTCATTTTATCCCAGACTGAGAAGGTGATTTTGTTGAGACTTTGGTCAGAGAATTTGCATGTCCATATTACATATTGCCAACCTAAGCTAAAACTTCAAAACACCGAAAAATAGAAATACATACATTTTTAATGACACAAAAGTTAAATATCTTCTAGCAAAGTATATTATCAATATCTTCTAGCAAAGTATATTACCAAGCTTCATGTTGAATAAGTGTAAATGAACAATGTTGTCACTTGTAACTTTGTAAGATTAGATTAAAGCCCTGTTTATACGGGGAGCATTTGCATATGAGTAAATCATTACACATATGCGAATTTGCTCGCATGAAAAAAATTCGCTGTATGGACGCATTTACACATATGTTTATTTTACTACAGTAAGCAAATTGTTCACTACTGTAAGCAATTTTGCACCTAGTCAGGGGCAAATGTTTACTACCGTGAGTAAATATGGTATTTAAAGGTTATATGGTAAGTGAAGTGCGTCATATACAGACATAGTGACTTCATACAGGTGGAGAAAATATACGAGAACATTAGAAACTCTTAGAAACCTATCAGGGATTGTGTCTATTGTTTCTTAGGTATCTTGTTTTCTCATAATAACCCCTCATTATTATCTCAGTCGTTTTTTGTTCCGATAATAACACTGAATGAGGTTTCTATTGTGAAAGTAAGTAAGTAAGACTTTAAATGAGACGAAGAAGTATTTGCCGGACCATCAAACCATTTTTTCACAACTCTATTCACAACAATTAGTATCGAAAAGTACCGTAATTCTTCCATTATTTCGAGCCTCAAATTTTCCAAATATTTTAACGAAAACTTCACGGTCGAAATTATCACCACTCACCTTCCTTTGTGTGTCATCTTTGTCGAAATTTTAGATTTTCATATAAATGTTTAAAACCAATTTGAAAAAGAATGTTACACACTTCGTAAATATTAGTTACTAAAACCTTTTAATTATGTTTGTATATGGTAATTATATTTATATAATGCACTAATACACCGTTTTTGTTTTTCAGGAGACAAGTTACGATCGGCGAGCCATGATTCGCAATTTATTGTTTCTGTGAAATTTGAATGGCATTTGGGTTTTAAATTTTGTACCATGAATTAAAACAATAATAATCTGGAGTTGAAATGTTATGTTCTTACAATTGACAAAATAAATCTGGTGTCTGTTACTATAAAAGTCAAGTTAGGAAGCATATTTTCTGTCAACTTTTTCTGAAACGTCAATGTGACGATCAAGTAGAATATATCAACCAGCTTGGTTTGCAAGAACTTATAAACATAAACAATGACAGCTGAATAATTCTATTACTTTTGAAAGGCTTTTATTTATGCAAACTAATTATCCTTTATATTTTGAAACATATACCTCAACATAAACGATTCTGATTATCTACGACAGTGGACTAAAATCAATTACCAGTAACCTCTTCAGTTGTCTCTCTGGGTGATTGGTTGAGTCTATTTGTATGTAGGGATTAACAAGTCACAAAACTTTGAAACAATTTATTATACATGTGTATAAAAGAAGTTGTTATCCAGAAAATCTTCCTGTTCTTGATTTATTATACATTCAAATTTTTAAAACTGAAATATATTTGTAAGTATGAGCTAACATCTGTCATAATATTCCAACCGTAATTAATCATTTGATAAGTAAATTGACTTACCAAAATGGAAATGCAAAACAATATCCCCAGTGAGTCATCCCTACTCAATAATAGACAATTCCAGTGATTCCACTGCAGACTTTAAGGAACTAGGTCAATTGACTGTTTCAAGTCTCCCCAGCTAACATCCAGCTGTTATAAAACTTGTCATTAGTCATGTGACTGTTTCAAGTCTCCCCAGCAAACATCCAGCTGTTATAAGCCTTATCATTGGTTAACTTTGGGAGTTCCCTTATCTTAGCCAATCAGAAAATTCAATACAAACTCAATTCATAGTGTAGCATTACTGTGTTGACAGTCTAAGTGATATATATTTATAGCCTCACACGGAAGTGATTGCTGCCTTTTCATATATGAAAAATAGAGCCATGGGCTCTGTAGCTCATCAGAGTTTATTTTGTTTGATGATGAAGACAGAAATATGTTGTCTCAATATAATGCACAATCCCTAACCCTGACAAATCTTAGTCTTGAAATTGAGAGAGAGCACTCAGCAAGGTCAACACACAGGAGATTATGCAATATTCTGACCCCTTGGCTCTGGTTACAAGCCAGCTGTGTTTTTTGTGTTTTACCGCCAAATTATGTAATAGACTCTTGCTTGCACTAAACACTGGCAGCACTGATCTAACTGTATAAGGCTTAAAGAGAACAGGCAATGTGATGAATCTCATGGTACATAGTACAATTTTGAATCACCTTGGCTAAACAATCTCGGTTCTAAGCCTTGTCATCCAAACATCTAAACATTCTGAACAAAATATTCCTTCTAGTTTGTTCTGGATGAAAACAGGATTTTAGGTAATGGCCTACGGGGCTCTTATTTGGGGCCACTGGGTCACCAAATCTACAATTTAGAATCTCCATTGGCTAAAGACTCTTTACACAACATGACAACCTTCTAGGTCTTTTCGTTCTGGAGAAGAAGATGAAAATAATCTTATCTTATCATTTCATCACCAGTCATATGCAGTTCACATATCTCATGTAAAATAAAAGAATTCTTAACTCCTCTTCAATTTAGTCCTTTATGCCTTGTCACAATTTTCAGTTCATAGGCTATTCAATAGTTCTCATTTCACATTGATTACATCAATTTGACAAACATGTCCACAATGTAGATTGTTATCTAAAGTAGACATACATTTCAAATAAAGTGGCTGAAGTGTCATAAAATATCAGTTCAAAATTCATTTTCAAAGGGTTTTTTTAGGCTGTGGCCCATATTTGGGGTCACAGGGTCACCAAATTTACAAGTTAGAATCCCCATTTGCTAAAGAGTTTGCATACAATATTACATCCTTCTAGGTCTTTTTGTTCCGGAGAAAAAGATGAAAACAGGATTTTAGGTAATGGCCTGTGAGGCCCTTATTTGGGGTCACAGGGTTACCAAATCTACAATTTAGAATCTTCATTGGCTAAAGACTCATTACACAACATGACAACCTTCTAGGTCTTTTCGTTCTGGAGAAGAAGATGAAAATAATCTTATCTTATCATTTCATCACCAGTCATATGCAGTTCACATATCTCATGTAAAATAAAAGAATTCTTAACTCCTCTTCAATTTAGTCCTTTATGCCTTGTCACAATTTTCAGTTCATAGGCTATTCAATAGTTCTCATTTCACATTGATTACATCAATTTGACAAACATGTCCACAATGTAGATTGTTATCTAAAGTAGACATACATTTCAAATAAAGTGGCTGAAGTGTCATAAAATATCAGTTCAAAATTCATTTTCAAAGGGTTTTTTTAGGCTGTGGCCCATATTTGGGGTCACAGGGTCACCAAATTTACAAGTTAGAATCCCCATTTGCTAAAGAGTTTGCATACAATATTACAGCCTTCTAGGTCTTTTTGTTCCGGAGAAAAAGATGAAAACAGGATTTTAGGTAATGGCCTGTGAGGCCCTTATTTGGGGTCACAGGGTTACCAAATCTACAATTTAGAATCTTCATTGGCTAAAGACTCATTACACAACATGACAACCTTCTAGGTCTTTTCGTTCTGGAGAAGAAGATGAAAATAATCTTATCTTATCATTTCATCACCAGTCATATGCAGTTCACATATCTCATGTAAAATAAAAGAATTCTTAACTCCTCTTCAATTTAGTCCTTTATGCCTTGTCACAATTTTCAGTTCATAGGCTATTCAATAGTTCTCATTTCACATTGATTACATCAATTTGACAAACATGTCCACAATGTAGATTGTTATCTAAAGTCGACATACATTTCAAATAAAGTGGCTGAAGTGTCATAAAATATCAGTTCAAAATTCATTTTCAAAGGTTTTTTTTAGGCTGTGGCCCATATTTGGGGTCATAGGGTCACCAAATTTACAAGTTTGAATCCCCATTGGCTAAAGAGTTTGCATACAATATTACAGCCTTCTAGATCTTTTTGTTCCGGAGAAAAAGATGAAAACAGGATTTTAGGTAATGGCCTGTGAGGCCCTTATTTGGGGCCACAGGGTCACCAAATCTACAATTTAGAATCTTCATTGGCTAAAGACTCATTACACAACATGACAACCTTCTAGGTCTTTTCGTTCTGGAGAAGAAGATGAAAATAATCTTATCTTATCATTTCATCACCAGTCATATGCAGTTCACATATCTCATGTAAAATAAAAGAATTCTTAACTCCTCTTCAATTTAGTCCTTTATGCCTTGTCACAATTTTCAGTTCATAGGCTATTCAATAGTTCTCATTTCACATTGATTACATCAATTTGACAAACATGTCCACAATGTAGATTGTTATCTAAAGTCGACATACATTTCAAATAAAGTGGTTGAAGTGTCATAAAATATCAGTTCAAAATTCATTTTCAAAGGTTTTTTCTAGGCTGTGGCCCATATTTGGGGTCACAGGGTCACCAAATTTACAAGTTTGAATCCCCATTGGCTAAAGAGTTTGCATACAATATTACAGCCTGCTAGATCTTTTTGTTCCGGAGAAAAAGATGAAAACAAGATTTTAGGTAATGGCCTGTGAGGCCCTTATTTGGGGTCACAGGGTCACCAAATCTACAATTTAGAATCTCCATTAGCTAAAGACTCTTTACACAACATGACAACCTTCTAGGTCTTTTCGTTCTGGAGAAAAAGATAAAATAATCTTATCTTATCATTTCATCACCAGTCATATGCAGTTCACATATCTCATGTAAAATAAAAGAATTCTTAACTCCTCTTCAATTTAGTCCTTTATGACTTGTCACAATTTTCATTTCATAGGCTATTCAACAGTTCTCATTTCACATTGATTACATCAATTTGACAAACATGTCCACAATGTAAATTGTTCTTTCAAGTCGACATACATATCAAATAAAGTGAAAGAAGTGCACATAAAATATCAGTTCAAAATTCAATTTCGACAGGTTTTTTTGGCTGTGGCCCATATTTGGGGTGTCAGGGTCACCAAATTTACAAGTTAGAATCCCCATTTGCTAAAGAGTTTGCATACAATATTACAGCCTTCTAGGTCTTTTTGTTCCGGAGAAAAAGATGAAAACAGGATTTTAGGTAATGGCCTGTGAGGCCCTTATTTGGGGTCACAGGGTCACCAAATCTACAATTTAGAATCCCCATTGGCCAAGGAGTCTGTACATATAATTTCAGCTCTCTGGAGTCATTGGTTCTGGAGAAGAAGATGAAAATAGCTTTATAGCTTATGACCCCTGTGGCCCTTATTTGGGGTCACATGGTCACCAAATCTACAATTTAGAATCCCCATTGGCCAAGGAGTCTGTACATAAAATTTCAGCTCTCTGGAGTCATTGGTTCTGGAGAAGAAGATGAAA
Source organism: Gibbula magus (assembly GCA_936450465.1). Taxonomy (NCBI): domain Eukaryota; kingdom Metazoa; phylum Mollusca; class Gastropoda; order Trochida; family Trochidae; genus Gibbula; species Gibbula magus. The sequence goes on from OW388291.1 coordinate 41,769,109, forward strand.
ATAGCTTTTAAGGTTATGACCCCTGGGGCCCTTATTTGGGGTCACAGGGTCACCAAATCTACAATTTAGAATCCCCATTGGCCAAGGAGTCTGTACATAACATTTCAGCTCTCTAGAGTTATTGGTTCTAGAGAAAAAGTCGAAAAAGTGAAAAGTTTACGGACGGACGGACGGACAGACGGACGGACGGACGGACGGACGGACGGACGGTACGACGGACGCCATCCCATGCCATAAGCCCATCGGGCCTTTCAGGCCTGATGAGCTAAAAATGAAATCATTGATAAAGGATAATATGATAAGATGTAACATCATTCTTGGTAAAGGTATGTCATAAGTACAGTTAAGTGAATAAATTGAGAAGTGTGAAAATAAAGCATTTATCGATACAAGACAAGCGTGATCAACTTTTCCCAAAATTGTTGTAATAAAAAATACGCGCTTTACGCATATCAATCTTACTGAAAACAAATCACAAGATGATTGTATATCGTGACTGAAAATAAATTATTTTTCAAAATTTGGAATGTGGTCGAACTTTTGATTTCAATACTGAACTTCTGGCACACTGTCTTAATTTTGAAAGGTATTTTAAAATAAGGCTGTCAGATGATCTTACGTGGGCGAACTTATAGAGGGGGCGAAATTAAGGAAGAATTACGGTATATAAAGATAACTTTTTCAGAGTGAAGATGGTGGGAATCGAAATTTCGACACGATTCGATACACAAGACTCTCTACTTCCACACTACCGAGGAAGCCGAAAGCCAGTGTGGATTTCCTCTATTTATAAACATACTTTCTTTGCCTCTATATAACGCTAGTCCGGGAGACATACTCTTTATAACACAGGATTTGGGAATAAAAATAGAGCCACTGGCTCTGAAGCTCATCAGGAATCATGTTATTAATTATCCCTAAGGAAAAGGTTAAGATATCACATAATAAGTCATTGCTCAGTCATCAAATTTATTATCAAAATTGGTTACACATTAATCCATATACATTATAAATAATGTAGACCGTTGCAGTTTATTGTTTTACTTCCTATTTTTATCCTGGAATTATCAACATTTATTACATAATGAAAAGGAGCCCCTATTTGTTTCTAAAAATCCTGTTTCTCATAGGCTCATTGTTTCATAGGATCCTTTTCAATATTTAATTATTAAATTCTATTGAGCATCTGAGTGTAAGACTAAATCAGTAACACAGCAGAGAAGTAACCTGAAACCTCCGTGTATTAGCTAGCTGCTGTTTGCATCTCTGCCAGGGAGGGGTCACTCCCCAGGTCGACGCCTCCAATTATGCAACATGCAGACCCTGGACTCACAACCAGTAAATTATATATTTTAAATTTTGTTTTCCCCATCTTTATTTATTTTTCTTTATTGGAAAAGAAGATGTGGTATCACAAACTCATGTAGCTAGTTTTAATACCTGGTAGTCTTATCTTACTTCATCACCAGTCATATTTAGTTCACATATCTAATGTAAAATAAAACATTTGTTAACCCTTTTTAAATTTTTTCCTATGCATCCTGTCACAATATTCAGGTCACAGGCTATTCAATAGTTCTTATTTCACATTGATTACATCAAACATGTCGATAATGTAGTATTACTCTTAAGCTGACATATGAAGTGCACATAAAATCTCATTATCTTCACAGTTCATTAACACAGCTGTTTTAAGTGATTACCCCTGTGATCCATATTTGGGGTCACAAGATCACCAAATCTACAATTTAGAATCCCCATTGGCCAAAGAGTCTGTACATAACATTTCAGCTTTCTAGAGCTTTTGGGACTGGAGAAAAAGATGAAAAATGATTTTTAGGTTGTGACCCCTGTGGCCCTTATTTGGGGTCACAGGATTACTAAATCTACAATTTAGAATTCCCATCAGTCAAGGAGTCTGTACATAAAATTTCAGCTCTCTAGAGTCATTGGTTCTGGAGAAGAAGATGAAAATAGCTTTTAAGGCTATGACCCCTGGGGCCCTTATTTGGGGTCACAGGGTCACCAAATCTACAATTTAGAAACCCCATTGGACAAGGAGTCTGTACATAAAATTTCAGCTCTCTAGAGTCATTGGTTCTGGAGAAGAAGTCGAAAAAGTGAAAAGTTTACGGACGGACGGATGGACGGACGACATCCCATGCCATAAGCATTCAGGCCTGATGAGCTAAAAATGATAAATTTTGACATTTGATAATTTTTACTTTATTTAGGTTAGATAAAACACTGAAAACCCTCGTTAAGAAAGCTTCGGGAAAGTAAGACCTCAAGCTTCGCTTTCAGTCTTACTTCCCACTCACCTTTCTTACCTCTGGCTTTACAATCATAAGCATAACCTCTGTATCGTGTTTTATCCTACACGTAATATTGTTTTTCAAATTCTCTATTCTCCTGCACGCGATGACCTTTGAAATCCATCTGGCTATACGATTTTCATTATAATTGGGGCGATATAGTCAAACCAATGTTGACAGATATAAATTAATGTCATTTATTTAGTTTACATCTAATAAATATTAATTGGCATGTTTTAAGAATTCTTTATTCATATATTTAAATAGTTGGAAGCTTATTCTCTTAGGCAGAAATTAAACATGTATGAACGCATAGTAAATTTACTTTTACTCACATGTGTATATTACTACCATAAGCAATATTGCATATGTGCAAAGTTCGCTGTATATTAACAGGGCATAAGATTCACAATTCCTTTGATTATAAACTTTCAGAGAAATAAATAAGATTAATTTTGGATTCAATTGTTTAAAACTTCAACCATTCACCAGAAAAATGTTTCTGTGATGTCTCCAGAGTCACAAATCTTTTGCCGGATAAAATATAAATATCATGGGAATTCTGACTGGCTTTCACAAAACTTTCAATTAGACACATTCATAAATGAACAAATTTCTTTGTACCACGTCTCATTGTCTCCTGGGTGTTTTCATCCCACTAGCAATCTAATTAGAACTATTCTTTTAAAGCTTTTCTGACAACATCTTTTCTGAAATTTTATGTCACTTTCTTCACAAGTTAATTGAATTATTGGAGTTGTGGAAAGACAGAGACAGAAATTTGTTTTAAAAAAGGTTTCACTTTTAAAAACATTTTTTATTCTTTTTGTACTTCTGTAAATTATATGGGCTTTTCCCCTTGGACCTGACAACCCTGGACCGAGATATTGATTTTGTTTTTAACTGTTTTATAGCCAGACACCAGTCAGGGCCACACACCTTGAGATGAGTCAAGATTCAACAGATCTACAGTTGACAACAAGATGTAACATCTTTGATAGGCATTCTAGTTGAGATGATGATGAATGAAAAACTATTTTATGGATGAACTACTTCTTTATTCTTAAGAATAAAAATAAAGAAGTTACACATCCATAAACTAATTCTTAATTCTTCAACAAGGTGTGTTTGTCAAACACAGACGCCCCCAGATATAACGGTAACGATAGTTTTTATTAAAATATCAAAGTTTTTCTCAAGGTAAAAAGTTATCAAAACTTAAAGACACTCTTAAATAAAAAATTTTAAAGTTCTGTGCACCATGGCTAAGGTCACAGTAAAGGTCAAGGTAAAGGTCAATAAGAGTTAAAGGTTAGATGAAATGACATATGGTCACTTTCGGATTCGTTGAAAAGGGGTTTCAATTTGACAATTGCTAGATTTTAAATTTTTGAAATCGACCCATAAATAACTTATATACGGCTTTTTTTTAAAAGTGCCCAATTAAGCCCCGGCGACCAGAATGAAAATGGGCGGGGGTGGTCACTGAAGCGTATCGGGCTGTGACGTACGTGAAGGAGCCTCTACATGGCCGCTAATCATAATTTAACGCGTTTTCCCCACTTTTAAACTGCTCATATAAGACAGAAAACTTCATCAAAACAACCCAAATTTTCGATAAACGGATTACTAAACTATTCAACTAGCGATTTTATATGGTTACAACAACCGGGGCGTGCTTTATTAGAGTGCATTCTGCGCTTTTGTATAGTATGTTTGTACCAATTAATCGCGGAACTAGAAGGGAAGGTATGACAGTTCAAGTGACACTGATTATCGCGGGAATCGGGTGAACAGAGATTAAGTAGCATCAATTGATCAAAGTATGTTGAATAATCGGCATGTTAATTTTGTTTTGTATGTATTAATAAATAAATATATATGGTAGGTATAACTTCATATACACTGAACGATTGACTGTTCAAACAAGCGAGACAACGTTGCAGATTTATAAATAACATTTTGTATTTGATATAAAAGATTACTGTATTTTAAGTTTGTCAATTAAAATATTCTATATATGATGTAACGGAATGCAAACCATTTTCACTTCACTTTCATGAATAAATAAATGAACTGTTTTGGTCAACAAGCTCAATGAAATTTACATGAAGATTGCTCTATTGTGCACGCTAAACATATACACAGATTGATATAGACAACGAACATTATCGAATAAAAGAATTATGTTACCAGAAGCCTTTTAATGAACATATCGTTAATGAAAACGAAATAGTTTAATTAATAGTCTGATAGCTTTTATGTGTCACTTCTGCACATCAACACACAATTCTCAGTTTAGCGGACCATATAGATGTTTCTTCCAGATCAAAGGGGAGAGGTGTTGTTACAGCACATTAGTTTACGCAATTAAGAAGCTGAGTATGTGAGAAGGAAGGAGTGTAATTATGTTTGTACAGATAACAAGTTTACTGGACCGACTTAATTATATAACACAAGTCGGTGACCAGCATGTCATGTTTATTGCCAACGTCCTGTCTTGGTGACACACAATACACTTAACGCGACATTCAGTCTAGAAATTTCAGCCAATGAACATATCTCTATCAAGTTATCCAATAAAAACTCTTGTTTAAATCTAATGTACCAATGAAATTATTTTTAGTGTAAAATCATCATAACTATTTGGTTTTCTATCTTGCCATTTGCGAAAAGACTTTTGCTGAAAGAGGGTTATTATTTGACCATCTTCTGTTTCCAAGTACTGTCATTGATGGAATTATAGGTTAACATTTTGTGTCTAATGTGCATTTGGATATTCATATTGTCCTTTTGGATACGGTTATAAGGTAAGTTTCTTACATTAATTGACACTCTTGATGAATTGTCAATTTAATACGATGTTTATTTGATTATATTTGATTAACCACACATTTTATTGAAACCATTATCTTATAAACTATGAAATTCTGAATGTTTTAATGTGTAATAAGTGATAACTAAATCGTAAAAGGTAACATTGGGATGCGATGTTTTCGTAGGTGGATTCGTAGACGTATTATTCTTTTGATGTTTTAAAATATGTGGTGAGTTATTTTGATTTTTGTAATGTACAGTTAGTAAATTAGGTTGTCGGTTGATTAACGATGTTTAAAAACAGGATGTTGTGAAGTGCTTTTATTGTCGATGGCTCACAATAGGGTCTACTTCGCCGGCGTGCTTATCTCACGTTTGTTTTTTTATTTTAAACACAAACAATCTCTAACAAAAAATAACAACAACACCGACTATCTGATTTCGTTGTCTAAACTGTACTTCGTTCATATTATCATATCTTGGTTTCATTTTGTCATCTTATATATCATTAGCATTGATTTATCCTATGTCTACGAACGTCTATGAATCCACCGTCTCTCACTAGTTATACCAATTATATTTGATTTGATATATATAACGATATTTTGGTGCATTTGTAAAGTGAAACTTGATAACTAACATTACTCGAACAGATTACACAGCAGAACAGCGATGTGGCATCATTGCAAAGCGTAGATATAACAGATTAACTGACCGATTCCCCAGTGTTTGCCATTGTAAATAGTAAGCGAATGTTTACACCCCGTCCCTTCACGTACGTCACTTCCGGTATCTTCCAACTCTCTAAGCCCCGCCCCATTTTTGGTTTGTTGGTCACGGGTGAAAAGCAGACGATGTTTTTGGGTGTTTTTAAGCCGCTCTAGTTTAATATAGGAACAACATATGGATTTATTTTTGGTTTCTTTTTGCACAAAATAGTCTGATGAACCAATTGCAGTTAAGAATTCAATAGAAAATAATTCATTTCAGCCTTCCTTTAATACTATCAATCCATTTACAAGCCAATGAAATACCCTGTGTGAGCTTGAGATTTTACTCCAAGGTCATGAACTTCCCCTGGTTCTTAAGTTCAGGTGAAAACACTTTGTTGCTTTGAAAAATACTGAATCTTTTAACTCTTATGCAGTAACACATGGATGAGAAGAGTTATCTGACCTTGATGTGAGTTTTCCTGAAGTTATATAGTTTGTCGTCGAAGTCGAAGGAGATGAAGAGATTGGATGACGCCTGACTGAGAGAGGTGTTCTGTAGGTTGACCGTCAGCTTGAAGGTTGGTCCAATACCCTGTACCTGGCAACATGGAAAGAACACATTTGAAATTTAGTATTACCATCATTTCCTAATCCATGATTATGACATCACTCTATTGTGTTAACAGTTGATTGTTTTAATGAATCCACTGCTCATTCACTGTTCCATTAAAGAAGAATGTCAGGTGTTAAAGTTTTCAATAATGAAATGCTTATCCCTTGAAATGAATAGAGGTTATCATGTGAGTGTGTTTTGGGATGGTCAATAACCTGCATTAGGAATAAACATTGTATTTTGCAAGCCTTAATTGGCAAGCTAAATACATATTGTTTATATCTAATATCTATATCCAAAAACGAACTAGCATGATAACTTCTTTATCATACAACATCATTCTTCTGCCCAGGTCCGATGAGATCAAAGTTTACCCGAGGTATATGGCTTGTCTATGCATAAATGTGTTTCTCACCTGTGCAGAGAGTTTGATTGGTTCAGTTGGGTCTGACGAGATAGGGTTCATGCTGGTTTCCAGAGCCTTCAAATACTGTCGAGATGCATTCAGTCGCAGCAGGTATAAGTCTCGCTGAAACGTCCGATGCATGGCTGCAAATTACACAAGGCATGGCTTTTAGAAACAGATGATGATTTCTGGTTCATCATTGCTTACAAGAATTAGTTGCAACACCATTGTGGCTATGTGTCCTGGTGAATCCTGTAAACTGGAACTGCTGGGTTGTGAGAAATATGTCATGCATAAAAACATAAAATAGAATATGACATATAAAAACAAGTAAAGTCAAACCATGTTATTTCAAGCTCAGATAGTTCAAAAATGTCAAATCGACCTCTGAGCCCCAACAGTAATATATATATGGTGTGTATTTATGCATGCTTATGTCAAAGTCAAGAATCAAAGATATACTCCTAACTCTTACTTATACCTCAGACCATACAGATAATTCATATGCGTTATCTCGAACTAAGTTGCAACAGATCACAGAACACAGAAAATCACTCACAAAGGGACTGGCGAGATAAGCTTGGTAGTTGATAAGCTGATTAGTGGGCTATTCATAAAACAATTCCCATCAACTCAATGATTGAGTGGTTTATTAGTTTACATTGCCACAATGTTTTAGTATGTTTCACATCAAAACTTTAAGTAACAGGACTTACACAAATGGTATACTTATGAATAGCAAGGTTTGTAGGTGTTAACATCTTCATTTTAAGTACCATGAATTTTGGCATGAAATAATTTGACATATTAGATGTTTTCACTTGTATTGTTTTCTCTATCAACATTAAGACTGACATATGAATTCATGTTTGTATTAGGGATAACAACATCAAGGACATTAATGAAGAGTTTAAAGGGAAATCCACATGTGACATTTGCTCAGAAAGTATCCAGCAAGATGAGAGAGAATCATTCACCGAGATCAATGGACAGTTTATCTGTCATGGACAACAACTGCTCTTTGTGGTAGGGTAAAAATAGACAAGTAATCTGCCTCGCGTCATACTTGAGATGAGGATTAAAGGGAGATGGACAGTGGCTGGAAGTGCAGGACTACTTTCAACATTACAAACAATACATGGACACTGACTGACACGATGGAGGCATAAAGTCAGGTCAAACATCACACTATAAAGCAATGTTACTGGATAATCAAGGACAGTTTCAAATTCAAGTTTGCTGACCAAATATCAAAATTGAAAATGAATATGAAATAATACAGCTATTCCCTATAACCTTAATAATTTGTTTATAAATTAAATTCCAGAAGACAAGTTTACAAACTTCACTGATTTAATAATCTAATTTTAGGTATGAAAAATATTTGAAAACCTTTATTGCTCAAAACATCAAATATATATAGGTTAAAATTTGTAGAATAATATTTACAAAATTCAACGAAAATTCATTAATCTACACCAAATTTTACACTTTGATATTGCAGAAATGACAGTTCAAAAGAAACTGCAGCAACGGATGAGAAGAATGGGATACATGTATAAAGGTCAGCAAACCCCGTAAGAAGAGAGATCACCAAGCAAGCTTATAGGTTGTACTGACATTTACAAAGACACGTTTATATCACAATGGATCCACTCTTTCCACTTCTATTTTGGTTTGTATTCAAATATAATGAATGGGAATTCTAACACAACCAAAACACGTTATTGTCACGAAGGTGACATAATCCCCAGTGGCAAATGAACATTTCAAATTAAAGATAAACAAAGTAGAGGTCGTAGTTTGTCGTAAGAAATTAGATGTCAACAGAAACATAATACAGTTTAATTATCCAGATATTGTTTACTGTGGTTGTTGAAATGCAAAAATATTTGAAAACTCAATGTGAACCAACTTCCCAATGCAAGACTCTTGCCAGTATTCATTACTGGCTAATTTAATTCTTGCAGCATTTCCCTCACTTTTCAGTGCTAAAAAATTTCCAATTACTGCAAGGCTTGAATCAGCCAGTAACAGAGACTGGCAAGAGTAATACCTTGCATTGGGATGTTGACTGTGAACCTGATATTACAATGCAAAGGTCATGCTGACAGATTTTGGTGCTAAAAAATGACAAGCTTTATCGTGTCCTTGAAAATATTGTCATGGTAACCAAAATCTGCTGTGCACTGCAGTTTCCTTTGTGTTAAGGAAGATCATCTAGTAAATCTCTCCTCAGATATTGTCCTGACAAGATTTATAGGATTTATTTTCTTTGCTGAATAAAATTCTAATTTTCACTGTGACCTTCATAATAATGTCAAGGTAAAACAAAATCGACTGGGTCTGGCATCTTCCCTGGAAGAAAATTGTGAGAGATTGAACAAAGTCCAGTGAATGGTTCTTAAAAGATGCTCCACATGCTGAAAAATTCAAAATTTCTGTGACCTTGAGAATAATCAAGGTCACCAAAAATCCAATCAGTCTGGCATCTTTTTCAGGAGAACTTCGTGTAAAATATTAAAGAGAATAACATGAATGGTTCATGAAATACCCTCCTGACGAGGGTAAAATGGCAAAATCTCCTTCTGACCTTGAAATGAAGGTCAAGGTGACAACGGTCTGCAAAATTTAAGATATAAACTACATAAATATTGTTACATGAAATAAACATTTATTCTACCATGACATTTTAAAATCCTTGTTTTTGATTGGTTTATTTATGGTCGAACGGAGGTTCGAACACGATTTTTGTGAACGGCGATTTTCCACGTTTGGATACATGATGACGAAAGATTCTAGGCCAAACTATGTCATTGAAATAACATGGGTAAATCAGTTATCTTCACTTTATGGTTTACATCATGTTTTCCTTCTACGCAATTTTATCTGTTTTGGAAAATAATTCTAATTTGTTTTAAACAGTGAAACTACAGTAGTCGATTAAGACCGTGATAAGCCGTGAAGGAACCGGTTTTGGTTCGGATACAATGACGTCATAAGCTCAATCAGTTATGACGTCACAGGAAATGCAGCGTCAATTTGACAAGTGGTGGAGGAAAGCTTTCAAGGCGGAGAAACCTTAAGATTTACAAACCTGTATGTTCTATTTGATTAAAATCTATGTTGTCACTTAATCATCATATTTGAATATGAATGAATTTTTAATTTCACTGTTTATTCAATTTCTACCGCATCGAAATCAACGGAAATGTGATGCGTCATATCTGAAGAAAAATGGGTTCAACCGATTACCGCATCACTCAGTTCGCTACCGCAGTGTCAAAGAAACACGTTTAAAATACGCTGATAACTCGTCATGGTAGAATGGAGATAAACCTACTGTGTTTTTAACTTTTTGTGAGTCTAACATAGATTCGATACCAGTTTTTATCATTCGGAGCCGAACGTGTCTGCAAAATTTAAGATATAAACTACATAAATATTGTTACATGAAATAAACATTTATTGTAGTTTATCAGCAATGGCTTTTTAATTCATTACAAGGTATGGATAGATCCCAAATTCTCCTTGTAGAGGTCACGAGGCTCAGAGTGTTCAAAGATCCTCAGATTGATTCATTGACTGTGAGACCCCGACTAAAGTGTTGCCAGGACATGTGATAACATCTCTGTGTTTTTGTCATGTTATCACCACAATCTCAATGGAACAAGGTGGTTAAGCTGTAACTTATAAAGCTATAGTTCAAATTCTACACTCTGGAGATTTATAAATGCCCAATTTACTCAGACTAATGCAACCAAAACTGGTCCAGACTAAACCGCTCGCCCTGATAGCATCAGCGAGAATGGACAGGAAACACTCTCTTCCTTTGACACTTGATACATCCTCAACCATGTTAAAGAGGAGTATATAAAATGCATTGTCCCTACCCCACTGAGATTCTTTTATGGCCAGCTTCTCATCAATCGGTACCACTCTGTTGGTCTTTCCACCCCTCCCCCACACTGAGACCATTTCTGCACACCCTCTCTCTGATAAGCTGTATTCGTCCCTGAGACAGTGCAGGAAGGATCAAGAAGTGTTCAGCGCACTTACTGACTGCGTTCTCCCTCTCCCTCATGGTCTGGTCCACAAACAGCTTGGTCTTCTTCGGGATGTTTAGCTTCACGTTCTGAGCTGCAGGGGGTCCCGCTGACAGATCTTTCTCCTCAAAGTTACACGATCTCTTGAGAATCTTCACATACAGCCCACCACCTGACAAATAAACTGGTGTTTACTAACAGCGATCACAAATCTCCACAGGCTAACTTTAATTGGATAAAACATACATGTCAACTTCATGACAATTTAATATAACAGAGAGAAAAAAAATATATTTTCTGCATTGCAAGTTCTTGATGTGAACATACGTAATATTTCAGAGCATATGTTTACTCCTTCATTAACAAAGTCAATATTCCCTTCGAAGACTAGAGAATAGTTCATATACATTTAAATAATTCCACAGTGCAACAAAATAAATTTGGAATCTTTGGAAAGTTGAACGCAAGGAAAAAGTGAGAACTGAAAAGATGGTTGACATATCACCAACAATATCACTGTAAATAAACACACCTCTGGTAGACATAACAAGCGTCCCATCCTCCCTTCCAAATCGTCCGAAGTGAAGTCCAGTGACAACGTCTTCCATCTTGATAACGTCTACGAGATACTTCTCCTTGTAGATGTGCACCTCGCTGTTGTTGAGTCCGATCAGCACCGCCTTGAACCCCCGCGGTTTGTAGTCGATAGAATGCATCGTCGTGATACTCGCAGGAAGCTTCACAGTCCATAGCTTCTTACCCTGTATGCATTTCAAGTTAATATTAAGATCGAGGAGTGGATACATAAGAATACTCCAGAAACCAGAAAAGTTCCATTGACAGTCTTGGACTGCATCTATTTCAATAAAGAAGTTAACTATTGATAGAGCTTGGTTTCCTTCATCGAGGATCTTGTTGAAATCTCTTATAATTTGAAAACTATGCAGCTTGTAGTTAATAGGAGTACACCATCAATAGATACTCAATAAGATACGTTACAGACCACTGCAACATTCCATATTTACGTATTACCGGGACAAAGAATATCATGTGACCTATATTTCAGTATTGAAACGTTGGGTAGCCATAATTTTTATTGCAGAGAATATTACTAGGCAGCTTAAACGTTCCACAATGAACTTAAATGTTCAAATAATGAACACTTCACAATCTCCGACAAGAGTATCTCAGTACATTACCTTTGAGGTGTAACAGTGCATGGTTTCGTCCATACAGCCCACATAGATGTTCTTGTTGATTCTCTCCAGACCAACCGGCTGAGAGTTCAGCTCTATTGTGTACTTGGCTCCCTCTGCTGTGCCTCTGTGTCAACAGATTCAGGTTTGGGTTGTATGGAATTGTAATAGAGATTAATAAGAATGAATAAACAAGTATCTTATCATGTCACTTTAATCCCTTGTTCAGTTCCTTTTTGACAAATGAAAAATGCCAATAACAGAATACTTTAGATTCTTTTTTCAAAAGAGCCAATCTATATCATATGTAATAAAACTAAGTAACTGCAACTTGTTCTTTCCAGTGTACACCGATTGATTTCAACTAAGCGATCCAGACTTCTACTCAAAAGTAATAAATTTTCTGTAGTCAATTATTGAACATTTTCCCCCATGTGTATTAAATTTCTTATTTTAATTTTAATGTTTATTTTATTTCCAGTGTTTACCTCTTGAGAGTGTAGATGCATCCGTTCCTGCAGGCAACAACGATTCTGTACTCGACATCATACAGACCGTTCACGCTGAGGAACACAGGAACACTCGGTAGCTCCATCTGACACAAATTGATTGGTCAGAATATCGGAACATATACCCTTATCAGCTTCTATTTATCACAGTGTGACTTGAGAGACCACCAATTGGACAATAAATATGTTATTATTGTTAATTGTCATCTTTGTACATTTTAGCCTTTTTATATCTTGTTACGTATTTATGTATTTCCTTTGTGCTCAATTCATGACAATACAAATTCCCTCCTCGGGGAAATAAAGATTTATTTTATCTTAAATCTTGTACAGGAGATCTTTACAAACCTCCTGAGAAGTCTTCATACTTAAACAGCTGTTTTATCAATTATTACCAAACCATTCTGACTGGCCAATTAACTGGAATCACGACTCATTGATAAAGGGAATAATCCGGGATTGGCTACTGGCTGACGATAAGCTATTCTGGAATATTTCATAAACCAAAGGTAAAAAGTTAAGATGCCTTTCAGAGATAAATGGGTCATACAAAACTGCCAAGGAAATGTCAATAGAAACAGCATAAATGTTATTGTTTTCCTTCACATGTTGATGGAACATCATCGGGAGAGAGCTTGTTTTCATCTATAAGACAACATGCTACCTACCGTGGTAAGGACTGTGAAGGCTTCTGGGTCAAGCACATAGATCGATCTGTTCTCCGTCCCCAACACCAGACAGCTGATAGCGTCCTCGTCTGCCAGCGATTTCTTCAGGGTCGCCAGAGATGTTATCACAGTCTGAAATCACAGATTACCAGTCACTTGTAAAATATCAATACACAGAAGAAGGAGTCAGATTATATCAGATTTTATCAGTGGTATTATCATTTAAAACAAACTACAGAATCTTTGTTAGAGGAGAGGACATAATAAAGTGAAACAGGTCTGTAGTGCTATCTTGGTCACTGAGAAATCAAGTAAAAAGGCTGCAGATTTAAGTTTTTCAAGGTCTGTAGATTGTAGCAACCTGTCGCTTGAGAGGAAAGTGCTTGTGAAGGTTGGAGAACGTATCAAGGTCATTAGCCTCAAGTTGCAGGAAGCGTAGTGAGCGCACTGTCAGCGTATTTCCTTCAGCTCTGGAGAGAGAAACAAATACAACTTGCATATTCAGTTAATATATGTTTAGACATACAGATGGAAGTAACAAAAGTTTATGTATTCAAAAGTATGTGTAATACAATCTAACATTTAAAGAATTCAATCAAAACTTAATTATCTTATCAACAAACAAATCCAATAATTTATCAATTGATAGTTCTTACCTTAGACCTTCTAAAGCATCCCTCAGCACATACACATTGATTCTGTCCTGGAAAGAACAAAGCATATTTCAATCAATTTCTATCACTTGTTCAATCAGCAAAAGTTGATAGTCTCAATGTTCAAAAATATTCAAAGGAAAAGAAATCCCAAAAGGTTACTTCTACTGGGATAATAACTTCATTGGTGACGATGCTTCATGTAGTCGCATGTTCTGACACTAGTTTAGTCAACCAAATACAGCATTGCAACTTAAGCCTTTTATACAAAAGGCTAGTGGCAAGTAACTTTCAAGAACCAACCTTTTGTCAATTTCATTAAAATAATTAAATAAACATATGATTTAAACAATATTTATTCATGAAAATGAAGGGATTGATAAACAGGCATATACGCCTATGTAAATACCTCTCCAATACAAAAGAATATATGAACATATAATTCTGAATTCATCCCAAATGATGATCTTAAAATCTATGAAGTGATTTTGGCTGCACTCAACTAGCTACAGAACATGTGACTCAATACAGCATCTTCAGACCCTGTGGAGAGGACACCCCTGAATGTGTTCTCAACCCTGTACAGTTTACATACCCAGTTTGGAGATTTTACAAGTGCTTCTTGCAAGGATGATTTCACACATTAAATCCAAGAAGAGATAATATTTTGTAAATTCTATTTCTCAGAACAGACTTAATTCAAATCTGATTCCAAAAGTCACATAACAGATTACCCAATATTAAATACACATATTGGAATTGTTACCAATTTTGATTACTATTGATACGCATTTTTATATCTTTTTAGCTGGATCTATGCATCATCTATACACAAGCCATTAATGCTAAAACCATGTTTGATTTTCTAACTAACTAGATGATATTGTTAAACTTAGATTAAATCAATTGGAATCATAGAAATACAAAATCAAATAAGTAAGGATATCAAACAATGAGGACTCCTACATCTTTCATCTGATTCCACAGGTCCTGCTCCAGGGGGTTCACATCGAGGGGAGGAAGGGTAAACTTGAAGTATGGACGCAGGTTCTTGTAGATGTAGATATATGGACCAGACGCAACGGCAATA
The DNA here is from genome assembly GCA_936450465.1 of Gibbula magus. Classification (NCBI taxonomy): domain Eukaryota; kingdom Metazoa; phylum Mollusca; class Gastropoda; order Trochida; family Trochidae; genus Gibbula; species Gibbula magus. The sequence continues at coordinate 41,784,135 of OW388291.1, forward strand.
GCTAGAGAATGAAAAGAAAAGATAAAAAGAAAATTATTTGGTTTACAAAATAAAATAAAGTTTCTTATTGTTACTGCAATGAACAAACTATGAAAATAAATTTCCCTAAGTTTAGCTAACTTTAGAAACACCATCTTATTCAAAATCAAACTTTTTTTTGATGATTTTTCTCGCAAAAGATGAAGAAATATATTTAAAAATTACATGCAATTTCTATTATTCAATCTTTTGATTTAAGAATTCATGATAACATTAATTCTAATAATTAGGTAGCTTTACTTCTAAAGTGCCTCTAACTTGTTTCGTTGTGATGTATGAGTGAGTATATGCCAAGTAATGATCAACGTACCAGGGGTCCTGGGTTCCAGGGTGTCCATATAGAAGGTGACCACCCCGGTTGGGAGGTCGATGATTGTGTGTTCACTCATGATTGTTGTATCTGAGACAAGCCACAATCATAGGTAATATTCAAATAATGCCAAAAATAATGTTCATTTTATAAAGATATTGTTCACAAAATATTGGAAGGATGCCTAGCATAATTTCTTGATGCTGAATTTTGCTCCAATTTCTTCTTAAAAAATAAAGAAAAAAACATTTAATACAATTGATTTCTTATTTTAACATTTTTGCTTCTATTCTACCATTACCAACACCATTATAACAAACAGATCTACTTTTTGTAAAATACTTATAATCAATATCCTTTATCTAATAACTACAACAAAACCATTGATGCTACAAACATAAACTATTCAACTCACTTTTATAGACTTTTAGTTTCATGTCATATGTGCCGGTGCCGAGATCAGCCACGATGAGTTTCCATTCTCCGTCAGCTTGTATATCTGACAGGGTCATACACTGAGTGAACGTGTACAGGGTTGACACGGGGTCATGGTACGCGTCTAACCACTTGGAACTCGACCTGATAAAGACAGAAAATACTGATATGATATTGAAACAGAGCTAGTGAAAAAAATGATTTATTTGTACTTGTTGATTAATTCCCAGGTTTTCTATATACACCTTGCTTATAACATTTTTAAAAATTTGCCAGTTTATCAGCAACTTGGAAAAACAATTATTTTTCAATGCTGAAATCATATTTCATTATACTTTAAAGAGCAACTCCCGGATGATTTTGCTCCAATTTCTTTCAAGTAACTGTCTATGGTGTACATGCACATTGCAAAGACATGGAAATTATGTGAATCGGTTTATAAACAACAAATTCTCGCATCCCATTACCATTGAAATTATGTGTGACTTTAGCAAATCGTAAAAAAAGCCAGAAAACTGTCTGTTTACGTCGCTTTTTGACGTGTCGGCCATCTTGTTTTACGGAGAACACCGGAAAAATCTCGATTTTTCCCGAAGGAAGGTATGACGTCAACTGGAGAAAACAAACGAATGCAAATGGCGACCGCCGTAGTAATAGCACTGTCAGACGAGTAAACTGCGCGGGCAATAGGAATCATACCAGTCGACCATTTAATGTCAAAACTTGCAAGATATTTGCATATGACAACTTGAAGAGAAACAGAAAAGGAATAAACTCAATTTCAGCGATAAAGTTTTAAAAATGGTTCTTACTAAACCCGGAAGTAAAATCCCAAATAATTAACCGAACAGCTGATATCATACGTGTTTCAGTGCTGACATAGCTGGCAAACTTACGTATTTTAGATACATCATTAATAGTGTATGCATGTAGTTAAATATTTTGTAATTTGGTGACTATAATACATAGGTTTTTTCATTTTTGGCGAAATAACTTTACCGTGCCTGCATGGTCACGTGATGTTTTCTCGGGTTGCAGTGAACTCCAATGCATATCCAGTTTATCCACACGTTTCGCTGAACTCGTACCCAATTTTGTTTTTAGGATGAATAGTGTATTGCAATAGAAATAATGTAATTGTAGTGATATTGTTTCATAAATATTGAAAGACATTGAATGAAAGAATGAAAATATTGTATCTAACTGATCTGTATTTTAGTGGATAAAATAGGTAAGAATAATGGAATTTTTGGTGATTGATATCTTATTTAAATGATAAGATAATTATTATCCATTTCAAAGTTTACATAATATTTTCTGAGTATATTTTGTCAAGTATATATATGATCAAATGGAAAATTCAGACATTTATCAATAACATTTGCAATTTTAACTAACCTGTATTTTCGGTTACATGTAGATCTATATATATAAAAAATAAAACATATGTACTTCATCAGAATGCATATGATTAATTTTGTAAATAGCATTATCCAAAGGGACAAAGATATTTATTTCTATAAAATAGATTTGTAACTGTGTGTAAATACCTATGTAAGAATGACTTGTGTTTTTTACATTTGCCTACACCTACCTGCATATCAAACAAACTTACCTTGAAACAGTCCTAAGAATTCTGAAAAAAATATATACATTCAAGTTTTCTATTTTTACTGTGACATAAATGTCACTTAAGATGCAATATTGCATTTCCACTTTTAAATCATGAATAAAACAAACAACAAATATAAGAGCCAAATTTATTCAACTAAGTATACAAAATGTATTGACCATTACTTTGTGTAAGTGTTTGCATTTTAGGAATTACATAGAAACGGTGCACATGAAATTAATTTTATCATAAAATTTATTTTTAATTTTTTTGGGAAATATTTGATTTGATTTACTCTCATAATTAAATTGAATATTAATTTGATTTACTATTACACTGTTTTGTGTAGTCTTTCTCTGAGGCAGCTCAAGTTTGCTTCAAAGTTGAATACAATATTTCTAAAACATTGGCACATTCTCATATCCAAGAGAAGATAATGATTTGGATATCAGTTCACACAATCAGCATATATCACTTCTTATGACAATGTTTATATATATCATTTCCTGATATCAAAGACCTTCAGCACCAATATTTTACTGCACATACAGTCCATTCCTAATGGGTTTTTGTTGTTGATGTGTTCTCTTGTATTAGGGACTCCCATCACCTGTAACAACAATAATAAATCTTTCTTGATGCTGCATATGTTTACACATGATTAATTCATAACATGTTTTTGTTTTGGTATTTGGTATAGGACCTTTGATATTTTTATGTCAGACAAGTGAAATAATTCTAAACATCTACAGCCTCAGTCTAATTTCATCACAAACAAATGAATAGTTATCAAAAGAATTATTGAAATCTTTTATGGAAAGCCATTTCTTTGAAAATTTAAATATGCATATACATTCATGATCACTAAAAAGGAACGGTGTTCAAATAAGCCTTGTGGCTTGTTCACCAATCCTTATTACATTTTATGAAATACAAATATGTTTAAACCAAGATCACTAACTCAGATGGCTTCTAATTTGTAATTTTTAAATACCAGTAGTAATTTCTACTACATTGTTATATGGATTTGAATTTGATATCTGTCTAATATATTTAATTTAAAGCAAATGTCGATATTTAAAAAATAATTTCCTGAAGTTGATGACAAATCAATTATAAACGTTTTTTAAAAAGGCAAATGGTGCAAATTAATTACAAGTATAAGTTCTCATAATTGACATGTTAATGAATCTTTGGGCTAAAATTAACACCAGTCATTCAGACCGAGGCTAGTAAAAATTACTATGGTTATCAAAATTTGGATACTGCCATCCCTGTGGGCCAGACAAATTTCTTTAAAAAATCACTTTGGAAGATTGTGAGCGCGTATCGAAAAATGGATCTGCAAAACACACTCGACGAGAGCCACGATTTGACAGACTGATAATGTTGTTTTCCTCGACTCAGATTGAAAATTCAAGTAATATTTATATTTTCGAAAGAACATGTCCATTCACATAACAAATTATGCATCGTTAGAAGAAAGACATCAAAGACCCACTTACCGAAATCATTCCGTGTCGACAGAGGACAACGACTGCTTCACTAGGCTACAGAATTTGACTTGTCCTTTCGGATCATGAATTCTTCTCATAATTATGTACCAAAACAAATATTTAGCTAATTCCTCGTTGCCATTATACTTTCATACAGCAGATATTCGAATTTCACTCTCAGTCTAACTTTATTTGTGACCAAAATCGTCAAAACGCGATCACCGAAGTGAAGCGCTGTGTTGTTTACATTGTCACGTGGCTGTTACGTCACGTTTGTTTGCCCCAGTTGACGTCACATCCGGTTACATCACCGGAACAAAACGATCGCGGCAAGTAAATGACGCTATTTTTTATAATCGCAAATAATAAAATAATCTATTGTTTTAAAAAATTTATGACCTAACGAAAAATCATATTTAGCTAGATACTATGCATACAGATGCACATTAGTGTACAATTTAGCTTGGTTTAGTCAAACGAATTTTGGTCCATTTTATCCGGGAGTTGCGCTTTAACCTCATATTTCAAAAGTTGACTGTTTTAGACTAACCTATGAATATAGCATAATACTAGTGCTAGTTCATTTTCTGTGCAGGGTTGACATGGTCATGTGCAGTAAAATGCAATTGATGGAAAAGAAATCATAATGAATCAATTAAAATGTCTGAAATGTGCTACAAAATAAAGCTATAATAAATTCTATTGCAAAATAATGAAAATACTTATCAAGAATACTCATTACATTGATATTCGATTTTGTTTACATATATTATATGGTTTATTCAATGCTAAAATAAAACTGAAATCAGATTCTAAACCCTTTAAAGAAAATGTTTGTAGAAGTAACTATGACTAATATTTACTGCTGACCAGATATCAGACAAGTTTTATACAGAATTTGACAACAGTTTTGCCTGATTATTTACATAAAACTTGTCCTTTTCTGTCTTTCAAACTCATAAAATGTCAATCAAACCAACTATAACAGAAATTGACGCTTTTCAAAAGTAACTCATAAAATGTCAATCAAACCAACTATAACAGAAATCGACGCTTTTCAAAAGTACAACTATTCTACCCTTGACTTTCGGTTCCACCACGATTCAGGAGTTTCCACAGCATATTGGCTGGATGAGTCTGTCCTGGAGCCGTCCCATGCTTCTTACTTTCAGAACTGATGTTCATTAAAAATTATTTACCAGTATATATGAAAATTTAGTAATGGTCTACTTCAACATATTCTCTGAAGAGTACATTACCGTTATCATTACTAAAATATAACTTCAGAACGAATGTTGTAAATGTGTAAGACAGTCATGTCATAACTGACCTAATTAGCATAACAAATGATCACTGTCAAAATGTAATAATAACAAACATGATACATGCACTGTCATTCATGCAGATTAGGTCATTTCTAAAATAGGCACATGTCGGTAGATTTGATCAAAAGATATCTATAAAATATCAAGACTTTCTTACAAAAACTGTAGGAGAGATGCGATGCACACATAAAATGGGATTGACAAACAGACAGAAAGACGGACAGGCTGAAAACCTATATATTCATCCACTTCTTTATAAGTGGGGGCATTAATATCAAAACAAACCGACACATAAGATTGACTTTGCATGTCAAACTGTGAAATGAATATTAAGCATCATATTTTGTTATAATTGGTAGAAGGGTTAGAGTTTGACACTGCACATCCGAGTTATATCTTAATTGATGTGATTGAATCAAACCGGGGTCTCTCAGTTGTTGTTTTTTAAAAATCAATTCTGTTCAGACTGAACCTGAATATGTAGACTTGTAGTGTAAGTGAGTAGTAACTTAGTAAGACAACCCGTAACTTTTGTTCAGGTAAACGGTTTAGTTGGTCTGGGTAAGGGTTTATGCAGTTAATTATCATTTCCGGTAAAGTGTAGTACTCCCTCGGATTCGGATGTAACAGTGTATGAGTCTCAACTTGATATAAAACTCAGTGACAATATGATGATGGAAAGAACAAAATCGTACCCCGACATTTCGCTAGACGCTGCCCTCATGCCAACAGCTGTGTTTGACATGGTGGCCGGTCCCAAGAATGGTAATTACGTGAAATCTACAACAAGTATACAGTGCAACAACAATGAAAGTGTGATTTGCAATCAAGCAGTTGGTGGTTGTCTACGAAAACATCCGACATGACACAGCTCCGCAGAAGAGCATTCCAGCGAATACCGTTGGTAGAAATGATTCTGTATTGTCATTTTAGTCAGAATGAATAATTATTCATTGTTTAGAATTTCTATATAATTGACTAGTTGTATACATGACATACAATATAGTTAATATCGTGTTGTTGTTTTTTTATTATATAAAAATTGCTGAATTTACTCCGGCGCTAAACTTCCGCTTCTTTGGCGGAAAATTTGATTTGACAAACTAAAGAAATTTCGCTCAATATTTTGGTTGTAATTGAGGTAAATGGCAGAAAATAATGTGTAAAAATATATTTTACAATACCCTGAATGATAGGGGAGAGATCAGTATGCTAAATGGTGAAAATGCAATCAAGAAAGTAGGACAACTTTCCAGTATCAGGTTGGCTACATTAGCAACAAAATTCCAAATGTATGGTATAATATTTGATGACTTTATATTTCACAACTTGATAAACACAAGCACTCATTTGTTGGAAAATAAAAACAATGAGAACTGAAGAACATTCATCGACGCTGCGAGTGTGGAAAACTTTGTTACAGCATAACAGCAACTTTTTTTAAATTAGTTTTATGACATATTATGAGTGTGTGGCTTTAGTTATTAATGTTTTCATTTCACATAATGCAAAAAAAATCAAGTATGGCAACAGAACTCTCCCTTTAAAGGGGGTCTAAGGCGGCTAATTAGCCTACTGATGGCGAGCGTGTTGCTTGCTGGTGACATGGTCCCGTGACTCGGACTGGGCGCAGACTCAGCGATGTGGTCATGTTATTGACAGGGGATTCCCCCTTTTGACCAGGGAGAGTTCTGTTGCCGTACTTGATTTTTTTTTGCATTATGTGAAATGAAAACATGCTATATTGTACTTAATTTTACAAATTGTTAATAACTAAATTTAAACCACACACTGATAGAGTATTCACATAGTACCTCATAATATGTCATAAAACTAATTTTAAAAAAATTGCTGTTATGCTGTAACAAAGTTTTCCACACTCGCAGCGCCTATGAATGTTCTTCAGCTCTAATTATTTTTATTTTCCAACAAATGAGTGCTTGTGTTTATCAAGTTGTGAAATATAAAGTCATCAAATATTATCTTCATTAGTATCTTTCAAATTTACTGTGTTTAAATTGTGTATTAATAACGTGTAAACAGGAAAATCCTCTCGAATCTCTTTTCCACAAAAAATACCCTGATACAATCAAATATAAATAAATAAAATATATAACTGTGTTTTAGAAACAAAATGTTCAAGTACCAGTTAGTATTATAGTGTATAAGTTCACTGGAATGCATTTTTTACGTTGATGCACACAAACACATGATTTAGTACTATACCCACCTATAAAGATTCTACCCCTTTATATGTACTAAAACAGGTTTTTTGTGAGCCACTACCTATCATGTTAAGACAACTGTATCATAAGGATTTCACTTAGTGTTTTGTTTTCACTTCCTCAAACATGATGCCAAAGGTTCACACTCAATACTGAATCATGTCTCACAGGTGTCAGTTGTCAACATATCATAAACAATGCAGGCATTAATGTCTGGACACATTGATTTTATAATCGGACATAAACCCAAAAGTTTAGATTTTCTGAACTAATGCCAAGAAAAAGTTTAACAGAATTAAGATCTAAGTCTACACTAGATTTAACTACAAAATGTATGTAAAGTACGAGACTGGTCTATAAACGACTCGCTGTGCGGGTTTGAGAATTCTACTTAATTCAATTGATAGAAGTTGAGGTCTAGCCGCGGGAGTGGTTCAATGACGATTCATTGTCAATGTGAGCATTCTATCAAATCAAAGAAGTCATCTTTTAAGTTTGACTTTTCAATATTTATTCTTGTATCATTGTTAAGAATGAAGGACATGAGATTAAACTCAATATTGAAAAATGTGCACGCTCTTACATTATAACATTTGAATTTTTAGCAAGAGTCAATGGAAAACCTAATAGGAAAACGCAAAAAGAAGAGAGCAAAGTGTGCCAATCCGTTGTTTGAGAAATGGCTGCAGGAGTGGACCGATGAGGCTGCAGAGAAAGGATGGAAGTCACAGTACACTTATGGAAAGGTAATCATCATCAAAAACATTCTCAATTCTTCTTACTACTCTGTATGCTATTAAACAGTCAGATGCCAAATGTATTTATCTGGTCTTTGAATCAAGATGTTGATCCTTAGAAACAACATCTAAATATGCTTTATTGTCCGGGTTATTCATAACTGGGTGGTAGTATTTGCAAATCATGAGAATTTGTTCCTGTTTGGTCAATGTTGCAAATAGTACACCTTTCTTGCTAAAAACAGAACAAATTCTTCATTTCACAAAACACTGTTGGAGTAATGAAGTATTGTACTATTACAGAGTTTATTTTTAAATGTAGATTCCAGAATAATCCCAAATAAACAAAATAATAATAACAAAATTAGTTTAAATACTAGCAGGTCAAATCAGCGCGCAAAATGTTGGAACTAATGGTATCATACTTCATTGTTTTATACACATGAAAATGACAAAAGGCGGTTGTTTAGTTCTAGTTATCTGATATATTGTTACGTTGCAGGCTCTTAAAGCACTGAGACAATTTCCACTTCAACTTGCATCAGGAAAAGACTGCAAGATTCTGCAACATTTTGGTAGGTAACTCTGTTGCTTTCAGAAATCTTAACATTTCACTTTAAAACCTAATATATGAGTTCATCTAAATGTTCATGATTCCAAAGGTTTGATATCAGACTACTTGATTTGATGCAGTTTTTGTGTACAGTCAACCATTCATGAAATGTTAAGTCTTAAGAAACCAAGATTTTCTGGAAAACTACTTCTTTATTGTGAAGATACACAACGTTTTGGAGTGTATGTTCACTCCATCATCAAGTGCTATACTATCTTATTCTGATTTTTCTTGGCAATAATTCATGTATTTCGTTCCAGGTGACAAAATCTGTAAAATGCTTGATGACAAACTTACTCAACATGTGGCTTCCAATGGTGAGAACAGAACATTTTTAGATCATTTTGTTTCAAATGATTTGAATTTTGTTTGGGATGATAATTGAAAATGTGAATTAAAAAAAATTGTGTTTGTAAGAAACGTTTATGATCAAAATGTTAACTATTTTGTTGTGCTTATTTATGTTTTGTAATGTATGGTGTGACCTAATTCTTCCACCTGGTCTTTATTTCTACTTGTAGAACCTGACTTCGATGTCCCTGCTGATGATGATGACTTGAACATACAGGTCATTGATACAACCAATCACAAGAAAGCAAAGAAACCAACTAACCAATCAACAACAGTGACACATGATCCTATGGATACATTTGGCAGCATTCTGGTGGAATCTGATGATGAAAATACTGGCGCCCCAAATAGAGTTAGTTCTGAAGTTGGCTGTTTTAAAACAGATGTTTTCATCCACTTTTGTAAATCATTTTCTGAGTCATGTTAAAGTATTCAATGTTAATGAATTTTTACATCTGGATTCTTAATCAAAGCTGTGATTCAATAACTGCAAACAATTTGGTTGCCTGTCAGCAAGAAGGAGAGCAATATGGTTTGTTAATACCCTGAATTGGAGGTTTTTGGGATACTGTTTTTCACCTGGCCGTCTATTTGTCTGTTTGTCAAAAAAACCTTAACCTTGGCTATAACTTTTGATTGGGTAGTGATTGTCATTTGATACTTCACATGTGCATCACTTGTGATGGGACCCTTCAGATGAGGTCATAAGTTGTGCCCCCATGACCTTGATTGTTTGGTGTACGGAGGGTTTTTTGTCCATTTGTCCTAAAACCTTAATCTTAAAAGACCTTGATTGTTTGGTGTAGGGAGGGTTTTTTGTCCATTTGTCCTAAAACCTTAATCTTTACTACAACCTTTAATTAGTTAGTGATGTATACATACGCCTTTGATACTTCACTCATGTATCCATTGTGATGATATATATAAGGTTTTACCCCTTGACCTTGACCTTGGTACAGGACGACTTTTTGAAAGTTTTAACCGCGGCCATATCTTTTGATTGGTCAGTGATAGGCCTTTGATATTTGATATTGGCATCCCTTGTGATGAAATCTTTCAAATTAGTTCATGGTTAATTATCCTGTTACCTTGACCTTGGAGCAGGGAGCCTTTACTGAACATTTAACATTGGTGTTTCATTACTTTGTTTGTGAGTTCAGGGCACTTACACTACGACAAACAAGGCTGTTAAAGTTGAACATATGTATTCATGGCGGGCTACATAAACAGGGTGCGACGTCACAATGACATAATCATAATCATAGATCATGTGATCTAAACTACTATCATAACAATTGGCTGTAACATTTGGTCAGTGATAATAACCTTTAGTACTTAACCAGATCATTCACATGTGGTATACGTAGTAGAAGTACTTTTTACCTTGAGAACACTTTGATATTTAATCCAAACTACAGTTATATCCGACAACATCAGTGTTTAACAAACACATCTTGTTTTCGTATGTTACAGAAACGTCGGAAGTCGTCGGGCAGCAAGAGACCCCGGGAGTATGTTCCTGCCCTTAGATCTGGGGCCTATGCTATCCTGCTGGCTCTCTATAGAAATATGCAGGTACGCTGAATCTTACCTCTTTAATTAACTGTAAATATACATTTACTGTCATTAACAGTAAGTATAATACAATTTATCATCCAAAACTGGGTTCCACAGGAGATATCGCTTGCATGAGATCAAGTGACATCTCCTAGGAGATATCGTTTTGACGGTAGATTTGCAATGCCCTGTTGGTGTCAGCTGCATGACTCACAATGCTTTAACATCACAGCACTGGAAACCAAATGGCAGTTTTGTGTCCAAATATGTTAATTTTTCATTAAAAACTAATGAAGAATGATTTTGGATGATAAATAGAAGCTCACCCTCATGTCTTCTGATATCATCAACACTGATTGATCTATTTGATATTAGAAGACACTTGGGTGAGATTCTCTATATATCAAGATACTGGTGCATCGATACAATATCTGAACTAATAGATTATCAATAGCTCTACTCATGTATTGATATTCAATCTTGAAAGTCTCACCGGATATTTGTCATAGTATTGACTTAGAAATAACTACATTTCAGTCCAATTTTAGCCTTAAATTGTTGAGAGCTCATGGATTCAGATTAAATCCTTCTCGTATATATCATGTTATCCAATTAATAAAATAATGTTGTTGCAGGATCCAGACACCAGAGGATTTATGACAAAAGCGGAAATTATTCGAGATGCACAACCCTTAGCAGACAAGTCTTTCTCTGTGGTATGAATTGTTGTGATGCTTACAAATGGTTTGAAGATAAACTAAGATTACTCCGATAATATTTCGGTGTTGTAATGGTAAAGATTTAAACTGCAGATTGTGTGGTTTTGTGTGTAAAGGCGTAATAACACATTGGTTAATATGTTTACATTCAGTTCAAATAGTCAGCCTTTTAATTATGTCAAATGACTCCCCTCATTTATTGATATGTTTATTGACCTGTCGTCAATCAGGAGGATTTTCTTTAATGACTCCTAGAGTCTGTTTTAGACATAGAAACTGACAATTCAGTGAATTCTCTGATGGTACGACAAGTTTTTATTGATATGACGGTTTCTACTGACGTCAATCAGGAGGATCTTTTCTTCAATGACTCTGATTAACATAGCCATAGAAAGTGTGACAATCAATCTGACACTGATACCGTTTACAGCCAGATCCTGGATGCAGGTACACTTCCTGGTCGTCAATGGGGACACTCATAAAGAAGGCACTTATCATTAAGGAGAGCAGCCCCGCCAAGTAGGTGCAAATATATGGAGGAAAAAATGAAACATAGAGCCAACAGAACGTAAAGATAATTTGACATCTATGAAATGATCATTACCAACAGAACATTGACTGGCATAACTATTTCAATCATGTGCATATTTTTCAAACGTTTCCTAAACAATAGACATTAATTTTTTCGATAGGTACAGCCTATCTGATGCTGGATGTGAACTGGCACATCGACTGGAAGTTGTTGATAATGGAACAGCCGCTGTTGTCAACAATGCACCACCTCGTGTGCCCCCTCTCCCAGACTTGAACCCTCATCCTGCTCTTCACACGATGTCTGACAGTGAGGACAACGACCTGTCTCACGCACCTATAGGCAGACCCTTTCAGCATACAGCTGCTCACTCCCTGTCTGACAGTGAAGGGGAGACAACTCCAGCTATACCAGACTTTAATGGACCAGTGTCACCACCTTCTTGTGTGGATAATACTGGAATAGGATCGTCTTCAGACAGGTAGGATATTCATGCAATGGAGTGTAAAGGCAGAATCTTTCCTGAAACCTTTGTAGAAAATGCATTTATTTTTAGAATGAAAATACCGTCATAATGATACTGTTTAGATTTGTGTATTATATTTATATGATGTATATATATTATTATGTCACAAAAATATCATTTGATGATTATAAAGTAATCAACGGACTGTTCTTACATTATTTCAAACAGCTTCAGGTTCTGGTATGTGACTGAAGACTCTCGTTTGGTGGTCAGGAAGGATGAAGCTGCTGTTCTAATAGACGGTGGGTAGACATCAAAGAAAATATATTATCTGGATGACAACTTCTTTATTGTGAACAAACATAACATTCCGGAGCATATACTTACTCCAATACTCCTTCATCAATTAAGCATGTTTGTTATGTATTCTTCTTCTTTTAAATGTCCTTCAAAGACTTCGGCTGAAATCACTTCTTTAAAACATTGAAGTTTACCATTCCAGCTGTTGAATTAAAGAGATTAATTCAGAAAGCAAGAAAAGGCTATCTCTGATATTGCAATACAATTACAAGGAATTCAAACAGTTATTGTGAGAAACGTGAAACACAAATTTACAAATATAGAGAATCACACCCAAGTGTCTTCTGATATCAAATATATCAACACGAGTTAATTAAAGTAACAAATATCCGAGGCTTGCCGAGGATATTTTTACTTTAATCAACGAGTGTTGATATATTTGATATCAGAAGACACGAGGGTAAGATTTTATTTATCATTCAAAATCATTCTTCAACAATTATTAGCGGGGGCGGGATAGCGCAGTGGTTAGCGCGTTCGGCTTCGGATCAAGAGGTCCGGGGTTCGAATCCCGCCAGGGGCACGGCAACTTTGTCTGCAGTAGAGAACTGTTCTACACGCAGTCAGGTTTGGGTGCAATGCTACACTGAATTTCAGTGCAGTACCACCCATGGTTCGCTAGTTCCAGCCGTTGCTCGCAGGTTTCACCGCAATGCATAGCCACATGGCGTTGCGGGCTTTCTCCCTGCCATAATACTAGCAGCCGCGATATAAGTGAAATACTCTTGAAAGCGGCGTTAAACCCCAACTCACTCACTCACTCACTCACTCACTCAATTATTAGCCAGAGAATGACATAGCTGAAACACAAAACTGCCATTTTTCTTCTTCAGCAGTGATTCCAGTGAGGTCATAGCATTGTGACGTCATAAGCATTGTGACAGCATAGCATTGTTACGTCATCACCATTTTGACGTCATAGCATTGTCAGCAGTGTTCTCAGTGATGCAAAAGCTTTGTGATGTCATTAACTGGTGATGCAATAGGATTATGACGATTTGATTGTAGCGATATCTACAATGTAGATATCGCTTGTAGATATCGTTTGATCTCACACAAGCGATATCTACTGTGGGAGCTAGTTTTGGATGATAAATCATAATAAACTGTACATTCTATTATTATTATTTTTTGTTTCAGACGTTATATCGATAGGTTTCTTGATCAAATGCAACTACCCGAGTCTTTTATCATCAGGAAAACGATATAAGCTTGATACAACAAAGTAAGTGTAAAGAAACGACTTGTACCCTATTTCACCAAGAATTCATAATTCATAGTAAAAATATTTGTATGTAACAAGAAAGGAAAACCATGTTAAGCAATAAGATGTGAATTTGGAGTTTTCTCTTGTTACCTTGCTTCATTTATTTATGTAGAGAATAGCTATTTTCTGAACATACCGGTATAGGTTAACTTTATTGGGTAAGGTTGAAATTTTGTATTGTTGCTATTAACTGAATTATATGCGGATAACAATTTGCCCTGTCATCTATGTTCCTCAGGCGAATATCGGACAACTATGTGTACGCCTACCTGTGTGATACCCATGCTACAGATTTAGCTTCTCCGCCACCAGAAACAGAGAAACAGCCAAAGAACCAGAAGTCAAAAACTAGTAAGATTACTGTGAACGACATGCCTTTATGTCTTAATATCTCTCTTGATCCATTAGTATTACAATAAGTGAAAGAAGATCAACATCACTAGCATTTGCATATGCACATAAGGAGAAAAAAAACTTATTTGGTTTGTTTCCTTCCATGATTTTGATCAATTTGGGGGACAAATGCTTCTCCGGTCCTAAATAAAACTTGCCAAATTTGTCATCACAATCGAAAACTGATGCCAGATTATAACACTGAGCTAAAAATATAAGTGAAAAATTATTATTTTCTTAATCAGTTATTTGCATTTTTTGCTTACCTGAATATATTCATCTGCACAAAGCAAAGTTGCTTCTTTGTTTTTGCCTCCTGCCTTTAGACATTTTGCATAACAAATTCTGTAAAGTTATTTATTTTGCAAGGCCTCAAGTCAACATAGATATAGAGAATAATTTTCTTCTTATTTTTAGCAGCTCCGACTTAGTCGGAGCTGCTATCAGTTTTTGTGCAGTTTCCGTCGCCGCCGCCGCCGCACGCGCGTTTTGTATTCACTATAACTTTTTTCCTAAAAGGTTTTGAAAACTCATACACATAACTTCTTACTTATGCCCCTGTGGAATTTTTTTGACATGTTTATTTTTAAGGTCAAAGGTCAAGGTCACGAGTTCTGAAATCGCTAAAAAAATCCTTGTAAACACGATAACTTGAAAAATATTTGTACTATCAGGCTCTTATTTGGTGTACATCAACTATGGAGAAAGGCCAAGATTTGAATAGGTTTTCGCTAACATCCATCAAAGGTCAAGGTCACAGCGAGGGCACAACTTAAGCATGCTTTTGCGAAAATGTCTTATTTCAACTATTAACACTTTTAATCATTACATGATTGTTATACACAATGAAAAGTGATCACTGATTGTGTGACCTTGAATTTAAAAGGTCAAGGTCACGAAATATGGTCAAGGTCACCAGTTCTGAAATTACTAAATAACCTTTTCCCAAGAAGGTATTAACACCTCATATACATAGCTTCTTTCTTATAAACCTGGTGGATGATTTTGACATGTTCACATTCAAGGTCAAAGGTCAAGGTCACAAGTTCTGAAATCGCTAAAGAAATCCTTGTAAACATGATAACTTGAAAAATATTTGTGCTATCAGGCTCTTATTTTGTGTATATCAACTATGGATAAAGGCCAAGATTTGTTAAGGTTTTCGTTAACATCCGTCAAAGGTCAAGGTCACAGCGAGGGCAAGACTTAAACATGCTTTTGCGAAATGTCTTATTTCAACTATTATCACTTTGAATCATTACATGATTGTTATACACAATGAAAAGTGATCACTGATTGTGTGACCTTGAACTTTAAAGGTCAAGGTCACGAGATAGGGTCAATGTCACCAGTTCTGAAATCACTAAATAACTTTTTTCCATGAAGGTATCAACATCTCATATATGTAGCTTCTTTCTTATAAATCTCAGGAATGATTTTGACATGTTCACATTCAAGGTCAAAGGTCAAGGTCATGAGTTCTGAAATCACTACAAAAATCCTTGTAAACACGATAACTTCAACAACTTCTGTGCTATCAGACCCTTACTTGGTATATATCAACTTTGGAGAAAGACCAAGATTTGAAAACGTTTTTGCTAAAATCTTTCAAAGGTCAAGGTCACAGCAAGTTCACAAATTAAGCGTGCTATTGTGAATATGCCTTATGCTAACAATGAACACTTTGAGTCATTGCCTGATTGTTATACACAATGAAAAGAATTCATTGATGGTGTGACCTTGAAGGTCAAAGTTCAAGGTCATGAGATATTGGTTAAGGCCGTGTTAATCTGTTGATCCAATTTTGAAATCAGAAATAGGTTTTAAGAACAAAGTTGTAAAAAGTGACCCCAGTGATGATTCAACTTGTTAGAATAACTTGAATAATGAAAAAAAAATTGTCAAAAGAAATTCCCTTTTTATTTATGTTGAGGAGAAGGCGGAACAGGGAAAGGCGAGACCCAAAGTTTCGGAGCTGCTCTGCTTTTGCGGTGTCCCGCAAACGCTATTCTAGTCTTTATCTGAGCTTTTGAAAATGAACCTTCCTTCCAGCATCCAGCAAGACAAGCAAACCGTCTAACAAGAAAGCTAAGGATCCAGTAAACTCTATCCCGAGTGGACCAACAAACAACATGGCCGCTCACAGCTCCATCTCAAGCAAAGCCAAAAGAGTTCACCCTCCCACCGACACCCTCTCCCTCATGGACAGACTCTGTGGCACAAAGTCAACTGATACCAGACCTAATCCAAGCCAGGATGACGAAGAGTCGCTCCCCGATGTCCAAGCTGTCACATCCCTGCCCAGTTCCCAGTCCACTGTGTCCAGTACAACTTCAACAAGGAGTCTCCCTCCCCCAGATTTCACCCTCCGACCAGGGACATTTGATGTCGTCCTGTGTGTGGACAACAGGGAGTTCTATGGAGGGTAGGCATGTGGGAGATGAGACTCAAGATATTTAATTTTTAAGATATTCCATCAGTTTTATCATTATCTTCTACTTGGGAGAAATCTCACCATCATTTGTCTGGTGATACAAACTGTTTTACATGCATAATATTTGGTTACAATGCTACATTAACCCTTTAGCTGCAAGCTCCGGGCCTATCTGGGATGCAAGTAGTAATAATCTGCAAAGATCAACTTATGAATCCCTGATCACTTGCTTTTCACTGTGGGAAGTGCATGCATACCTAAAACAGTCTGATTAAGAAAGACAGTTTTCCGAGGAATACAAGTTGCAAAATAGTACATTTATAGGGATACAAACTCATATCGTAGATTGGTTTCCTCGCAAAACCGTCTGATAACAGCCCGTAGACTCACATGTTCTGTCGCAATTCAGGACAATTCAATCACAGGACCTCCAATGAGAGCATTCGAGGCGAAAAACTAGGGGCAGATAACTCCAAACAGCCATCCTTTCGTTTGTTCCAAATGCTTTCAAAACGGCGACCGTATAAAACTATGACATGGTTGGTCAGCTATTTGACTGGGCTCTGTCTGCGCTAAACTGGTATGGAACACGCGCCTATAAGGGGTATCCTCAGACCTTGTGGCAAGGAATCTATAAAACCAGTTCATATCCCGATTTGAACTATTTTGCAGATTTAATTCCTCTGAACAGGGTAGATTTTAATCAAACTGATACCTAAAATAATGTGCTATACAGAGCACCAGTGCCAATGGCTCAAAACTTAACTAAGCATTACCTTAGTGTGGGAAAAGTACAAATAAACATAATTTAATTGTTGACTGGTTGTGTCGGAACAGAAGCAAGTGTCAGAGCAAGACACTGCTACCAGACCTGATAAAGAACGGAGTGGAGTGCGACTTGAGAGAGCTGCAAATAGGAGACATGTTGTGGATTGCCCGCGAGCGAGTTCACGCACTGCCAGGTTGGTTCGAGATGCATTTTTATATGGCACACTTGTCAACAGGGAAGCGTGCTCAAGGTCCGCTCACATATTATTACCCTGAAGTAAAAATACTTTTGATGCTGCTAAGCGCTTCACACGAGCATGCAGGTTCATGATTCTTGTGTTCAGGTAGCCATTTACACACGTTACTTTTTAGTCTTCAACATAACTTGTCATAAGCCATATGCTCCCCCTAACTCCCCAACATTCACCTGAAAAGAACTAAGGCATATCCTCCGAAATACTGTCTTCATTTACATTATAATAAATAGTTAGCACCAAACATCTTGCCTTTCTGTTGTATCTTAATTATCTTAAATGACCTTAAAATTGTTGAAATCAGTAGCACATGCATATTTCTGAACAAGTATAAAAGTAAACCACTAAGGAGGTACTTCATCAACAGGCCAGCTGGAGAAACCAAGAGGGAGAGAACTGGTGATAGACTTCATTGTGGAGCGGAAGAGGATGGACGATCTTGTCAGCAGTATGATCGATGGACGCTTCAGAGAACAGAAGGTGGCTTCTCTTCTCTTTCACGTCATGACATATAACAGTTAGGAGCTTAAATAAATGATAATAATAGTATATTTATAATGCGCACATATCCATGCTCAATGCATGCTCAAGGCGCTTCACAATTATTACCCGGAAGAAATCGTACTTTCGGTGCCGCCTATTAAGCGCTCCGCACGACGGTATAGGTCCATACATTCCCATGTTCAGATACCCGTTTGTAGAGCTGGGTGAACTGAGTGCAATGTGGATGAAGTGCCTTGCCCAAGGACACAACACAGCATAAGACCCAGGTCACAAATGTTTGGTGTCTCCACCGTGATTCGAATAGGGCCGTTGGCGTGAGAGGCAGACATGCTAACCACTACACCACTGTGCTTTGTGGATTTTATACTCTTCTAGATCTCCTTTTTAATGGCATCTTCTAAATTCAAGTCAACCTACTTGAATAGATTTTCTTTTTATTAGCTCATCAGGCCTGAAAGGCCCGATGGGCTTATGGCATGGGATGGCGTCCGTCCGTCCGTCCGTAAACTTTTCACTTTTTCGACTTCTTCTCCAGAACCAATGACTCTAGAGAGCTGAAATTTTATGTACAGACTCCTTGGCCAATGGGGATTCTAAATTGTAGATTTGGTGACCCTGTGACCCCAAATAAGGGCCCCAGGGGTCATAACCTAAAAAGCTATTTTCATCTTCTTCTCCAGTCTCAATGAACATAGAGAGCTGAAATTTTATGAACAGACTCCTTGACTGACGGTGATTCTAAATTGTAGATTTGGTAAACCTGTGACCCCAAATAAGGGCCACACGGGTCACAACCTAAAAAGCATTTTTCATCTTTTTCTCCAGTCCCAAAAGCTCTAGAAAGCTGAAATGTTATGTACAGACTCTTTGGCCAATGGGGATTCTAAATTGTAGATTTGGTGATCTTGTGACCCCAAATATGGATCACAGGAGTAACCACTTAAAACAGCTGTTTAAATGAGCTGTGAAAATAATGAGATTTTATGTGCACTTCATATGTCAGCTTAAGAGTAATACTACATTATGGACATGTTTGATGTAATCAATGTGAAATTAGAACTATTGAATAGCCTGTGAACTGAATATTGTGACGGGATGCATAGGAAAAAAATTAAAAAGGGTTAAGAAATGTTTTATTTTACATTAGATATGTGAACTAAATATGACTGGTGATGAAGTAAGATAAGACTATTAAAACTAGCTACATGAGTTTGTGATACCACATCTTCTTTTACAATAAAGAAAAATAAATAAAGATGGGGAAACAAAATTTAAAATATATAATTTACTGGCTGTGAGTCCAGGGTCTGCATGTTGTGTAATTGCAGGTGTTGACCTGGGGAGTGACCACTCCCTGGCAGAGATGCAAACAGCAGCTAATACACGGAGGTTTCAGGTTACTTCTCTGCTGTGTTACTGATTTAGTCTTACACTCAGATGCTCAATAGAATTTATTAATTAAATAGTGAAAAGGAGCCTATGAAACTATGAGCCTATGAGAAACAGGATTTTAAGAAACAAATAGGCTCTTTTTTTCATTATGTAATAAATATTGATAATTCCAGAATAAAAATAAGAAGTAAAACAATAAACTGCAAAGGTCTACATTATTTATTATGAATATGGATTAATGTGTAACCAATTTTGATAATAACATTTAAATTTGATGAATGGGCAATGACTTATTATGTGATATCTTAATCTTTTCCTTAGAGATAATTAATAACATGATTCCTGATGAGCTTCAGAGCTAGTGGCTCAATTTTGATTAAATGAGTGACAGTAAATAAACTTTCTCTATTCTGAAATATCACTGTTCTATACCAGTAATATGAAAGTCCAATATCCATTCATATTTGTCATATTTATTACCAACTGTTTGACTCTCATTCTTGAAGTTGGTGTTATGAAGAAGACAAGGATATTTGATGCTTGATAACGGTATAAGGATCTATACTGAAACCTTGTAATTGTTAAATGAAGAAGTTGATCATCCATAAGTATCCTTTTCTTCTTCATATTTATTACCTGTTTTAAAGTATCAGGTTTGGTTTTTTAGCTTGTAAATTCCTTTCATATTAGTATATTTATCTTGTCACATTGTGTTAGTTTCGACTGAAGAGAAGCGGGATAGCCAATGCAATCTACCTGATCGAGGACCACGGTTCTCTGCAGCACTTCAGTATAGCAGAGGACAGAATAAAACAGGCCATGGTCAACACTCAGGTTTGTCTCCAATCTTACAAAGACCATTTTACACCCGTTGTAGAACAGCTGCTTTCTTTGCAAGAGTTGTGACATAAAGCACATGTAATTTCTCCCAACTAATAAGCATTGTAAACAGAGAATGGCATCTCATGATTTTAAAAATCATTTTCGAGATAGCTTATATTATGTCAGTGACATATTATGATGTTCTTGCTCATAATAGTGACCAAATGTTTGTTTTTTTAAGTGATCTTATCAAATGCTAGCTTTGAGTTTATAAGATTAAGGTTACAGAGTTGTAAAGAACAAAATCTTATGGCATGTGTGTTTTGTGCAGGTTATTGATGGCTTCAAAATAAAGCGGACAAGTGGAGTGAAGGAAACGGTTGCCTACCTCACTGTCATGACCAGATATCTGCAGAGTTTCTACAGGGTACATCCAAACATCCTTGTTTAATCAAAGTCGTCCGTGAGACATGAGACCTTACGTCTAACCATTACTATACTTACTAATTACCCTTGTATTGAATCTCAGTCAGTGAAAAAAAAAGCCCAATTCTTACTTTTTCAGCTCAACAGGCCGGAAAGGCCAAATGAGCTAATGCCATGGGCTGTCGTCCAGGTGTCAGTCTTTGTCCATAAACTTTCACATTTTCTTTTTTACCTTGGATACCTTGCGGAACGCCAGAACTCACACCTTTCAAATCATTTTATTTCTTCCTTAAAATGCAACGGTCTAGGATAATAGTATTTTGCATAGACAGACCGATATTGATTATGATTTGTAAATTTGCTGATTTAACTGTAAAACAGATGGGCAATGCTTTTTTATTTAACATGTAAGTCTTTACCTTAGAAATTTTGAATGATGCAATACCTGTTGAGCTACAGAGACAATTGCTCTATTTTTGTATTCTGTCATTTATAAGCAGCTTTATCACCAATTTTTTCCACAAGTGTAAGATTCTCTGCTTCAGAACAAAAGCCTCCAGGCATGCACCCCGGAGATGTTACGAGAGCTCGACAGCAGCTTCCACATCGAGGAGTCGGAGAAACTGCTAACCACCTTTCAACACTTCAACCTCGCCTCCGTCAAGAGCAAGGTCTGTACATAATGTTCACAATTGTTGAACATTCTGTCATTGTATTGATTCCCATTCATGAATCTCTATCTCAGTCCATAAATGACTTCACAAACCTTTTTATTTGCAGCTTAACTTCTTTACCATTTTGTAGCACTTCTTTGTAAAATGGATGTTTAAACATGTGGCGAAAATATTCATGCAAATGGCAGCATATATGTATTCATTAGTCAGTTTTTCTATGGAATAAAATCTATACATAGAAAAATACTATTCAGCAAAAGATGGAACAACAATAATTCTTTACAGAGAATAAATTAATTAACTATCGCATGTGTATATTGTGCAGGACCTGACAGTGCGCGAGTTGTTCGGCAAGCAGTTGGTCCAGCTCCATGGCATGTCTGCTGATAAAGCCAAGGCGATCACTGACCGGTACGCCACTCCCACCAGGTGAGGATGTCCTACTGATTTGGCTATCTCGAAAAATGGTAACTAGAGAATTGGGGGGGGGGGGGGGGGGGGGGGGGGGGTTCTACCTCCATAACGCACGGGTTGATTCAATTGCTTATGTCATGTCATTAGACCCCTTTATCCTTTATCAGACGTCTTAACAGAAATTATTGCAGTATTGGACAACTATGTCAGAATCTCAAACCCTTTCTTCTGAATATCTAAATTCCATTAATGGAATGTTAAAAGGTTTTGGTTATCTTACTTTTTCCAAATAAAATAGAAGTATTTATGTGCATCATTGCAGCTTGTTCGAGGCCTATGACCAGTGTGTTTCAGACAGGGAAAAGGAAGGACTGCTGGCAAACATCAAATGTGGGAAAGGAATGAGGTACTAGTTTTCTTCTGGCATCGGTTTAATGATAATATTTTTATAGCACATATATCCACTGCTTGAGGCACTTTTGAATTAAGTTTCTACTAAGGTGAATCAGTGATTTGCAAAGCATCCATCCATATTTTTTAAATTCTTTTTCAACTTCCAAATCGGCATGCATACATCCTATTGCCATAATTCTAGTGAAAACACTGCCTCGACACTAAACCTGCATTTTTTTCTAGGGGTAAATCATTGTTTTTTTATCAATGGCTGCTAGGGGCAGGATTTTGTGGGTAGATGCTACTATGATTTTCTGATTTGTATAGACTTTGGGAGAGGATGCTTGTGGACAATAGTATTTGTAGATCATTAAATCTTATCATTCACAATTATTATGGTTATATTTCAGGAACCTGGGCACTGCACAGAGCAAACAAATCTACCAGCTCTACTGCACCAACACGATGTTGATTTGAATCAGGAGCCACTGATACATCACCAGTTTGTGATCAAGAACTAATTTTTGTTTGTCTTTTGTTATTGAAATAAAAATATATACAAAACATTAAATGATTACTCCTCTCTTAACAGTACCATACAAGGCTGCCGACTTGTACACTTTTGGAGTATTTTGTACACGACAGTATGATTGTTCACAAAAGATGTGAAATTAAGACTTGTTCATTTCATTAATTGCTGTATCAAGTAATGGAGTACTGAACTGTTGCAGAGTTCAATTATAACTCTGTTCCAGAGTAAACAAAGTCAGACAAAGACAGTATGATGGTCTGGTTTGACAACAACAAGCTTCATGATTTTTGTACTCCGAAATTGCAATACCTGTATGTCTACACTTGACACAAAAGGAGAATAGGCAGTTCTGGACCGTACTATCGTAAACAAATCAAGTAGGAAAACATTTAGAGTTGTGATTCCATGGACTTATATATCTCAAGGCCCATTTAACACTCTTTGAATTCAGTTGTTTTTCCCGGGAGAACTTCACTATGAAAGGAACTAGGGCCTTACAATTCCTATTCAGAAGGCGTTATACTGGATAATACCCAACTGGGAGGGCCTTGAACAGAATAGTAACCTTCCAAGAGGGTACTATCCAGTATAAGGCCCCCTCCAAGTACAATTCTTTGAACCCAAGAAATTCTAAGTCGTAAGTTCCATAAGTAAGATAATCAACACACAAAATTGACTAGTTTGAAATTTTCATAGCAGACAAATGCGGGATTCAAACTCGCAACCCCTCGCCTTGTAGCCTAATGCTCTACTGCTAGACCACGAAGGATTGGTGACTGAGAAGGGTTGATTGTCAGTTAGTATTCTGCTGTCAGAAACCTTCCATGATATTTTATGTATGCTTGGACCACCTGCAGTTAAACATTTAGACAACTGCACTCACGTTTTGTCGTTATATAAAATAGATAACACCCTCGCATTCAGGGGTTATCCATTACTTACCAAATGATACATGTTCCACTTACAAAGTTATTACCCATGTGGTACTTTGTATGCGTCATAAAACCTTCAAGTAATTGGATTGGCTAAAGGTAAACTTCGACACTGCCGTGACTACTTTATTCATTCATCAAAAAACAATGCATATATAATTTCTCTCATTCTTCAGTTACTTCATGAATTAATAATGATGACTAGAGAAACGAATGCAGCAAGAGTTTTACACTGCTCTCATTCTTACTGTGAGGAATGACAACGAAACGCCATTCTCAATCTCATGGTGAATTGAAAATTCAATGTAATCTACCAAGGGTTTACGGTACAAAATAATGTGAAACTCACTGGACGAAAATTAACCAAAAGGAAAATTATTTTAATAAATATTCATCTAAAACAGTTCTTTTAACTTGTTTACATATTTTGACGTAGAGAAATATGTAAATAGTGGCCACCATGACTTTATTCAAAAGACAGATTATTCCTCTCGTGCTCAAACAGGGAGATTTTACTCGTTTTGCCATATCGAATATATTTAAATATTACACTGCTGTTCCGTTCCTTTATAGGAACAACAAAAATATATTTAAAAACACAATAATTGGTAATAAATAGGATACTTAACTCCTTCCCCATTCATATAAAGCCAAGGCTCGAGACAAAGACAATTTATTTCACTCGGGACATTAACTTGATATGAAAGGGGAATCTTTGTTAGATAAGCAATTTTAACAGTTTTTGAGTTCTGCTTAATTCGTCCATCTGTCCAGAAATCAACTCCTCCCAGTTTTTGATAAATAGTTGTGAAACTTTAAACATAGATCAGTTATGTGCATGTGCTTTTTTGGGACCAATGGGATTAATAGTTATGGACCTTGACAGTCTGAAATAGGAAAACCAAGTGCTCTGTTCTGAAATCAACCCTTCTGATGTTTACACAAGCTTTGGATATACATAAGTGATACGCATTAATATTTCAGAGTTTTGGCCCTTGTCTTTCCTATTACAGACTGAGGGTTAAACTTTAACCTAACTTGGCTCCAACCTTTGATTCATTAATGATAAGCATTTCCCTTGACCATTGAAACAGTCATTCTTTGACCTTAATAATAGAAAGAACTTTAACCTCAAGTCCCAAAACTGTCAACTTGTCAGCTTGTTTTCCCATGTCACACACTGAGGTCATAACCTGTGATCTTGGTGTAGGATGCATTTTCTTAAATTTAATCATGCCCATAATTTCTGACTGATCAGTTATGTCAAAACTAAATCATTCAGACGATGTCATAATTTTCAAGTGATCATGTTAAATGCAGATCTAGATCTTGGGTAAATTACCCTAAATAAGCAGTTACAAACCTTGCGGTTCTGGGATGAAAGCAACTGAGAAACATACTATTCAACACAAGACTAGAACATCCAGATATTTTATTGGGCTGTCGACAATGACAATACACGTATATATCACAATGTGCCACATTGTAGTACATATCCTATTGCATCCTCCTAGGAACCACTAGTTTGTTTAACAACATTGGATTTCTACAATGCACACAGCAAAAGTGAAGAACTATTTCCTGGAACATTGTCAGCAGTAAGATTGAGGTGTACAATTACTGGACTATTTCTCAACTAACTAATACTAGTAGATTAAAGCCTCATCACAACAATGGTAGATTTGTTCCTTATGTGGGAAGGAGCCCCACTTGAATAAATACCTCAATTTCCTAAAAGACAATAAAATCTGGTTAAACATTCTCACATAAAAATCTAAAATCCTTTAATCACAAAAATCAATGTTACTGCTGAAATAAGAATTTATACAAAACATTAAAATGGAGTGAAAAATAAAGTATACTTAATGACAAGCATTAGTTATGAACAGATTATCAAAATTTGTTTACTGGCACATTCCAAAAGTATATTTCATATAAAAACAGAATAAACAATGTTATGAATACTGATAAATGCTTGGTTGTTCTGATACCGTTCAAACATTTCCTTGAAATACAGGACTACAATATTTGACTGGCAAGAAGTTCCTCGTGTGCCACACTGCGCTGCCGATACTCCAGGTTCAACTGCTATATTTGATTATCTGACCGAGGCCTAATAATAACGGCAATATAAATTCTAATCTAAAATTCATCAGTTGTCATATCACATGTATGAAGCGAAAATAATTGCACAAGTAAGATCTGATAAAGAAAGGCATAGGGTCCTCTGAATCGGATACCTGTACATTGAAACCCTGTCTTTCAAATGATCCATTCTTAATAGGACTGTCCTGTTAAAAATGAACCTACTATTGTACAGTTTTAGAACTTACAGTTGGAATAAGTTAACATTAAATTATAACAATGTGATGAACAAGTTCAATCTACATGTTGATAATAAACTAACAATAATAGTTTGAATCATTCTCTGGTTAATGAAGCCTTTCCAAACTACAGGTACAAGTGAACTTGGGTACACACAATACAACAACAAATCTCAATGAAATAAGATGATCACTTGTTGAAAATGTTTCATCACAGAATATCATATATAAACCTCTTTTCAATAAATACATAACATTTGAACTCTTCTGGTTTGTTCACTGTCTCATCAGGCGATCTCTTCACAAGAGTATATAGATAATGTAGGTCTGAAATTACTCAAGTACCCTTAGGAATCAATCATAGGGCTCTGTGAGTGATGCCATGAAAGAAATGAGGACAACAAATGAGTGTACAAGCGAGAGATGATAACTTTAACGTTTTTAATGATTTAGTCTGTACACGATATCTCTGTGTGTAGGCTCATTTGAACTGCCTGACTGCAACTTTGCACTATCGAGATGAAAAATGTTGATCCGTACCATGTATTTCAATGGAGTTTGTCATGAACATGATTTCAAATTACATAAAAATCTTGTCATCATTATCAAGAACACATTATGCAACTGTCCTTAAAATAGCATACAATGACTTCAACATGATACAGAATGATTTACAATTTTGGCAGAGTAAAAAACCTGACTAACTTACTAAAAGCAAGTTTCAATGCCAACCAATCTTTTCTAACTATTCCTGAAACACTGGCAGTCTGAAAACTTATTCCACTGCAGAACTCTTGAGCTGTGGACTTGCTATTACTAATTGTCACAATATGATCAATAGAATACAATCTATACGTTACACTGTTCTTTTTAAAGTATTAATTAGGGCATATTTCACAAATAAGATAGCAATCATTTTAAGTCAAAGCCAGGTAATTTGGAGATTAACGCCGATTTCAAGAGTCATTCACTTACATTACAGCCAATAATATTTGTGCTGGAAGAAACTGTGAAATAGCAGTGTAACTAAAGGTTTGCATTGACACCTGTGAACTGGCAAATCATGGTTTTACTCCACAGAATTCTTATTTAGCTTTGCACCCAAAAATTAATGCACTAGTAACACTTCCATTTCAGACAAAGTTGCTGAGGTGCGAAAGTGGAATTAAGCGATAGATCAACAGAGCTTCATAAGTTTTCAGTATCCAAATATTTCAAGAATAGCACGTCCATACAAAGGGGAAGCCATCAAACATTCAAACTGCACAATCAAACACAGAGTCTAGTCTTCCTTCTTCTCTTGGTCTGTTTTGGGCGTGGCAGGTGTGTCTTCGATAGGCGTGGTTGTCTCCCCTTCCGTGATAGCCTGATCTTCAGGCTTCACATCACCATTTTGTTCGAACATATCCTGACTTGTGCCGTACTCATTCACTCTCTTAGGGTCAATCTTATATATATACCGCTGATATACGTAAATGAAGAAAATAACATCTGCAATAGAGAAAGTTTTTTTGTTCTAAAATCTGAATGTTGTTCATAAAAAGGAAGTTGATTCAAAGAACAATATCTGATCTTTTATTTAGGTAATTTAAATACAATTTTAAACTTTCAAATATTTAACAAGAGCGAGTTCTTGTCTTAGTTTGAACATCATAAGAATAGAAAGCAATACTAATACTTTTCAACTTGCAGTTTAATCTCTCTGCAAAATATAAATAATTTAATAAAAATTTAACTACGTAACCATGATTAATTACAATTACAAACTCACCATCTCTTAAGCAGCCCAATCTGTAAAGAGTTGGCATTTTTATGACGAATGCGAATATATCATCGATGAAGGTGTTGAGAGCCTTGTAGGTAAGCATCCTCCAGGGGAGGTGAGCTACGGACTTGAGTTTGTAGTTGATGAACAGCTGTGGTGTCATCATGATGAACCCTGTAGGGACAAACACACATGATTATTTCCAGTAGATGTTAGGCCCGTAGGAAGCTGGTAATCTGGTAACCATAGTTCCAGGTTAGTAACATTGGGAGATTTGTATTATATAGTATATATTGACAACATAACACGTTTGGGTTATCTTCTTTCAACGCGTGTTTCATTATTATTACCCACAAGGCCCTTATTGTTCATCATAATGATTTCCCATTATGCAACGTCTTAGAACAGTCGATTGTAGTGTCACTATAGAGGGTTTAAACATTTCCTCAATATCTTTACTATACACAAACTTACAACAAAAAAAGGCAATACAGAAATGTGACATATGACATGTATCATGTTGAGAAGTTGGCAAGGTGAAGAGCAAGTTCTACAACCTATTATTGACTATGAAGGAGAGAGTGAGTTATTGTTAAAACGCCACTCTGCCAATATTGCAGCCATTAGCGGCGAATAATTAATCATGAATTAATGAATTAATCAGGAGGCACTCATGTTGCTTACCGAATGTGAGGAGGAAGCCGTACATCATACCAAGAACGAAGGAGTACCAGCCCCTGTGCTCGTTGTAGAGCAGTGAGTAGACGGCGTACGCACCCAGCAGTGGAAACAACAGCCAGGACAGGTACTTAAACGCTAGCTGCAAAGAAGAGGTGCCAGTTTCGTGGTTAAATAGTCAACTAACTACAGTGATACAATAATGCCTTCCACAGCGTGCTAATAGAGATGCCAGTTTAGTGCTTGTTAAACTACTAAAAGAACCAAACCATTCGCTTTATGTGCAATCAAGAGAAAGAATTCATATTCAGCACTGGTTGAATAATATTTCAGCCTGTTTCACTCACAAATAATTCTAATTACTCACTGTGTCATATTTCTTGGTTTGAGATTCCGTGTAGCTAGATTTGTCTTCCAACTTCAGCTTCGGAATGATACCAAGGATCCTGTTCTCTCGGTCAAACTGAATACCAATAGATGTATGACTTTATTTTTTTTTAAATTCTTTTAAAAATAGAGCCATGGGCTCTGTAGCTAATCAGGATTTCATTGATTTATTATCTAAGGTTGAATATCTAAGTTATCTCAAGTAATACATTGTTAACAAGCAAAAAATAGGTTGTTAGATCATGACCCATATGACCCAACTTTGGAGTCACAGTGCACCAATCCTACAACTAAAAGTTCACCTTTCTAGAGCTTTACATACTTGAGATAAAGATGAAAATAGGTTTTTGGGTCATGACCTGTGACCTAGATTGGGGTCACAGGGTCACAAAATCTACAATTTTGAATCCCCATTGGCCAAGGAGTCTGCACACAACTTTTCAGCTCTCTAGACCTTTTGGAACTGGAGAAGAAGAAGTCGAAAAACGAAAAGTTTACGGACGGATGAACGGACACCGGACACCATGCCATGCCATAAGATAAAAATGTCACGTAACTGTTTCACAAGCCAATTTAAAACAGTTAACATAAAGTACCTTCCCAACAAACTATAATGTAACTATCAATTCTATTTTCAACAAATAAAAAAGCTTACAGTGACATTGACAACTTTTTGTATCTTCCAGATCTCAATGCACAGGCCGACGAAGACGCTGATCCTGACGACAGTGTTGGTCTCGTTGTCCATCACGTAGAGAAGGACAATGAGCGACTGGAATACATTGAAGAAGACGGATCGTACGGACAAACCTTCCAGAGATTTACGACTCTTCCAAAACTGGATATCTGTAAAAACACAAAGTTGAACCATCACACATCAGGCAAGACAGCTTTAGCAGAAACACATAAATTAGTTTAATCTGAATATCTGTCATAGGAGGCAAATTCTTAAAACTACAAACAGCATGGCATTTTTACTTTTATACAATATAGAAGGCATTCAATAAATGGTTGAAAGATTGGACTGAACATTGATCCAAGGGAGATAACTCCATGAAATGGAGTAAACTCCTCTCAGTATTATTACATCTCTCGTCAAGCCTTATCAACACTTTATCTGAACATGTGACCTTGAACGAGAACAAGTTGACAAAAGTTAACTAATGACATTATTTTGAGGTCCTTGAATCTTAAGATCTTACCATTTTTAAATGCCAGGAACTCAAAGACACTGTGAAGAATGGACACAATAATGGTCAGAGCCAGCAAATAGGGGTTCGTCTCAAGGAAGGCTGTCTGAAATCACAGGAGAGCATTTTCTTACAATTTCCAGACAAATATGTCACGGCCAGAGTGACTGAATGAAACCAACATGGGCATGCTAATTTGGGATTACTGCCAGATCACAGAGCTAAATCAAGATAAATCCCTTTCAAAATTTAAACCCGTATTTAGCTCAATATTTACTTAACAAAGTCAAAAGGCAATACCTTTTATAAGTTACTCTCTACCCTTTACCTGCAAGGCTTTAGCCGTTAACGAATTCCATCTTACACCTTTGTTAGGGAATTGTAATTCCGGTAAATTTGCCATTCAGAAGAGATTGTCACTAATTGTTTGAGGTGATGTGGTGATCTGGGGTTAAACAACGCTTTCAAGATTACTTCACTTATATCACAGCTGTTTGTATCATTACAGGAAAACCTGCAAGCAGCGACTGGAACTAGCGAACCATTGGTGGTACAACGCTGAAAGTCAGTGAAGCAATGCACCATAACCTTACTGCATGTAGAACTGTTCTCCACAAAAAGTTGCCAAACCCCTGACAAAATTCTAAACCCGGACCTCTTGATCCAAACCGAAACGTACTAACCAATGCGCTATCCCACCCCCTAATTATTTGAAGCCATTTGCATTTTTGCACCTTGAGCGAGTCCTGATCATCATCATTTTCCTCGATGAGATCGTTGCCCATGAAGTTGTACCACTTGTTCCTCATCCCCTGGGCTGCGTAGATCTGCCAGCGGAACAGCGAGATTGGGCTGTACGTCAGCGTCAGGTTCAACTCTCTGCAAGTAACCAAAGGCATGAGAAGCAATTTCAACAATGCATCTGAATAATTTTCATCATACAGAAAAGAGTAAGTTTCAATGAAGGACTATCTCGTAGGTTTGGGTACACCTGATTTATTCTAATCCAGCTGATAGTGTTGAGCCGCATGCACTATCACTTGTTGAGCAACTGAGCTCAATGCATTGTGTCATTTTGTGTGAAAAACAAGAGCCTACCTCAGTCACTCAACTGAAACCGGCGCATTCGATTGATGCAGGTGATCAGCCGGTGTGCCAAACAAGCAAACCCTTTAGGTAACAGATTTATGTGGTTCTCTAGTATAGAATTAAAAATCTTACTTAAATTTCTTTTTTATGTTGACCAGATATTAAGGCAACAATTTGGGGGGAAAACTTTTCATGCACCTCTTCTCTAAAAAGATTTCAGTTGGAAGGTGCATGACATAATAGATAACATAGCTAGCAACAGGTAGCCCTAAATGACACCCATTATTAACTGTGTTTTTACTACTATATTTCAGGAGCGAGGTACTTACTCGACAGTGTCGTTGATAGGCATGTAGTGACTATTCAGATTCCAGTAGTCATTGAGGTACAACACCGGGTAGTAGTTGTTGGTCCCAGGCACAAAGTCTATGACTGAACACAAGAAAGCACATAAGAATCAAATCATCACCAAAAGTTAATTTGTTCATTATCAACCATAAAGTCTGTTTATTATCAACCATTCTCTCAGCTCGGATTAAGACAATAATTAAGGCAAGTTTATCAAAAGTAGACTTGACAACTATCCTGCTATGCAAGCATATTTTCCTGTGACTTCTTTTCTTCTTTCTCGAGTTGTGGACATTCATCAAGGTAGAGAGAGCTTGATAATATTTCTTACAGCTTTATCTATTGTGAAAGCAATGAAAAGAATAGACGTACACTCGTCGAGAGGGGCGGGGACGTGTCCGTTGATCCAGGGGGAGTGGTCATCCAGTAGGTTGATGGTCAGATTCGGGTGCCAGTGAGACAGGATCTCAAATGTGGAGGAGTTCTCTTTCTGAAAAACAGAATGAGGCAAGGCAAAATGAATAAGTTAGTTTACAGATATTTTTTATCTAAAGGCAGGGGACAAAAACTTAACAAAAAAGAAGCAACTTTGCTTTAGTGTACAGGAAAACAAAATTGGCACATAATTGATAGAAAATCCCTATTTTTCAATTATTTTTGTTCTTCGGAAAAATCAGGCTACATTTTCAAATGGGAGGGAGAATTCGGCAACATTTACTTGGGAGGGATTCTGAATTTCTAAGTAGCATTTCCCCCCCCTCAATTTTGTCAAAATCATGGTTAGAGGATCCATAAACCAACAAAATAAAGTGTTTTCAACTAATTACAATTTTAATTTTAACAACAGAATTCTTCAGAGGCAATTAAGAAAGATGGATAATATAATTCAGTTGACATTTTGACAAACAATGTATAGATAAAACAGTTTTACTCACCTTTATAAGATCAGGATGCACATCAGTTTGTCCAGTGAGGAGGTTGACAGTTTGGTGGAAGTGTCGCTTCTTGAACTTGTTCAGGCCTAAAACAATATCATCTTCATTGTCACATGCATTTACATCAAAAGAATCAAGGAATGTTGATCACCAATATTGGGCTTAAAATTCATTTATTGCAAGATCTATCGTTACCCAAATTTACCATATCGACAACATCAAACAGATTTTCACTTGTGATTGAAAAAGGGTTAATGGTTAGAGATCACTTATTCCTAAACACATTGCCTTTCATCAAAAATATTTACAGTATCTAAACCTTTAGAATTAAATTAGCTCAGAAATTCAGATCTGAAAGCCTGTTTGACAGTCTGTTATAAAGTATTTTTTTGCCTCAGACTGGTATGACTAGTTTATCAAGCTTATTTCACATATACTGAGATGAGAAGATTATTTTTTAACTTGTTTGATATTAGATATAGTTTTGTTTACTGACGCTTTGATCTGTAGACGGTTGTTTTCCTGGAATAGCGTCCTCTCTCACTCGGGTCGGGCACCTTGCCAGCCTTCACAAAGTAAACATGGAGGAAGAGAGACCCGTTGTTCTGCACAGTCTGAAGTATAATGTTACACAAAATAAGATGTGCAAGACACAAAAGTAATAGATCGTTGAAAGACCCAGTTGCAAAACATACCATTTCTCAACATCTGCAAGTGATCCAAAGTGCTGTTGATCAGCAGTAAAGGTAAAAGCCTGAACATATATCCAAAGTGCTTAACAATGCCAAGAAGTCTTTGGTACCACCCTTTGAGCTAAGACATAGGCCCGTAATTGTTACTTTCAATCTCAAACACTCAATAAAATGATATTTTATGGTGAAAGGTAACCAAAACCTCCCCCCCCCCCCCCTCATCCCAAGCTATTTATACAGACATAATGCTAAGTTATAACATTAGATGATCGAGTGCAACATACTGGGGTGGTTTTGACAACTTCTGAATGTACATATGATCCGTCTCCACTTGGTCCACTGGTCCAGTCTCCATATACCATGGCTCGTTTGGTCCAGAAGAGGGCATCAGGGTTCTTGAAATCTGTAAACTCTTCCTGTTCCGATAGGTACACATACATATCCTACAACACAATAACCAGCCATTACATTTTTCCTACATTTCTAACGCATTCTTAAAGGCCTCGTCTGCAGAATATTTTAATTACGTAATAATATAGTACATCAATGAATTTTTTACCTATAACATGTTCTTGTTTTCAAAATGGTAGGTTACTAGTTCAATCCTTTTAATTGAACTGAAAAAGTGAGAACTGAAAAAGGATGTTAAATGAAAATTAAACCAGATAATCACAACTCCTAAATATCTATTGATTACATTTACATTTACAGCATACCTACGACTACAAGTAAATACAACAGTATTAAAACATCTTGTCATACTTATTTTTCAAATTCCTGTATCATACAATGCATAGTCACTTACCATTCTCATGTCTTTGTTGTAAACGTTTGATGATGGTTTTTGCATGATGGAAGACCCCTCCTCGCCTGTAGATTGGTTTGTTTGGGGTGATCGTCTGAAGAGACTTGCGATGAAGTAAATGAAGAGCATTCTGACCACAAGAGTCTTGATAATGGACCACATGTTTTGTTGAGCTGCAGCTGGCTGGGCGGGCTGAAATGGAGAAATAAATGGGTTTTTTTAAACTGCATTGTTATTAATAAATTGTTAGTAAGAACTGAAAACTAACACGTTTCTTTGATCTATGAGTTATGATTTAACTAGCCGAATATTTTTTTTATTTTATTTTATTTTTTTTATTTCCATTTTTTGTACATTTCCATATAGTGCATCACATGTTCATTTCACATGTACATTCAAATATACATCGTTCATAAGTTTACATACAACAATCAGTTATGGCTTCTTGCATGGTACATAGATTATGATATCATGATATTACATACATGGTTCTTAAATATCATGATTCTTAAATAGCATATGGAGTGATGACCAGAAGGCATAGAATCTTGCATAATTGCAGCTTGAAAAAGCAATCATTTTTGTTATATGGTAGTATGTTACTATTTCAAGCTGTAATGGTTTGAAATTTGGTATAACTTTTTTGATATGGCATTTGTACAGCATCGATTTTGTAATGAGAACAAGTGCATTCAAAGGGTTGTTGTTTATGCCTTTAAATCCAAACAGTATATTTTCCTTATTGAAATCAATGTTTCCTTCTGTATAGTTTGCCAGCCAATCTGACAATTGACTCCAAATGCTATTTGCATATTGACAAGAATATAACATATGTGAGATGGTTTCTACTGGGTCATGACATAGTGAACATGCTGATGATTCTATATATCCCATTCTAAACAATAATTTGTTCGTACTTAGTATATTATGGATGATCTTATGCTGAAACCATCTTAGTTCACTGCTTTGTGTACATCTCTTAGCCATTTGATTGATATTTGTCCACTCTAATTCAGTGTATTCTTTTTGTAGATGCTCTTCCCATTTCAAGAAGGTTCTGGATTTTGTGAACTTTGAGTCTAATAAAGTCATATAAAATGCTGAACTGCCTTGTTGAGTATTTACTTTTGACATGTTGAAAGGGAGAATGGG
The DNA here is from genome assembly GCA_936450465.1 of Gibbula magus. NCBI lineage: Eukaryota > Metazoa > Mollusca > Gastropoda > Trochida > Trochidae > Gibbula > Gibbula magus. The sequence continues at coordinate 41,819,482 of OW388291.1, forward strand.
CCTATGGAGCTGGTTTGTATCTGCATTTAAGTTGTGTAGTAGAGATGATATTGTTCTTTTAACTCCTTCATAGGTTAGAAAATCCGTTTTGATGTTATATCTTTCGACAAAGTCTCTACATTCCTATATTTTTTCCGTTTTCATCAATCAAATCGGATAGCTGAATATTTTAACCATAGGTGCTACATTACTTCCAGCAAAAGACACCCACAACTTGCCACAGCTGAATTTGTGCATAACTAAACAATGACAATGACTCTTCAGCTGGTTTTCTCGCGGTCTGTGTTTACTTTATTTTGACATCTGTTTAAACTTATTTCAGTGTTGATAACCAGGGAAATTATTATTAAAACATATAAAGATGGGAATTGTCAGTGAATATTTTGACAAAAATCCTTTGGCGACATTTGATACAGACCATGTGCTTATTCTGTTTATTGAAGACAGAAAACTGTAAATTTTTCTATTTCTATTTATAACGACAAATTCAGGGCAGGAACATTGTTATGTCAATAATCACAATTAAAAATCAATAAGACTTTTTCTTGTTTGGAACAAACTTCAACATTAAATGTACTTAAAAAATTGAGTGAACTTATATTCAAGATTAAACTTCTCAGTCTAATAATGTTTATATAAATACAATTAATTAATTAATTAATTAATTATAGGCCTACTCAATAATTTTTTTTATTTTTTTTTTTTTAAATTATATTTTGAAGTGACTGAAACAGAAAGTTGATTAAATCAGTATTAGAAGTATACATCCAAAATAATGTACAAAGCACATTTTAGATGGTAGTATAAATAAATATTTTGCATATATACAGTATAATTTGGTATATCACTACATGTATTAAATGAAAGTGAATAAAATTAGGTTTTGGAATGAAAAGTTTCCTTTCTGGTAAAAGACAATAAACTGATGCTGAATTGTATTTTTCCCGTCTTCAGCCGAATGTAATGTTCCTGACTTGTAGAGTGTGACCTATACTTTTTGAAAATGACCTGTAACTTTAGTCATCTTCAGGACATTTGACCTGTTATCAAAATTTCCATCAAAATCACTGTATTATCATGAAGTTTTCAGACTGTCTATACAATGATTGACATAAACATCCATGTCAGGATTTCTCCAACCTGATAATGAGAACGTCATGTATTTCATGAATATTTTGTTTTTATTAAAGCTTGTATTAGATTCCTCTCCTTACATAATATTACCATTCTTAAATTTCCAAACAAGTTTATCTTATTTTAGTAAATGAAATAATCAGAATACCCCTTCAATTGGTATTTATTTCTGAAAGTTTTTAAGGAAAAGGTATGATCTCTTTTAACTGATGAATTTGCATAGACAAGATGAGTAATCTATATTCTAGTCATGCCAATGATGATTGAATCTGAAATGAAGCCACAAGATGAGACATCGACTTCTCATCGTGAGTCACAGACAAAGTCGGAACCAGACTGCGAAGAATATTCCTAAACCTGAGCAGCTTGACTTGATGCATTTTGGTTTGAGTCTCCATCGCCAGAAGTTGTAGAAACTGAATTTGATGCTTCGGCTTCGTTCCCCGTGCTCGTGTTTTCGGCCATCTTGATGGAAATACTCTCTGAAAGATCAATAATCATTAAAATCGATTCAAAAGATATTAAGGATATCGATACTGTTTTGAATGTAAAAATAATGATTACAAAATAATATGAAACTTGTTGGATTCATTTTTATCGATTCTTTTCTTCTGCGACAATCAATTCTAGACTATCAATTTGGTTCTTTACTAAAAGAACACAGTTCGGGAAATTCCGTTGTAACTCGGAAAGCGGAAGCAAATTCTACGGAAATCAACGACTTCAATGCCGATGAAAGCCGATAATCGGCTTCAAGATGGCGGGCTTTCGTGATCGGGAAAAACAACATTTCCCGCTACAAAGTGTTCAATCTGTTGTTGACTTGTTTAAAGATCAGTTGGAAACTTATGACGAGCCCAACTTGGCTTTATTATCAATAGTGCTAGGATGTATCGAAAACACGTTGACAGTCAACAGAGCGCTGTCTTCAAGGGCCGACACGACGAGGGGTTTAGAACCCATCTTCCCTGTCATCCAACTTTCTACAGTTGAAGCGCTTCACGCTAAATTTGTGACACTTGTCAAAAGTTCTGTCGATCTGTCCAATTACAGCGAAGAAAATACTTCGAGGGAGTTGGTGAAGCGAGTGTCAGATGTAATTTGGAGCTCGCTTACGCGCAGTTACTACAAGGATAAAGCACACCTTCAATCTCTTTACAGCTTTCTTACCGGTGAGTAGCTCGCAGTTTGTTGCGTTTGGTTTAAATCAAACAATGATCAAGCGAATTTAAGTGCAAAATTAGAAATTTTAATGATTCTACTTCGACAATGTATAGAGAACATGAGTTGCCACGGCACCGATTCTTTGTAATCATTATTTTGTTTGGACACAGCACCTGTCACTTGGCGCGCAGTGATATCCACAGAGAGCCGGTGCACAACCATTTGCATAATGACGATTCACACACGCACTAGTATCGATTAGGTAAAGAGGTCCTCATTATCATATTGGCATTTTAATATTATAATATGTTGCTCACAGCCTTGTCGTATATATTGATCGCAGCCGGTCACGAGCGGATTTAACCTGATGGGCTCTAAGGAAAAGACTGCAGTTAGCCTAAATAACCAGGATATAAATAAAATGTTATCTCAGGATAAATCAATTTGTTACATGTGATTGTCATTGTTGCCATATGGTCTGTGTATAATAGGCCGGCTTGAAGAAGTATTTTGTTGTTATGTTAATTGTAGATTCACAAATTATTACAAATTTACATATGCATGACATTGAGATACAAATATAATGCTTACATAATGCACATTAATTATTTCCAGAAGAAATTTTAATTAATTGCAGTCACTAGAAATCAGCATTATATTTTTAAGATTATATTTCAAAGATCAAAGTATGTATTTTGTAACGACTATACCAAGAAGAAGCAAGTTTTAACAATAATTATCGTCAATTTTTTAAATCTTCCTTTTTTCCTTTCTTAAAATTATGCACTCAGAGAACAATATATATCTCGTTATATATTGTATGTGATATCTAATTGGTAGTTACCAATGATTCAATCTGAAGATGAAATGTGACACACTAATATCTATGTGCACATGATTTTCTTGAAGTTTGTATTTGAGACAAGAATTTATCTTAATTGGAAGTTTTCAAATGCTGTGATTCTGATATTAGAAAATCATGTCAAATAAAAAATATATTTCTGATAGTCTTCTTTGTTCAAATGTGATGGAAACTTTGGTCAACTACAATTGATATTATACCGGTACATTAAATTTGTCCATGACATAAATTAGTTTTTGTAAGAGTTACCTCCCTTGCATTGTAAAATCTCCTCGCATTGGCCTTATTCTGTAATACCTGTCAGTCAAATGTCTTTTGATATGAAATATATATTGATTACTCATTAATTTATAGAAGTTCAACATAACTATGAATAAAATATCTATTATTTTTACTACAGAATGAGGTATATGAAAAATGTACAAAACTCAGTTGACTGCTATCAGAAATTCAGCAAGAATAGGATTAGTTTATCAGCAGCCAGGGATAAACCTAGGAATGTTTTTGGGTGGGTCAATGCCCCACCAGGGTAAATTTGGGTGGGCCCATATATTTGGTTGGGGGTCCAGGGGGCCCCCACCAGGTTTAATTAAGGTGGGCCATTTTTTCCTGTGTTTGATATTTAAAGATTAATGTATTAAAAAATATTTATGTGAATTAAAAATGAATTGAGTTGTTTTCATGCTGTATTATTGTTTTAATTTTCAGCCAGATTGAACAATTACTGTACATAAGTCAGTTGGCCAAATAGCAGTGAAATTCTGATCTTATTTGACCAGTAGTTTTAATTTTATACTAGCACTTGGCCGGTTCAATTTTCTAATCTGTCATCTTGATCATACATGCAGATGGTTACTGAGGTGATATATATTAACATAATAATATATCCAATATAAATAATATGCTGATATACCCAAACTTTAGATAACCCTCTTCATCGTGATTTAGATGAAAAATCAAAATGACAAATGGAATATATTTATGTTCTCAAAACAATATCCTAGGAGATGCCCAATGCACACTGGTACATGTTAGCATTGCATGATATCAGACTTTGAAACACATATATAACAAGTTACTTTGACAGTTTCAAGTTCGGTTTTTAAATTATGTAATTGAGAAAAATTATGATTACACTTTATATAACCAATGAGGGCAAACTAACAAATGATATAACTTTACATTTCATAAAATAGTATGTGAAGCTATTTCGAAAACATTGTCGGCAAACACGACAATCTGTCAGGTGTCTTGTATCACCAGGCAGTCACTATTTCCTATTTTCACTTTCATGAAATCAAAACGAATATCAGTCTTCAAAAATGATTAATTTGACAACCAAACTACACAATATAAATATGCTATACCTCATTATCTTGATGAAAATCACATCGCAATATACGATGCCAGATTTGAACTATGACCCTGAACCGTAACTGGTTACAGAATAGAGACAGTTCATTGGCTGACCCAGTTACTTTTCCAAGAATTTTGTGGGATTTTTCACCTTTGACCTGTCACTGTGAATGGATTTAGACACATTTGATTGGTTGTCATATTTTGACCCCAATACGGGGTGAAAGAATGTTTATAATGCTGTGTCTTTGCGTGACACGATGTCAAAAATGGAAAAGCAAATGTTAAAATTTGCGATGATAAGCTGTCATCCTTGAAAATCAGACATGTTGACAGAATGGGTAAAGGGATACTAGTAATTAACAGATGATTGAGACAGCACATGGCACAATATTTTCATTGTATAAACCAATGTCGGCAATGACATATTACACTGCAGTAATATAAACAAAAGTAGGTTACGGTCATTCTTACAAACAAAAAATATCAATTATCACTCTGAATATTATTTAAGGATTATTCAAATTCTAAGCATAGATTTTTAACATATATTATACAACAGTTACGATGCCTCTGAAATTTGTTGGAAAACTTTATTCTGGTCGTATGACCAAACTAAAAATAGACTGGTGATTCCCGTAAGTCGAAATGGCGTACATATTTTTTAGAAACACTTGTTTTCATTGGCTGAATTTATTACAACAACCAATCAGGGATGTTCATGCATGTGTATCAAACTGGTTCATTTTATCGTCTTTGTGAGTTTGAAGTAAACAATGACAATACTTATGGTTTGCCGGTTGATGTATTTTACTGTAATTTTAATCCATAGGCCGCACTAGTATTTTTTTAATGCGGTAGTTTCAAAAAGTATGCGTTAAAAGGCCGCATCCAACTCTTCTGTCTGCGGGAATTTGTATTTTGATGCGGAAATGCCGCAGAAACGCATCCTAGGTTTATCCCTGTCAGCAGATGGGTGACCTTCTTTAACCTCAATAATGAGTTTGAAGGATTGATCCTGTGCCCTACAAGGAGTTGTAAGTTAAAAGGTGTGTGGTATGACAAGAATTTATTCAACCTTCAAGCACTGTATCTTTGTGAAACCATGGTAATATTTGAGGAGCACTTTGATCATGACTGATTCCTTTCAATTTTGTAAATTCAGAAATTTATTACTAACTTTGAGAAATAAACCTTGTTTTCAGGAAACAAGTTAGATTGTTTTGGGGTTGCCTTTGCGGTGGTTGCAGCGTGTCAGGTGCTGAATCTGAGGGACGTCCATCTTGCGCTGTCAGAAGATCACGCGTGGGTTGTGTTCGGCAAGAATGGAGAGGAGTCTGCAGAGGTCACATGGCATGGTAGATATATACTTTATAAAGGCTTCCTATATAAACAGAAAAGTTAATAATTCTCTGATTTAAAATAATCAACATATTTATAAAATACATTTATCTTTATATTTACAAAAACCATTAGCATTCAGAAAGCACTGAATAGGTAGGTTGGTAGTTTGTGATGTCTGTGTTATCATGGGACCAAGGTTCATCCTCCTTATTTAATTCTCTACCTTTGGGATATATGAAACATAATTTGACAAAACCGAGATCATCTCCTGACTTGTGTACAGTAATGAGTTATGTACCGATACTGCAGCCATCCCAGTATAGTTTGACACTGAGAATATCAGCAGGATAAGTGTTAAACGAAGGGTCATATATTTTACTCAACACAACACTTGTGAAGTTTTAGAACTAACATACCACCATCCTGCTCCATCAGGGTATATTTTATTTGCAAGGTGTCTTCAATCCCCTGACTGTTGCATCATTATGTTACTGACTGGTTAGAGGTCATCCTCGGTTACCCATGGTTTTATATATGCTCCGTTACTCTCCATTATATCACCCATGGGAAATATCATCAGAGAAATCTGTACTGTAATTACCCACCCTTGGCCAGTGTGAGCCAATCAAACCGCTACGCAGCTTGGACCTGCGAGCCAATGACAATTCACATCACTTCGTTGCAAAGCGTGCGTGGTCATTTGTTAGCCATTCGTCACGGGTTATCTCTCTTGATCATTTCCGTTGTATTGAGTATTTTCTTTGGTTACTGACTTCGTCACGTCGGCCAAGGGCGGGTAATTTGAGTACAGATTCTCCTGATAAGGTTTCCCATGGGTGATATAGTGGAGAGTAACGGAGCATATATAAAACCATGGGTAACCGAGGATGGTTAGAGGTTTGCGCTGGTTCCTTCTGCTATTTAAAGTATGTACATTTTGTCAGTCAAATCAAAATCAAAATATATCATTAAATTTCCTGGCACTGCCAATGTTGCTCAATTTTAAGTCATTTCAATGATTGGATATTTATGATATGAGGCCAAAACTGTGTAGATATCAGAAGATTGAAGTCGCTCTGTGGATATGAATACCCTGACCGAGCCCAATGACATGCCATGAATTTACCAGGAAGTGATTATGAGGAAGTTGTTCACTGTCGCTCTGTGCATATTCATTCAGTGGGATACTGTGGAAGGCCTTGTTGATACAACCCTTCACCTCTTGAAATGATCCATTCCAAACTATTCCTGAGAAACTGAAATACAGGAATGATAACTCACCTTAATATTAAGGAATGGTTAAACCTCCCAGTCTAATGTTAGACATAAGCTGCAAGTCTGGATCACGTCAACAACAGGAAAAGAGTAGTATATTATATTTGGTATCACACTTTCTGCAATAGTCATAGTGTAAATTTCCTGTGCTTATACCGGACAAATCCAGTTCTGTATTCAAACCCACACCCTCAGAGTCAGACACCAATTGCCAGCACTGACCAAAGTCTTGATTACTGTGTGAATAAGCTGTTGTTAGCTCATCAGGCCTGAAAGGCCCGATGGGCTTATGGCATGGCATGGTGTGCAGCGTCCATCTGTCCGTCCATCTGTAAACTTTTCGCTTTTTCGACTTCTTCTCCAGAACCAATTACTCTAGAGAGCTGAAATTTCATGTGCAGACTCCTTGGCCTATGGGGATGCTTAATTGTAGATTTCTTCACCTAATGACCCCAAATGGGGTCACAGGGGTCACAACCCTAAAAACCTACTTTCATCTTCTCCAGTTCAAGAAGGTCTAGAGAGCTAAAAAGTTGTGTGCAGACTCCTTGGCCAATGGGGATTCTAAATTGTAAATTTCGTGACCTCATGACCCCAAATGGGGTCACAGGGGTCCCAACCTTAAAAACCTATTTACATCTTCTTCTCCACTTCCAAAAGGTCTAGAGAGCTGAAAAGTTGTATGCAGACTCCTTGGCTAATCGAGATTCTATATTGTATATTTGATCACAACCTTAAAAACTATTTTCATCTTCTTCTCCAGTTCCAAAAGGTCTAAAGAGCTAAAAAGTTGTGTGCAGACTCCTTGGCCAATGGGGATTCTAAATTGTAGATCGTGACCCTGTGACCTCAAATGGGGTCACAGGGGTCACAACCTTAAAAACCTATTTTCATCTTCTTTTTCAGTTCCAAAAGGTCTAGAGAGCTGAAATGTTGTATGCAGACTCCTTGGCTAATGGAGATTCTAAATTGTATATTTGTTGACCCTGTGACTCCAAATATGGGTCACAGGGGTCATGACCTGAAAACCTTCTTTTATCTTCTTCTCCAGTACAAAAAGCTCTAGCAAGCTGAAATGTTTACAGACTCCTTGGCCAAAGAAGATTCTAAATTCAGTAAATTGTAGATTTGGTAAATGTATTACTTGAGATAACTTAGATATTCAACCTTTGATAATAAATCAATGAAGTCCTGATGAGCTACATTTTGTTACATTTGTTCTTTATCGAATTGCATGTATTTTAGGGGTGAAACAGTACGCCTGGCTTCGGTTCGGTACGTATTGCGGTACAGGACCCTTAGTTCGGTACAAAACCACAAATGGCTTTCAATATATGAACTAAGACTATCAAATATTTGTTTGAAAATAGTTGTATGATGTGGAAGTCATTTGGGTATAGAAATGTACAACTGAAAATAAAATCACATCTTGATTGAATTATACAAAAATGTTTAATTACGTTACATATTCGGTATATACCGAAAAAATCACGTTGCTGTACCGTGTACCGAACCGAAGGCAAAATACCGCGGTTTAACTACTGCAGTTGTTTCACCCCTAATGTATTTCTAAGGTGGTCGATAAACTAAACTCTAAAGATGTTGATCAGTTACCCTTTCTCTCTTTCTTAAAAACTAAAAAAGGATGTTGGGTATGAATTCAATATGTATAATCTACCTGTGCTTCAGGTAAAGGAAACGAGGACAAGCGAGGACAGCCGATCAATGTGGGCGTTACAGAGAAAAATTGGCTATACTTGAACGGTCAGCCAGTTGTGTGTACTCGGGCTATGGAGGCGACAGCGATCGTGTCTGGCATCAACCCATCCATCAACGCCACGACTGACAGTGTAGAGATGGGTTCATTACAACAGGTGATTTTTCTATATCTGTATATTTATTTAGAGAGAAGAAAAATATATAAGTCGTTTGTAGAGTCATTTTAATGCGATACTCTAGTATTTCATCAACAGCATTGACTCATCAGGGAGGGGAAAAATCATTGTTGTGTATAACCCTGCAGACAAATTAAAGATCCATATATATTATGTCACTGTGTGTGTATATACTTCAGTACAATGGATGATACGTAGCCATATTCTTGAAGTGATTGAAGACAAGTGTCAATTGTAATAGGGGGCGGGATAGCGCAGTGGTTAGCGCGTTCGGCTTCGGATCAAGCGGTCCGGAGTTCGAATCCCGCCAGGGGCACGGCAACTTTGTCTGCAGTAGAGAACTGTTCTACACGCAGTAAGGTTTGGGTGCAATGCTACACTGAATATCAGCGTAATACCACCCATGGTTCGCTAGTTCCAGCAGCTGCTCGCAGGTTTCACCGCAGTGCATAACCAGATGGCGTTGCGGGCTTTCTCCCTGCCGTAATACTAGCAGCCGCGATATAAGTGAAATACTCTTGAAAGCGGCTTTAAACCCCAACTCACTCACTCACTCACTCAATTGTAATAAGGTAATAATCTCAATGAGTCAACTTAATAAATACATAATACATACTTAATAAAGAACTATCTCATCAAAATCAATCATGTAGTAATAATCATCATGAGTGTTTGTTCCAGCACTATTTTGTCAGAAAATTGCTCAATATTATGTATTTGATTTTTACAGGAAATTCTTTGGTTGCTATATGACAAAGGCCATTTAGCCAAGTAAGATCATTTTTGTAAATTATCCATATTGATAAGGTCATTGGTGTTTACTACATGTTTTGAACTCCAGATACTCAAACTAAGAAATATAATTCTGGTGTTTATCAATTTATCTTCTCAGAGGAATCTAATCTATACCCTGTAACTCAACCTATTACATGTTAGTGTCAGTATAACAAGACACTTCTAAACATGACATTTTTCATAAAGAATTTAGAACATTTTACGTAAAAATAGATCCTCAATCAATCCGATACCCCTTATGGTAATCTAATCCATCTAAACTGTTTTCATCACTACTTTAAGGTTGCATAACACCAATAAATGGTCTTTAATAACAGACTTTTTATAGGATTAATGTATTCTCAACTTCTCCGACAGGTACCCCATGGCCCTCGGTAACCTTGGTGACCTAGAAGAGATATGTGCGACAGCGGGTCGTCCAACCCCGATGGAGCTGTTTGAGGAAGCGATCAAGTCATGCAAGGACAACTACAACAACCAGCACGTGTACCCGTTCACCTACCAGGGGGGCTACCTCTACCGCAAGAAACGCTTTAAGGAAGCTCTCCGGGCCTGGGCTGATGCAAGCTCTGTCGTTAAAGGGTTTGTATATTCCAAGAAAATTATTTCAAAAAGTAACCTAGATAAATTTTTTACAAGAATTTTGAGCTCATCAGGCTTATAAGGCATCATTCCTGTGTTTCATTTTCGACTTCTATAAAGTTTACTGAAGCTGAAATTCTGTAGGGAGATGCCTTGCACCCAGGGGATCAAAGTTTGTATATATATTTGGTCACACTACGTGTAAGTTGTCATACTTTAATAATAAATCTGTTGAACTGGAAATCCCATTGCTCTGTTTTTAGAATGTCTGTCATGTATATCTGTACTTGTTTAACATATTTGATGTGATTTCTCCTCACAGATTCAACTACAACAGAGAAGATGAAGAAATCTACAAGGAATTTTTAGAAATAGCCAATGAGCTTATCCCAAACATTGTGCGAAGTGTTGCAAACGATGCACTGAAGGTGGGCGATGTGCTGTCGTTGCTTCATGACCCAGAAGTATACAAGGACATCCTTCGGTTCTACGACGGGATCTGTGAGTGGGAGGAGGGAAGCTCCACCCCCGTCTTGCACGTGGGCTGGGCGCAGCACCTCGTCTTCTCGTTATCAAAGTTTGACCCCAAGGTGCGGTGTTTCCTCAACGTTGGGGCATCAGACGAGGAGAATGATGAGGAGGAGGAGAATCAGGAACCGAAAGCAAAGCGTGAATCAACGAGGAGAGCATCTCAAAGTGAGGGGTCAACCCCTGTCGGGAGGGGTCGGCGTGGGAAGAAGAAGTCAGCGGTCGAGGAACACAAGAACGGGAGGGAGAACGGGGTGGAGGCAGGTGTTAACGGGAAGAATGATGATGAACAGATTAAGTCCACGATCGAGGAACTTGTGTCAAAAGTTGGTGATGATGGACAGAATGAAACACCTAATCCAAATATTGCTGCATTGGCTCAAGCATGTAGTGTGTCCATTTTGAACAAAGATTATTTATTGGGAGGTGGGGAGCCATTTACAACAACAGCAACTGCGATCGCTGCGTCGAGTGCTGCTGAACCCCAGGTTGACTATAACGACTTTCTGAGCTCCAAGTCAAATGGCACAGCATTCATGGGTTTGACTGTTGACTCAATGCTGAAGGCAGAGAGTCCGGCGGACATGATTCTGTGTAGAAAGGACACGGACCCTGCATCTGCTGTTCCTGACATGGACTATCTCCGGGGTCTCGACCCCATCTCCCTTGCGCTACGGAGCGAGAAAATGAAAGGACTCAAGAAATTGCTGACATCTTCAAAACTGAACACAAGTGCGATAAAACTGCAGTTGACAGCTCAGTCACAAGTCCACCTGAAACACAGCAAGCGAGGCGGTGAGGTCGAACAAGGGTCGTTACGGAAGAGAACACGGCGAGAATAGCAAGCAACTGTTAATGTCACCACAATCTGATTGTATGAAGATCTTATGTTATCTTTGCTTTGCTGAAATGTTAAACCTAACATCTTGCGCCTTAGATCCACATAAGAATCAAAGCCATCCAACTAATGAATTATAAAATCTTTACTGACTCAGTCATTGGGAAGGAAGTTGTTCATCAATTGGCTGTGTCTCTCAGTGTGGGCACGGTGAAAAGTTTGTAAGATTGAACATATTCATCTTTGAAAAGATGATATAGATCTTCATTTGATTAGATTGTTTTACAAACATTACTCCGGTGTCAATGTTACTCCGGTGTCTGTATATAAGTATTTGTCTAACACTGTCCGTTACGTTTACCAAATATTTTGTCTTTCATAATGTTTAGTGCTGAGGAATTGAGATTTTTACCAACATCACAGTTGTTTATCGTTCACTTCAAGCTGAAGGAGTAGTCTGAGGTTATGTTTTTATCATCATTTTGACATATTTTCATTGTGGAAGCTTTAAAAGAATTGAACAAATTTATATTTTTAAACACCTTTTATGTTAATGAATATGATGCCTAAGAAAGAAAGTTCTTAGCTTAGTTCACCATCATTGAGTCAGTGAATCATGAATACATTGTACGTTGGAAGTATGTGATATTTGTGTGAATGTGTTGTGTTAAAGTAAGTAATGTGCCATCTCGGATTGCTGACTGTTGAGTGCTATCCAGAATATCTTTCATCGGGTCCAGCATCCTTCTCTAGTCCTATCACTTCTTCATTTGGGAACCTTCAAGGATAGTGGTCTTAATTCTTCATATTTTTACACTTGCCCATAAATCTGATATTAACAAATCTGAGAAATCGAGTGTGAACCTCACACAAAAGGAGTCAGGATCTTTCTTGATTAATCATTGAAACTTTAATATTTTGATGGTATTTTGACTGGTATAGGAGAGAAGCTTTTCTCATGCCGTGAGAACTCCATATGGTATATAGGGTAGCAGAATGTACTTTTGTTAGTCCTAGGTGATTTCTGATAGCCTTTGACCTCGTGACAAGTGTTATTTTCTCGCCCTGAGCAGTGTCGAGATAGTTCAAATGTAGTTGTAGTCCCTCGCAATGTTTGCGGCTTTTATCAATAGGCACATGGTTAAGATTCTCTATGTATTAGAAGCTGAGAAGACTGGTAGGTAGTTGGACAGTCTCGTACTACCATGTTGGCACCATCCCTTTCCTACAAGACATGACTTAAGTTCAGTATATCAGTCAGTAGCATAGTGATATTCCTTGAAGAAGATGTCATTTCTTTATTATCCCAAGGTAGATTTGATTTGCTTTATTTATGTAAGTTCTCCAGCAGAAGTTCATGCATAACTAACATTTCAAAAAATAACAGTAAGTACAAGATTTGGCTATGTTTCCTGACTATTAAATTTCTAAAAGCATTACCGTATATTACCGGGTATAAGTTGACCCCCTTTCTCAACTACCCAAATACTGGTCAAAACCCTATATCTCATGTATAAGTCGACCCCCCCTTTTACCACGTGCTGACTGACACCGAGTGACAAGTCGACATTCCCAAGAGTCAACACAGCGGCGATTGGTAAGGTGATGTCGATCTATTTTTCAATTGTTTTGACCTAAATATTATTAAATGATAATTTATTTTTCAGACGTATGTTGTAAACAACCAATGAAAAAATATATTCAAACGGCTGCTTCATATGAAAACTGGGTGAGACTTATTAAAATCTTTCAGAGCTGAGTGAAATTCTAGGATCTGTGTTCTATACTTGACTCTTACAAAGTAAACGTAATCAAAAAGAAAGAAGATAAGTCTTTGACAGTATTAAATGAATGTTTAAAAAGTGATGTTCTTATTACAACAAATTATGTAAATTTCACAATCAAAATGATGTGAGTTGATACACAGATATGTATCGGACCACTCCTGATCTATGTATGTACATATGTTGACCTACTCTTATAATATTGTTGCCATTCACTTTATGGACTTCCGTCCCTCCATTGTTCACAAGGTTTATCACAAGTTTTGAAGCCCTTGTTCACTTTCTGTTCTTGTTCTAGAGTTCCTTTCTTGTTAGTTATTTAGAAAACATTTCAAGTGTCCTTAAGTGCAGTAGTGCTGGTTCAGTCTTGCTATTGTCGGATATCTGTTTACGTTGGTTCAATATTGGCATCAGCGGATATCTGTTTATGCCGGTTCTTTGATTTTGGGTGTTATCAGATATCTTGTTTATGTTTTGATTTCCTCATTATGGGATATCCGTTTATGAAGCCAATTATGATTAAGTGAACATTATATTAAAAATAATTTCTTTGTGCATGAATTTTGAAAGTGTGATGATAACATTGATTATTTTGTGAATTTGAATCTTTGCATTCTGTTATTTGCTGATTAAGAATCTCTAATTGTTTCAAGTTAATTACATGTTGCAGAAAGTAATTAATGGTTTGATGTGTTTCCACTTCCTGGATATTTGTTGTTGATTTAATCCCAAAAAAATGTATATAAGCTTGAACCCCTACCGTAATTGGATATTTTGTGCTTTCCGAGTTTTACTCCCCTGTCAGCCAATCGTCAACTTGACTAATAGATGAGAACTGGTAACAGCAAAATTGTATCAAGAACTATTGCAGGGGGTGGGATAGCGCAGTGGTTAGCGCGGTCGGCTCCGGATCAAGAGGCCCTTGGTTCGAATCCCGCCAGGGGCACAGTAACTTTGTCTGCAGTAGAGAACTGTTCTACACGCAGTAAGGTTTGGATGCAATGCTACACTGAAATTCAGTGCAGTACCACCCATGGTTCGCTAGTTCCAGCCGTTGCTCGCAGGTTTCACCGCAATAGCCACATGATGTTGCTGGCTTTCTCCCTGCCATAACAGCCGTGATAAAAGTGAAATTGAAAGTGGTGTTAAACCCCAACTGAACTCAACTAAACTCAAGAATTATTGCTGTGTTTTTATATCAGGTTTCATTTGTTGGTAATTAGTATTACTAACTTTTACTTTCATAGTTATAAATGATGAAAAGAACAGTTTGTATTAAACATTCAATCTTGAAATGAATTTGATGATCATAAAAACATTGCTTATGAAGCTAGCACTATTCACTTTAAAAATTGTTTTTGTATGCAACTTCCTACACAAGGAATAACTTGTCAGTCTCCATCACTGGCTAATGTAGACCCTGTGTAGTTTGTCACCTTTCCTATACCAACTTCTCAGAGTGCTGCACCTGAACTTGATAGTCCAATCAGAAATCTCCTTACAAAACTACATCTTTGATTGAAACAGGATGCCGATTGGCTGGACATTGCAATCAAGCCATGAATTGTGAGAAACTGCAGGAAGGCTTCAAGTAACCAGTGATTGAGACTAGCATGAGTTTTTCCTTTCAGTCGCAGTTGAGTTGAATGTTGGTACGAGTGAGAGTTTGTTATCCTATTCATCAGTCACTTCAGTGCTCACTTGATTCATTCTTCAAACTATTTGCTTGTTTTCATGACATTGTTATAATTATAATTGTTTTGACCTGGAAAAGGTGATGCAGTCTTTTAGTGCTTTGAAATTGAATTATTTTTAGATATTTTTAAAATATTCCCTTTCCCTCCCCTTTTGTAATATATTTCACATGATGGTGCTTCTAGGGGAACACGTGTATTGGTTGGGTAGGGAAAACTGTACATTCTTTTTAACTTTCAGTGGAGACTTTTACTATTGTCCACCATTACAGGGTCACGTCATACCGTTGTTGCTGACAGTTTTAAAACTGATAGCTGAGTCACTAGCAAAATTTCACCCAAATAATACAAATGGCTCATCGACCTGAAAGGCCAGATGGGCTTATAGCATGGGTCGTCCTCCGCCTTCAGTAAAATTTTTCTCCTCCCGAACCACTTGCACCCCAAAGCTGAAATTTTGTGAGGATCTGGTCCTGATTCCCTCTCAAACATGGGCATGGCAGGTATTATTAGTGAAACCTTTAAAATGCTCTTACGAAACCTGTTGACATAGAAAGCTGAATTTTTCAAATTCACAGTTTAATTACATGGAGACTTAAAATTGTTTATTTAGTTGCTTTGTTCGTTATCTCAATAGAGTTTTCTGGTTACATAAAATGTCTGTCTGTTACACTTTGTATGTGGGACTGGTCACACCTTTAAAATGTACATCTTCCTGAGATCTAAAATATTTATAATGTTTGGGATTAATGTGTAAACAATTTCGATTATCAATTTTAAATTTGGTAACTTATTTTTTTATTTGTAAATCTTTTTCTTAGCGATAATGAGTACCGCAATTCCTGATGAGCTACAGAGCCATGGGGCTATTTTTATGTTTTATTTGTAATTTAATTTATAACTAATGAAATTGTTGCATATATGAATTAACTTGTATGTTATTTTCTGATTGCATGCTTGATATTAACAAACTGGATACTATAAAATTTAGCTAATTATTACCTACATGTTTTAACCTGCCCTGATAGGAAGCCAAGTTGTTCAATATAAGTAACTGATAAACCTATCATTGTCAAAAATTTTTTTAAAAATGTGAACTTCCAAGATTGATAGTAAACTGAAGAATTAACACATTTATGGATTTACAACTTCTTTATTGCAAAGATATGCGAAATGATATAAATCTACATTGAAAATATTCAAGTTGTCCTTTCTTTCGAGTATTGCCATCATCCTGAACTGATTCAAAGTAGACCAGTTTCACCATAGTTTTAAATATTTCAACAATTTGCCATTGTAAATAACATTTGCATGTACAAATTTGTTTTATATATTT
The DNA here is from genome assembly GCA_936450465.1 of Gibbula magus. Lineage (NCBI taxonomy): Eukaryota > Metazoa > Mollusca > Gastropoda > Trochida > Trochidae > Gibbula > Gibbula magus. Next base: position 41,836,069 of record OW388291.1, read on the forward strand.
TATCAATTTGACGTGTAAATATGTTTGTTTTAATTGACCCCACCTGTGATGCAACATGTCATTCTTTACTTTGACCTTCTTATACCATACACATCTTACTTCATCCGGACCAGTTTTCAACATATCAAGATGTGTTCAATATTTGATAGATTTACCGTCACAGTACATCTCCTTTTAGGTGTTAATTACAGAAAGATTAAATGTTATTTAAATATTAATCGAATGATTGAGTGTCATTATTTGATGAACAAAATTTATGTATGAATTCAGCGCTCGCAAATAGGTATTGTCCATATTCTATGTCAACGGAGAGTTCTTCCCCTTGAATCAAATGGTTTATTCATAGACACATTGAATTCAACTACAGGTATTTCTGAATTGTTAACCGAAGAAAGTTTTTTAGTTTTAACAAATGTTTTGTTGTTCCTTATTGTAAGTGTATTGTAAGTTGATTCCTCTGATCAGATTAGAAGCTCAAATAATTGTCATTGTGACATTTCAAAGTTTTTTCAAAAGAATACATGGACCTATATTTCAAGCTCTAAGCAGTAATTTAGCCGCAAGTTCCATTCAATATTATTGGACTATTATTAAACTAGTGCTAAGAGAGCTGTAATTTTAGATCTCCTTGACATGTGTTCGTTAGGGAAATGTTATATGTTCAATCCTTCCTGGAGAAAAATATACCTTGCATATTTCACCCGGTGTAGCATAGGTTTAATGAAGGTAATATTTCTTGATTTTATATTGGAACTGTATTTTGAGGCGATAGTGTGTCCCGGTTAAAGAATTAGAACTTTCGGAAGAAGATATTAGTTGTCATCAAAATATTGTTAATGATTTGTCAGTGTTTTATTATTAATGTGGTTTGTGTTTCATTTATTTTTGCCAGACCTTCAATATTTTGCTTCTATCAACTTTCGCCATAGCCTTCCAGCTCAAAAACGTTTTAGAAAAGCTGCTTAAAACGAGACAGTGTTTCCTCTTCATTCGACAACAAAACACTGATTAATTCTGTTTGTAAAATATTCATGGTCATTAATGTTATAACAAAAATTTAAATAAGCTAAACACTGATATTTTTGTTTTAAACTTGACAAAGACAATACAATTCAGTGGTTTGGTTGTTAACGACCAAAAGTGTTATTAAAGGATTAGTATATAATATTATTTAATTATTACTCACTGATTTGAATCATGTTAAATTGCACAAAAATGTCAATAAATAGGATAAATGCCATTGTGTCCGTAGCTCTCTCACTGTGACGTCATACTTTTACAAATATGACATCACCTAATAAAACTGTAACTTAAACAATTAAACACCAATATCTTCAACATTCAAGTAATTTTTGTTTGCACCTGCAGACTACACAAACGCTACAAAATATAAAGATTTCCTACATGCGATAGTGATATTTTCCTAATCAATTATTTCATCATAATTTACAAAATGTCATGGAAAACTGGTAGGTTTGAACCCTATACCTGGATGTCACGGAGTAGTAAATTTTTAGCCGGAAGTAAAACTCAGATTATTTCCTGTGTTAATGAGTTCTGAAAAGTCTTAGGTTTGTTCATGACATACCTATATGTTCAATGTCAATGTTAAAGAATCTAAGTTACAATTCCTTCAGCTAGTAAGGCTACAAATTCCACCTCAAATCATGACTAATTTCTATCATTGGCTAATTTAAGCCTTACTGCATTGCACCCCCTTTTCTATGCCAGAGATTTCTGATTGCACTACAATGTCCAGGTACAGAAAAAGTGATGGAATGCAGCAAGATTTAAATTAGCCAGTGATAGAGACTGGTATGACTTATGCCTTGCGAAGGAATTTGGTATTGAGATAACTTTCATCAGATAGTTTGTTGTTTTACAGAACCAAAGAGTGTTAAACATAGACTTCACCTGTCTTCACTCCTTCATTCTCAAACTTTAATAACCGTATTTGCTATGGTCATTATTTTGTTTATATCTTAATGCTAGTCATGTCATTATAAATTTATTTGTTTATGTGGCATAGAATAAGACCAGTTCAAATAAATGTATTTTACCCGTTGCCCCATCACTGATCTGAATCAAAAACATGTACAAGTATTTCATCTTCAGGTATGTCAACATGGCTAATAAAACTGAACAAGGTTGAAATTGTACATGAAAATCAGTGAGCTGTTGACTAGTTTAGTGAATAAGTCAGATCAGGATATTTTTTGATTATCTTAAAATGTAAGCCCATTTAGTTATTGTCATTTTGAATCCACTATCTTAAGTGTACTGTAATACAAACACCATTCATTTTTGATTGGTTAAATTGTTATTGCAATTACAACAAGGATATTTGACATTTCTCGTTAAATACCATGTATATCTCTTCTACTGAAGTGGAAATATACATTTTCACTTTTACAACTGTGAATATATGATTTCTACTTCACGATGGTATTTGACAAGACTTGTCCAATGATAGATTTAATAAATTACGCATAGTTCGTAAATGGCCTTCATTTTATGAATAGAGTATCAAGGATTGTCTTGCTTTTCCAAAGCCATCTTATGACATCATCCTATTGTTATCTTGCTTAACAGTGTTATTTCACTGAGTAGAAAAACATACTGAAAATACAGATTTTATTGTGACTGTTAAATGCCATATTTCACCACAAAAAAATATAATGTTTAGTAATTATCAAACAGTTAAAGTGTAAAATATAGGTAAGATGAAGAATGTTCATAATGGTTTCAATAGCGATGTTGTCAGATCTCTAATGTTGATAATGTTAGGTTTCATCAGGTTGTTCCACAACTGTGTTACACTCGGTGCAAGGGAGGTAATCCACCTGTAGTCACTGTCTCATAACGTTGAACAAAGTCAGGTAGAACTTATTCATTGTACAGTCAATCTGGCTTGAATAAATCATGTAAATGTCTCTTGTGTTTTTGTGATTTTTAGCTCATTTGGCCTGTGGATTGGGGCAACAATTAACTTAACGCATTTCATCTTCTCCTCGAAAAACTACTGTACCCGCAGAGTTGGTACATCACTTTATTACCCTCAAAAAGACGTTTGTTTAATTCTGATTGGTCAGTGGCCAGTGCATATGGAACCATGATAGTGGATTTGCCAGGGTGCACTGTATACATATACCGGTACATAATATTTTGAGTAACAGAGTTGCCTCCCTTCTTTCTCGGTGATGGATTTTTCACTTTATGTGTCAGTAGTTTTTATGCCCCCGAATCGGAGATTCCGGGGCTATATTGTTTTTCACCTGTCCGTCTGTCCGTTCGTCTGTCTGTCTGTCCGTCCGTTCGTCTGTGTGTTTGTCCACAAAAACTTTAACCTTGGCCATAACTTTGGATTGCTCAGAGCTAGGGCTTTCATACTTGGCATGTTCATACCTTGTGATGAGACCTTTCAGATGAGATCGTCATATTTGACCTTGTGACCTTGACCTTGACCTTGCCGCAATTGACATTTTCGGAAAACTTTAACCTTGGCCATAACTTTTGATTCGCACGAGTTACGGCTTTCAAACTTGGCATGTGCATACCTTGTGATAAGACCTTCAGATGAGGTCATCATATTTGACCATGTAACCTTGAACTTGACCTTGCCGCAGTGGACATCTTCAGTAAACTTTAACCTTGGCCATGACTTTAGATTGCTCAGAGCTAGGGCTTTCATACTTGGCATGTGCATACCTTGTGATGAGACCTTTCAGATGAGTTCATCATATTTGACCTTGTGACCTTGACCTTGCATCAGTGGACAATATTTAGAAAACTTTAACCTTGGCCATAACTTTGGATTGCTCAGAGCTAGGGCTTTCATACTTGGCATGTGCATACCTTGTGATGAGACCTTTCAGATGAGGTCATCATATTTGACCTTGTGACCTTGAACTTCACCTTGCCGCAGTGGATATCTTCAGTAAACTTTAACCTTGGCCATGACTTTAGATTGCTCAGAGCTAGGGCTTTCATACTTGGCATGTGCATACCTTGTGATGAGACCTTTCAGATGAGGTCATCATATTTGACCTTGTGACCTTGACCTTTCCGCAGTGGACAATATTTAGAAAACGTAAACCTTGGCCATAACTTTGGTATATCCGGGGGCATCCGTGTTTAACAAACACATCTTGTTTTAAAGTGAGTTAAAGATGAGACAACAGTGGTTTGAAAGGGTCTACAGGACTAAGACCTTTCCCATTGCTACAACTTTAAGAACACTGTATCTAATATTGCACCTTGAAAAGGGTGAGATTCATGAATAATTTCTAGCGCATTAGACTGAGATCGTTTGGTGTCAATAAACTTCACATTTTCGACTTCACCAAAACTGCTACAGCCACAAAGCTGAAATTTTTGGGTGAGGGGATTAAGGTTTGTTCATTTGGACATCACCCCCAATGAAATATGAGTGTGGCAGAAAGTTTCCTGAAAACCTTTAACGACTTCTCCAAAACAAGTTGGCACAGGGAGCTAAAATTTTCTGAATAACATCTTACATGGAGACCCGAGTTTGTTAATTTGGACCTGACCCCTCCTAAAATATGGACATGGCAGGGGGTCCTTATAAAAACGACTTCTTCTCAACATATAGACTTAAGTTTGGTTCATTTGATCAAAATCCAAACTATAGGCATGGCAGAGTGTTAAACTCAATCCGTAATTTCATCCCAGGAACTAATATGCTTGGAAGCTCAAATTTTGAGAATATCATATTTGTATGATGGATACCAAATAGGGAATTAAGATCTATTATAGAATTAGTCTTTTTTTCCCTTACCCTAGCTGAACGGCCAAACAAGGCATGTTAGCTTCAAGCCCTGGAAGAGACAGCATAGACTATTAATGACTATTATACTTAATGTTATGTAACACAGGTAACTCTGTTAAGTTTCCTTGATCCACCTCCTGTATCCAGTTGCCTTGATCCATCACCTGTATCCAGTTTCCTTGATCCACCACCTGTGTCCAATTTCCTCGATCCACCTCCTGTGTCCAGTTTCCTTGATCCACCTCCTGTGTCCAGTTTCCTCGATCCACCTCCTGTGTCCAGTTTCCTTGATCCACCTCCTGTGTCCAATTTCCTTGATCCACCTCCTGTGTCCAGCTTCCATGACACACCCCCTGTGTCCAGTTTCCTTGATCCACCACCTGTGTCCAGTTTCCTTGATCCACCTCCTGTGTCCAGTTGCCTTGATCCACCTCCTGTGTCCAGTTTCCTTGATCCACCTCCTGTGTCCATTTTCCTTGATCCACCTCCTTTGTCCAGCTTCCATGACACACCCCCTGTGTCCAGTTTCCTTGATCCACCTCATGTGTCCAGTTGCCTTGATCCACCTCCTGTGTCCAATTTCCTTGATCCACCTCCTGTGTCCAATTTCCTTTATCCACCTCCTGTGTGCAGTTGCCTTGATCCATCACCTGTGTCCAGTTGCCTTGATCCACCTCCTGTGTCCAATTTCCTTGATCCACCTCCTGTGTCCAATTTCCTTGATCCACTTTCTGTGTCCAGTTTCCTTGTTCCACCTCCTGTGTCCAGTTGCCTTGATCCCCCTCCTATGTCCAGTTGCCTTGATGTATCACCTGTGTCCAGTTGCCTTGATCCACCTCCATTGTCCAGTTTCCTTGATCCCCTCCATTGTTCAGTTTCCTTGATCCCCCTCCTATGTCCAGTTGCCTTGAACCCCCTCCTGTGTCCAGTTTCCTTGACCCCCCCTGTGTCCAGTTTCCTTGATCGACCTCCATTGTCCAGTTTCCTTGTTCCACCTCCTGTGTCCAGTTGCCTTGATCCACCTCCTGTGTCCAGTTTCCATGATCCATCACCTGTGTCCAGTTACCTTGATCCATCACCTGTGCCCAGTTGCCTCGATCCACCTCCTGTGTCCAGTTGCCTTGATCTTTCACCTGTATCCAGTTTCCTTGATCCACCGCCTGTGTCCAGTTTCCTTGATCCACCTCCTGTGTCCAGTTTCCTTGATCGACCTCATGTGTCCAGTTGCCTTGATCCACCTCCATTGTCCAGTTTCCTTGATCCACCTCCTGTGTCCAGTTGCCTTGATCCATCACCTGTGACCAGTTGCCTTGATCCACCTCCTGTGTCCAGTTGCCTTGATCCACCTCCTGTGTCCAGTTGCCTTGATCCATCACCTGTATCCAGTTTCCTTGATCCACCTCCTATGTCCAGTTTCCTTGATCCACCACCTGTGTCCAGTTTCCTTGTTCCACCTCCTGTGTCCAGTTGCCTTGATCCACCTTCTGTGTCCAGTTGCCTTGATCCATCACCTGTATCCAGTTTCCTTGATCCACCTCCTGTGTCCAGTTTCCTTGATCCACCACCTGTGTCCAGCTTCCATGACACACCCCCATAGTCCAATTTCCTTGATCCACCTCCTGTGTCCAGTTGCCTTGATCCATCACCTGTGTCCAGTTGCCTTGATCCACCTCCTGTGTCCAGTTGCCTTGATCCATCTCCTGTGTCCAGTTGCCTTGATCCACCTCCTGTGTCCAGTTGCCTTGATCCATCACCTGTGTCCAGTTGCCTTGATCCACCTCCTGTGTCCAGTTTCCTTGATCCACCTCCTGTGTGCAGTTGCCTTGATATATCACCTGTGTCCAGTTGCCTTGATTCACCTTCTGTGTCCAGTTGCCTTGATCCATCAGCTGTGTCGAGCTTCCATGACACACCCCCTGTGTCCAATTTCCTTGATCCACCTTCTGTATCCAGTTGCATTGATCCCCCTCGTATGTCCAGTTTCCTTGACCCCCCCTCCTGTGTCCAGTTGCCTTGACCCACCCCCCCCCCCCCCCCTATGCCAGTTGCCTTGATCCACCTCCTGTGTCCAGTTTCCTTGTTCCACTTCCATTGTCCAGTTGCCTTGATCCATCACCTGTGTCAAGTTGCCTTAATCCACCTTCTGTGTCCAGTTGCGTTGATCCATCACCTGTGTCCAGCTTCCATGACACACACCCTCTGTCCAATTTCCTTGATCCACCTGTGTCCAGTTGCCTTGATCCCCCTCCTATGTCAAGTTTCCCTGACCCCCCCCCCCCCCCCCCCTCTTATGTCCAGTTGCCTTGATCCACCTCCTGTGTCCAGTTTTCTGTTCCACTTCCATTGTCCAGTTGCCTTGATCCATCACCTATGTCCAGTTGCCTTGATCCATCACCTGTGTCCAGTTGCCTTGATCCATCACCTGTGTCCAGTTGCCTTGATCCATCACCTTTGTCCAGTTGCCTTGATCCACCTCCTGTGTCCACTCAGAAAACTTATAACTGTGGAGAATGATAAACGAGATCTATTCCCTGTAATCCCTCCACAACGAAGCTTTTACTTTCAGAATGTGATAAGAAAGTTTCTTTGATCCCCCTCCTATGTCCAGTTGCCTTGATCCACCTCCTGTGTCCAGTTGCCTTGTTCCACTTCCATTGTCCAGTTGCCTTGATCCATCACCTGTGTCCAGTTGCCTTGATCCACCTCCTGTGTCCAGTTTCCTTGATCCACCTCCTATGTCCAGTTTCCTTGATCCACCACCTGTGTCCAGTTTCCTTGTTCCACCTCCTGTGTCCAGTTGCCTTGATCCACCTTCTGTGTCCAGTTGCCTTGATCCATCACCTGTATCCAGTTTCCTTGATCCACCTCCTGTGTCCAGTTTCCTTGATCCACCACCTGTGTCCAGCTTCCATGACACACCCCCTGTGTCCAATTTCCTTGATCCGCCTCCTGTGTCCAGTTGCCTTGATCCATCACCTGTGTCCAGTTGCCTTGATCCACCTCCTGTGTCCAGTTGCCTTGATCAATCTCCTGTGTCCAGTTGCCTTGATCCACCTCCTGTGTCCAGTTGCCTTGATCCACCTCCTGTGTCCAGTTTCCTTGATCCACCTCCTGTGTGCAGTTGCCTTGATATATCACCTGTGTCCAGTTGCCTTGATTCACCTTCTGTGTCCAGTTGCCTTGATCCATCACCTGTGTCGAGCTTCCATGACACACCCCCTGTGTCCAATTTCCTTGATCCACCTTCTGTATCCAGTTGCATTGATCCCCCTCGTATGTCCAGTTTCCTTGACCCCCCCTCCTGTGTCCAGTTGCCTTGACCCTCCCCCGCCCCTATGCCAGTTGCCTTGATCCACCTCCTGTGTCCAGTTTCCTTGTTCCACTTCCATTGTCCAGTTGCCTTGATCCATCACCTGTGTCAAGTTGCCTTAATCCACCTTCTGTGTCCAGTTGCGTTGATCCATCACCTGTGTCCAGCTTCCATGACACACACCCTCTGTCCAATTTCCTTGATCCACCTGTGTCCAGTTGCCTTGATCCCCCTCCTATGTCAAGTTTCCTTGACCCCCCCCCCCCTCTTATGTCCAGTTGCCTTGATCCACCTCCTGTGTCCAGTTTCCTTGTTCCACTTCCATTGTCCAGTTGCCTTGATCCATCACCTATGTCCAGTTGCCTTGATCCATCACCTGTGTCCAGTTGCCTTGATCCATCACCTGTGTCCAGTTGCCTTGATCCATCACCTTTGTCCAGTTGCCTTGATCCACCTCCTGTGTCCACTCAGAAAACTTATAACTGTGGAGAATGATAAACGAGATCTATTCCCTGTAATCCCTCCACAACGAAGCTTTTACTTTCAGAATGTGATAAGAAAGTTTCCTTGAACCCCCTCCTATGTCCAGTTGCCTTGATCCACCTCCTGTGTCCAGTTGCCTTGTTCCACTTCCATTGTCCAGTTGCCTTGATCCATCACCTGTGTCCAGTTGCCTTGATCCACCTCCTGTGTCCAGTTTCCTTGATCCACCACCTGTGTGCAGTTGCCTTGATACATCACCTGTGTCCAGTTGCCTTGATTCACCTTCTGTATCCAGTTGCCTTGATCCACCTCCTGTGTCCACTCAGAAAACTTACAACTGTGGAGAATGATAAACGAGATCTATTCCCTGTAATCCCTCCACAACGAAGCTTTTTCTTTCAGATTGTAATAAGAAAGTTTCCTTGATCAACCTCCTGTGTCCAGTTTCTTTGATCCATCTCCTGTGTCCAGTTTCCTTGATCCACTTTCTGTGTCCACTTGCCTTAATCCATCACCTGTGTCCAGTTTCCTTGATCCCCCTCATATGTCCAGTTGCTTTGATCCACCACCTGTGTCCAGCTTCCATGACACACCCCCTGTGTCCAATTTCCTTGATCCACCTCCTGTGTCCAGTTGCCTTGATCCATCACCTGTGTCCAGTTGCCTTGATCCATCACCTTTGTCCAGTTGCCTTGATCCACCTCCTGTGTCCACTCAGAAAACTTACAACTGTTGAGAATGATAAACGAGATCTATTCCCTGTAATCCCTCCACAACGAAGCTTTTTCTTTCAGATTGTAATAAGAAAGTTTCCTTGATCAACCTCCTGTGTCCAGTTTCTTTGATCCATCTCCTGTGTCCAGTTTCCTTGATCCACTTTCTGTGTCCACTTGCCTTGATCCATCACCTGTATCCAGTTTCCTTGATCCACCTCCTGTGTCCAGTTTCCTTGATCCACCACCTGTGTCCAGCTTCCATGACACACCCCCTGTGTCCAATTTCCTTCATCCACCTCCTGTGTCCAGTTGCCTTGATCCACCTCCTGTGTCCAGTTTCCTTGATCCACCACCTGTGTCCAGCTTCCATGACACACCCCCTGTGTCCAGTTGCCTTGATCCACCTCCTGTGTCCAGTTGCCTTGATCCACCTCCTGTGTCCAGTTGTCTTGATCCATCACCTGTGTGCAGTTGCCTTGATCCACCTCCTGTGTCCAGTTTCCTTGATCCACCTCATGTGTGCAGTTGCCTTGATCCATCACCTGTGTCCAGTTGCCTTGATCCACCTCCTGTGTCCAGTTTCCTTGATCCACCTCCTGTGTGCAGTTGCCTTGATATATCACCTGTGTCCAGTTGCCTTGATTCACCTTCTGTGTCCAGTTGCCTTGATCCATCACCTGTGTCGAGCTTCCATGACACACCCCCTGTGTCCAATTTCCTTGATCCACCTTCTGTATCCAGTTGCATTGATCCCCCTCGTATGTCCAGTTTCCTTGACCCCCCCCTCCTGTGTCCAGTTGCATTGACCCCCCCCCCCTATGCCAGTTGCCTTGATCCACCTCCTGTGTCCAGTTTCCTTGTTCCACTTCCATTGTCCAGTTGCCTTGATCCATCACCTGTGTCCAGTTGCCTTAATCCACCTTCTGTGTCCAGTTGCGTTGATCCATCACCTGTGTCCAGCTTCCATGACACACACCCTCTGTCCAATTTCCTTGATCCACCTGTGTCCAGTTGCCTTGATCCCCCTCCTATGTCCAGTTTCCTTGACCCCCCCCTCTTATGTCCAGTTGCCTTGATCCACCTCCTGTGTCCAGTTTCCTTGTTCCACTTCCATTGTCCAGTTGCCTTGATCCATCACCTGTGTCCAGTTGCCTTGATCCACCTCCTGTGTCCAGTTTCCTTGATCCACCTCCTGTGTGCAGTTGCCTTGATATATCACCTGTGTCCAGTTGCCTTGATTCACCTTCTGTGTCCAGTTGCCTTGATCCATCAGCTGTGTCGAGCTTCCATGACACACCCCCTGTGTCCAATTTCCTTGATCCACCTTCTGTATCCAGTTGCATTGATCCCCCTCGTATGTCCAGTTTCCTTGACCCCCCCTCCTGTGTCCAGTTGCCTTGACCCCCCCCCCCCCCCTATGCCAGTTGCCTTGATCCACCTCCTGTGTCCAGTTTCCTTGTTCCACTTCCATTGTCCAGTTGCCTTGATCCATCACCTGTGTCAAGTTGCCTTAATCCACCTTCTGTGTCCAGTTGCGTTGATCCATCACCTGTGTCCAGCTTCCATGACACACACCCTCTGTCCAATTTCCTTGATCCACCTGTGTCCAGTTGCCTTGATCCCCCTCCTATGTCAAGTTTCCTTGACCCCCCCCCCCCCCTCTTATGTCCAGTTGCCTTGATCCACCTCCTGTGTCCAGTTTCCTTGTTCCACTTCCATTGTCCAGTTGCCTTGATCCATCACCTATGTCCAGTTGCCTTGATCCATCACCTGTGTCCAGTTGCCTTGATCCATCACCTGTGTCCAGTTGCCTTGATCCATCACCTTTGTCCAGTTGCCTTGATCCACCTCCTGTGTCCACTCAGAAAACTTACAACTGTTGAGAATGATAAACGAGATCTATTCCCTGTAATCCCTCCACAACGAAGCTTTTTCTTTCAGATTGTAATAAGAAAGTTTCCTTGATCAACCTCCTGTGTCCAGTTTCTTTGATCCATCTCCTGTGTCCAGTTTCCTTGATCCACTTTCTGTGTCCACTTGCCTTGATCCATCACCTGTATCCAGTTTCCTTGATCCACCTCCTGTGTCCAGTTTCCTTGATCCACCACCTGTGTCCAGCTTCCATGACACACCCCCTGTGTCCAATTTCCTTCATCCACCTCCTGTGTCCAGTTGCCTTGATCCACCTCCTGTGTCCAGTTTCCTTGATCCACCACCTGTGTCCAGCTTCCATGACACACCCCCTGTGTCCAGTTGCCTTGATCCACCTCCTGTGTCCAGTTGCCTTGATCCACCTCCTGTGTCCAGTTGTCTTGATCCATCACCTGTGTGCAGTTGCCTTGATCCACCTCCTGTGTCCAGTTTCCTTGATCCACCTCATGTGTGCAGTTGCCTTGATCCATCACCTGTGTCCAGTTGCCTTGATCCACCTCCTGTGTCCAGTTTCCTTGATCCACCTCCTGTGTGCAGTTGCCTTGATATATCACCTGTGTCCAGTTGCCTTGATTCACCTTCTGTGTCCAGTTGCCTTGATCCATCACCTGTGTCGAGCTTCCATGACACACCCCCTGTGTCCAATTTCCTTGATCCACCTTCTGTATCCAGTTGCATTGATCCCCCTCGTATGTCCAGTTTCCTTGACCCCCCCCCTCCTGTGTCCAGTTGCATTGACCCCCCCCCCCCCCTATGCCAGTTGCCTTGATCCACCTCCTGTGTCCAGTTTCCTTGTTCCACTTCCATTGTCCAGTTGCCTTGATCCATCACCTGTGTCCAGTTGCCTTAATCCACCTTCTGTGTCCAGTTGCGTTGATCCATCACCTGTGTCCAGCTTCCATGACACACACCCTCTGTCCAATTTCCTTGATCCACCTGTGTCCAGTTGCCTTGATCCCCCTCCTATGTCCAGTTTCCTTGACCCCCCCCCCTCTTATGTCCAGTTGCCTTGATCCACCTCCTGTGTCCAGTTTCCTTGTTCCACTTCCATTGTCCAGTTGCCTTGATCCATCACCTGTGTCCAGTTGCCTTGATCCACCTCCTGTGTCCCGTTTCCTTGATCCACCTCCTGTGTGCAGTTGCCTTGATATATCACCTGTGTCCAGTTGCCTTGATTCACCTTCTGTGTCCAGTTGCCTTGATCCATCAGCTGTGTCGAGCTTCCATGACACACCCCCTGTGTCCAATTTCCTTGATCCACCTTCTGTATCCAGTTGCATTGATCCCCCTCGTATGTCCAGTTTCCTTGACCCCCCCTCCTGTGTCCAGTTGCCTTGACCCACCCCCCCCCCCCTATGCCAGTTGCCTTGATCCACCTCCTGTGTCCAGTTTCCTTGTTCCACTTCCATTGTCCAGTTGCCTTGATCAATCACCTGTGTCAAGTTGCCTTAATCCACCTTCTGTGTCCAGTTGCGTTGATCCATCACCTGTGTCCAGCTTCCATGACACACACCCTCTGTCCAATTTCCTTGATCCACCTGTGTCCAGTTGCCTTGATCCCCCTCCTATGTCAAGTTTCCTTGACCCCCCCCCCCTCTTATGTCCAGTTGCCTTGATCCACCTCCTGTGTCCAGTTTCCTTGTTCCACTTCCATTGTCCAGTTGCCTTGATCCATCACCTATGTCCAGTTGCCTTGATCCATCACCTGTGTCCAGTTGCCTTGATCCATCACCTGTGTCCAGTTGCCTTGATCCATCACCTTTGTCCAGTTGCCTTGATCCACCTCCTGTGTCCACTCAGAAAACTTATAACTGTGGAGAATGATAAACGAGATCTATTCCCTGTAATCCCTCCACAACGAAGCTTTTACTTTCAGAATGTGATAAGAAAGTTTCCTTGATCCCCCTCCTATGTCCAGTTGCCTTGATCCACCTCCTGTGTCCAGTTGCCTTGTTCCACTTCCATTGTCCAGTTGCCTTGATCCATCACCTGTGTCCAGTTGCCTTGATCCACCTCCTGTGTCCAGTTTCCTTGATCCACCTCCTATGTCCAGTTTCCTTGATCCACCACCTGTGTCCAGTTTCCTTGTTCCACCTCCTGTGTCCAGTTGCCTTCATCCACCTTCTGTGTCCAGTTGCCTTGATCCATCACCTGTATCCAGTTTCCTTGATCCACCTCCTGTGTCCAGTTTCCTTGATCCACCACCTGTGTCCAGCTTCCATGACACACCCCCTGTGTCCAATTTCCTTGATCCGCCTCCTGTGTCCAGTTGCCTTGATCCATCACCTGTGTCCAGTTGCCTTGATCCACCTCCTGTGTCCAGTTGCCTTGATCCATCTCCTGTGTCCAGTTGCCTTGATCCACCTCCTGTGTCCAGTTGCCTTGATCCACCTCCTGTGTCCAGTTTCCTTGATCCACCTCCTGTGTGCAGTTGCCTTGATATATCACCTGTGTCCAGTTGCCTTGATTCACCTTCTGTGTCCAGTTGCCTTGATCCATCACCTGTGTCGAGCTTCCATGACACACCCCCTGTGTCCAATTTCCTTGATCCACCTTCTGTATCCAGTTGCATTGATCCCCCTCGTATGTCCAGTTTCCTTGACCCCCCCTCCTGTGTCCAGTTGCCTTGACCCTCCCCCCCCCCCTATGCCAGTTGCCTTGATCCACCTCCTGTGTCCAGTTTCCTTGTTCCACTTCCATTGTCCAGTTGCCTTGATCCATCACCTGTGTCAAGTTGCCTTAATCCACCTTCTGTGTCCAGTTGCGTTGATCCATCACCTGTGTCCAGCTTCCATGACACACACCCTCTGTCCAATTTCCTTGATCCACCTGTGTCCAGTTGCCTTGATCCCCCTCCTATGTCAAGTTTCCTTGACCCCCCCCCCCTCTTATGTCCAGTTGCCTTGATCCACCTCCTGTGTCCAGTTTCCTTGTTCCACTTCCATTGTCCAGTTGCCTTGATCCATCACCTATGTCCAGTTGCCTTGATCCATCACCTGTGTCCAGTTGCCTTGATCCATCACCTGTGTCCAGTTGCCTTGATCCATCACCTTTGTCCAGTTGCCTTGATCCACCTCCTGTGTCCACTCAGAAAACTTATAACTGCGGAGAATGATAAACGAGATCTATTCCCTGTAATCCCTCCACAACGAAGCTTTTACTTTCAGAATGTGATAAGAAAGTTTCCTTGATCCCCCTCCTATGTCCAGTTGCCTTGATCCACCTCCTGTGTCCAGTTGCCTTGTTCCACTTCCATTGTCCAGTTGCCTTGATCCATCACCTGTGTCCAGTTGCCTTGATCCACCTCCTGTGTCCAGTTTCCTTGATCCACCACCTGTGTGCAGTTGCCTTGATACATCACCTGTGTCCAGTTGCCTTGATTCACCTTCTGTATCCAGTTGCCTTGATCCACCTCCTGTGTCCACTCAGAAAACTTACAACTGTGGAGAATGATAAACGAGATCTATTCCCTGTAATCCCTCCACAACGAAGCTTTTTCTTTCAGATTGTAATAAGAAAGTTTCCTTGATCAACCTCCTGTGTCCAGTTTCTTTGATCCATCTCCTGTGTCCAGTTTCCTTGATCCACTTTCTGTGTCCACTTGCCTTAATCCATCACCTGTGTCCAGTTTCCTTGATCCCCCTCATATGTCCAGTTGCTTTGATCCACCACCTGTGTCCAGCTTCCATGACACACCCCCTGTGTCCAATTTCCTTGATCCACCTCCTGTGTCCAGTTGCCTTGATCCATCACCTGTGTCCAGTTGCCTTGATCCATCACCTTTGTCCAGTTGCCTTGATCCACCTCCTGTGTCCACTCAGAAAACTTACAACTGTTGAGAATGATAAACGAGATCTATTCCCTGTAATCCCTCCACAACGAAGCTTTTTCTTTCAGATTGTAATAAGAAAGTTTCCTTGATCAACCTCCTGTGTCCAGTTTCTTTGATCCATCTCCTGTGTCCAGTTTCCTTGATCCACTTTCTGTGTCCACTTGCCTTGATCCATCACCTGTATCCAGTTTCCTTGATCCACCTCCTGTGTCCAGTTTCCTTGATCCACCACCTGTGTCCAGCTTCCATGACACACCCCCTGTGTCCAATTTCCTTCATCCACCTCCTGTGTCCAGTTGCCTTGATCCATCACCTGTGTCCAGTTGTCTTGATCCATCTCCTGTGCCCAGTTGCCTTGATCCACCTCCTGTGTCCAGTTTCCTTGATCCACCACCTGTGTCCAGCTTCCATGACACACCCCCTGTGTCCAGTTGCCTTGATCCACCGCCTGTGTCCAGTTGCCTTGATCCACCTCCTGTGTCCAGTTGTCTTGATCCATCACCTGTGTGCAGTTGCCTTGATCCACCTCCTGTGTCCAGTTTCCTTGATCCACCTCATGTGTGCAGTTGCCTTGATCCATCACCTGTGTCCAGTTGCCTTGATCCACCTCCTGTGTCCAGTTTCCTTGATCCACCTCCTGTGTGCAGTTGCCTTGATATATCACCTGTGTCCAGTTGCCTTGATTCACCTTCTGTGTCCAGTTGCCTTGATCCATCACCTGTGTCGAGCTTCCATGACACACCCCCTGTGTCCAATTTCCTTGATCCACCTTCTGTATCCAGTTGCATTGATCCCCCTCGTATGTCCAGTTTCCTTGACCCCCCCCCTCCTGTGTCCAGTTGCCTTGACCCCCCCCCCCCCCTATGCCAGTTGCCTTGATCCACCTCCTGTGTCCAGTTTCCTTGTTCCACTTCCATTGTCCAGTTGCCTTGATCCATCACCTGTGTCCAGTTGCCTTAATCCACCTTCTGTGTCCAGTTGCGTTGATCCATCACCTGTGTCCATCTTCCATGACACACACCCTCTGTCCAATTTCCTTGATCCACCTGTGTCCAGTTGCCTTGATCCCCCTCCTATGTCCAGTTTCCTTGATCCATCACCTATGTCCAGTTGCCTTGATCCACCTCCTGTGTCCAGTTTCCTTGTTCCACTTCCATTGTCCAGTTGCCTTGATCCATCAGCTATGTCCAGTTGCCTTGATCCATCACCTGTGTCCAGTTGCCTTGATCCATCACCTGTGTCCAGTTGCCTTGATCCATCACCTGTGTCCAGTTGCCTTGATCCATCACCTTTGACCAGTTGCCTTGATCCACCTCCTGTGTCCACTCAGAAAACTTATAACTGTGGAGAATGATAAACGAGATCTATTCCCTGTAATCCCTCCACAACGAAGCTTTTACTTTCAGAATGTGATAAGAAAGTTTCCTTGATCCCCCTCCTATGTCCAGTTGCCTTGATCCCCCTCCTGTGTCCAGTTTCCTTGTTCCACTTCCATTGTCCAGTTGCCTTGATTCATCACCTGTGTCCAGTTGCCTTGATCAATCACCTGTGTCCAGTTGCCTTGATCCATCACCTGTGTCCATTTGCCTTGATCCATCACCTGTGTCCAGTTGCCTTGATCCATCACCTGTGTCCAGTTGCCTTGATCCATCACCTTTGTCCAGTTGCCTTGATCCACCTCCTGTGTCCACTCAGAAAACTTACAACTGTGGAGAATGATAAACGAGATCTATTCCCTGTAATCCCTCCACAACGAAGCTTTTTCTTTCAGATTGTAATAAGAAAGTTTCCTTGATCAACCTCCTGTGTCCAGTTTCTTTGATCCATCTCCTGTGTCCAGTTTCCTTGATCCACTTTCTGTGTCCACTTGCCTTAATCCATCACCTGTGTCCAGTTTCCTTGATCCCCCACATATGTCCAGTTGCTTTGATCCACCACCTGTGTCCAGCTTCCATGACACACCGCCTGTGTCCAATTTCCTTGATCCACCTCCTGTGTCCAGTTGCCTTGATCCATCACCTGTGTCCAGTTGCCTTGATCCATCACCTTTGTCCAGTTGCCTTGATCCACCTCCTGTGTCCACTCAGAAAACTTACAACTGTTGAGAATGTTAAACGAGATCTATTCCCTGTAATCCCTCCACAACGAAGCTTTTTCTTTCAGATTGTAATAAGAAAGTTTCCTTGATCAACCTCCTGTGTCCAGTTTCTTTGATCCATCTCCTGTGTCCAGTTTCCTTGATCCACTTTCTGTGTCCACTTGCCTTGATCCATCACCTGTATCCAGTTTCCTTGATCCCCCTCCTGTGTCCAGTTTCCTTGATCCACCTCCTGTGTCCACTCAGAAAACTTACAACTGTGGAGAATGATAAACGAGATCTATTCCCTGTAATCCCTCCACAACGAAGCTTTTTCTTTCAGATTGTAATAAGAAAGTTTCCTTGATCAACCTCCTGTGTCCAGTTTCTTTGATCCATCTCCTGTGTCCAGTTTCCTTGATCCACTTTCTGTGTCCACTTGCTTAATCCATCACCTGTGTCCAGTTGCCTTGATCCGGTCATGTCCAGTTGCCTTGATCCACCTCCTGTGTCCAGTTGCCCTGATCCATCAACTGCGTTCAGTTGCCTTGATCCGGATATGTCCAGTTTCCTTGATCCATCACCTGCGTCCAGTTGCCTTGATCCGGATATGTCCAGTTTCCTAGATCCACCTCCATTGTCCAGTTTCCTTGATTCATTACCTGTGTCCAGTTTCCTAGATCCACCTCCATTGTCCAGTTTCCTTAATCCATCACCTGTGTATAGTTTCCTCAATCCATCATCTGCTGTTCACAAGATATATCTCCATCACCCTGACTATATCATCTGCTGCTGTTTCCTAATCAGAAAGAAAATCTCTCCACCATCCTGACTCTACTTGGTCTGATGTTTCCCGATCAGAAGAAGACTATTTCCATCATCCTGGCTTTTCCTCATCTAGTGCTGTTTCCCATTCAGATAAAGAATATCTCCATCATCATGACTTTACCTCATCTGTTAGGTCTCAATCAGATGAAAAATCTTTCCACCATCGCGACTTTACCTCATCTGCTGATTTTTCCAAATCAGCAGAAAAATCTCTCCACCACCTCGATTCTACCTCATCCAATGTTCCCAAATCGGAGAATGATAAACGTGTTCTTTTCCCTGTAATCCCTCCACAACGAAGCTTTATCAGAATGTGATAAGAAACTTTGCTAATTTAAAGTATACATATTCGATTGATTATGAAGCATATACATGTTTATCTGTGGAAGGATATATATATTGAAAAATTTATAGTAAACATATATCTATGGATCTATTTTAGTCGAAGGATATGACCCGATAAGTTAGATTCCAATGCCCTTCACGAGTTGAAATGGTATTAAAGAAGACGTCGTTGAGTAAACCCAGTTTATCTTCCATCCCAAATACTTTTGATGAGTTCCTTTAGTAAAGATTTTAATGAGAACATTTCAAGGGAAATTATAGCCAGACTCATTTCCTTTTGTGAATAATATCATGTATGTTTTAACTTAATCGCCTGAAAAATAAAATTAAGGTCTGTTCCTCCGTTTTCACCTTATTAAAGGTACATCCATTGTGTTGTGTTGGGTCGCTTGTGCTAAACGTTATAAATTGTGTTATGTTATCGAGAAGTACTGACTGTTGCCGAAAATTACCATTTTGAACTTAGTCGACTCAGCATACCGACAATATAAAGGTAAAAGTATCGATTTCTGATCGAAAACCGGACAATGTTCCGCGTGTGGCGCGCGTAAATTTGTCAAACGTAATTTTGGAAACTTATCTACAACAGACTTAAAGAAAACTTTAAGTTGAAAATGTTTAATATGTCTTATAACTACTGTGCATGTAAATGGAACGTGTAGTTTCGGTTTATGCACAAGTATAATGATGTTGCTCGATTTTAATTGGAAACTAGTAATTATTATATATTTGCAAATTGGGGATGAATATGCATGTTGAGTGAAATTATTTGAATTGGTATCAGCACATGTTGGCATGTATTAAAGCCAAATACAATTTTATGAAACACAACGGATGCATCTTTAAAATCGAGACATGCATCATCCAAATTCACCACTTACTTTAAATCGAACAACTTACGAAACATGTTAAAACTAGGTAAATCGTTTTTATCTGTTTGATATTTATTCATATTGTCGCATCACCATGGTTACTCGATTTAGAGTTGTTCTACACATATTGTTGCCATAGTGACAGATACACAGAGGGTGGTGTTATACATGAGGAATAATAGCTGAAAACGGATCAATAACCCTTAGATAACGCCTCGGCGGCGACTTCAAAGAGCAGATGCTTGTTCCAGGTAGGTATAGGTATGAGGTATGTTTGCCAATCTCACCCAGTGAGATCGATATTCGAAAGGGTTTTTTCCTTCCATGTTGATTTTGCAAAGTTTACGGAATTCTGGAAAGAACATGACAAGAGAATGGAAGAGTTATAATGCAAGGCAGAAAAAGGACACGATAATGTGAAATTATGTCAATTTTAAAAATGGTATTTGGTTTGACATAATTTTAGACCAGAGAACTTTCTGACATTTCTTCTTTTTTTTACGTGCTACATATCGACATAGAGCAGCGCTGCTGCCGTTCAGCTTGTTATAAATTGTTCTTACATTTATTAATTCGAAAGGTTTGATCTCAGAAAAGAGAAACAAGAAAACGACAATAAGAAAGTTACAAAATGTTGAGAAAGACGACCCAGAAGGACATATGATAATGTTTTAACAGCCCTCTGTATGGAATATGTCAGATATCAGTATCTAAGTAAACATGTTTACCTATGTAACAGTCCTGGCACGTGGCGTTGAGCGTGGTTGATGTCAACTTCCGAACGCAAGGCATAACTCTTGCCAGTCTGCATTACTGGCTGATTTAAGCCTTGCGGTATTTCCCTCGCTTTGTTGTGCCTAGATAGTGAATCGCTGCACCAGAAATGCATAGTGGGACTGGATTTCTAAGCACAGATTTCTTAAGGAAATACTGCAAGGCCTAAATCAGTAATGGAGACTGGAGACTGCAGAGTTATGCCTTGCATTGGGAATTGGGTTGATGTCAACCCAAGTTAGTTGAATAACATATGTCGGACTTCGATTAAGTATAGCTGGATTGGTGACCGACTCTAATTAACAACACAATAAATAGTATTCTGGGGTTCATCCAAACCCCATTCGCCACAGAACCGCGAATTAAAATCCACAAAACAAAAGATATCCTGCAGGGTGAGGTTTTACTTATGATTTAAATTTGAGATTTTAATACTCGTGAATATATACAGTCAACTCGCGATAATCCGGCCTCCGATAATCCGAATCTCGCAGTGTCCGAACGGTAGCAAGCTGTAACCAAACTAATCTCTATATAAACTCATTAAATGTGGATTCATTAATCCGTTGCTTCCGTTTCCGAATCCGAACGCTAATTAGCTGTAACGGATTAGTTAATTACAGCTATTTCTGTTTCATTAATCCGACGGTTCATCAAAGCGTTCGGCTAATCCCCTAGACAAGCGAGCACCACACTGATTGAATCGGTAAACATCAATGACAGTGTACTTCTAAAATATCGATTTGATATTGATAATGATTTGTGTAAATGTATGTGGTCTCCATGTCAAGCCTGTTGAGCTACAGAGCCTATGGCTTTATTTTGTCATCGTAAAATACTTTACGTACATTTAATCCATGGTGATGACGTCACTCTATTGTGTTAACAGTTTATTATTTTTAAGAATCTACTGGTCATTGACTAATCCAGTCAGGAGGGGTGTCAGGTTTTGACATTTTCGTAATGGCTCACAAAGTAATTTGTTCAAGAATGATGTATTTTGTCTTAGTAAATCTGATTAGAATCTTTAAATATCTGATTATTTTTGTAATGTCTGACCCGGGAATCGAACATGTAACCCTTCGACTGTTACGCAGCGGCCGAACCTATTAGGCTACCAGGCCTGCTCGTAATTATTTGATTGTTTGTCAGTAAGATCCCTGCATTCTAAACAAGACTGGTAAAGTGTGAAACGCATGGGGATCGTGCTGAAATACATGAAATGCAGGAGTTTGGCTGTCAGTCAAATCGCTTTGCGTGGAAGATTTGCGCCATGCACTTGCGTGGAAGAATCCATTTCATAAGGGTCGAAGCTACGTGTACCATACCCGATGAATGGGCACCGAAATTTTCAAAATAATATTAGGTTACATAATTGAAATGTATTGTCTATAATGCTAGATAATCACATATGTATGTTTCGTGACGACATACATGGATTAAGATGGAGAATGCATTCGGAGCCGTGGATTCGTTAAAAAATAATCAACTCGCCCCTTCGGGGCTCGTTGATTATTTCTAACGAATCCACGGCTCCGAATGCATTCTCCATTACAAAACATCTGCAGTAATTATCAGTAGAGCCATTCAGGGTTGTGTATGTATGATTCTCACAATTTGTGATATTGCTTATTTGTTTCATTCATTCGCTTCACGTGTAAACTTAAACAGTGTCTCACTTTATCTCCGTGTCTCCCACAGTGTCTCACTTTATCTCAATGTCTCCCACAGTGTCTCACTTTATCTCCGTGTCTCCCACAGTGTCTCACTTTATCTCAGTGTCTCCCACAGTGTCTCACTTTATCTCCGTGTCTCCCACAGTGTCTCACTTTATCTCAGTGTCTCCCACAGTGTCTCACTTTATCTCAGTGTCTCCCATATTGTCTCACTTTATCTTAGTGTCTCCCATATTGTCTCACTTTATCTCCGTGTCTCCCACAGTGTCTCACAATATCTCAGTGTCTCCCACAGTGTCTCACTTTATCTCAGTGTCTCCCATAGTGTCTCACTTTATCTTAGTGTCTCCCATATTGTCTCACATTATCTCAGTGTCTCCCACAGTGTCTCACGTTATCTCAGTGTCTCCCACAGTGTCTCACATTATCTCAGTGTCTCCCACAGTGTCTCACTTTATCTCAGTGTCTCCCATAGTGTCTCACTTTATCTCAGTGTCTCCCATAGTGTCTCACTTTATCTCAGTGTCTCCCAAAGTGTCTCACTTTATCTCAGTGTCTCCCACAGTGTCTCACTTTATCTCAGTGTCTCCCATAGTTTCTCACTTTATCTCAGTGTCTCACATTATCTCAGTGTCTCCCACAGTGTCTCACATTATCTCAGTGTCTCCCACAGTGTCTCACTTTATCTCAGTGTCTCCCACAGTGTCTCACTTTATCTCAGTGTCTCCCACAGTGTCTCACATTATCTCAGTGTCTCCCATATTGTCTCACTTTATCTCAATGTCTCCCACAGTGTCTCACTTTATCTCAGTGTCTCCCATAGTGTCTCACTTTATCTTAGTGTCTCCCACAGTGTCTCACTTTATCTCAGTGTCTCCCACAGTGTCTCACATTATCTCAGTGTCTCCCATATTGTCTCACTTTATCTCAATGTCTCCCACAGTGTCTCACTTTATCTCAGTGTCTCCCATAGTGTCTCACTTTATCTTAGTGTCTCCCATATTGTCTCACTTTATCTCCGTGTCTCCCACAGTGTCTCACAATATCTCAGTGTCTCCCACAGTGTCTCACTTTATCTCAGTGTCTCCCACAGTGTCTCACTTTATCTCAGTGTCTCCCATAGTGTCTCACATTATCTCCGTGTCTCCCATAGTGTCTCACTTTATCTCAGTGTCTCCCACAGTGTCTCACTTTATCTCAGTGTCTCCCACAGTGTCTCACTTTATCTCCGTGTCTCCCACAGTGTCTCACAATATCTCAGTGTCTCCCACAGTGTCTCACTTTATCTCAGTGTCTCCCACAGTGTCTCACTTTATCTCAGTGTCTCCCATATTGTCTCACTTTATCTCAATGTCTCCCACAGTGTCTCACTTTATCTCAGTGTCTCCCATAGTGTCTCACTTTATCTTAGTGTCTCCCATATTGTCTCACTTTATCTCCGTGTCTCCCACAGTGTCTCACAATATCTCAGTGTCTCCCACAGTGTCTCACTTTATCTCAGTGTCTCCCATAGTGTCTCACTTTATCTTAGTGTCTCCCATATTGTCTCACATTATCTCAGTGTCTCCCACAGTGTCTCACGTTATCTCAGTGTCTCCCACAGTGTCTCACTTTATCTCAGTGTCTCCCATAGTGTCTCACTTTATCTCAGTGTCTCCCATAGTGTCTCACTTTATCTCAGTGTCTCCCACAGTGTCTCACTTTATCTCAGTGTCTCCCATAGTTTCTCACTTTATCTCAGTGTCTCACATTATCTCAGTGTCTCCCATAGTGTCTCACTTTATCTCAGTGTCTCCCATAGTGTCTCACTTTATCTCAGTGTCTCCCACAGTGTCTCACTTTATCTCAGTGTCTCCCATAGTGTCTCACATTATCTCAGTGTCTCACATTATCTCAGTGTCTCCCACAGTGTCTCACTTTATCTCAGTGTCTCCTACAGTGTCTCACTTTATCTCAGTGATTCCCATAGTGTCTCACTTTATCTCAGTGTCTCCCACAGTGTCTCACTTTATCTCAGTGATTCCCATAGTGTCTCACTTTATCTCAGTGTCTCCCACAGTGTCTCACTTTATCTCAGTGTCTCCCACAGTGTCTCACTTTATCTCCGTGTCTCCCACAGTGTCTCACATTATCTCCGTGTCTCCCACAGTGTCTCACATTATCTCAGTGTCACCCACAGTGTCTCACATTATCTCCGTGTCTCCCACAGTGTCTCACTTTATCTCAGTGTCTCCCACAGTGTCTCACTTTATCTCAGTG
This sequence comes from Gibbula magus, assembly GCA_936450465.1. Classification (NCBI taxonomy): domain Eukaryota; kingdom Metazoa; phylum Mollusca; class Gastropoda; order Trochida; family Trochidae; genus Gibbula; species Gibbula magus. The sequence continues at coordinate 41,859,962 of OW388291.1, forward strand.
TCTCCCACAGTGTCTCACTTTATCTCAGTGTCTCCCACAGTGTCTCACTTTATCTCAGTGTCTCCCACAGTGTCTCACTTTATCTCAGTGTCTCCCATATTGTCTCACTTTATCTCAATGTCTCCCACAGTGTCTCACTTTATCTCAGTGTCTCCCACAGTGTCTCACTTTATCTCAGTGTCTCCCACAGTGTCTCACATTATCTCAGTGTCTCCCACAGTGTCTCACGTTATCTCAGTGTCTCCCACAGTGTCTCACTTTATCTCAGTGTCTCCCACAGTGTCTCACTTTATCTCCGTGTCTCCCACAGTGTCTCACAATATCTCAGTGTCTCCCACAGTGTCTCACTTTATCTCAGTGTCTCCCACAGTGTCTCACGTTATCTCAGTGTCTCCCACAGTGTCTCACTTTATCTCAGTGTCTCCCACAGTGTCTCACTTTATCTCCGTGTCTCCCACAGTGTCTCACAATATCTCAGTGTCTCCCATAGTGTCTCACTTTATCTCAGTGTCTCCCACAGTGTCTCACTTTATCTCAGTGTCTCCCATATTGTCTCACTTTATCTCAATGTCTCCCACAGTGTCTCACTTTATCTCAGTGTCTCCCATAGTGTCTCACTTTATCTTAGTGTCTCCCATATTGTCTCACTTTATCTCCGTGTCTCCCACAGTGTCTCACAATATCTCAGTGTCTCCCACAGTGTCTCACTTTATCTCAGTGTCTCCCATAGTGTCTCACTTTATCTTAGTGTCTCCCATATTGTCTCACATTATCTCAGTGTCTCCCACAGTGTCTCACGTTATCTCAGTGTCTCCCACAGTGTCTCACTTTATCTCAGTGTCTCCCATAGTGTCTCACTTTATCTCAGTGTCTCCCATAGTGTCTCACTTTATCTCAGTGTCTCCCACAGTGTCTCACTTTATCTCAGTGTCTCCCATAGTTTCTCACTTTATCTCAGTGTCTCACATTATCTCAGTGTCTCCCATAGTGTCTCACTTTATCTCAGTGTCTCCCATAGTGTCTCACTTTATCTCAGTGTCTCCCACAGTGTCTCACTTTATCTCAGTGTCTCCCATAGTGTCTCACATTATCTCAGTGTCTCACATTATCTCAGTGTCTCCCACAGTGTCTCACTTTATCTCAGTGTCTCCTACAGTGTCTCACTTTATCTCAGTGATTCCCATAGTGTCTCACTTTATCTCAGTGTCTCCCACAGTGTCTCACTTTATCTCAGTGATTCCCATAGTGTCTCACTTTATCTCAGTGTCTCCCACAGTGTCTCACTTTATCTCAGTGTCTCCCACAGTGTCTCACTTTATCTCCGTGTCTCCCACAGTGTCTCACATTATCTCCGTGTCTCCCACAGTGTCTCACATTATCTCAGTGTCACCCACAGTGTCTCACATTATCTCCGTGTCTCCCACAGTGTCTCACTTTATCTCAGTGTCTCCCACAGTGTCTCACTTTATCTCAGTGTCTCCCACAGTGTCTCACTTTATCTCAGTGTCTCCCACAGTGTCTCACTTTATCTCAGTGTCTCCCACAGTGTCTCACTTTATCTCAGTGTCTCCCATATTGTCTCACTTTATCTCAATGTCTCCCACAGTGTCTCACTTTATCTCAGTGTCTCCCACAGTGTCTCACTTTATCTCAGTGTCTCCCACAGTGTCTCACATTATCTCAGTGTCTCCCACAGTGTCTCACGTTATCTCAGTGTCTCCCACAGTGTCTCACTTTATCTCAGTGTCTCCCACAGTGTCTCACTTTATCTCAGTGTCTCCCACAGTGTCTCACTTTATCTCAGTGTCTCCCACAGTGTCTCACTTTATCTCAGTGTCTCCCATAGTGTCTCACTTTATCTTAGTGTCTCCCATATTGTCTCACATTATCTCCGTGTCTCCCACAGTGTCTCACTTTATCTCAGTGTCTCCCACAGTGTCTCACTTTATCTCAGTGTCTCCCACAGTGTCTCACTTTATCTCAGTGTCTCCCACAGTGTCTCACTTTATCTCAGTGTCTCCCACAGTGTCTCACTTTATCTCAGTGTCTCCCATATTGTCTCACTTTATCTCAATGTCTCCCACAGTGTCTCACTTTATCTCAGTGTCTCCCACAGTGTCTCACTTTATCTCAGTGTCTCCCACAGTGTCTCACATTATCTCAGTGTCTCCCACAGTGTCTCACGTTATCTCAGTGTCTCCCACAGTGTCTCACTTTATCTCAGTGTCTCCCACAGTGTCTCACTTTATCTCAGTGTCTCCCACAGTGTCTCACTTTATCTCAGTGTCTCCCACAGTGTCTCACTTTATCTCAGTGTCTCCCATAGTGTCTCACTTTATCTTAGTGTCTCCCATATTGTCTCACATTATCTCCGTGTCTCCCACAGTGTCTCACATTATCTCAGTGTCTCCCACAGTGTCTCACTTTATCTCAGTGTCTCCCATATTGTCTCACTTTATCTCAATGTCTCCCACAGTGTCTCACTTTATCTCAGTGTCTCCCACAGTGTCTCACTTTATCTCAGTGTCTCCCACAGTGTCTCACTTTATCTCAGTGTCTCCCACAGTGTCTCACTTTATCTCAGTGTCTCCTACAGTGTCTCACTTTATCTCAGTGATTCCCATAGTGTCTCACTTTATCTCAGTGTCTCCCACAGTGTCTCACTTTATCTCAGTGTCTCCCATAGTGTCTCACCTTATCTCAGTGTCTCCCACAGTGTCTCACTTTATCTCAGTGTCTCCTACAGTGTCTCACATTATCTCAGTGTCACCCACAGTGTCTCACCTTATCTCAGTGTCTCCCACAGTGTCTCACTTTATCTCAGTGTCTCCTACAGTGTCTCACATTATCTCAGTGTCACCCACAGTGTCTCACATTATCTCAGTGTCACCCACAGTGTCTCACTTTATCTCAGTGTCTCCCACAGTGTCTCACATTATCTCCGTGTCTCCCACAGTGTCTCACTTTATCTCAGTGTCTCTCACAGTGTCTCACATTATCTCAGTGTCTCCAACAGTGTCTCACTTTATCTCAGTGTCTCCCACAGTGTCTCACTTTATCTCAGTGTCTCCCATAGTGTCTCACTTTATCTCCGTGTCTCCCACAGTGTCTCACATTATCTCAGTGTCTCCCATAGTGTCTCACATTATCTCAGTGTCTCACATTATCTCAGTGTCTCCCACAGTGTCTCACTTTATCTCAGTGTCTCCTACAGTGTCTCACTTTATCTCAGTGATTCCCATAGTGTCTCACTTTATCTCAGTGTCTCCCACAGTGTCTCACTTTATCTCAGTGTCTCCCACAGTGTCTCACTTTATCTCAGTGTCTCCCACAGTGTCTCACTTTATCTCCGTGTCTCCCACAGTGTCTCACATTATCTCCGTGTCTCCCACAGTGTCTCACATTATCTCAGTGTCTCCCACAGTGTCTCACTTTATCTCAGTGTCTCCCACAGTGTCTCACTTTATCTCAGTGTCTCCCACAGTGTCTCACTTTATCTCAGTGTCTCCCACAGTGTCTCACTTTATCTCAGTGTCTCCCATAGTGTCTCACTTTATCTTAGTGTCTCCCATATTGTCTCACATTATCTCCGTGTCTCCCACAGTGTCTCACATTATCTCAGTGTCTCCCACAGTGTCTCACTTTATCTCAGTGTCTCACATATTGTCTCACTTTATCTCAATGTCTCCCACAGTGTCTCACTTTATCTCAGTGTCTCCCACAGTGTCTCACTTTATCTCAGTGTCTCCCACAGTGTCTCACTTTATCTCAGTGTCTCCCACAGTGTCTCACTTTATCTCAGTGTCTCCTACAGTGTCTCACTTTATCTCAGTGATTCCCATAGTGTCTCACTTTATCTCAGTGTCTCCCACAGTGTCTCACTTTATCTCAGTGTCTCCCATAGTGTCTCACCTTATCTCAGTGTCTCCCACAGTGTCTCACTTTATCTCAGTGTCTCCTACAGTGTCTCACATTATCTCAGTGTCACCCACAGTGTCTCACATTATCTCAGTGTCACCCACAGTGTCTCACTTTATCTCAGTGTCTCCCACAGTGTCTCACATTATCTCCGTGTCTCCCACAGTGTCTCACTTTATCTCAGTGTCTCTCACAGTGTCTCACATTATCTCAGTGTCTCCAACAGTGTCTCACATTATCTCAGTGTCTCCCATAGTGTCTCACTTTATCTCAATGTCTCCAACAGTCTTTCAGGGTATAGCAGGGTATCCCACAGGCTCACATGTTATCTCAGGGTCTGTCACGGTCTCTCACGGTATCTCAAGGCCTCCTACAGTCTCTCAGGGTCTCCCACGGTGTCTTCCACAGTCGCAGGGTCTTCCTCGTACAATGTCTTCCACAGTCCATCACGTTATATCAGGGTCTCCGAAAGTGTCTTCAGTTATATCAGGGTCTTCCACGGGATCTTTCAGTCTCTCACATAATTTCAAGGTCTCCCACCGTCTCTCCTATAGTCTCTCACGTTATCCCAGGGTCTCGCACAGTCTCTCACATTATCTCAGGGTCTCCCACATTATTTCACGTTATTTCAGGGTCTTCCAGTCTCTTCCAGTCTCTCCCACAGTGTCTCACGTTATCTCAGGGTCTCCCACAGTCTCTCCAATAGTCTCTCACGTTAACTCAGGATCTCCAACAGTCTCTCACATAATCTCAGGGTCTTCCGCGTACAATGTCTTTCACAGTCTCTCAAGCTACTTCAGGGTCTTCCACAGTCTCTCCAGTTATCTCAGGGTCTCCCACAGTCTCTCCATTTATCTCAAGGTCTCCCGCAGTCTCTCCCACAGTTTCTCACATAATATCAGGGTCTTCCACGGTATCTTCCACGTACAATGCTTCCCACAGCCTCTCGTATTATGTCAGAGTCTCACACACTGTCTTCTACGGTCTCTCACGTTATCTCAGGATCCCCCACGGTATCTTCCACAGTCTCTCACGTTATCTTAGGGTCTCAAAAAGTCTCTCCATTTATCTCAAGGTCTCCCGCAGTCTCTCCCACAGTTTCTCACATAATATCAGGGTCTTCCACGGTATCTTCGACAGTCTCTCACATTATCTCAGGGTCTCCCACAGTCTCTCACGTTATGTCTCTCGCAGTCTCTCACGTAATATCAGGATCTTCTTCCACGTACAATGCATCCCACAGTCTCTCATATTATGTCAGGGTCTCACACATTGTCTTTCACAGTCTCTCACGTTATCTCAGGAACTCCCTATAGGTATCTTCCACAGTCTCTCACGTTATCTCAGGGTCTCCCACAGTCCCTCCATTTATCTCAGGGTCTCCCAGTCTCTCACACAGTCTCTTCCACAGTCTCTCACGTCATCTCAGGGTCTCCCACAGTGTGACCCGTTTCCAGGTTTCTATGGTTCCTTTCCAATATTTGGTAAAATTGTCATTTTGTATGAAGAAATATTTAAATCTCATAGGAGACTAAATTTTAGTCTATTTGAGGCTAAGTACGTGATTTGAGAGACTGCATGGTGAATACTTTGACAAGCTATTAGTCTTTGTGAGCTATGGTAAGAGACTGTGAGAGACTAAAATATTGTGAACGATTGTGACCAATGGGAGAGATTGGGGAGACTTTTACAGAAGTATACTATATATAAGTATATATACTAGTATATATAAAGTGTATAAAGTCATGTCCACACGTATGATAGCTCATCAATTCGGAAGCTGTTTCGGGCTTATTGTAGTTAATATGTACATATGCAAGACGTAAAAATGCGAGGTACGTAAAACTCAAACGTAAAACTCAAACTTTTATGACTCAGCTTCGCTAACTATGAATTTTATGAACTAGTATAATTATCTTATAGTGATGAACAACTAAGCAAAATAAGAGTTTAGTTTTAATTAGCGTATAAAATAATAAAAACCAAGTTTAGGCTTTTTTCTTCCGTGTGTCCTCTGTGTGAAGGAGGTTGTCCCAGTTTTCAGAAAACTGTGCTGTTTGCTATATATGCAAATTACTGCAATATTAAACCACGTATATACATGCGCGAGGCTCGAGCGAGCTCCAACTGAGAAAGACCTGGCGCTAGCTGGGACAAGCGAGGGTTATTTATATCCACATCAGAGAGCGAGCCATGATCACACTACATGGGCGTTATGTGGAACAACACGCTGCTGTTTGATACAGGGCGCTCTTGGTTAGTTTGTAGGGACCTATATGTAGTACTGCTAGAGACTGGGTAAAAATGCCTTTGATAAAATCTAGGTCATTATTCTGCAAGCTTAGATAAACCTAATATTCAAAGTAATAGAAATAAAATCGCATAGATGTAGGTAGAGTAATTATTAAATTTCATGGACTAAATATATACTGTTATATATACAGTATTTTACTACATTTATATTGTTCCTTAGTAAGACAGTGCGAGTCCTTTAGGATATTGTGTTTTGAAATCTGCCTTCATTACTGTTTAAACTAATAATCCGTATGAAACGACCTTTTTGCCCACACACGATCAGTGTGACCAAGGGTCGCATACCAGAACAGTGCATGTAATGATACATTCAATAGTTCCACATGGTTGTGGGGACTGTACTGAGGAGATACAGGGTGGATGAGATCAGGGACCGGTCCTTAGGGGAGATATTGTCTTATACGAACATGTTATATATTCACGTGCGAAAACCGAAAGTCGTAAAGAGATAAATAATTAGTGTAAGCGTGAAACTGAGAATATATCCATACATTGTTTAATTGTTGTGTGAGAATGACCATGCAATGTGTACGGTTCCATCGTTTGACCATACAGCGTTATGGCTTGTTCGGCAACTAACAAGTAAACGAGACTGCATGGCGCCCGGGGAAGTATAATACAGTTTATAATAAGTTAAATACTCGTGAACTGCGATATTGGAAACACAATCTTTCGTTGGAGACCAAATACGGCATCACGATATATAATTACTGCAACAGCAATAATGGTTCTTATCACTGCCATGCATGTCATGTTAAGTTACTTTATGTACAAACACCTGCAGTTGCCAGTACAGAGCCGTTTACGGTTGTTACATTGTATTCGGTCTGTGTGGGTATGATTCTCATAATGTGAGATATTGCTTAGTCACATAAACGATTTAAACATAGATCACAGGAAGGTCGTAACGAATATAAATCATATCGGTGCATCAATTGCATCCTAACTAAAAGCATGCAATTGTGCATTTAATGCACTAAACCTAATGAAATAAAATCCATGATAACGACATTACAGGGTTAGTGTCAGGAGGTTATAAGTCAGGTAGTCAATCGAACGCAGACAATCAAAGATTAACTAAGACAATGATGTGAAAAAAGGAACACAGGTTGATTAGTTTGCAATAAGATCATTATCCGTGTAGATTTTTATTCAGTAGAAATCGAAGACGTAACATCATAAATACAATGTGCATGCACACGCTGACGGAATATGATAAGGCAAATTAAGTTTAGGGGCCGTCCTATTTCTCCTCACTCTAGAACTTGTCCTACATATCAACAACTCCATCATCCAAGAATATACTAGAGTTCTGTCGGAAATGCATTAAAAAAAAAAGATTTTTCGACCTGAGAATAAAAAAATAATTTAGAGAGATAAATAAATGACAGATGTCGACTTGTCCAAAATCTGCATATTCTAGGATGTCGTGAATTTCGAAACGTAACAGGTCAAATATGAAAAACTGGGATGTGACATAACTTTTTTCTGGAACAGGAAATAACTTTCTGATTATATAACTCTGACCTCGTGGCGATTTCACATGCGTATATGGGTCATCTAAAAACATCTATGCAGTATATTATAAAATAAATCATTTAAATCTAACAAAATAAATACTTTAATACTGAGTTCAAGAGTGAAATTATAGCTTGACAACTTGTTATTAATTTAAAATATCTGAATAGAACATATTAACATAATCAAATATCTGACTTGTAGTCTGAGATGACACTCTCATTGTTACATTGTTCACAACAGTAAAGGGGTGGCTGTGCAGAGTGGAAAATACGTTTTAATTTGTTTAATCAAGGAATTAGATGGATCTACGTCTTTGGTTTAATTCATTTTTTAACATTAAACAATTGTTTAGGATTTCTGTTGTTTGATTGACAATATTAAAGGGTAAAACTTTTCCTAAAATTATTCTGTATTTTAGGGGGAATGCTGTGATAGTATAAGTCATTTCTTTTAGAACGGAGTTTAAAACCAAAGTAAAAGAATATTCGGAAACTTTACAATCTTTATATTACGAAAAAGATATGGAGGGATGCATACATGAGCTTGTAAGATGACTTGAGAAACATACCTTACATCGTGCGTATGACCGTATATTATAATTTTGTTTATATGATAAGTTCACAGTTACAAGTTTATGCTTTGTGAAATGAAAATCAAAATTGCAGCTATTGTTAAAGATCCCGTGTAATGCATTTTCTCAAGAATGACAGATTATTACCTCTACGTACATTATATATCGGAATCAATTGAGCATAAAATCGAGACAATGTATAATTGCAATTGATTATTAAGACGATTTTAATTTACCCATTTTCAAATGACCGTATGCATGCATAATAAAAAAGTAAACGGATGTTGAGAATTCTTATCTTTCTTTGTTCAATAATTATTTACATAAAGGTAAATTTAAAGTCCTTCGATTTTGGAATTAATTTGGGATTTTTTAATATGTTAATGTAACACATGTTACCTAAAATGAAACTGCATGTACATGTAGAAGAGAAAGGTCGTTAATATAAGCCAACAATTATTGAATTTGACACTTGCACATTTGCTCATACTGCTGGATCTATTAACCTTTGCTAAAAGTTAATTACTGTAAAATGTCATCGGTTCAGTTGAAAGAATAGCACTACAACATTACACCAATCAATATCGACTTTCATTTTCCAGCTAGTACCAGTATAGATTGTTCTTGCGCAACAAATACGAGGGTTATTTTCTATACAAGTTTCGAAAAGGTTGGAAACATATTTAAATGCATTTTTTCGTGTTGTTTACTGTGTATCAATGTATAAATAATAAAATATACCTTAAATCTAAAACGTTGAACATTTTGCAGTTTTAGAAGTGTTAGATAATATATTATCAGACATTCGGTAAACCAAAACGTATATATACACATGTACAAATTAACGTTGCAAATTTTTTTATTGCAATTTGATTCGATGCGAAAATTATTTTCAATTGTTTTTCGGGGAAATTAACTACATGTTGATAAGCGACTATTTCATCGAGCTGGGACAGTTTCTTCAGACGATTTACTCTTCTCTAAATAAAATGTCCACTTCTAAATGTCAGAAAACACATAAAGCAATGTTGAGTCTTTTTCTCAATAGTCTTAACTCAATGAATGACAAAATAATTACATATACATATCATTGATGACACACGTTTTCTTTACAAAACGAAGTATTTTTATCGTTGATACAGCAAACATGGTATTGCAGGGTCAAAACGTAAAATTCTTGTAATTAGATTATATGTAAATATATTAACTGAGCAATTCATTTTTTAATCAAATATCAAATATTTTTATAATAACCCTTCAGTCTTAGTCTGAAATCTGTAGTGGGGGGAGTCCGTCTACTGGGTGAATTTCACATGTTTTCAACTAAGTTAACTTGAAATATTATGGTCGATTTCTTCGAAAGTACACGTTAATGTCAGGATGTATGCAACCTGTCCCAGGGAACAACGTATACGCTCCGCTACACTTTCATACCCTGGATTACAATCTTCGCGATGTGACGTGTGATTCAGCCAGTCAAATAGTTTTCTCGCGATGGTTATCGATAAAATTACAGGTATGTTGTCATCTGTTGTGCACAATTTCAGAGACAGACTATTTCAGTATAGACAGATGGGGTATATGGTAGGCTAAAATTAATTTTATAAGTGATTTTTAATATTTGTTTTTAATAATCACCCCACCTTCATAAATGTGATTTAAGCTTTCAGTTCAATTGTATTCAGTGCGTATAGAGATGCTGAATAAGGCAGAATATTGTATTATTTTACACAGTCATGGGGTTGACTAGGTATATTGCTACCATCTCCAAAACATAAAAGTATATACGTCGCAGATAGAAAGAATCATCGCACCAGATGACCCCCACTCCTCCAGCTGTCTGCACGGAGTGACGTCCGACACGCTTGAATAGATACAAGTCGTCTCCTAAATACTTTCAGTTACAGGTCCATTATAATTTTACCGATACATTTGTGAACCTTGCATTCGTTTGTACTATCGGCCCTTGTTGAGAGTATTATAAACTAGGCTGACGTTACGGAGAGAGGCCGAGAAGTGGAGAGTATCCTCGAGTGTCAGGAGAATATACCGTAGTTTGTATAAACACGTGGACAGTGTATACAGGATAATTGTGGGTAATAGATACGCACTCACGGGTGGATCACAGTACATTGTTGTTGTAGGTAGACGTTTACTGTATGAACTTACACACTAAAGCGTAGTGTTAAGTCTACTATTGCTTTTCTATAAGTCCCCAAATACCGTTCTGTCGATTATTGTAGGTCTTTGTGGTATGTATCAGTGTAACACTAGAATATGAAAGTGTAGCATGTAAGGTCAATTATCATTTAAAGGTTTAAAGTTTAACTTCAATTCTGTTATCCGAAGTACAAGCCCTCGAATACTATATAGTGTATAAGTCATCAACCCCTGGAGTTTGGCTTGTCAAGTAATAATGCTACGGAGTACCATATCAACTTTCCAGTAGTACGGCACAGCGCGAAGGTCATTCAGTTCGCTAGCGTAGTTTTGTTATCTCTATACTACTATATCGTGGGGTGCATTATAAATCCTATAATACCATATTGATGTATGTTAATTCCCCAAACTGTCGTGTGAAGCTCAATGGTCGACAACAACTTGTTTTTTATTATTATCATAACAAACGTAGTTTACATGTGACAATGACGAGGTGAAGTGAGGTGAGTTGAGGTTTAACGCCGCTTTCAAGAGTATTTCACTTACATATCGCGACTGCTGGTATTATGACAGGGAGAAAGCCCACAACGCCAAGTAGTTATACATTGCGGTGAAACTTGCGAGCATCGGTTAGAACTAGCGAACCATGGGTGGTACTACGCTGAAATTCAGTGTAGCATTGCACCCAAACCTTACTGCGTGTGGAACAGTTCTCTGCTACAGACAAAGTTGCCGTGCCCCTGGCGGGATTCGAAACTACAGTGACGAAGAGACCGTTTCCTTACATGCTTGCAATGAATAACACGGTGCAATGTCTCATGGTCACATTTTTAAAACAATAATTGGCCAAATTGACAGAAAGATTTCGAAGGTTCTAATCATCAATGAACTCAAGATAAATGTCCACTGTTACCCACGGCTATTACTGTATCACCTCCCTTTGCTGGCATCACATCCAATCAGGCGTCTCAAAAGGTTTCCACCATAAATCTCTTCCGTTTGTTTAAAAAATCTTCGAGGCTGCGATCACCATTTCATATATTTCACACATAAATTACATCTTTGTTTTCGTTTTATGAGAGATATTGAAATCTGATAAGTTGAGGAAACATGCATAGGAATGTTCAAGGTGGAGGGTTTAGACACCGAAAGGCGAACCCAACCAAGGGAGGTAATAAAATTGTACGACGGAGCTGTGGATGTATCCAGGGTTTTATATCGGAGTGAGTGAGTTATTGTTTAACGCCGCTTCGGTAGTATCGCAGCCATAAGCGGCGATTTATATATCGGAACATATACCCTGGAGATTATCGACGATAGTAATAAGTAGTGATGCACGTGTCTGAAATGAAGCCACTCCTCCATTGATCAACCTAACCAGGTGGCGAGGGAGAAGTCTATCCCACACAGGTTCACTTTGAAATTTCTAATTATTAAAGGTACAATTTACGTTTACACTTGAAAAAATCATGTATCGACGAGGTTTTGTGTTTACAGTTTACGTTTTTTCCAATAATTTGCCAAATACCTGTATGCATTTTCGAAATGTAAAGGTCAGTTGTTGATGAAAATTGGATGGAATAAAATGTAATATAAGTGAAGTGTTCATTATCCGTGATGAAGTTTAAAGGATGTTACAGATGATACAAATATCTACCTATCGATCACGACGGTTGCTAGAAATGAATGCAGAAACAACAGAGAGGAGCAGTTGTATTGATATTTTCATTTATTTGAAAATGCGTTGGTTCTACAAAGTAAGGTATGTTCAAGAGTAGAAATGATGAGAAAAACTTCAGAACTAATGATAAAATTTAAAGATATTTACATAAGATTTCAGATAATAAAATATAGCGTTTGTTTTCAGGTAATACTAGGTCCTATGAAATGAGGGAGAGAAAACAATAGCTCTGGTTTCTCGTAATAAACTGTTGAACATATGAACATGTAATAAATAACAGAAAAGTGAACGTTTCTCACCCTTCTGTACAAAACGCATTGATCAATATCTTTGAAAACAGAACAGAAAGGAAGCAATATATACACAAGAAATCTCAACAGAAACCCAACTTTTAATGGACAAAACTCGCCCTTTTTGAGTTATGACAATTTGGTTCTGGAAGAAAACAATAAGAACAAAAACATTGATTTTGACATCGACGAACAGACGGCATAATACTGTCTTATCACAATTCAATGCGATTCTTATCCGCAGAATATTTGGAGAATCACATTTTCTTAGTCTTTCGTGATGTCTATCAACATAAATTTAGTTATTTACGCAGCTCAGCTAGCCCAGCACACGACGTGTTGTAGCAGCCAATAACTGGAGCCGACAAGGCCTGGCCGACACAGAGCAAACATCGACCCACTTCACAGCCATCCCGGCCAGTTTATGTACTGGTATCCATGACGACCAAGTCACGAAGAGCCAGCGTGATCACGAGGCCCGACTCCGCCTCCTGTGATTAAGAGAAACCGAGTCCAACCGGACAATGCCGAGACCTGCCGAACACGACAGGACTGAGCCGCCAGCAAGCAACCGGGTCAGCCAGGCCGGCTCTGAGTGAGTGAGAGGCCGACTGAAATGAGCTAACATCTAGCTCCGTGTCGGTGATTTGAGATTAAACAAATTACAACAAATGAAACCTTTAATTCCAAAGCATGCTGCCTTTTTTAATTTTTTCGTAAATATTGTTCTGTGTTAAGCTTTAAGCTGAAAGTTAACTATAGTTAGGACGGTGACAGTGAACGCAGATCAAATAGAAATACTGGTCGTCTGTGCCCAGAGCTGAGTTTAGTTATATATCCATAAATAGGTTGTAATGAAATAAATAAATTGATATTTCTCCGAACTCGTCTCATCAAAATAAATATGATATACATGTATACATATATATAGATGAAAAGGTGGCTTCTTTCTGGCAGGATAAAATTATTGTGAACTAAAACGCTAAGATTTACTAGAACTTTCTGCACAAGCTATGAGTAATTACACACAAAGTTTCATATCACAGTCGTGTCGAGAAAGTCATTTTTAAAATATATTAATTTCATTCACTTTATGCAAATGATAAATTACACCAACTACCCACTGTCTCGTGTACATTCATTATTACATTGCAATGCACTCAATCCGAGATCCTTGAGCTTCAACATGCTGCCAGGAGGAGCCTACTCCTATTATGAAGACTTCCTAACCCAGGAGTCCGTCCGTCCGTCCAACTGGAGGAATAACACCAACTATAACAATGTCAACAATTTAGTTGCAGCTCCTTCAACAGTAAGCCATTTAATTCTGCAGTGTAATCTCATGTAACAGATGTCAGTACCGGGATAAAACAGTCTTCATTATTGCTGCAAATGACATAACTGATTCTCCTCACTAATGTTTAAGTATAGTTTGCAATAAACTGTGTTAGTGCAGAAAAACAAGTGGTATTTCAGCTGGGACATGGAAGCTTCTTTCATGAATAACAATAACTTTGTATATTTTATACAGAATAACACAATTTTTTTTAGAACTTTAGAGAGGAATCATTATATATGTTGCCATTTTCAAAAGTATTTGATAAACATTAAATTATACATGTAATCATTATTTTGTTAACTCTTTGAACCGACTTCTAGGAAGAGATAGTCTGGAGTGAAGAAATTTAGGCACATAATGTATTTAGCAGGTAGCAGGTAGCGTGTTTAACATTTTGCAGGATATTGGCGACAGCACTCCTACATATCCATTTACAATTACTCCCAATCAAAACAACCAAATATCAAATACATGCATGAACTTTGAAGACAGTTGGATCCTTGGTAAAAATACCATAATATTAAAGAACAATAAATTGCTAATGTCTGACAGAACCAGTATAGACATTAATGAGAACTATCACTGTGTGACTCATTGGCAAGTTTCTATGTTTCACAGATCTCTATGTTATTGCCTTCACTTTAAATATCATTAGACTAAAACTAGTGACTCACAAAGAGTTGCATTTTGATTTTGCCTCAACATTACATCTAGTTAATTTAAAATTTGCAATATGTGTAACATTAAGACATCTCTTTTCAACATATGGCTTGAAACATGGCTTTGATCATGTTGGAAACATTCTTGACTAGGGTAGCCAAATAATAACATTTTGGCATCAACAATGCTGAATCTCACTTGTCCAGGGTATTCATGATAAATAATTACAGATAGACGTACAAAAGAATTTGCATCAATATATGAAGCAGCAAGGGGAGCTTGTTTCTGTGGATTATAATGGCTATGACAGGCACATCACAAGCGTGAACTTGAACATTCAGTTCATAAACATCAAAAATAATGAACTGATTCACCCTGTTGCCCAATTAGGACTAAATTCCAGTGTGACTTGGTCAAGGAAATGATGATGAGATGCAGCAAAAGCTGACAAATTCATTGAAGCTAATGATAATGATTATGCCCTGACAGGAGCAAACTGTTGATTCAGTTTAACCACCCTAGCACTAATCATCATGACATGGTGGGAGACTCACAAAATGAAACTTATCAAGTCTTTCATATAAATGATATTACCTTTCTCCTGTTTGATTAGCAAAAGCTTACAATCAGTGTGGAATCCAGTCTTGGGCCATACAAATTTCATCCACCCATTATACGACCACAGGTAATCTGTATTTCATCAAATACCAAGCACATGAATTTCTGTCAGACACTCACACAAGGGTATACAGACCTTGTTCCCTTCAGTTACAAATTCAACCATGTACAGAAACCTTTGATTCAGGATATAAAATTCATGCATTGCATAATTTGGATTAAATATTCTTCATGCTCAAAAATATATGGCCACTGTCGATAAAAGTCAATATCAAAACATTTTGACACATGAACTAGGGCAATTGCAAGTGGCTCAAAAAGGAGTCCATTGCATGCAACCATTCATTGCTAACTGGCGCCTTTTTGAATTGGTGTAAATATTTGGGTCCATGATACAAAGAATGCATGGTCCGATACTATATCATTGACAAGTCTGGTGGCTATGATAACTGTTGCATTAAAGCATGATGGTTCTTGAATAAATAACCAAAATGTTCAGTCATCTCATGACTGTGGACATAAAAAGCACAATAAATTAACCTGACTCCTGTCAGCATAGTCTCTGATAAAACTCTGTAAAAATAGTCATATAGTCTCTGTAAGTCTGTTATGCTGAAACAAGTGCGGGAGGCAAGGTGCCAGCGTTACCGTCACATCCCAACTAGAATCTGCATGATATTGTCTAATTCGTCCATCACATACTCATTTCTAAAGGATGTACCACATTGCGAGTTGATGATGGATGAGTAAGAGTCACTGGCATGTCCTGAAGTGTTTGGAAAGGAATGAAGCACCTCCTCGGCACTGAGGGGTGTGAGTTTCATAACTGATGATATTGAGTAGATGTCCACATCACACACATTGATGTCTATATCACTGAAGAAGTCTTCATTCCATGAGGCAGCAGAGTTGCTAAAACTGGCAAACGATGGTAAAACATTGTTATTTGCATCTTCAACGTGAGTTTTAGAAGACAGTTTTGTAATGGATGTGCATGCTGACATGTCTGATAACGCTAATTTACAAGGCACCAAATCTAAGACGGTCTTGCCTGGCACATATTTAGCACTAGTGTCCATATTTTCCACATTTTGAACTGGTTTTGGCATAGGTGAGGGAGGCCCCTCCGTAACAACAGGGGGGAGAAAGTTTGCATTAGGTGGCTGCACAGGCTGCATGAGAGGCGGACTGGTAGTACAGTCGGGCAAGGGGTCCAGATCCATCTGACTGAGTACTGGATCTGTGATGACAAATGGTGCATCCGCTGGGCTCTGGAAACAAACCCCTTCCATCTCAAGCTCAGTCTCGATGTGCCGCAAAGTGTTGAGGATGAGGACGTTTCGACGCAGACACGGCTCGACCCGCCTCCTTGGAACCATTCTCAACTTGCACATGGATATGTTGAGGATTGACTGTCTTTGGAAGCCATAGTTTCCTTCATCTTCAATGAAATCATCAAACTTGCGCTTCATAGCCGTGACTGCATTCGGTGGCATTTTCACTAAAAGAAAAAAAAGGAGTTTATTAACATTGTCAGTTAGGGAAAATTATTTTAGAGATGTTGTACATCCTTGACAACAGGCTCTATTTTTAATCACAATTATATTTTAAGCTGAAGTATTAATTTTAATTTAAACAATTATTATCACAAAATAGCACAAAACGTGACTTAAAATCTATCTAGAAAATGATCTACCTATATATGTATAATCTATACACATAATAAGCTTAAAGCATCAAAGGAATCTAAAAAATATGCCAGTTTGGAAGTTGTTAGGTAAAATTGTATAATAAATACATAAAATTTTAAAGAAATTATTGTTTAAGTGTTTTTAAAACTTCAGTGGAATAAGCTTGTTTTAAAATAAATATTTATGGAACGCATATTAGAGATTTTAGAACTGTTTATTTTGTTATAAAACGATGGTATGGTATGCTCTTTTTTTTAATCTATGAAAACTGCATTTCTACTCAAGAATTACCAATATATGAGTGATGTCGAGTTCGGAATTAGCCCCTAGCCTGGGACCGTCCAGACTCTGACTGGCACATGAACTCGACAAGTGTCCGGAGGAGCCACCAAGATTCTTCTCATGGCTTCGGACAGCGACTGAAAACACAGGGCATTTTCTAGAAAATGTCCATTTATCCGTCTATAAACGCATTCTACACTACACGAACAAGGAAGTCAAACAATATAGATATAAATATAGCATACGAATAACGAAAAGCAAAGAGCAGTTACGACTTCCTATCACAAAGTTCGCGGCGCACTGATTCACTCATGCAGCTAGTCACTGGACCCTACTGGCGCGGCGTATGAATCACAAAAAGCCGTTGTTGGGGAAAGTCGCCTCTGACTTAACAAACGCAAATTAAACGTTCCCACATACGGGAAACATAATAAAAACATTAAAAACGAAATATATACATGTTAAAGTTACAGTCATCAATCGAACAGGAAACATGGTTTGTTTATCTCTGTTAACACTCGCTGACCCGGGTCAATAAATGGGCAAGCACGGCCATTGATAAGAAAATGGCGAGAAGCCACATTCGAACGGTGTCGTAAACATAGACTTTCATACTTACAGTGAACGTACATGCATGAAAGTGAATGAGAGTCGCATTGACATGCGTATGTTTGACGTTTTCTAACGCAATAACGTGTAATAAGTAGCGCGATTGCAAATGAAACACGAAACATTTCTGACATGGTTGACCTACATACAAGAATGGGTGCGTTGTTCAGCTGATGGGTCAACTCACCTCGCCGACCGTGGTTTAAAGAAAGTTTGATATCCAAACTTTCTTGATGACTTGAGTTGATTTTGGATGATGTTTCCAAACCAATATGTCGGATCACCTCTCGACGAGCATCTTCTTCGAACTTTCGCGAAGCGAGACACAAAGTGAAGTCTCTTCAGTCGACAGGTTTTCCCCGAACATGGGCAAGCTCTAAGTGCAGCTGACGTCAACCCGCCTTCAGATTTGGCACAAACCAGTCAACGCGCACGCTGATTGGTCAGTATAAAACTTTAAGTTAATCGAAATTTCACCTGCAGCATAAATATATATCTAATATATAATATACATTTAACTCGATTTAAAAATTTTGAAAAACATTGATTATTTCTAATTTATATATCAATAGAAATACACGAATCAATTTTCTGCGGACACCGGAAGTTGTTTCCTGGAGCCGGGTCACAAACATCTCTGACAAACAACACGTCCTTGCTGGGGCCGACTGGCAAATGTGTTTGTTATTTTCCACTGGCGGGAGAGACAGCAACCACTTAATATTGAAATAATTTATAATGAAACAATAAAGTTTAAACAAAACAAATAATTTAGCAAATATATTCTTCAACAATTTAGACTCGTATCACTTTTATGTAACAGAACTGTATGTTGTGTATGCTCCTCATTGTAAACACCTTGTTTTTACAAAACATTTACTAAAATATAGCGCAGTCAAACGTATGGTCTTAGGTTTCAAAGTGAAACTTTGACAATAATTCAGAATTTGTAATTAAAATAAGTGATCAGCAATCTCAACGGATGAAAATAACACAAACAAGAAGCTGATATGACATAACAGAATAATATTTTCAAATTGAGAAAGAATGGATCTACTGGCATTGAATTGATAATGTCAATGCATAATCTACCGAAAGTTTGCTAATAGACCTATTTGTGACTCACTGAAATGAACTTTTATCACATCAAATGTCAAGCATTTTGCTATTAGGGCCTATGCTTATTCTTCCATGAACTATTTTTTAAAAAGTTTATGTATTTATTGGATCATAGACAGAAACAGCAAATATGAAAATCATAGCTGATCAGACTTATTTCGGTTTAGCATAGGGGTTTAGGTCTGTTTCATTCGGACCACAACAATTTCAACTAACACTGTTTGGCTGCGAAGTTATTTCAATTATAACGTTGAGGCAGCGAAACCGCGCCAGAGCTTGAGCGAGACTTTCAAGCCAGGCAGCAAACTCTTGTTGACGAGAAAATCGATCCAGCCTCGTCCCGCTTGCGAGATTCTCGGGAAGAGCTGGCCACAACAGCACAGTTTCGCCAACGCGAGAAGTTGCGGTGTCTCGATGAATCACGTTCAACAACAGGCGGAGAAATACCGTTAGCTACAGTTCGACCCGTCCATTATCTAAGCCTTGTGGGAGCAAACCTTTCTCAATTCTCTTCCCTCTCCTCCAAAACATTTTGACATTTGAACGAAGATGTAATTCTTAAATATTTTATGATTTTTATGAAATATCTTTATTAAGGTCCTATTTGAAGCTCATTTTCGATTGTTAGAAACGTTGCAATGTTGAGTTCGACAAATTAGCTTGCAAGATAGGCTGCTTGTTTACTGTTGACAAGTTCACAGAAGGAAAGGTCGTTTTTTAGATTGTTTGTAACGCATACGTTGTCGACCAGTAGGAAAACAAGTGGTGTTATGCTCATCTGCAGTTGGTTAATTCCTACAATGAACACTGTCATGTTATCTAAGATATTTCGGCATTCTAGCCTTTAACTTCTACCACATCAAATTAAAAGGGTGTAAGCTATTTTTATCGATGGGAGTACTTGCGCAGAGGACTAATGACATATATGCATGACTGCATGCTTGAAGCAGGTAACAGTTGTTAAACTCATTTCATCTTCATTCCTTATATGATATTCTGGACGTGTTTTTTCTCAAAGGAAGGTTGAGGGACTCTGGGTAACAGGGTTGTCAGCATATGCAGCGTACAGTGGCCAAATAGTAAATATAGTATATCTTCCCATATGAAGGAAGGGGGGTCAGAGAGAGAAAGATAAATGAAGACACCGGTTTGACTGACACATATTCTCAAAGGGGTTGGGATCCATATAGTTTCGAGAGGTAGAGTAATGTTAAGAGCCGATTCAAGTCTAGAATGGTTAGGCGGATTTTCAGAACTCCTTTTCATTTCCTTGATAAACGTACGTATTTCTCAAACAGACATGTTTCAGTATGTATTCATTCCTTTGTTCAGGGGGTAATCGGTGGTGCACTTACGATTTCAGTTTGTAAAGTTCAATTTATCTTAATCGTAAAACATTTATATAGTGTGGGCCTATAAACTCGTAGTTGAAATTAAATCAATCACGTTATGTGTGTTCTTCCTATCATGTATGTAACTATAATGCATCATGTTATCACGTTATGTATTTTCCTTCTGTCGTGTATGTAACTATAATGCATCATGTTATCATGTTATGTATTTTCCTTCTGTCGTGTATGTAACTATAATGCATCATGTTATCATGTTATGTATTTTCTTCATATCATGTATGTAACTATAATGCATCATGTTATCATGTTATGTATTTTCTTCATATCATGTATGTAACTATAATGCATCATGTTATCACGTTATGTGTTTTCTTCCTCTCATGTATGTAACTATAATGCATCATGTTATCATGTTATGTATTTTCTTCGTATCATGTATGTAACTGTAATGCATCATGTTATCAAAATATGTATTTTCCTTCTGTCGTGTATGTAACTATAATGCATCATGTTATCAAAATATGTATTTTCCTTCTGTCGTGTATGTAACTATAATGCA
The DNA here is from genome assembly GCA_936450465.1 of Gibbula magus. NCBI lineage: Eukaryota > Metazoa > Mollusca > Gastropoda > Trochida > Trochidae > Gibbula > Gibbula magus. The sequence continues at coordinate 41,880,645 of OW388291.1, forward strand.
TCATGTTATCATGTTATGTATTTTCTTATCATGTTATGTATTTTCTTCCTATCATGTATGTAACTATAATGCATCATGTTATCACAATATGTGTTATCTTCCTATCATGTATGTAACTATAATGCATCTTGTTGTCATCAAATGTTTTGTGTTTTCTTTCTATCATGCATATAATTAATATGCATCTTCTTATCCAATTATGTTAATACTCATACAATATTATATACGTCAAATATAAATATATCTGTCTGTACACAGACAAATGTATTTCAAACTGCAAAGAGACAGTCTGGTTAATACCGTTTCTTATATCATTACGTCATAATGGGGCACCGATGATGTCTTTTGCATAGAATTGCCTTTTGGAATGATATATATATATATATATATATATATATATATATATATATATATATATATATATATATATATATATATATATATATATATATATATATATATATTGGTCTAAAAGTCAACTGGGGTAAAAAGTGTTTATTTGAATTCGAATTTGATGAGTTAATTAGAAACAATCTGTCTTTCCAGGTTACATATTAATGAGTCAATATATTATCTATTATTTCATGTGATTTGATAACGTCAATATACATGACATGAGAGTATGTGATGTTAATTTGGACTTTATTTTACATCGAGGGCGAAAGAAACAATTCAAAATTTTCACTCAAATATAAACTATTTCTGCCGGACAATTTCGAGTTTGAACCTCTGTGATGACAGTATGTCTCATTAAAAGTTTTCATTCATTAGAGTATGATTCTTAATGTTTTATATCTATTTAAATACACATTGGGTGCTGAAATTGCTATTTCCAATGTTGTTTTATTTTTACATAATGTTTGGTATTTAAGGTAAAATGTTTATGAAATATGGAAATTATGTTAGTACAAGATGTTTTCGACACAATGCACCGTCTTTGACTTTAAATTGATGACGCATAGTTGTTGTAGAATGTCATGAAACAAGCCTTAAAAACAATGCTTCACTCTTGCCTGGTTAAGGATATTTTTTTTTTAAAACTTGTTATTTTCAGCAACATGAACAAATAAAGTTTTTAAATATTACAAGTTAAGTTTAGTTGACTTTAAGAGACCCAGTGTAATTATGTGTTAGTCGTATCTACCCCTCGTTGGATACAATATCTTGAATTTGTGTTGGTATCGTTTCTTTTGTCCCTGAGTATATATGCGACCAATTCAATCATATCCACTGCAATAACAACCTCCTATCAGGAAATCATATACATGGACTATACTTCGAATTTTAGTTTTAATATTGTAAAGCATGTGACATTGCGGGGCAAATGCATTTCATTATAATGACAAAATAAAAATCTAGCAGAAGAAATGCTCGTTTGTCATAATATCGTATGCCATTATCTATATGAAAACATGATAGACTGTATATTTATTTAAAAATATGAAAGTTTATTACTTAATTTGTTTTGTTCTGAGATCACGTTAACTTGAGATGAGGCCAGGTCCTAGCTATATATATATATACGGATGACCTGGGTCATTTTCATTGCGTCACGTAAGCAACAGCATTGCGGAGAAATTGTTTTTATCTAGAACACGAAGTGTGAATCGTGTACAACCAATGTTAAATCTGCCCTGTTGTAAACATCATATAACGAACTTGCAGCGTGCAATAACGACTTGAACATCAAGTGGGGACTGGGGTAATAACATTAGCCCTGACGATGTTTATCATGAAAACTATCTACCTCAGTGGTGACGTCATTATAATTATATTAGCTTACCAACAATAAATGCCATGTTATGAAAATTGCGCTGTGAAATTAAATTCGAACTTGCCCAACTTTCTAAAGATATAAGTCATTAGTTTGCTAACATAAATACAATTGAGTCCGCTTTGGAAATGCCCTGTTGCGATGTTTAAGGTCCCTAAAGTGCATTTCGAAGATGACTCTTAGGACCCCAAAATGATCCTTATAAGAGAACTCTTAGGACCCCAAAATGATCCTTATAAGAGAACTCGTAGGACCCCTAAATGATCCTTAAAAGAGAATTCATAGGACCCCTAAATGATTCTTAAAAAATAACTCGTAGGACCCCTAAATGATCCTTAAAAGAGAATTCATAGGACCTCTAAATGATCCTTAAAAAAGAACTCGTAGGACCCCAAATGATCCTTAACAAAAAAACTCGTAGGACCCAAAAATTAACCTTAAATAAGAATTCATAGGACCCCTAAATGATCCTTAAAAAAAGAACTCGTAGTGCCCCTAAATGATCCTTAAATGAGAATTCTAAGACCCCTGAATGATCATTTAAAAAATTCTAAGGAACACTAAATGACTCAAAGAGAATTTCTAGGATCCTAGACTTATTAAAAGCTCTTATCCATATACAGGCACTATGCAAGGTAACATATTTCGTATGTTGATTCTTTAATTGATAGAGAGTCTTGAAGGAAAAACCTCGTACAACCTTCTTATAGATGAGGTATGGGTAGAGAAATAAAGTGGGCGAGATAGAGATGATGATTTCAAAATTTTATTATATTCAATTTGGATCCTTTAATATTTCAACTGAATGTTGTCTAAATCATGATTTGAGTATATGTGTAGAGCTGCCTATAATAATGTCCTGGTCCTCGTGGCTGATAATCGGTACTAAGAATTGTTAACATTCGGGCGATTGCAAAAGAGCCTCTAATAGCCTACAATGAATTGTATACATATGTATACAAATACAATTACATGTATATATAACCAGGGTTTATCCAAAAGTTAAAAGTTTAAAGGCATACAAAGTAACCTTCAGCCTTTATACGGGTTTTGATAGATTTTCTCTAAAACATATTTAATGCAGGAAAGTATATAAACTATACAATGTAAAAGTATATAAACCATACAATGTAAAAGTATATAAACTATACAATGTAAAAGTATATAAACCATGCAATGTAAAAGTATATAAACTATATAATATAAACGTATATAAACTATACAATGTAAAAGTATATAAACTATATAATGTAAAAGTATATAAACTATATAATGTAAACGTATATAAACTATACAATGTAAAAGTATATAAACTATATAATGTAAAAGTATATAAACTATACAATGTAAACGTATATAAACTATATAATGTAAACGTATATAAACTATATAATGTAAAAGTATATAAACTATATAATGTAAAAGTATATAAACTATATAATGTAAAAGTATATAAACTATATAATGTAAACGTATAAAAACTAAACAATGTAAAAGTATATAAACTATATAATGTAAAAGTATATAAACTATACAATGTAAACGTATATAAACTATACAATGTAAACGTATATAAACTATATAATGTAAAAGTATATAAACTATACAATGTAAACGTATATAAACTATACAATGTAAACGTATATAAACTATACAATGTAAAAATATATAAACTGTACAATGTAAACGTATATAAACTGTACAATGTAAACGTATATAAACTATACAATGTAAAAGTATATAAACTATACAATGTAAAAGTATATAAACTGTACAATGTAAAAGTATATAAACTATACAATGTAAAAGTATATAAACTGTACAATGTAAAAGTATGTAAACTATACAATGTAAAAGTATATAAACTATACAATGTAAAAGTATATAAACTATACAATGTAAACGTATATAAACTATATAATGTAAAAGTATATAAACTATACAATGTAAACGTATATAAACTATACAATGTAAACGTATATAAACTATACAATGTAAAAGTATATAAACTGTACAATGTAAACGTATATAAACTGTACAATGTAAACGTATATAAACTATACAATGTAAAAGTATATAAACTATACAATGTAAAAGTATATAAACTGTACAATGTAAAAGTATATAAACTATACAATGTAAAAGTATATAAACTGTACAATGTAAAAGTATGTAAACTATACAACGTAAAAGTATATAAACTATACAATGTAAAAGTATATAAACTGTACAATGTAAAAGTATATAAACTATACAATGTTAAAGTATATAAACTATACAATGTAAAAGTATATAAACTATACAATGTAAAAGTATATAAACTGTACAATGTAAAAGTATATAAACTATACGATGTAAAAGTATATAAACTATATAATGTAAAAGTATATAAACTGTACAATTTAAAAGTATATAAACTATACAATGTAAAAGTATATAAACTGTACAATGTAAAAGTATATAAACTATACAATGCAAAAGTATATAAACTGTACAATGTAAAAGTATATAAACTGTAAAATGTAAAAGTATATAGAGAATCTCACCCAAGTGTCTTCTGATATCAAATATATCAACACGAGTTGATAAAAGTTACAAATATCCGAGGCTTGCCGAGGATATTTTTACTTTTATCAACGAGTGTTGATATATTTGATATCAGAAGACACGAGGGTGAGATTCTATTTATCATCCAAACTCATTCTTCATTAGTTTTTAATGAAAAATGAACATATCTGAACACAAAACTGCCGTTTGGCTTCAAGTGCCGTGATGTCATGGCATTGTGACGTCATCATGATTATGACGTCATAGCATTGTGATGTCATTGCTTGATGATGCAAAACCATTGTGATGTCATGTAGCTGACGCCAACAGGGCATTGTTCAATATCTACTATCAAAACGATATCTCCTAGGAGATATCGCTTGATCTCATACAAGCGATATCTCCTGTGGAACACAGTTTTGGATGATAAATAAACTATACAATGTAAAAGTATATAAACTGTACAATGTAAAAGTATATAAACTATACAATGTAAAAGTATATAAACTGTACAATGTAAACGTATATAAACTGTACAATGTAAAAGTATATAAACTATATAATGTAAAAGTATATAAACTATACAATGTAAAAGTATATAAACTGTTCAATGTAAAAGTATATAAACTATACAATGTAAAAGTATATAAACTGTACAATGTAAAAGTATATAAACTGTACAATGTAAAAGTATATAAACTATACAATGTAAGAGTATATAAACTATACAATGTAAAAGTATATAAACTATACAATGTAAAAGTATATAAAATGTACAATGTAAACGTCTTTGAAGGGCATGTAGAAGTCGTATACTTAAGAACAGAAAGATTTTCTGGATAACAACTTCTTTAATGTGAAAATACACGACGTTTCTTTGTAAACACTTTGTAAACACCTGGCGAAAAGTACATACTCACTCCTTCATCAGGTGGAATGTGGAATCACATTCCACTTGATGAAGGAGTGAGTATGTACTCCGAAACGTCGTGTATTTTCACGTTAAAGAAATTGTTATCCAGAAAATCTTCATGTTCTAATGTAAACGTGTAAACATAACTTAGAGAGCCATTGAGTATGTCGTTGTAGTCTCTCTGTCAAACGTTATAAATAATGTTATTTATCGAGACGTCGAACTGTTGCTGAACGTTATAAATTCAATGCTAGTTCATTCAATATAGCGATAATGTAAAGGTGTCATTTGCTATTTATGATAGAAAACCGGACAATGTTCCGCGGCTGACGCGCGTCAATTGGTCGAATGCAATTTTTAAAATTTACCTTTACCAGACAAAAAGACAGATTTGGGTTGGTAACATAAAATAGGTCATATAACTACTGTGCATATATATTGTACCTGTAATTTCGGTTTCTGCACAAATGAAATGTTCTTGATTGATTTTCATTGGAAACAAGGTATTATCATATACTTGATGATAGGATATGAATATATGCAAGTGGTATTAGTTGAACTTAAATCAGCACATAAGTTTGGTCTTGTTACGGAAAATACCTAATGGCTCTTTAAATATATAGGAAATTATATATTTTGAATAAAATGCTTAAACATGTTGATATACATCATATATAACATCATAATATTACATGTATTTATTCACTTGAGTGACACGCTTGCTGATACAATCGGAGAGTGTCCTTGTTCGTTGATATCTCCCGACCTGTCACACAGTGCCCGTTATAGCACACTACCCATTCACTTCCGGGTAGATCATTCAACCAATCAACAATCAGCTGACGGTTCCAGGGACTCTTCCTTGTTGAAGCCAGCCAGTGTGTATCCGGTATATGCTATAGAGCGTACACTATATTGATACAAAACTATAGTTGTGTGAAGGTATGTGACTCAAGTCTGTATACAGTCTGCTTTCGAACTGTCACGATATAACATATAATTGTTGGAATAAAACCGCTTCGGGGAACTGTGTCATAAAGAAATGTACACTATGAATTTCAACTAGTCTAATGCGTAGACTCTGAAAACTAATATTGAAAAAAATATTGAAAAGGAGTCTCTGTTTTCAGAAAATCCCATCCTTTTCAATATTTAATAAAATGGTGATATATTAAGAAAAATATTTCTTTTAAGAGTCTAAGTGTAAGACTTTTCTTCAACTTATTACACACGATTCAGAGGATAGTACTTATATATTGACAGATACGCCTCACCTGTTTCAATAATGTTCTCACTGAAACTGCCGAGCAGAGACCTTATTCACGAAAAACGTCTTCGTTGTACAGTGACACGGGTTGAAAGTAAACTTGAGTCATGAGGACAATATCCCGTTATTCATCAGTTATTCAACCTGGTGAATGAGCAAGCATACCATCTAAAACGTCTTGCATGTACAATAAAGTTGTTATTAAGAAAATCTTGCTTTTCTGATGTATTCCGCTTCTAAATACCATTCCCAGAGATAGATATATATGATCTTGTTAACGAACGTATACACAGGGTCTAGAGACCGCGATGAAAGCTTCATGTTTTAATTGATGTTGATGACCTAACATTACAAGATTAAAACCAATTTGGAGACGTTAGCGCAGATTTATTAAAGTTAAAGAAAGAAGACTGCTTCTTCTATGTAAGTATCGTTCAACCACTGTGGATTAGTACGAAGCAGTGGACTTAACACAAGCAAGATAGCATACGGTACAACGCGCTGAATATTAAACTGAGCTAGGAGACCACGAGACATGCTAGTAGCGGATACATGTATCCATGCTAGTATCAGATACATGTATCCATGTTGAACAGTAAACCGATGTACAATCTCTTATACTAATTGCGATAGTTAGATAATGTAACGAATATATAAATTATGTGATGATGGAAGACTGGAACAGGTCACAACGACATGTTAAACGTTATCATATCACCGTACATAAGAATCTATTCAGACGACTGGAGGACAGGCTAGATGTATAGCGGAGGTATTCAATTGAGCCGAGTGCATGGCGGTCCTCTGTGTGCTAATTGAGAAAATGAGGGAGGGAAGATGCGAAACGAGAGTGTGTGAGAGAGAGGAACGATTTCAGAGACGGACGGAAGGAAGGACATAATTAACCATTGAAAGGAAAGAGGACGAATATTAACTTTCAAGTGCTATGTATAAGATTAGCTACATGTTGATTTCCATATAATATAATATATGTGGTATGATATTTTTATTATCACACAGCTGAACTATGAACAACATTGAACTTGTACCTTTCTGTACCCAAACTACATATGTCAATGTTAATCGTCCATTATGTAACAGTATTGACTTTGACTTTGTGTATCCTATTGGCTGACACAAACTGATAATACATTATAATAATCCCCCCCCCCTCTCTCTCTCTCTCTCTCTCTCTCTCTCTCTCTCTCTCTCTCTCTCTCTCTCTCTCTCTCTCTCTCTCTCTCTCTCTCTCTCTCTCTCTCTCTCATTCCTATGCAAACTTTCATTCCACGGAAACATATCCAGCTTTCCATGCATAGTTCTATATTTCATTGTCGCTTATTCATCAACAATTGCTTTATTTGTAATTTATCCTGTTATTATTTTTAGAACTATATATCTTTAATTACCAACGACTCCCTTAACTCAGTAAACGTGGATATGAACTGATTAGGTTGCATCGACCTACAGTCGACAAAAAGAAGTAGATATAAACATAAACACGAAATAATTCATTTGAGTCACCAACTATTTTCTAGATTGCGAAGTGGGCGAGTTGTTTCGGTCTGGGGAGATGTCGACTAGAAAACAGTTTTCTGAATATCAGCGGGAGCATGCGCATGAACACTAAACATTGTAGGTAAAAATTTGCTGACAGAGCGTCTGAACCAAACACAGTCAGTGAGACGCCCCCTTTATACGCATGCGCACGACTACCCATCCACCATCACCCAAATGCATGCTTATATCGTGCAAAGTACCACGCTGACCTTCGATACACTCATTAAATCTATATAAACACATCTTTGAAAGTCACAATTTTTAGAAGAGAAAAAAGATAATTAAAAAATGAAATAGATTTTGTTTAGACAATTCATATTAAATTAATGTTCATCTTTATAAGTATGTTGTTAAACTTCTTTAACCATACATCTTTGCATGAAAATGTTTAACAAGATAATACAATATTTGTTAATGAAACTGCGGGCGACCCGGCGAAAGATCTCTCTATGTTGCTCGACCTGGAACAGGCTAACACCGGAGAGGTGTATCGATTTTTTGCACAGATCATAAAGCTTTCTGATTCAGCCGTGTTACCGTCCACTTTATACAACATGTGCAGCGGCTCGCTAGCTGGCATTGTGCAATCAATTTTAGAATATCTACATCCACTGTGTAAGTGATATACTTACATCTATCGGCTGGATATATTCTTGTCTTGCTTTTAAGACTAATCGAGGAGTATATGCTGGCTTTATATATATATATATATATATTCAGGTCTTTAACTAATCGAGGAGTATATATATATAAATGAGATAAGCAGAACACCATGAAATACATAACGGAATTAACATTACTGAGAACTCGTTGTGCAATCAATTTCAGAATATCTATATAATGTGTAGGTGATATACTTGCGTCTACATGTGTAGGATTTTTATACACTTGTTTTGCTATTATATTTAAACGAGAAGTAAACAAGATAAATATATATTTATTGTTGAAATATATCTGCTTGCATACAGACGCAGCTCTCATTTGGTTGAATTGTGTAATCAATTTCAGCATGTGTTCATATATTGTGTAGGTGATATACGTGTATCTACAAATATTGTGTAGGTGAGTTCAGAAGGAAATAGGCACGTAGTTGGTCCTTACACAAGGGTAATAATGTGTGTGATTGTTATACATGTCTCTTCGTGACGTGGAGTAAAGCGTGGTTTAACTTTAAGTATCCTCATTATTATTTATTTATATACTTTGTATCTACTACATATAATATGTAGGTGATATATTTGTTATTACTCTCACCTTACATCATTCCATTTTCATTAAAATCGTGAATGATATGGTATCAAACTCGCTTTCGCTCGTATAATATCAAATCATTAACTCGTTTTATAAAAATGGTATTAAATGTTAGGTAGTTTAGTATCCTATATCCTGTATCTACATATACCGTGTAGGTGCTATAATTGCATCAACAAATAGGCCTGTTGTGTAGGTGATATGAGAACAGAAACATAGACGTCAAACATGGAATGGAATTTATATAACTGGGATTTATTTCTCATTGTAATACATACATGCATACATTTTGTTTATTGCTTAATCAGAAAGGGGTTCATTATTTTCCGATAAAACATGACGATGTATTAAACAAATACACCCAAACTTAAAACAAGGCTTAGAGGTAGATCAATCTTATTAAACAATCCATGTGCTCGCTAAAATGTGTATGTATGAAGGCATGATATCGATGTGTCACAATGTCTAGCGTTTGTGTAATGGCTGTGGGTAAAGTCGGGTTATTAATGTCCCAAAGAAGCCTTACTTAGCTTATGAAATGTCTGTGGGTAAAGTCGTGTTATGAATGTCCCAAGGAAGCCTAACGTAGCCTGTGAAATGTCTGTGGGTAAAGACGTGTTATGAATGTCCCAAGGAAGCCTTTCTAAGCCCGTGTAATGTCTGTAGGTAAAGTCGGGTTATTAATGTCCCAAAGAAGCCTTACTTAGCTTATGAAATGTCTGTGGGTAAAGACGTGTTATGAATGTCCCAAGGAAGCCTTACTTAGCCCGTGTAATGTCTGTAGGTAAAGTCGGGTTATTAATGTCCCAAAGAAGCCTTACTTAGCTTATGAAATGTCTGTGGGTAAAGACGTGTTATGAATGTCCCAAGGAAGCCTAACGTAGCCTGTGAAATGTCTGTGGGTAAAGTCGAGTTATGAATGTCCCAAGGAAGCCTTACTTAGCCTATGAAATGTCTATGGGTAAAGACGTGTTATGAATGTCCCAAGGAAGCCTAACGTAGCCTGTGAAATGTCTGTGGATAAAGACGGATTATGAATGTCCCGAGGCAATCTTACTTTGAGTGTGAAATGTCTGTGGGTAAAGTCGTGTTATGAATGTCCCAAGGAAGCCTAACGTAGCCTGTGAAATGTCTGTGGGTAAAGACGCGTTATGAATGTCCCAAGGAAGCCTAACGTAGCCTGTGAAATGTCTGTGGGTAAAGTCGGGTTATGAATGTCCCAAGGAAGCCTTACTTAGCCTTTGTAATCGATGTGTGTAAAGATGGGTTATGAATGTCCTAGGCAATCTTACTTAGAGTGTGAAATGTCTGTGTGTAAAGACGTGTTATGAATGTCCCAAGGAAGCCTAACGTAGCCTGTGAAATGTCTGTGGGTAAAGTCGGGTTATGAATGTCCCAAGGAAGCCTTACTTAGCCTATGAAATGTCTGTGGGTAAAGACGTGTTATGAATGTCCCAAGGAAGCCTAACGTAGCCTGTGAAATGTCTGTGGATAAAGACGGATTATGAATGTCCCGAGGCAATCTTACTTTGAGTGTGAAATGTCTGTGGGTAAAGTCGTGTTATGAATGTCCCAAGGAAGCCTAACGTAGCCTGTGAAATGTCTGTGGGTAAAGACGCGTTATGAATGTCCCAAGGAAGCCTAACGTAGCCTGTGAAATGTCTGTGGGTAAAGTCGGGTTATGAATGTCCCAAGGAAGCCTTACTTAGCCTTTGTAATCGATGTGTGTAAAGATGGGTTATGAATGTCCTAGGCAATCTTACTTAGAGTGTGAAATGTCTGTGTGTAAAGACGTGTTATGAATGTCCCAAGGAAGCCTAACGTAGCCTGTGAAATGTCTGTGGGTAAAGTCGGGTTATGAATGTCCCAAGGAAGCCTTACTTAGCCTATGAAATGTCTATGGGTAAAGACGTGTTATGAATGTCCCAAGGAAGCCTAACGTAGCCTGTGAAATGTCTGTGGATAAAGACGGATTATGAATGTCCCGAGGCAATCTTACTTTGAGTGTGAAATGTCTGTGGGTAAAGTCGTGTTATGAATGTCCCAAGGAAGCCTAACGTAGCCTGTGAAATGTCTGTGGGTAAAGACGCGTTATGAATGTCCCAAGGAAGCCTAACGTAGCCTGTGAAATGTCTGTGGGTAAAGTCGGGTTATGAATGTCCCAAGGAAGCCTAACGTAGCCTGTAAAATGTCTGTGGGTAAAGACGTGTTATGAATGTCCCAAGGAAGCCTTACTTAGCCTTTGAAATGTCTGTGGGTAAAGACGTGTTATGAATGTCCCAAGGAAGCCTTTCTTAGCCCGTGTAATGTCTGTAGGTAAAGTCGGGTTATTAATGTCCCAAAGAAGCCTTACTTAGCTTATGAAATGTCTGTGGGTAAAGACGTGTTATGAATGTCCCAAGGAAGCCTTACTTAGCCCGTGTAATGTCTGTAGGTAAAGTCGGGTTATTAATGTCCCAAAGAAGCCTTACTTAGCTTATGAAATGTCTGTGGGTAAAGACGTGTTATGAATGTCCCAAGGAAGCCTAACGTAGCCTGTGAAATGTCTGTGGGTAAAGTCGGGTTATGAATGTCCCAAGGAAGCCTTACTTAGCCTATGAAATGTCTATGGGTAAAGACGTGTTATGAATGTCCCAAGGAAGCCTAACGTAGCCTGTGAACTGTCTGTGGGTAAAGACGTGTTATGAATGTCCCAAGGAAGCCTTACTTAGCCCGTGTAATGTCTGTAGGTAAAGTCGGGTTATTAATGTCCCAAAGAAGCCATACTTAGCTTATGAAATGTCTGTGGGTAAAGACGTGTTATGAATGTCCCAAGGAAGCCAAACGTAGCCTGTGAAATGTCTGTGGGTAAAGTCGGGTTATGAATGTCCCAAGGAAGCCTTACTTAGCCTATGAAATGTCTATGGGTAAAGACGTGTTATGAATGTCCCAAGGAAGCCTAACGTAGCCTGTGAAATGTCTGTGGATAAAGACGGATTATGAATGTCCCGAGGCAATCTTACTTTGAGTGTGAAATGTCTGTGGGTAAAGTCGTGTTATGAATGTCCCAAGGAAGCCTAACGTAGCCTGTGAAATGTCTGTGGGTAAAGACGCGTTATGAATGTCCCAAGGAAGCCTAACGTAGCCTGTGAAATGTCTGTGGGTAAAGTCGGGTTATGAATGTCCCAAGGAAGCCTAACGTAGCCTGTGAAATGTCTGTGGGTAAAGACGCGTTATGAATGTCCCAAGGAAGCCTAACGTAGCCTGTGAAATGTCTGTGGGTAAAGTCGGGTTATGAATGTCCCAAGGAAGCCTAACGTAGCCTGTGAAATGTCTGTGGGTAAAGACGTGTTATGAATGTCCCAAGGAAGCCTTACTTAGCCTTTGAAATGTCTGTGGGTAAAGACGTGTTATGAATGTCCCAAGGAAGCCTTTCTTAGCCCGTGTAATGTCTGTAGGTAAAGTCGGGTTATTAATGTCCCAAAGAAGCCTTACTTAGCTTTTGAAATGTCTGTGGGTAAAGACGTGTTATGAATGTCCCAAGGAAGCCTAACGTAGCCTGTGAAATGTCTGTGGGTAAAGTCGGGTTATGAATGTCCCAAGGAAGCCTTACTTAGCCTATGAAATGTCTATGGGTAAAGACGTGTTATGAATGTCCCAAGGAAGCCTAACGTAGCCTGTGAAATGTCTGTGGATAAAGACGGATTATGAATGTCCCGAGGAAGCCTTTCTTAGCCCGTGTAATGTCTGTAGGTAAAGTCGGGTTATTAATGTCCCAAAGAAGCCTTACTTAGCTTATGAAATGTCTGTGGGTAAAGACGTGTTATGAATGTCCCAAGGAAGCCTTACTTAGCCCGTGTAATGTCTGTAGGTAAAGTCGGGTTATTAATGTCCCAAAGAAGCCTTACTTAGCTTATGAAATGTCTGTGGGTAAAGACGTGTTATGAATGTCCCAAGGAAGCCTAACGTAGCCTGTGAAATGTCTGTGGGTAAAGTCGGGTTATGAATGTCCCAAGGAAGCCTTACTTAGCCTATGAAATGTCTATGGGTAAAGACGTGTTATGAATGTCCCAAGGAAGCCTAACGTAGCCTGTGAAATGTCTGTGGATAAAGACGGATTATGAATGTCCCGAGGCAATCTTACTTTGAGTGTGAAATGTCTGTGGGTAAAGTCGTGTTATGAATGTCCCAAGGAAGCCTAACGTAGCCTGTGAAATGTCTGTAGGTAAAGACGCGTTATGAATGTCCCAAGGAAGCCTAACGTAGCCTGTGAAATGTCTGTGGGTAAAGTCGGGTTATGAATGTCCCAAGGAAGCCTAACGTAGCCTGTGAAATGTCTGTGGGTAAAGACGCGTTATGAATGTCCCAAGGAAGCCTAACGTAGCCTGTGAAATGTCTGTGGGTAAAGTCGGGTTATGAATGTCCCAAGGAAGCCTAACGTAGCCTGTGAAATGTCTGTGGGTAAAGACGTGTTGTGAATGTCCCAAGGAAGCCTTACTTAGCCTTTGAAATTTCTGTGGGTAAAGACGTGTTATGAATGTCCCAAGGAAGCCTTTCTTAGCCCGTGTAATGTCTGTAGGTAAAGTCGGGTTATTAATGTCCCAAAGAAGCCTTACTTAGCTTATGAAATGTCTGTGGGTAAAGACGTGTTATGAATGTCCCAAGGAAGCCTTACTTAGCCCGTGTAATGTCTGTAGGTAAATTCGGGTTATTAATGTCCCAAAGAAGCCTTACTTAGCTTCTGAAATGTCTGTGGGTATAGACGTGTTATGAATGTCCCAAGGAAGCCTAACGTAGCCTGTGAAATGTCTGTGGGTAAAGTCGGGTTATGAATGTCCCAAGGAAGCCTTACTTAGCCTATGAAATGTCTATGGGTAAAGACGTGTTATGAATGTCCCAAGGAAGCCTAACGTTGCCTGTGAAATGTCTGTGGATAAAGACGGATTATGAATGTCCCGAGGAAGCCTTTCTTAGCCCGTGTAATGTCTGTAGGTAAAGTCGGGTTATTAATGTCCCAAAGAAGCCTTACTTAGCTTATGAACGGTCTGTGGGTAAAGACGTGTTATGAATGTCCCAAGGAAGCCTTACTTAGCCCGTGTAATGTCTGTAGGTAAAGTCGGGTTATTAATGTCCCAAAGAAGCCTTACTTAGCTTATGAAATGTCTGTGGGTAAAGACGTGTTATGAATGTCCCAAGGAAGCCTAACGTAGCCTGTGAAATGTCTGTGGGTAAAGTCGGGTTATGAATGTCCCAAGGAAGCCTTACTTAGCCTATGAAATGTCTATGGGTAAAGACGTGTTATGAATGTCCCAAGGAAGCCTAACGTAGCCTGTGAAATGTCTGTGGATAAAGACGGATTATGAATGTCCCGAGGCAATCTTACTTTGAGTGTGAAATGTCTGTGGGTAAAGTCGTGTTATGAATGTCCCAAGGAAGCCTAACGTAGCCTGTGAAATGTCTGTAGGTAAAGTCGGGTTATGAATGTCCCAAGGAAGCCTTACTTAGCCTTTGTAATCGATGTGTGTAAAGATGGGTTATGAATGTCCTAGGCAATCTTACTTAGAGTGTGAAATGTCTGTGTGTAAAGATGGGTTATGAATGTCCCAAGGAAGCCTTACTTAGCCTTTGTAATCGATGTGTGTAAAGATGGGTTATGAATGTTCTAGGCAATCTTACTTAGAGTGTGAAATGTCTGTGTGTAAAGATGGGTTATGAATGTCCCAAGGAAGCCTTACTTAGCCTTTGTAATCGATGTGTGTAAAGATGGGTTATGAATGTCCTAGGCAATCTTACTTAGAGTGTGAAATGTCTGTGTGTAAAGATGGGTTATGAATGTCCCAAGGAAGCCTTACTTAGCCTTTGTAATCGATGTGTGTAAAGATGGGTTATAAATGTCCTAGGCAATCTTACTTAGAGTGTGAAATGTCTGTTGGTAAAGATGGGTTATGAATGTCCCAAGGAAGCCTTACTTTGCCTTTGTAATCGATGTGTGTAAAGATTGGTTATGAATGTCCCAAGGCAATCTTACTTAGAGTGTGAAATGTCTGTGGATAAAGATGGGTTATGAATGTCCCAAGGAAGCCTTACTTAGCCTTTGTAATCGATGTGTGTAAAGATGGGTTATGAATGTCCCAAGGAAGCCTTACCTAGCCTTGTAATCGATGTGTGTAAAGATGGGTTATGAATGTCCCAAGGCAATCTTACTTAGAGTGTGTAATGTCTGTAGGTAAAGTCGGATTATGAATGTCCCAAGGAAGCCTTACTTAGCCCGTGTAATGTCTGTAGGTAAAGTCGGGTTATTAATGTCCCAAAGAAGCCTTACTTAGCTTATGAAATGTCTGTGGGTAAAGACGTGTTATGAATGTCCCAAGGAAGCCTAACGTAGCCTGTGAAATGTCTGTGGGTAAAGTCGGGTTATGAATGTCCCAAGGAAGCCTTACTTAGCCTATGAAATGTCTATGGGTAAAGACGTGTTATGAATGTCCCAAGGAAGCCTAACGTAGCCTGTGAAATGTCTGTGGATAAAGACGGATTATGAATGTCCCGAGGCAATCTTACTTTGAGTGTGAAATGTCTGTGGGTAAAGTCGTGTTATGAATGTCCCAAGGAAGCCTAACGTAGCCTGTGAAATGTCTGTGGGTAAAGACGCGTTATGAATGTCCCAAGGAAGCCTAACGTAGCCTGTGAAATGTCTGTGGGTAAAGTCGGGTTATGAATGTCCCAAGGAAGCCTTACTTAGCCTTTGTAATCGATGTGTGTAAAGATGGGTTATGAATGTCCTAGGCAATCTTACTTAGAGTGTGAAATGTCTGTGTGTAAAGATGGGTTATGAATGTCCCAAGGAAGCCTTACTTAGCCTTTGTAATCGATGTGTGTAAAGATGGGTTATGAATGTTCTAGGCAATCTTACTTAGAGTGTGAAATGTCTGTGTGTAAAGATGGGTTATGAATGTCCCAAGGAAGCCTTACTTAGCCTTTGTAATCGATGTGTGTAAAGATGGGTTATGAATGTCCTAGGCAATCTTACTTAGAGTGTGAAATGTCTGTGTGTAAAGATGGGTTATGAATGTCCCAAGGAAGCCTTACTTAGCCTTTGTAATCGATGTGTGTAAAGATGGGTTATAAATGTCCTAGGCAATCTTACTTAGAGTGTGAAATGTCTGTTGGTAAAGATGGGTTATGAATGTCCCAAGGAAGCCTTACTTTGCCTTTGTAATCGATGTGTGTAAAGATTGGTTATGAATGTCCCAAGGCAATCTTACTTAGAGTGTGAAATGTCTGTGGATAAAGATGGGTTATGAATGTCCCAAGGAAGCCTTACTTAGCCTTTGTAATCGATGTGTGTAAAGATGGGTTATGAATGTCCCAAGGAAGCCTTACCTAGCCTTGTAATCGATGTGTGTAAAGATGGGTTATGAATGTCCCAAGGCAATCTTACTTAGAGTGTGTAATGTCTGTAGGTAAAGTCGGATTATGAATGTCCCAAGGAAGCCTTACTTAGCCTATGAAATGTCTGTGGGTAAATATGGGTTATGAATGTCCCAAGGAAGTCTAACTTAGCATTTGTAAGCGATGCGGGTAAATATGGGTTATGAATTACTCATTCTGACACTTACTCTCAGTGTTCAATTTATGCTTAAGAAAAAATACTATAAAGCAGAATATTTTAAAGGAGTCTAAGAAATACGGGAACTTTCAGCAGAAATCTAGATTTGCAGGTGATATATGCTGTGGCTCAGAGGAAAGTTAAACAAGTGAAACTATAAAAAAAAGTCGGACATTCCGCTGCATGGCTGTGCATAAACAGTTTGGGAACTTAAACACAGGCTAGATTCGATAGAGCAGGTAGTACATTCGAAGTAGCTTACAGAATATAAAATCGCATACACATAATCAACAGGAATTGGAACTTTGTAGTAATATATGTTTTAATATACTACCCTTGTTTCTTTATTTTCCGTTGATCTCACCATTGCATGACCACATTTTGGCATGACCTCACTAGTGCATGACCTCACTATATCATGACCTCACTGTATCATGACCTCACTGTATCATGACCTCACTATATCATGACCTAACTATATCATGACCTCACTATATCATTACATCACTATTGCATGACCTCACTATTGCATTACCTCACTATTGCATTACCTCATTATATCATTACATCACTATTGCATGACCTCACTATTGCATTACCTCACTATTTTATTACCTCACTATTGCATTACCTCACTATTGCATTACCTCACTATTGCATGACCTCACTGTATCATGACCTCACTATTGCATGACCTCACTGTAGACCTCAGCATGACAGTATCGTGTAAAGTAAGTCTAGATTCCCCTTATTATGACTATCAGAATCTGGCCTCTTTTACTGACATGACATATTCCTATGGGAATTAGACTTTACAGATACTGAAAGTGATCCATGATTATATGATAACTGTTCAAAAGTGATGCCCTGCAAATTGCTGTTATAGTAGTTGACGTTTACAAAGAATACGAATTAGTTTCAAGTTTAATGATTTATCAGAGTGAACACGTTTGATATAAATTCTTTGAGAAATGATATTTTTCCTGTTAACTTAGTATACTTTCCCGGCGAATATAAAGTTAAGTAGGATGTGACGAGTGTGTACATCTAGACTGTCTCTTCACTCGTTGCCTTCCTCATAGCCTAGTCTCTGCATTCTCGCTACATAACAAGTATATGTCCATCGCACCCGAAGCTGACGCACGGAAATCTCCTGCAACTTTATATTTTCAGTAATTATTTTCTATAGAAATATTGAAATGCATATCCAATTTAATACAGACAGGCATAATATGTTATTAAAATTACGCGCGATTCAGCCTCAGTTGTGTCAAGATAACATCGGGAAATATTGAGGACAAGATATTACGGGCTAGAGATTCAGGGCAAGACATTAAGGGCAGATACTGAGTTAGGAGACGGAGCGAGGTTATTAAATAAAAGAGAAACGCGAGAATGAATGCAAGGCTAGAGACGGACTGACTCAAACGTCGTGACTGCGTGGGCGAGAGGCCACTTGACATCCTCGTGTACATACATGTAGGCTTGTGGTATATCGCCAGGAATTCGTCATATGACATATGAAACATCATTTGAAACAAATATAATATCATCATGAAATAGGAAATGGTATACACATTTAGTACAGTGTAGTATATATAGAATATATATCTTGTTAGGTCCATCATGAAATTTAGACAATATTTCAACTTGCTACCATATGTAGTTTCTCTTTTTAATATATTGAGTTTATTAATGGATATCGGATTGAATAGATGAATAAACGGTGCAGCTATGTCGGCAACTCGTAGTAAGATATTCAACAGTTAACTAAAATCATGCACACACTTATGATATACTTGCATCCTTATTCACGACGTTGCATAGTTTGAGTATTCTATACAATACTTGCATAATGCATCTCACCGCATGTACAGAGAGAAAAGGATTTATCATTCCCAAATATGTCCACCAGCAAAAGTTGTCTGAAAAGAAAGATGACAATGTGTCAGAGAAAGTAACTGCATGATACGATAGAATCAACAGTACAACAAAGACACTTTCATTCAAACAACGTGTCACTCACTGCCTTCGTATATTTAGATAGACCCTGTTTTTGTGTTATTAGAACAAATTTCGTTGAACAAGGAAATGAAAGTCCTTTGTATATTTAGATAGATCCTGGTGATTTTGTGTTTATAAGAAGAAATTTAGTTGAACTAGGAAATGACAGTCAATATTGGTTGGTCTAATGTGAAGAATGTCACTCTTTTAAATAAACCGATAATACCTTTACTAGCTTTAGTATTTGCCTTTTACCAAAGTCACTTGTTATAGAAGTATGAAGTTTCAGAAACACCAACTTTTTAAAATAACAAATAAAATATGTATAATGATTTAATCATGTTAGCATTCAACTTCCCTACGCAAGGCATAACTCTTGTCATTTTCCATTAATGGCTGATTTAAGCCTTGCCGTATTTCCTTAATGTTTCCGTGCTAGAAAATCAGAGCCCACTATACTTTCCAGGTGCAGCGATTCACTATTTAAGCACGGTAAAGCGAGGGAAATACTACAAGGCCAGTAATGGAGATGACCCTTTAAAGTTTTTATGAAGCGTTCAATTAACGGATTGAACTCAAAAGAATCCCAATAGTATTCAAATACATTTGCAGCGTATCCTTGAAGTCCTTTTGCCAATAATTGTTAATACAAGGAAGGAAGTTTCAACAACTAGTAACATGTAGTTTCTTTTTACGCACGATGAAAAGCTGGTTTAATGCGTGAAATCAACATGGCAACAAACAACATTGTTGTTCTGAAATATAAAGATTATTACGTAGTTAGAACACAAGAACAATAGTTATTCTCTGGAAAAGTTAAGTATCATCATACCATATAAAATGACGGGCAAAAGAAAGTATAACACTCACTTGTTTTCGATTAAATCAATATTTTAAAGAAATGAGATGCATTTGATTATGGTACGATAATAACACCTTTCGGCAGTAGTTTGAATGACTTAATTGGTGACTGTTTTATTTTTTAACTAAAATATCATTATTTAAAGTAGTCTGGGGTAAGAAATGAAATTTACACCAACATGACCCCAACCATGTTCAGAATATTGTAAATGTGTGCTGGACGAAGCACATTTATTGATTTTCACACAGAGTATGTGTTATATGTCAATGAACAGTTGTTTTTGTATCCAAATGAATTTGGGGGAATTTCAAAATTTAAATTTTAATTTGATAAATTTAAAAAAAAGTTAAACCGCGTAGAGGTATTCATTGACAAACTAGTCCGTTTCTTAATACGACGTCGAAAACTCGAGATATTTGAGCCATATGCTTAATTTTGCCCGTCAGTGTGCCACACATCGTACATGAAATAATATTCCTCTCCTTCCTTTTTGACCGCCATGCAACAGGGCCTATTGATTAATGAGTGGTGATCTGGAGCTTTCTGGATAACCAACGTTATTTTAACGATAGCGACTTTTCGGTTGTAAAAACTCAGATCTATATAGGCCTACCGCTATTTAAAAATAAAAAAAGTTGATCATCCAAATATAGATATTTCATCTCAACATATTGGTTGTCTGTATATGTTGACATGATGACAGTTCAGTGCGATAGTAAAGCCAAAAACACTCCAAACTCATTATTTTCAAAAGAATACTTTAATGTATAGATGAAACATTGTCTATATTCTCCGAAATACCTTGGTGTGGGAAAATACTTTGAATATTCTCTTAAAGAATGAATGAATTTAATGTAAGAAATTAGTATATTTACGGATATATAGGATTCAGAATTCACACAGAAGATTTCATTATACAGTTTACAAGACTCAATCCATCATTCAGATATGGTATATATATATATATATATATATATATATATATATATATATATATATATATATATATATATATATATATATATATATACATACATTAGAATATATCATTTCAACATAACGCCCTTTTACCTTTTCTAAAGCTCTTCTTCTCGACTTAAACATAATGTACGTCACTGGCACTGGGAGACACTGGCGACACTGGGACGATGATAAATCTCTCCCTACACCGATGCGCTGTCTAAAGCTGTCCGTCAGAGAGTCATTAGTGGAGGCTAGCTAAGAGTTGAAACTTTCCTATAAGTCACAAATGTTTAAACGAGATTATGTTAACGTTCATAACTGTATATGTTCCTCTTTTCCATAATGACATAAACATAACATACAACATTGCAAAGAAGCATCTATATATGAACCAGACGATCTATACATATCTTTATTAATATTCTCTTAAGTGTATGGAGTTTAAACGTTGGAAATGAACTCTATTGTAAGGTTGCATATTACGCAAGCAATAGGCTTTGTGTTGGAATTCTCGTAAATGTATTTCAATTCTCCGCGAATGACGTCACTCCTGACGTGGATCGTGTCCTGCTGGTTTTGTTTGTGAGTCACCTTTGCTGGGAAGAGAATATACTGGTACTTTAAAGAAATTCATAACCGAAAACATGTTTACCAGAACATTAGCTTAATAATATCTATATATCAGTATATTCCATCAGTTTGTCAAATATTTGACGGCAATTACTTTATTTGATTCTTGTTGTTTTAAAAAAAGCTCAAGAAGGAGATGAAACACAAACGCATTTGAAATTCTTATTCATGTCATCCCGACACATAATCACCATCAATAATTAAGTAAACCTTCATTTAAACTCTTATTTGAGATTTATGGTGAAATACGTATACTAAAGTCTCGGTAAATTCAGAACATCAATAATTCTTAAACATAGAAAGCTTTAAATGTAGGATAGGGAAAATCCAACCATGTTAGTGGTTTCGACACTATTTCATATTTCGACTTATATTTAGCAAGTAAAATATCACAAGATCGTTTCGTGATCAACAGAAATAGATATCATTCGTCCTCTGGACGTTAGTGTGAATTCCCGGAGAAGCTACATTAGCCTAATACACAAGCACATATATATAGAGAGAGCTTATCAAACCCAACCCGCGGGATCTGTCATGCGCGACGACCTACATAAGTACTGCTATATATAATACCACATATACAGTAACATATAAAGTGTTGCGTTCGAGCGTACTGCACACCGCTTGAAGAAACTATTCGTGAATAATTTACTGTAAGGCAGCTAACTGTATCATATGATCAATATAAGTGCTTGAATTTGTTAAACTGATTTTGATTGAAACAAGTAGCATCCATATATTGAAACTTCGTGTTTGTATCTGATAATCATTAATATAGGAGTAGAACTGTTTGTTATTGACTGCTTGGTTTTTATTTATCCAAATCAAAATTACATCTAGTTTATGCTCTCTGGTTATAATAAAAGCAATGTATTATAATGTGGTTATATATGGATAACCGAAGATTAATTTTACAAATGGATTGGCACTTTCAATGTAGTCAAATCATGACCTCGCAATGTCGACATTGCTTTCCGGAAAAAAATTGAATCGCCAAAACACAACAGGAGCAATCTTAATCGGGACCCCTCGGAAGTTTCCGCTGGAGATAGGTGGAATTCCCCGTATTTCTACCTGGCTGGCGTGAGCTGGTCCACTCACCTACAAGCCCCAACAAGCGCGTTATGCTGACCTACATTTTCACACACGCCTAGTTTCAGGGCCGCCACTGTAAACACCAGACACGAAAACGGGACACGCCTTCACATACTTCCACACTTACAAACACCCCGCTGTATACATGCATACAGCTAGACCCATGTTGACTTGGAACAACTAGTTCAAACTCTCATTCAAACTCCTATATAATGTATGGATTAAAAGTATCATATAATTTTTCTCTAATAACTGTTAGACTTTATATCAATTTCGCTGTTATAAACCCCCTCCCCCAAATGCGCTTGGGTTTTAATAAGATTCCACGAAAACGACCAAAAGGACCATTCCAAATCGTTCAATCGAGACAAACAAGAGTCATCAGGGGATGACATATCCCAACGATCACACATAATTAGTAAAACACATCTTTGACAGACAATTGTATATCTACTACTTCAGTTGGTGGGTAATATAATCAGTTTCAGGTATGAAGAAGACCTATCTCTGAACAAGTCCAAACCCAAAACGTTTCTATGGAAACGAAAAAAAATAATTTTCTCTCAGATATCTTAAAATATCAAAAGGCACCACTTCAATTAGTGGTTAATACACATCGCAGTTTCAGGAAGATATGACGAAGAGATTTGGAACTGTGCTCCGGAAACGTACCTATCTCTGAACAAAGTCCAAATCCAGCACCCTTCTATGGACACGGGGAAAATCTGAACATATCAAGAGGCACCACTTCAATTGGTAGGTAATACACATGAAAACTTTCAGAAAGATATCGTGAACGGTTTTCGAGTTCCGCCCCGGAAACGAAATGATTACGGACGGACGGACGGTCTTCTCGTCGTGTATTAAGTCGCTGCTCGAGTTTCATTGAAAGCAAGTTATTGTCAAATATTTGGCGTTAGGGGATACATATGCAAGTCGAGAAAGATGATTTGGACGTAAATCAGGACATTTGATATTTTTGTATGTATCACATCGAAATAAAATTTCATGAAAAACACGTGTTGTCCCTTTAAATGAAGATTTCATGGACAATTGTAACCAAAGTGTACAAATTGTATACACTCGCGGGCAAGGAAAGTATAGGTACAACTCGAGATATTTTTATCAACGAGTGACGAGCACGACCGAACATACTTACACCATGTCATTACAAGCCAACTAAAATAATTTCTATTTTTATTTTTTAAAGGGGGCGGGATAGCGCAGTGGTTAACGTGTTCGGCTTCGGATCAAGAGGTCCGGGGTTCGAATCCCGCCAGGGGCACGGCACCTTTGTCTGCAGTAGAGAACTGTTCTACACGCAGTCAGGTTTGGGTGCAATGCTACACTGAATTTCAGCGTAGTACCACCCATGGTTCGCAGGTTTCACCGCAATGCATAACCACATGGCGTTGCGGGCTTTCTCCCTGCCATAATATTAGCAGCCGTGATATAAGTGAAATACTCTTGAAAGCGGCGTTAAACCCTAACTCACTCACTCACTCACTATTTTTAAAAATATGATCTGCTTATATTTCTGAAATAACGCGGCTTTTATGAAATCGTCGCTATAGGATGTCCTTAACCAGACGAGACAGGAGAGTGGATTGCGGCTTTCTGACTTGATTATTGACATCCTACTGCAACAGTGCGTCTTCGATTTAAAGACCAAGAAGGTACGCCATACCGACAACATCTTGTACTAACATACTTTTCATATTTCATAAAAATTTTACCTGAAATACCACTCACTATGTCAAAAAACCTTTAAAAAGCAATTCTAGCACCCTTGTGTGTGTTTCAACAGATATAAAATATTAAGTATCATACTCTCATGAATGAAACTATGTATTTCTTTTTAGGAGATAGATCATCACAGACTTTAAAAATCGATTTTATACGACAGAAATAGTTTGTGTTTGTGTTGAAAATACGCTATTCTCTCTTTTGCCCGTGAGTGTATTTGGGGTCGAAAAGAGCGGGAATCGAACCCACGCCCAAAATCGGTAGTACCTATATATAACCCGAGTCCCTTTAGTGATTTTACATTTAGTACGACTTCTAAATACAGGGATCATACACTTGAAAGCCACACACATTCCATGACTTTTCCATTGTTTTTCAAGGATGTTTCTAGAGTTTTCAAGCAAGGTTCAAGCGATACAAAATACCGATCGATAATTTGTAAGATTATAATATTATTTCTTTAATGGGCTAAATTGGTAGATGAACAAAAATTTTACAAGGAATAAAAAAATCAATGACATTTCCATGACTGTTTTCTTATGTATCCATATTTTCCATAGCTTTTCAAGACCTGGAAAGTCAATATAAAATTCCATGACTTTTCCAGGATTCCATGACCCCTTTATATGAACCCGGTGTATATATCCCATTAGTGTTGGATCAAGTTAAAATTAGGGCTTGATCTTATCTCTAGTATGTCGAGCTTGCTGTCTCGTCATTTCTGATCATGCACGAAAATCAACCAATGAAAATGCTGCTGGCTGAATCGTTATTCAAAACGGTAGCTTGACACGACCCATGGACCCATATTTTCGAAGCTGTCTTAGCGCTGAGATAGTTGTAAGTGTTATACATTAACATTGACTTACGACTATCTTAGCACTAAGACAGCTTCGAAAATGTGCGCCCAGTTTTTGAATATGAACTTTGAAGTCGCTGTTGCATTTTTTAAAAATATTATTTTTTCTCAAATTTGCCAAGTTTATACAACATACGAGTATTGATAAGTTAGAGGGTGAAAAATCTCATTACACGACCTGATAAGCAGTGTCGCATTCTCTTCCGACAGAGGTTTCTCCTTTCAGGTTTCCGATCCTAACCTGTGTTCTACATCGCCTGAATCCGAGTGCAGAAATGGAGTATCCGGATTGGTTGCAATTGAATCTAAATGTGAATCAGCGACGCCGTTGTAAAAGTGACATTTGCCAATAACACGTCATAATGATTAAATAAACGTAAGATAATAAACGTTTTCTCGTTTACTGTGTTTTCATCGAAATATGCTTTTTGATTTTGTGAAAACAATTGATAATAAACTTGCTGATAAAGAAGACCAAATCAGAAACACGTACCAAAAAGATCATATGTGTTATTTACATCCGATATATTCGAAGGACATATGCTAATTTGCAAAAGTCAATTGCTTAGATCTTTGAAGTCACTCGGTCGACTTGGCCGGTGAAAGATGAGTTTTTATTGGTTAAGAATCAGGGATACAGTATGAGGATCCCCTCTTCACCGCTAGGGGATTTGCTGGAGGATTGAAATTCAGGCGATGTAGAACAGAGGTTACAATCGGAAATCTGAAGGGAGTAACCTCTGTGGGAAGAGAATGACCGTGTCCATATAAAAATGGTTATCCGTACCGGTAGAAAATGGTGCGACGTATAAAGCGACACTTTAATGGAAATCGACAGTGTTTGAGGTAGATATCTAGGTTATATGTGATTTTGAGAGTTCAGATAGCAAGATGGTTGACCATATAGCTACAACAGTCAAATCACTCGATCTACTTTCGAGCGGCCATTTTAGTGTGAACACCTTGAATGAACGCTCAAAGGGCAATTGACTCTCATAGCTTAACCGAACCGTTCATTCGTTTTAGAACTCTTTTTATTGATAAGGTGTACTATTTAGCCGTTGGTGAAACTTATTTTCCTTTTCGTGAGAGCATTTTATTTCAGAAAGAATCGCGTGCTACTGCGTCTTTAAGTTATTCACAAACCTTGACAGTTTTGTAATGGCAAACCGTTACATAAATACTGCAATCGCAAATGAATTTGACCTCGGTATGTATGTAGGTTATCCTTGGTTGCATGACACTAGAAAATCCAGGACCAATAATGAACTTGGCTTAACCAATTTAGAGTCATTGCACAAAATAGTGAAATTCGCAAAAGCCATTCTACAATTCCGTTTTCCTAAATATCATTGCGAAATAAATGCACGTTGTCTGATAGAGACAGCATAGAGATAAATCAAAGGTTGCATATAGCTATTTCTAAGTGTTCGCCTACAACTCCAACAGCGCAGCACGCGAGTGTCGCCACTGAAGACGTCATCAGCGACAGCAATGACGTGTACACTGACGACATTCTAGAATACCCAGGGGTAGGCCTAGATAGGACTTCAAGGTTCACAGGAGACGTCATCGTTGGTTTTACTCTGCGACGATATACTACTGTACAACTTTGTATTGGCGAATAGCCTATATAACGTACAACACTAACTACAAGACGACACTGTAATGGAAGATAATATTAACCGGTCAGGCTAATGAACATGGTGAAGGTCATGAGTACAATAAAATGGAGAAGTTTCATAAGGATGGAACAAAAACAACGTTGTTGACTAAAGTGGTGGACATTTCGACCAAACAAGTTTGAGATGAAAAACCTAGTTCCTGCTGTGGCCGCTCCCTCCTCCGTCTCCAGCCTTCATCGATCGCGCTGTCATCGCCTATCGCAGCTCCTCTAGCCTTGCCCGGAGTCTCTTCAATATAAGGAATCCTCCTGGTAAAGAGTCTAGTAAAGTTAGCAACACTTGATTCAACGTGAGCTGACAGCTCCGGTATGATTCTTGAATCTCAATAGACGTGATAGTCAATAACTATAATGAATCAAAGAATAAAGAATTATTTGTTACAGTATAAAAATGTCGACTATTGTAAAGTCTAGGTGTTTTCAAAACGGCGAGTCCGTAGCCCTGTGTATCGGCAGCAGAGTCCGCCACTAATCGCGGTGTAATCGAACGCTCTACTAAATTACATGGCATCAGAGGTCATCCCTGTCCGTGCTAGCTCCTCTACACTCAGCACCGTACAAGATCAATATGATCTGCAACTTCACAGTTTGGTAGTTAGCGAAGACTGAAGAGCGAAGTTTTGTGGATAAAAGACAGAGAAGATTGAAGACAGAACATGCATATACATAAAAGAAAAGAGAAGAAGCGATAGAGAGAAACAGGAATAGAGAATATAGGCAGGAGAGAAACAGGACGTAGAGACAATAGAAAGGAGAGACAGGTAGAGAGTTTGTAGAGAAAAATAGAGAGTTAAATACAGAAAGGGAGAGAAACAGATATAGAGGAGAAACATATAGAGACAAGGGAGAGAGAGAGAGAGAGAGAGAGAGAGAGAGGGGGAGAGAGAGAGGGAGAGAGAGGGAGAGAGAGAGAGAGGGAGAGAGAGAGGGGGAGAGAGGGAGAGAGAGAGAGGGAGAGAGAGAGAGGGAGAGAGAGAGAGAGAGAGAGAGAGAGAGAGAGTCAAACCTGGTTAATGAGTAGTAAACATAGGAAAAAGAGAGAGGACGGGGAGAAGACAGAAGATAATGAGAGGAGAGGAGGAGAGAAGAGGAAATATGATAGAGAGGATACAGAGCGAATGGGGGATATAAACAACTGATAGGCCATTAAAATAGAGGAAAGAAAGATAATCAGATATAATTAATAGAAAAAGAGAGTAAAACAAGTAGCAACGAATTATATACGTGGGAGAACCGGGGAACTTGATTCAACGTTATGTAAGTCGGTAAGGTACAAAAGAGCAGAGGTGAGAGATCGTTATAGACTTTGACAAAGATGTTACGCAAACAATCGATAGAACGTAGGACGAAGAACACGAAACAGAGAAGGGAAGTAACTGAGATGGATTTGTGATTAACGCCGCTTTCTCCCATATCGTAATGAAAATCATAGATATTATAGGAGCAGTAGCACGTTTTTTCGCTGAAATAAGTCGATGAAATGTATTTGAAAAATAATGTCACCAACAGTGAAAGACCTTTCTCTCTCTGGAAAATCAAGTTAAAAATGAGTGCAAATGGTTCCGTAAAGCCATGGGAATCGTTTTTGTCATTCGAAATAATAAAATGTGTTCACAATAAAATGGCCGCCATGCAGTTTTTACTTTTTACGCAACTACGTTATTACCACTACGGATAATTGGTTTGTGTAATTAGATGTTTTTACCCTCTAAAGTAAATATAAATGACATAAACTATCATTTTAAATGGGAAATTTGAAAAAATAAAATTTGCATAAAACGTGCTTCTTCCCCTTTTAAGGGGGAAAAGCTATATACAATATTTTAACAAGTTACTTAGCCCATGAATCGATGTTATGACCCCTCTACAAAGTGGCTGTCGTAACGTGTGACGAATCCCACACGCATGAGTATTCCAGTTGAATGGGTTCGAGAAGATTCGTATATATTTGCAGTCAGTTCCCGCAATGCTTCATCAGTAAATTCGTGGCAAAAGTTTGTTTTTATGGTTCAAACTACGAATATATAAGTATTTTTTTTTATTTACTCCACGTACTGATTACGATTCAACTACGAATAATTAAATGTTCAATTCGTTAGGTTTGTGCTGAACACAAGGATGGAGGAGGATTATGCCTCAAGTCGAGCGGATAGACTAGATTTAGTATGGATTTTTAAAAATTACTGTATCTTCATCCTAATGATTATATACTTTTAATACTTTCAGTTCCATATGTATATTCAGTTTATCTAGACTTGCTGAATAAAGATCTAGACTGTATTAAAGGCTCTTATTTTTTTACACAGTCAAGGGGTAGTGCTATCGAACGGTCTATCTTAATACCTACTGTGCTTTCCATTTAACCGGAATACAGCTGACTCAAAAGAAATACAATAGCAGGGAAGCGAGGGAGTGTGACAGTATGTTCATCACTATTATCATTATTTATTAGCATTATATGTTTAGCGCTTTGAGCATGCTTTCGAGCGTGGATATGTGCGCTTTATAAATATGCACTATTATTATTATTATTATGTGGGTGTCACTGTTAAAAGGAGGATCTGGCACTTCAACGAAATAATATTTCTAGTGCCGGGGAAAAGGACGCGTGATGCGTATTGATTTAAATACCTAAGAACATTACATTTGATAATGGTTGGTGTCAACTTTTTGTAAAGATCATTGTTTCAAGATGAAGTGGGATCGCCTCGCCCACTGCCGCCAATGTGGGAGGTGCAATGGTGCTAGAACGTGTGTGTATGAATAAAATGGTGGATTTTGAGAGCAAGAGCAAAGAGCAAGACAGTCAAGGAGCGAGGGAGAGATAGAGAGAGTAAGGGAGAGAGAGAGAGAGAGAGAGAGAGAGAGAGAGAGAGAGAGAGAGAGAGAGAGAGAGAGAGAGAGAGAGAGAGAGAGAGAGAGTACAAGAGAGACAGGGAGGGAAGGGAGAGAGAGAGAAAGAGTGAGGTAGAAATAGACAGGTAGTGGGGAGAAGGAGAGATAAACATAGAGAGGAAGAGAAAGATATAGTACTAGGGAGAAATTAACAGCGGAGACGACAGAGGAGGGAGGGAGGTGGGAAGAAAGAAAGACGGAGGGAGGAGAGGGAAGGAGAGATGGAGAGGGGTGACGAGTGAGATAAAAGTAGAAGAGAGAAGATGTTATAGAGAGAATGGAACGGCGAGAAATATTAAGAGTATCTTGATGGCCTATTCTCGCAGAACATTCCCATAGAGGTATAAGGTGGTCTTAAAGAGGTGATACGAAATTGACAGAGCTGGTCTCACGCGTACATATACGTACTTTAAAAAAGACATGGTACAATGTATGTGAACTGAAGACAGACGGGAAGAGAAGACGGGGGGTGATTCAAGTCAGCGTGAAACGGGCTTTGGTACTACCATTTTGTATTGAGTGTTGCTAAGCAACGTGATTTGATTAAGGTACCGTTTTCATACGGCCTGGATCCGGCGCCATGTCGGGGTCGACCAACGTGGAATATAGCTTCACAAATATCGGGGAGAAAATGGAATAGACTTTGGACCTCAACATGGAATAGACTTTGGACCTCCTAACGAAGAAATCTATACCGCCAAATGAACTACATATCATACACAGTCATGATGCTTTCACGGGAAAAAATCGTTTTGCCTTGTTCAAGTTTAATCTAATATAGACACAAATAGAACAGAACTAACATGTACTAATTGATGTTCAAAGTATATATAGAAAATGATGTAATCATATTGTTTATTTATAAGTACACATGGAATATTTGAATTGATATTTTGCTGTGTGTATAGATCTTAAAATATATCATGAACTGCATATAGTTACGGTCAATAAGTTTTAATTAATGACATTGAATGCTAAATAAGTTAATGATACTAGAATATAATTCCACCATGACAAGACTGTTTGTCATATATCACTGTGAGCACTTGAGCAGGAAAGATGGAATGGTCTCTGATAACATCTTACTACAATTCTCTTCTCTGCCCAGTAGAGTTTACATTCCCAGGCGCTACCGGCCACCCCTCCTGAGTTTGAAATGTTTACTCTTCCAATGTCAAAAAAATTAAAACAGATATCATTTTTCGAATTTGTAATTGTAATATCTTTTAAAAGAAGCCATTTAAAATTCATTTGTTTACACATTTCTAATCTCTATTGTCTCATTGAAAAATGGAACTGAAGTTGGCCCAAACTGTTAGCTAGAATACTAGATATATAAAAAAGAGTGAGCCATATGTTGGTCGTTCAGAGAGACTTGAAGTCAAAAGGTTACTGCCATGTTTTGGAGAAGTCCGCTATTTATAGGTGAGGGCGGTCTTTAACAGTTACGAGTCTTGGAGAAAGGAAAGTTCACACAAAAACAAAAAAGAAATAAAATTCATCGGCTACCTAGGAAAAAAAGATATCCAGATTTCAATACATATCATCACAAACTATGAAAGTACAAACTAGGACGGCGACTCTTCATTCAGTTGTTTGTTTCATGTATCGGCTACTTGTTTCTGTAAACGCTTCTCCAAGAAATGTATTGCTTCAATTGTTTTTCTTATACCATGTGTTAAGTCTCCGTGGCCGTTACATTGCCAGTTTATGGTGAATGTATGACGAAATGTCAGGTAAGGTGATTAAACAAGCTGACATTTAAAAAAACAACCACGCGTTTTTTTCCCACCTAATAATAGATTATATTCTTTAAAGATTTTATATATTTCCATCCGAAACAACGTGATGAAACCGCCTCCACTCAACCCAGCATCCCCAACACGACGCGGAGATACACGCTAGAAACTGATTTATGCTATATATATTTTTTTTAATTTCATTCGTTTGAAATCGAATGTGATTAATACGGACGATCGTGATTTTAAATAGTTCAAAATAATTATTTAAAGCATCCTTATGGTCCTAAGTAAATTTGCATATGAAAATGAAAAATACATATTCGTGAAATTTATTCGCCATGGAGTAGCATCACGAGTAGGGAAATAACAACTTCTTGTAACTTATCTTGGTTTAGCGTAAAAGAGAATCGAATCTCGACTTAAATGTATGAGCGCAACTTTCAAACGCAAGGCATACCTTTTGATAGTCTCCATTACTGGCTGATTTAAGCCTTGTAGTTTTTCCCTCGCCTTGTTGTGCCAAGATAGTGGATCGCTGCACCTGAAATGCACAGTGGGTCCGGATTTCCAAGCACAGAGATCTTAGGGAAATACTGCAAGGCCTAAATCAGCCGGTAATGGAGACTGGCCTTGCATTGGGAAGTTGATAATTATGAGCGTGTTAGGTACGGTCAATCGGCAGCTAGTATGCGTACAGAAGACCAGAGCACCTTGCCAGAAGTGGATAACAAGGGTGCGGTTGATTCTGACTTCAACGATCAAATAATCATGATTTATGGTTGAAATTGATGTTATTGCTGTGGTTAGAAAACTTACAAAATGTAGAAATGTTTTAAAACGGGTTAAGTTATTGTCATTTATCATCTGGTTCGTTTCGGATCCACTCATGAACCATATAGGATGGTCAATCGTCTGACCATGTCGGGAGACCCTGGCATTACGTATAGATTGGTCAGTCGTCGGACCATGCCGGGAGACGCTGGTATAACGTAGAGAGTGGTTACTCGTCGGACAATGCCGGGAGACGCTGGTATTACATAGAGAGTGGTTACTCGTCGGACAATGCCGGGAGACGCTGGTATTACATAGAGAGTGGTTACTCGTCGGACAATGCCGGGAGACGCTGGTATTACATAGAGAGTGGTTACTCGTCGGACAATGCCGGGAGACGCTGGTATTACATAGAGAGTGGTTACTCGTCGGACAATGCCGGGAGACGCTGGTATTACGTATAGAGTGGTTACTCGTCGGACAATGCCGGGAGACGCTGGTATTACGTAGAGAGTGGTTACTCGTCGGACAATGCCGGGAGACGCTGGTATTACATAGAGAGTGGTTACTCGTCGGACAATGCCGGGAGACGCTGGTATTACATAGAGAGTGGTTACTCGTCGGACAATGCCGGGAGACGCTGGTATTACATAGAGAGTGGTTACTCGTCGGACAATGCCGGGAGACGCTGGTATTACGTATAGAGTGGTTACTCGTCGGACAATGCCGGGAGACGTTGGTATTACGTAGAGAGTGGTTACTCGTCGGACAATGCCGGGAGACGCTGGTATTACATAGAGAGTGGTTACTCGTCGGACAATGCCGGGAGACGCTGGTATTACGTAGAGAGTGGTTACTCGTCGGACAATGCCGGGAGACGCTGGTATTACATAGAGAGTGGTTACTCGTCGGACAATGCCGGGAGACGCTGGTATTACGTATAGAGTGGTTACTCGTCGGACAATGCCGGGAGACGTTGGTATTACGTAGAGAGTGGTTACTCGTCGGACAATGCCGGGAGACGCTGGTATTACATAGAGAGTGGTTACTCGTCGGACAATGCCGGGAGACGCTGGTATTACATAGAGAGTGGTCAGTCGATTACTCTTACATCATGCCGAGACACTGGTTGTTTTCAGGAAACGTTGCTGTTGATTCATGTTATAAACACACAACTTCTTTTTTTATGTAAAGGTGACGCAACAACACGC
Source organism: Gibbula magus (assembly GCA_936450465.1). NCBI lineage: Eukaryota > Metazoa > Mollusca > Gastropoda > Trochida > Trochidae > Gibbula > Gibbula magus. The sequence goes on from OW388291.1 coordinate 41,914,004, forward strand.
ACTGGAAAGTTAAGCTATGCCTTTAAAAACGACGCCTCTCCAGAATAAAGACGTTATATATCCATAACCCAAACTTACAAATGCCAATAAAGTTCTGCGCAAAAAATGAAAATCATTTCTAAATTGGACCTATATACTGTTAATGATGTGTTTGTGTAAATGTAAATAGGATTACTGAATCTAGATCACAACTAAATCAAACTCATTTATATCTACATTCCAAGAGACACGAAGCTACAATAAGTGATGGCGCACACCAGTGTCGTGTGCAAGAGCTCTATTTCGCGAACACTACCAATCCAGTGCCGTGTTCAAGATAGGTTTCAAAGTAATCGCTCACAGAGCGATTACTTTGAAACCTATCTTGAACGCGATTGCTCAATGTAGCGCTACGTAGCAAGGCGAGCAAACTTTGAGGTATTTGCACTGTGTCGTTCAAGAGAGAAGAAGCGCTCATTGAGCGCTACATTGAGCGCTACATTGAGCAATTTAAGCGCTCGCTGCTATTGAACGGGGCGCTGAACAAGGCACTGGTGTTCGCCAAAACGCTTCTTATCCATGCAAATGCCATCGGGTTCTCGCGAGCACTACCGATCTTGAACAAGGCACTGTTGTCCGCCAAAACGCTACTTATCCATGCAAATGCAATCAGGTTTTCGCGAACAATACCAATCTTGAACAAGGCTCTGGTGTTCGCCAAAAAGCTACTTATCCATGCAAGCGCCATCGGGTTCTCGCGAACAATACCAATCTTGAACAATGCTCTGTTGTTCGCCAAAACGCTACTTATCCATGCAAATGCCATCGGGTTCTCGCGAACACTACCGATCTTGAACAAGGCTCCGGTGTTCGCCAAAACGCTACTTATCCATGCAAGCGCCATCGGGTTCTCGCGAACAATAGGCCTACCAATCTTGGAAAAGGCTATGTTGTTCGCCAAAACGCTTCTTATCCATGCAAATCTAAAGCCTTGCATGAACATTGTTATTATCTTGGTTTGGATTGGACAGAATAATGTTCATTATAAAACAAAAAGATTGATACCTCTGAATGTAGCATTTGTGCAAGAGTGGAGCGATATCTTGGCTGTGAATAATGGCATAGGGTTTTCTTTCCACCACAACCATATTTATCAAAATACTACATTACTTAGTGGTAAAAAATGAAGAACAATTTGATGGATACAGAACTTCTTTACTCTATGTTATAGAATAAATAAGTTGTGTATCCATAAACTTGTTCTTCGTCACCTCAACTTCAAGAATGCTCATCAAGGATTTACTAAGTGGTATGACGAAAAAGGTTAATTGAATATTTTAGAGCTTAATTTTTTTTTTTTAAATTGTGACTCCTCTTCCATATTTATACTTTTGTTTACGCTCTTCAGCGTTGTTGTTGTATTTCCCGATTGCATATGTTTCAGTTTAAACGCCTGAAATAATAATTTTTGTACATAAAATGAGATGTTTAATTTAGTTGAAGTTTATATCAGTTCATGCTTATAAAATTGTTCTCCTGTCCTACGTTTCATAAAAAGTCCATTGCTTTATTTTAGAATAAAGAGTGCGCTGCTTTATGCACTTCTCGAACACAACGTCGAACGTATCTAACAATTTTGAGAAATGTAAATGAACGGTTTATCATAAGCTTCATCTTTAGAGGGAATTCTGATTGTGGGGCTGAAGGTTCAATACTATTTACGAGTAATATTTCTAAATATTTGATATTGAGGGATTTATATCCTGTAACGTGAAAGTAACATGTATTCTGTACCTCGACTGAGAAGCGATTAAAATTGTCAGACCTGGCGACAGAACCATCGAAGCGTGAAGTCCTCGCTCTGCGCGTTGAGAGCTGTCGCTCATCTCGACTGAGAGGGTTTGAAGTTTGTGCATCTCCATGGCAACCCGGCGTGTATTGGACGAGCAACATCGATTTGAGCGTGTCTGGTCTTGGCCGCCCCGTCCTGACATGCGCAGTAGGTCACTCAACCAAATCAGGTGGTTGTTTTGGAAAATATATTATATACTGCATTCTTATAGTCTGATAACTTGAATATTGTTTAAGAATTATGATCTACATTGTTACTGTAGGTTTTTATTTCAATGGGTTGCTTTTCTTAACGAATGTTGAAACTGCATAATAAACATACATTTCGACCTTTGTTTAATATGTAACCGTCAAAACAGGTGCGCGATTTGAACTTTCTTTGTTAGTTAAACAAAGAAGGTTTTTGAATATTTCCTACCGTCAGAAGCATAATCTAACATTAGAAGTCAATAAATGAAGTTTGTGAATATACCAATTATCAAACTGTCTACATGAATTAAAAACTGAACATGAATTTACGGTTTTACGAAGCACTTAGGAAAACTTATACTGAGTTGTATTGTATTATTCCTCAAATACCTAAAGTACGCCTATGACATTTCTATATTGTATTATTCCTTCAAATACCTAGAGTACGCCTATGACATTTCTATATTGTATTATTCCTTCAAATACCTAAAGTACGTCTATGACATTTCTATATTGTATTATTTCTTCAAATACCTAGAGTACGTCTATGACATTTCTATATTGTATTATTCCTTCAAATACCTAGAGTACGCCAATGACATTTCTATATTGTATTATTCCTTCAAATACCATTTCTATATTGTATTAATCCTTCAAATACCTAGAGTACGCCTATGACATTTCTAATCAACAAAAGTATCAACTGATTCATAACTTCTACTTTTCAAGCCAACAACTTTACTTTTATTTCCTGCAAACCATCGAGGATCTGACTCAACAACAACACGAGCTGGGCGACCTTCTCCTGGAGTGACGTCATCACGCGGGCTCCACGGTCTGACAGAAACATATCTGTAGGAGTCACCTTGATGTACGAAATGCTTGCCTCGTGTTGTGTTTGCACTGTCTATTTTACAATTTACCAGATAAATGCACTACTTTTTAACAATAAAGGAATACACCGTAATTAGATAATATATAGCTTCCCATACTTGAGGCTAACTTTATTTTCATTGACAGTTTGAGATTTAGGCCTACCAAGTTTTTTGTGGAACCTATTTCATTTTTATTAAGTATTTTATAGTCTGTGTCCTATATTTTCATTTTATTATGACTGCTCGCCTTATTCAATTGAGCATCCTATTTCGCCGCTGAAGTAACCTCGCGGAGAGCATTCGTACTTGTGAGCCAGGCAGCGATAATGCTTTGTTGATGCTGTTCAACGAATGAGCGCGACTGAAGACCGGATTCACAATAGTTCGGCAAGAGTTTTGTCCCCTGAAAAGCAAGCTTGAAATTGGACAATCTAACATTTCAAGGTGAGTTGGGGTTTTAAGATGCACGATCAGTTTTGCATGATACTTTATTTGGTTCTGAAATGTACCAAATTACAATAGTAACTGGTTGAGGTTATATCTTCTTACTCGACTTTCACATTACATCCACACCTTACTGCGTGTAGAACAGTTCTCTACAAAGTTGCAGTGCCCCTGGCGGGATTCGAACCGCGGACCCCTTGTACCGTGGCCGAACGCGCTAAGCACTGCGTTATCCCGCCTCTAACATTTCGATAAAATGAAAATTGAAGTGTTGTATCAATTATATCTACAGATGTTCAAGTCATATTAAAAAAATATTAATAAAAATTGAATCAAGATTCTATTGATAGAAACTCCGTGTGATGTCAATTTATTTCTGAAAATAAACCCAACTTATTTAACGCTATTTGACTATAAATAAAGAGAAAATGTAAAAAAGGTTTGGTTGTTAATGACATTGTGATATTATTAAAAAGTATGTTTTTTTCAATGTAGATATGCGTTTCTCCGATGTTCCATGATCGAATATCCGAAGTTTAGACGTTTTCTTTCATAGATTTTTAGTATATAATTGAAACCCTAATCTGACAAGTGAACGTATTTTAAACGAATACATAATTCTCTATAACTAGGAACTGCAATCTATAGATAATAACTGGGGAAGTAGGATGTTTACTTTTCACAAAGAGTGTAAATTTCAAACAAAGAAATACAGAAATGATTGTTAAGTGTAGTTTAGATGTATTCATTGAAAAACTTACGCGTGATCTTAATTTGAGGAATTGCTACTTTAAACCAAATTCTTTTAAAAACCTTAGAAAGCTAAGAACATATCAATATGAAATAATAATAACATTTTAAAAAATACAGGATATAAATCAAACTTCTGATCAGATCATAATGTGATTTGAATGAAAACAGATATAGATTGCTAACATGTTTAGCATTATAACACTACCTTCAATAGTACAAATTCTTGTACTTTTTCGGGACGAGTCCCGTGCGGGATTCGAACCCAGGCCATCAGAGTAAGGCAACTATCGCCTGTACCAACAGCTTACCACACGACCATTTCGAATTTACTACTATTGAAAGTAGTGTTATCCCAAATATAACCATGTTATATTTCCTCACTATCTAAATGGCAAGTATTTCTAATGTTTAGCATTGTTGAGGATGCTGGAACAGCGCAATGCTTCGGCTTCGGATCAGGAGGTCCGGGTCTCGACAAATTTGTCTGCTGTCGCTGCTACACTGAACTTCTGAATCTACCATTGTATAAATTGGTCCATACTCTTACAATTAACGGACTCAGGGTGGATTTCGTAAAAAAAAATCATGACAGCAGATAACATATTTGTTCTCCATTTACTTATGCATTTTCTAAAGTTAACAAAACGAAAACTATAGTGTGCCTTCATTGACGTTTCTAAAGCTTTTGACACAGTTTGGAGAGTAGGGCTTTGGAAATGGTATTAAAGGTAAAACCCTCACGCTTATAATTAATATGTACAAAGACATTAAATCACAAGTACAGGTAAATAGCACTTATTCAGATTAGTTCCCATGTCTCACTGGAGTAAGACAAGGAGAAAACCTGTCTCCATTACTTTTTTCAATATTTTTAAATGATTTGAAACCATATTTGTTGTCAAAAGGTTGTGAAGGAATATATGCCAATATCAAGTGCCCAAACGATTCTGATGTTGTCATGTGAATCAAATTCATTATATTACTGTACGCTGATGATACAGTTATTGTTTATGTTTCACCGGAGGACTAAAAAGAAATTACCCACTGCGTTTTATAAATACTCATTTTCGATGAAGTTAAAAGTGAAAATAAGTAAAAATAAAATTCTTATTTTTGAAGGAGGACCTGCTAAATCCTCTAAACTAACATTCTTATATGGTAATACAAACTGTGAAAAAGGCGATACTTATATATATTGGGATTGATATGCATAGAAACAGACGATTTAAAATCGGAATAAAATCATTGTGTGATAATGCACAAAAAGCAATGTATGCATTACTGAAGATTGGTCGCAATCTAAACTTACCATGATTTGATATCGTATTAGCATTTTTTTGTACTTTAGTTGTCCCTATCTTAACGTATAGTTCAGAAGTTTGGGATTTTGAAAATCTTGATTTACTCGAAAGAAGCCATCTTAAATTTCTCAAACTTGTAGTAGGCCATATGGAAAACTTAGACGACAACCGATATATATATACAAGCGTATGGTAACTTCCTGGTATAAGTTGTGTATTCAAAACAATATAATTAAATTGTCATTTATACATTCACTGCACTTGGCGCCCAAATAAACAACAATGGTTATCCCTGCCTTAAGTCCACCAAGTGTATCATGAATAATGTTAGATTAAGTTATGTATTAAACAACCCATCTTGGTATTCCACTCCATGGTTAGCTTTAAAGGTTGAACATATCCTTAAAAAAATCAGTTTATTCAAAATTGGAGAACAAATATCACGCCAAGCCCAAAAGGAATTACTATCGATGCTACACAAAAAGTTCCCAATTTGAAACATATCTGCAACTTTCTATTTCGCAGCAACTTTTAAAATTGAGAACATCAAATCATATTCTACCTGCAGAAATTGACCGATGGAGTGGAATAAGAGAAGAGCGACTTTCCCTCTCTGCAACTTCCCAGTAGTCGCAGACGAGTTCCATTGTGTGTTTAAACGTGCAGCTTTTATTCCCGAAAGATTATTGTTCATGCCAAATCATTTCCTACAATGGCCGAATACCATAAAGATGGCGAAACTTCTCAAGTCTAGTCGTGCCACGATCTTACGCAAACTAGATAAGTACATACAAATAGTTTTTATCCAAAGCTTAAAACAAAAAATAGAGCCACTGGCTATGTAACTCATCAGGCTTTATATAAATTAACTAATTCAAAATGTCAATTTCAAGGTGAGAGGTACAACACACAGGAAGCACTTTAAATGGAGAAGATTAAATAGGTCTTAATGACCTTACCCGTCTGACTTATCTTTGAGACCAGAGATAAAATCCCCTACAAATAAAGACACACTTGAAGATTTAATTCATCACTGTTGTTTCCTTTAAATTACCTACCTTTGTAGAGCACATAAAATCTCAAGATGAAAATAGCTTTTCAGATCATGACCTATATGACCTATATTTGGGGTCGCAGGATCACGAAATCTACAATTTCGAATCCCCATTGGCCAAGGAGTCTGTACACTGCATTTCAGGTTTCTAGACCTTCTGGTACTGGAGATGAAGATGAAAAAGCGAAAAGTTTACAGACGGGCGGACGGACGGATGGACGGACGCCGGACACCATGCCATGCCATAATTAAGACCATCGGGCCAGATGAGCTAAAAAGTAAATAAACTTGTCACTTCAAACAATTGTCATTTAGGATATTCATTTATGTATAGTATAAATGATCTGCATATTCCTATGTACACCCTTACCATTTTGGTATTTATTATATAATTTGTATTTATGTATCTCATGTACCACCGATGGTGGTACATGGTGATAATGATGATGATGAAGTCCGTGCTGTTACCTACTTTGTCTTACTTTTACCAACATATTGTGACTATAACTGTCCAAATTCACTACTTAAACTTACTTCAGTTTAGTTCTTTATCATGAAAACTTAAAATATCAAAATGCATAATTCATTTAGATCGAATAAGAATTTACAGAAAATGACATTTTGTCAAAAACTTTATCTTCTTTAGCACATCATGATAATTGTGTGTATTCCATGTTGAAGTGGACTGATTTCAACCTAATATTTTAAACCTTTAGAAACTGCTACAATATTACCTTTAGTGATGTCATATCGTTGTCCTAATTACGTCATGCCAGTGGCTATACATTTTATCGCTAATAACAAAGGAGATTGCAGGGTGCGGACAGAGACAACAAGGAGTGGCTAAAAGAAGAACACAGAGGAGGGTGCGGACAGAAAGATACAGCGGATATAGGGCGTACTGGGAGAGAGAGATGAGGGACGGACAGATAGAGAGACAGAGTGAGACAGAGATCAAGACGGAGGAGGGGACTTACAGAGAGAGACAAAGTGGGAAGGGTGTAGACAGAGAGACAAAAAATAGGGGGCGGACAGAGAGACAGCGATGAGGGCGCGGACAGAGAAAGACAGAAGGGTGCTAAACAGAGTAAAAAACGAAGGGCTAACAAAGAGGAGGGGTGCGGACAGAAAGACAAAAAGGACGAGTGTACTTGAAGAGGCAGAGAGGAGGGTGAGGAGAGGGAGACAACAAGGAGGGAGCGTACTGGGAGAGGCAGAGAGGAGGGTGCGGAGAGGGAGACAACAAGGAGGGAGCGTACTGGGAGAGACAGGGAGGAGGGTGCGGAGAGGGAGACAAAAGGGAGTATAGGGAGCGTACTGGGAGAGGCAGAGAGGTAGGTAGCGAAGACTGAAGAGCGAAGTCTTGTGGATAAATGACAGAGCGAGGATGAAGACAGAAAATGCAGATACAGAGAAAGGAGAGAAGAAGCGATAGAGAGAAACAGGAAAAGAGAATATAGGCCAGAGAGAAACAGGACGTAGAGACAATAGAAAGGAGAGAACTGTAGAGAGAATGAAGAGTTGCGCCAGCAGGTTGCACCTCAACAGAGCTCTCACATTTTGTTCGATTTCCATGAGAAGGAAACAATCTACATCTTCAATATTTGGCAGAGATATGTATCATACACAATTAGCCATCCATAAGCAGATGCATGACAACCAGAGATACCATGTGAACTCTCTTATGGATACAGCCAAGTCGAGCTACTATAAAGCAGCATTGCAGGATGCTGAGGGACCAAAGGAGGTGTTCAGAACAGCCAATAAGCTTCTTTTTAAGAATAAGACATTGTCTCTTCCATCTCATTCTTCCCTAGATCAGTTAGTTGATGAGTTCTCGGATTTCTTCACTCAGAAGATTTCCACTATCAGAGACTCCCTCTCACATGACCCACCACAAGCTGATCTCTAAGCTGCTACATTCCATGCTTATCTATGTTCAGACCAGCAACAGAGGCAGAGATAGTGAAGCTGGTTTCTAAGTCTCCTACAAAGTCCTGTATTCTTGACCCCCTTCCTGCATGGCTTATCAAGAATGCTCTGGATACCTTTGCCCCTATATTGACACGTGTTGTCAATAAATCTCTGCAGGAGGGGGTGATGCCAGATGTATTGAGAGATGGAGTTGTAACTCCACTTTTGAAGAAGAAAGGTTGAGATCAAGAACTCCTAATTTTTTAGGCCTATTACTAATTTACCTTTCACCTCAAAGCTGATAGAGCGTGTGGTCGCAATACGACTCAGAGAACACATGACCATAAATGGGTGTTTCGAAGAGATGCACTCCACTGAAACTGAACTTGCCAAAGTTCACAACGACATCGTGAGAGCAGGCGACAATACTGGTGCTACTCGACCTAAGTAGTGCCTTCGATACCATTGACCATACTATTCTGATCTCCACACTTGAGACGAGGATGGGTAACACAGGCACTGCTCTCAGGTGGTTTCACTCCTACATATCATGTAGGCACCAAGCAGTGCTTATTGATGGTCATATGTCAAGTCCTAGGGATCTGTTATACGGATTGTGTCAAGGATCGCTTTTTAGACCTCTACTGTTCACCATTTACACATCTCCCCTTGGTGATATTGTCAGATCATTCAACCTCGGACTGCACTTATACGCTGACGATACTCAGATCTACATGTCATTTGAGCCCTTGGTTTTTTCATCAGCTGAATCCTCGTTTCTCGCCAAGGAACAGCGTGTAAGCTGTATAAAAGTTTAAACACTTGATGTCATCACACTATCTCAAACTGAATGATGACAAAACAGAACTTATAGTCTTCCATTGTCAGCGTCTCCAAATCCGTATTCGTCTCCCAAAATTCAGCAAAGGTCATTGTCAGATTCAGCCACAGTCACAAGTACGAAACTTGGGGGTTATCTTGGATGCCTCACTGTCCATGGAGCCACACATCAATAACATTTGCAGAAAGGCTTACTTTCATATTCGCAACATCGGTATGATTCGGCGACATCTGGATATACTGACACAACAAGAACTCTCATTCAGGCTCTCGTGACATCTCACCTCGACTACTGCAATGTGCTTATTATCGGTCTCCCAAGTTTTCTGATACAAAGGCTTCAGAAGGTGCAGAATACTGCATCCAGAGTAATTTCCCAGTCAAAGAAATTTTACCACATAACTCCTGTGCTTTATTCTCTTCACTGGCTTCCTGTACACTTCCGGATTAAGTACAAACTTCTTCTCCTTGTGTTCAAGAGTATCAATGGTCTAGCTTCACAGTACCTCACTGATCTGTTCCAGCACTATACTCTTGCACGTTCCCTCCGACCAACTGACCAGTGTCTGTTAACAACGCATGTGACTGGGACAATAGCATACGGTGATAGGTGTCTGGAAACTGCTGGCCCACAATTTTGGAACAATCTTCCATATCACTTCAGAACACAACCTGAGAGAGAGAGATGAGTGGTGCGGACAGCGAGTACAATTCATAATCGTGACTGGCCAATAGATTTAGAAGACACATATTAGGAGTTTGGTCTACATTTTGGAGCCACAGTTAACAAACCTTCACTCTATAATGTTCCTTGGCTAAGGATATAAATAAAATTTCAGCTTTCTGGGACATTAGGGCTGCGGGAAAAAGTGAAGTTTTTAGGTTCTGGCCCAGGTGCGACCTTATTGGTCACATAGTCACCAAACCTACCATTTTATGTCCTCACTGTCCACACCCACTGAAAGTGTGACAAACATACACACTACCACAGATAGTGGAGTGGAGAGGGGGTGGAACTAACAAACAGAGTGAGGGAGGAGAGAGTACATGAAGTTGTGATAAAATTAAAAGTTTTTGTTTTGATTTTATTTTTTACATTTCTGTGAGTTCTATTTGTGCTTTACTGACCCATGACAATGTTTTTTTTGTTTTTTTTGTTTTGTTTTTGAAAGGGTTCCTAGTTCCTGGATTAACTCCTCGACTGACTCAATTGTCATATTTTGATAACGGATTTTAGATGTAAGCAGAAATACTTCTGTAAATAATGTAAGGGAGAGACAGAATCAGTGAAGCGGTGGTAAAATCATTATAATCGTTCAAGCTTGACACACATGTCTCAGATGTCTTGAAGCTGTGATTTCGTCTCCTTTCGTTTTACGCTTAGATTTTTAATATTTATAAAAGAGAGAATATATCAGCTTTTAAAAAGTGGAAGTTAAAATGATAAAACATGAAGAAAATTAAAACATTAAAACATTATGAGTTTAATTTATCGATAAGCATAACATTTGGATGAATTTGAGATAAAATATTTACGACCCGAAATAATCTTAACTGTTTCAATATATGTATTCATTATCAATTATTTGCACCTATATTTGATATAAGTCTTCCTACAATATAAGACGTTTTGAAAAATATTCGCTTTCCAACTATGTGCCTTCTTATATTTCCAGGGTGTGAAAAATTAATTCAGATACCTATAATTTTTTAATGAGTAAGTTTGATCTATACTTTAATGCATATATACAATGCAATCACGTAGCACAGCTTAACTACATATAGGACCGTTGTATTCCCGAACAGTTACCCAATCTGTACACTGTACAGACACACTACTGTATATAAATGTGCATATTAAAAAAGAAATGACGGTGATTCTCATTAAAATCAGACAGTAATTATACGGTCTGCTTTTAATGAGACTGCCGTGATGTTCTGCATCGTTCAAATACCCTCATATACAAGAAACCACAAATCCTTGAATAATTGCACGCCGTTTATTAATTTTAAACACCGTTTTGATCAGTCGAAGGTACAGCATGGAAAAGCCTATGATATGAAAGCGATTATTCTAGGCAATCTATTATTCAAGGATTTGCGATTCTTTCATCGCAACTAAAAAATACAAATGTTTTTAATATGAGTCATTGCCTGATCTCGTACGTTTATCGTTCACGCGTATTTCCCCTAGTGTTATGCACGGCTGAGTACCTCCCATATCCCATATAAATATATGTATATACCGTCACCTGGGCTTGTAGCCTTTATATACCTACTCCAAACACTCCTCGATGGTTTCATACTAGTTTCTAATATTGTATCTCTTCCTGAAATATTTAATTTCTTTGATCACAATTCGAAGCCTTATCCCTATACAGTTTGTATGGATGTTGCCAATACCATAGTGAGACCATACAACAGACTACCGACTTATATTACAATATCAATAATCAAACGTATAAACATGTATATGAGTTTACGCGGAACAATTCCTCAAACTTTGTTTTTTCTTTCATCAGCCGTCATTCAATTTAATAAACGACATTCGATTTTATATGCATTGGAAATTACATTAAATTTTCATTTGTTTATTATTCATACCGACGCGATATGCATGAAATGTTTATGTATTATCTTCCTCATTTCTCCGATGTTTTTCAAAGTGAATGAAACAACTCGGTCAGTAGAATAAGACATTCAGATTTGTATTTCTTAGCATACTTCACTTTATGATAATACAACTGTTCTGTTCGTATTTATATATTGCGAAACGATTAGCGTGAACAGTTTATATTTGTAGAAAATGAACGAAATCATGTATATGTGAACAAGCATGGCATAGTACTGAGCATATGGTTTCTAGAGTTGGTGTTGAATTTAAGGGAATCCCGAAACACAATAAAGATAAATGAATTATTCATTATTCGGAACTCCCACAGTGTTAGAAATCGATATCGCGTTTCATGCGTGCGGGATATTCTCACTTTGCAGGTTCCTAGCCATAGACTCGGTTGCAAATTTGACTCTCTCTTTCTCTCTTCCAGTAAATCTCTACTTTAATTCATTTTAAACCAGCAGTGGCTATTCCTTGCGCAGTTTAACAATAATCCGTTGTTATCTCGGCGAGATATGTCTGATTCACCGCCATCCACAATGCAAGCACTTGTTCAGTGACGTTCCATTGTATCTCAGGTCAAGGGTCAACTGTGTTGAAGGTGAAGGTCATCGTAGCAGACAGAATGAGGGTTCCGAAAATGGCGGAGTTACAATTCGAAGCTCCACTCGCATCGATTGAAACTGAGGACTGGAATGAATTTAACGAGTTTCAAACTGCCAAATCAACCGAGGACGACAACCGCAACAAGGACAGACGCCCTGTGAACCTAGTGAAAGAGGCGATCGACAACAGTGTGGCTGAGAATTTCGGTGAAACATTTTCGGGATCTCTTGAGGATTTAGTGAACTCATTTGACGAAAAAATATCCAAGTGCTTTTGCAATTTCGAAGAACAGGTGGAAAAATTCGCTCCTGTACAAATCAGGACGCAGGAGGAAATAGTTAGTGACTGCCAGTGAGTATTATTTTGCCTGTTGGTCGTCCAACCGGCGACATGGCTTGTGTATCTTCGTGATGTCAACATTTCTCGGATACTACCTTCCTGCAACTGTGGAATGGTTTGTCGACATGGAACCGGTAGTCTGGTGACCATGAGCTTTTATCTGCTGCGTTTTTTCTCTCTCTAATTATGATTTTCAATGCAAACGTTAATTTCACACACCTCCATTAGTCATCAGGTGTCAAGTTGATCAAACACATCAACAGGTGTGATGGCAGAATGCATCTGTTTGATTATTTCTCATCCTATCTAAATGGGGTGTTAACACTTAAAATAATCATGCCCTTCATCTACACATTCTTCTCATGTCACATATAATGAAAGTCATACATTTAGTTCTTACATCAACACTGTGAGACATACCAATACATTGTAAACATTGTGGTAACAACTGGCTCTTATAACACATTGTGATGTGAGCTAATACTTTGTAACACAGTCTCAGACAACATTTATACATTCAATACATTATAAAACTTGGCATACTTTGTATTACATTTTGATACTTAATAAACTTTGTAATATATTGTGATACTAGCATACTTTGTAGTGCATAGTAAGATAGATATACATTCAACGTAACATTGTAATGAATTGTTGTGAAACATTGTATAATTACTACATTACATTAGCCTTCATTAATACCGGTACACATTCTGACATTACATAGTTTTATTAACACATGAGTTTTACCACATGATTTGATTATACATTCATAACAATAACACCTTATTTATGTCCCTCTTAATTTACATTTTACATTTGTAAATCAATATATTCTCGTAATATGATCAGATGCAGTGATATGTTGTTGTTATATCATTTAAATTTGATATATAATTTATAGACAATTACATGTAATACCGGTATGTCAACAACATCTTATAGAAACATTATTTTACAAGAATCTCACTGTCATAATGGTTTCTATTTATGCGGCAGTCTCTCTCTCTCTCTCACAATATTACACCTATAATATGAACTTTCCTCTACATGCTTTTCATTTAACAGAATTAACAAAAAAACTAGTATCGAGTTCAACACAAGAAACCATATTGAAATAATATAATCAAAATGTTTATTAAGGAATGTTTGTCAGTTTGTTATTATAGAATGTTATTGTGAGCCCTAAGAGGTTGTGCTTAAAGAAACTGAACTTTAGGATGATTTACAGTAGATAGATCTTTCATGTTTGGTTTGGGATGATATTAAGGAGAAAATAATGATACAAGGGACGTAGACAGATTACATCAAATAGAAGTAATAGTTTGACACCCATAGCGATGATCACTGATAAATCTATGCTTTTTACAGCTCATTGTGAGTAAATTAAAGTGCAGCTGTCAAGCTAACTGTATGCTTTTCATATAAATAATATTTATACTCTGAAAGTCTCCAAATAAAATCAATGATAGTCATAGTATATTGTTTAAGTTGAGGATTAACTGATTAAGCAAAGATTTCTTAATGCTGACTGTGTGTAAACATGGGACTACATATCATTTACAAGTGTACATATGGCATAAGGGTGGCGGTCTGTGACCTAGTTACAGGGGATCTATATGTACTCTGCGCTGTCAGTACCTCATTATATAAATTTGGTTAAACATGTTCAAAGTGCAATATTTAATTTGTCGCATTTGCTTATATTTGCCCAAAATTAATTCTACAAACATTTGACGCTTAATGTTACATATAATCATTTTTTGGGTAAATGTAAGTTATGGCCTTTGCTTATCACAGTCACTTGTATATCAGTTAGTGTGGGTAAAAAATTGGCAGTGAATTGGTGTTTTGTACTGTGGATTTGCATCATTATGTAAGTTTCTCTCACGTCAACCCCATGTTTCTTTACATCTTTTATTAAAACCATTTTACTGTCTGTTACAGAACAAATTGCTCAATATAAGAATATCTACAAATGTGCTATTGATTCAGGACATAAGTACCGAAAACTGTTTAAGAAAAATGTGTTAATCATTCCATTATGGCAGTCGTAAAGCATTTAATTTTTCGAAGAAAATAATTATTTTTGTTTTTCAAATTCAACATTTTAACCCAGTGAAGTTCATTGATCTACAACATATGATTACATGTATATTGATACATAGTTAACACAATGTTTCCATCGTTAAAGATGAGTCCATATTAAAACCAGTTGTCCAGAAGATCTTGTCATAGCAGTGATTCACGTTGTGTCATGTTTGGACTTCATCATCAATTAGACAAAGAGAGAATGCAATTATTTCTGTGGATCATAAAAAAATTCAAAAAATTTAAATTATTTCTCTCATGTATCCAAATCACATCTCCATTAACTGACCACGTCTTAGTGTTGACTCTTGCATGTGTGTGTTATTCTGCGAGGAAGGACTAATAGAGTTGAAACCGTTCCTACGATGACTCACGCTATTGATCCACTATAGCATCAGCAATCACTCCCTCTCTCCTTCCGTCATCCCTCCCTCTCTCCCTCCTCCTGGTCTGTGTAGGGTACACCGGCACTTTATTGCACTTGTGGAATTCTAGACCATATTAGCTTTGTGTACCTTCTTGAGTTGTTTTAAGATATATTCATATATATGTTCCTGTGACCTCCACAATCAGCCTCACTTCTCCATCCTGGTCTCTGTGTAGGTTGCAGCCTCCCTTCTCTATCCAGGACTACCTTGCTTGTGGAGTTCATATTGAATTCTAGTATTACTAAACCGGTATTAGCTTTGTTTACCTTCTTCAGTTATTTTGGTCATCTTTAGGTTCATATAATTGGTTCTCTAGAAAAAACCCTCATCTCTGTCCTGTGTTTAGAGTACAGAGGGACTACCTTGCTCGTGGAGTTCATATTGAATTCTAGTATCACCATATCAGCTCTGTGTACCTTCTTCAGTTATTTTGGTCATCTTTAGGTTCCACAATATATTTGGTTCTGTGGTATAACCTCTCATTCTATCCTGGTCACTATATAAATGGGATTCTTTGCAATTGTGGCTTGTTGATACCGTATTAGTACACCTTCTTTATTCGTTTTGGAATTTTGAGTTCATATTATTGGATGTGGTTAATCCTGTCTTTTCTATCCGGGACACTGTATAGTGTGGAGAAGTGATTCCATGCCCTTGTGGATGGGCTATTGTTCTATACAATGTTAGTATTTTGTGTACTTCATCAGGCCTGTGGTCAACTTTGGTTCATATATTTGATTTTGTGGCATCAGGTGTTAGTCTGCCTTCTAATTTTCCCTGATCTCTGTATAGAGGACATACAGGCTTTCTTGCACTTGTGACTTGTAGAGTTCTATGTTGATTAATAATTGAATTCTAAACCATGTACGGTAAGTGTATACCTTCTTCAGGTGTTCTGTACTTTTTGGGTTCATATGTGTGCTTTCACTGCAATGCATAGCCACATGGCGTTGCAGGCTTTCTCCCTGACATAATACTTGCAGCCGTGGTATAAGTGAAATAATCTTGAAAGTGGTGTTAAACCCCAAATCACCTCACCTCGTATGTGTGCTTCTGCGGAATAGTCTCCCTTCTCTCTCCTAGTCTCTTGAATTTTTTATCATCTTTTCAATCTTTTATACCTTCTTTAGATATTCTGATCTTCTCTAGGTTCATATGTTATAGTATTTACATGCTTCCTTGGACCTCAATGTTTTTGTGATGCTTATTGAATTGTATTGAGTTCTGTACCACATTTAGACTTGTATACATTTTGTTGAAGCTCCAATACTTATTTGTCATCTTCAGGCTCATATGTTTGGTCATCAGTAATAATGTAGCTTCCCCGTTGTGTGGAGTTGCGAGTACGCTGTTTGGCTTCCGGTACCGTGTGTGTTGCTTTCAAGTTCTAAAGACCATATTGAATTCTGTTACATCAGTAGACTATAGACATGCCTACACCATTTGTTCTATACCATTTGTTCTACACCATTTTCTTTAGATTCTGATCATTCAAATGATATTTTTTGTCATATTTTCTTTCAAAGCCACTGATTGTTTAGTTAAGTGTCCACGTTGAAAGCAATACCTCATGCCACCAGTTGTGTTGAGAAATTCATTACCAAAATGAAGAGTGATTTAGGTAGCCAGTTTCCTTGCTTTGTGCAGAATATTGATTCAAATTGCTTGGTTGAAAGGTAGCTAAGGTTAGTGTGAAACCAGATGAATGAAACCTTGAATACTGCCAGCACTTACCCCAGTTCATAGCTTTATTGTCATGGTGAAGTAGACTCAAGTAATTGTTTGAGCAGCCAGTGTGCTCTGTCTGACTTGCCTTGCTCTTCTTCTCTATCATAAGGTGGTGGTAAGTTTTCCTAGCTAAACGTTGCATCAATACATGTTTTATCCTTTATCAACATTTTTGGGTAACATTCTCTCTGAAATATTGTGGTTTAATCTGACTAATGCCTCTTACCAAGCAACTTGCATTAAAAGGAATTTCATCACCTTCTGAAATTTTTTTATCACGAGATATATTTTGGGATTTTCTCAAAGTATTTTGCGATTTTAATGTATTTATGTAGAATTTAATTCATATTTGCTTTATTTAAATCAGATGCACTTGAAACCACCTATTAGTAGGTACTTGAACATATAAATTAATTTGTCATCATGTATATGTACAGTTTCATTCAAAGTTCAATTGCGTGAATCTCACTATTTTTATAACAGAGGGCCGTTGATCAACAATCCTGCTTCATAAATGATGCATTTATATCCCCCAGTAACATATGTGCATCAATAACACGAATAATAACTGCATCACCACAACATAAAGTTATTGACCTGTTATGTAAACAGACTGAAGCATCTGGCACTAACAGCATTCAAGCTCAGGTTGGTATTGTCCGCACTCAGGTTATAGGTAGGTAGTTCTACCTGGCGCCTCATTAGCTCATTTCACTCAGGTGCAAGGCAAGTGGAGATCAATAGCAACCTGATTCTAGACTTGGTAGCAGTCTCTTGAAATCTAATTGACAAAGGTTCTTGATTTTTCCTCCTTTTGTTTGATGGGAGGCTTGAGGGTTGAAATACCTTGATGGAGTTAAAATAAAAAGCACATTTTACTTTCTTTGGTTTCAATGAGAATATTGCTCCAGTTCCAATATGGCAGGGGATGTTGTTGACAATGTCTTTTTGTTGAAATCTGAATACTTCATTCGCGACTAGACTTGCTAAGGTATAGATGAAACAACTAGATTTGCTAAGGTATAGATGAAACAACTAGACTTGCTAAGGTACAGATGAAACAACTAGACTTGCTAAGGTACAGATGAAACAACTAGACATGCTAAGGTACAGATGAAACAACTAGACTTGCTAAGGTACAGATGAAACAACTAGACATGCTAAGGTACAGATGAAACAACTAGACTTGCTAAGGTATAGATGAACAACTAGATTTGCTAAGGTACAGATGAAACAACTAGACTTGCTAAGGTACAGATGAAACAACTAGACTTGCTAAGGTATAGATGAAACAACTAGACTTGCTAAGGTACAGATGAAACAACTAGACATGCTAAGGTACAGATGAAACAACTAGACTTGCTAAGGTATAGATGAACAAATAGACTTGGTAAGGTATAGATGAACAACTAGATTTGCTAAGGTATAGATGAAACAACTAGACTTGCTAAGGTATAGATGAAACAACTAGACTTGCTAAGGTATAGATGAAACAAATAGACTTGGTAAGGTATAGATGAACAACTAGATTTGCTAAGGTACAGATGATACAACTAGACTTGCTAAGGTATAGATGAAACAACTAGACTTGCTAAGGTATAGATGAACACCTAGACTTGCTAAGGTATAGATGAAACAACTAGACTTGCTAAGGTATAGATAAAACAATGATGGGAGATGCCAGTCTATCATATTCTTGTAATGGACTGTTCTCCCGACAGCTGGTGTTGTAACGGTTGCAGTTTCTCCACTCGAGGATGTTCCTGGATGTCAGATAGCGGAGTCGGTGAAGCGCGGCATCACGTCAATACTTGATGAAATGCTGTATGAAAGCCTCATTGTGGAGAACAACAGACCTGATTGAGTTAGTTAATTTAGAAGTCTGTGACACAGACAACTTGAATCATCGATAGCTGTACTGTCTCACTCTTGTATAGGTTAACGAGGTTACAGGTGCGTGGAGCAAAATGTCAGGGTGTTCTGTCTTTGTTCTGAAAGTGGAAATATCTCAGTTATTGTCAGAAATAAACATATTCCTGTTTAAAAGGTTGTTTTGCACAATTTCTAGAATAGACTTGCAGTAATTTGAAATACATACAGTTAATAAAGCTTTAATATTATTTGACTTTATCAAGAAGGAGTTTTTAAGACAGTTTCCTGTCCAAAATCTAATATAGATTATAATGTTGGAGAAATTGTCAGAATGTACAACACAGATATTGCATCATAACTCCAGCACAGTCAAAGTTGTTTTCTTTTTGATACAGTGTATTGACTTTTGTCACTATGTTAAGCTTCTCTGAGTCAGAGCTACTCACTCGTTAGGTTGATAGGATGAAATTGACGAAAAGGACATAAACTTTTAAGATAAAATAAGCTATACAGGTTTCCAGATGCATGAAAGTTTAGTAGATTTATTCAACAATAAGAAAATCATAAATGTAAGGTTATGGGGACACTGCTGATTTTGTTAAGTCAATTTATTAGATACTTCCTTTATTGGATAGAATGTCCTATTTGAATATGCCTTTCTTGAACGTTTTACCGCTGTAATTCCTATATGATTGTTGACATAGAGGGGCGGGAATATATGTTTACCTACATGGTTTATAATGATAGATATAAGGTATTGTCAATTGTCTGTGGGTAGCTTGAAATGTTTAATCAGTTGCTTTCCATGATTTAATTGGTTGTGGTTCCTGTAGATTGTTCACTTAGAATGGTTTGGCACTGATAACTTCAAGAGCTAAAGTGTTAACCATGTGATGCTAAAGTGTTAACCATGTGATGCTAAAGTGTTAACCATGTGATGCTAAAGTGTTAACCATGTGATGCTAAAGGGTTAATCATGTAATGCTAAAGTGTTAACCATGTGATGCTAAAGTGTTAACCATGTGACGCTAAAGTGTTAACCATGTGATGCTAAAGTGTTAACCATGTGATGCTAAAGTGTTAACCATGTGACGCTAAAGTGTTAACCATGTGACGCTAAAGTGTTAACCATGTGATGCTAAAGTGTTAACCATGTGATGCTAAAGAGTTAACCATGTGATGCTAAAGTGTTAACCATGTGATGCTAAAGTGTTAACCATGTGACGCTAAAGTGTTAACCATGTGATGCTAAAGTGTTAACCATGTGATGCTAAAGTGTTAACCATGTGACGCTAAAGTGTTAACCATGTGATTCTAAAGAGTTAACCATGTAATCTTGTATAAAGTAATTACCTTCAAAGTTTCATACTTTGAATGAAATATGGCAACTTTCAAACATTAAGTTGAGCTCTCTGAATGTTGCTTAAATCCATTTACAGTTCATTCCTGAATGTTGCCTGATCAGTGTGTGATGGAACTTACTTCCAGTGGATGGAGTCTGTACATGGAATTAGCTTTGAGATAAGATGAATTATGCTTGTGATAAGTCGCAGTATTGATTTCCTTGGTGAAGAAAAGAATTGGAACCCATGACTTGAATATCTCTCTCTGTCCGGCCAGGGCTAGCGTTAGTGCTATAGTGCTAGTCAGCCTGGAGCCGTATGTGGAATAAGTAACTGAATTATTTTTCACTAATATTGTAAAGAGGAAGGAACTTCATGGAAAATCCAATAATATAACCTTCATTTTACTAATCTAATTAATCTAATCTGGATTTTAGTTACATTAACCATTAAGTGCACTTTCTTGAATATTTTGGATTAGCCTACCTTTAGGTAGAGGCCAATCGAGTATTACTACCATAGTATTGGTGACGTGTGATTCCTGTAAGTCGGCAACTAAGAATTGTTTGGCACTTGTTTATTCATTAGCTTATGTGTTATCATAAATTGGATAGATTAAATAGATACATTTTATTGCTCTGTAAGGATATTCACCACTGACATTTACCCACATTTAGGTAATTCTATCACAATTGAAGGGGAGGAGAGTGGGAAAGTGCCATGTATCACACTTGCCTTCAGATCTATGCTTCCTGGGTTCTATGTTCCTGTTATAACGATCCCTCAGTAACCTAACCACCAATAGGACTCCCCTTATAGCAGTGTATGAAATAAGGCCCGTCCCTCACCTTAGAACCTAGTAGCTTTTGGCCCACGCTTGTAACTTTTTGACGTTTTTCTTTAATTTTGTCATTTACATTTAGAAAATAACCCTTGGCTGGCTTCTTTTAAAGGTTAATGCATGCACTGCTTCAAACTCCTCAAAGTGCTGTCACGACTTTCCTGCACCAAGCCTTTATCAACACTGCATTCGGACCCTTGACCTCGAACTAGCTCAAGTTGACCTAGCGTTACTAATGAGGCTTTCCCATTTTTTTACAGAATATCATAACTATACTTATCTTATGTACATAAACATAGCATTTTCAAAGTGTAATTATTGATGTTTTATATGCAAATGATAAATTAAGACTTTTCATGCAGCCACGCATTGATTTTGCTTGTTTACTTCTGTCTACACACAGTGTCTTTACATTAAAACATAGTTCCGGATCATTTTGGTTATTTTTATGAATGTTAACCAGTTTTTCTATAAAACTTAATATTGGAATCCTTTAGATAAAGTGACAAGAGCATTTTCATTACATTAATTGGGACGAGGTTGACACTGTTTACAAACATAAATGGTCAGTTTGGGGCTCTGGAATGATGAAATGAAAGCAGTGACATCAGTAAAATATGATTGGACAGATGAATCCCTCTTGTCAGAACACTGCTGCTTGGCAAACAATGATTCCTAACACAAACTGAGTGTCTATAAGAAATAGGTAACTAAATTAGTTTCCAATTTGTCTGGCCGATATTGAAGACGACATCGCTGTAATAGTGTTAAATTCCAATCAATCTAACCCAGATTGAAGTCAGTGGGTCACTGTTAGAGAAGGAAGTTGTATACTGGTGTCTGATGACTTTCACTGCAGGCTTGGGGCAGGATAGCCCAGTGGTTAGCGCGTTCGGCTTTGGATCAAGAGGTTCAGAGTTCGAATCCTGCCAGGGTTATGGCAACTTTGTCTGCAGTAGAGAACTGTTCAGGTTTGGGTGCAATGCTACACTGAATTTCAGCATAGTACCACCCATGGTTGGCTGGTTTCAGCCAATGATCGCAGGTTTCACCGCAATGCATAGCCACAATGTTGTAGTCTTTCTCCCTGCCGTAATACTAGCAGCCGCGATATAAGTGAAATAATCTTGAAAGCGGCGTTAAACCCCATGTCACCTCATGGCAGGCTTCTTGTTAGAATACCTGTTTAACTGTATCTCTCGGTACATTCCAGCTCTGCTTCTCTTTACTTATTATTTACTGGGTCATGATTCATCTGATATTCCTGCCACTTGTATTGAAGATAATGTTGTCTTTTGGTTTTCAAATATGGAAATTTTTTACTTTGACAACGATAATTTAAAAATTTCTTGATACTTTCTTTTTTCCCCAAGTATTAACCTGCCTTAACCTGCATTTCATATACATGCACTATCAAACACTATTTCATATTGCTCTGGTAATGCATTCGATCACACAAGACTGTTCCAACAGATAAATTTGAAGATAACATTGTCTTTTAATATTTTAGCATGGGAAATTTTGACTTCATGTGACAACACTAATTTTAAAGTTTCTTGATACTTCTTCTCTTTCTAAGTATGTAACAAACTTTTTCCAAGAAGTTAAAGGTCAATGCTTTTGAGAATACCTGAAGCACACGTTTTTCATCAGAATTGAATGCTTCAAAATATAGGAGGTCTCTCATTATGCTAAGAAATACTGATTGCCTTTACCTGCATTTCATGTACTATGCTACACTATTTTGCTCTGATTCTTTGGTATTATTCTGGTAATGCATTAGCTTTCGCAGCACTATTCATGGGTTTCATTAATTTATAAGATAACAGGGTATATGATTTTTACAGGCAGGGAAAGCAGGCTGTTAACCAGTATGTTAATGTTGAAATATAGTAAATTTGATTTTTGTTTATAGCCGGGTAATTACATTCACACAGATGGGGAAGTTTCCCCTGTATCCGGCTATTACTGACCATTCCAACTGATACAACTTAAAGGCTGGTTACCAAGGTCGCATAACTGTTTCTCTTTATTAAATAGGTATATGAATCAAACAAATATAACAGCTTTGGTTTTAATCTTTTTCTTTTAATGCAATGAGAGCAACTGGATGGTCCAAAAAACTGACCATCAATATTGAATTTTGTTCCAACAAAAAAATATTTTTCCAACTTTCCTGAATTCTATGTAAACACAAATTTGTTTAAGGTTTAAATTCTTTAACTGGAAGGAGTGTGAGGTGTAATTTAAAAGTAAATGATTCCTCATCTATTCTGAACGCCAGTAGCACTGCATTGTAAGTAAATACTAGTTCAGGAATATAGACTTATATTAAAAACACATAGCTGTATGGAGCTCTGCTGGAATTTTAATGCATATGTAATGTTGTTTACAAACTGCTGGCAGTTTATCACGCTAATAGCTTGAAGGAATATTCCAAACCTTGGTCAGATAAATCAATAATAGCGCAGCTATTTCCCAAATTACATCTATTTCCCAGCGTGGAGATTGAGAAATATGCCTGTTGTAGAGACGGCAGCTGTGATGAAGGATCCAGGCAGTTTCCATGATATGCCAATTTCTTACAGTCTTTATAGCATCGGTGCAATTACTGCCCAGGATATGAAATGACAGTTTTGTCATTAATTTCATTACTGATGAGAGTTCCTTTGGATTGGCAGCTTCAAAATATCACGCTTAGTTCATACAGATTCTAGGACAGATATTTTTGGGTCAAAAGACAGTGTCAGCTTGATGTCACCTTGTAGGAATTGATTAAGGAATTCGGAAAAACATTATTGAAATGAAATTTCTCAAGATACATATGTCGACATCTTAACCCTTACGTTGCGTATTTCTATTTTACCCATTTTAGCCCCTGTGGCGGAATTTGCAGACCCTCCAGCTCGCAGCAGTATTTGGCTTAGGCAGTAATTAGCTCAGCTAGCGGAATTTCCAGGCGGTGATTCCGCTACCGTTTTTACAAAATATATCGCATCTACATCATGAAAACAGACTACGGTATATACGTGCGTTCAAAGCAAATTCAAGTCGCGACACCCGTACACAAAGGCTAAATCATACCTGCGACTTTGAATGAATTTTCTACGATTTTTCATTTTTATTCTATTACTTTCGAAAGATTGTCTTTAATTCGGGCCTCATAATATAAAAAAAATTCAATTTATATACAGAATTGAAGACAAGATGTCTGGCTTCACAATGATATAAAAATTATTAGAATGCTACCTTCGGTCGTTCATCACACTTTTGCAAGAAATCATAATCTCGAACCAGTTGACAAATAAGCACATGTCAACCCGAATATGGTCATGTTGTTTGACCTTTCCAATAAATGCTAACCTTGAACCATATCTGATGAAAATATGTTGATTAGTTTATGTGTCGTTTGGTTTTACATGCCTCTCAGAAAGGTAAAATTGTATCTTTATTTCTGTGAGTCATATGCGCATTTATATAGAATAAAAGATTATTCTTTTCGGTTTATTGTGATATAAAAATTATTAAAATGCATTCAGTATTTAAACAATGATAATTTGTGTAAGAAGTTGTGAAAATCGCTGATTGTTTCAAAATTTATGAAGTGTAAACATGACCTTTTTCGCGGCGCTTGCTGTGTCTTTATTATTTTTTTGACATTTGCGAATTTTATGTGGGATTGTAGGCTATTCTTTCACCTTTATTTTGACGTAATTTTTTTTGAAAATAACCAATTGGTTCACATGATGTGAAGTGTGCGAGTAAGGCAAGTTACCGATTTATGTTCCCGTCCTGCAAGATGCAAGGCAGATAGTATGTATGGGCCTTGTACAGCCGGTGGCAATGCAAACACATGGGTGATAAATTAGCCCAAACTCAACTTTCACCAGGTGATAGTCAACTCTACCTGTATCAGGCAATAGTTCAGGATGAGATTATCATTATCAAATTATATAAAGGATACTAAACAATATTCGATTTGATACTATTCGTATAGACAAGTTAATGGTTTGGTATTAAACAAGTGACAACAAGTTTTATACCACATTATTCACAGGTTTGATAAATATTCTGTTAATAACTTGCCTAAATTAATGAAGCAAAATGCTGACGGTGTACTGAAACTAAGATTTCTGTACCATTATGTTTCAATGTGACAACAGTACGACCATTGTGATGTCCCAACTGTACACTATTATGACATCATGCTTGCAGCGTATTCCACTGGTTTATTATAGCCGTAAAGATATAACACTGCAGATGAGAAATAAAACTTCTTCATTCCCAAGATGAGAGTACAGTCCCTGTGTTCTCCTCTCCCCTGCTAGGCATGTGGATCATCCATGTTAGTTATCTACCAGGAGATGCCACGCATTGCTGCAGGAAGCTATCTAGGGAATGTGTGTTTTCAGGTCATTGTGTCTACATGCGGATGTTTTCACAAAAAATACAGATAATTGTTTTATCTTTGGAGAATGGGTACAGTTTAACCAGATCTTATTTCTGTTTTGTTCGATGTTCAACTTTTAACTCCTTCATCTGTCTTGTGCCAGGTCTGAAATGATTTTCTTCTCCATTATGCAATCTGTTCAAAAAAAGAAGAATTGTTTCCCAATAGATTATTTTCTGGTTTACTCTTTCAACCAATGTTATCTAATTTCAGGATTGGTGTATGTTGACTCTTGATTCATTCATATCTCAAAGATTCAGAACTTCATTTCTAGTTATTATTTAATATGAAAGACAGAAGATACTCGATTCAATTCTTGCAAAATTTCTCTTCCAACTTGTACAAGACTTCAGATTATTATTTTTTGGCATCTGAGGAGTACATATTCCTGACTTTTCAAGGCCAGGAAGTACTTGTAGCACTGTATCTATCAGTGCTGTATTGGTGCTGTATAAATGTTTTATTGATGCAGTATTGAGGCTGTATCAGTGCTGTATTGGTATTGTAGTGATGCTCTATTGGTGCACTTTTGATTCTGTATTGGTATTGTATTGATACTCTATCGGTGCTGTATTTGTGAGATATCAGTGCTCTAAAAGTACTTCACTGGTGCTGTATTGGTGCTGTATCAGTGCTCTAAAAGTACTTCACTGGTGCTGTATTGGTGCTGTATCAGTGCTCTGAAAGTACTTCACTGGTGCTGTATTGGTGATGTATCAATGCTCTAAAAGTCCTTCACTGGTGCTGTATTGGTGCTGTATCAGTGCTCTAAAAGTCCTTCACTGGTGCTGTATTGGTGCTGTATCAGTGCTCTAAAAGTCCTTCACTGGTGCTGTATCAGTGCTGTATTGGTATTGTAGTGATGCTCTATTGGTGCACTTTTGATTCTGTATTGGTATTGTATTGATACTCTATCTGTGCTGTATTTGTGAGATATCAGTGCTCTAAAAGTACTTCACTGGTGCTGTATTGGTGCTGTATCAGTGCTCTAAAAGTATTTCACTGGTGCTGTATTGGTGCTGTATCAATGCTCTAAAAGTCCTTCACTGGTGCTGTATTGGTGCTGTATCAGTGCTCTAAAAGTCCTTCACTGGTGCTGTATTGGTGCTGTATCAGTGCTCTAAAAGTCCTTCACTGGTGCTGTATTGGTGCTGTATCAGTGCTCTAAAAGTCCTTCACTGGTGCTGTATTGGTGCTGTATCAGTGCTCTAAAAGTATTTCACTGGTGCTGTATTGGTGCTGTATCAGTGCTCTAAAAGTCCTTCACTGGTGCTGTATTGGTGCTGTATCAGTGCTCTAAAAGTATTTCACTGGTGCTGTATTGGTGCTGTATCAATGCTCTAAAAGTCCTTCACTGGTGCTGTATTGGTGCTGTATCGGTGCTCTAAAAGTCCTTCACTGGTGCTGTATTTGTGCTGAATCAGTGCTCTAAAAGTCCTTCACTGGTGCTGTATCGGTGCTCTAAAAGTCCTTCACTGGTGCTGTATTGGTGCTGTATCAGTGCTCTAAAAGTCCTTCACTGGTGCTGTATTGGTACTGTATCAGTGCTCTAAAAGTATTTCACTGGTGCTGTATTGGTGCTGTATCAGTGCTCTAAAAGTCCTTCACTGGTGCTGTATTGGTGCTGTATCAGTGCTCTAAAAGTACTTCACTGGTGCTGTATTGGTGCTGTATCAGTGCTCTAAAAGTACTTCACTGGTGCTGTATTGGTGCTGTATCAGTGCTCTAAGAGTACTTCACTGGTGCTGTATTGGTGTTGTATCAGTGCTCTAAAAGTCCTTCACTGGTGCTGTATTGGTACTGTATCAGTGCTCTAAAAGTACTTCACTGGTGCTGTATTGGTGCTGTATCAGTGCTCTAAAAGTACTCTAAAAGTACTTCACTGGTGCTGTATTGGTACTGTATCAGTGCTCTAAAAGTACTTCACTGGTGTTGTATTGGTGTTGTATCAGTGCTCTAAAAGTACTTCACTGGTGCTGTATTGGTACTGTATCAGTGCTCTAAAAGTACTTCACTGGTGCTGTATTGGTGCTGTATCAGTGCTCTAAAAGTACTTCACTGGTGCTGTATTGGTGTTCACTGGTGCTGAAAGTTCTATGCTGGTGCTCTACTTTTCTGGTGCCCACAGCAATAATCATGTAATCAAGCTATCAGTGGTATGTCAGAAAGTGATAATTGGTATTATTAATCAATCACTCACACGTTTTGTTAAAAGTCCTTGGTTTATTGTTCAACACTTCATGACAAGAATGGTTGTGGATGAGATAAACAAATTCTAGTCATGTGAACCAATCATGGACAAACATGAAACAAGAAACTTCCATTATACGGCCATGTTGCTTCTGTTTGCCAACATTCTGGATTGTGATATTAACATTCTGTACACATCCCAATTGGTTAACATGAGATTATTCATAACTCAGGCCTCATTCAGTGACTTCAGTTGATGGTGGAGCTAACTTGCATCAAACAACACCTGGATTGTTTTTGTCTGAAAATGTATTTTTGTTACAGGATGAAACACACCTTTTTGATATCATATGTCATAATGAAGAATTTGTTAATTGGCAATTGACAATCTACAAATTGTTAGTTGTTCATTTAATTATTCGGTACATCAGTAATGAATGCACAATGTTTTAAGAAAGGTATTACATATGTTTATCAATGACTGACTTCAAACAGAATTCCCATACATTTGTTTGCAAGTTTATGATATTGACTCATTTCTTATGTTGTATTGACACATTTCTTTGATTGGCATTCTAGAAATTGAGTTGATGAAAAATGGACTTGACAACAAAATTAGAATCTATGTCCAAACATCGCCTCCAAAGAATAAAGAAGTTGTATATCCAAAAATTATCTCACCCTTCATTGATACATTTGTATAAACATTTATTTATTGGCCAATCTCTGGTTCCAGTCAGTTGCTTTCACAATGCTAATAATTCCCATTGCCTACAATAGAAAGCCTACTGTGCTGTAAAGGCAGGTCTCTGTGATGTTTGATCTAGTTCTCTTGAGATTTGTAATGGATAATTGCTCCTGGTTGATCGCCGTGTAGTGTTTGGACAAACTAGCCAGAATAATTTATGCATGAGAGAAATTAGTATAATAGGTTTGAACCCAGCAATGGCATAATAGCACCATCTGACTGTATAGTGTGGATGGTTTGGTAGATCAAGAGAGCCATTATGAAGACATCTCACCTCTAAAGTAGTGGATTTAATGTGCTCTGTCCAGAGGGAACTGATTGGATGAACAACAGAGAAATACTAGAAATAAATTACCTCATAATACCACCATCTGACTGTGTGCTGTATAATGTGGATTGTTTGGTAGATGGAGTAGACCCATTGTGAAGACAGTCACAACTTAAAGTAGTGGATTTAATGTGGTCTGTCCAGAAGGAATTAATCAAATTAAAAACAGAGAAATAAATTGCCTCATAACAGCACCATCTGACTGTGTGCTGTATTGTGTGGTTGGTTTGGTAGACCCGTTGTGAAGACATCTTACCTCTTAAGTTGTGTATTTATTGTGGTCGTAGGGAATTGATTGAATGAGAAACAGAGGAATACATTAGTAATAAATTACCCAATATCCAGCCTCTGACTGCTTCAGGTGTGGAGACTTGTAATTGGGGAGGGTCAGAGTAATATTTTCAGAATATATCAAAATCAGAGGAATAATTAAAGTGAATCATATATCTTGCCACTAGCCATTAAATTCTGGACAGTATTTCAAGGCATGTGAAATAGTTTAGAAGTTTTGAAGATAGACTTGTTTCTGGTTGACAGAGCAAGGTGAAATATCACAGCTAGATCTGCACTTTGCTGAGTGAATCATCATATTGTCTGCCAGAGATGTATTCAGTGTTTCATTCATCTGGCAAACACAATGGGGGCGTTCCCCCACATATCAGTGAATCAATTATATCTAACCAAGCCACTTACAGCAAGTAAATTAAACAAGTAATGCCAGAATGCTTTTATAAGTCTAGATTCATTGGTCTGTATCTTCATCAAAAGTGTTGGTCAATCTTCAGCAGGCAAGTTACCATTGATCAATTTAGATCTTGACCATTTGTCAATGATAATATTGACCTCATGACTACAAAGCAGAGCGTTCTTTCAGCTTTTAGGAGGTACTCTTTGGTATACTATTTTCCTTAGGAAAACATCTGCTTAAAGAGGCACCATTTCGTACATTATCAGTTCAGAAAGGTACCTTTTCGGATACTATTTTCCTTATGACTATAGTCTATACTATCATCTTCAAGACGGATTGCATTACCTGACCTTTGATTGGCGAGCCAGAGTTCGCTGGTATTGGTGAATATTCTGGGAGTGACATTTAGTTGATGGTGGATAACTTCCTCCTGTGTGTTGTATATGTATATATATTGAGAGACTCCTAGTGTATATATATATATATATATATATATATATATATATATATATATCAGTAGGTGCAGGTGCTTGCCATATTTCCTGACCATTCCTCAGTTTTGGAGATTTTGTCTTCATGCATTAGCTGCTGTCTTGAATGCCTTGTCAGGTTCAGTTTGGATGAATGAATGTTCTTTTGGAAAGTTGTGTTTATTTTTAGAGAAAGTTTTAGGCAAAGCTATCTTTGAATTATTTCTCTCCAAAAATGAGGTCGTTACAATGACTTACAATGATGACAGGATGAACCATTTACTAGTAATTTGATTGATCTTATTTTATAAAACTTTCATTTGTTTTTTAATGATTTCAAAATAATATTTTAAAAACTTTATCTCAACCGCATTGTAAATACAATTTTGTTTGTAGGTAGTTTTGAACAGACAATGATAATTACAATATTAGATTTACAATATTAATGAAAGTGAACAAATGGCATCAATTTCAAAACAAGAAACCAAGTTTTAATGGTTAAGTAATATATCTGATTTGTTCATGCATGATTTTCACATTACAGTTACTGACTACAGTACACAAGTTTGATGTAATAATGATCTCTTTTCAACATCAATGCTAATTATTGATATTCAAAATGGCTGCAGACGCAACCTCTCTTGTATGGACAAGTAGGTCAATAACATTGCTATAGTCTTTTAATGCTTGTACGTTCACCGGTATGAAACTTTTATTGCATTATTTCCCTTGGGATCCAAATTGGCACTCTCCCACAAAACCAGGCCAATTTGCACAAAGGGTTCGATAAGAGCTTGTAAGAAGAGACATTTTTCAGCCATTTGTTACATGCACCAGACTGGTCCTCCTGTTAGACTCTCTTCATGCATGTCCCCTGGCTCTTGTAGTTGCCATGAAAACTTGCGTATAGTCGGGGCATGTTCAAGTGCAGCCATGTTGTAATGAATGTAATCAATGGTATAATGGCTGCTATTGGCTGTATCTGTATATCATCTTCTGGAGTAGCGTGCTATAGATCAATAACACACAATACATTGAATATACACACATATACCCCGTGGTTATCTGCTCCCATGTTGGGTTGACTCAACCTGAAAGATAAAAACAGCTCTGATGTTGCTGTCTTCACTTCACTCCCCCCTGAATCATGTCTCATGCATTTATAAGCTCTGTTGGAACTAGATGAATACTACAGGCAAGTTTGGTACAAATGTGTGGCTTTCAGAATAAAGTGGTAAATTGATGTTAACTGGACCATGAATTTAAAATGGAGACAGCTGCTGGAACTTGTTTTCTTTATCTCATTACTAGTTTTAGCAATACAACAATCAACACTGACACATCAGTAATGATAAATTTTCTATTATAAATTATGAGTCTTCAATTCCTAATTGTTAAGTTAATAATGAGAACAATTACAATAAGTAAAAAATATGTATGAATTCCATCCTTCCAATTCTTATAAATTTCCCCAAGCTCAAGTCATATAATGTCACAGCACATTGAATAGAATGGAAAAGAAAATTAACTTTGTCAGAATAGAATGAAATGTTTGGCCCTGTTGAACTTCTACCATCAAAGATGAAATTGAAAAAGTTGAATATTAATCAAACAAATGGTTTGAGATATCAGAGCGAATCCCTCTCTCAGTGACCTGCAGTAATGACTTGTGTTGTCTCCAGAAGATATCTGTCAAGTCTGATGAATCAAAAATGACTTCAGTTTCTTGGGGAAGTGATGTTTCGATTTTGTCTGGAGCAGTCACACTACCGCCAGTCTCTACTGCATCTGTATCATGTAGGGAAACTTTACATTGATTTGGATGGTGGTTATGATGTTATGTGCATTTTCAGGTGTGGGGGGAGGGGGGATGTGTCCATCCAAAAAACATGCAACAATTGTCTTAAGTGGACTCCTTTCAACCCAGTGACTCGCAAGTCTCAGAACCATGCGCCTAAACATAATGTTGGTGTAAATGAAATAGTGTGAAAGCATTCAGAGTGCTCAGTTTACAAGAAAAACAACTTGAATAACCTGGGTCGGATTGGCCAGAAGGTTATCACTGAATATTAATGCATTCACAGGTGAACAGTTTTCTCAAGAATGTATGTATCATGTATATATGTATATTTTGATAGAGGTTGTTGATAAGAGTAGATACATGTCTGTATGCAGTGATTAGTGGTTGATGAGGAGATGGATATGCACTGCCAAGCAACTTGTGTATAGAAACTGAAAGAAACAAATAGATTGCCCAGTCTTTGATGTAGATGTGCTGACCAGAGTTACTGATGTGGTTCTCCTTCAGGGAATATTGATTTGGTGTACATATATCTGTGGGCACTGGGTATGTAAGTCAGGGTTTAGTTATTGATGAGGGGACACCATGCAATGTCTGGCTCTTTTACATAGAAACAAGTTTCTCTCAGTCAGTGAAGCAGAACTTCTTGATGGAGTGAATATGTCATCAGGGAGATGTGATGAATCTCAACACAACATCAAATCATCGATGATTTAGCTTAATCATTCTTCAGATAGGGAAAATTAAAGACTTAATGAGTTCCTGATCCCACAATGGAGTCATCTTGATAAAATGATAAAAATAATGTGTATTATTTTAGATAATATGATACCAAATATAACAATGTTAGACTTCAAATGGAAGCCTGCAAAAATACATTTACTGTTTTTCATAAATGAATGCTTCTGCATGGATGTTAGAGGCTTAAATGAAACAACACCAGTGCTGACTTAGCCAGGTATCTGAGAGAACTAGTCAATGGATGCAGAGGATATGAGTGCAATCAATAGTAGATCTGGTTTCAGTTCTAATTGAAATCCTCTACCAGCTGAATGGAGAAAATTGATGTGTGCAAATTCTACGTGAGAAACCTGAAGAGCTAGAATCTGTTATATTGATTGGCAGAAACCTGGTTCAAACTCAGCGTTGATTTAGGGTGCTCAACTCTCAATATGAAGGTTCTTGAAATTGTTAATGTTTGTCTTGGTCTTTTCTATTTCAAAGAAAAATTTGACCTCTTGATCGCATGTCAAAATGCTGTCACAATAATAGACTTATGCTAGTTTTGTGAAGCTAAATCTTGGACATCTCTTTGACAATTACCTGTCACTGACAACCATTATTCAGCAAGCCAATCTCTAACACTTAAACTGCAGCTTTAATTTCTTCCATTTTACTTGAATAAGAATTTATTGAAGGGATACATCTTGGATTGGCCAATGGGTCATTGCGATGGAGTCGCTAAGCTTCCCTGCAAACTCTGGGCTCTGCAGGTATTTCATTGGATATATTTAATAACCATTAAAAATGTGTTATTGCATATAAATATGTAATATGGAGTAAACTAGTTATACATTGATAAACAACCCCCTTTGAACTAGCTGTTTTATTCTATACAGAAATGATATATCTTTGGATAATATTATAAAGACATTTTACAAAGTGTAATAAACAAGTTTCTATACATATATACATTTGGCTTGAACAATTAAGAACTATTCTGATGCTTTCAAGCTATCAGTGGTTGGTCCTAACATATTTAACTGTTGAGTACTCGTTTACATGCAGATTTGGATGGAATGCTTCAAAATTGAAAGCAGCACCTCATGGTTTTCTAGTTTCAGTTTTATAGATAATAGTATTGCAAGAGTTCTACCTGCAAAAATGCAAGTCACCATGATATGTGAAATACTATTGAGAACATCGTTAAACCCCAAATCTACCTCCTCTCTCCAACATTTGACTTTTGATACTGAGAACATTCGTCTACATTGTGTATGTGTGTGAATATATATATAGCTCTCCAGTGCCTAGTTTCAGACCTACGCAGATAGCGGTGATTTGCATTGTTAATCAATTGTTTCCTCCTCACGGTACAAGTTGAGATGATTGCAGTGATGTCACGATCGATCTGCTCGTGGTTGCACCGATACAGGTCATTAGGTTCTGTCTGCCACGCTTCATTGGAATTGATGATTGGTTATGCATTTCTGTGGTGATGACACCTGATTTGGACATGTTGACAATATAACAGATAACACTGTCTGTTCTGTGTTAGTGGAAACAAAGTGCTTTTATGTTGACTGTGATGTCCTTTTTTGGCCCTTTCATGTAACCATCTAGTAAATTATTCCATCACTGATATGATTCTTCTTGATTATGATACTTCCTTCCCGATATGAACAATGTTTGTTGTTGACATTGATGATCATGTTATCTTTAGCTTGTTGGCACTGGCAATTCTCAATTCTCACATGTTTTAAGACGGACCGAGTTATAAGTTCCTCAGTTCTGTGTGATGCTCTCCAATCTTTGATAGTTTCTTCAAATTGAATCTTGGTTCTTTATTCTTAATCTGGTTATGTTAAAATATCGGAAATGATGTTTTGATTTTGCTTATTGTTATGATCAATAAAATGTTTCTTGCACTGTGATAGGTTCATGGGTAATTAAATGCTATGCTTCACTGATGACGATCAATGTGGTACATTCCGTGATATCCTTATTTGGGCATGTTGGCATTGGATACAAGACTTACATATGACATTACAAATCATGACATAGACTTGGATAACCTTTGTGTCTTACATGAATGATGTCATACTACAAATAAATGAATCACTGGTTACGTCCTATATTTGATCTTTATTCAAATGACTCCGGTATTCCATCATTGTGGTATTCTGTCGATAAATATTTTTCATTAAGTGTTCGTTAATTGCATAAATTGTAATCTGTATATATGCATTTTAAAACAGCCTCATTAATTGGTATGATCTCATATCTCAACTAAGAATACGTCTTTCAAACAATATTAGAATTGTAATAAACTATTATTTTCAATTTAGTATTTCTGTATTGGACTAGAGCCCTGAAGATTGATTGTATCAGCATGAAACAAAGTTATTGTAACTGTATATTTTGGTCTATAATGCTTTATGAAAAATGAGAATTGACGTAGATTTTAATAGATAAACATTGAACATCCCGATATCTTCCTCAGCAGCTGGTACCTGTAGTATTGTTTGCTCTAATCAAACCATGTGACAGCTTGTCAGTTTAATAATTGGTGGTTTGTACTCTTTAAAGTTTTCAATAGCCATAAATTTATATTGTGTACTCATTCAAATATAATGTTGGTTTGAACGACTTTCATAATGATATCAAGGATTCACAATGGTTATCTCTGTCACAAGTTTAACTCTGTAGAATAGCAACTCATTAGCCTGTTGCCAATCTAGGATTATGCTCTTTGTTAATAAGTAGTAATTCCTGTATATAGGCCACCCAGAATAGGTAGGCACTGAATACTTGAGCAACTAAAAATTGTTGTTAGTGGGTTGACGTAAACCTGTTCGGTTAGTTTGTATTCTAAGATGAAATATCTTCTGAATGGCTATTCTAATTTATAATTTTAATTTCTGTTTCAACAAACTGGATTTTAAGTAAATATATGAATTGGCAAATGTCATTCATTTAGCAATGTGATTAAATATCTTGAGTTTGGGATCATAGAGTAACCCATAACCCTTTTACTTGAGACTTCAGTAACATTCTGACCAGCACATCATTTACCCTGGCCAATCCAAGGTTATTTACCTTTATACCTTTCTACACACTATATCTGTGCACAAAATTAAGGTTAACCTTACTGCCATCTTTTAACATTGCATTAACCCTTACGTTGCGTATATATATTTTACCATTTTTAGCCCCTGTGGCGGAATTTACAGGCTCGCAGCTCGCAGCAGTAGTTTGAGCTTATTCACTAACGAGCTCTGCTGGCGGAATTTCCAGGCGGCGATTCCGGTACCGTTTTTACGAAATATACCGCATCTACATGGCGAATAAGGACTATATACGGGCGTTCAATACAAATTCAAGTAGCGACACCCGTACACAAATGGCTAATTCACACCCGAAACTTTGAATGAATTTTCTATGTTTTTTCGTTTTTATTCTATTACTTTCGAAAGATTGTCTTTAATTCGGGCCTCTTAACATCATAAATACGAAACGAAAAAACATTTATATACGGAATTGAAGACAAGATGTCTAGCTTCACAATGATATAAAAATTATTAGAATGCGACCTTTGGTTATAATTCTATAGCTATGTAAAGTTTGTCTTTATTTCCACCTATAAAATCGTCAATACTTACAACATGTATGTGGCATTGCAAACGGTCGTTCATCGCACTTTTCCAAGAAATCATAATCTCGAACCAGTTGACAAATAAGCACATGTCAACCCAAATATGGTTATGTTGTTTGACTTTTCAAATAAACGCTAACCTCGAACCATAACTGATGAAAATATGTTGATTAGTTTGTGTGCCGTTTGGTTTCACATGCCTCTCAGAAAGATATTTGTATCTTTATTTCTGTGAATAAATCTGCGCATTTTATATAGAATAAAAGATTATTCTTTTCGGTTTATTGTGATATAAAAATTATGAAAATGCATTCAGTATTTTAGCCGTGATAAATGTTTTAGAAGTTGTGAAAATCGCCGATTGTTTCAAAATTTATGAAGTGTAAACATGACCTTTTTCACGGCGCTTGCTGTGTCTTTATTATTTTTTTGAGATTTTCTAATTTTATATGGGAATGTAGTCCATTGTTTCCCCTTTTTTTAAAACAAACTATTCGCTCACATGATATGAAGTGTGGGAGTAAGGCGAGTTAGCGATTTTTTCCCCCGTCTCGCGAGATGCGAGGCAGATAGCAGTCTCGGGCGAGGCAAACCCGAGGCAATACAAACACGTGGGTGAAAATAGCCTCAAGCGAATTAATGCTTCGGGGGCTAAGCCCGACAAAATTGGCCTTTTGTAAAGCTAATTATCAATGCGTTACGGGTCAACAATGCACACGCAATTTGGTGTGAATTTGACTTGATATTTCGACCGGACATTCACACAGACTCGTTATCGTGGCTATCTGCGAGATGTATGTAAACAAGTTTTCATGTGGCGATATACGGACACACTTCGTCTCGCATTTCGCCTGGGGGGCAAATATAATTATTACTGACCCGGTAAATGCACTAAGTCCAACGTACGGGTCTCGCCAAGGGTTCTAACATTTTTCTCTATGAGCCTCCCGGATAATTCCGTCGCCCGCATGTTAAGGGTTAAGGCTTTAAGGTCATCTAAGAGTTTAGTGCAAAGGCAGAGGTTAAAAAATCTGTAAGTCCCGATCTGAGGTCACTAAATAAATCATCAAAAAATCAATGACTTGCCTTCTTTTTAAAACACTCAACTATTAACATTGGCATGACTTGATGACTTGGTAGAAAAAGCAGCTGTAAGTCAACCCCTGGGAAAAGGTCTCTTGCCAATCCCATGTAAATGTTGAATGTAAATTTTACCCCAAGGTTAAAACCTTCTTTTCAACAAGTGAAGCCTGCCATCCCCTGTTTGAAAGTTCTTGGGTCGGCCTATGAACCTGATGGTCCCCGGTTGTTCTATATCTACCTTGAACAGACCCACCTGGTTTGCTTCCACCAAGTCTAGAACTTTTCTATAAATTCAGCCAAGAAAAAAAATCTGCTGACATCTGTCATTTGTCATCAAATTCACAGGTTAAGTGTTGAATTATTTATTAATGGTCGATGTTTTGTCTACTTCATCAGCCTAAGACAGCTGAGGAATTAAATCTTGATGTACATTAGATTTAGTCGGGGGGGAGAGTTTTACTGCACAGTTGTTGAGATGAGATGTGAGATTTCGATTCAGCCCTGTCAGGTGTTCTACAGTAGAATTGTCTGGATCTTGTAGACTGTCTCTCGGTCTCCTCAATAGTTATTTATTTATTTGATGTTCTAGATTTCTAGGAGATTTCTAGATTTCAGGAAAACTTGTACAAGAAGGTCACTGTGTAGTTATTGAGATGAAGTCTGAGATCATTTAAATATTGTCTGGTTCTCAGGTAGACTGTTTCTTTTAAACTGTCTAATTTACTGTATCCTACTCCATTTGTACAATGCTGCTGTAATCACTGTTGCTCTTTTCTTCTACTCTAAACACATCATCTTTTGAGAAGCAAGTCAAAGATTCAACTTTAATATTGCTCATATAGTAGTCAAGATGTTGGATAGATTCATCAGTTTGTTTTATCTCTTTTGCAATTGACCATTTTCCACATGTTAGCAGGCAGTTAAATATAATCTGTCATTATCCCGATATGAAAATAAAGCTAATGTGTGTCTCTGTTGTTGCAGTATGTGGTGGACAATCACAGGGAACTTCGGAAACATCCTGCCGATCGACTGGTCCAAAACTTACACACGACAGCTTCACACTAAAGTCCTCAACCTGGGGGAGAAACGGGTGAGTTGGAAAGATTTCCTAATGTTACATAGTTACTTCAATTACAGTCTGCCTTTTCCTGCTTTTTACTTTTCATCAGAAAAGGATGTTCAGTTCATTTTGAATGTTTAACTCTTAAAAATTCTATGGCGACATTATTACTTTCCTTTATTTTATATCAATACTAGAATTCCTGTGAGGTAGTGTGAGAAGTAAATTGACTCTCCCAGCCCCTCATGTTCTTCAGCAGATAGTTCAGTTAGGATAATTTTGGGGCATCTTAGGTCACCAACCTCAGAAAAATATATATTTCCATCAGTCCAAAGAAGAATGGTATCTCTTCTCTGCTACACTACACTCTGCTATGTGAGAAGTAGCAGCTGACACTATGTGAAGGTCTCTCCGGTAACTCACCTCCACGTGTAAACACCCAGCCTACCAACAGTGGTATGGCTTTATTGCAAGAACGTCCCTTGACATTTACACTCTGTAGTCCATAATCTGCGACTTTGTGAGAAAGTTGGCTCAAGAGCCAAAGTCCCGATAATGCCATAGACTCTAGTCTGGTCTCTTAATGAACTAGGAAAATTAAGAATG
This sequence comes from Gibbula magus, assembly GCA_936450465.1. NCBI lineage: Eukaryota > Metazoa > Mollusca > Gastropoda > Trochida > Trochidae > Gibbula > Gibbula magus. The sequence goes on from OW388291.1 coordinate 41,952,871, forward strand.
TGAATGTGAATCATGAACACCTGACCTGACAGCATTGATATTGGTATAAAGGAACCGCAAACTCTATTACCCATAATTTTAGACTTGGGCAGCAAGGTGACTCAAGAATTGAATTTCTGATAGTACCATAGACTATAGCCTGGTCTTTGAATAAAAATGAAAATAATTCATCACCACAAAACCTTGCCCACATCGTTTTAGCCATTGCTTTTGCTGGACTGACCACCGACATTCATACTCTCCATAATCGACTTCTGTTTGAGCAATCTTACTGCTTGTCTTCTCATACAATAATCCATAATTAAATTTCTGAATGGAGTAAAACATTCTGCAGAGAGCAAGCTGATTGTTGCATAGGTTCAAGCACTCCTGATAAGGACCTTCTTTGAATGAAATAACCAATTACGTTGAACTGATTTTAAATGAAACAAAGATATTTTTCTTGTATAATTTCTAAATGCTCCCTGGATGAAACAATCAGTCTCATGTTAAAGCTATCACAATGTTCTAGGCTTGCAGAACCTATTGAATTTTCTTTGCTTTTGAATTTTACATCAATCTACAGCTGCGTTATTGGAATATGGAATCATAAACCAGAGGAGCAGGGAGAACAATGTATAGAAACTCAGAAATCCATGTATGTCCATCACATGCTAAACACTTAAACTGTCAAACCATGATAAGGCATTGTAATCAAGAACATTCTACTTCAGCATTACAATGACCCATAAGAGACTTCTCGACTGCAAGGCACCAATATCCTCTAGCTGCTGATGTTTTCAGAATATTGATGCTGCTAGGTGGTTGAGGAGTGTTCAAGTGGTTTGATGTGGTGGAAACATCAAGAGGGTGGAGGTGTGCTTTCACAGAATAGTTACTGGGTGGTCGAGTGTTTGTTACTCAGAAATGCATATCTGGCGGATTACTTATGTGGCCTGTAACAAAGGGAGGGTTAGATGTATGGGCCCTGTAGTATACTTCATTAGCACTTACGACTTCTCAGTGATGTTGCAGTGTATTTGAAAGTTGAGGGATGCATTCATATAGGGCTACGTATGAAGCCTACCAGTTGGGCAGGGTTGATGTAGGTTGGCGATTCTTGTCGCCATCTTCATTGATGCCAAAGTCTGCTTCTATTGGTTTTCTTTAATCCATTTTAGGAGTCTGCTATTGTATGAAGTATAGCCTCTCCGACAGTCTGTAATCTAGGTACTTTTTGTACTGGCTGGTAACTGTTTGAGGTTTTAATTAATTAATCCATTAAAGTAAACGAAGAAACACTTCAAGGTCACTACTTTTATTATGCTGTTTTCTACTATGTGAGATAGTTTTTATCAAAATTGCTGAAATCTGCCTTATAAGAACTTTTGATTTCTTCAAGGGTGCCAAATTCTGCCCTGATTGCGTTAATACCCTCATACATTCCATAGTCTTTGTATGTGCAAGCCGACTCCATGAGAAGCCCTGTCTCCTTCAAGAGGGACATTGTCTACTCCAAAGCATTCACGTTGATAATGAAGCTGACGTTATAATACCACAAGCTTTTGTTGTCTCATATCTACCGGAAACCATTATTGGCGCCAATGGTCTTCAAGCTCTCTGCTCTTGCACTGGATGAAAGGTTGAATAATTTGATTCCATAAATAGTCAATTAGCCTCTGTTGTAGAATGTTTGGGTTGTACGAGCCTCGTCTGTTTGAGATCTGACTTTATGATAAACAGATCCAGTCTGTCTACAGTGAACTCCATTGTGATGAGTTAATTGGTTTGGCTACTTGCCCTTATCATGGTTTTATTGGAATACACTTTCTGGAATAAACAATCCAAACAGCTATGTCTCTGTATATATTTTCAGACATAGTATAAAAGAAGTTGTAATGGACGACATCTTCCTCTTGAGTGTATGCACATCGTTTCTGAGCTATCCTTTGCCCCTTCATTAAATTAATTTACCTGGCAAAGAATAACCTCAGAACATGCATACAATGAAGATGTTGTCACAACATTTTGTTTTGAATTTAAACACCAACTTCTCTCTCATCAATCTTCTCATTATTTATTCATGGAATTCATTGGTTTTGAAAGTCACCTCTTTAACTCTATCCCTAATGTTAGGTTGCCAACCAATCAGTAGAGACAGTTCAAGAAGAAATATTGGTGGGATAGCACAGTGGTAAGCACGTTCAGCGTTGGATCAAGAGGTCTGGGGTACTACATGTAGTTAGGTTTGGGTGCAATGCTACACTGAATTTCAGCAAAGTTAATGGTTTGCAGTTCCAGCCGATGCTCACAGGTTTTACCGCAATGCATAGCCTCCGCAGCGTTGAGGGCTTTCTCCTTGCAATAATACTAGCAGCTATGATATTAGTGAAATACTCATGAAAGCAGCATTAAACCCAAAATCATCTCACCTCACCTCAAAAAGAAACTGCTGTTGCCTGATCTATTATTAATATTGATGTTTCAATTGTTTATCTTCTCTCTAGGGTCAAGACGTAAGTTATAACATTTGAAAATAATTTGGAATTCATTTCATTAATTGGGAGTTAATTGATCCACAACAACATATTGTTTTATATTTCATATCTATTCAATATATCTTAATCTAATTAATCACTTTCAACGACCAGGACAGTGTACCGTGTATATTAAATTTCTATGTCAATTGTTTCATGACAAGCGGTAAAGTAATGTTCCAATTTTCCATCATTCCCTAAGGCAGGTGACGGGTGTCATCCTAACCAGTCAATTTGAAGCAGCCTATGATAACTTATGAGACCAAGTGGAAGTGGTGTGTGAAGTTGATGTGTTATTATTGTTTGAGGGTGTCAGACTACTCCCAGGGCTCGACTGATGATGTGGTGTGACATTTAATAGTCGTGTTTAATAACTTCCCTCCAGATACCAGGCTGTGTATGATGGCTGTGTATGATGGCTGTGTTGTGTAGATTCTGGGAGAAAAAGTTGTGAGAACAGGAGTGTTCATTTGATTGTGAAACAATTGAAGTGCTGATTTTATATCATGTAGAACGTGACAGCAGTTATATGGTGTTTTAAATATTATGAAAGTTTATTTGATTTTAAAACAATGAACAGTTAATTGATTGGATAAAAATCAGCAGTGTTTAATGAGGTGACATGAGTAATATGTAACCATAAAATCTGGATCTAACATAACATACAGTGAGATTGTGTTACAGTTTAATTTGGTTTCAATCTGTGCATTGAGTTAAAAATCAATTTTTCATAGGTTGTTTTTAAGTTCTGATTGCCTATAAAGAAACTCTGATTGGTTCTGTGATTTTATTGAAATACTATATCTTGAAGTATTTCTTTAGGTATTATCAATGTCCAAATAAAATAGTATCTATGATGGATTCGGGTTGTATCATTTGAGATAAAAATTTGAAGGGAACTTACATTATTGCAGAGTAAATCCTGTTCTGACCAATTTCTTTTACAGTTCACCATACAAACATTTTTAAATTTGTAAAGTATCTTCAGTTTCTGTCACTATTGCTGCAAAAATGGCACAAAATGGCAGTACCTATCAAGATCTCTCTATTGGCCATGTTTGTGTTAAGAAGCTATGATCTTGACACCTTCAATTTACCGCAACAATATTTGTTTCATATATGCAGTGTCCCTGTTACCCTCACTAAATGAGAGAAACGTTTTTTGTTTTTTTTTGTAATCAATATTTTATTTCCGAGTCCCTGTTACAAATCAGGTCAAGGTGCCAGGGAGGGCCTTGCTTTCATGTTTAATAAAGTACAGACATGATGGATTCGGATTTTTTGGAAACTACAGATACAACACTATCACACACATACACACATCCATACCATAGGTATAACTTGTAAATACAATGTAGACAAACAATAACAAAGAAAGTGATTGAAATGAATATTAATGGTCAGATTGATACTTGCATAAAAGTGAAATCAAGATTTCTCATCAAAGAGTGAATGGTACATGAGCCACTTTTCATAGAATTTATTTTGGTTGGACTTTCTGAAGAAAACTTGACGCTCTATTGAATAGCGATTTGCTAAAATATGTTTAAAAGATTTTAAATGTATGTGGCAATCGTCCAGTTTACATTTGTAGATGTAAAATTTGGCCAGTAACAATATGAGGTCAAATACAACATCTGTTATTATATTTTCCTTAAGGCCAAACAGAACAAGTTCTGAACTAAGGTTCATGTTATGGAAATGTGAGCAATGCTCATTGAGCCAAGATAATAAAGAAGTCCAAAATGAGAGAAACTTACTGACATACATTATATACATATTAATCATGAATATCATACAACTGCAGTTATGATACATCTTGACATTGTTGCACCAAACATCTTCATGTTGTGTCAACCTAACATGCAGCATCTTCATTTACCAGGCTAATTGAGATGGGTTAATGAGTGCAGAGACTTATTGACACACATTCCTCTGTGTTTATATATTTGCTGCTTATCTCAACTCTACTGCACGTAGTGCATTACATATGTTAAGTAGGTCATTGACAGAAGTAGATGTACATGTACACCGTGTTACATGTTATTTAGATTATATTACACAGTTTTATAGAGAGGAAGTTTATTTTGTATGGAAATTTAGTAATTGTAATCAAAGAAAAAATATATTTAAAAAAGTAAAAAAAGTAATGAATTAACTGGTTGGAAATTCGCTCATTGAATTTATGTAAGTGCCTAGTTTTAAGGAACCAAAACCTTTTAACAAAAGGATCCCAAATTGACGAGGGAAGTCTTAATGTCTTTCACAGAATATCACATTTGTAGCAGCTGGAAATGTGTTATTATTGGATTGAATACTAAAAATTGTCTAAACCTGAAAAACATTAAAATCATTTAAATCCTTAGAAATACGTGTATTTAGTCACTGAATGAAACTGATGCTGATGGTAGGTGCCTGACACTGAGTTTGTTGATTTCAATACTGAAATAGACTCAACTGGAATTAACACATAACTTTCAACAATTTCAGATATTGTGATCCTAAAGTTATTATCATAAATTTGTTGGAAAACATGTTAATTTCAGTGATAAAAGTCTTTACATGTAAGAAAATTTGACCTTCATTTGAGGAGAGCTGCTTGAGGTCAAGGGTCAAGGGTCAAGGGTCAAGATGTATCGAGAAGCACCTACACAAACCTGATCACTCAACTCACTGCTTCACATGCTTACTGCTTTTATCTGAGAAGACTTGGCATTTAATTAAACCAGAATGATATATGAAATGCAATCTTGATAAGTTTAGAATTATCAAACAGGAAAAACTATCGATCAAAGGCATTTAAGCATTCTAAATTGGTTTATACAGAATTAAAGTTGCAAGATTTAGTAATGCAATTTTATTTTCTGTTCTTTTTTGTTTTTGAATAAAAATATATTCAGATTGTATAATGCAATCTATATTTCTGTTGAGATGGCGTAATTCTGTTAGATGTCAAGGCTAATGGATTATAAATTTACAGTTCTTGAAATATCTTTTTGTAGAGCAAAATTAGAAAAAAGCTCGCTTTTGACAATCTTGTTTCAAATCTTTTCTCTTATGCACCAAATACGATGGCTCAAATGTACTAGAGATTTCCATCTTTGGATAAATCTGAGTCAGCAGTTTGATGTGCACAACACAGCATATCTATTGTCCATTGCATGACGACAGCAATTAGCTGTGTACAAGGCAACCCAGGGATGAGGTATCTGTACAGGCCACTAGACTGACAATTAGCTGTGTAAGAGGCAACCCAGGGACGAGATATCTGTACAGGCCGCTAGACTGACAATAACCTGTGTATAAGGCAACCCAGGGATGCGGTATCTGTACAGGCCGCTAGACTGTCAATTAGCTTTGTACAAGGCAACCCAGGGACGAGGTATCTGTACAGGCCGCTAGACTGACAATTAGATGTGTACAAGGTAAGTCTGGGACGAGGTATCTGTACAGGCCGCTAGACTGACAATTAGATGTGTACAAGGTAAGTCTGGGACGAGGTATCTGTACAGGCCGCTAGACTGACAGTTAGATGTGTACAAGGCAAGTCTGGGACGAGGTATCTGTACAGGCCGCTAGACTGACAATTAGATGTGTACAAGGTAAGTCTGGGACGAGGTATCTGTACAGGCCGCTAGACTGACTATTAGATGTGTACAAGGTAAGTCTGGGACGAGGTATCTGTACAGGCCCCTAGACTGACAATTAGATGTGTTCAAGGTAAGTCTGGGACGAGGTATCTGTACAGGCCGCTTGACTGACAATTATATGTGTACAAGGTAACCCAGGGACGAGGTATCTGTACAGGCCCCTAGACTGACAATTAGATGTGTACAAAGCAACCCAGGGAGGAGGTATCTGTACAGGCCCCTAGACTGACAATTAGATGTGTACAAGGTAAGTCTGGGACGAGGTATCTGTACAGGCCGCTTGACTGACAATTAGATGTGTACAAGGTAAGTCTGGGACGAGGTATCTGTACAGGCCCCTAGACTGACAATTAGATGTGTACAAGGTAAGTCTGGGACGAGGTATCTGTACAGGCCGCTAGACTGACGATTAGATGTGTACAAGGCAAGTCTGGGACAAGGTATTTATACAGGCCATAAGACTGACATTCAGTCGTTGGCAAAACTGTTTTCTATTATTATCAAACACTGTCTTTATTTTAAGAGTTTAGAGTTTAACAGAAACAACGACATTAGAACCTATGTTGAAAATGTAACAGTGTTATATTTGGGATCACACTATCTGCAGTAGTACAAGTTCTTGACAGATCTCTACACCTGTATCTCAAGGCTGAATCTGATACTCTGAAGTACACTTTCTTGATTTATAAATTAAGATTTTGCATCGCATATAAAAAAAAGCCTGAGTGACTCTGGATACAATTTAGACTTAAGATAGAGATTAGGGTTGGAACAGAGGCAGATTGAGTGCTTTTAGGGACTTAAACAGTAACTGCTTCATTGAAAAGAAAATAATTATCCAGGGAACTCATATACAGTTAGTCCGACCTCTAGACCCTAGAGTAATATATTAAATTGACAAAAATTTGATCAGTCTTGAAAATTATAGCAAGTCTAGATTCTTTATCTCTACGATATAGCTTAAAAATCAAGACATGTTAGTTCTTCATTTTGTTTAAGTATTTGAATTGCTTGTAAATTATTGTCTTTGATAATGAAAAAATTATTTCGTGGACGTAATGTCAGTCTATTAAACAGTTTACAATAGAGCTTACCTCACCAGAATACGTACTATTAAGACACACAGTTCATACACACGTACAGGCCCACTCCCAGTGATACATCAGGATAATGGACTGTTTCCATCACAGCCAGGGAACATGAAAGCTGACTCAGTCACCATAAAGTACATGTCTAAGATAATAGATCCACATACATTAAGTGGTCTTTACATACAAGAAAACTACCTCAGCCACTTTACTTATAGAAAAACAAGGCTCCTCTAGAAATTTAGAAATATAAAACACCTTCAGTGTTAATAAATTTAAGTTTGTATGTATGAAAAGGTATATAATTATGTCTAGATCATTTCACATCATTGTAGTGGACTTGTAGTATGGTATTCTTTTTTGAAATATGATATAATTACATTGATATAAATGGTAAGGCTTTAGGAAAGACTTATCATTATCTCATGCCATGTCTCAGTTAATTAATTCTACCTCAGTAAGTATTTCCTCCCCGTTACTTTCAATATACAACTACTTTGATCATTGCTCTTCTTGATTTATCAGCAGGTCTATTTCAGGGTGGCTCAAATTTAATTAAGATAGCTAAAGGATAATTTCATTGGAATTTCATGTTTCAAAATGTTACATACTGGCAAAGATTTATTATTAGAATGAAATGTTTATGGCTCATTTCAAAGATGATGTTCTTCTAATCTACAGTAATATTCCTTGAGAATGACTTCATATTACTTGTGCACGACCCTACTATGATCAGAAACAAACAAGTAGGGTTTATAAGTATACATGTGGTTTTTGTTTGTATCATTTCCGTCTCTGAAGTACAAGATAACTACTTCATCGCAATCTTTAATTCCAGTAAATCATCAAATAGCTTTGCTCTAACCAAGTATTCGTGGTAAAATGTGCAGAGTTTTCATCATTGCTTTCACTCCAGAAAGAGGGGGCGGGATAGTGCAGTGGTTAGCGCGTTCGGCTTCGGATCAAGACGTCTGAGTTTCGAATCCCGCCAGGGGCACGGCAACTTTGTCTGCAGTAGAGAACTGTTCTACACGCAGTAAGGTTTGGGTGCAATGCTACAATGAATTTAAGCATAGTACCACCCATAGTTCGCTAGTTCCAGCCTATTTTCGCAGGTTTCACCGCAATGCATAGCCACATGGTGTTGCAGGCTTTTTCCCTGCCATAATACTAGCAACCGTGATATAAGTGAAATACTCTTGAAAGCGGCGTTAATCCCCAACTCACTTTAGGTTGTTTAACTAACACTGACACCAATTATGTGTGTCCTTATCACCAGAAATACTTCCAGTGTTGTAACCATCAGAAAAGATTTACTTGAATTAAGTTAGTCTAACACTTAGAATCTAACGAAAATAATTATTCTGAAAATGTCACCATATTATTAAATATTTAAAAGTAGCCTCTGTTTTCAGAAAATCCAGTTTCTCATAGACTCAATTTCAATATTTCATAAAAAAAAATTTAAATAGATACTTTGTTCAGAGTTTTGAGTGTAAGACTAGAATTAAGTCTTGATGGATAAGTGTTTATCTGTTCTCGTCATCTCTCTCTCTCAGAATGAAGATCACACCTGTAGACCTGTGTAGTGGGGTTGAATGTTCAAGAGGTTTTGCCGCTACAAGGGAGTGTATATTTGTGTTGGAGAGAGTCAGAGAACTAGTTCTTTGTCAGCCAATTAGGAAACCAAAATAGAATAGTTGTTCTGAAAACAAGATGTCTGACATATCTCTGGAAATAATAACGAAGGTATTCATTCATGCGGAGACAAAGAAACTCCCCATCTGCAATTCTTACCATTTCTTGCTGTCTCAACTGAATGGGAGTACGAACAAAAACTTTCATATATGAGAAAAAAAAATGTTATTACTAAATTTCAGTAAGAATGTACACCTTCCCAACCCAAGAAAAATAATTTGAAACAAGCTGTTGTAGAATTTTTACCAATGATAAATTTTGTTTGATTTTTTAAGCAATCACTTAAGGTATATGAAATTGTTTCTTCATGCAGTCACATTTTCTTTGTGATCCCAGCACAAAAGTTTTCAAAGTTAAAACTTATTTTCTGAAAAAGTCTCCAATAAATTATGATAAACCCCCTTTAATTATAACATCCTAAAACTAGTAATCCTACTTTAGAAACCTTTTAGCATAAACAAGCTCCTTGAAAGATGCAGCCGGGAAGCTGCACAATGTAGATGTGGCTGTGTTCTAACCAGTATCGCAAAAAATAGATTCTGTACAGTCTCAAACTGGCCAAAATGTTATTTCCTTAAACTTGTCCTTGTTGTTAAGAAAAAGCTATGCTGTACAAGGGTCCTTATTTATATTAAACTATTACATGGAACCTGCACAATGTCGAAGGGTCTTGTTTTCATTGAAAAAATTCTGTATGGTTTCAAACTGGATAAACTGTATTGACTGAAATTAATCCACAGTACTCGTGAAAAAGAAGCTATGCTGTATAATTACCCTCATTTATAATAATAATCACTATTCTTATGTAACAAGAAAACAACTTTATCCAAAAGATGGAACCTGTAAATTGAATATATAGCTGCCTGTTTGGATTATTGCAGCTGTATTCTCAACTGGTGCCCCACACAAGTGTCATTATAAAAAAAACTAACACACAGTAGTGTATTTCTATCTTTAAATAACATTATTGTAAAACTAAAAACTAAATTGTTGAACAGTTTCTTCAAGTAAAACATTCTCCAATAAATGTCTGTTTTTTTTTCCAAACTACAATGATCGGAAACAGCAAAAGAAACTGAAAAGAAAAGTAAAAGGAAAAATAAAAATAAAAAAGAATTGCAGAGAAGATTGGAACATGTATCTTGCTCTAAGCAGTATTGCAAGTAAGGAAGGCAGGAATTGAATTACACAACATCTCTTGTCAAGCAACAACTGTGTATGTGAACATTTTAATCTTCAAATGACAAAGTTTAAAAGAAATAATAGCAAATTGAAAAATGAAATCCATATTAATGTCTTTGTAGAATAGCAAATAAGAGAGCAATGATCTACACCATGATGTCACAACCAGTGATTGACTATATTCCACTGACCAATTACCAATGACAATAGTTTTGGGTCATTCTACTCATTTATGGAAACACAAGAAAAGCATACTTTAAAAAAAATCCTTATGTTCAATGAACTTTGACTGTAGAAGAAGTTTCTTACAAGAGATCCAATAATGTAAAACAATGTTATATTTGGGATCACATAATCTGCTAAGCTCAAATTCTTTTTCTGATTGACTCCTTTGTGGGAATCAAACCAACACTCTCAGTCAGGCACCAATCGCCAGTACTGACAGACTATTCAGCCAATCCAATGATAAAGTACAAGTGCTCTCTTAATCCTGCCCATTGATTGTGTATTAAAAGATTTGTACATAAAGTCTAAATTTCCATTATTAGATATTTTGTATTAACAAAATCTTAGTATTAATTTTCTAAATAAGTCTTCCTGCAAGCCAAATCCTGAATTGTTTGAGGGGCAGTTTAGAAATTGTACTACACAGATAATGACAAGTCTTAAAGGTGCATCCATTGTGTTTCATAAATTTTTATTTGGCTTTAATACTTTCCAACACACCATATGTGATGTTTACAATACAAATAAATTCACTTATCTTGCATATTCATCCCCAATCGCCAAACATATCATATTTACTATTTTCCAATTAAAATCGAGTAACATCATTATGCATGTGTAGAAACCGAAAGTGCACGTCCTATTTACATGCACAGTAGTTATATGACCTATTGATTATTATTAACCCAAATTTGTTATTTTGTCTGGTGTAAATAAGATTCCAAAATTACGTTTGACTCTGTGGCGCGCGCCACACGCGGTGCATTGTCCGGTTTTCGATCAGAAATCACTACCTTTACCTTCATATCGTCAATATACTAAGTCCAGTATCATTAAAATGGTTGTTTTCGGTAACAGTTGGTACTTCTCGATAAAATAAGACCATTTACAACGTTTGTCATATTTGACCCCCAACAACACAATGGATGTACCTTTAATGTAGTGTATGAAATACAGCATGTCCTCCAGTCTGGAACCTGGTAACTTTTCATCCGGGCTGGTAACTTTTTGTGGTTTTTCTTTGATTTTTCCATTGAAATTTAAAATATAACACTTTTGGGCTGTCTTCTTTTATGCACTGCTTTATGAAGAAGTTGACCATCCATAAGACTTGGATAGCGCAGTGGTTAGCGCGTTCGGCTTCAAAACAAGAGGTCCGTGGTTCGAATCCCGCCAGAGGCACGGCAACTTTGTCTGCAGTAGAGAACTGTTCTACATGCAGTAAGGTTTGGGTGCAATGCTGCACTGAATTTCAGCGTAGTACCACCCATGGTTCGCTAGTTCCAACCGATGCTCGCAGGTTTTACCGCAATGCATAGCCACATGGTGTTGCGGGCTTTCTCCCTGCCATAATACTAGCAGCCGCGATATAAGTGAGATACTCTTGAAAGCGGCGTTAAACCTCAACTCACCTCACCTCACCTCCATAAGTCTTGTCATTATTTAAGTCCCACTTTGATAGTGTAGGACTGTTACCAGGTCTGTTTCCCAGTGCAATCCAGGAGAGAGTCTAGTAGTGGAACCATATCCTGGTGGGTGTGTCCCAGCATTACTCATGTACTCAGCCATTATACAGTCAACTTATATGTAGATGGTCCTCGTTGAGGGAGGGCGTAATTAGGAAAACCTTTGAACCAGTCTTGTTGGTCTGTGAATCATTTAGAACAGAACTTGAATTTCTTGTACTTAGGATGTATTAATTTGGTCATATGTTTTTGAAAGTATTTGATCTTTACTCTATGTAATATTTTAGCTGCTAAAATAATGAGCACCAGATCATTCTAAGTGATCAGTTTGCAGGAATCAAAACTCAATAACAAGGTGAATAACTGAGGGCTGGTTACTGGCTAAACATTGCTAAATGAAGAGTCATTGGAATCTCTATTGATGTTTGACCAAGCCATTGTTTTCTAACATTTATTACCCATATGGTTGAAAATAACTGAGTTAATATTATTGATATGATTACATGTGCACATATCATGTTTGCCTAGCGACCATTGTTTCACCACGACTTTCCGTGTTTCCTCGTCTGTGACGTCATAAACGATTGTTCGTGACGTCACTGTAGCTTGCCGTTGCAAGAGAAGTGGGCCACTTCCTGCCTATTTCTACGTGAATGAAACGGAACAAAATGGGTAATAAAGAAATGATTACACTCGAAGGTGTGCCATATAACTTTTACGAAACTCATGCAAATTCATGTATAACACTCGCTCTCGCTCAGGCAATACAAAAATTCACACTCGTTTCGTAAAAGTCATATGACTCCTTTCCTCGGGTAATAATCTCTATATATTGAACCTCTACGCAGCATATGAATTATCGTCATAATGGGTATGCATTACACATAGGATTGACAATCTGAAATAATGTGAGCTTTTAAGTAAGCAATAACCAAACAAAACAGTGAATCAAAATTGGATGATCTAACCTTTGTTTTAAAACTAAACATTGCAGCAGAAAGAATTGGTAGGCATTAGTGTAGTTCCTAAACCCAAGACAAAGCTAGTTGTTGATGTCGTCGAGTAGCGAGACGTGTAAACAATAAAGCAACAGGAACTATCCTTGGAGTTGTTATTGAGTCGGAGCTCAGCTGGGTCAGAAACACATCAAAGCTTCTTTCATCGGCCATCGTCTACACAAACTCAATTAAAACCTGCTCTCAGTCGGACTAGAACTTGCTGCAGGTTACCAGTGCTAAAGCTCTGTCACGTCATGCACTGCACCATGTCAATTGCTTTCACCAGTTGTCTATACAATATAGTTATTATACATTTAAATCTATCAATTATGTTCTTTGTTAGTTTGGTACATGCTGTAGTTCTGTTTTATTCCACCTGGTGCTTGCAATGAATCTCTCTGAAATAATACTAGTCACTGTGTAATACCCTTGTAAGTGGCATGAAACCCCAAATTACCTCGCCTCGCCTCTCCCCTCACCTCACCTCACCTCACCTCACCTCTGTTTTATACCATGTACAAATACTCCAGAGTGAAGAGCTCTGCGATAATCTCATCAAACATCCTGTGCATAGAAAAATCGGCACAAGTCAAGTGACAAGCTTAATTTCTCTTTATTTGACTTATGCAGGTTTTGTCTTGCTAGGGCAGTATGTTCTCATCTTTCAGGAGTCTCTGTAGTGATGGTTGTATAAATGGTATGCTCAGCTTCGGATCAACAGGATTTAGGATTACGGAAATCTTGAAAAAAGTTCTTGATCAGATACGTCCCCTTATTTTAAGAAATCCTATATTTACCTGTAAAAGATTTTTGAATCTGTAGAGTTTGTACTGTAAATACCTTTCCATCTACCTGTATATACCTGTATATATGTACTTGTGTCTATCACTTGTAAGTCTATCACCATACCTATATACCATTATGCAAATACAAATACAATACAAAAAAAACAATGTATGTAAATGTATTTGGAACACCTCCAAAACACCTCTTGATCCACAAAAGCATAACTGTCACCTGACCATTTTGATTTGGTACAGCAAAATTGCTTAATTCAACTGCAGTAAACTCGCTAAGTATTTATCAGTATACTTATACCTGAAGAAATTCCTTTTAATCGTCTGTGGTCCAGGTGAATTGTTTACAGATCCTTCTGCTGTAATTTCAATTTTCCACCCATTTTGTCAATACTTACATTTACACCTATATATGCCCCCCCAAGTTTTGATGTGATTCCGTCCGAAGAAAGAATCCATTGATTTTCCTAAGGAGAAGTAGATTATACAATGTATGCTCCCGATCAGTCCAGACCAGCTGGGTCGCCTTGATCAACTTGGTCATTCCTCTGGTCACGGTGACATTCTGGAGGATGTTGTGTCTAGTTTCTGGATAATCACTGCCCTTGAGATTGTCTCATGTGGTGGCCCGTGGTCCTGTAACAGATCAGTTGACCGCTATCAAGTTCAGCAATAATGAGCATGGCACGATGTATTGGTGACCTGATGTTTGGTTATAGATAACCTGAGAGCGTGAAGGTTCGATGACCGACACAGAGTCACGAGTTGTAATACTTGTGGTGTTACTTTGGGCAAGTGATTGCTATTCCCCACCACAAATTTAAGGAGGATATAGGTTGAGTGCGTCCGTATGCGATAAAGAGGACAGCTTTTCTAGGAAACTATTTAAGATAGGACAACTAAATTTGGTGGGTGGGTTGAGGGTATCGATACCTTGAAGGAGTTCGAAAATGAGAAGCGTGTGATTATTTTTTCCGGAGATATTGCCCTTGCTCCGTTTTTTTGTTTGTTCCAGATATCTTCAAAGGGGATAACTTTTCTCAGAAACTGTTTAAGATCAAATCGTTTGTGTGGCTTTAGGGTATTGATACCTTGATGGAATGAAAATTAGAAGCGCACAATTATTCTTCTCGAATTATTGCCAATGTTTGATTTTGATCTGGCGGGGATGTTGATGAGTATGTCTTCTTGTTCAAAGTGTGCCTCCGTTCACCCAGCAGTACAATTTGGTACCTGGTATGAAAGTAAAGGCAGTGTGAGAGATAACCTAAAAAGCGCCTTCATTGGCAGCTAGGTTGCATACTCCCAGTGAGTTGAGAATGATGAAGTCCTTACACCAAGGTAATAATGTGTGTGCTCTGAGCATGCCCATTCATGCTGTGCAAATCAGCATATTGATATTCTCGTTATTATTGCCACCATCCATACAGGAAGCAATGTCTCTGAACTTCATCGCCTATAGATCATCATTGTATCCTGGCATCTAATTACCTGATTCTTGAGTGACATCTATAAATGTAAAGATAACAACTTGTTGTCTAACCTTCAGCTCCCATGAACACTGAATGTATGTCGTCTTATTCTTGAGTGACATCTAACATCCAGAGCGTGGTATTTAGACATAGTCTATGGACATCTTTTTCATCTTGGGTATGGACCTCTGATAATTAGTTCTGTATACATTTTGATGCTGCTTCTCTTGATGGTAACAACCTAGACACATTTATCTTCTCTCTAGAGTGTTCTATAACCTGCATATAAAGGTTAATTGTATTTTACAAAAATGTGTTTCCTACATGTATTGTTTGACGCCACACATGAAACCAATATATCTTTGTAAAGGTTAAGATACGTTCCATTTTTAAGAGCCTAAATGTATGATATCAAATTGCTGGCTAATTCATTGCCTTTTTATCCCACCGGTATGTAATACCGTGTGATATAGTCATCACCCCGGCCGCCTGTCCGTCCGCCGCCTGTCCGTCTGTCTGCCCTTCCGTAATCATTTCGTTTCCGGAGCAGAACTTGAAAACCGTTCGTGCTATCTTTCTCAAACTTTCAAACTTACCCACCAACTGAAGTGGTGCCTTTTGATATTCTGAAAATTTTACTTTTTTGTCGTTTCCATAGAAACATGTTGAAGTTGGACTTTGTTCAGAGACAGGTTTTTTTCCGGAGCACAACTTCAAAACCGTTCATCATATCTACCTGAAACTTTGCATGTGTATTACCCACTAACTGAAGTAGTGCCTTTTGATATTTTCAGATTTTTGAAAATTTTATTTTTTTTCGTTTCCATAGAAACGAGAGGGATGTTGGTTGTTGTGATTTTGACTGCTTCTGGAGCAGAAGTCTAAAACCCTTAACATACCTGAAACTCAGCATCTGTAATACCCACTAACTGAAGTACGGTAGTAGATACACAAGTATCTGTCAAAGATGTGTTTTATAAATTTTGTTGAACCGGTGGGATATGTCATCTTCTGATGACTCTTGTTCCATTGGGTACAAACATGGGTTGCTGTTGCTAAGGTGAATGATACAATGTGTATCAATATGTCAATAGAATCATTGAAAATGGCAAGAAACTGAATGAAATGTTTATTAGAAGCCTTGTCTTTATCTGTATTCATCTCACACAGTCAGTTTCATAATTGGAAGTGATGTCCTTGTCTGGTTGAAGCTGAACTGGAATAGTTTCCATGTGAATCAAATTTACTATGCTCCCAAGGCAGATTCTCATTACTTTCTGTATAAAACAGCCATGTGTCGTTTGTCATACCGACTTATAGCTTGCATTCTGTATAAATGTTCATACGTTGAATGGACATTTAATTCTTACAAAAATGGCAAGATATTTTAAAAGCTCGTCCAATTAACCCTTTTCCTAAGGGTGCATATAAAACAGATAATAACGTGCATGAATATTCTCTCTACGTCAATGTGTTTCAGTCACAGTGACCTTCATTTAATAAAATGCTGATTATTCAAAATAAATTGAGATAATGTTCAAATGAATATTGAATTCTTTCAAAAATGTTCAAGAGAGAAATCATTGCACAATCATTTAATTAAATCTATAAAACAGAAACAAGCTGCTTAAATATTCTCTCTGTAGCCCGATGTCGCCAGTCGTGATGACATTTAAATTTCATTTCTATAAATTCTTGTTAGTCTGAAATGAACTGAAATAATTTTCAAATGAAGATGAAATTCCATGTAAAATGCCATCATATTCAAGAAAGAAAGCATTACTCACAATTGAATCTATAAATCAACAAAGAACCTGCAGTCTCAGTGCAGTGAATGAATTATGTATTTGTCTTTCCTGCCAAGCGATTCCATTTATGAATGACTCACGTCAAGCTGAAGGGTGTGTTTTGATGACGAGTGACATATAGGTCAAAGTTCACCCTTAGCTCAGAACAATATCAACTTGCAGAAGGTTTTTGTAAAACATCTGAGATGTTATTTTTACAGAGATTTGAAACATGTGGCCATGTGGAACAAGTGAACTCTGTATGTTGTGGCAACACCAAAGAAAATAGTGGAAGAAAACAAACATTTGATGTTGCAGGGCTCCAGATAAGGGCCGTACAAGCGTATGTACGGATGAAAAATGAGTCAATACGATCGTCTAAAAAATAAGAACCGTATCAGATACGCTTGTAATTAACAATGTACGTTCAAATTGTGATTTACACACGTACATTGCGGTACCTCAAATCTTATCAAAACTATAATTATTGTAATAAATGCAATACTAGTGAAGTTGCAAAGACAATGAGGCAATGTAAATTTGCGTTCGCTTCACTTGAAAACGAATGTAACTTGACAAAGATATACATCAGAGTGACCTCCCTTTCAAAAACTTCGGGTACAAGCGAAAGTTAATTTATTCAAAAATGTTTCCGTGCCGCATGTTCATTGGGTAAAAGATATAGGTCAACTACTTCATTAACTTCCGTTAAGAAACGAAGTTATCTCATTGGCTCTGTTTTCTGTCGTTGTAGTCGAGTATTTCCGTTTTACTGTCATGTAATATATATAGCCAGGTGAACTGTCAAAATAACACAGAATGAAACAGAACAGTTTGAAGACGTTTTTATACATTCATAGCGAATTACTAATCAAACACAAGGATTTGTCAATTGATATTAAGTGCAATAACATTAATTATTTGCAGATTTCAGATTTCAGAATTCATTGCTTTTATCGATAACATTGTCTTGTTTACACTGAACCAATGACAGTTCACGATACATCGGTTGCTATGGAGACTTCAATCGAGTGAATAACATCAGTGATTTGATTGGTTAAAGCATCTCTCATTGAAACATGGCGGGGCAAAGAAATATTATAAGTTTTTTCCGAAAAGAAAATCGGGGAACTTCCGTTGGTGATGGAAAGTCAAGTAAAAACATTGTTAAAAGCATATTAGATGAACTGATAAATAATGTCACTCATCAAGTATCAGGCCGTAGCCACACTGGTGGATCTAAACTTCAGCCTGCAACTGAAAAAGCGTGGACGTCATCGTATCCATGGCTGAGTATTGTCAAGATAGAAGCAGGCGAACGAAAACTCTTTTGTTCTATGTGTAAAGAACATAAAAAATCAAATGTAATGGCGACTTCAGGGTCAAGTGACATTCAAATATCTGCAATAAAGAAGCATAATGACCACCCCGACCACAAGTCTGCTGTTAGACTTTCGGTGAAGCGCGATACAATCATTAATTGTGATCAAGATAACCGTGACACTGGTGACGATATTGAAGTATCAGAACATGATAAGATAGTGTTTAGAACAGTATATTTCGCTGCTAAGGAGGAACTTGCCACAGAAAAAATAAATAAACTTTTGAAACTTCAAACAACAAATGGTATTGATATTAAGTATCAGAATCTGTCGTGGGATACTCTGTCTGACATGCAAAACAGCATTGTTGCTGTTCTAAAAAAAGAATTGTTAGACAAGGTAAACAGGTCAGAATATTTTGGAATAATGATTGACGAATCTCAAGACATATCAGTGAACAAACAGATGATCGTATGTATACGGTTTGTTGTCAATGGTGAACCTGTCACTGAATATTTAGCTAATGTTCAGGTTGAGGATGGGAAAGCGTACACCATAACTAGACATGTGGAACAAACACTACAAGAAGTAAACATTGACATGACAAAACTAGTGAGTCTTGGCACAGACGGTGCCGCTGTGATGATGGGGAAGAAAACAGGTGTAGGTGTTCAAATGAAAACAAAGTTTTCGCCATACATGGTACACTCACATTGCCAAGCTCATCGTTTAAGTCTTGCGTGTCTTGACTCAATAAAGAATCTAACAACTTTGGAAACGTTTAAATCAAGATTTAACACTCTCTACTGGTTTTTCAGTAATTCTAGCGTGAGAACAGCAGCCCTTAGCAATATCCAAGGGATCTTGAACGACCCAGATTTAAAAATCAAAGAGCCGCACTCTGTGCGTTGGTTAAGTATACGATCAGCTGTGAAGGCAGTGTTCCTCTCCTATCCATCAGTGATCGTAGCGTTAGGTCAGTTGGGGGAAACAAATGCCACTGCAAAATCTCTGCATGATTACTTCAGTGATTCACAAACAGCTCTACTCACTGCTTACATGTATGATGTACATGAACAACTTGCCATATTGAGTTGCCAGTTGCAGAGGGAGGATATTGTCTTCAATGAAGTGAAGCCCATGATGGAGGCCTGCATTTCAGCTGTGAATGAACTGAAAGAAGGTGGGGAATATTACAAGGAAATGGTGGAATCTCTTGGTGAAAGCAATACTTTAAAAGGTGTTGAACTGAAGAAAATGAGTGACAAAAAGAAAGCAAATGTGAAATCCCTTATGCAGAAATATGTTGAAAACTTGAGTGAAAATATTGAAGCCAGGATGACAGAAACCAGTGATCTGCTTTACACTTTCGGGGAAGTATTGGAGCCTTCCACGTTTGATGAAGAGCTTGCTGATCTGGCCATATGTGAACTGGGTAAATTCTATGGTGAAGCAAAAGTTACCAAGATAATTCATGATGGATGTGATGAACCTCGTGTCACTGATGTACCTCCTCTGGTGGACAAGGACAAACTTAAAAAAGAATGGCCACTGTTAAAAGGAATGCTCAAGGGGTCCTACAAGAATATCACATGCAGAGATATCTGCAAAAGAGTACTGACGCTGCACCAAGCTCTACTCCCAAACTGTGGGAAGTTGTGTGCTATTGCTCTGTGTATGTGTCTCACATCGGTTAAGTGTGAGACTTCTTTCAGCACCCAGAATAGGTTAAAAAATAAACATAGATCCTCATTAAAAACAGGAACATTAACCACTTTGATGAGAATCAGCTTGCAGGGGAAGGAGTTTCACATTGTTGATGTAGGTGATGCAGTGAGGCATTGGAAACAAGCAAAGAATAGAAGACTGAAGAGACTAGCCATGCCCTATCAGCAAAGAAAACAAAAGAAAAGAAAAGTCTAGATATGTAAATCAAATGTGTCATTGAATGACAGTAAAATGATAATACGATTGAAGGAGAAATTGCTGTTAAATGTTAGTGAGATGCTCAGCTGAATAGCGTTAGTCATCTATTGAATTGATAACTACTGAAGCACGTGAATGGTTAAACAAGTTAAAACATGAAACAGTGTAAACGTTATGTGAACAGTACTGTGGTGAAAGTAAACTTTCTTTGAAATAAAAACACAACGTTTTCAGAGTATTTTTATTTTATTTTTGATACAGAAATCTGAAATGCAAATTAAATAACCTATGTTCTCACTTGAACATAAATGAGAACTGCATAGTTTATTTGCATAATCATACAGGCCATTTAATTTTGCATTGTTTTATTGCAGACCAAGATAAAGATAAAGTTGGTATTTATGCAATAAGACATTGCATGATCCACATGTGAATGCAATTAAACAGTCAAGCAATACTATAATATATATCCTATGTGGAAAAACACCTTTTTCACACTTGAAAATAAGTGGGTACTCTTGAGGTAATCTTATGTTGTGCCAGTACTCCTCACTTTCAAATTTGAGGAGTACGTACTCCTCAGCTTGAAAAATTATCTGGAGCCCTGTGTTGTTTTCCTCTGCATCATCTAGTAACTGGTATGAACTTGTATGACGTACTCTGGTTAGTTCTGCTTTTCCTTTATGAATCAGAACCATCTAGTGACTCGCATGAACTCGTATAACTCGATTTAGTTCTGCTTTTCATTTATGAATCAGAACCATCTAGTGACTGGTATGAACTCATATGACTCTGGTTAGTTCTGCTTTTCCTTTCTGACTACATCTGCAGTAAAGATCTAACAATGAACCCATCATCAAGGCATCAAGGCATGATCTGTGAGACTCTTGCTTCTTACTAATACAGCAATGGAGATTTGTATTTCTTAAGCAACATACAAACGACACAATGTGTTCATGTTGCCCAAGCATCAAGCACCTGTCAGATTCTCTACAGTGTTAACTCTCCCATCCCATTGCCACAATGTAGAGTCCCAGCCCAGGTAGTGAGGTTATAGACTTAAAGGGACTCAACAATTGGGTGTTTCTGTGATAGCAGGTCATAGAATATTACAGGGATATGCTATAATCATAACAATGATATTTATACGGCACTCATTTTCTCCCTTGCATCATACTGAAAGCGCCAAATAAAAAGTATAGAAATCGTTACTGGGAAATTGAAACTGTATTTATTAAATGGTCTATACAGAATTTATGTTATGATTCCTATAAATTGGCCACTCAATGTAGTTTGGTGCTAAAATCAGCAGCTACAGTGTTCTCTATCCAGGATAATCAAGGATTATCTTCTTATCCATCCTGATGTTTGTCCCCAGGAACCAGAGGTCCAGGACCTGGACCTGTCCGATGACGAGGAGTTGGCGCAGGCCTTCGACATGCACTCTCTCATCATCTCCAGTCTGCAGCCCGAGGAGTCCGACCACGTGGCCTCCGCCGACGAGGTCATCAGCGAGATCGACACCATGATGCAGGTCAGTCAGTCCAACAGCCAATCAGATTACAGATCTGGATTTTAAAATTATTTTGTTGATATGGTGAGCTATTTTAAATTTGTCCAAATTGTACAAATATAAAGTAGATTTTAGTACGAAAATAATTTAATACAATGGTGACGCTTTCTTTGATTTGGCATGTTACCCAGGTAAAACCTTTACGTTGAAATCAGAATTGATTGATTTTGGTACTACTCATCAAGTTGTAAAATTACAAGACTTGGGTTAAGTGGCATTTGGATTCTTTTAGCTGTGTCAAGCAAAATACTTTCCTTACACTAAAAGATTGTAATGGTTTTATAATGTTCTCCTCTGTTTATGATGAATTCATTAAAGAGAGGATGTTGATAGATTTTTATCTCCATGAAATATATACACTTTACTGTAAAGGTGTTTTCCAGTCTAAATATAAATCAAGTCTATTATTTTCAAGCGCAAAGCATTGTGGTCAAGCTCACACACTGTATACAAAGACAGTAAAGAAAAATAAAGTTTATGAGCAATGAGAGAAATCAAAATTTTGGAGGTTATTTATTTACCATTTCATTTAATTATGTATTTTCTACAGATATTGGAGTAGATGTTTTACCCAACTAGGTATTTTGCTTGAATTTTATAATCAATGAGAAAATATTTGTCATAATTTGCTGGTTTTAGCTCAATAAAAGTACATTAACAGGCAATAATTTGTATTTTCTAAGGACATTTAGAATCAGTGTTCATAAAACAATCAACACATTCAGTAATGTGTGACAAGGGTAGCCTTACTTCCAAAAGAAGCATGTGCAGCACTTGTGTTGCTATGGCGACTTGCGCTAAAGACGAGTCTTCACGCTTCGGAAACGCTTGCTATTGTGTAGAATGTTTTAAGCAATAAAGGGAATTCTGTTTAAATGACGTCAGATACCCTTGACGCGCGTTACTCGAAGGGGTACTACCTTTTGAAACCAAATTTCATTACATTGTCGGGATATGAAAAGAATGTATTACATGTCATGTTGTAGATAAAAGAATTCTCTAGCGATTGACGTTATAAGTATATTTTCCACAAACAATTTTTTATTTGAAACACTAACATCCTTGATGGCTCTTTAAGCTGCCGTGAATCTTGAATAAACTCATCCTATCCCTTGATAACAAACATGATCTTAAAATCAATGTTTATTGTTATTTCTTTCCTTTTTGGTTGAACTGTTGTTTGTTTTTGATACAAAGGAACAACTTAAAAGACCGATAATGGAAATCTTGGGGGATGAAAGCCGGCCTAATGATTTTTCTATACCAGAAGTTGTAAACTGTCATAAAAATTGATAAGGTTTCGTGAATCTGGGCTCTTATCAGAAGAGGATCAGACCTCAAAACGTTCTCAAATAGAGGCCAAGGAAAGATGGCTGCTTTCTAGTTGGAATATTATCTACTGTATTTCCTCAAATACAACCCTGGGGTTCTTTTTGGTTCAGCGCCCCTTACCCCCGTGTTCTATTCGGGTCCTGGTTGTATTCGGAGAAGTATTTGCAGGCCTTTAATTCATATTCAAGAACCGAATTGTATTTACCTCAGCACTCTATGAACTCTCGGTGTATTCTATTATATTTGAGACCAGGGTACCGTACACTAACCAATCTTAGCCCTAAGATCAATCTTAGCCAATGATAAAAGATGGGCATATATTACGAGTGATCTTAGGGCTAAGATCAATGAAACGACCTCCAGGGTTGTATTTGAGGAAGTACGGTATGTTTCATTGTTCTCAGCGTTGCACTTCAAACACATCATCCACAGTCTTTTTCCATTACACATGGCAAAGATAGCGAAGTTAATCTAGGTTTCCTGCAATGGCAGAAAGTCCCCAGTGGTATTTTTCTGTTCATAATAGAGCTCTGTTTCAGGAAAAGAGTATTGGTTGAGTGATAGACATCTTCTATCATCAATAACGACCTTAGGTTAAAGTCTCTGGCCTCGTTGGCTGTTAAGACACTCTACCAAGTAATTTGATGATTTAATTAAAGATTCGCCTTACTTGCAGACACATTTCACACTTGCAAGGAATTTGGCAAAGGTTTGTATCAATTCTTATATTACTAAAACAGCCATCGGTTGACTGAATTCACAGAATACTATATACAGCCACAGGTTGCCACATCAAGTGTATTATTAAAGGGTGTTGTGCAGTCTATGAAACAAGCCTGAAACTCTACTAGCTCAAAACCAAGATTTTGGAAAAAAATTGCCAGTGGCCACCAAAAGTAATCAGATTTTGAGTTGTTGGACATGCCTTATTTCATACACTGGTGTTATGCAGTGTAGCTAACTCAGTTACTAGCTGTCATGATCAGACTGTTATTCACCCCCGTCTGTAACTGCCATGTATTATAAATGTTACTACCTGCTCAGACTGGACTATCAGACATTCAGACAGATCCTCACTCCGCTGATGGTGTCCAGGTCCAGGCAGTTGTGTTTATGTATGTGTTAAATATATCTTCTCATTCTCTGTCTGTAGCCAAAGGTCACTATTATGCATTGTTCTGAAAGAAGTTTTTCCCTGTACATGACGCTTAGCCAAAGGCCATCAGGATATCTCTTAGGACTGTATGTCTTGCTTTTTTGGGAATTTTTTTAATTTTCATCGCTAAGAAAATTAATTAATATCTGAAAGGTTAGTAAAGTAAAAGTATCATGTTTTGATGTTAGACTCTTTAAATTCCATATAAGGTGAGAACCATCATGAAATAATTTTGACACAGCTGCTGTATCTGAAACTGTTTCAATGCTGTTATCAACACTGGTACATTTAGACATAAGTCAGTTTGTAACCAATGTTCCAAAACGTGTGACCAGCTATTGATTGACGGAAACAGAAATGAATTCAAATTGATCATCCTTCCTGCTTTGTAAGGCAGACGAGAAAATTGCTTGAGTGAGCTGATTAAATCGTTTTCTGATACCTGTTGTCATGACCTTCTTGTATTCACTCTAACTCTAGTTCAAAGCTCTATAGATTTCTCACTAAATTATCATCTTCGGTTTCCTGGTTTTATAGAATCAGTTTATAAACTATGGTATACCCGAATTCCAAATATCGGTAAAGAAAACCTGCCATCTTCATGATTTTCAAGTGAAATGAATTTCATTATTTTTTATTGTCTGATTTCATATAGGCGCACAACTCGCTATCCAAATTATTTTCATCTGTAATCAAATTGTATGGATAAATGATATAGATAACCCTGGCAGTTATCAATACATTTTAATCTACAAAACGGGGAATATTGTATACAAACGCTTACCTATTCACATTGAATGGGACATTCACCCAATGAAAGACAATAAACATTAAATGATCGTAAAATACAGTATGATATATGGCAGCTGACAATGCGCTACGGTATCTCACCAGGACTTCCTGTTTGTCAGTATAGACGTTGTTATTGACGAGATAATGTTCACCTCCCGTGATAAAGCCTTGGAACCCCAATGATATTGTGAACAGAGTATGAATGCTTATTGGTGGGATAATGTCTTGGAGTCCTGATAATGTCTCGGACTGAGGCTGTGGTTCTGGATGAATCTGGAGAGACTGCTGGGCTGCTAATGATTGGCTGATCAGCTCCCAGGAGGTCTGCGACTAAGCGGGATTAATATCAGTGCAGCTAATTAATCACGCTCAATATAGCCGGTCAGAGCAGTCTCTTGGACTGACCATTATGATATTGGACATAACTGGACTTGTTGTCTTACTGAGTAAAATCAAAGCTGTTGAAGTCTTGATGTAAACATTTTGAAAGTTTTAATTTTAATTCCTTTTTGACCAAGGATAAGTCTGCGACCTACCATCATTAATATTATAATATTTACATCCAATTAATCACACTCAGGTCATTTGACCGTTATCTTGGACATTAGATGTCTGTTCTTGTTGTTTTTTTCTCTCTTTAATTTCACAGTAAAATTATGTTTTTTGGCCAAATAAGAATTGTTAAAGTTTATGATCTTATTACTACAATACCCTGGTATATGCCTGCATACATATAGGCTGGTGTTTTATTTGATGTTGTGTTACTTTACTCACTATTGAGAGATCACGGTTGAATGTTGAAAACAACAATAGATTTTGATTGCATATCTGTGGCATATTACGAATATTTTTTTTAAGGACATATGAAAATCAGAAAGGATTGAATTTAGCATTAACGATTCTCCTAAATCTAAAAATGATTACTTGTTATGTTAAGTCAAGAATTCCGAGGCAAAAAGACCAGGACAGAGTCTAATCCCCTACTGAGTTGCCTCGTTATGCTGGCACCTAAGGTAGACCGGAATGTGTTGATGGTCCATCATGGCCATTGATTTCTCCATTTCCCTTGATTCCTCATTGTCCTGCAAGTAGCATTACCAATACACTACAAGTGATTTGACCAATACACTACCAGGGATTTGACCAATACACTACAAGTGACTTCACCAATACACTACCAGTGACTTCACCAATACACTACCAGTGATTTGACCAATACACTACCAGTGACTTCACCAATACACTACCAGGGATTTGACCAATACACTACAAGTGACTTCACCAATACACTACCAATGACTTCACCAATACAATAAAAGTGACTTCACCAATGCACTACAAGTTACTTTACAATAAACTACCAGTGATTTGACCAATACACTGCCAGTGACTTGAACAATACACTACCAGTGACTTCACGAATATAATACCAGTGACTTCATCAATATTGCACCACCAGGCTTACAAACTATGCCACAGATAAAAAGATCAGTTGCTACATTTTAAACACGATGTTACAACACTAAAGAAAAATGTAGGTATTGATGCAAACATTTTGATAGTGAAAATCAAATTAAAAAGCAACTGCATACTCACAACTTAATTGTCCGTTCAGCGAGGAAACAGGCATTCAGAAACCTTGTCTCCCTTGAATCAAATTACCAGCTCTCCAGATGTAACCAGACCTGTGCCTCTGTGAACGACAATTTAAGATCCGAAGAACATGTTGGCTATTGTAGTCCTAAGAATGCTGTCTCTTTTCTCAGTTTTAAGTTCTTAAACTCCTTCTTGGAGCCCATATTCCAAAGAACCCTGATTTTGAAAAGCAAGCATTTTGAATTAATCATCTTATAAATAAAATACTTATTCAATTCAGCACTTTACTTTCCATTATCTATATAATTTGGTTTACGTTTTGCATTTTAAAACATTTGTGTCTGTTGATGGCCCATTGCTAACTCCAATGTTAAGCGGCAAATACATTGTTACAGATTTAAATACACATCATTACATCTTTCAATACATTATGTTACACTGTTAGATACATTGTTACAGCATTAAATACATTGTTACAGTGTTAGATATATTATCACAGCTTTAACTACATTGTATAACTTGAAGTACATTGTTACAACATGGCAGAGAATATTTATAGATCAAACCTAAACTGTGCAAATATCATTTCCATAAAGATTTTAGAAGTAGAGCTGGTTCCATCCATCTGCTTGACAGCATGATGTTTACAGTCTCCTTGATTGAAACATTGTAGGGCAGCAGTTTTGGAATTCTTCAGATGTTTTAATAGGCACTTTAGGAGAGAGTGGTTAAATTTCAGATTCAGAAGTGTCTCCTTTATCATGCTTCATAGCAATGATAGAATGAATACTAAAATATCAAGAGTTCCCTTATTCATATTGTTGACCAAGAAAAGGAAATGTTAAATTATTAAAGAATACAACATTTCTGATGGCATTTTCCTCTAGTTTATTTTTATTTCATTATAAAATCTTACATTCTCGGGACATGGAAACAAACTTCACGGTACTTCTACCTAGCTGAATACAAAGTCACTACAAACCTAGGAGAATATTCTCACATTCATCTAAAAAAAATACTTTGCATACAATACAAGTTTACAGATGTCCTGATAGGCCTTACTTTAACTGTTTTTTTTAATGAAAGTTAAGTTAGTGTTGTTTGCTGTCATCTAACAATTATACCAGATGCAGATATATAGGTGACATATAGTTCTGAATTGATGTGAAACCCCAGATTTAGAAAAGCAGCTAAGTTGGTAGACTGTCCAGTTATCATTCATCATACCAAAAGACTTTAAAATATTGGAGGTGTTGGCACTGAACTGTGGCTACTGGTTTCAAGAGCACAACACAGT
Source organism: Gibbula magus (assembly GCA_936450465.1). Classification (NCBI taxonomy): domain Eukaryota; kingdom Metazoa; phylum Mollusca; class Gastropoda; order Trochida; family Trochidae; genus Gibbula; species Gibbula magus. Next base: position 41,980,744 of record OW388291.1, read on the forward strand.
GTTTCAGTGTTAAGTGTTCACAGGCATACAGATCTTGAAATTGTTCTTAGAATCACCTCCCCTCGTCCCACCTCACCTCACCTGTTCTTGTTACTGTTGCAGGAGCCAGACCTGGACGAAGTGCCGATGGGTCTGGAGGGTGAGATCCCCGAGGATCAGAGCTACACCAAGCTGAAGGAGACTCTCGCCAACCTGCCAGCTTACCCTGAGTCAGGTTAGTTCATTAGTCTTTCTCAAAGACAGTAGTTTATAATATTGGACCTTAATTTTTTTTTAAATGCTCCAGCTTTGAAAAGTAAATCTAGGGTTGGGTTGAAACTACCTATGGTGATACTTTATAAGTGTAAATACTTTTTTTCAGAGTCTAAGTGTTCATGTTCTCACATTCAGTATATTCAGTATATGGTCAATCTTCTGCCATGTCAGGTAGAGAATTAAAGGCAATAAACTGGAGTATTTGAAAACTGATAAAATATGTAATAATATTCAAATCAAAGACCATTTTTCGTGAGCACTTTAAAATTTTCTTGACATTGTTTTCGCATTTTAACTGATTAATGGCCCTAGATTTTCAATGCTTTCTAAGCAATATGATAGTTGTACCAAATTGTATTTTGACTTATACTTAAAACTTCAATAGTTTTGAAAATTAAGACCAAGGAGAAATCTATTTCCTTAAATGTTGCGTGGCTAGTTCCTGGTGTTGGTGTTGTTGTTCTCTACAGCAGCCCAAGGTTGGGTTTGTTTCACTACAAGATGCCAAGATGTAAATTTGCCAGATGTCACATTGACTTAAAATATTTCAAATTCTAAGAGTAACACACCATGTTTTTTGTTTTGAAATATGCAAAATTCCTTGATTAACTACCGTTTTGATGAGTTTCATGCCAAAAGGCTAATTCTGCCATATTCATACATCTTTTTTGTAGCCCATGTGTTAGGATCAGGCTAAGAAGTTTCAGGAGAAGCTATCCAGTGTCAGTAAGCTCTAGATCTAACAGCAGCTTGCATTATATCACCCACTGCAGATCGAAACCTGAGATTGAAAAAGATGAGATTTTTCTCTGCCAAATACTGGCTTAAGTATAATGGACACGTTATCTTTAGATTGTTGAAATGTCAAGAAGTGAAGTTTCTATAGAAAACTAAAATCTTGATGTTAGGTCCAGTGGTTGGAGATAAGGGCTTTGCTTGAAGTAGCAGAGAATAAAATCACATTCAAGATAAGTTTTCTCTGTTCTGTAGTTTTGTGTAGACATTACCTGCAGCAGGATGGACGTCTCTTCAGTCTGATTAAAATCGACAGTTTTCCGAGGAATAAAAATTTGCAAAATAGTGCATCTACTGGGATACGAACTCATATCGTTCGGATGTTTCCTTGCAAAACCGTCTGGTAACAGCCCGTAGCCTCCCATGTTCTGACGCAATTCAGTTAACCAATCACAGGACAGCCAACAAAAGCTTTCGGTGCGAGAAGCTAGGGGCGGATCACTCCAAACAGCTATCCTTTCGTCTGTTCCGAATGCTTTCAAATTGGCGAACGTAGAAAACTATGATGTGATTGGTCAGCTATTTGACTGGGCTTCGACTGTGCTAATCTGGTACTAATCACGCTCCTATACGGGGTGTCATCAGACTTTGTGGCGAGGAATCTACATAATCCTGTTCCTATCCTGGTAGATGCATTATTTTGCAAATTTTATTCCTCGGAACAAGGTCGATTTAATCAGACTGGACATCTCTTTTTGATTTTGTCATCAAGGACACATTAAACTAAAAAAGGAGGCTTCTGTTGGGGTATTTTTAAAAAAATTGAGGGGACATTCCTGTTTACACTTATGTTATTAATAGATAATTATAACACAATCCAATTGAAAAGTATTGCTGAGGCTAATTACATATTTTGATGACGTTATATTATAACATGGTTATATTAAATTAAATGGCAAGTATTTCTGACGTTATATTAGACAATTTGATAAACACTAGTGCACATTTCTTAATGAGGCCTTTCAACGGTGCTAAGAGTGTGGTATGCTTTGCTATGGGGAAACATTGTTGATCTTTCTATTGAGTATTTAATTGTTACTATGTGGATATTCTGTCAATGCATATGTTTAGATTATTAAAAAGTTATAAAATAAGTAAGATATAGTTTTTCGCTTATTTCACAGGATGCACAAACACAAAATGGCTGATACTGTAATAGTACACTCTCTTTAATTCTAGATGAAACAGATGAGATTTGTGTGTGGTGTCCTAAGTAGTGAATTAAGCTTAATGGACCCTTGCAAGAACATCATCATTGAATAGACATCTATAAATATACATTTCTTGTGTAGATTCTCTTTAACTCTAAGCCAAAGTTAATGGAGGTCAGCTTGACATTGCACCAAAGCAATTAGGTTTGATGTAAAGTTGATTAAATGAGATATAAAGCTGTGTTTCTATTAGATCGTAGTTTTTAATCAAATATTTTGTGAGAAAAGTCAGCCATGTTTTATCCAGAACTATATTAGATTCATTATAAAAGCTAGGGCAGCTGGAGCTGGAAGCTAGGTGGATACATTTCAACTTATCAAGATACTCTTTCCCTTCTTTTAGATTACAAATTAAAGCTTGGTCATTGGCAGAAATATGAGATTTCTTTTTCAAAATGCCTACTAGGATCGCAACTCGAAGATCATATTTTGATTAGCAAAAGGCTGCAGGGAGATTTTCTTGGATTTTATTTCTCAAACTCCTTGAATTGTAAACGTTCATTTTAAAGGAGCTCACTTTCTCTCAAGACAATGTAATTTACTACACAAATGATGTGTGTTAATTGCATTTCACATTAACACCTTTGCTTCCTACATCAATCTATAATGTGAAATTCTTCAGATGATCTTCAGCTTGATGGGAGTTTGCGATAGCATGTTTTCGACTAAAGGAGGTAGAAGAGATTTAGGTTAACCCTTACGTTGCGTTTTTCTATTTTACCCATTTTAGCCCCTGTGGCGGAATTTACAGACCCTCCAGCTCGCAGCAGTATTTTGGCTTAGGCACTAATTAGCTCTGCTGGCAGAATTTCCAGGCGGCGATTCTGGTACAGTTTTTACGAAATATATCGCATCTACATCACGAAAACAGACTATAAATAGGAGTTCAATACAAATTCAAGTTGCGGCACCTGTACACAAATGGCTAATTCACACCCGATTGGATTTTCTATGATTTTTCGTTTTTATTCTATTACTTTAATTCGGGCCTCATAACATCATAAATACGAAATGAAAAAATTCCATTTATATACGGAATTGAAGACAAGATGTCTGGCTTCACAATGATTAAATTTTTAGAATGCAACCTTTGGTTATAATTCTATAGCTATGTAAAGTTTGTCTTTATTTCCACCTATAAAATCGTAAATACTTACAACATGTATGCTGCATTGCAAACGGTCGTTCATCGCACTTTTCCAAGAAATCATAATCTCGAACCAGTTGACAAATAAGCACATGTCAACTCAAATATGGTCATGTTGTTTGACCTTTCAAATAAATGCTAACGTCGAACCATAACCGATGAAAATATGTTGATTAGTTTGTGTGTCGTTTGGTTTCACATGCCTCTCAGAAAGGTAAAATTGTATCTTTATTTCTTTGAATAAATATGCGCATTTTATATAGAATAAAAGATTATTCTTTTTGGTTTATAGTGAAATAAAAATTATGAAAATGCATTCAGTAGTTTAGCAGTGATATATTGTGTAAGAAGTTGTGAAAATCGCCGATTGTTTCAAAATATATGAAGTGTAAACATGACCTTTTTCACAGCGCTTGCTGTGTCTTTATTATTTTTTTGACATTTGCAAATTTTATATATATGGGATTGTAGTCTATTCATTCCCCTTTATTTTGCTGTAAAATTTTTTGAAAACAAACAATTCGTTCACATGATATGAAGTGCAGGAGTAAGGCAAGTTACCGATTTTTTTTCCGTCAGATGCGAGGCAGATAGCATGTACGGGCAATGCAACCACGTGGATGATAATTAGCCCCAAGGGAGATTAGGCTTCGATCTACTTAAAGCTACTTATCGATGCGTTTCGAGTCAACAATGCACACGCAATTTGGTGTGATTTTTGCTGGACATTTCGACCGGACATTGACAAAGTCTCGTTATCGTGGCGAACTGCGAGGCATAATACAAACATTTTTATTGAGCGACTCACAGAGACAACTCGACTCGCAGATCGCGGACAGGGGTAGTTGAGTACTAGCTAAATGGTAGACATCCGCAAATAAATCTAAGTGACCCAGAATGAGGCACCTAGGAATTGTTTATGGCCATCCCGGACTATGCTGGGATTCGCAAGTTAAGGGTTAACGGCCACCTCAGAACTGGCACGGACCAGGGGAATCTGACTGTCTAATTAAAACAAAGCATTGCGATGGCCGCCACCTGGTGTTGACGTGATTTCTGCTCAGTGCTCTGAATGTCAAAGTGAAGAAATTCAATCAAGCGCTGGTAAACGGCAGGAGTAACTATGACTCTTTTAAGAATATGTTTTTTGCTGTCCTGTAAGATATCAATACCCTATCTTTCAATAAATGATTCATAGCCAACCTATATTTGTAGTCTTTTAAGGTCATTGAGAAGTTTTATACATCAGAAAACAAGATGAAGGAGTAAGCATATACTCCGAAACGTTGTGTATGTCCAAAATGAAAAAGTAATTGTCAAGAAATTTTGTTTTTTAGGCTCGGTGTAGCTTACAGTTTGAGATGTGTCTTTTGCTGCCAAGTTCTCCACAATCAATATCTGGTCTTTCCATGATTGAAAGCAAGACATCCAGCACTATGTTTTACCACAGGTTATTCAATTCTGAGAACGAGTTTCTTCAACTCAGAGAAGAAATATTTGATAGTTATTCTTGTCTTTTTATACCCCCACTACGAAGTAGTCGGGGTTATACCCCCGCTACGAAGTAGTTGGGGGTATATAGCGGTCAGCACGTCCGTCCGTGTGTCCGTCCGGTTTTTGTTCCGCTCATAATTCTGAAACCAATTGCTCAGATTTTATGAAACTTGATATGTACAATCACCATGATGTGTACATCTGCCTTTTGTATGTTTCATACCCTCATTTGCATAATTTATGCAAATTTTCTCCGTTTTTCGACTTTGCCATTCACAATTTTTGTTCCACTCATAATTCAAATACTAATTGTTCAAATGTCTTGTAACTTGATACATATAATCACCACGATGTGTACATCTGCCTTTTGTATGTTTCATACCCTCATTTGCATAATTTATGCAAATTTTCTCCGTTTTCGACTTTGCCATTCACAGTTTTTGTTCCACTCATAACTCAAATACTAATTGTTCAAATGTCTTGTAACTTGATACATATAATCACCACGATGTGTACATCTGCCTTTTGTATGTTTCATACCCTCATTTGCGTATTTGTATGTTTCATAACCTCATTTGCATATTTAATGCCATTTTTAAATTTTTTCGACTTTTACTTCTAAAACATGCTTACAAGTGTAATACTTACTCTGCTTTATAATACTTATATATAATGGTCTGTTCATACAAAAGTTTAAACATTGATGCCCTTTTGCTATTTTCAAACATTTCTCTTTGACCAATGTTAAAAGCGGGGGTATCATGAGTGAGCTGTGCTCACTAATTCTCTTGTTTATCATGGCAACCCCGTGACCTGGTACAGATCAAGGAAAGCCAGAATCAATACACATCGACCCCACAGACTAAATCAGAGTCCGAGTTGAGCCAGTAGCCTCACCTCCATGTTACAAACATGGTAGAAAATGTAAAATAAGCTTGGAAATAGCCACATCAAAAGTGTGAATTGTCAGTTGACAAATGAATAAGTACATATTAAAGTTTTCAGTGTAGATCAAAAGTACCAGGTTGGTGACTGGCCTCATTTCAATGTAGCTTAAATTGACCAAAGCAGTGGATGGGATTGCTGTCTTTGTGAAATATGACCACTCAGAGATGACACTGATTTATGTCAATCAATAGAAGCTTCTTGCTGGGAGTTTCTGCTGCAAGATTGGATTACCTGCTCCACTCACAGTGTCCAGTGAAGGAATTCTTGGTACTATGTAGTGCTTCCTTCGCTGCTCAGATGGGATGAAGGGTTTCATGCTTGCTGGCATTGTGTCACAGCTCTTTACCTGCTTTGAATATCTAATATTATAAATAGGGTTGCCTTCTTTCCATTCAGTGATCAGGGCAGAAATATGTGGTAATTATATAGTGAACAAATGTTACATTGTTAAATTTGCGTTCCTGCTATCTGCAGTGCAAACAGTCAAATGTCAAACATTTGGGACAAGTCTCTTGCAGGATTAAAACCCACTGACCCACAGTCTGGCACCAATTGCCAGCAATGTCTGTCCAAAACCAGCTTTGTCACAGAGACAATAAATCTCAACTGTAGGCCAAATGCATTCCCTTTCACAATTGTCAGTCCATGTTAGAATTAAGTAGAACTTGCTACTTGCCTTGTGTCCATTGTGTCATTAGATTTAATGTACCAATTGTACTAATCTAATAAAGTAAACGTTGCCTTATGTTCATATGGTGGTCTGATCTATCTATATTCATCTCTCTGACCTTTCGTCCTTGCATAGAATGATCCGTCCACCAAATGGACTCTAGTCAAAGTGCTCAAAATATAGTTGATTTTCAGTCACAAGAAGCATAACTTGTTGAATCAAAACAAGCACACACATGATTTCTCTCAAGTCAAATATGACCTTTCTGTGCCAATGGTACTTGATGAAAACATTCTATATTGTGTGTTAATGTTCATGTCGGCAGTCGATAACTGTGACATTTACCCAGTGACAGGTGATTGAATGTCATCATTGAGATCAATATCAGGCTAGAAATACTCTTAATTGGGCATGGCTGTTTTGGTTTTGTGAAACTTGTTCATTTGGTTGCTTGAGTGTTTTGATTGGTTCCAGCCATTCCCATCAACTTAGCTTGTGTTGGCAGTGAGCCAGCATACCAAACATACAAACGGCCAAATTAGTTTCTTGGTGTTTTTTGTTAATTGGAATCATTGGTTAGGATTGGGTAATTGCAGATATAGATTAGCATTTCCAGTTCTTTGAAACATAATCTGATTCCTTTCTTTTCTGTTAACATGTTTTCAAGCATTACTGGTATGAGTTTTTAAAACGTTGTAACATTAGTTAGGCATGTTATTGATTCTTATTTGTTGATTTGGAAAATTTCCAATATGTTGATCAATGTTTGAAATCTTGCAAATTGGCAAGGTTATACATCTTTTCAGTAAATTTTATTTGTCTGTTGTTCTTATATTAGGCATTACAGAAATCCGATGTCAGTGTCAGTATTATTTTCTAATCATCATTACACAAAGAGGCCACAAATTATTCTCAATATGAATTAGTTTAAAAGAACTTAAATGTTTTCAACTTGCTGACAGCGCTCAAGTTTTCTCTTAATTGTCTCATGCAGCCAGCTTTTTTCTGATGTATGATGTCATAATGGTTAACCAGTTTGATTATCACAATGGTCCAGAGCATCTTGTCTTGGTGATATTGCTGATATGTTACAATATACAAACATGTTTAACTCTGTGAATGGAAACAGGCAATATTAGATTTTGCAGACTTTGTGAGAATCACTATTCGGCATTGCATATTTTGTTGTGATTATTAACACGTAAGACGCCATTGGTTTACAACTTAATTTGCATGCTTTGAATAATGACGAATTTTAAAAATTTCACAAAAGCAAGCATTTATCTTATAATAAAAAAAGAAAGTTAAAAAATTGGAAATTCTTGAGATGAAAATTTTTCTCTAGCATCTACCGTAACAACTCACATTTTTGGTTTGGTTCAGAACCAAGAATTCAACAAACTGAAGTCACAGCATAACAAAATGTTCATGACATTAAAGCCTTTTGAACGTAAAAAAGCAAAACTGTGAAAATTGTATGAAGTCATAACATAAAATATGGTATGCGGTAAAAACCGAAAATACACTTTAATGCATGGTGCACCAAATCGAATTCAAAAAGCTGTGGTTCAACTATTGAAATTGTGAACCATTTCACCCCTCAATAATGTACGCTAATTATTGAAAATATCCTTCCTCAGAACTGAAGGGAATGAGCAACACGGAGCTGCACGAGGTGCTGGCGGAGTACGAGCTGACCATCAAGGAACTGAATGAGACCCTTGTCCACGAGCTGGCTCTCCGGGACGAACTCGAGTACGACAAGGAATTGAAGAACCAGTTCATCTCCCTTCTCCTCACCATCCAGAAGAAACGCAGAGAAGGCAATGTTGACAAGAAGAAGAAGAAGAAATCCACTACCAACAATAACAACTACACCGACGTCAGCCCGGGATCGGTGAGTTCTTACTCGTGTTCTTATTATCAAATAATAAGAATTCTTGAATATCATGTATCTTATGATATCGTAATGGTAAGGTAATTCTTCAGATGTGTTTAGCCAACATGAATAACTTTGAATACAATTACAACATAAAGTACTGTATTTCCTTGAATACAACACCTGGGGTTCAGCACTCCTTACCCCCCAGGTTGTATTCAAGGAAATATGGTAGGCCTTTAATTCATATTCAAGACCATGGTTGTATTTGCCTCAGCTACCCATGACCCCTTGGGATGTATTCGAGACTCTTAATTGAATCATGTAAAGCTTTCCCCTCCTTCCATCTCTAACCTGACAACAACTGTCAATCATAAACCAAGCACACTCTCTAGTTCTTAACGTCAAAGTAAGTCTTAAAATGAGGAATGCTGTACTTTTATAACAAACATGCCCTCTGATAAACATGGATGATACACTCAGTGAGTCCAGAAGGTTATTAATTAATATAAAAAGAGTAACCAAAGTAACGCTCCGTTTGAATAGATTTGTAACACCCCTTATTTATTTAAGCATAACGTCCATCGCACATATTATATCAATTGCTGTACCGTAGTACAATATCTGAAAACTATCCACTTCATTATGTTTACAAAATTGATGTGAAATCTATCCCTTGTAAAGTTAATTGGAAAGAAAATATTTAAAATGATAATGACACCATTAATGAATATTTTAAAATGCTAATGATACAATTAATAATTATTTTAAAATGCTTATGATATCATTAGAATTGTGAGTAAAATTTTGGATGCTATGTTGCAGTACCTGACGACCGTGATCCCGTACCATCTCCATCAGGGTCCGCCCTCTTCTGAACAGCTCCAGATCTACATCAAAAGTAAGTTTCCACACTCATGGAGATAGCACGCAGGGGCACCCTTGTTGCCCTATCGAACACAACCGCTACTCCTAATATTCAAATATCCAAACCTATACTATTCTTCAACTAGCTTTAAAGATATTCAGTTATCTATCAATGATGTGTTTTACAAATGATGTGGGACCGATGGATATGCCTTCTTCTTCTAACTGGACACAACCGCTACTGCTAACACATCTCTATCTGTCTTATAGGAGAAGCAAACTTCCTTGCATGATGCATGTATCAGGCTATTTGAATTATAAATAATTATTAATTGTTTTTTACTAAATTTTTATCAACTCTTCAAATCTTCAAATTAAATGTATATCCTTGCTTAATGACTTTTGGCTTCCCAAATCTTGTGTAAAGTGTCTTTTGCCAAAATATTTGTTTATGACCAACTGAATGTTTTGCATTTCCTCTGCAGTCCTACAGGCTATAAATGAGGACAGTCAGAATGTGCCCACTCTCCTGACTGACTATATCCTCAAAGGTGAGACATGATCCGCTTGATACTTAAGATAAGATAAGATAAGATAATTCTTTATTGTCCGTTAGGGAATTTGTTTCACGTCTGAGTGAGCGTCAGTATGTTGTATGTTATGAGTTCAGGTAGTAGAGATAGTGACATATGTCATAATTATTACTATAATGTAGTAAGATATTGTTTGAAATGATGTTCAAAACCAACATGATTTCTCTAATCGTTGTAGTTGGACCATGTGAAACGGATCAGGGGAAGTAACTCTAACAACATAGGAAGAATGTACAGCCACTAAGGAAAACACAATTCCCAATATTATCTGAGTAATCAGTTTGCAAAGGACATTAGTGATAGATATTCCTGTGTAAATGCAATATTATGTAAAGAATTTTTCAAGACACTTCAGATATTAACTTTCTGTATTTAGTATTTAGAAAAATTTGTACTGTAATGTAAATCATTTCCGTTTCAGTATTGTGCCCCACATAATGAGTGTGTGTGAGTGAACTGCCCGGGAGCTGGTTAGCCATAATCATCACGATCTCCCTGCCCCCCTACCTGCCTACCAGCGCCGCTAACAGCGCCATCTGCAGTACACGAGGCTGAGCGGCCATTGTTTAGTGTAGCTTTCTAGTATTGTCCGTGTAAATGACTGGTTTTTACATTTTACTTTTTAACTCGAAATTATTCAAGTAATCTTTCATGGCCTCATGTTTTTCATTATTTTATTATCAAAAAAGAAGAATCATAACGACTAAAACATTAAGTCAGTTTATTCACCTAGATGAGACTACATGTATTATAAAGGTGACGTCTAGAGTGAGTTGTATCTACTCCTCATGGTTTAGTATTGTGTCATAGCGACCTAGCTGTCACCTGCAGATATTCTCCATTGTATATTTCAGCCAATCATTGAATGACACTGCTAACTGATATAGACTCATACTGCATGTTTGTAGTGGCAGTGTGAACATTATACCTACCTACAGCTTTAAGAGCTTTGAAAGTGTGTGAAGTCTGTGTCGGAGTTGATGTGTGCTTGCAGGTTTACATAGTTAATTACTACACCTTCGCCCAGAGTTAATCATGAGTTAACGGCCGAGTCAACCTGGCCAGCTTGTAGGGTTTGGTTCCACTTGCATCAAATAACAGTAGCCCGAGTTGATCATAAGTCAGTGTTATCACCAAGGGCAGAGACTGGCAGAAAGCATTGTAAGTTTAAGGAAGCCTTGTGAGAGTGTCCATTAACCCAAAGTTCCTTTAAACTTGAAACTTCTCCAACCCTTGAGGACAGCAGTTGGTTCTGATCCCTTAGTTTAGGGGCCTTTGTGCAAGTGGACCCAGTTTAGCTTAGAGATTTCAACATTGGTATATTGTAATGTTAGTATGGCTGATTTTATCATTTGTGAATTCCTATATTGACTATTTATTTCTATTTGCTGGTACGTATGTATGTGTGAATCATATATTCATTCATAAAAGCTCATTTTGGGCATGTGCAAATAATATATAAACTCTATAATTGTTTGATATGTACATTTTGCTTTGTTTTTGAAGCTCTTTTGCCAGACTCCTGCAATATTTCTCTCCTAAACACTTGTCATGGCTGTGCAAACAAAGAACGCATGCATATCTGTGTAAATCTCTCACCAATACAGTTTTATCTTGTTCAACTTCCTAGAAAAGTTGATGCAGTTGTAAACTGTGTTAACGATGTTTCTCAGAGGGTTTGTTTGTATAAAACAGTGCCAGTTGATTGTCTTCATCTTTTGTTGATGTATCTTTGAACTTGTACATTTGGAATTGTTACTGTGACGTGGGTGTATTGTACATTATAAATAATGACATCACAGTCTCCCTATATTTCCCTTATTTAGTTTAGCTAATGAAGGTAGAGAGAGAGATGTCAATATTATCCAACTCTGCTTGGCAGCAAATGTGGAATATCAAAATGCTTTAGGCAGATCGATGTAGTTGTAAATGGAGTTGTAGATCAAAGACAACCTTAATTATTGCTGTACATATTGAAGAAAGAAATATTTTCTGAGTACCTTTGTTCTAGTTAACTGAGTTTCTGTGATTAAACACTAATGTTGAAACAAAATTCCAAGCATTCCAACTTAACCCCCTCGATGCCAGTGGAATACCACAGTAAAACTGACGGCAGTAATGGGGTTAATGTGCGATGTGCGATGTCCATGTCCTTAAGAGGAAAGATAGCAGTTTGTGCAAACAACCTATGTTGTGTTTCTCCATTAAAAGATGTTTTTCTATTAATTATTTAGAGATTAGTTGTTGAGATGATGCAAGATGTGATCAAAAACATTTATACTCTATTTTATTTGTGTAATATATCTTAGCTTAGTCAAGCCGTTGATCAATATGTCAAGATCTTTAATTGATCATAATTGAGAATGTATAATTTCCAATGCTGAGACTTAAGTATGAACATCTCAGTCAATCAAACACATAATATGTCCTCGTCATTTGCTGACAATAGAAGAGCAGTCAGTCGTAACCATGGAAGCTGTTGCCATGGAAACACACCCTGTCTCAGCAACCAGCCAGTCTGGTGTGTCCTATTCATTGTAAATACCGCACATAATATTTGAACAAATACCATTGTCGGTGTGTCTTGTTGTAAGATGTCCCCTCTTTTGTTAAACCGAGTCTATGTTTCTGAGTCACCATAACATAAATTTTGGTGCTTTTATTACCTGTAATTTCATGTAGATTAATGTCTTGTGATTTCATTTCAAAGATATGTACTTGCTGTTATAGTGCCATGCCTTGGTGACCTCTCTTTGGAAAACATCTTACACACAAGCAGTTGGTTATGTCATAAAACATTATAAAATGTTTACAAGATCTCAAAATGAAATATCTGAAAGAAAGAAGTGATGAAGGGATATATTCCAAGAGTTGGCCACCAAGCTGTGTGTTATCAGTCTGTAACTCGCCACTAGCTGTATACCATGGCTGGTTACTATGATATTTATTGTGCTCAGGTCATCATTCTGTAGAATACTGTTGTCATGTGACTATTATACACTATATGAAGAAGGGACACTAATATCAACGTATTTACATATTCGGCTTTCAAATGTAAGACAGTTTATAATTTCTCTGGAATTGTTTGATCCATTTAAAAATTCTGATGTCAGTTTGAATTGACTTTGAATGAACTTCACACATGAATTCCTTTTTTCAGATATGATAATTTCATTTAGATTTCGAACTTAATGTGTCCAATTTTAGTATGTATTTGAAGATTACTCTAAGTTTCATATAACATAGTTTAGCCTGGGGAGGAGGATGGTTTGGTTGATAGTTCTGAAAAGTGCTAAATATAGTTCTGTTATTATTTCAATTACGTGTCGTCCTTGGAAAGGGTCCTCTGCGTTGTTACTGTTAAACTCAGCTGTATAGATATTTAACTCTAGACTTGTGGGTGTTGTAACTTGTGCTTTGTGTCTTTCAAAACTTGATGAAGTACACCAGAATATTTAAACCTCATGTTGCAACCAGAGCTTGATTCCATTCGGATGATTTTGTGACATCAATTTGGTGTGAAAGAAACTCATTTCAAATCTTACCTTGACAGTTTTGAATATTCATCAAACAGCTTGCAAGACATTTTGGAAGTTTTTAAGATAAACAGAGGCAAACCCTTAGGATCTTCACTTAAAAATTGCAGCCTCTTCAAAGAAGTTGTAAATCCAAATAACTAGTCCTTCATTATCACTGAGTGTTTATCATTGCACTATAGTAGGTTTTCTTAATAACTTGATGAAGAACAAAATCATCCGAAAGTAATCAGCTCTTCTGTTATCTACTTTAGCTACACAGCCTTGCCTTATATGGACAATATACAACATGCAATCCCAGCATGCTTCACCAACTCGATATCTACTTCCTGTTTGTGTAGTTATGCTTACTGTCCTCTCGAGTTTAATGCGCATGTTAGACACTTTCAAGATTCTTCTGGACAATGTGTGCAAACGTTTATTTCATCCATATTATATTAGAGGATTCATTTGTATCCTGATGATGATGTTTTAGCTAGCCTTCATAGTATCATCCCGTAATCATGGGTCTGTATCACCAGATGGCATAATCAACATATTTGTTTCATCAGAAGTAGCACGTAGCATCAATCACAAAGCTGTGTTGACCATATTATCAAAGTATCATCGTGGACGTATTCAACTCCTCATTACCACTGCCTTGTTTGCAACTGTGTGTTAGGTCTAGCCACGCCACATCAGCGGGGCCGATCGTATTTTATTGCCATATTATTGTTTGGAATACCATGGTCATTTTATCAAAGAGAATAGGAAGGTGATTGATCAAAACGTGGCCTCAGTCTGAAGGAAGTCCTTCCATAGCTACAGTGCTTGTTCTTGTTTCATGGAATTATTGCTTGTCCCTTTCGAACTTTCGGCTATCCTTCCTCACTGTTAGATTTACCCTTTTGTTCCTGGTTCCTGTTTGTTTGATTTCATAGTTTGAACCTGTTTTCTATCAGCCCCTTTGCTTTCCATCTTTCTCTATTGATACTTACATTCTATATTTATCCAGTGAATGGTGCATACTCCATTGTGGGTGGTTTAAATAAGAAGCTATATGTGCGTCACATAAATTCACTCTCTTTTCTAGTCACAAAGATTTGTCACAGAAGTTTCCAGCTTCGAAATTAATGTCCAAATCAAAATACTCAGTTTAACTTTTAAGAAAATAATTTTCGTATCATGTAAATGGATTAGAAATACATGGCATTTAGATAGTGAATAAATGTAACAATGTTATATTTTGAATCACACTATGTTGATGGAATGGTAAGTAAATGGATGCAAGTCAAGTTCTGTCTGCATTCCAGGAAGACAGATAGTCTCATTGGTGTCAGACTGGTGTCCTTGCTGATCATAATTGTGATTTTATTCAAATATTTGATTTGTATATCTATTATTACTGCACATCAAAACCAGTCAAGCTCCACATTGGTTGAACGATTATGTTTCTTCAAGATAACAAGTTGTCCCATCTTGCGGAGGTTTTACCAAGCTGGTATCTCTCTGAGACCCAGTGTAAGAGTACAGTTATGAGTATCCACAGACAGAGGAGATATATGATAATATGAACACTATACTTTATTGAGGAAAGATTCCTTCAAAGAGATCTGAAAACTGAAATATAAACAACTCTACCATTGTCTGCATGGGCTAACATAGTTCAAGTATTGACTTGAGCAAGTTGAAGCACATTATATCATTGACACCTGGAAAGGAGCTTGGCTGGGATGGTGTATTCTTCTACCATGTTATATTTCACTGTGAGCTGAGGCTGGTACATTCTGGAAGGTGAGTGTACACATAGGGGTCTGGTCTCGTATGGACAGACAGATAGACAGACAGTCACTGGTTGATTCTCTTTGTGGTAAGACAGTGTAGCTACATACTGTTTCAAATAAACTGTGCTTTGTCAACTCCTGTGTCTCTTGTTTGTATGTCAGTTTGACCTTGAAAGAAGGTTGTTGACCACATCAACAGGCTTGAAGAGATTAAATGTTTCAACTTGAAGAAAGATCTGGACCCCCTCAACATGTTTGGGGACCATATGTTCTCTTGCTTGTGTGAACCACTTAAACTTGAGAAAAGGATCTTGTCACACCAACATGCTTGAAAGAGGAAATGGTCCCTTTGTGTGTACCAAATTTTTAAAACGATCTTCACCACATTAACATCTTAAAGAGACCAAATACTTTTGCATCCCTTTCGATGGGACCATGTACCAAACCTCAGTAAGTGTTCTAGTTCCACAATATATCATGGCTCAACGCGCCAATGTGACAGATGAACACTGGTTCCAGAGACTGATGGTGCCATCAATTCGCACAAAGCTAAGGTCACATCAAGGCGCTTTCAAATTGAGATACATTGTAATGTTAAAAGGGGATAATGACTCTGAAACCTACATTTTCATGCCATGGAGAGAACTATGAAATTTCATTTTAATATAGAAAATAGGCCGTGATTGTCATTGTCCTTGGAAAGGCATGATAAATGGATTAAACGAAAATGGGGCAACCGTGTCCCCTGACATGTAAGGTCGTCTTTCTTGTTCTCAAAGAGAAACGGTAAGATCTAACCCGTTAGTTCGTGGCACAAACTCGAACAACATCCTGAAAACTAAACTCAAGCTTGACTCTATTCCTAGGAGTCAGCATCAACCCATTAGCTAACTTACAATGTTTCCATTTGCCACTTTCCATTTTGAAAGTTTTTAAAAAGCACAATTCTCTCGTCCCCGCTGCTATATAATGGCTGCTATATTGCCAACGTGACGTTGCATGAAGGATAACTTGCTCGGTAACTCATTTCTCAACCCATGGAGGTTTCTTCCACTGACTGAAATAGCTCTTTCTGATCGGTTTCCAATTGTTCATTCCAGGAGCACTGGATCTAAGAACGTACGTGAAACACCTCGCATTTATCTATATTTCAACTGGACAGTAGGAAAACTTTCTGTCTTTTACAAAAGTTCTTGGTGAATCGAACGATGTGAGTGAAATAGGGCCTACCCCTCACAATTGCCTATACTTTAACACATCAATTGGAAAAGTTCCGATGACTTTTACCAAGGTTATTGGCGGTCGATTTCTGAAAGTTCTATCAAGGGGCATTAGATGGGACACGTTCCCTGTATATCTGACTATCAAAATGAGAGAAATCGTAACCATAACATTAACATCGCAGTCATCTATATCGAGCGTCATGCTACCACGCAAATTTAATTCAATTCACCAAATGATTTCAAATAAATTTGTTGAGAGGTCTTTTTGAAGCTGGTATGATGGAGATAGAAGGCGTTTTGGATTGTATGCGTTTATTACGTAAAGGGGCCACAGGCCCATGATACAGATATACTGCAGACATGTGTTGTACTACAGAGACCGATAGTAATATAATATAGAATTTATATAACAGAAACTGGAAATTTACAAAGATTCCTTAAAATCATACCTTTTGACAGAAATAATGTTTGCGCTTTGGATTGATAACGTCTTTATTGAAATAAAAAATTCAACTCATTCATAGTTTGTAAACACACAGGATGTTCAACTCATTCATAGTTTGTAAACACACAGGATGTTATATATGCCATACATGTGTATGGTCACAACAACAAAAGTTGTATTCATATACTATTGTGGTTCGCATGATCTTTTAAATGCCCTTCGCAGATTTCATTGAAATATATTTCTGGGCCGTGTTCAAGAGAGGTTTCAAAGTAATCGCTCAATAAGCGATTACTTTTAAACCTCTCTTGAACGCGATTGCTCAGTGTAGCGCTACGTAGCAAGGCGAGCAAACTTCGAGGAATTTGCACTGTCGTTCAAGAGAGAATAAGCGCTACTTGAGCGCTACATTGAGCGATCAATGAGTAATTTAAGCGCTCGCTGTTATGAAACGGAGTGGTGGTGTTGTATCTGCATGCACCTAAATGTTACATCTATTGCATTAAATAAGCTGACTAGTTATAAAACTTGTTCTCCTTCCATTACAAAATGTGGCATCTTCTTTAACCCCGAAACTTCCATGCATATTACGGCTGAAACGAACAGATGTCGTTTACAAGAATTAAATACAAGTAGCAAATCTAAAGTATAAGCAGACCACCCGAGAAGAATGACGACGATATCTATAGCTATACAACTTCTTTAACTCCGTATAGACGACGTTTCGACATAGGCTCTAATGTCGTTGTTAGACAGGTGATACATAAGAGAAATCAGTGTAGATTATATATACGTGTGAAGTTTATACACCGGAGAGCATTATCAATAAAAGGACAGAGTACATGTTACATTATACATTACTCATAAGATATAAACATGCAATAATAAACTATATCTGATACATATGCAACTATGCATGGAGATTAATATTATCTAAGACAAGAGGATGAACCGTTCTCATTATGCTTATGTAATGTTAGAAGCCGGTAGCAAATCTACACAATATGCTACCAGCAGTTAGTTCCCTTTCATCAGCATCATTGGAATCTCTGTCGTTCAGATACAAACAACGAAGCTTGCAAGACCAGCTAGGGTGTTAAATCTGTAACTTCATTTAAACGGCAGACAAACAGTGATAAAACGAATGCCATAGTATGTGGTGCTTGTACAAGGATTGTCAAAAAGGATTATTTGGAATACTTCATACATCCAGTTAATTAAAAAGTACACAAATCACATAAAAAAAGTACAGGTCTAATCAACTAACTTTTTATTGCAAATATAAATGATTTTGCCAAAGAGATGTTGTACTCCAGTACTTACTTACAGAACGTCTGTCCGTCCAACAGAGACCATAAACTAAATTATATGTTACGGTCTCTGCGTCCAAATATTGAAATTCAAAAGAGTTATTAATAACAAACCAATAATCCGTAAGTACGGTGCGTATAAGTAATGTGTAGAATTAATATGCACAAAAAGATCTAGTGCTCATATTCAGGAGATTAATTGCTTCAAATCGCTACTGACTTGAGCAAACATATCATTGACAAAATATCGCAGAGTTGAAAAAAAGTGTTTTCAAGTATGTTCTGGTGGGGTTGAATAACCTATTGCTTTCAAAGACAAACTCATTAGATCTATCTTCGATAACTGCAGGGTAGACGTGCTGATGCATCTCTATAGTAAAGTATAAAGTACAAGCGCCAGTGGCAATTTGATGGGTCATATACGAGAATTCCATATACGACATACATATAATTCCCTTCTCTGTGTTTGCGACAGTTGGCTCAGTAATAGTTGCATTCTCGTGTGTGACTTGTTAAAAAAACTTCTTTGAATGTGTTCGATGTAATGTGCTGGTACTATTTTAAAAAATGGATACACAAATTATAAAGGAACACAATAAACATTGCAAGTTAACAGATGAAAACAAATCACAAATGTTTACAAAAAGTAAAAGTAAATCCTTCCGTTCCTGTGCATCAGCTGTCTTTCAAGTTTGTAATAGCTAGTGGGTTTTTTTTTTATCTTCTAGCGAACAACAAACAATCATAGCTCAACCATTATTAGATGTATCATTATATTAATTTTTTGATAGATATTGAAGCTGTAATGATTTCTAATTTTCTATAACTTCAAGATCAAAACGCTTTCGGATTCCTTCAGTAAGTCTAGGGCACCTGCATTCGTAAACTTCCGTGCATTTACGGATATTACCGATAAATGTATTTCAAAGTGAGAATTACATATTTTAGTTACAGTATTCATACACAATAAATTAATCAGTATCAAAGTGATAAAATGCTATAAATGACCTAGATCTATGTCAGTATGTTTATAAACGAGCCCGTGAACATTCATGCGAAAACCCCTTCCGGTTTTGCTGTTGTCGAAATATGATTGGTCGCTTGCTGTTTCACGATTAGAAGGAAGAGAGGCCGGTCACAGCTTAGAAGATAATATTACCGAAACAGGAACAATACATTTTACAGGTAATCTGAGATCTGAATGGTCGAACTGTTTAAGTTATGGTGATGCATTTTAATGGAAAGAAGATTATGAAAGTTCGTTGGTTGATGAAACTCGCAGATCTTATTTGTAAACAAAAATCGGTCAGAGGCACTGCCCACTTGCGCATCAAAAATGGCGTCGTTTTCTTTATTTGCAGTGTAGATAAAACTATTTGAGCAATTATTAGGCGCACCATATATTGAATAAGGTATGATCAGTTGTAAATTTTAGAATTGCAAATTGTGTTACTATTCATTACCCTTCGTTCGTCGACGAACGATTAATTAATAGGGTAGACCTACAATTTGCTGTAACAAAACATCAATATCACGATCATTATCAAACTTTTATGTTGAGTGACATGATAACCCATTAGATCTATCTTTTTATTTTGCAGAATGGGAACCAGAGTATATATCGGACGACTGTCATATCATGCCAGAGAAAAAGATGTAGACAGATTTTTCAGAGGATATGGAAGACTGAAGGACGTTATGTTGAAAAATGGTTACGGTTTTGTGGTGAGTTGATGCAGATTTGTATTATTATATATGTAAATTCTATTCCTGACACATAGAGTATCACAAATAAATGGTGTAACACTGGTAGAATATGTGCATAATTTTTATGAAGAAACAAACCAGTTACTGTTGAGTACTATGAACTCAAAGGAAGTGGCTTCTTTGGGGAAAAGGTTGCAGCTAGAATGTCATGATTTGAAAGTCCTCAAACATTTAACTGATACGACTGCCTTCTCAGAAAGGAAATGTATGCATTAACACGTATTATTGTCTTCAGTATGAATGTTTTTCCTCCCAGGAATTCGAGGACTACCGGGATGCTGATGATGCAGTCTACGAGTTGAATGGTAAAGAATTGTGTGGGGAAAGGTAAACTATTGAGTTGATTGAATACTCAACATCTTAGACGTACATACTTACTTAATCTTCTGTAGTGAAATTGTTTTATTCAATGCAATATCAAAACAAGATTTTCAGAAATTGGCATATTGCAATTTTGAAATCTGTATTTATCACCTATTGATAACTGGTTTAAGGTTTTGAAATAAAAATTGACGGTCAAATTAATCATATTTAAGTCAATTCAAGGAGACCATTTGTAATTAGAGCAACTAAACAGCTCATTTCACCTTGCTGCTAGATGGAGAAAGGTTTGGAGAAAATATCATACAACATGATCATGCTTTCCTACTGTGTACTTATGATTCCTGAGAAACAGCAACTACTTACGAGACTGTTGTAAAGTTATTCATTTGGGACAAAAGTTTTAATTAAATAAATCAATGAATTGATTAAAACCATTAGATTCTTGGTGGTTATTTTCAGGTGTATAGTAGAGCATGCAAGAGGCCCGCGTGGAGACTTCTTTCGTGACCGAGATCGCGGCTATCCGCCCCGACGCAGGGGTGGTAGTGGTGGTGGTGGACGTGATAGGTCAGTAAGGTGATTTACAGATTCTTGATGACTCCGCTAACCAACAACTCTTCAAGTATAGTATTCAGGCCATGTTGTATCAAATGTGATTCGAGCTTCATCAAAATCTGAGTTCCAGAGAAATTATGTAAATAAGTTATCATGATGAATGTTTTTATACATGGCCTTTTCATTTAACTGAATACTGCCAAACATTGTCATCAATGAATTGTGAAATTTTGAAAGTTGCTTAACATAGCTTTCCTTTCTTGTTTTTGATAATTTAAAAATAATATTGATCTTTGGTTTCTATGGCTGATATTAATGAGGAAATACATTAACTTTGATACAACTTGGGATTTAGTCAGGTCATACATTATTCTGAAAAGATCATTCTTTTGATTTTGTGCTAGTCCGGCTTGAAAAGCATGATTGGCTTATGGCATGGCAACACATTCAGTGTCGGTCAATCAGCGTCATTCATAAACCATTTGCATTTTGCTCCACAAGAAACACTGGGCATAAATTTGTTAATTTGACAACCACCAGTCAACAAGACTCACGTCTTGAAAAAACTTTCTTTGACTGAAGAACTAATAATCCTAAATCACTGAAATTTTGAGCAGCGGAGATCATAGCTTGAGGCTTCGTGACATTCCTGCCTCATTGAGACTGCTTCATAAACAATCTTTTCTTAACGTTAAAAGCCAATGGTCCGTCAACTATGAATTCTACCTGGCTTGTAACATTATTTTCTTATTCTCTGTCAAACTCTTCAAAATTGGAAAGTTTTGCATAGTTGTCTTTCATCACTGTGAATCTCAAGTGGTTACAGGTACATTTGTTGACATGTCCCTCTAGAGGGTTTAAAAAGCTTGTCCAGAATTTGTGATTCGTA
The DNA here is from genome assembly GCA_936450465.1 of Gibbula magus. Lineage (NCBI taxonomy): Eukaryota > Metazoa > Mollusca > Gastropoda > Trochida > Trochidae > Gibbula > Gibbula magus. The sequence continues at coordinate 42,002,415 of OW388291.1, forward strand.
TCCTTTAAATGTTTGAAACCTAAAATACTTCTACCAATGCAAAGGGTTCCAGTATAGATAGATAGATATAGTACAGATTTGAAAAAAAAAGCCCCAGAGCAAGTTTCTTTTGATTTTAAGACATCTTGTAATTTTAATTTGATAACATGTTTTAAGGCATGTTCCAAGAACTAGCTAATTTTTGTTGAAAATTTGTTTAGTTTGTTATTCATCCATCCTCTCCCAGTGTTAGTACTGGATAAAGGTATGTTTGTCTCTGTTGCAGATATGGTCCACCAACACGCACAGAATACAGACTTATCATTGAAAACTTGTCTTCTAGAGTCAGCTGGCAGGTGAATATAATTTTTGATGTCCATTGCATGTACTCAACATTTTTGCATTGCAGCAGATAGCTATTTTCCTGAAACCCCTCAATAGATATTTTGAATTTGAGTCTAAAATTTAAGAGAAAAATCTGAAATTTCCCACATGTTATTTAATAACTATTCTATTGTTTTGGCTTATGTTAATTTTAAAGATGTTATCTATCTTCCCCCAAAGCTCGAGAGTCATGACGATACCTGATGGGGTCACTGGGTCTCGAACTTGAACGAAGGTCCTTAGATCTGAGGGTTGGCACTAGCTATCAGCCTCGATCAGGCAGGCAGGCGAGAACTGTTGGACAGTTACTGGGTGACAGGGTCCCTCCTTCTGCCAGACACAGCCAAACTGCACTTGGGTCTGTCTGTCTGCTAGATAGCCGGTCTTAAGCTAGCGGGATGCAGTAACATCAATCCGTCAGTCCGCACACCCGTCCTTCCACCTCCGCTGGCTGTCCTTCCAGAGGGGGGATGGGGACAAATTTCAGTTTTCAGAAAGGCAGGCAGGAACTAACGAGTAAAGAAAATGCAGAACACCGTGGCTGGTCAAAGCTCTAGCTACCTCTCGCGAACAGGCCCTCTCATCCTTGCTACCTCAAGTCCATGGTTGCTCTGATCGAGCAGACACTAGGGTTCCGTACGGACGAGGTCCTAACTCCATCCCTCAGGGTCTTATGTCATCCGTCTTAGAGCGAGAGTCAAACACTGGTCCCATGTTGACACGGTTCAAGCTGTCTGTCTGGATAGGGTCTGTCCGTACCTGCTTTGGCCTTTGAGAAATGAGCTCTTGACTTGATTAAGGGAAAGTAAAGAGGTAAACTATTTTTACATGCTCATATGCTGAAGAAAGTGTATGTAGTGGGTAGTGTTTGTTCCTATGTGACCAGCTGAGGGGGTCATTTTGTCATGTTCAACATAAGGGACCCCTTTAACAGTTAACAGTTAAAAGTTTATATTGGTAATGAATATATGTAAAAGGGATCTCATATTCAAAGCATCGGCATATGGCGCCATGACCCCCTCAAGGAACAGCACTTTGGGTGGGGAATTGATTGCAATTGAGCTAAGCAAAGGAAGCATGATCAACTTGATGGAGATTATGACTTGAATATGGGTAACAATACAACTAGAGGGATTCCTGCTGGAAACAGGTTTTAACTATTGCAGTTTCAGAAATGTTCGCAACTTTGGTAAATTGGTATGCGTTTGCTATGGATAATCTTCTACTCAATATTTGAAACAACAAAAATATTTATCATTTCAAACCGAAGTGCTCACTTGAACATACATATTGTTTTTTGGAACAACCATTGAAATTGATAATATAGGACAGCTTTTGTGTAATCAGCTTGAGATTGAAATTGAACAGTTAGGTTTTCACAAGTTCTTTTGAATAATTCTATTGAAATTCATTAAACTGTGCATTCAATTATTTATAAGTAGCCATTTCTAATCGGGATAATGGTTTGTTTAGTATGAATACTATGCATGCCTATTATGAATTTGTCGCTAGCATTGTTTCTTTTGTATACAGGTTGGGAGGAATTCTTGCGGTTAGTTTTATCATTTTAAAACCATTTCTTATTCAGTTATTCAATAAGTGACGATCTGTTTTCTGTGTGTTCAAGGATCTGAAGGACTACATGCGCCAGGCAGGGGAGGTAACCTATGCAGATGCACACAAGAAACACAAGAATGAAGGGTCAGTAAAATATTCAATAAGCGTGTACATTTTAATCTAATGGTCACGAATTCGAAATATTAATCCTTCATTTCTCTTGTGTAATTCAAGTGTAGAATTCCAGTATCTATTTCTGTAGTATTCATTTAGGCAAGCCAAATAACAAAATTTATGCCAAGTTAACATGTAAACGTGATAAAAGATTATAAAAATATTTTGTTTTTGATCTTCCAGAATTGTTGAGTTTGCAACATACTCCGATATGAAGAACGCTATAGAAAAACTGGACAACACAGAAATCAATGGAAGGAAGATAAGGGTTGTCGAAGACAAACCGAAAAGGAGAGGCCGGTAAGGGTCGATTGAATAAAGAAATTCACTATCTTCATGGCACATTGAAAACCATTTTTAGTGTTTGGTTATCATATTTCTTCGAATTTGAAGTTTACCTCTCCTTGACTGTTCAACCATGTATGTTGTACCTTGATCTACAATATTGTCTAGCTTGGGCAATAAGACTTCATTCTCAAATTCATTATCATATCTAACAGTGGAACTTCTTGAAGATCTAACTGTACAAAATGTCTTCTCTCCAGGTCATATTCCAGAAGTCGCAGTCGGTCAAGAAGCCGGTCAAGGTCTCGCAGTCGCCGTAGCCGCAGCAGATCAAGGAGTCGGAGCCGAAGTCGCAGCAGGAGCGCAAGTCGCAGTCGGTCCAGGAGCAGGAGTAGAAGTGACTCTCGCTCCAAGAAGGCCAGCAAGGATAACCGGGATTCAAAATCAGTCAGCCCAGCTAAGGGAAAGTCCCGCTCCAGGTCCCGGTCACGATCACAAACACCTGATAAGAGAGATTCATCACCTGTCAATGGAGATGACCGGAAAGATGACGATGATAATGAATGATGATGATGATCATGTTTGTTTTGTAAATATTATACAGAGATATGTGCATGGATTGTATATACTATTTGGAAGATTTGTATTTTACATTTTTCATCTGTGAAACCTCTAATCTGTACTAGATCTGCAGCAATTGTGTATATTCAAAATGGTCTATCAACTTTTGTTCAAATTTTTTATTCAAGTTTCTTAAATTAATGAAATGACAAATACATTTCATAATAACTTCTTAAACGGAAACCGATAACTCGGTCCTCATATCCGTCATATCATTAATCATCCAATGTCTATTTTCATTGTCATGAAATTCAAGATCTGTTTATTGCTCACGCTATTTGCAATGCTGTCAAATTAAAAACTAAACAGAGAAACTTATGTGAACATTTTGATACTCAAGTTCTTTCAATTTATGTTTTCTTGGATCACTCACTAATTACGATCTAGAATGTACATAATTTCCTTAAATCAAGGGTAAATTAGGCAAGTTGATGTGTTCAAGTGAGACCTTTTTTAATCATTTAACTGTTTTTAGAATGTTTCTTGTTTTCATCTGTTTTAAACTTGGAAGCATGCTTCAAAAGAAATTGATGGATATTGTGGAAGAATTTAATAAATTATTCCTGATTTTCTTTCCAACAAAGCATACAAATAATGGCAAACATTACTTTGTGTATCCTTTCATTTTCATTTCTAGTTGGCTGTCCACCATGCTTTGTTGAAATATTGTTTTATGTGTAGATATGAATGATGTCTAGATATTAAATTGTCTTGAAAAAATTCAGTCTTTATTTTTAATTCATCAGGCCTTCAAGGGCAGATGGGCTTACAGTATAAATATAATCAATCATCATCCGCATGTTGGGCCTGCTCAGCATTTGTAAACTTTTCAAACTTTCGACTTTTCTGTAACTGATGCTGGCTCGAGAAAGGTGAACTCTTGAGGTAGGTACCTTGCAGGTCGGAGATTGAAAGTGTGTACCTATTAAAACAAGATGTGTTTGTTAAACACGGATGCCCCCGGATATACCAAAGTTATGGCCAAGGTTAAAGTTTTCTGAATATGGTCCACTGCTAGATGTCAAGGTCAAATATGATGACCTTATCTGAAAGGTCTCATCACAAGGTATGCACATGCCCACTATGAAAGTCGTAGCTCTGAGCAATCCAAAGTTGTGGCCAAGGTTATGTTTTCTGAAGATGTCCACTGCGGCAAGGTCAAGGTCACAAGGTCAAATATGATGACCTCAACTGAAGGTCTCAGCATTAGGTATACACATGCCAAGTATGAAAGCCGTAGCTCTGAGAAATCCAAAGTTATGGCCAATGTTAACGTTTTTTTAATATTAATATGAAGGTCACAATGTCAAATATGATGACCTAATCTGAAAGGTCTCATCACAAGGTATGCACATGCCAAGTATGAAAGCCCTAGCTCTGAGAAATCTAAAGTTATGGCCAAGGTTAAAGTTTTCTGAAGATGTCCACTGCTGCAAGGTCAAGGTCACAAAGTCAAATATTATGACCTCATCTGAAGGTCTCATCACAAGGTATGCACATGCCAAGTATAAAAGCCCCAGCTCTGAGCAATCCAAAGTTATGGCCAAGGTTAAAGTTTTTGTGGACAAACACACAGACAGACAGACGGACGGAAAGGTGAAAAACAATATACCCCCGGAATCTCCGATTCGGGGGCATAACCATCATCTACCGCCAGACCTAAGAAATCGGAACAAGGGCAAAAATTCTCATATGTGTGATGCTCATTTTAATTCCATCAAGGTATCGATACCCTCAAGCCACACATACGATTTGACAATTAGTGAGAAAAGCTATCCACATTGAAGATACCTTGAAGGGTCTTTTAAAAAAAACGGATCGAGGGCAATAACTCCATAAGAAAATAATCGCACACTTATTTTCGAACTCCCATCAAGGTATATATACCCTCAAGCCCAACACCAAAATTGGTTATCCTATCTTAATCCGTTTCTCAGAAAAAGTGTCCCCTTTGAAGAAAACATGAACAGAGTCCAGAACAGAAGGCAATAACTCCGCAAAAAATAAATGCGGACTTCTCAGTTTCGAACTGCCATCAAGGTATTTTTGCCCCAAAGCCTCATACCAAATTTGGCTATCCTATCTCCCAATAGTTTCTGAGAAAAACTGAATCTGACTGTCCGTGTTCTGAAACCAACTCCTCCCACAATCATAAACTGCGACCTTGATGTAGGATGCATTTTCTGAAAAACGTTTTGAAACTTGATACGTTTTGGATGTACATCAGTGTTACGCATGTGCTTTTTGGGGACCAATCGATGAATATTTTCAGTTATGGCCCTTGACAAAGAGCACTCGACTTTCGAATTTCAGACTGACGGTACCTGTGATCTGAAACCAACTCTAGTCCGGTCAATATATGGATAAAACAACTTTTAAAATTGCTACAAAAGGTTTCTCAACTGATTCCGGAAGGGTTTAGAACAGTTGGACCCCCGGAAAAGTTCTTTTTTTCAAGATGGTGTCCAAGATTGCCGCCAAAACCTCTTAATGATCACTCTGAAACCTTCAACTCGAATGTGATGATCTTGGTGTCTATCCCTAGGTTTTTGGGGGCAACAAACACATTAAGATTATAAAAAATGGTGTTTGTCTATAATACAATACAGAAATCCAAGATCGCGTAAAAAATCGCCGACGACACATCCAAATGTCCGCAAGTACATTACTATTCACTCAACTTTCACTCACTTTTGGGGGGAAAGGAACACATTAGGACCATCAGAAATGAAATTAGGCAATTATAGTACAAGTAAAACTAACTTTGTCCAACGTGGCTCTACCATTTTACCTACGTTTCAGTCGAATTTTATTAAATTTGATGATCTAGATGTCCATCCCCAGCTCTTACAATTTATTGGTAATCCGTTGTTGACAATAGCAAACATAACCCATTACGGCGGTAAATTTGTCACTGAAGTGTATCTTTTGATGATTTACAATTGAATTATTTTATTAGCGTGCCCGACTTAGTCGGGGCTGCTATAATATGTTGTGCAGTTGACGACGTCACCGCCGCAGCGTTTTGTTTTCGCTATAATTTTTTCCAAAATGGTTTTGAGAGCTCATATAAATAACTTCTTACTAATACCCCTGGGGAATTTTCTGGACATGTTCACATTCAAGGTCAAAGATCAAGGTCACGAGTTCTGATATCACTAACAAAAAAACTTGTAAAAACGATAACTTCAACACATGTTGTGCTATCAGGCTCCTACTTGGTATATATCAACAGTTATCGTTATAATCCTTCAAATGGTCACAGATTAAGCATGCACTTGTGAATATGCCTTATATTAACTGTCGGCACTTTGAATCATTAGATGATTGTTATACACAATGAAAAGTGATCATTGATTTTGGGACCAGAGACCTTGAAGGTCAAAGGTCATGAGATATTTTTGAATCAGAAATCGGTTTTAAGAACAATCTAGTATATTGTTACCCCAGTGATGATTCAACTTGTTATTAATAACTCCAATGAGTTTTAAAAAACTTTGCCCATTTTATTGTGGCTGTGAAGAAGGCGGAACAGGGGAAAACGAGACCCTCAGTTTCGGGACTGCTCTGCATTTGCGATGTCCTGTAAACGCTAATCTAGTTTTTTGAGTAAAAAGAAAACACAGAGCTTTGTTTTCAAGACATTTAATAAAGAACCCGAACTGATTGAGCAACAATGGGGAAATAATGAATGCTCATCATAAAATCCTTGTGACGGGTAGCCATCCTCTTCAATATGGTTTTCATGTTGATATTCTACAGACTGTAGTAGATGAAGAAGAAGGAAGTTATGTTGCATTTAAATTGAGAATAAAATGTATTGTTTACTTCTTAGTTCACCTCTATGGACCAAACACTGATGTGAAACTAGAGACTTTTGAAAGTGAGAAGACAATAGAATTTGTTTTTAAATCTAGTTTAGACAAAGAGGATGATACAAATAATTACAAGAAAAAAGTGAGCATGGCTCACATACCCCCGCCATCCGCTATCCGTCCATTGAGAATTATAGATGTGAAGGTTACTATGTTTAAAAAACAGCTTCAATCATCATAGTATTGTCCAAAATAATTTAAGGAACTGACTGTTATTAAAAAATTTCATTCACCCAGATGTAATATTTTTCAGGTAACTTAATTTTTCCCATTAGAGCATCACACCGGTAATTTGTACCAAGTTCAATTACAGATTCAAGGGCTTCATAACTCCATAAAAAATAATATTTCGGAACTGGACTGTGAACTCAATGAAGAGTATCATCTGGACTACCTGCATGTAAAAGTTCATTCACCTAGATGTAATAGTTGCCGAGAAAACTTGTCCCAATTGGAGCATCACAGCTCTTTTGGTACAAAGTTAAATTTCAGATTCAAGGGCCATAACTCCGTAAAAAATAATATTTCGGAACTGGTTTTCGAACTCGATTAAGAGTATCATCTGGACTACCTACATGTAAAATTTCATTCACCTAGATGTAATATAGTTTCCGAGAAAACTTGTCCCAATTGGAGCATCACAGCTCTTTTGGTACTAAGTTAAATTTCGGAGTCAAGGGCCATAACTCCGTAAAAAATAATATTTCTGAACTGGTTTTCGAACTCGATAAAGAGTATGGTCATGAGTACTCACAACCAAAATTTCATTCACCTAGGTTGAACAGTATCCGAGAAAACGTGTCCCCATTGAACACAATAAAACTAAGTCCAAAAAGTGACGTGTCCAAGGTCTCGCAGTCGCCGTAGCCGCAGCAGATCAAGGAGTCGGAGCCGAAGTCGCAGCAGGAGCGCAAGTCGCAGTCGGTCCAGGAGCAGGAGTAGAAGTGACTCTCGCTCCAAGAAGGCCAGCAAGGATAACCGGGATTCAAAATCAGTCAGCCCAGCTAAGGGAAAGTCCCGCTCCAGGTCCCGGTCACGATCACAAACACCTGATAAGAGAGATTCATCACCTGTCAATGGAGATGACCGGAAAGATGACGATGATAATGAATGGTGATGATGATCATGTTTGTTTTGTAAATATTATACAGAGATATGTGCATGGATTGTATATACTATTTGGAAGATTTGTATTTTACATTTTTCATCTGTGAAACCTCTAATCTGTACTAGATCTGCAGCAATTGTGTATATTCAAAATGGTCTATCAACTTTTGTTCAAATTTTTTATTCAAGTTTCTTAAATTCATGAAATGACAAATACATTTCATAATAACTTCTTAAACGGAAACCGATAACTCGGTTCTCATATCCGTCATATCATTAATCATCCAATGTCTATTTTCATTGTCATGAAATTCAAGATCTGTTTATTGCTCACGCTATTTGCAATGCTGTCAAATTAAAAACTAAACAGAGAAACTTATGTGAACATTTTGATACTCAAGTTCTTTCAATTTATGTTTTCTTGGATCACTCACTAATTACGATCTAGAATGTACATAATTTCCTTAAATCAAGGGTAAATTAGGCAAGTTGATGTGTTCAAGTGAGACCTTTTTTAATCATTTAACTGTTTTTAGAATGTTTCTTGTTTTCATCTGTTTTAAACTTGGAAGCATGCTTCAAAAGAAATTGATGGATATTGTGGAAGAATTTAATAAATTATTCCTGATTTTCTTTCCAACAAAGCATACAAATAATGGCAAACATTACTTTGTGTATCCTTTCATTTTCATTTCTAGTTGGCTGTCCACCATGCTTTGTTGAAATATTGTTTTATGTGTAGATATGAATGATGTCTAGATATTAAATTGTCTTGAAAAAATTCAGTCTTTATTTTTAATTCATCAGGCCTTCAAGGGCAGATGGGCTTACAGTATAAATATAATCAATCATCATCCGCATGTTGGGCCTGCTCAGCATTTGTAAACTTTTCAAACTTTCGACTTTTCTGTAACTGATGCTGGCTCGAGAAAGGTGAACTCTTGAGGTAGGTACCTTGCAGGTCGGAGATTGAAAGTGTGTACCTATTAAAACAAGATGTGTTTGTTAAACACGGATGCCCCCGGATATACCAAAGTTATGGCCAAGGTTAAAGTTTTCTGAATATGGTCCACTGCTAGATGTCAAGGTCAAATATGATGACCTTATCTGAAAGGTCTCATCACAAGGTATGCACATGCCCACTATGAAAGTCGTAGCTCTGAGCAATCCAAAGTTGTGGCCAAGGATATGTTTTCTGAAGATGTCCACTGCGGCAAGGTCAAGGTCACAAGGTCAAATATGATGACCTCAACTGAAGGTCTCAGCATTAGGTATACACATGCCAAGTATGAAAGCCGTAGCTCTGAGAAATCCAAAGTTATGGCCAATGTTAACGTTTTTTTAATATTAATATGAAGGTCACAATGTCAAATATGATGACCTAATCTGAAAGGTCTCATCACAAGGTATGCACATGCCAAGTATGAAAGCCCTAGCTCTGAGAAATCTAAAGTTATGGCCAAGGTTAAAGTTTTCTGAAGATGTCCACTGCTGCAAGGTCAAGGTCACAAAGTCAAATATTATGACCTCATCTGAAGGTCTCATCACAAGGTATGCACATGCAAAGTATGAAAGCCGTAAGTCTTAACAATCAAAAGTTATGGCCAAGGTTAAAGTTTTCTGAAAATGTTCATTGTGGCAAGGTCACAATGTCAAATATGATGACCTCATCTGAAAGGTCTCATCACAAGGTATGCACATGCCAAGTATAAAAGCCCCAGCTCTGAGCAATCCAAAGTTATGGCCAAGGTTAAAGTTTTTGTGGACAAACACACAGACAGACAGACGGACGGACAGGTGAAAAACAATATACCCCCGGAATCTCCGATTCGGGGGCATAACCATCATCTACCGCCAGACCTAAGAAATCGGAACAAGGGCAAAAATTCTCATATGTGTGATGCTCATTTTAATTCCATCAAGGTATCGATACCCTCAAGCCACACATACGATTTGACAATTAGTGAGAAAAGCTATCCACATTGAAGATACCTTGAAGGGTCTTTTAAAAAAACCGGATCGAGGGCAATAACTCCATAAGAAAATAATCGCACACTTATTTTCGAACTCCCATCAAGGTATATATACCCTCAAGCCCAACACCAAAATTGGTTATCCTATCTTAATCCGTTTCTCAGAAAAAGTGTCCCCTTTGAAGAAAACATGAACAGAGTCCAGAACAGAAGGCAATAACTCCGCAAAAAATAAATGCGGACTTCTCAGTTTCGAACTGCCATCAAGGTATTTTTGCCCCAAAGCCTCATACCAAATTTGGCTATCCTATCTCCCAATAGTTTCTGAGAAAAACTGAATCTGACTGTCCGTGTTCTGAAACCAACTCCTCCCACAATCATAAACTGCGACCTTGATGTAGGATGCATTTTCTGAAAAACGTTTTGAAACTTGATACGTTTTGGATGTACATCAGTGTTACGCATGTGCTTTTTGGGGACCAATCGATGAATATTTTCAGTTATGGCCCTTGACAAAGAGCACTCGACTTTCGAATTTCAGACTGACGGTACCTGTGATCTGAAACCAACTCTAGTCCGGTCAATATATGGATAAAACAACTTTTAAAATTGCTACAAAAGGTTTCTCAACTGATTCCGGAAGGGTTTAGAACAGTTGGACCCCCGGAAAAGTTCTTTTTTTCAAGATGGTGTCCAAGATTGCCGCCAAAACCTCTTAATGATCACTCTGAAACCTTCAACTCGAATGTGATGATCTTGGTGTCTATCCCTAGGTTTTTGGGGGCAACAAACACATTAAGATTATAAAAAATGGTGTTTGTCTATAATACAATACAGAAATCCAAGATCGCGTAAAAAATCGCCGACGACACATCCAAATGTCCGCAAGTACATTACTATTCACTCAACTTTCACTCACTTTTGGGGGGAAAGGAACACATTAGGACCATCAGAAATGAAATTAGGCAATTATAGTACAAGTAAAACTAACTTTGTCCAACGTGGCTCTACCATTTTACCTACGTTTCAGTCGAATTTTATTAAATTTGATGATCTAGATGTCCATCCCCAGCTCTTACAATTTATTGGTAATCCGTTGTTGACAATAGCAAACATAACCCATTACGGCGGTAAATTTGTCACTGAAGTGTATCTTTTGATGATTTACAATTGAATTATTTTATTAGCGTGCCCGACTTAGTCGGGGCTGCTATAATATGTTGTGCAGTTGACGACGTCACCGCCGCAGCGTTTTGTTTTCGCTATAATTTTTTCCAAAATGGTTTTGAGAGCTCATATAAATAACTTCTTACTAATACCCCTGGGGAATTTTCTGGACATGTTCACATTCAAGGTCAAAGATCAAGGTCACGAGTTCTGATATCACTAACAAAAAAACTTGTAAAAACGATAACTTCAACACATGTTGTGCTATCAGGCTCCTACTTGGTATATATCAACAGTTATCGTTATAATCCTTCAAATGGTCACAGATTAAGCATGCACTTGTGAATATGCCTTATATTAACTGTCGGCACTTTGAATCATTAGATGATTGTTATACACAATGAAAAGTGATCATTGATTTTGGGACCAGAGACCTTGAAGGTCAAAGGTCATGAGATATTTTTGAATCAGAAATCGGTTTTAAGAACAATCTAGTATATTGTTACCCCAGTGATGATTCAACTTGTTATTAATAACTCCAATGAGTTTTAAAAAACTTTGCCCATTTTATTGTGGCTGTGAAGAAGGCGGAACAGGGGAAAACGAGACCCTCAGTTTCGGGACTGCTCTGCATTTGCGATGTCCTGTAAACGCTAATCTAGTTTTTTGAGTAAAAAGAAAACACAGAGCTTTGTTTTCAAGACATTTAATAAAGAACCCGAACTGATTGAGCAACAATGGGGAAATAATGAATGCTCATCATAAAATCCTTGTGACGGGTAGCCATCCTCTTCAATATGGTTTTCATGTTGATATTCTACAGACTGTAGTAGATGAAGAAGAAGGAAGTTATGTTGCATTTAAATTGAGAATAAAATGTATTGTTTACTTCTTAGTTCACCTCTATGGACCAAACACTGATGTGAAACTAGAGACTTTTGAAAGTGAGAAGACAATAGAATTTGTTTTTAAATCTAGTTTAGACAAAGAGGATGATACAAATAATTACAAGAAAAAAGTGAGCATGGCTCACATACCCCCGCCATCCGCTATCCGTCCATTGAGAATTATAGATGTGAAGGTTACTATGTTTAAAAAACAGCTTCAATCATCATAGTATTGTCCAAAATAATTTAAGGAACTGACTGTTATTAAAAAATTTCATTCACCCAGATGTAATATTTTTCAGGTAACTTAATTTTTCCCATTAGAGCATCACACCGGTAATTTGTACCAAGTTCAATTACAGATTCAAGGGCTTCATAACTCCATAAAAAATAATATTTCGGAACTGGACTGTGAACTCAATGAAGAGTATCATCTGGACTACCTGCATGTAAAAGTTCATTCACCTAGATGTAATAGTTGCCGAGAAAACTTGTCCCAATTGGAGCATCACAGCTCTTTTGGTACAAAGTTAAATTTCAGATTCAAGGGCCATAACTCCGTAAAAAATAATATTTCGGAACTGGTTTTCGAACTCGATTAAGAGTATCATCTGGACTACCTACATGTAAAATTTCATTCACCTAGATGTAATATAGTTTCCGAGAAAACTTGTCCCAATTGGAGCATCACAGCTCTTTTGGTACTAAGTTAAATTTCGGAGTCAAGGGCCATAACTCCGTAAAAAATAATATTTCTGAACTGGTTTTCGAACTCGATAAAGAGTATGGTCATGAGTACTCACAACCAAAATTTCATTCACCTAGGTTGAACAGTATCCGAGAAAACGTGTCCCCATTGAACACAATAAAACTAAGTCCAAAAAGTGACGTGTCCAAGGTCTCGCAGTCGCCGTAGCCGCAGCAGATCAAGGAGTCGGAGCCGAAGTCGCAGCAGGAGCGCAAGTCGCAGTCGGTCCAGGAGCAGGAGTAGAAGTGACTCTCGCTCCAAGAAGGCCAGCAAGGATAACCGGGATTCAAAATCAGTCAGCCCAGCTAAGGGAAAGTCCCGCTCCAGGTCCCGGTCACGATCACAAACACCTGATAAGAGAGATTCATCACCTGTCAATGGAGATGACCGGAAAGATGACGATGATAATGAATGATGATGATGATCATGTTTGTTTTGTAAATATTATACAGAGATATGTGCATGGATTGTATATACTATTTGGAAGATTTGTATTTTACATTTTTCATCTGTGAAACCTCTAATCTGTACTAGATCTGCAGCAATTGTGTATATTCAAAATGGTCTATCAACTTTTGTTCACATTTTTTATTCAAGTTTCTTAAATTCATGAAATGACAAATACATTTCATAATAACTTCTTAAACGGAAACCGATAACTCGGTTCTCATATCCGTCATATCATTAATCATCCAATGTCTATTTTCATTGTCATGAAATTCAAGATCTGTTTATTGCTCACGCTATTTGCAATGCTGTCAAATTAAAAACTAAACAGAGAAACTTATGTGAACATTTTGATACTCAAGTTCTTTCAATTTATGTTTTCTTGGATCACTCACTAATTACGATCTAGAATGTACATAATTTCCTTAAATCAAGGGTAAATTAGGCAAGTTGATGTGTTCAAGTGAGACCTTTTTTAATCATTTAACTGTTTTTAGAATGTTTCTTGTTTTCATCTGTTTTAAACTTGGAAGCATGCTTCAAAAGAAATTGATGGATATTGTGGAAGAATTTAATAAATTATTCCTGATTTTCTTTCCAACAAAGCATACAAATAATGGCAAACATTACTTTGTGTATCCTTTCATTTTCATTTCTAGTTGGCTGTCCACCATGCTTTGTTGAAATATTGTTTTATGTGTAAATATGAATGATGTCTAGATATTAAATTGTCTTGAAAAAATTCAGTCTTTATTTTTAATTCATCAGGCCTTCAAGGGCAGATGGGCTTACAGTATAAATATAATCAATCATCATCCGCATGTTGGGCCTGCTCAGCATTTGTAAACTTTTCAAACTTTCGACTTTTCTGTAACTGATGCTGGCTCGAGAAAGGTGAACTCTTGAGGTAGGTACCTTGCAGGTCGGAGATTGAAAGTGTGTACCTATTAAAACAAGATGTGTTTGTTAAACACGGATGCCCCCGGATATACCAAAGTTATGGCCAAGGTTAAAGTTTTCTGAATATGGTCCACTGCTAGATGTCAAGGTCAAATATGATGACCTTATCTGAAAGGTCTCATCACAAGGTATGCACATGCCCACTATGAAAGTCGTAGCTCTGAGCAATCCAAAGTTGTGGCCAAGGTTATGTTTTCTGAAGATGTCCACTGCGGCAAGGTCAAGGTCACAATGTCAAATATGATGACCTCAACTGAAGGTCTCAGCATTAGGTATACACATGCCAAGTATGAAAGCCGTAGCTCTGAGAAATCCAAAGTTATGGCCAATGTTAACGTTTTTTTAATATTAATATGAAGGTCACAATGTCAAATATGATGACCTAATCTGAAAGGTCTCATCACAAGGTATGCACATGCCAAGTATGAAAGCCCTAGCTCTGAGAAATCTAAAGTTATGGCCAAGGTTAAAGTTTTCTGAAGATGTCCACTGCTGCAAGGTCAAGGTCACAAAGTCAAATATTATGACCTCATCTGAAGGTCTCATCACAAGGTATGCACATGCAAAGTATGAAAGCCGTAAGTCTTAACAATCAAAAGTTATGGCCAAGGTTAAAGTTTTCTGAAAATGTTCATTGCGGCAAGGTCACAATGTCAAATATGATGACCTCATCTGAAAGGTCTCATCACAAGGTATGCACATGCCAAGTATAAAAGCCCCAGCTCTGAGCAATCCAAAGTTATGGCCAAGGTTAAAGTTTTTGTGGACAAACACACAGACAGACAGACGGACGGACAGGTGAAAAACAATATACCCCCGGAATCTCCGATTCGGGGGCATAACCATCATCTACCGCCAGACCTAAGAAATCGGAACAAGGGCAAAAATTCTCATATATGTGATGCTCATTTTAATTCCATCAAGGTATCGATACCCTCAAGCCACACATACGATTTGACAATTAGTGAGAAAAGCTATCCACATTGAAGATACCTTGAAGGGTCTTTTAAAAAAAACGGATCGAGGGCAATAACTCCATAAGAAAATAATCGCACACTTATTTTCGAACTCCCATCAAGGTATATATACCCTCAAGCCCAACACCAAAATTGGTTATCCTATCTTAATCCGTTTCTCAGAAAAAGTGTCCCCTTTGAAGAAAACATGAACAGAGTCCAGAACAGAAGGCAATAACTCCGCAAAAAAATAAATGCGGACTTCTCAGTTTCGAACTGCCATCAAGGTATTTTTGCCCCAAAGCCTCATACCAAATTTGGCTATCCTATCTCCCAATAGTTTCTGAGAAAAACTGAATCTGACTGTCCGTGTTCTGAAACCAACTCCTCCCACAATCATAAACTGCGACCTTGATGTAGGATGCATTTTCTGAAAAACGTTTTGAAACTTGATACGTTTTGGATATACATCAGTGTTACGCATGTGCTTTTTGGGGACCAATCGATGAATATTTTCAGTTATGGCCCTTGACAAAGAGCACTCGACTTTCGAATTTCAGACTGACGGTACCTGTGATCTGAAACCAACTCTAGTCCGGTCAATATATGGATAAAACAACTTTTAAAATTGCTACAAAAGGTTTCTCAACTGATTCCGGAAGGGTTTAGAACAGTTGGACCCCCGGAAAAGTTCTTTTTTTCAAGATGGTGTCCAAGATTGCCGCCAAAACCTCTTAATGATCACTCTGAAACCTTCAACTCGAATGTGATGATCTTGGTGTCTATCCCTAGGTTTTTGGGGGCAACAAACACATTAAGATTATAAAAAATGGTGTTTGTCTATAATACAATACAGAAATCCAAGATCGCGTAAAAAATCGCCGACGACACATCCAAATGTCCGCAAGTACATTACTATTCACTCAACTTTCACTCACTTTTGGGGGGAAAGGAACACATTAGGACCATCAGAAATGAAATTAGGCAATTATAGTACAAGTAAAACTAACTTTGTCCAACGTGGCTCTACCATTTTACCTACGTTTCAGTCGAATTTTATTAAATTTGATGATCTAGATGTCCATCCCCAGCTCTTACAATTTATTGGTAATCCGTTGTTGACAATAGCAAACATAACCCATTACGGCGGTAAATTTGTCACTGAAGTGTATCTTTTGATGATTTACAATTGAATTATTTTATTAGCGTGCCCGACTTAGTCGGGGCTGCTATAATATGTTGTGCAGTTGACGACGTCACCGCCGCAGCGTTTTGTTTTCGCTATAATTTTTTCCAAAATGGTTTTGAGAGCTCATATAAATAACTTCTTACTAATACCCCTGGGGAATTTTCTGGACATGTTCACATTCAAGGTCAAAGATCAAGGTCACGAGTTCTGATATCACTAACAAAAAAACTTGTAAAAACGATAACTTCAACACATGTTGTGCTATCAGGCTCCTACTTGGTATATATCAACAGTTATCGTTATAATCCTTCAAATGGTCACAGATTAAGCATGCACTTGTGAATATGCCTTATATTAACTGTCGGCACTTTGAATCATTAGATGATTGTTATACACAATGAAAAGTGATCATTGATTTTGGGACCAGAGACCTTGAAGGTCAAAGGTCATGAGATATTTTTGAATCAGAAATCGGTTTTAAGAACAATCTAGTATATTGTTACCCCAGTGATGATTCAACTTGTTATTAATAACTCCAATGAGTTTTAAAAAACTTTGCCCATTTTATTGTGGCTGTGAAGAAGGCGGAACAGGGGAAAACGAGACCCTCAGTTTCGGGACTGCTCTGCATTTGCGATGTCCTGTAAACGCTAATCTAGTTTTTTGAGTAAAAAGAAAACACAGAGCTTTGTTTTCAAGACATTTAATAAAGAACCCGAACTGATTGAGCAACAATGGGGAAATAATGAATGCTCATCATAAAATCCTTGTGACGGGTAGCCATCCTCTTCAATATGGTTTTCATGTTGATATTCTACAGACTGTAGTAGATGAAGAAGAAGGAAGTTATGTTGCATTTAAATTGAGAATAAAATGTATTGTTTACTTCTTAGTTCTCCTCTATGGACCAAACACTGATGTGAAACTAGAGACTTTTGAAAGTGAGAAGACAATAGAATTTGTTTTTAAATCTAGTTTAGACAAAGAGGATGATACAAATAATTACAAGAAAAAAGTGAGCATGGCTCACATACCCCCGCCATCCGCTATCCGTCCATTGAGAATTATAGATGTGAAGGTTACTATGTTTAAAAAACAGCTTCAATCATCATAGTATTGTCCAAAATAATTTAAGGAACTGACTGTTATTAAAAAATTTCATTCACCCAGATGTAATATTTTTCAGGTAACTTAATTTTTTCCCATTAGAGCATCACACCGGTAATTTGTACCAAGTTCAATTACAGATTCAAGGGCTTCATAACTCCATAAAAAATAATATTTCGGAACTGGACTGTGAACTCAATGAAGAGTATCATCTGGACTACCTGCATGTAAAAGTTCATTCACCTAGATGTAATAGTTGCCGAGAAAACTTGTCCCAATTGGAGCATCACAGCTCTTTTGGTACAAAGTTAAATTTCAGATTCAAGGGCCATAACTCCGTAAAAAATAATATTTCGGAACTGGTTTTCGAACTCGATTAAGAGTATCATCTGGACTACCTACATGTAAAATTTCATTCACCTAGATGTAATATAGTTTCCGAGAAAACTTGTCCCAATTGGAGCATCACAGCTCTTTTGGTACTAAGTTAAATTTCGGAGTCAAGGGCCATAACTCCGTAAAAAATAATATTTCTGAACTGGTTTTCGAACTCGATAAAGAGTATGGTCATGAGTACTCACAACCAAAATTTCATTCACCTAGGTTGAACAGTATCCGAGAAAACGTGTCCCCATTGAACACAATAAAACTAAGTCCAAAAAGTGACGTGTCCAAGGTCTCGCAGTCGCCGTAGCCGCAGCAGATCAAGGAGTCGGAGCCGAAGTCGCAGCAGGAGCGCAAGTCGCAGTCGGTCCAGGAGCAGGAGTAGAAGTGACTCTCGCTCCAAGAAGGCCAGCAAGGATAACCGGGATTCAAAATCAGTCAGCCCAGCTAAGGGAAAGTCCCGCTCCAGGTCCCGGTCACGATCACAAACACCTGATAAGAGAGATTCATCACCTGTCAATGGAGATGACCGGAAAGATGACGATGATAATGAATGGTGATGATGATCATGTTTGTTTTGTAAATATTATACAGAGATATGTGCATGGATTGTATATACTATTTGGAAGATTTGTATTTTACATTTTTCATCTGTGAAACCTCTAATCTGTACTAGATCTGCAGCAATTGTGTATATTCAAAATGGTCTATCAACTTTTGTTCAAATTTTTTATTCAAGTTTCTTAAATTCATGAAATGACAAATACATTTCATAATAACTTCTTAAACGGAAACCGATAACTCGGTTCTCATATCCGTCATATCATTAATCATCCAATGTCTATTTTCATTGTCATGAAATTCAAGATCTGTTTATTGCTCACGCTATTTGCAATGCTGTCAAATTAAAAACTAAACAGAGAAACTTATGTGAACATTTTGATACTCAAGTTCTTTCAATTTATGTTTTCTTGGATCACTCACTAATTACGATCTAGAATGTACATAATTTCCTTAAATCAAGGGTAAATTAGGCAAGTTGATGTGTTCAAGTGAGACCTTTTTTAATCATTTAACTGTTTTTAGAATGTTTCTTGTTTTCATCTGTTTTAAACTTGGAAGCATGCTTCAAAAGAAATTGATGGATATTGTGGAAGAATTTAATAAATTATTCCTGATTTTCTTTCCAACAAAGCATACAAATAATGGCAAACATTACTTTGTGTATCCTTTCATTTTCATTTCTAGTTGGCTGTCCACCATGCTTTGTTGAAATATTGTTTTATGTGTAGATATGAATGATGTCTAGATATTAAATTGTCTTGAAAAAATTCAGTCTTTATTTTTAATTCATCAGGCCTTCAAGGGCAGATGGGCTTACAGTAT
This sequence comes from Gibbula magus, assembly GCA_936450465.1. Classification (NCBI taxonomy): domain Eukaryota; kingdom Metazoa; phylum Mollusca; class Gastropoda; order Trochida; family Trochidae; genus Gibbula; species Gibbula magus. Next base: position 42,021,601 of record OW388291.1, read on the forward strand.
AAATATAATCAATCATCATCCGCATGTTGGGCCTGCTCAGCATTTGTAAACTTTTCAAACTTTCGACTTTTCTGTAACTGATGCTGGCTCGAGAAAGGTGAACTCTTGAGGTAGGTACCTTGCAGGTCGGAGATTGAAAGTGTGTACCTATTAAAACAAGATGTGTTTGTTAAACACGGATGCCCCCGGATATACCAAAGTTATGGCCAAGGTTAAAGTTTTCTGAATATGGTCCACTGCTAGATGTCAAGGTCAAATATGATGACCTTATCTGAAAGGTCTCATCACAAGGTATGCACATGCCCACTATGAAAGTCGTAGCTCTGAGCAATCCAAAGTTGTGGCCAAGGTTATGTTTTCTGAAGATGTCCACTGCGGCAAGGTCAAGGTCACAAGGTCAAATATGATGACCTCAACTGAAGGTCTCAGCATTAGGTATACACATGCCAAGTATGAAAGCCGTAGCTCTGAGAAATCCAAAGTTATGGCCAATGTTAACGTTTTTTTAATATTAATATGAAGGTCACAATGTCAAATATGATGACCTAATCTGAAAGGTCTCATCACAAGGTATGCACATGCCAAGTATGAAAGCCCTAGCTCTGAGAAATCTAAAGTTATGGCCAAGGTTAAAGTTTTCTGAAGATGTCCACTGCTGCAAGGTCAAGGTCACAAAGTCAAATATTATGACCTCATCTGAAGGTCTCATCACAAGGTATGCACATGCAAAGTATGAAAGCCGTAAGTCTTAACGATCAAAAGTTATGGCCAAGGTTAAAGTTTTCTGAAAATGTTCATTGCGGCAAGGTCACAATGTCAAATATGATGACCTCATCTGAAAGGTCTCATCACAAGGTATGCACATGCCAAGTATAAAAGCCCCAGCTCTGAGCAATCCAAAGTTATGGCCAAGGTTAAAGTTTTTGTGGACAAACACACAGACAGACAGACGGACGGACAGGTGAAAAACAATATACCCCCGGAATCTCCGATTCGGGGGCATAACCATCATCTACCGCCAGACCTAAGAAATCGGAACAAGGGCAAAAATTCTCATATGTGTGATGCTCATTTTAATTCCATCAAGGTATCGATACCCTCAAGCCACACATACGATTTGACAATTAGTGAGAAAAGCTATCCACATTGAAGATACCTTGAAGGGTCTTTTAAAAAAAACGGATCGAGGGCAATAACTCCATAAGAAAATAATCGCACACTTATTTTCGAACTCCCATCAAGGTATATATACCCTCAAGCCCAACACCAAAATTGGTTATCCTATCTTAATCCGTTTCTCAGAAAAAGTGTCCCCTTTGAAGAAAACATGAACAGAGTCCAGAACAGAAGGCAATAACTCCGCAAAAAATAAATGCGGACTTCTCAGTTTCGAACTGCCATCAAGGTATTTTTGCCCCAAAGCCTCATACCAAATTTGGCTATCCTATCTCCCAATAGTTTCTGAGAAAAACTGAATCTGACTGTCCGTGTTCTGAAACCAACTCCTCCCACAATCATAAACTGCGACCTTGATGTAGGATGCATTTTCTGAAAAACGTTTTGAAACTTGATACGTTTTGGATATACATCAGTGTTACGCATGTGCTTTTTGGGGACCAATCGATGAATATTTTCAGTTATGGCCCTTGACAAAGAGCACTCGACTTTCGAATTTCAGACTGACGGTACCTGTGATCTGAAACCAACTCTAGTCCGGTCAATATATGGATAAAACAACTTTTAAAATTGCTACAAAAGGTTTCTCAACTGATTCCGGAAGGGTTTAGAACAGTTGGACCCCCGGAAAAGTTCTTTTTTTCAAGATGGTGTCCAAGATTGCCGCCAAAACCTCTTAATGATCACTCTGAAACCTTCAACTCGAATGTGATGATCTTGGTGTCTATCCCTAGGTTTTTGGGGGCAACAAACACATTAAGATTATAAAAAATGGTGTTTGTCTATAATACAATACAGAAATCCAAGATCGCGTAAAAAATCGCCGACGACACATCCAAATGTCCGCAAGTACATTACTATTCACTCAACTTTCACTCACTTTTGGGGGGAAAGGAACACATTAGGACCATCAGAAATGAAATTAGGCAATTATAGTACAAGTAAAACTAACTTTGTCCAACGTGGCTCTACCATTTTACCTACGTTTCAGTCGAATTTTATTAAATTTGATGATCTAGATGTCCATCCCCAGCTCTTACAATTTATTGGTAATCCGTTGTTGACAATAGCAAACATAACCCATTACGGCGGTAAATTTGTCACTGAAGTGTATCTTTTGATGATTTACAATTGAATTATTTTATTAGCGTGCCCGACTTAGTCGGGGCTGCTATAATATGTTGTGCAGTTGACGACGTCACCGCCGCAGCGTTTTGTTTTCGCTATAATTTTTTCCAAAATGGTTTTGAGAGCTCATATAAATAACTTCTTACTAATACCCCTGGGGAATTTTCTGGACATGTTCACATTCAAGGTCAAAGATCAAGGTCACGAGTTCTGATATCACTAACAAAAAAACTTGTAAAAACGATAACTTCAACACATGTTGTGCTATCAGGCTCCTACTTGGTATATATCAACAGTTATCGTTATAATCCTTCAAATGGTCACAGATTAAGCATGCACTTGTGAATATGCCTTATATTAACTGTCGGCACTTTGAATCATTAGATGATTGTTATACACAATGAAAAGTGATCATTGATTTTGGGACCAGAGACCTTGAAGGTCAAAGGTCATGAGATATTTTTGAATCAGAAATCGGTTTTAAGAACAATCTAGTATATTGTTACCCCAGTGATGATTCAACTTGTTATTAATAACTCCAATGAGTTTTAAAAAACTTTGCCCATTTTATTGTGGCTGTGAAGAAGGCGGAACAGGGGAAAACGAGACCCTCAGTTTCGGGACTGCTCTGCATTTGCGATGTCCTGTAAACGCTAATCTAGTTTTTTGAGTAAAAAGAAAACACAGAGCTTTGTTTTCAAGACATTTAATAAAGAACCCGAACTGATTGAGCAACAATGGGGAAATAATGAATGCTCATCATAAAATCCTTGTGACGGGTAGCCATCCTCTTCAATATGGTTTTCATGTTGATATTCTACAGACTGTAGTAGATGAAGAAGAAGGAAGTTATGTTGCATTTAAATTGAGAATAAAATGTATTGTTTACTTCTTAGTTCACCTCTATGGACCAAACACTGATGTGAAACTAGAGACTTTTGAAAGTGAGAAGACAATAGAATTTGTTTTTAAATCTAGTTTAGACAAAGAGGATGATACAAATAATTACAAGAAAAAAGTGAGCATGGCTCACATACCCCCGCCATCCGCTATCCGTCCATTGAGAATTATAGATGTGAAGGTTACTATGTTTAAAAAACAGCTTCAATCATCATAGTATTGTCCAAAATAATTTAAGGAACTGACTGTTATTAAAAAATTTCATTCACCCAGATGTAATATTTTTCAGGTAACTTAATTTTTCCCATTAGAGCATCACACCGGTAATTTGTACCAAGTTCAATTACAGATTCAAGGGCTTCATAACTCCATAAAAAATAATATTTCGGAACTGGACTGTGAACTCAATGAAGAGTATCATCTGGACTACCTGCATGTAAAAGTTCATTCACCTAGATGTAATAGTTGCCGAGAAAACTTGTCCCAATTGGAGCATCACAGCTCTTTTGGTACAAAGTTAAATTTCAGATTCAAGGGCCATAACTCCGTAAAAAATAATATTTCGGAACTGGTTTTCGAACTCGATTAAGAGTATCATCTGGACTACCTACATGTAAAATTTCATTCACCTAGATGTAATATAGTTTCCGAGAAAACTTGTCCCAATTGGAGCATCACAGCTCTTTTGGTACTATGTTAAATTTCGGAGTCAAGGGCCATAACTCCGTAAAAAATAATATTTCTGAACTGGTTTTCGAACTCGATAAAGAGTATGGTCATGAGTACTCACAACCAAAATTTCATTCACCTAGGTTGAACAGTATCCGAGAAAACGTGTCCCCATTGAACACAATAAAACTAAGTCCAAAAAGTGACGTGTCCAAGGTCTCGCAGTCGCCGTAGCCGCAGCAGATCAAGGAGTCGGAGCCGAAGTCGCAGCAGGAGCGCAAGTCGCAGTCGGTCCAGGAGCAGGAGTAGAAGTGACTCTCGCTCCAAGAAGGCCAGCAAGGATAACCGGGATTCAAAATCAGTCAGCCCAGCTAAGGGAAAGTCCCGCTCCAGGTCCCGGTCACGATCACAAACACCTGATAAGAGAGATTCATCACCTGTCAATGGAGATGACCGGAAAGATGACGATGATAATGAATGATGATGATGATCATGTTTGTTTTGTAAATATTATACAGAGATATGTGCATGGATTGTATATACTATTTGGAAGATTTGTATTTTACATTTTTCATCTGTGAAACCTCTAATCTGTACTAGATCTGCAGCAATTGTGTATATTCAAAATGGTCTATCAACTTTTGTTCAAATTTTTTATTCAAGTTTCTTAAATTCATGAAATGACAAATACATTTCATAATAACTTCTTAAACGGAAACCGATAACTCGGTTCTCATATCCGTCATATCATTAATCATCCAATGTCTATTTTCATTGTCATGAAATTCAAGATCTGTTTATTGCTCACGCTATTTGCAATGCTGTCAAATTAAAAACTAAACAGAGAAACTTATGTGAACATTTTGATACTCAAGTTCTTTCAATTTATGTTTTCTTGGATCACTCACTAATTACGATCTAGAATGTACATAATTTCCTAAAAACAAGGGTAAATTAGGCAAGTTGATGTGTTCAAGTGAGACCTTTTTTAATCATTTAACTGTTTTTAGAATGTTTCTTGTTTTCATCTGTTTTAAACTTGGAAGCATGCTTCAAAAGAAATTGATGGATATTGTGGAAGAATTTAATAAATTATTCCTGATTTTCTTTCCAACAAAGCATACAAATAATGGCAAACATTACTTTGTGTATCCTTTCATTTTCATTTCTAGTTGGCTGTCCACCATGCTTTGTTGAAATATTGTTTTATGTGTAGATATGAATGATGTCTAGATATTAAATTGTCTTGAAAAAATTCAGTCTTTATTTTTAATTCATCAGGCCTTCAAGGGCAGATGGGCTTACAGTATAAATATAATCAATCATCATCCGCATGTTGGGCCTGCTCAGCATTTGTAAACTTTTCAAACTTTCGACTTTTCTGTAACTGATGCTGGCTCGAGAAAGGTGAACTCTTGAGGTAGGTACCTTGCAGGTCGGAGATTGAAAGTGTGTACCTATTAAAACAAGATGTGTTTGTTAAACACGGATGCCCCCGGATATACCAAAGTTATGGCCAAGGTTAAAGTTTTCTGAATATGGTCCACTGCTAGATGTCAAGGTCAAATATGATGACCTTATCTGAAAGGTCTCATCACAAGGTATGCACATGCCCACTATGAAAGTCGTAGCTCTGAGCAATCCAAAGTTGTGGCCAAGGTTATGTTTTCTGAAGATGTCCACTGCGGCAAGGTCAAGGTCACAAGGTCAAATATGATGACCTCAACTGAAGGTCTCAGCATTAGGTATACACATGCCAAGTATGAAAGCCGTAGCTCTGAGAAATCCAAAGTTATGGCCAATGTTAACGTTTTTTTAATATTAATATGAAGGTCACAATGTCAAATATGATGACCTAATCTGAAAGGTCTCATCACAAGGTATGCACATGCCAAGTATGAAAGCCCTAGCTCTGAGAAATCTAAAGTTATGGCCAAGGTTAAAGTTTCTGAAGATGTCCACTGCTGCAAGGTCAAGGTCACAAAGTCAAATATTATGACCTCATCTGAAGGTCTCATCACAAGGTATGCACATGCAAAGTATGAAAGCCGTAAGTCTTAACAATCAAAAGTTATGGCCAAGGTTAAAGTTTTCTGAAAATGTTCATTGCGGCAAGGTCACAATGTCAAATATGATGACCTCATCTGAAAGGTCTCATCACAAGGTATGCACATGCCAAGTATAAAAGCCCCAGCTCTGAGCAATCCAAAGTTATGGCCAAGGTTAAAGTTTTTGTGGACAAACACACAGACAGACAGACGGACGGACAGGTGAAAAACAATATACCCCCGGAATCTCCGATTCGGGGGCATAACCATCATCTACCGCCAGACCTAAGAAATCGGAACAAGGGCAAAAATTCTCATATGTGTGATGCTCATTTTAATTCCATCAAGGTATCGATACCCTCAAGCCACACATACGATTTGACAATTAGTGAGAAAAGCTATCCACATTGAAGATACCTTGAAGGGTCTTTTAAAAAAAACGGATCGAGGGCAATAACTCCATAAGAAAATAATCGCACACTTATTTTCGAACTCCCATCAAGGTATATATACCCTCAAGCCCAACACCAAAATTGGTTATCCTATCTTAATCCGTTTCTCAGAAAAAGTGTCCCCTTTGAAGAAAACATGAACAAAGTCCAGAACAGAAGGCAATAACTCCGCAAAAAATAAATGCGGACTTCTCAGTTTCGAACTGCCATCAAGGTATTTTTGCCCCAAAGCCTCATACCAAATTTGGCTATCCTATCTCCCAATAGTTTCTGAGAAAAACTGAATCTGACTGTCCGTGTTCTGAAACCAACTCCTCCCACAATCATAAACTGCGACCTTGATGTAGGATGCATTTTCTGAAAAACGTTTTGAAACTTGATACGTTTTGGATATACATCAGTGTTACGCATGTGCTTTTTGGGGACCAATCGATGAATATTTTCAGTTATGGCCCTTGACAAAGAGCACTCGACTTTCGAATTTCAGACTGACGGTACCTGTGATCTGAAACCAACTCTAGTCCGGTCAATATATGGATAAAACAACTTTTAAAATTGCTACAAAAGGTTTCTCAACTGATTCCGGAAGGGTTTAGAACAGTTGGACCCCCGGAAAAGTTCTTTTTTTCAAGATGGTGTCCAAGATTGCCGCCAAAACCTCTTAATGATCACTCTGAAACCTTCAACTCGAATGTGATGATCTTGGTGTCTATCCCTAGGTTTTTGGGGGCAACAAACACATTAAGATTATAAAAAATGGTGTTTGTCTATAATACAATACAGAAATCCAAGATCGCGTAAAAAATCGCCGACGACACATCCAAATGTCCGCAAGTACATTACTATTCACTCAACTTTCACTCACTTTTGGGGGGAAAGGAACACATTAGGACCATCAGAAATGAAATTAGGCAATTATAGTACAAGTAAAACTAACTTTGTCCAACGTGGCTCTACCATTTTACCTACGTTTCAGTCGAATTTTATTAAATTTGATGATCTAGATGTCCATCCCCAGCTCTTACAATTTATTGGTAATCCGTTGTTGACAATAGCAAACATAACCCATTACGGCGGTAAATTTGTCACTGAAGTGTATCTTTTGATGATTTACAATTGAATTATTTTATTAGCGTGCCCGACTTAGTCGGGGCTGCTATAATATGTTGTGCAGTTGACGACGTCACCGCCGCAGCGTTTTGTTTTCGCTATAATTTTTTCCAAAATGGTTTTGAGAGCTCATATAAATAACTTCTTACTAATACCCCTGGGGAATTTTCTGGACATGTTCACATTCAAGGTCAAAGATCAAGGTCACGAGTTCTGATATCACTAACAAAAAAACTTGTAAAAACGATAACTTCAACACATGTTGTGCTATCAGGCTCCTACTTGGTATATATCAACAGTTATCGTTATAATCCTTCAAATGGTCACAGATTAAGCATGCACTTGTGAATATGCCTTATATTAACTGTCGGCACTTTGAATCATTAGATGATTGTTATACACAATGAAAAGTGATCATTGATTTTGGGACCAGAGACCTTGAAGGTCAAAGGTCATGAGATATTTTTGAATCAGAAATCGGTTTTAAGAACAATCTAGTATATTGTTACCCCAGTGATGATTCAACTTGTTATTAATAACTCCAATGAGTTTTAAAAAACTTTGCCCATTTTATTGTGGCTGTGAAGAAGGCGGAACAGGGGAAAACGAGACCCTCAGTTTCGGGACTGCTCTGCATTTGCGATGTCCTGTAAACGCTAATCTAGTTTTTTGAGTAAAAAGAAAACACAGAGCTTTGTTTTCAAGACATTTAATAAAGAACCCGAACTGATTGAGCAACAATGGGGAAATAATGAATGCTCATCATAAAATCCTTGTGACGGGTAGCCATCCTCTTCAATATGGTTTTCATGTTGATATTCTACAGACTGTAGTAGATGAAGAAGAAGGAAGTTATGTTGCATTTAAATTGAGAATAAAATGTATTGTTTACTTCTTAGTTCACCTCTATGGACCAAACACTGATGTGAAACTAGAGACTTTTGAAAGTGAGAAGACAATAGAATTTGTTTTTAAATCTAGTTTAGACAAAGAGGATGATACAAATAATTACAAGAAAAAAGTGAGCATGGCTCACATACCCCCGCCATCCGCTATCCGTCCATTGAGAATTATAGATGTGAAGGTTACTATGTTTAAAAAACAGCTTCAATCATCATAGTATTGTCCAAAATAATTTAAGGAACTGACTGTTATTAAAAAATTTCATTCACCCAGATGTAATATTTTTAGGGTACCTTAATTTTTCCCATTAGAGCATCACACCGGTAATTTGTACCAAGTTCAATTACAGATTCAAGGGCTTCATTACTCCGTAAAAAATAATATTTCGGAACTGGACTGTGAACTCGATGAAGAGTATCATCTGGACTACCTGCATGTAAAAGTTCATTCACCTAGATGTAATAGTTGCCGAGAAAACTTGTCCCAATTGGAGCATCACAGCTCTTTTGGTACAAAGTTAAATTTCGGATTCAAGGGCCATAACTCTGTATAAAATAATATTTCGGAACTGGTTTTCGAACTCGATTAAGAGTATCATCTGGACTACCTACGTGTAAAATTTCATTCACCTAGATGTAATATAGTTTCCGAGAAAACTTGTCCCAATTGGAGCATCACAGCTCTTTTGGTACTAAGTTAAATTTCGGAGTCAAGGGCCATAACTCCGTTCTCGGTTTTTGGTTTTCGAACTCGATAAAGAGTATGGTCATGAGTACTCACAACCCAAATTTCATTCACCTAGGTTGAACAGTATCCGAGAAAACGTGTCCCCATTGAACACAAAAAACTAAGTCCAAAAAGTGACGTTTCCATTGAAACGACACAAAATTTAAATCTCAGAAAATTGAAAATTATCTGTGCGCGATCGGAAGAACATGGTTAACAACTGTACAAGGTTTGGTTGATGTACCTTTGACGGTTTTTGAGAAAATTGACCGGACGGAAGGACGGACGGACGGACGGACGGAATGACCGCTATATATCTCTGCTTACTTCGTAGCGGGGGTATAATAAGCAATAACTATTCCTAAAGCTAGAACTGAGATTATGGAGCCAATGGATTTACTGGATTTAAATGATAGATGGGGAGAGTTTCATCCTAGTGATAGGCGTTTTACTTTGGCTACTCAATTGTAGCTGTTTTCATCAACTCATCACAGATAAGGGGGTAAAGGATTTTGGAGGTTCAATAATTCAATATTGTATGATATGGAATATATCAGGAAGGTTAAAAAAACCAATAAAGACACTCCTACTAAAGAATATAATATCCAGCCAGGGTGTAAAAGATATGAACACAGTGATCAGATACTGTGGGAAATGCTACTTCTTGAGATAAGGGGTATCACTATTTATTATTCATCATCTAGGAAGAAAAAGAGGATTAAAGAAGAGTCAGAACTTGGAATAAAGTGTAAGACTTGGAAAATGAGAAAATATGGCTGACAAAGAAAATATTACAGATTGAAGTTTTAGCTCATCAGGCTTGAAAGGCCAGATGTGCTTATGGCATGGGCCGTCGTCCGGCGTCCGTCCGTCGTCCGTAAACTTCACTCTTTCGACTTCTCCAAAAACCGCTACACCCCCCAAAGCTGTAAATTGGTTTGGGGGGGGGGGGGGGGGGGTCTTATGTTAATCATTGATTTTGAGAAATTATTTGTTTTCGTGGATACATTTAAAAAAATAGAGCCATGGGCTCTGTAGCTCATCAGGGTTTATATTGTTTGATGATGAAGACAGAAATATATTGTCTCAACATAATGCACAATCCCTAGCCCTTACAAATCTTAGTCTTGAAAGTGAGAGAGAGCACTCAGCAAGGTCAACACACAGGAGATTATGCAATATGCTGACCCCTTGGCTCTGGTTACAAGCCAGCTGTGCTTTTACAGCCAAATTATGTAATAGCCTCTGCCTTGCACAAAACACTGGCATCACTGATCTAACTGTATAATGCTTAGAGAGAACAGGCAATGTGATGAATCTCATGGTACATAGTACAGATTTTTAGCTCATCAGGCCTGAAAGGCCCGATGGGCTTATGGTATGGGACGGAGTCCGTCCGTAAACTTTTCGCTTTTTCGACTTCTTCTCCAGAACCAATGACTCCAGAGAGCTGAAATTTTATGTACAGACTCCTTGGCAGAAGGGGATACTGAATTGTAAATTTGGTGACACAGGGGTCATAACCTTAAAAGCTATTTTCATCTTCTTCTCCAGAACCAATGACTCCAGAGAGCTGAATTTTTTTGTACAGATTCCTTGGCTGAAGGGGACTCTAAATTGTAGATTTGGTGACCCTGTGACCCCAAGTGTTGCTCACAGGGGTCATTACCTAAAAAAAACTATTTTCATCTTCTTCTCCAGTCCCAATGAACGTAGAGAGCTGAAATTTTATGTACATACTCCTTGACTGAAGGGGATTCTAAATTGTAAATTTGGTGACTGTGAGACCCCAAATATGGGTCACAGAGGCAATGACCTAAAATGCTATTTTCATCTTCATCTCCAGTCCCAATGGCTCTAGCGAGCTGAAATTTTATGTACAGCCTCCTTGGCTGTAAGGGATTCTTAATTGTAAATTTGGTGAGTCTGTGACCCCAAATATGGGTCACAGGGATCATAACCTAAAAGCCTATTTCAGTTTACACCATTTTTCTGAGATTTTATGTGCACTTCAATCAGTAAAGTAGGAAAGGGAGGTAATTTTAAATAAAACACCTGAGGGAAAGGCATTTCATCTTTCTGATTTGAGAGTTCTAACATGTGCTTTGAGAATATAATATGTCTGATGAAAAAGAGATGTTGAGAATTAAAAACTTAGAATTGGAGGTCTAACAAAAATTATAAGTCATATTTTATCTTTGTCTCACATTTCACATATGAGTAATTATTTGTATTTTGCAAGTGAATTTGCTGATAAAGGTGCACAAGTCTAAAAGTATTCTAAAGACTTAATACAGAATATTTTTTTAAATCTAATATAATGTTCTTTGAAATTTAAGAGTAAATAATGGAGTTTTTGAGTATCTCATGATATTGTGAAATTATTTGGAGAATTAATTAATTAATTAATGAGAATTTCCAGTACGAGTCAATTTGGTATACCGTATTTATATAATATTTTATACTTTATAACTGATTTAGTTTTCTATTAACTTTGCAGTTAATTGTATTCAATGTGAACAAGAAATGAGATAAATGTCTGCATTATCGACATGTTTAATGTGAATCTATTTGAAATGAGAACTATTGAATACCCTTTAAACAAATAACTTGAAGAGGAATTAATATTTTTTCATTTTACATGAGATATGTGAACTGAATATGACTAGTGATGACTGGTGATAACATAGGACTATAAAATAAGTAGCTATATGAGATTGTGACACCACACCTATTTTCATCTTCTTCTCCAGTACAGAAAAATAATTAATTGTAGGAAAAACAACATCTAACATATAAATTTTACTGGCTGTGGGTCCAGTGTCTGCATGTTATGTAATTGCATTGTGTTGACCTGGGGTGACCACTTCCTGGCAGAAGGATGAAAACTGATAGTTACACAGAGATTTCAGGTTACTTCAAACTACTGTGCAGCACTGTGTTATAGACTGTGCGTGAGACTGCTTTAGTCTTCCACTGACTCTAAAAAAGAAATTTATTTATAGAATATCACCATTTTATCAAATATTGAAAAGGAGCCTATAAGAAATGGTGAAAAAGAATTTACTAAAAAAAACACCAATTTATTAAGTATTAAAATGGAGCCTATGAGAAATGGGATTTTCAAAAACTGAGGCTCCTATTCATTATGTAATAAATGTTGATATTGCCATAATGCAATTAAGAATTAAAACAATATAATGCAAAGGTGTATGATATTTATATTGAATGTGGATGTATGTGTAACCAATTTTGATAATAATTAGCAGGGGTCATGACCTAAAAAGGTTTATAACAAATAACATGTTTCTGTGCAACTTTGTGTTGCTCTTTCAACACATATATATAGCAGATTGGCAAAGTTATGGTAACAAAATCTGTTTAAACTGCTTTAATCGTTTCACTACCCAGATTCTTATTACCACATTCCATTATCTGACCATTGCTATAAAGCCCACTCCATAACATACCCCACCTATTATCTCCTGATGAGCTACAGAGGCCATGGCTCTATTTTTATGTTTTGACCTGTAAGGGCGTTTTTTTTTTATAATATCCATAATATTCAGTTCATAGGCTATTCAATAGTTCTCATTTCACATTGAAAACATCAATTTGACAAACATGTCCATAATGCATGGAGACTTGATCTTCAACATATATTTCACATTCCTACTGAATAAGATTAACTGCAAAGTTATTTTTTTTCTCAATTTCTGCATTTCTCAAACCCAAGTTAGGACTCACATATCTAAAAGATGAGATAACTCATCCTCAGGTACTTTATTAGGGAAAAAATTATTGAAGTGCCATAAAATATCAGTTCAAAATTCAATTTCAATTTTTTTTTTTTAGGCCTAGGCCCATATTTGGGGCCACAGGATCACCAAATTTACAAGTTAGAATCCCCATTGGCTAAAGAGATTGCACACACTATAACAGCCTTCTAGGTCTTTTTGTTTCAGAGAAACAGATGGACACAGGATTTTAGGTAATGGCCTGTGAGGCCCTTATTTGGGGCCACAGGGTCTCCAAATCTAAAATTTAGAATCTCCATTGGCTAAAAACTCTTTACACAACATGACAGCCTTCAAGGTCTTTTTTTGTTCTGGAGAAGAAAATGAAAATAGTCTTATCCTTATCATTTCATCACCAGTCATATGCAGTTCACATATCTCATTTAAAATAAAAGAATTCTTAACTCCTCTTCAATTTATTCCTTTGTGGCTTGTCACAATATTCAGTTAATAGGCTATTCAATAGTTCTCATTTCACATTGATAACATCAATTTGACAAACATGTCCACAATGTAGATTGTAATCTTAATTTCACATTCCTTCTGAATAAGAATAACGGCGAAGTTACTTTTTTTCTCAATTCTGCATTTCTCAAACCCAAGTTAGGACTCACATATCTAAAAGATGAGATGACTCTCCCTCAGGTATTTTATTAGGGAAAAATTGATTGAAGTGCCATAAAATATCAGTTCAAAATTTAATTTCAAAGGTTTTTTTAGGCTGTGGCCCATATTTGGGGTCACAGTGTCACCAAATGTACAAGTTAGAATCCCCATTGGCTAAAGAGTTTGAACACAATATTACAGCCTTCTAGGTCTTTTTGTTCCGGAGAAACTGATGAAAACAGGATTTTAGGTAATGGCCTGTGAGGCCCTTATTTGGGACCACAGGGTCACCAAATCTACAATTTAGAATCTCATTATGACTGTGGTTAATCGTTTTCCTTATGCAAGCATTTCGTATTGTGAGAAGAAACTTACCATTTCTCAGGTTTGACAAGGCTGCAATATAAAAATTACCCTCAAATTTAGATTGTATAAATATAAACGATTATTGTTTGTCTAATAGTATGCTATCTCTTATTGCCCCTTGTACAATTGACGTCATCTTAACGACACATAATTTCTCCTGATAATATAATGGCGCCATGACTAACTATCAATGTCGCAGCACAACTGTGTAATACTCTCGACTGACGGGACACGTGCTGTTTTATATAGGTTTAGCTCTTCAACCTGAAAACCAACATGGACTTACGTCATGGGCCGTCGTCCGTAAACGTTTTTCGTTATCGACTTCTTCTCTAGAAATGACTGTCCCTCACAGCTGAAATTGGGCAGATTTGACGGATTATACACTATAACTAAATTATATAAAAGTGAATTATCAAATTTTAAATTTCTAATTAAAAATAATTTAAATCATCACCTCATTATTGACAAGTGAGAAAAAAATGAGGTCACAATTGTATTATAACAGATATTTTTCGCCAGCACTAGATTTTTCCAAAGTTTTAATTGGTCCATATGATGTGGCTGTTCCGAGATCCTTCAGCTCTGTTGATGCTTCCAAAGATATCAAAGATATTGGCAGTGTTCATATGGCAATTGAGTTTGATCCCCTCGATGCTGTTCTGGCAATCACTCGGCGGGATCATCGTTGAGGGAAAAGAAGAAGAAAAGAAGATTTAATTTTCATGCTTTTAGCAAACAGAAATGACACTTAATTATCGGCATACTTGCCAAATCAACACAGCTATCATGATAGGAATACGAGAGATGTCAATTGCAACATTCAAAAGGAAGGGGGGTGGGGGGGGGGTTGGGGGGGGGGGGGGTTCTCTGACCTCTTCCAACACGATTAATATTAGAACCTTTTACGGTACCCTAACATATTGGGGACATTATCGGTTTTGATATTGAACCATTAGAAGTGTATTAACATACTCATGTGCATCAACTAGTTGTTACTTTCTAACGAGCCCAATCTCATCTCAAAATCCTAATGTACATCTACACCAATGGAATTTGGACCTTTGGTAAAGCACAAACACCTAGATGTGAACTTTGTTACTTTCTATCACATTAACGCCTGCCAATTATCATATTTCAAGGTCATGACGAGGGATTGTGCGATATTTGAAGAACGATAGCCTATAGTGTGACAGGGCGTTAACAGTAAGTATCAAGGTGTGTTGGTGCTATTTATGTATTTGTTCAAAATCGTTATTGATACATATTTGTGGCATGCATCAACTTGAGGTAGTGTTTGTGGTCTTCAGATTTAGTTTCAAGATCATAGCGTGGGGAATCTGGAGAAACTTTTAGTTGAATTATTTAAATTTAACTTCAATCATATCAAATTCACCTTCAAATCCAACCAAGCCGGATGAACTGTAGACACCATGCTTGACATCTTTATAACGGAATTTGACTCAATAATAGTTAACAACTAATTCAATCACATCCCATGAGACATGTTGAGTAGTTTAGAAATAACCCTTTATCTATCAGAATGTTTGCTAAAACTCAACTATTATGTCATAAATTTAAAGCCTTATCAGACTTTCAGAAAGTTTTGTGATAAGGCTAAATTCTCAATTATTCAGTATCTCGACGATTCTCCCTTTAAAAGATCCTACGCGATCCTATATAGAAAGCTATGAAACAAACGTTATATGACAATGGATTAATAACTTGGCTATGTCTTGACGTGTAAATTGTCTTCGAAAATCTGTAATGGCAATCACATTAACGGTGACATTTGGAAGTAAAAGCATCTCTCTCGTCAACACGACCATTATGTTTCACATGTTTGTACATTGCTGACTCGATCTCGGAGGAACGAAACACTTCTCTGACAAGAATGTACAGTGCTCTCTGCTGGCTTTGGTAAGGGAACCTTTCTTTCTTTTCACAAGATTAATTGAACATACCTGGGAAGGGCCTGACGTGTTAGCCACAAGTGTCCACGTGGTCAGTGACCATTGGTTGCAGCTTTAAGGGAAGAATAGTGACTGTCTTTCTATCTGTTTGAAGAATCAACTAATTTTCGATGTTGATATTGCTCAGAATAATAAAGGGTATGTACAAACATAATATATATAGTAACATCAACATCACACATATTGTGGTCATCATTTAGACAACCCTTTCAACAAGTGATATATCTGTCAAATGAGACAAGTTTGACTTAAAGGTGTGTTGTTATGTTAATTTGTAAATTAAATGAGACAAGTTTGACTAAAAGGTGTGTTGTTATGTTAATGTGTATGTAAATGAGACAATACGTATAGGATAAAGATTGACCCGCGGTTAGTAACTGGTAAGCATTAATCCCGAGGGGAAACCCGAAGGGTCGAAGATCTGTTGTTTCATTTTCTGGACGAAGAAATGCGTATTTCAAGATAAACATCGTTCTTTAATATCAACCTAACAGGGTCATCCCCATCGCCGTCGCATCATCCAACCAAAAGGGCCACCCCAAGATGACGATGTTCTCGCTCCAATACTCGGATATCGCTACCCGATCTGATGATGGACAGTGTCATTCAAGGGGGGTAATCCGATGTGTAGAGCTCTGTGCACCTGGCATCTGCATCTCCTTCGTTTGCAAATTTGATCACTGTAGTCAATATCAACAGGCCCCCAAGACTCACATCACAAGACATAAAGAGAACACTCATTTACCGACCGCAGGTATGAATTATGAAAATAAATACTTGTTTGTGTTACATTTCAAATCACACTTTCTGCAATATCACAATTTCTTGTATTTTTATGGGGACGGGGCCCCACCCTCGCAGTAAGGCACCAATCGACAACATTGACGACCCTAAAGTCTACCCACTCCGACACCTCTGGTAGTTAAGCTACTTTTACACTCTGTACCCTTATTATAGATCTAAAGTGGCACAGTTTCTAAGAATGAATGAAATAGAAATACAAGCCACATATACAGCATATAAATACGACATTGTTATGTTAATGATAACTGTCTATGAGAACTATAGCACACTGGCAATCTGGTATAGAGGGACACGAGAACATATTATTTCGGTCTGATTTCCGCATTCCTTTGCTCAACAAGTTCAACCTAACCGCAACCTATTTTAAATATTTCATTCGGCTTGAACATATACTCGTGGTAATAATGGTTGACACCCCATAATAGTTATTGGAATGAAATGTTATTTAAACAACGTAACGTGTCAGTTTCGATTATGTATTTGGTAAAACATGTTACTACTTGATGTCCTTTTGTGAATAGCGTCCCTGAGCATTTGCTATTTCTCCACTTGTACTCTAAAATACAAAAGAAAGAGGAATATGAGAAAAATAAAATATTCAAAAGAGTTCATTACTTGTGTCTTGAGATCTTTACATTGGTATATTTTTACAGTGTTTGAGTGTTCTCATTTTGGTTCTAATAAATAATAAAAGTTGCATTTGGAAAAACAATTCTACTGAACCCAAATATACACACAATCTGTCATGGAGTCTCATTCGCACACAATACAAACATGGCAAGTATTTTATAGTTTACATCATGTGTTTGTGCCATTAAATTTCGAAAATACCATAATATCGAACAATATTACTTGTCCATGCATTTAATTTGCTAAAATCCATTTTTGTTTAGGGGGGCCAACCATTTTTACTATGAGTATATGAACATTTTCGTTTGTAAAAAGAGTATGTAGAGTTCATCATTAATTCTTATCAATCTTTCAGACGTAAAAGAAACATCGTCGAAAAGAATTCCTTTCTGGAGGTTTACCATTCCTCGACTTGAGATTTGATAGTTGTGGCGAGCTAAACCTATTACAACCAATGCCATTGGTCGCTCACAATCATGGTTTAACTATGTTATACAACTTGGTCTAGGAAACAAACAGTACTTGTCATTGACCCTGTAACTCTGGATTTGAATGATTTATAAGCTTATGTGATTTATCATCTAAACCTTCACCCTGTCGAGAAGTACACATGTACACAGACAGAGAACACACCGAGGTATGAGTTATACGGTCGGTCTGATTTTAATAAGATTTGAAGCAGAAATCGAAAATGTGAAACATTGACTGACGACGGCCCATGCCACCACTCCGTCCTGAGCTATAATAATCCCTGCTGCCATAACTTGTTTTAACTGTTATATTTCAGGTGCAGAAACAAACAGAACAAAGCGCAAGGAACCTCTGCTATTTGTCTACCCAATTCGCAACAAAAAAAAGCGTCAAATTGAAAAGGTGGAGATCGGAGCTTGGTCCGCTTCATATTACCCTCTGTATGTTAAACATGTCAATGCAATTGTCTACATCCCCTGGACTCAACAGTTATGGGTATCTACGAGTGAACATGCTTATGTGAAGAACTACCATCTAAGTAAACTTCAAGCCAGGAATATTCTTGAAGGTGTGCCCACGTTACGGTTTGCTGTTGATGAAGGGAGACAACTGGTGTTTACCCTAACCAGGCCAGACGTTGTAGGTCAAGTTACACGAGATGCTACTGGTGTAACAACAGTCTATAATAAGACGGGAGTCGCGGTTTTCGATATCTGCACTGATCCTAGAGAAAAACGCCTGTTGATAACGGTAAAGCAAGGCAAAGATTATCGCTTGTTATCTGTTGATTACCATGGAAATGGTGAAAAAGTAATTTCGACTCGGGGTATACCGATTAAATTTTCTGTTGACAAGGACAGAAGAATGGTGTATGGATCCACTGGTAGTGGATTTTTTTGGAAAATATCTTTGCATGATAATTCCAAGACAAAACTGAAGAAGTTTGGCGGGTCTGTTAAGTATTTATTATACTATGGGGACACTATTTACCTCAAGCTCAACCTGCCCGCCATTCGCAGGTATGATACTTTAACCCAGAAAACTTATTTATTGAACAACTTATACGGTTTTATGATCAGAGATCTGGATTTCTGTGTAGTATACTGAATACATAATGTCAATTGTATATGGAAGTTAATGGATAACCTTCATGTATCATTCCGTCGGCGTTGGCGTCGGCGTCGGCGTCGGCGTTCCCATCGTTTCCAGAGCGTAATTCTAAACTACTTGACCAATTTACACCAAATAAGCTTACACTGACTCTCCATATCATAGATTTGACTTTTAGGGTTTCAGCTTTTTTTTAATTGTATTTTTTATGTTTCCATGGCAACATGTCTTTTTGAAGGAAATGGTTTGTTTCCGGAACAGAACTTTTCGACTAAATATTATGCAGATGTGTCTTTTAGGAGTTTTTATTGTCGTCGCCCTGTCCGTCTGTAATCATTCGTTTCCGAAGCAGAACTGGAATACCGTTCGTGATATCTTTTAGACACTGTCTATGTGTATTACCTATTAACTGGAGTGGTGCCTTTTTGATATTTTCAGATTTCTGAATTTTTATTTTTGCTTCCATAGAAACGCGTTTGATTTGGACTCTGTTCAGGAATAGGCTCGTTTTCGGAGCACAACTCTTAAATCCTTAATCAAAAATTTTACATGTGCATTACTCACTAATTTAAATGGTGCCTTTTGATATTTTCAGATTTGTGACAAAAATTGTTTTCGTTTCTTTGGATTTGGACTTTCTGAAACTTTGCTTTGTATAAGCCACCTATACTGAAGTGGTATTCTAAATATATACAATTATATTTTTCAAAGATGTGTTTTACAACTTATGTGGTACCGGTTGGATATTTCATCATCTGGTGCCTCTTGTTTAATTTCCATTTTGTTGTGATTCCATGGCAACATTTTCGACTTTGTCTTTTTTAAGAGTAGGGTGTGAACTTTTTCTTTTTCACCCTCTCAAGTTTAGTAATCCATTGGGATACTGTTACTTGAATAAATTGTTCAAATCTGAGATCCTCTTTATTTATTTTTAGATAAGTTGAAGTGCGATATACCAGTGTTGCCATGTTTAGTAAAACACCTAAAAGGTTACATACAAAGGTCTGAGGAAATTTAGGTATACTGAACACTTCCGTACTTCCGTCATTCTGTCAGACTCTAAGACGTGACTCCCTCGGCATGCGACCTCGGTCGTGTCAGACCTCCTAACTGGTTAGTCTAGAGTCCCTGTATTTCACACCACAGGGGCTTGTATTGTCGAAACTAACGATTACAACGAATATGAAGTCGACGATTCAGCCCCATATACTATAAAAAAAACACAGGGGCTTGTATTGTCGAAACTAACGATTACAACGAATATGAAGTCGACGATTCAGCCCCATATACTATAAAAAAGTAACTTTTTTTAATAGTATATGGGGCTGAATCGTCGACTTCATATTCGTTGTAATCGTTAGTTTCGACAATACAAGCCCCTGTGTTTCACACAATGACCTCACCATTAAGTGTATACTATTTTATTGTAGTTCAACATGATAACCCGAGGTATTGATGCAGGTGACACGTTTGAAAATAGTTAAAATGTTAAAAGTTAAATGAAACCATGTCTCCATGACAACCACTTCCAACCAGCGTTCGAAATAGCTGCCTGCCCGCCTGCCAATTGCTGGTTGCTTTCCGATCGGGCTTGTAGAAAATATTACAAGCAAGCCCGACTGGCTTGTTGGAATTTTGAGCTTATCTATAAATGACTTCCAAAGACTTGAGTGATACAAACCTTAATTAGAAATTTACAAAATGAATGGAATCATTCTGTTTAGCGGTGGGGAGTTGGAACATTTACTTCCTTGTTCTAAAAATAGATTTTGTCACACTAGCTTCTCAGTAGCACTGCATCGCACTATAACTATTAGAATACCTACAGCAATAATCTTGAAACAATTTTGTATTGAATTCGTGAAATACCTGAAGCTGAATACTCAGCAATTTTTCAATGCAGTATGCTATGAGAAATACAAGAAAGGTCCGTTTGTCCAAGGTAGTAAGAATTAAACATCCGTAATGCACCTAAATGTTTATGTCCTCCAACTTCAGTTATAGTTCCAACCAATGGCAACACTACATAACAGCATTCTACCATCTCTTGGTTTAAACATATTTTATTCTCAAGGAAAACCTATACACATGCATGTACTTAACCAGCATAATGCTTGCTATGGCACTAGTACTGTAACTTCTTACCCAAGAATATGTCTGTCCCTCGTGAATTATTATGTCAAACTCATCGCTAAAGCTCGGAGTTTACCACAATAATTAACTCGGGACAGATAATCCGTAATTCCTCGCAACTCGTTGATTATTCTTATATTATTTTATATACAATTATTGACTTCAGTTGAGGTGAATCAAATGGTTTATCGACCTTTGAACCGAGGCAACTCCGTGAGATGATGTTCTTACACAATTTTTGGGCATGAACAAACATTGATAATAAACAGCAAGAAAGGAGCGCAAACAACATGCATGTGGAACAGACAGAATTATTTATGAATTATTTATATCATGAAAATATCGACAGATATAAGTATCAACGAAATATAAATTTGACTTTGTTGGATATTTCACTCAATAAACATGTGAGCGTTTAGCATTTATGTAAAAATACATTTGATTTCTTATTTTAGCATACTTTGGGCAGATAATTAGTGTGTCTTCATCCAGGGAGTCTTCGTGAGACTTTAACATATGTAAACATAATGCGCTACAGTTGATTGTAAGTCTACAAGTGCTCTGTGGAACGGGATTGTATTCTGTACCACAATGTCGGGTGACCAATAGAGGTCATGTCGGCCGTCCTACAGAGGTCATGTCGGGTGACCTACAGAGGTCATGTCGGGTGACCTTTTACTTCAGCGACGAAGCTAGAAAGCCATCAAACCGATTTGAATTAACAAACGAAAGACCCCATTCAGTGCCATATCTAAAATTAATCAAAATTATAGTTATACTGCATGTTATCATGGAGTTAACTTATAAAGTGCTAAATGAAATTAAAATAAAAATCGAAAATAAACATTTCATCCAAGTAATACCCATATCTGAGCTTTATCCAGGTTTCACTAGCACCAGTTTGAACTACACTCAAAATGTAAAAAAGCTCTCCTTTTTGCTGAAATGTATGCCACATACGGTCTCCTTTACACAAATTAGCTGCTTCTGTTATAATTCAATGTGCATGTGTTTGTACAACTGCATCCCGAAAGTCAGTTCACCTAGGTGCATCTCTTAGTTTAAATATCATGTACACTTCAGATTTACAGAAACCTAACAGTGGATCGGTACTTACCATCGTTTTATTGTAGATGTCTTTCAATACTGGATTTTCCGCCGGGCTTTGCTGCGGGATACGGATGGCTTGTCACATGATCAAATCACGTGACAGTGGGACACGCTTTGAGACAAAATGGCGATTATAATGTATCGTAATGGCAACAAGCTTGGCAAATGCGTGTTAAAATATGTGCTTGCAGGGAAATTAAAAGAGATTCAAGACTAGTACAGAAACAATAAAGGTTAAGAATATTTTTCAAGAGATTTTCAAAACGGAACACACTTCCAGAAACATAGAATCGCGAGAGTCGTGCCTGTACTCGCGCCGTTGTCTTCGGCCGACACAATGACCTTACATCATACATTTACGTCTGAATTATCGTATGCATTTACAAAATCAATATCCATTTTTGGTAACTATTTAATTTTCATATAATAAGTTATAGTATTTGAACTTTTTGATAGCTTGAACAAGAAAACAATGCTGAATCTGCATGATCCACTGTTTTGTCGAGTACATCGCCGACTGAGTGAGCGAATGATGGGAGTAGTAGTAATGCCTCTTTTGGCTATTTTTTTGGCTATTTCTTGGCTATTTTTTTGGCTATTTTCTTGGATATTTTAATTTGGATATTTTTTGGATATTTTTTTAATTAGGGCTTGTATAGGATATTTATAGAGTGGACCGAAAATTCGGTCAAACTGATTTTCTCGGACATGTCCAGACCTGTAGCACAGGTGTTCTCAGTGTCGTATATATGGTTTGACCAATTTAATTGTTAATTGAATTGACCGATTTGTTTAAAATTCGGTCAGACTGATATCATTTGCTTCAGTCAGCTCAACACGTGTCCTTAGATGAACCTGTGAAAGGTTTAACTATAACAAACATGCGGCGATCCACTATGTTTTCTCAGTAAACAATGACCGGATAATGGGATCCGAGGATACAATGACCTCCCCGAGTGTGACTCGCCCTCACATTTACACCCCTTGGAAGCCCTAACTTGCTTTGCATTTTCACAGCCTGTTTTAGCTTTGTAAAACACATGCGAACATAGACATTAGTTTTCTAAAATGTCCCCCTGAAAATAAATGTTGTTCTTATTCCATACATCTCTCACATATAATACAGGTAATTTGTTCAGTTATTTAAATGTTGTAAAAGAAAAATCACAGATATCTAACATATATAACATATCACTAGAATGTCAACACTTTGAATAAATTGGGATTTCAGTAGAGTAACTACATAAAACGTGTTAAAATTGTGTCAATCTGTTGATTGTCTTATTAAGGAAAACAAAAGCTTAATTATCATGAGCTTTCTTTTCACACTCCTTCACTTATTAAATATTCAATCTGAAATAAAAGACTTGCACTCAGTTTGTGTTGTAGTGGAAATTTGCCTCGCTGTTGACCACTTTAGATGTCCCACAGGACAGTGGAGCGTTAATCCTTAATACAAACAGACTATGAACACACCGGATTGAATAAACAAACAGAGGCTCTTGGGCGCGTGTCAGGTGTGTTCATGTTTGAATGAACTTTAGAAAGCTAGAATACCTAAGAGGCCCTTTAAGATAATTTGGCTTACAACTTGCTTTACGTATACACGGTCTGTTTTAGCTTTGTAAATGATTTTTTTTTTAGACATTAGTTTTCTAAAATCTTCCCCTGAAAATATATAATAAATTAAAAATAGAGACATCAACTATGTTTATGTCAGACCATCTGCAGTTGTTTTGAGTATTATTTACTTACTTAAATGATCATTGTATATCAAAGCAAGTTTACATAGACTTAATTCAATTTGTATTTGTTTTATTTGTATAAGATCTACCGCTGCTTGAGTAGTGTTCCGTAGGTAAAATGATTTTTGGATTGTAAAAAGGATAAAAATAAAATAAAAGAGAGATTCATTCTTTCATTCATCATAATAAAAATTATATCTTTATAACCAAATGACAGAAAATAAATGAATATGAAATTATGAAATAAGAACTGTCAAAGTTCAGGTAAAACATCTAGATAGCTTTAGCATTGATATGTATGAATACAGTTAGCGGGAACATCTCTGAGCTGTTTGCTTACTTGAGTAAAACTACGGGGTCTCTGGCCTATTTCCCATATGTGCTGAATATTATCTATTTTTAGGTAACGTCATATCTGTTGCTATGGGTGACTCAACTGAATTAAGGACCTAATTAGGGTGACCCAATTTTCTATTGTATACCCACATACTTGTTTGAAACAAACAAAGGCTCTTGGGCGAGTGTCACAAAGAATAAAAGAGATATTCATTCATTCATAATAATAAAAATTATATCTTTATAACCAAATGACAGAAAAAAATAAGATGAAACTATGACTTTTATCATAAAACTGTAAACTGGTTTTTAGACATTAGTTTTCCAAAATCTTCCCCTGAAAATATATAATAAATAATAAATTAAAAATAGAGACATCAACTATGTTTATGTGTGCTTGAGTAGTGTACTTCTAAATGCTTATTTATATCAGACTACCGCGTGTATATGTGAAACTAGACTTACTTCAGTTTATGATTATTGATGTATATCGGAATTACTCCTGATAAAATTGGTTTGATATATCTCCAACCTTAATACACTTGACAATATGTTTTCCTGTAAGACAGATCATTAAGTTAATAATAAATATTCTATTACAATGTGTTGACGCATGGTATGACCATGAAAAAGGATATTACTTCTAACATGTACTAAAATACTTCAGTGTTGTTTGTCAATTCTCAATATATGTTTTATGTGTAGATGACAATACGTAGCCATTATATTTATAGCAAGTTATCCCGTTTGCAATTCAGAAATGTAAGACAATGGGCAGATGAATGTTAATGCTTGAAATGCCATACACTGTATTTGCTAGAACAATGAATAACATTTTCTGAAATGTCATTTGATAATGGTTTTACATAATTTTAAGACAGTAATACTAAAGTTGAATTTATTCTAATCCTTCAATTAACATACATACACCATTTGAGGTACATATCCGATATTAGATGTATTTAATGAAATGTGTTTAATGAAATTTATAAGATGTTGTTATGGTTGAAAAAGTATCTGAAATATTGTAGTTAGGTTATATTACATGGCAATCATTTTATGTTATTCAACAATTGTTGAGAGAGAGAGAGAGAGAGAGAGAGAGAGAGAGAGAGAGAGAGAGAGAGAGAGAGAGAGAGAGAGAGAGAGAGAGAGAGAGAGAGAGAGAGAGAGAGAGAGAGAGAGAGAGACATTGTTAACTAGTCATAAAGGTCAAACATGCTCTTGGTACCATGGAAAGAAGTGACCCTGGTGTATAATAAAGGTACACTTCACGTAACTACATAAAATTGGAAGAAGTCCAGTATAGTGAGTTTGCCCTGCAGAAAATGTGATTGATTCATCTGTTTTCACATTCAGAGATTATATGTGACAATTGCTATATAGTAATATATATAAAAAGAATATTAATCTTCACACATTTTATTTGCCCCGTTTCAATGAGAAGACTTAAGGCTAGGAACAATCCCTAAGTCTTCTTTACAACCACGAATGTCTATTGAGCTACTTCTTCTTCTTCCTCATCCTCACTACCGTCTTCAGATTCGTCATCACTGTCATCATCAACATCTTTTATGATTTCCATGATCCATGGCTTGTACTTGTAGAGTTTGGAAATAACTTGTTCAATCATATTTTCAGCTGTGTCTTCCATAGAGTTAAGAATGTCCAAGGTATTGGGACCATGCCTCAAGCCAAAGACATAGGCAACAACTTGCCCATACATTTCTTTGAATTTTCTCCAAACTATATTATTCATTTTATTTTCAATCATATCTCCTGACATGTTTAGCTTTTCATACCGCTGTCTCTTTATATTCAATAGATCTTCATTCTCCCGACCAACTCTCTTTATCAAACTTCTTATAACCTCTTCTTCACTATCTTTGCTAGTCTTTTGTAATTTATTATGAAATATCTTCATGTCATCATCATCATCATCAATATCATCCTTTTCCACTTCTGGGCATTGCTTATCGTGGAGATGCTTCTGTAAACAAATACTATTTAGAAACACCTGTCCACAATAACAACAGCTTTCTAGAGATTTCTTTGGGGGAAAGGCGTCATCAAACTTTCGTTTCATTGGCTCATTGGCAATTCCGGGAGGTGAAAGTGAACTTTCATTCCCAGGACACCAGGTTTTTCTGTGTTTCATGAGGTCCGTAGTAGATTGGAAGACTATTCCACAACTATCACAAGAAGGCATATCACAGAGATTTTCGGCACACGTCTGCACGCTTCGGAGGGTAGACTCTTTCTGAGGATGGTTTTCCAAACTACTCACTTTACAGCCATTAGGACGAAGTCTTTCGTCTGCTGGTGTATCAGGTTTTAAATCAATTAAAAGATGGCCATAGGGTTCGCTCGTAGCCTCTTCAAATGTTTGCATAAAATGTTGAGATCGGGTTGGATACATTTGACGACCTAAGGTCATGATGGATTGTTGGTCTACTGGATTGTTAAACATGACTATATAATGACAGTTTCTACGTTGTGTTGGGTTCCTATTATAGAAAAGGTTTTGATTGATGGCGATGACAGAGAGGTTACGATGATGGGAACCTTCTGTAAAAAGATCTGTTATTTTAGGATCTTTACTAGCCGTTGACATGAGATCGTCCAGAACTAGGACATTTCTTACACCTGTGTCAAAAAAGTAGTCTTGGTCCAAATCTATGGGAATACCTTGAACAAACTCTACAGGAGGATACACGGATTGTAGAATGTCATCATAGAGAGGTTGCCAGCGACGATAAAGCCATAAGATCCGTTGAGGGTAAGGTTTAATCTTGAGGCTTTCCAAAATGTGTCGAACAAGATACGATTTTCCTGATGATGTTGGCCCGGAAACGATCATGGTGAAGGGGTGTCGTAATGAAACCTCTTGCGGTGGTTGTTGTTGTTGTTGTTGTTGTTGTTGTTGTTGTTGTTGTTGTTGTTGTTGTTGTTGTGGTTGTTGTTGTGGTTGTTGTTGTTGTTGTTGTTGTGGTTGTTGTTGTTGTTGTTGTTGTTGTTGTTGTTGTTGTTGTGGTTGTTGTTGTGGTGGTGCTTGCAGTTGTTCATGTTTGATAGTCATATGTCGCTTTAGACTATCTGGCCAAGAATATGTCTTGAAACATACTGGACAGGAGTACATTATGCCTTCTTACTGTAACGATCTGGCTTTCCCTGTTTTGGAAGAGACTTCTTTTTGTGTGATGTGTTTTCTTTAACGTTCTTGTCAGGAATGACACACACTTTCTGTGCTCTCCTTTGTATAGCCCTTTCGCGTTTCTCTTGAGCTATGGCTTGCTCCACGACTTGTTGTGTTGGAGAGACAAAGTTAATTTTGGGTTGTTCAGAATAAGGCATGGCCAGTGCCTGTTCTTTTCGTTTCCTTTCTTCCAAAATTTTAGGCCATTCTGGATCATAAAGCTCCAGTGTTCTGTCAACAGACAAGTTGCCGTGCTGTGCACATTTACCCTGTACTTGCAACATATAATAGCGAGTCCATTTCTCGGTGTCTGGGACAAAAAGTTTATACTGACTCATGGTGATGTGTCCTCCCTGAATGTTCTGAAGCAAATGAGGTTAGTCATTATCTCGACCTAATATATATATATATATATATATATATATATATATATATATATATATATATATATATATATATATATAAGTTCTGTCAACTTATATTGAATTCAGATCCCTTATCAGATTGAAAAATACCAAGTATATGATATTGTGTTTTTTCTGTCAAGGCTTTCATCACCTTTGGTAGACTTGAGTGGATAGACCCAAAGATAACGTGAAAATAAATCGAATCTTAAATTGACTTTCAGCTTTCACAGCTTCGAATAACTTCTTTGGTACGGCATAACTACCAGCATGTTTTGGATCATAATAATAAATAGCATATAATGTAAGGTGCCATGATGGATAAATCGGCCTATCCTATATCATTCACTCTATTTATATATCTACAAAAAGAAGACCAACACAAGAAAAATACATACAATATGTTTATTACAATATCATGATCACAATGTTGAACCAACAGCAGTATCACTCTTTTGGTTTGGTTGTCCTACCATATACAAATAGTCACAGTCTGGTCTTATGTTGAAGCCAAGGGTCATCTGTATAGGACAGTTCTTGAATGAGTCAAGTCTCAGCGCAAAATGAGTTCTACCAGTTGATATAGTCACTAGGATTACACTTCCAACATTGCAAATGCTCCATTTGACCCTGATGAAAATGTTCATCATCTACACCAAAATCATCATCGTCAACACTATCATCATTATTATCATCATCAGAAAATGGTGGTGACCTTAAATTGAGGTATATTGGCGGCGATTCATCTGAGGTATTGAAAGGTGTTGCATCCTCATATTGTGGTCTTCCATCAGATGCCGTGGTTTTAATATAACCAACAGGATAATGATCAGGTTTCTTCCCCTTAACCAAACTGCTATACCCTGGAACCACTAAGTCCATCTGCTGATCAAATCTTCTGTAGTCTTTATCCATCTCCTCACGGATCTGACGTAAGTCTCTTTCCAACTCAGTCTCCTCAACCTGCTCACCAGTCTCCTCTTCTTTCCTTACATCCTCAGGATCATTAGGTATCTCATTATCAGCTTCATTGTCGATCTTGGAATCACTCTCCTGCTTTTTCTTAATGGGTTTATCAGATTTCACATCAGATAACTTTCTCTTCCCTGACCCTTTTGATACCATCTCTTTAAGTTCAGGTACAAAGTCTGGCATCACATCACAACAGTCTCTCAATTTCTTCCACTGATCTTGGGATAGTAGAATACCTTTTGAGGAAGGTACTAGTTTATCATCATTAAACACCCAGTGTCTGAGATCCACACCATGATCTTCCACAGTGGCATAGACACTGGTTCCAACATGTGTATAGAAACTTGTCTTACCATACTGCTCTAAGAACTTGAACACTCCTGGTAGTTCTGACCAGTGTTTCAGAGTCAACATAATCCCTCGTTTGGTAGGATAGCTCTTGCCATTAGGGAAAACATCATACTTGCGGATATGTATACTTAACATTCCATCCCAAGTCTGAGCAGTCACATACACCTCTCCACCCAAGTCCAAATGACAACGAGGATCCTGCATCTCTGTCAACTGCTTATCTGCCATAGTGGCTAGTCCATATCTCTCCATAGGGTCCTGGGGTAATTTTGCCATTTTCTATCTTCAAGGTAAACAGCACAGAGCACCAATAGCGTCAAGAACATAAGACCACTTCTCAAGATTCGAATGAGAATGAATGTATTCATGAAACAAAGTGGCCTTTTATCATACCTTGAGAGGGTATAAATGATATCAGTCTGACCGAATTTTAAACAAATCGGTCAATTCAATTAACAATTAAATTGGTCAAACCATATATACGACACTGAGAACACCTGTGCTACAGGTCTGGACATGTCTGAGAAAATCAGTTTGACCGAATTTTCGGTCCACTCTATAAATATCCTATACAAGCCCTAATTAAAAAAATATCCAAAAAATATCCAAATTAAAATATCCAAGAAAATAGCCAAAAAAATAGCCAAGAAATAGCCAAAAAAATAGCCAAAAGAGGCATTACTACTACTGATGGGACAGGGTGGATTACACTGGATTTAATGATTTAATGCAGATTTAAACCTCTCATCGGAGGTTTATATATTCTCAAACACCAACAAAATATAGTTATGAAAGTTAGTTATATATTATGTATCACTCTATATGTTAAAATCAAAATGTACGTGTGTGCCTCCATGTCGTTAGGTGGGATTTTCACCTTGATTTTAATATTTCAACTATCATGCTAATTTAAGCTGGCTTTTTTTTTTATTATTCACACTTGTTTTTTAACAGCTAGAAGTAATTATTTGGATTTAGAAAATGATGAAAATTGTGTTTGGATAGTTAACTGTAGTACCTACAGAATGTTTCATTCAAAACTAATCTTTGTAATAATCTCAGCGAATTACCTTTTTGCATTATAAGAGCCAAGATACTTTAAAACGTTGGTTTACATTTTTCTTTCCTTGACTTTCACAGATTTGTGGACTGGGTCAGCATCTGATATAAAAGAATAATACCAGTAACTGAACAATCATGCTTTCTGGGAATATAGTTAATTATTGAGATGACATCAAGATGTATAAAGGCTTCGTATATATAAGGGGCCTGCTCGCATTTAGAGGTATTACTCAACATCCCTCCTCCAATAATGATTGGCTTGTTTTGCACCAGAGCTGCGGTATTCATTTTAGGTTTTGTTTATACAGTCTAGATTAATCTGTCAAGTCAATACTACAAATGACATTTAAATCCACAAAAATTTATCTACATTCATTGATTTAAATCCTGCAGACAGAAATCATGGATGGTACTACTGTGATGAGATTCAAGGAACTGTCGCATCAATACCTTAATTTCCTCATAAACAAGCATTCTCTACTGCAGTAGTTGCAAAGTTGCTGAGACGGGATTCGAACCCCAGATCTATTGACTGTAAACCGAATACACCAAACACTCCCTCCCCACACATTCATTGATAAATAAAGATATAAAACAACAAAGAACAAATTCAGTGTTAAGAAATGCATTTATTTCATGAAGTCTGATTAAGTAAATTTATGAACACTGAATGTGCTATCAAACATGGAGAGGTATGAGAAAATGTATTGTAACAAAGTCATGTTTCCAGAGCAGGAAACTCTTTAAAAGAAAAACAATAGACATATTGTTACAAGTTCAAAATTGTTCAGTAAAACAAATTCACAGCATGTTTCAGTAACAAATTAATACATTTGTCTATTTATATTATGTACATGAATAAAGTAGAATATGTTTAAAAAATAAATATAATTCTCCTGCTGTAAAATGAACATATATCATATTAAAATGTAGTTAAATATTAAAATCTTTTATCACATTTGGATATCTAACTGTTTTTCTTTCTTATTTCTTACAACGTTACAATAACATATTTTAAACCTAAAACATAATGAAAAAAACTTTCAGTAATTTTAATTCATGTTTTTGTAAAAGGCATATGTGCTTGTACTTTCTCATGTTGATTCAATATTCGAGCTCAGTAATAAGTAGTAATTGATCAGGAATTTGTGCACAAAACTTCACACACAAAAATTAACACCTACCGTATATTACATGACATGAGCATATTCAAATTCAGTTCAGATATATTTATAATTAATTAATAATTTATCAATTATCAGTAAGTACTAGAAATTAATGAAATATAACACTGTTATAGGCGGCATAAAAGTTTAGCAAAATTTAGTAACCGTAACAATAATCACATAGATAGACAGTGGGTAGTGAGGTGACTGACAGCTATATAGAAGCTAAGAATGCAGCCATAATTTCACCAGACGATTTTTCAAAGCAAGAATCGTAAGTCGTAAGAAGTGCAGTTGCCGGGATCGGGTCTGGAAGTTCAATGATTGGCATTTTTCCACCGATAACATGAAGTGAACAGACGTAGGTGTCGGGTGTTATCCTGTGGTGGCGAAAAGTCATCGGCGCGGGAGCATTCACTAATCCAGCGATCACATTTATCTAGTTGCGTATTTGGTTTTGGAAATCTCACAAAATACACACCATTAATGCATTGTTTATGTATTAATCGCGAATCACTCTTACATTCCCCCCAAGCACACCTTTTAACACCCATGTTTTAACCTCCTTCGTATTTACAATGCATTGATAATCGCCATTTTGTCTCAAAGCGTGTCCCTATGTCACGTGATTTGATCATGTGACAAGCCATCCGTATCCCGCAGCAAAGCCCGGCGGAAAATGGTCTATTGAAAGTATATCTCCCTTATGAAAACTATACATAAACCCCCGTTAGTAAAATTATCAAAAATTCATTGAAGCAAGTTATGTCTTTTTTTTTTTATTACATACTACATTAAATGTTTAATTTGTCTGTCTGTATATGTGTAACTTGTGCATATATAACAGCTCTACGCCAAGTACGACATGACTCGCCGGAGCGGGTGGGCCACGCCAGACTCCGATACCTCTTGTTCAGCAGTCATTTCAGCAGCAAACTCAATTTCTGGAACAGACCTTTGCGTTTCTGACTTGCGTTTCCATCCCTCCACCTCCAAATCATTTCCCCCATCTTCAACATTCAGATGATCGTCACCATCTAGTCGCGCAGTATCAACTTCCTCGAGATGATATCTTTCCTGGATGGTAAATGACCGATGGGCAACAAATGATAACGGTGGAGTGTTCTTGTCCTCCCATTCCCATCCTCAGTTGAAACTGCATAGGCCGCAATTTCTGAGTTGGGTTGATAAGTGACAATATAAACTCCTTGCTCCCATTTGTTTACCTTCATGTGCCAATATTTTCACTATTTTTCAATATTTATCTGAATCTTGGACCCTCTGGCTTTTAAGTCATATCGTTTCTTTGGCCTTTTCTGTGATTTTATTTTACTTATGCAATGGTTCATAACCATGATTTTGATCAAGTCCAAATGTGACGTCTACTGGTAACCTTGAATTTCGGCCTCAACAGATATGGTGTTAACCCAGTTGTTTTATGTTTAGTACAATTATACGCGCGAATCAATGTTCCAACATGAGATTTCCAATCGGCTTTCTGATTCCAGTGTTCCAAGCCTATTCAACAACGTTCTGTTGAAACGTTCACATTGACCATTTTCTATTGCATGATATGCGTTGGTGCGTGATTTCTCTATTCCCATCATTTTGCATAGTTCTTTGATAAGCTTACTTTCGAAGTGTCCACCTTGATCTGAATGAATTCTTGCAGATATACCATGCACAGTGTACAATGAAACTATTGAACGACGCTTCTGCAGTTGTTCGAACAGTCATATTCCGCGTAGGAATAGCAATAGAGTACTTGGTGAAATGATCAGTTATCACTCGGATATATTGGTAATTCCCCTTTGAAGGTTTTAAAGAAAATCCATCGCTATGAGTTCCAACGGATACGTTGTAGTGATACTGACAAGAGGTACTTTGTTAGATTTACGACGAATACACCTGTCGCAACTCATGTCGTACCAATGATTCCACATCTCTTACCATCCTTGGCAAAAAAAAACGCTTGCATAACAATGACAAAAGTACTATCGCGACCAAGATGGCCTATGTCATCATGTACACTCTTCAAAGCCTTTTCTCGAAATGTTGTTGGTAGCACAAGTTGACTTTTCATCCTCATTTGTAATCCTGTTGACACCAGGCTTGAACCATAACTGATAAAAACTATCAAAATAATCAAATGGGAGGAGTTTTCCTTTCCATGGCAAGCTCCATTGACAGGATAGGATCAGCTGATTGTGCTTTCTTCCAGTCTCTTCCTGTCATTAGTCCCTGTGCGAATCTTCTGCGTTGAGAATATCACTTGACATACTGAGACATTCCACTAGTACTAGTCTTTCACACGAAAGAGATCCACAGAGAGCTCGTATATAATCTTCATAGATTTCTTTCGGTTCTGACTCTTGCTCACTACTTGGTAGTCCTCATAGAATGTCGGCATCAGCATTGGCAACTCCTGGAAGCGGAGCTAACCATCGATGTCCAGTTTCGATGTATCCAATTTTGCAGATGTTAGCACATATGTCAAAGGATTATTATCAGTGCAGACGAGAAACTGATGACCATACAAGTAGTCATGAAATTTATCGGTTATTGCCCACTTTAATTCAAGAAACTTACGCTTGTGTGCAGCATAATTCTGCTCTGATTTACTCATTCCCCTGCTTGCATAAGCAATCACTCGCAGCTTCAAGTGCCTGTTGGCTCGCATCAGCATGAAGTTCAAAGGGCAATGAATAGTCAGGAAATCCTAAAATAGACGGAGAAGTAAGACGGCTCTTAATAACCCGCAAATCTCAAGATTTTTCTTACATCAGCTGGTGAACTCTGAGTTTTCCAATTCTTGACAACATCTATCTTTGAGGAATCGGGTTGTATCCTTTCTTCTGAAATGACATGTCCAACCTACGGAACTTTTCGCTTGAAAAATTAACATTTGTCTGTGGCAAGTTTCAAATTGCACTCTTGAAGTCACTGGAAAATTATCTCTAACCTTTCTATATGCTCTTCAAGTGTATTGAGATATAAGATAATCAGGTCATCAATATAGATACA
The DNA here is from genome assembly GCA_936450465.1 of Gibbula magus. NCBI lineage: Eukaryota > Metazoa > Mollusca > Gastropoda > Trochida > Trochidae > Gibbula > Gibbula magus. Next base: position 42,055,969 of record OW388291.1, read on the forward strand.
ACAAATAGAAAGATGATAATCTCAATGACATTCTTCCATGAGGCGTTGAAAGGTCGCTGGGCTATTACAGTCCAAACGGCAGTCTATTATGTTCATAAACAAAACCTAATGACACTACTGTGAAAGCTGCTTTTTCTTTGTGTTCTTCGAGAATTTCAACTTGATAGTAGCCAGACTTCATATCCAACTTAGAGTAGAATTTGTTTCCTGCTAAATTCTCAAGAAGTTCTATCCTAGGTAAAACATTAGAATTTTTCAAAGTCCGTTGGTTGAGCAGTCTCGTATCCACGCACATGTCCAAATTTCCACAAGCCAACAATTGTTTCTATGTTCTTTGACCTCTTCAAACATTGATGATGGGATTCTTCTATGCCTTTGTTTGAGTTTCATCAGTTTAGTATGTTTTTCACCGCTGTAGAATGTCCAATATCCAAATCATTCTTCGAGAACACATCTGAAAAACTTGAAATGACTTGAATGCTTAAATGGCGGTCATCTTGAGACAAAGATTCGTCAATCTCAACCTTCTCAAGTAGAGACGAAACATCACCTGAGGGGCGTTGGAAATCATCTTCAATGCTGACCGGTTGGATTTCACATAAAACAGATTTTGGCGGAATAACTCCTGTCCTTGTGGTTACATTTGACAAACAAACTTCAACATGATCTTGATCTCCATACCTGTAAAGCATCAAAGATGACCCAAGGGTCACGAAATCTACAATTTAAAATCCCCATTGGCTAAGGAGTCTGCACACAACTTTTCAGCTCTCTAGACCTTTTGGAACTGGAGAAGAAGATGATAATAGGTTTTTAAAGATGTGACCCCTGAGACCCCATTTGAGGTCACGGGGTCACGAAATCTACAATTCAGAATCCCCATTGGCCAAGGAGTCTGCACACAACTTTTCAGCTCTCTAGAACTTTTGGAACTGGAGAAGAAGATGAAAATAGGTTTTTAAGGATGTGACCCCTGTGACCCCATTTGGGGTCATGGGGTCACGAGATCTACAATTTAGAATCCCCATGGGCCAAGGAGTCTGCACACAATTTTTCAGCTCTCTAGACCTTTTGGAACTGGAGAAGAAGATGAAAATAGGTTTTAAGGATGTGACCCCTGTGATCCCATTTGGGGTCATGGGGTCACGAAATCTACAATTTAGAATCCCCATTACCCAAGGAGTCTGCACACAACTTTTCAGCTCTCTAGAACTTTTGGAACTGGAGAAGAAGATGAAAATAGTTTTCTAAGGATGTGACCCCTGTGACCCCATTTTGGGTCATGGGGTCACGAGATCTTCAATTTAGAAATCCCCATGGGCCAAGGAGTCTGCACACAACTTTTCAGCTCTCTTGACCTTTTGGAACTGGAGAAGAAGATGAAAATAGGTTTTTATGGATGTGACCCCTGTGACCCCATTTGGGGTCATGGGGTCACGAAATCTACAATTTAGAATCCCCATTGGCCAAGGAGTCTGCACATAAAATTTCAGCTCTGTGGAGTCATTGGTTCTGGAGAAGAAGTCGAAAAAGCGAAAAGTTTACGGATGGACGGACGGACGGACGGATGGACGGATGGACGGATGGACGGACGCCGGACACCATGCCATGCCATAAGCCCATCGGGCCTTTCAGGCCTGATGAGCTAAAAAGGTAAAACGTTTCACTCAACACACCTAATGCGCAACACTCCTGAAATCGAGACATAGGGATCTGTGAAATTCTCTTTATAAAACTCTTCACAAATAGTTGACACCGTGGAACCTGTGTCTAAAAGAGCTGAACACTGAACTCCAGAAACAATGACACCAGTTTCGTTTGGTTCTCCAATCAATGACGGTTGGGGCCTTGGCTCGTGCCAATGTTATTGCTGTTGACCCATGGTGAACCCCTCTGCATGAGTCGATCCTCGTTAAAAGATCTCATATGGTCAACATTTACAACACAATCCTTCATCAAGTGCACTGCTTGGTCCCAATCGTCAATTAGGCATTATCAAATCTTTTTTCTGAAAGAACTGCTCCGATAAATCTACTCATTATACTCTGGACCCATGCATGGCTCGGCCCGATAACTTTATTACCTCCCTTGGCTCGTATTTCATCCAATCAGCGGTCTATGCTGGGAAGTTGAGCGTACCAATCAAAATACTGCTAAAATGACACACCTCCGTTAAACAGATGGAGCGATTTTGATGATGTATTTAATCGATTTGGCGTCGAAACCTTTATTCAATTACTTAGGTACATTGACAGGGTCCTACAGCCAGAGGTCATCCCATTCTTACAACGCCATCCAAACACCATTTTTCAACAGGACAACGCTCGTCCTCATGTAGCCAGAGTGACGTTACAGTACCTCAACGTCAACAACGTCCACGTTTTGCCCTGACCTGCCAGATCGCCCGATATGAATCCCATCGATCACCTCTGGGATTACATCGATTGAAGGATCAACGTCGACACCAACCACACACACGTCAACGAATTATTGCTTATGAAGAATTGGCGATAACTTATTTACCATTAAAGTTACAGGTCTGCTATTGTAACACAAAACACTAAACTGATGGAGTGTTTCAACACAACAAAGCAAATTCCTCTGAACACGTAACTTTTTATGATATTCAAATTCAAAGAGGTGTAACATTTCTTTTGGCGTTCAGTTTATATATATATATACTCCTGAATCACAAATAATAAACACTCTAATCTAAAGATAATGTATGACATGAAATATCAAACAGAACATTTAACTCGCAGGTCACATATGCACACTTACCAATTATAGCTTCAGACACCTTGAAATTAAATACTGTTAATATGATATATAAAAATGAGAAATTAAATTACAGAAGTTACTGACATATAACACCTTCTGAGTTAAGATTTACAATTATTGCTGTGAAAATGATTTAATATTATTTTGTTTAGACTTAAAGGTTTAGGTTTAACTTTATGTATATTGATTCTAATTCATCAACCTTAGAAACTATGAAAACATGACTGAACCCGCCAAGGACGTTTGCAGTAATGACGAGCAAACCGCGAGGTGTACGAGGCACGAGCGCACAAGATGCACGTGCTATGACGCTGTACTAAAGAAACAGGAAAACAGCCAAAACAAAGAGTTCCCTTCACCAGAATGCAAAACCTTAATATGCAGACAAATAAGAGAACAACCATTTTCATAGTATTATTTTTATTGCTTTTCTTAAAATGATTTACACAAATGTTAAAATAACACCCTGTGACATATATAACTTGTATTATTGATGATATACTTTTCTATGTGTCACTGATGTGAATTATTAGAGAAACATTCTGTTCTGATCTGTTCTGTACAATGTCTTTTGTTACCATTATGTCCAATATAATCACAATGAATCATCCTATATCCATGTCTCCAATAATCATTCTCAAACGTATCCTATCCTGTGGTGCATGTTTCCAACTTTGGCACAACTGAAAGTATTAACATTTAATTAAATTTAATTAAATGAAAGCAAATTCGTCATAATTCCATTGAATGATGATACGAGGAAATACATTATTATACCCCCGACCTAAAAAGTTAATATAGTAATACCAACGATTCCGTCCGTCCTTTATCATGTAACTTTCATCAAAAGCTACTTCTGTGTTCTTGTTGATTCTACTATTTTATATGTCCACTGGTTATATTGGGAACAAATTTTAATTTTCTTTCCTTTCAGCCATAAACTGCTGTATATCCCTCACTGTGCTTACAGGGATGTGCTTCCATGTACCATGTTTCAAGTCACTCGAATGAATCATTATGATGAATTAATGTCCAAAATAAAGTTGAAATCAGTGGTAATGGCAGTAGTGTATTATGTTACCCCTACCTTTTCAAGTTACTATTATTCCTACTTTTACTTAAACCACCTTTATTTACATGAAGAGACTTGTCCTACCCTTTTCACAAACACTTTAATCTTAGCAATTACATTTCATAGCTTATCAATCCTTAGCTGTGCAGACACCTCTCTCTATAAGTAAAATAAAAATGTCAAACAACAGTCGGGGGTATTAGTAAGCCACGCTCACTTTTTTGCTTGTTAATATTTGACTCAGTTGATCACTTACTTGATAGTTTACAGAATAGAACAAAAACTGAAGTTTTGTAAATCTTGACCCCTGGTCACTTCAAAGCGCAGTCAAAATTGTTACTGTTTATTATGAGGTACACAGTTAGATTATGTTGTGAACCATTCAACCGTCCTCACATTGAACAACAAAACATATGATCGGTTTAATTTTCGCTTTGGTACATCCCAAATTAGATGGTATTTTCAGTAAGAAACACAAGTAGTGAACAAACTTTCGGTATGCAGCTGTGTATGTTTCACCTGAAAGGGTTGTTAAAGGGTGGCTGAAATATATTATTTTATATTCAATTCTTAACTACAATTGGTTCATTAGACTATTTTGTGAAAAACGAGACCCCCAAAAATCAATATGTTGAACCTATTTTAAACTAGAGCGACTTAAACTTTTTATAAAAATCGTCTGCTTTTCACCCGCGAGCAACAAACGAAAAATGGGGCGGGGCTTAGAGGGTTGAAAGGTAACCGGAAGTGACGTACGTGAAGAGACGGGGAGTAAACATTCGCTTACTATTCACAATTGCAAACACTGGGGAATCGGTCAGTCAATCTGTTATATCTAAACTTTGTAACAATGTCACATCGCTGTTCTGCTGTAAACGTTCGAGTAATGTTGGTTATCAAGTTTCACTGTCCAAAAATATCGTTATATATATATATAAAATATAATTGATATGAATTTTGAAAGACGGTGGATTCATAGACGTTCGTAGACATAGGATAAAATCAATGCTAATGAGATATAAGATGACAACATGAAACCTAGATATGATAATATGAACGAAGTATAGTTGAGACAACAAAATCAGATATTCGGTGTTGTTGTTATTTTCTGTTGAGAATGTTTGTGTTTAAATAAAACAACAGCCGTGAGATTAGCAGAAGTAGGCCCTACTGTAAGCCATTGACAATCAAAGCAGAACAGAACAGAACATGATAGAACAGAACAGAATTTTATTTCTCGTAATTCACATTAGTGGCATAGAGAACAGTCAAGTACATTATATACACACATATATATATACATATATTTACAAATTGGAATAATGTGCCGTATACATAATTATGTGTTGTTTATGGTTTCTTATAGATTAAAACTTACACAGACCTTCTTTAACGAATTTTGCCAAGTTTAATAAAAGTGGTTTATATGTGGTTTTCATAAGAGATATATAATTTTCAATTGAAGGATACTTACAATAATATGATGGATAGTATTTACTTCTTAAATCTGATAGAGAGGGGCAGGCCAAAAGGAAATGAAAGGAAGCACATCATAACATCCTGTTTTTTTTTAACGTCGTAAATCTACCGACAACCTACTTTACTAACTGTACATTACAACAATGCAACTCACCACATATTTTAAAACATCAAAAGTACTTGTTTATCAACGATAATAATTCGTCTACGAATTCACCTATTATGAATCCACCTCGATCCATATCCATACTACATATCGAAAGTACATATAATCAGTTTTATACATTGTGATGATTTTGCAAGTATTTCACAAACGAATAGCAACCTGCAATGTGTCCAATGATTAGAATAACGAACTGTTTTCACCATGAGCTGTATAATCACTGGATATCGTCGTATATCCTCAGTTATTGCACAACGTTATGTGTTGATGAGTGCATCGATGATGATGATGATGAATACGGAGATTTAACGAGCGGTTTTCAGCGGAGCTGTTCTCCCACTCGGCTACCAAAAATAAACGCCGGGTAGCGGTTAATGGAGTGCCGAATAAAAATAAATGGTAGAAATTGAATTTTGATGCCGTTTCCGAAAAGTGGTTGAATTTGGAAATTTTGAGAATTTTGAATTTTGAATAGCCTATAAGAGGTAAGGTTTAAATGGAGGGGAAGAGGAGGGGTTGCATTGAAAGCTTTCTACTCTTGAGAGAGGAGCTCGGTGGTGTCTCGTAGGGCCCGACCACTGAAGTCTGTGTCCCCGGTGTAGCTGATGTAGCTGGCTGCCAGAATGGCTCTGTCGTCGTTGGAGAGGTTTATGCGGTCGCCATCTCTGGAGATGGAGGCGGAGGTGATGATTTTGGAGACGTCCTCTTTGTCAAGAGATACGACTTGGTAGTTTTTGGAGGTGGTGGATTCGACCATGGTAAGATATGGTAGACCGACCCCTCTTTTGATGAGGGTGTCTCCACTGTAGATGTTGAGTTGGACAGCCTCGTTAGTGGATCGGATTGTAGCAGATTGGTGGATCATACTCTTGGCAGCCGCCAAGAGCTTTTTCCTCTTCCTCACAGGGGGGTTACAGGAGCGTCCAGGGAGAGAGGAGCTCTCCGCTTCAGCTCCCGTACCTGTGGGTGTAGAGGAGGTAGGTGGTGGTGTTCTATCCTCTTTGCATCGCTTGTCAATGGCTGCATGGTCGGACTCCGACAATGAGACGGATTTCTCTGATAAGGCGTCCATGCTGCTTGTGGTGGAGCTGGCGATACTGCTGCAGTCTGGCGATGCGTTGGAGTTGCTGTCCCTCAGTCGTTTTCCCTGGCGGGTGCTGCTGGCTGCAGTCCGGTTTGGCTGGGGGGTGACCTTGGGGGTGGGTTCTGGCTCGGCAGGGGGTGCTGTCGGGGACTGGGGTACTGCCTTCGCTGGTCTCGGTGGGGCTGCGGATCTGTCTGCTATAGGTTTGGAAGTAGGTGCCGGGTTGTCCAGTTTAGGTTTAGCCTTCCCCTTCTTACCCGGCCCTTTCTTCCTCCTCATGTCGAAGACGATGGTAAAGTGCTTCTTACCACCGAGCTTGTTAGTAACATGGTAGTGGTCCACCATGTACACTAACGAGTGTTGGAGCTCTTCAAGCAGCTGCTTGGGCAGAGGTCCGGAGAGTGCTAGTTTGCTGGGCTGCATACTGGCGAGAGAGAGTTGCTCAATTAGGCCGGAGCGCTAATGAGCATGTGTCCACTTCAGCTGCTGGGAGAGAAGTGGTGAGTACATCGACATAGAAGAACCTACAGAATAAAAGTCTATCATCCTATTCCTAAATTCTATTGGTTGTATGTATATGTTCCTAACTTTCATTGGCTGACAATATCTAGACTGAATGTCGCTTCCTATTTTAAAATCAACTTTGTGTCACCAAGACAGGACGTTTGACAATAAACATATATGACATGCTGGTCACTGACATGCCAGTTGTTATGCAATTGTAAACTTGTTACTTGTAAAAACATAATGACACCGGGTCTCGTTGACCCTGTTCAGCTTAATTGCGTAAACTTATTTGCTTTGATCTGGAAGAAACATCTATATGGTACCCTAAACTGAGAATTTTGTTGGAGCGGCACGTAAAGGCTATCATGAGATGTGCAGTAAGATGCTACTGGTAACCAAATTCTTTCATTCGATCTTGTTCGTTGTCTATAATCTCGCTATCTGTATAATCATTATGTATATATGTGTTCAATGGAGCAATCTTGATATAAATTTCACTGAGCTTGTTGACCAATCCAGTTCATGTAATTTTATAAAATATATAAAAAAAAAGGTACCTCGCAATTGAAATAATTTTACCAGATGGTGCGGAAACTGATCATACTTTACGTCTCTGACTTACAGAATGAGACATTTTCAAAATATGCAATATTTGTTGATTATTTTGATCTAAATTCAAAGAGTATCAATTACGAAGACAGTATCAGGCTTTTCAATGTTGATTAACAATGTTTGAGTGAGTTATTGTTTAACGCCACTTCGGCAGTATCACAGCCATTAGTGGCGAGAAATTTAGGTTAATTGAATACCAAAAATAATTGCAAAAGTAGCGACACAAAGGCCGCAAAAACCCAAGTAAATTATCACAAATTTGTTAAAAGCTGATTTTGAAGAGTTAAAATTTATAATTGGTCAAAAAGGTTTACAGTTTTTAAAAAGTCTAAAATACGTTGCTCGCCAAATTGGCTAAAAACATTGGATATTGAAATATCTGGATTAATTCTTTCCCTGATGTGTGCAGTGTCCCAACATTCATACTCTAGGAGAGAGAAAAAGAGGCCTTGAAAGCTAAAACCAATTACAGTGACCCCAAAATTAAAGAACCATATAGTTGAATATATAGATCATAAAAATGAAAGAAAAAAGAAGTCATCATACTATTTTTGATTTAAAAAAAACACCAACAAACTAAGATATGGTCACTATACAGATGAAAAACACAGCTTTCGTCGGCTTGGTCAACCGACTTGGTCTTCTTTATTTATCAGAATGATTTTGATCAACTGTTTTTACAAAATCAAAAAGCGTATTTCAAAGAAAAAAACACAAACTGTTTCTGTTTCTAAAAATAGCATTATGACGTGTAATTAACAAATGTCATTTTATAACGGCGCCGCTGATTGTCCAACTAGCTTCAAATGCAACCAATCATGGACACTCCCTTTTAAGACAAAAAAGTCCTTACAGCAGGACAGGTAAGAATCGGAAATCTGGAGGGAGTAACCTGTGTGGGAAGAGAACGCAGTTCCCATAATACTATGTTAGAATTAATCTATCCTGGCTAATGGTGTGTCGCCTTTTTTACAATCTGTGTTGGTCAACAATACGGAACAAGGGCAATAACTCCGGAAAAAATAATTTTGCGCTTCTTATTTTCCAACTCCATCAAGGTATCTGTGTCCTCAAACATCACACCACACTTGGATGTCCTACCTTAAATAGTTTTTGAGAAGGACGGACACACGGACTAGCTTTCTTAACAGTTTTCCACTACTAACATAACAATGAACTGGACATAATGGAATGCACAAACAGTTTAGCAATACTACTATCACATTTATTAATTACATAGCATCACTGGTTATATCCATCAATTTCAATCAATATTCTTTATTTTTCCGTAGATGATTTCAGGGACAGATTTTCCCCCGCTTGCATGATCTCTGCAAAGATTCGTCAGTTGCTTCTGCATCTTCATGAACCCTCTTCACATGAGGATTGCCAATAGTATACTGGGCTACGATAGTTTGTATCGTGGCTTCTTCCTTCTGGAACCATTCCACCACTCTCCAGGTAGATGGGTGGTGCTGGCCGACTAGGTTGAAGAACTTGTTGTTCCAGTCTTCACATATATTGTTTCAGTCTGTCATCAAGACCCCTTAAATTTAAAGAGCCGAGGCAAGTCTACAATGAGGCATGTCTACAGAGCTCAGTATCTGAAAATGAACACACCTCAGAGGCTCCTTTTCATTTTACTTTATTCAAATTTTGAAATTTAAACAGACTAAATGTCAGCATAATATTGTTAGTACAGGGGGGCATTGTTCATGGGGACATATTCATTGGAAGATAAGGGGCGACTCTCCGCACGTTTAGGGTTAGACCTTGTCCATGACGCCGACGATAGCGAGCATTTACGTATGTTCTGTCAAAGTAGGCCAACGATTCATTTACTTCAGGAGGACCACCAGGTTTGATGGAACGGAGATTTTCCATGCCTTCTCGCACATCAGCTAGGGATAGAAATTCCAGACCGTCACTGTTACATGTCCTCCGAAAACCGAGAAAAACTGCATAAAGATACATTCACTTACAACCTACAGCTTTAGGTTTGTACATCTGATATGCAAAGGGGGACGGAGGAAGGGATTTAACCAATATTGGAGTCTCAATAATGCTGTGGAGAATTGGCGTTTTCACCAACCAAGGAGGTTACCGAAAAGTCGGCCATATTGAAACCAGGTACTCGCCATGGACGACTGTGTCAATGGACGTATTGATAAACAGCCTACTACCCTGTGTGACTTATCAAATGCTCTCGTTAATACAGGTGGTACCGCACGTTATATTAACTGTTCAATTTGAGTAAGTCAATCTTTCGACTTTGATCATGCAGGTGACCATATGCCAGAAAATCATTATGTAGTTTTCATACTAAGTCAGTCTGATTAAAATCGACCTTGTTCCGAGGAATGAAATTTGCAAAATTTTGCATCTGCCGGGATACGAACAGGTTCTGTAGATTCCTCGCCACAAGGACGGTTTGGCGTGGAAATCCACGAACGATATCTACGAGTTCGTATCCCGGTAGATGAACTATTTTGGATTTTTATTCCACGGAAAACCGTCGATTTTAATCAGACTGCATACTAAGTTATTCGAAAGATTCATTCATGTGTCAAATGCCTATATATCAAGGGCAAGTGAACTGTTTTCCCAATAACTAATGCTGCTAAAGTAATAAAAATTGCTTCCGGATTGAAACACATTTCCTTGTTATTGAGTTTTATTTTAGAAATTTGTCGGTCCAAAAAATGCAACAGTTAACAGTTGGTGAACAATCTTTATTGGAGTGACAACCATTATTGGCAATAGCGTATTCATACATTTAACTACCATATACAATAAACACGTATTCAATACACATCACCTAATTATATAATTTAAAAGGGTTGTTTTCATTTAACTTAATAAATCTTATAAGAGTAGAGTAGAGTGAGTAGAGTGTATCAACAATGAACACGTCCATAAACTTCTACACGGGTAGATTTGTAAATACATATTCATATTTATCTACTATATACAATAAGCTTAACGTGTTCGGTATACAGTGTAGAAATTCAAATGGGTTGGGCTCATATAACTTACTACATCATCTTTGCAAGTTTCAGTGTTATACCTCCGAACCCAGGGAACGCTCATCTGCATGTAAATATTATCCAGAACGTAAAATAGTGTCAGAATGCGACTATTATATTTCTTGATTTTGGACGTCGTATTGTATTCAACAGACATCTTATTTACCCAGTTTTCAGTGTAGTAGTACAATAATGTCCTGTCATTGTCAAATGTAAATATAATCAGCGAAGAGGCAGTCAGAATGTATGTCTCATTCTTTCCATCGTACCCAACTGTTGTCATGCTGTACTGGGAGTCCCTCCTGGAGGTCATGAACAGTCGTTTGCCTCCAGGATCAGCGCAGATATCTAATATTATCACCCCATTCTTCCTGTACAATGCGTCTATGCCAGCGCCATCACGTGTAACTAGACTGACAGTCTTATGTGGTCTGCTGGTGACGATAAAAGTGAGTTGTCGCCCTTCATCAACAGAAAAACGTATAGTTGATACCCCTTTGATGATGGACTTGCCTTTCCGTTTATATAGAGGGTAGGCTCTCACGATGTTCCGTACCGCCGATGCGACCCATAACTGCTGCGTCCAGGGAATGTAGACAATTGCATTGACATTCTTGACGGACAGAGGGTAGTACGATGGGGACCACCCTCCAACGTTCACCTTTTGGATTCGACGCTTGGATGGTGAGCGAAGTGGATAGACGAATAGTTGCGGTGTCTTATGTGTCCTCTTGTTTGTTTCTGAATCTGAAAGCAGAAGTTTATAACTGGTCATTCTAATGCAAATTGTTAACAAGGACTGTCTAATTTTCAAATATATAGACAAAATCATATTTGATTTGAAGTGGTAAATTGTGATCGCTGTCTTTATAACATTGTCGCAGAAATTAAAAAAAACTCTTTAGATCTGTAGCTCATCTGAATAATGTCGAACACGTGAAATGATAGGGTTTAAGGTCACTGTCCGTGTGTCATATCAGTTTAAATTGACATGTCTACATACGATTTCCCCATGCTATAAGTTGTTAAATGGATGTCACCCAAAGGCGTATAACGGCATTAAAATCAGCTGACATGTCTGAAATAAGCAACACATCGCCCCCTCTAATTAATATATAAATACAATCAAGACACGACAAGAGATCCAGTGATCCACCACCAGTTGCAGTGGCATTGTCGGGCCTTAACAGTGGAAAGCACCCCGTCGTTGCCCAGATAGCAAGGGTTTATTGGCCCAACATTAGTATATGGTTGGTTGGTTGGCCAACGCTTTGACAACATTGGGCCTACGTTATCTTAATGACAGTAATCCAATAGTTGTATTTGATAGTTGGTAAAACGGTGGGCCAACATTTGAAAAATTCTCCCATTTGCATAATATTTCACCACGCTGGCCCACTGTTGGGTCAACGTTGTAAATAAAAGTTATTTTTTAGCCATCATTTCGCATTTATTAGATTGTTCATTTGATGCAAGTTGAAATAATTACTTGAAAGCAAATTTCAAGTAATGTTTTTAATCGTATGTTGAAACATCCTGTGGGACATGCTCTTCAGTTTAAGTAAACCATAGTAGATACCAAACATATGTCTTCCATAGCTTTATTGAACAGTCAAACAGCAGACGACAGAACCCTTTCATGAGTGGAGGACTTAACTCGGTATGTATTAAAGTACATGTTTGCTACCTGTGATACATATGATTGTATAAATTCAAGTCCAAACATCATATTATCATATCTAGGGAACAATCTACTAATGTTGTATTCAAATGCAATAACAATGTTTAATAATTTATCTTATGTACGTTTCTGTTGTTCACCATAGTCCTTTCTGATTTTGAGTCGATTGTGACTATTTTACATTTTTGTTAAATAAACTTTTGGTATTGAAATCATATCAGTTGACAACTTGGCAGAATTCTATATGTATTTGTCTACTTGAAGGAAAAAAGTATTTAATGTTGATATCTATTAGTCCAACGATGAACCAATTTTGGCCCAACATTGGCTAGACAATATTAAAGTTTTAATGTTGTATATATACCTTTTACGTTTTAGTTCTGATTTCACAAGTGTTTACTTTGAAACTATTTCAATTATTTCAGGAGCAACCTACAAGAACCTGCCAGGACCTAATACAACTAATGCTGAGATAAAGGCAGTCATGAAATAGGGGTTTCCGATGCAATATACATGGTACACATGTATCACGGGACCAAGATAACTTAACTAATAAAAATATGTTTTATTTGATTAAATTGTTTTCTTGTTTGTATACTTCTTATTACGGTAAGGGTATGTAGTGTAGTGTATACAGTGTAGTACAACAATATAGGTATGACACTGGGCCAACATATTGCCAACAAAATCACCACGATGGGCCAATTGTGGGCCATTTCAGTGTGTAAATTCTCTTTCACTGGGCCAACATTGAGCCAACATGATGTTCCAATGTAAAACCGATGAGCATATCCAAATGGGCCCATCGTCAATGGGACAACCATGGGCCAACCAAACCAGTGATCGTGGGCCAACTATGGGCCAACATATGAATGCTATCTGGGTGATGGGCTCCCGCGGGACACACTGTCACTATGTTTCTTAACTATGAGGAAACCTAAATACGTATTGTGGCCCTTAATTATCGTGTTGATACTTACGAATTAAGAGTATCCAAAGGTCCTAGATCAAACCTTGAATTTGAACAAACAATCAATGCGCAATATTAAGACAATTAACCAGATTAAAATTTGAAGACATACTTGCGACTCTATTTCCTTCAATACCATGTATGGATGTTTTCTGTAACAGCTGACAATGACCAGATCTACAAACAAAGGAGCTGCAGATGTTACGTTCACAGAGCACCGCACACCGGGTTGTCCCCCTTGAATGACACCTTCCATCATCGGTTGGCACAGAGCTGTCCCAGTATCCTAGCGAGAACACAGTGAACTTGGCGTGGGCCTCTTGGTCCGACGATGCGATAGCGATGACCCTGTTAAGTAATATTAAAGCACGATGTTTATCTAGAAGTAGACGTTTTCCCTTCGAGAGAAAAACCTTAGTGGCTATAACCCTTCGTGCTTTCAGGACACATCTATCTCTTGGTATGATGATATATTCTTGGTTGACTGGCGAGGATATTGGTTGACAGAACGTTAGTATCATAAAACTATCACCTTTGTCAAAGGGACATATTATTCCATTAGATGACACGGGCTATATCATTACAAACAGAGATCGTTTTCCTCGATTGATAAAGGACACTATTTATATAATTTTGTGTAAACTTAAAGTAATTACTTCTGTATCAGATGAAAGACCATTTGGCATATGACACTCATAAGTTACATTTCCCTATTTAGCTCATCAGGCCTGAAAGACCCGATGGGCTAGCCTTATGACATGGCATCCAGAAGAAACAACTCTAGAAAGCTGAAATGTTGTGTAATTAAGACTCCTTGGCCAATCGGGATTATAAATTATAGATTTGGTGACCCCAAATATAGGTCACAGGGGTCAAGGTCTAAAATACCTATTTTTATCTTCTTCTCCAGTACCAAAAAGCTGTAGAAAGCTAAAATGTTTTTGGGCAGACTCCTTGGCAAATGGGGATTCTAAATTGTCAATTTAGTGACCATGTGACCCCAAATATGGGTCACAGGGGTCACGGTCTAAAATACCTATTGTCATCTTCTTCTCCTCTACAAAAAGCTCTAGAAAGCTGAATTGATGCCATTGGGTACAGACTCCTTGGCCATTGGGGATTCTAGTTGAATTGGCGACCCTGTGTTCGCTAATACATGGCCTAAAAAGCTATTTTCTTCAATATCATTGCAGGAAATGTGATACTAAGAGAACCAATTCACCAAAAGTTATAGTGTTAAGACGAGTTTTTGTTATGCAATGACAATTTTACAGACTTTAAATATTTTTCGTGGGAAAGTGTTGTTCATTATAATGAGAACAATTTAACAAGGGATGAAATAGGTTCGATATGAAGAAAAATAACTTGTAAAGTATAGACTAGACGTGATTAGGTTTATGTCTTCAAATGGTTGGAAAACATAAATCTGCTATTTGATAAAGTAATTGATAGTGATCGAAATGATGGTAATGACCAAGCGTCACATGGGCATCAACGTTTTGAAACCCATCCATGTTTAAAGGGAACGTACAAGAAGCGTACCAGCAACATTCTTTCTAAAAGAACAAACTGTAAATGATGTGAGAACAAGTATCTGCACTCTATCACTTTTTAGATATCATTTTCCCATTGTTATACTATTGTTCCCATGTAAATTGTATGTAATTGCTATGGCTATTTTTACAATCACAGCACTTAATCTTTTTCATCTACATTGACGATTATAAACTGAAGTACAAACGTATAAACCTAAGTTGGTTTTATCATATGTTTGATTTTCAATTACAAATATCTTAAAGCAACCCTAACATCAGGCGGGTCTGTTTCGCGGATTCTGACAACAGTAAAAAATAAAGACACAAACATATTGGATTAAAAATCCACCCCAAAATAGTCGAAAAAAAACCTTTTAAAAAATACTTCATAAACACAGCCTCCAAACGTTTCACTAGCCAATCAGTTGCTAGCGGAGGTGTGACGTGTTACTCAGGATTCATGCCTAACGAGTATCTGGCTTATGTTATTGTTTACATTCAACACTCGTTTTGCCGTCACGTATTTTTTCACTGATTTCACTTGTCAAAACAGCCTCAAAGTGATCAAGCTTTAAGAGACAATGTCGGCATATTCTGTTCACTCGTTAATTAACTTTGGTTGTTGTACATATGTGTTTAGATTGTTTAGTCTCCGATTATGCCCATCGTAAATCTACCGCCATTGTCTTTTCTTTGTGTCATTTTGAAGTGTCAATTCTATAGCGTAACGTCATGTATATCTATCACTGACAATGTCCGCTATGTCAGACTCTGATTCTAGTAATGAGATCTCACTTTGAACAAGTTAAGTCGAGCGATAACGAAGATTTGTATGAAATACAAGCTTATGTACCAAATGATCGGGATCATCTTGCTAGCACAAACACATCTCGTTTCTATGTCTCACGTTTATCTATTCCATTATTTAACAGTTGAAATGAAATAAAAGCACATTTATATGCATGATACTATCTCAACGTATTTTGATTCATTAAAATTGAAACTTACGATATAAAACTATAGCAATTGTTTAAAAATATTAACTCTCACAAAGTACTTGGCATGCATAATAGAAAATACTTAACAATTTTAAGAAAGAGAAATGAAGAAAAAAACTACAGTGTTACGGTTACTTTCTCATTGCATGGTAATCCGTTGTCACTAATTATTATGGTTGATGATGATGGTGTGTGTTAAAACACTTGTTTAACGTCAGCTTTGACATTAAAGTCTTTTCATTGACTTCTTCTTGTTGGAGATTTTTCGTTTTTTCAGTCTCCTTTTCAATATTTAATAAAATCGTGATATTTTCAGAATAAATACTTTTTTCATAGTCTGAGTGTAAGACTATCTGTTGCTGTTCACAATGATATTTCTGATAAAACTATACTTCATTGTGGCGCCCACAAGGATCGGTGTTAGGTCCGGCACTATTCTCTCTCTACACCAAAGAAATTGGCGCCTTCTTGTGTGAGATGGCTACAAATCATCATCTCTATGCTGATGATGCACAGCTGCTTGACCAAGTTAGGAATTTAAAAATCTGAATTCTTCAGGATCGAAAATGCCATTGATCATATTGGAACATGGATTTTCAAAAACAAAGTAAAACTTAATCAGCACAAAACGGAATTCATGATTGTTGTCACTAACAGGATGTTAACACATTCACAGCAGGATCAGTTGAAAGTTGGAGATCAAGCTATTCAGCCGTCACCATGTGTAAGGGATCTTGGTGTTCTACTTCAATCGGACCTCTCCATGAAGAACCAAGACCACCAAAAATTACATGCAATATAAAATGTAAGGAAAATCGATCAGCAATGATTCTCCATTAAAAAAACCCATTGTTACATGTAATGATGAAATGATGCTTCCGGTTTCCTGAGAATCTAAGTTTCGTGGTAAATTTAAACTTAGTTTAGAGGCTGTTAGATATGACAATGTTTTAAGATTTTTACCCTTTTGTAAATTACCTAATCTTAATCCGATTAAAGATGAAAACATGTTCACCCTTTACTGTAAAGCCTACCGAGACATAAGTACATATCTATATATATGGTAAATATGTGAAATATCCCATATCAAATACAGTTTTCTAAATCTGATGTCCTTAAATAATGTAAATGTTATAAATTATGAATGCCTTTTTCATATCATGCTAGGAAAAGGAGAAAATCTTATGTTTATCAGTAAAGCTCATGCAATGTTATATCTAATGAAATGTATATGTTAGGTCTGTGTATTACACAGAATCTAAGTATCACGACTAAATGTACAACGATAACCAGATTTCCCCTTAAAAACTGTAAACCAGTCACAATGTTGAAAATGATATGATTTTCTTAGTTATAATGCAATTATTCTATTATCAATAATAAAAAGTCATCATGAGAAATTCGATGCAGTAGACCTCAAACTATATAGCCCTCTTCAAACACAAAACCAATCACACACAAAAAATAATAATAATGACGTTTATTATTGAAAATTGCATAATCGTTTTTGGTTTTTTTATTATCTAAAATCAGCGATTGAATATCGAAAAATGCTTCAAAAACTTCAAATACCCATTCTATCGGAAATCGACAAATCGCCTAAGGATTTCAATGAAAGCAACTCCTGTGTATGACGTCACATCGCTAACGAAGGCAAAGCCCCAGTTGAGCGGCGAAATTTACTCACTTTGAACGGCGATATCTTGTTAAGCAGGTGACGCTTCGAAATAATATTTTGTGTTTTGTTTATTTGAAAGCATTGTCTATATGAACAAACTAATTAACATCGAAAATAAACAGAGAGATTATATTTTGTTTTAGTTTTCGACGCCGTACACTAGAAAAATGCAGGCTTTTAGTCATCAGCCAAGGAATTCTTCCACGTGGTTTTTAATTTTTTAGAAAAAATATGTTTCAAAAATTAATTTGGATAAAACACAACACGACATATAATACATCTGCAACGTGAAATCAATAAATGTGCCTCATTTTGCGCACATTAATAACATTTTATTGAGTGAGTGAGTTATTGTTTAACGCCGCTTCGGCAGTTATAACATTTTAAACATGGTATGTGTCATGTTGGTGTAAATTTCATTTCTTTCCCCTGTCTACATTAAACGAATATATTTGAACTAAAATTTAACCACAATGACCAATTAATTCATTCAAACTACTGCAGATAAGTATTATTGTATCGTGCCATAGTCAAATGCATCTGATTTCTTATCAATATTGAATTAATCGAAAGCAACTGAGGTGTGTACTTTATTTTGCACTTCAGTTTATCTAAATGAAGTTGGTATTTGTTTAAGAACAACAATAGTAACACATAGCGCTAACTGTGGCACATGTATCTCGTAAGAATAACCAAATGTTAAAGTCTGTGTAGGTAACTTCCTTACCAAATCAACCACAGACCACAGAACATGACTTCCAACGTAAGAAACTTCTCAAACACTATATTGTATTTTGTCAGTGATTACTGTCCAACCGTCCCTGCACAGACTGTCGTTGAGCTTTATCCTCAGATGTTGAAAACAAAAGCTTTCAAAAACGTTTTGGATTGAATTGCTGTCATATAATAGTGTTATGCTGATGGCGACAATTTCAGCTCCTTATCTTCCTTGAGAAAATGAGAACCGAAATAAAGGAGAGCGAATTAAGCGTTATCACAGAGTTTCTGAAATAGGCAAACTTTGAAAATCATTGCTCAGTTCTCGAATTGGGAGGTGTTTTTTTGTTAAACTGTTGTTTTGTTAAACTGTTGTTGTTACTGAACAGGGCGTGAGTTTACCATTTTGAAAAGGGCAAGTTATTATTGTACAAATACCAGAATTGATCGGCGGCATATATATACAAAAATTAAAATTGAACTTTCAAACCATTTATATGTATACATGTAAGCTGGTGAACAAACACATACTGACAGTCATTTATTACAAATGATACATATCGTTATCATTGAATACGAGTCAGAGTTAAATATACATCCATTGTTTGTTCTGGGTCACATTTGCCAAACGTTATAAATTGTGTTATTTTATTGAGAAGGACTAACTTTTACCGAAAATTGCCGTTTTGATGATAGTCGACTCAGTTTACCGGCGATATAAAGGTAAAAGTGTCGATTTATGATCGAAAACCGGACAATGCACCGCGTGTGGCGCGCGTCAATTAGTCAAACGTAATTTTCAAAACTTATTTACAACAGACAAAAAGACAACTTTGAGTTGATAAAGTTAGATAGGCCTTATAACTAATGTCCATGTACATGGGCGTGTATTTTCGGTTTCTGCACATGTACAATGATGTTGCTCGATTTTAATTGGAAAGTAGTAAATATAGTATATTTGACGATTGGGGAAGAATAAACAAGTTGAGTGAAATTATTTTAACTGAAATCAGCAGATTTCGTTTGTTGGCACGTTTTAAAGCGAAATAAATTTTTATGAAACACAATGGATGTATCTGTAAGGTTTTGAAAGAATGGAAAATAGAAGAAATTCGTCAGTTTGTGTTTCACTTATGAAAGCTCGAAGAAAAATACGTAAAATTGTATTAAATATTCTCCATAACCATCAACAATTACTCCAATTTAACAGTTTATCGTATTAGTTCCCATGTGATATAAGTAAACATTGATTAAATGAAGCGTCATGAAATTATTAGCTGTTTGCCAGCATAAAAAAGTAACTTATTAACAAGCATCGTATCGTGAACCTTATTCACACTCTCTCATAACACGTGAAGTCTTCACAGCAGGAAAGTTCCAGTTGAGCCATTACTAAAATTATAATAGTATATCGCGACATTGACACTGAAACCTGCTGACTTTATGTTACTTTAAGGGTCACATAATGCAGGCATACTGACATCAAATAAGTAATGGAGAATGCATTCGGAGCAGTGGATTCGTTCAAAATAACCAACGAGTCCCGAATTCTCCTTAAAGTGAATTATTATTCTATTTCAACAAATATTTCAGTTATCATGCCTCTTTGGAACTTTACGATAAGGCTTTATGTGACATGTTTTGCGTTAATGATTTCCCAAGTATAAAGATAGGAAACCGAGCACCCACTTAGAAAAGTGGGTGTACATTAAGTTTTGTTTGAAAACAATATAGACTCAGGACACAGCCAATGGGATATTGACATCACTCTTATCTAATATGCCATAATGTTTGACAATTGCTGTGCATTGCTGACTGACAAGGGAGAGAACTATGGGACCTGTAATACCGTCTGTTCTGCCTTGGTAAATTATCGTTTGTTGCTCTAGGCTTCGTGCGCGTTTCTAGTCAGTGTAGTTTTAATAAACACAACTAGTTTATTAATATTCTCTGTTTGAATCATTTCGGTATTAATATTTATATACAATGGACAGTAGATAAATATTTAGCGACTCATTATCGTTGTCCATTACCGGTCTCCATGTTGGCCTTCGCACACTTATTGAGATGTAATCTTGTGAATCATTGCATTGCAACCAATCGGAATCCTGTATAACGGTCGCGTCATTGACCGTGAAAATAGAACATGCTATATGTGTAGATCCCCTACAATTGCAAATGAATATCATTATTTATTCAAATGCCATGCTTTTCTAGAACAATGACAGAAATACATTCCTAGGAAATATTTATCATTTCCAAACTTAATGACTTATAAAAAACATTTGTGTAGACTAAAGCCTTGTTCAATCCCCAAAAAAAACTGTATTTTAATATTATTGATAAAAATGTGAAAAAGACATGTAAATGATTGTGTGTCAACTATAATTCAGCTGTATTCTGAAATGACATCCCGTATATTGTATGTGAATAATTATACCCTGCCGTCTTGCTTTATGTTTTAGTTATCATTATTCAAAATTGTATCTCTTGTACCACCGAGAGTGGTTTCCGAGAATAGAGAGTTTGAGTTTGAGTTGAGTCAACATATAGGTTAATGATTTAGGAGCCAATACATATGTTATTAAAATATAGAACAAGGTCTCGATATAGATCGAGTCTATATTTTCTAGCTCAAGCATTGTGACACAAGCATTGTGAGTGATTTGCACACTGTAATCACATTTAACGACAAAATACAAAGATAAAATAAAGTTTTAGGAATGCTGAACGGTTGCAAGGGAATGTTCACAAATAAACTAAGAAGCAAAAGAAGGTATAGGTTGACATATTCCCATTTTCTGTCAAGGGTTTGATATTGGTGCACGCTATTTATTCAGAAAGTCATTGTCCAGGTACAATGAGGAAAAATCACAGAACTCAAACGGATCATGACCATTGGTGCCATGCTTCACGCCAAAATGGTAAAACAATCTTAATCCAGCAGCTGAAATAGCACGTGCCGAGTTGGTGTATAAATACGCTCATCCTACTGGTCGACAACACAGCTGACACAAGCACAATAACGATTTACTGAGACTGACACGAGAGGAAGGGGAGGGGGGACACAGGTCCCAATTGCAAGGAGGTTCGGGTACACACTGTTTACGGTAGCCAGACTTCTCCAACGATACCAACACAGACGGAAGGGACCAAGGACAGGCCTAGACAGGGGAGGCAACGTGTTACAACATCACAGGAAGATGAGCAAATAGTATACCATTTACTTACGTAGCTGATTCGTGACGGCACCGGTAACGACAGCTCTGGGACATCACGCTGGTCAACTCAAAGCAGAACGAAGCCTTCGTGCTGATAAAAATTAGAGCTTATCGTCTCTTCCTAGTTATGATCTTAACTGCCCAAAATCATCTCAGGGCTTTACTATTAGCCAATGAGTTCGAACCTTCCCAGTGAGAGAATGTCGCCAAGTGTTCACCTGATGTGAGTATGGATCCTAAAGAACAATGGGGCCATCTGGACAGACACGTTAGGAGCAAACAGCAGCCCCTTGTGACAATAACTGAGATGGAACGTGCTCTGGGAGAAGAGTTGCAAAGAATTTCACAATACGCCATCAGATGTCTGACGTCATAGATAAGAAGACATATCATTGCTTGCATTGAGTCAAATTGTTGTCTTACAGCGTACTGCGACTAGTGATGTAACGTTTGTGAACTTGTTATGAGTATAAACATTTTTAGCAGCTCCGACTTAGTCGGAGCTGCCATCAGTTTTTGCGCAGTTTCCGTCACCGTTGTCGCCGCCGCCGGCTAGTTTTGTAATCGCTATAACTGTTTTCCTAGAAGGTTTTGAGAACTCGTATACATAACTTCTTACTTATGCTCCTGGGGAATTTTTTTGACATGTTCACATTCAAGGTCAAAGGTCAAGGTCACGAGTTCTGAAATCGCTAAAAAAAATCCTTGTTAACACGATAACTTCAAACATTTTTGAGCTGTCAGGCTCTTATTTTGTGTATATCAACTATGGAGAAAGGCCAAGATTTTAAAAAGTTTTCGCTAACATCCATCAAAGGTCATAGCGAGGTCACAACTTACGCATGCTTTTGAGAAAATGTCTTATTTCAACTATTAACACTTTGAATCATTACATGATTGTTATACACAATGAAAAGTGATCACTGATTGTGTGACCTTGAATTTTAAAGGTAAAAGTCACGAGATAGGGTCAAGGTCACCAGTTCTGAAATCACTTATTAACTTTTTTTTCCATGAAGGTATCAACACCTCATATATATAGCTTCTTTCTTGTACACCTGGGGAATTATTTTGACATGCTCACATTCAAGGTCAAAGGTCAAGGTCATGAGTTCTGAAATCACTACAAAAATCCTTGTTAACACGATAACTTCAACAACTTTTGTGCTATCAGGCCCTTACTTCGTATATATCAACTATAGAGAAAGGCTGAAATTTGAAAAGTTTTTCGCTAAAATCTGTCCAAGGTCAAGGTCACAGCGAGGTCACAACTTAAGCCTGCAGTTGCGAACATGCCTTATTTTAACTATCAACACTTTGAATCATTACATGATTGTTACACACAATGAAAAGTGATCATTGACTGTGTGACCTTGAAGATCAAAGGTCAAGGTCACGAGATATGGTCATGGTGACCAGTTCTGAAATCTCTGAATAACTTTTTTCCAAGAAGGTATTAACACCTCATATACATAGCTTCTTTCTTATAAATATTGTGAATGATTTTGACATGTTCACATTCACGGTCAAAGGTCAAGGTCGTGAGTTCTTAAATCACTACAATAATCCTTGTAAACACGATAACTTCAAACATTTTTGTGCTGTCAGGCTCTTATTTTGTGTATATCAACTATGGAGAAAGGCCAAGATTTTAAAAGGTTTTCGCTAACATCCGTCAAAGGTCAAGGTCATAGTGAGGTCACAACTTAAGCATGCTTTTGCGAAAGTGTCTTATTTCAACTATTAACACTTTGAATCATTACATGATTGTGATACATAATGAAACGTGATCATAGATGGTATGACCTTGAAGGTCAAAGGTCAAGGTCATGAGTTATTGGTTAAGGCCATGTTAATCCTTTGATCCAATTTTGAAATCAAAAATAGGTTTTAAGAACAAACTTGTGAAAAGTGACCCAGAGATGATTCAACTTGTTAGAATAACTTGAATAATGAAAAACATTTTGTCAAAATAAATTCCCATTTTATTTATGCATGATGAAGGCGGAACAGGGAAAGGCGAGACCCAAAGTTTCGGAGCTGCTCTGCTTTTGCGGTGTCCCGCAAACGCTCATCTAGTTTAAGACTGTTCTGATATCGCTGGAAAATGAAAATGTCGATCCCTCAATTGTTCAACTAACTCCATAATCCATGTGTTGTCAGTAATCGCATCATAACGCACTTCAATAATGCTCTAAAACCGTTTTTTAGTATAAATCAAACAGTTCACCAAAATGATTTTTTCGTTATCGCTCTCCAAAATCGACCTAAACTTTCTTTTTCTGTTTAGTTTACATCATGGTTGATTTTCCGACGTTTCTTTTCTGAAGCTGTCACTCACGTATCCTTGAGGATCCTTGTTAATGAGTTCCACGTCATGAATTGCGTGGTACGCAAGGAGTGGATTTAATGACACCTCATTCAATGGCACGCACTAATCGAGAGCATAGTTGTCGTTGAAGCCAAATAACATCGCATTATCGTCGTATGAACATGTTTCTTACAAGTCATGTTGTTGATGTTTTTGATGTTATTGCAATTGATACTATTTATATATGTTCATAAAATGTTGCACTAGAATCACCAGTTCACTAAAGGACTCTTTAAGTTGATGGAAAATACATCCATAGTCATCATACAATACAATAAAGATAATGTCAAACCAAATATCAGTCTTAAAACTAGAACATGTCATGCCAAAACACGTCAGAATTCCTAAGAAATCGTTGATCTTTGTAATAACTTCACAGAACGTCTTGGGGCACACTCACAGCGGGAACGTGTTGTCAGAGTCCTCTACATCGGTTGCAAGTCACGTAAAAGTTAATGTCAGAGTAACTCTCCATTCCTTAAAAATAATGGAGCCAAGGACCGAAGGGCCGAGGCCCATTATTTTTGAAGAATGGAGAGTTACGAGGTCAATTACCTACTTAAGTTACACTCAAAGTAATCCTCTTTTATAAAAACTACTTTAAATAATTCAATAAATTGTATTTCTCCTTAAAATATGATGGGGTGTATAATTGTCCATTACTGAAAACTAATGGAGTGAAAGAACAATAGGATGACATCACAAGTGTAATATAAATTTATTTAATAACATAATCTATATTATCTAACCTTACATGAACACCTATCCTGCAGACCGCGTCACAATGACGTAAAAACGTGTACGGAGTTTCAGTCCAATCAGTTCTTAGATATACATACCATATAGATAGTGAACAAGTGTATCATTATTATTTATCATACGATGAATGATGTTCTCGGCAGGATAATAACGGATACTTTCGATATCCATTGGGGTTAAATGCGGACAAAGATGCAAATTACAGAGGTCAAATGACGAAACTTCTTTTGAAAATTGAAATGACGTCACAAGCGTTAGAATTTCGAACGCCTGTAATAACGGATAGAGCTTCGTGTAAATATACATGCTTTATTAAATAATATTAAACATTAATTTGAGAAATGACAAAACAAACATTGTGCAAAACATTTTGCTCACAGTTTGGGTTGAGTCAGTTTGAATCATTTACGAAAATCCACTCTTCCACTGAGTGAGTGAGTTATTGTTTAACGCCGCTTCGTCAGTATCGTGGCCATTAGCGGCGATTCACTTTTCCATACATGTGACTTGTCTAAAGGTGATTTGAGAATTCAAAGTCATAATATGTGAATATAACTTTTTCAAACTGCACAAAACAGCAATTCTGATACGAAGTATAAGAATTTTTCAATTATGTTTATTGAAAGATTATAACAAAATTAATCAAAATTAATACCGTGGAAACCGCCTAAGTAAAGACCGCTAAGACTGATAAGTAAACATTTTTATTTGGTTCCGACAAATTCCGAAAAATTGTCATACAAGTCATTGCCATGTGGTTGAAGGTATATACGGTGTATACATTTAGGATCACACTATCTGTATTTTTTTCGGGACGAGTTGACACGAGGTCGAGGTCACGGTGGTCGAATAGGTAAGCTGTTGGTACAGTCAGTGTTAGCGACTGGTGTGGGTTGGAACTCCGCAAGGGACTCGTCCTGAAAAAGTACCAGGATTTGCACTTCTGCAGATAGTGTCAGCTATTAGGGTGCCCAACAAGTTATCAACAGTAGGCTACATGTTATCTTGCTCCTACTGTTCTCAACAACACACGTTTCAGTATTGACCAGGATGTTAACTCTCAAACTCTCAGAGTTCATCCATTAGTGAGTGAGTGAGTTGGGCTTAAACGCCGCTTTCAAGAGTATTTCACTTATATCGCGGCTGCTAGTATTATGGCAGGGAGAAAGCCCGCAACGCCATGTGGCTGTGCATTGCGGTGAAACCTGCGAGCATCGGCTAGAATTAGCGAACCATGATTGGTACTACGCTGAAATTCAGTGTAGCATTGCACCCAAACCTTACTGCGTGTAGAACAGTTCTCTACTGCAGACAAATCATCCATTGGTTGACTACACGTGTCATCAATGCTCAACTTTAGTGGCCAACAGAGGGAAACACTCACGTGCTTCCACATCGACATTCGTAATTACGTCAATAAACCCAATCAATGAACGTCTATACACTAGTGTATATACTATATACAGTGTAGATATCCCAGTAAACGCGCATCTGTTACAGGTGAGAACACAGGTGTTGCAGCATTCATAGACAGAACAGAATACCAGTTTTAACCACCACACGGCCAGAGGCAGGTGTGTGATGTGAGGTAGAGCAGTGGAGAGTGCAGGTGGTTGAGCATGGGTTACAATCCTCAGTGGAGAGTTCATTGTATGGACCACAATTCTCATCAGCCTTCAAGAAGCACACGTAGTGACATTGGTGACGGGTCTATACAAGGTGGTCTGTCCGTATCGTAACTATATAATAAGGATGGATTGGTGAGGTCAAGGCTGGAAAAAGCTTAGCAATGGAGGTTTGTTCTGCTTGATACATTTTGTTATGATCTATTAACTTAAATCGACGCAAATTCACACCATTATCTGAACACTGACGTTAACATACCTGGAGACGTATTGGTTTGGTTTAAAGATGCATCCATTGTGTTCCATAAACAAATATTTCGCTCATCTTGCATATTCATCTCTATTAGTCAAATATATCATGAATATTTACGTCTTTCCTATTAAAATCGAACATCATTATACATGTGCAGAAACCGAAACGACACGCCCCAAGAACATGCACAGTAGTTATAAGACCTATTCAACATCATCAACCAAAAGTTGTCTTTTTGTCTGTTGTAAATAAGTTTCGAAAAAATCGTTTGACTAATTGATGCGCGCCACACGCTGTGCATTATTCGGTGCCTTTTTATCGCCGGTATACTGAGTCGACTATCATCAAAACGGCAATTTTAAAATAACACAATTTATAACGTTTGGCACATGTGACCCCAAATGTACCTTTAATTTGATCAGCTGCCATGTACTTAAATGTGCTCTGAATCAGAGTAGTAAGAACAGAAACGGTACATTTTAATTACAGATTTTGGGAAAATAGAATACAAAATTGTTATTATTCATCTCGTTTGCAATATCAAAGCCTCCCTACTTAATTTTTTTAAAAATATTGTCTGTCAAATGTATTTCAGCGGTTGTGTATGACTAATACGCTTTGTTCTGATGAACATTGCATTCTGTGATAGCGAACCACATAATAAACTCTCTTTGTTAATATTCATTCTTCCAACTCGACACAGCTGACTTTCAATAATTGCAGCTGAGAGGACGGAGGTCATATTACGTAATACGTCTTCTGGTTGTACAATGGATGTTGCAGTGACATAATCATAACACGGTAGCCGCACTGTCCCTGACACTATTACCGTCACCGTCATCAGCTGTACTTGTGACATTGAGAGGTCGTCAGAGAAATCAACCTTTTTTTCAAATGGTTCCATGCATATCTTCAACATTGGCGTCAAAAGCAGGGTAGAGGAATCTATATCAATGAACATAATAACTCATCGATACTCCTTATCGACAGCCGATGGTCTTGCTGAAAACTAGGGATTACTGTGTCCTCTCGGATACCCGACGTTATAACCAGACATTTCACAATTTGGACAATCTTAGTACAAATATTTGATTTCTGCTATGTGGTGTTTATTTGAAATCAACATTGTTTGATTTTGAAATACGTCTTGCCGAAACTAAGTACAATTATATCACTTTGGATAAGAGATAAAACAACGAACAGTTTGAGAAAAGTGAAATGGAATCAAAACATACCAAATACCAATGAAGAATATCATGGTATTTGTATCCATAAGACTACTTCAATACCCTGATCCCATAAGCACCTCCTTTCTCGTATTGCGCTATAGATAACTGGCCAATAAAATGACATTAAATGGACTATCAATCACTCAATCTTTATTTGCACTTAAAAGGCCACAGGCCTATAGTACATACATATACATTGTATATACACACGATATCTTAGGTAGTTGAGAGTACATTTTGTTCTATGTATAAAGGCATGAATTAAATACATTGACAGATTTTCTTAATGTGTTTTACTAGAACAGATTAATAATGATAAAAATTATGAATAATGGGCAACGATGCAATTTCAAATGACATTTCATTGGCTGAAAAAATAGATGCTCTATATAGCAATGGTGAGTTAGTTATTGCTTAACGCCTTGGCAGTATTGCTGCCATTGACGGCGACTATATAACAATGGGTATTCCGACAAACCTTCAGTGTTACGAGAAAGAAGGCGTTATTGGATCAGGGTATTAAACAAGCTCTGGGGATACACATATCCTGATGAAGCAGGATAGCTCAGGGTCCACCATTGTTTTGCAGACCCTCCCCAGACGGATGCTTGGTGTGCTGTTTACCCTGGCGGTCCTCTACATCCACATCCTCATCCTCACAACCATCCACTTCGACTACAGACACTTCCTTCACATGCGGTCCTTGTCCAGTCACAACACTACCGATGTCTCACTCAAACATCTTGACGAGAAGCTTTTAGTTACAAAACGTGCAGACGTGATGGAACTACTTTCCGAAATTGACAGTATTAAGGGGAAATCATTCTGGGAAAAGAAGAGGAATTTAAGCAACGAAACAGGAGAACCAACGCAATTAAACATGTGATATGTACTGTTATTTATGTAATCAGCTTGAACAAGACGCTGGCAGTTGGTCACCTATATCTATGTGTTCTTACTACAATGATCAAGATGTTTCGATAGTGTGATAATTGTGAAGTTAATTTTTCTAAGTAAATGAGGTTTGGTAGAATAAAATAATTACATCAGTGGGAATTAAAGGCATCATTTTCTAAAAAAAACAACAACAACAACAAATATTTAGGTCTTCAAGACACAAGTATGGAACACTATAACCAATAAAATGAAGGTGACATCATTACTACCATGATGGTTTTCCGCAGTAATAATAGATTTTTCGCTATTTGAAGAACATTTGGTGCAATTTTGCAGTTTTGACAGCACGCGTCTTTGAACATCTCGGCATATCATTTTAGTAAATAAAATGCTTATTTAGATTAGTTCATTTGGTGTTAAATCTAACTAAATTTAGATTAACAGTTTGTAAAAAAATAGAGCCATGGGCTCTGTAGCTCATCACGGTTTTATTGATTTATTATCAAAGGTTGAATATCTAAGTTATCTCAAGTAATACATTGTTAACAAGCAAAATAATATTGGTTTTAGATCATGACCCCTGTGACCCACATTTGGAGTCACACGGTCACTAATCCAACAATTAAGAATCACCTTTGACCAAAGAATCGCTACACAACATTTCACCTTTCTAGAGCTTTACATATAAACTGGAGAAGAAGATGAAAATAGGTTTTTGGGTCATGACCCGTGACCTAGATTTGGGTCACAGGGTCACAAAATCTACAATTTAGAATCCCCATTGGCCAAAGAGTCTGCACACAACTTTTCAGCTCTCTAGACCTTTTGCAACTGGAGAAGAAGATGAAAATAGGTTTTTAAGGATGTGACCCCTGTGATCCCATTTGGGGTCATGGGGTCAAGAAATCTACAATTTAGAATCCACATTGGCCAATGAGTCTGCACACAACATTTCAGCTCTCTAGACCTTTTGGAACTTGAGAAGAAGATGAAAATAGGTTTTTAAGGATGTGACCCCTGTGACCCCATTTGGGGTCATGGGGTCACGAAATCTACAATTTAGAATCCCCATTGACCAAGGAGTCTACACACAACATTTCAGCTCTCTAGACCTTTTGGAACTGGAGAAGAAGATGAAAATAGGTTTTTAAGGATGTGACCCCTGTGATCCAATTTGGGGTCATGGGGTCATGAAATCTACAATTTAGAATCCCCATTAGCCAAGGAGTCTGCACACAACTTTTCAGCTCTCTAGACCTTTTGGAACTGGAGAAGAAGATGAAAATAGGTTTTTGAGGATGTGACCCCTGTGACCCCATTTGGGGTCACGGGGTCACGAAATCTACAATTTAGAATCCCCATTAGCCAAGGAGTCTGCACACAACTTTTCAGCTCTCTAGACCTTTTGGAACTAGAGAAGAAGACGAAAATAGGTTTTTAAGGATGTGACCCCTATGACCCCATTTGGGGTCACGGGGTCACGAAATCTACAATTTAGAATCCCCATTAGACAAGGAGTCTGCACACAACTTTTCAGCTCTCTAGACCTTTTGGAACTGGAGAAGAAGATGAAAATAGGTTTTTAAGGATGTGACCCCTGTGACCCCATTTGGGGTCACGGGGTCACGAAATCTACAATTTAGAATCCCCATTAGCCAAGAAGTCTGCACACAACTTTTCAGCTCTCTAGACCTTTTGGAACTTGAGAAGAAGATGAAAATAGGTTTTTAAGGATGTGACCCCTGTGACCCCATTTGGGGTCACGGGGTCACGAAATCTACAATTTAGAATCCCCATTAGACAAGGAGTCTGCACACAACTTTTCAGCTCTCTAGACCTTTTGGAACTGGAGAAGAAGATGAAAATAGGTTTTTAAGGTTGTGACCCCTGTGACCCCATTTGAGGTCATGGGGTCACGAAATCTACAATTTAGAATCCCCATTAGCCAAGGAGTCTGCACATAAAATTTCAGCTCTGTGGAGTTATTGGCTCTTGAGAAGAAGTCGAAAAAGCGAAAAGTTTACGGACGGATGGACGGACGGACGGACGGACGGATGGACGGACGCTGGACACCATGCCATGCCATAAGCCCATCGGGCCTTTCAGGCCTGATGAGCTAAAAATTAGTTAATACCGCATTGTATTATATAAAATAGGACAGTCGATCTGATATATTTAGAATTGTTTGGTGTTGAAATTTTGTATAGTTTTAAAGTTGTAAGACCTTGAAAACCGTTCTTTATAAAAAGTGTGTTTATTTTCTTCATCTTCAAATGGACATTAGTGTACAACAAATATAATATAATGCTCATAGTTTCTTTTCTTCGCGAATATTATTGAATATCTTTATTACATTTATCAGAGAGTATTTTTATAGGGATACGCTCATTATGAGGACTATTTCAATAGTTGCATTGATAATTTATACTACTCCAAAACAGAAACGCATAGTCTATGTTTTTCCAGGCGATGTTTCTAATATGCAGTGTAAGTTTGCATATCATCCTTTGAATCCTTTGCCATTGAAAACCTGTCCCCATGCAACCAAGTCTGCTTTTTCCAATAAAGGTAATAAAGCAAATATATGTGAAACGATTCATGTGCTTCTTTTGCATGCACAATCCATGCAACTTTTTCAGGGTTTCTGATGGTTTGGGCGAATCTTAGCGTATATTTCTTCAGTATTGTCCTACTCGGCGTAGCCCTGTTCAACAGAACAACATGATCAATCATTTTGAGCCTGTAGAATACCAAGTAGAAGTTTCAAGGATATCTAAAGTGTTCCAGAGGACCTTAGGAAGGCTGCAGCATCAGTACCAGCAGCATGGAAGAACCCTTGAATGATCTTTGAAAGGAAGACCACGGGTGACCACACCAACCTGAGACAGGTTTTATCATTGTACTATACATACGTACCGGGTAAGGTAAGAGTGTCAGAAGATTCTAAGACAGTTCTTGATACTCTGTTTCAGCAAATGGGACGTTACTGCCAGGAAACAATTGTTGCTAACGAAAATCACAAAAGATACTTGACATTTGAGAGGTCGAACCTCTACTTCCATTTGACAATATACATTCAACAATGTTTCCTTATCTATGCCCTCCATCCCTTAAATTTACGTATATAACCATTTTCAGGTATGCGTTTCTTTGTCGAGAAATATATATTTAAATTCTAACATAAAACTACAGCAGAGATCGCAAATGTGAGTATATATATATCTTGATGTATTTATATCAATTGAATTGAATATAAATGGGGTCTTAATTTTACTTTACCAGGTACTTGGAACTGTTTCATCCTGTTTGAATTCATTAAAGGTAGTCCTAGTGTAAATTAAATCAATCATGACCGAATGTTTTCTTTAATAGAACTGTATCTGTTAGGTGATACAAACATTTTACATCACAGATGCTGAAACAAAATGAATAATAGAAAACAAGTACCACATTCTGATAAAACATCTTTATTCTTTTCTTCTTGAAAAGAAACAAAAAACTTTGCCAAATACCTGGCAAGTAGATGAATGGTACCACCATTCTACAAACTCATCCCTTTTCACAAGAAAAGACAAGGAGGCATGACATCCCCCTGTATCACTCTACACTCCATTTTGCTGAAAGGCAAATACTTGCATAACAGAAATGGGATCAATGTTTGAATATTATGCACAAACTTACATGAGAGTTTCAAAAACAGTTCATATTTGTTCTTTTAACCATCAACTATTTCAAACTTATATCTGTTTCATCCTGAATGTTTGTGCTTGATAGGCATTTGTCCTGAGTTTCATTCAATATTAAACTCATGAATGAATAACTAAATCAAGGTTATTTCCATTATGACTTAATCTACAGCTATGAGTCATTATTTTCAATTGAACTTTCAATCCAATACACTGACATAAAACCATGAATCTCTTCTACAGCAACTTCCTTCAGTGGCAGATCACGATGGAGGGGAGGGAGGGAGGGGGTTCATTTAACATACATGTTCCCTTGCTTTCAAACAAACTCGGTGCCTTGACCATACTAAAATGCTCTATACCAAACGAATAGTAGCGTTTCTATCTCATTGTCATATACAAACTCTTTCAAACCTTTATCCATATAACCGTTCCATGCATCCTCATACAGTGTAATGAGTTCTTGTATCTACTTATTAATTCAAAATATAAACAAATATTGTCAAATATTATCAGAGGTATTCTTACAGAAACCAAAATGCTCTTCACAAACCCTATCACAGGCATCCAACAAGGTCTCTGATACCTTATATCCATTTATGTTATCATTCTCTCAAAGTGCATTGTAAGTGCATATCATACACAACAAAATCACAGGTGGCTTTATCCCACCTTCTTCTTCATACCAGTGGCCTTTCATACAGACAGCATTCTCTTCAAGTACCATCAGTGCCTTTCATACAGAAAACAAGATTCTCTTAAAGTACCATCAGTGCCTTTCATACAGAAAACAACATTCTTTTCATATACCATCAGTGCCTTTCATACAGAAAACAACATTCTTTTCATATACTATCAGTAACCTTCATACAGAAAACAACATTCTTTTCATATACTATCAGCACCTTTCATACAGAAAACAACATTCTTTTCATATACCAACAGTGCCTATCATACAGAAAACAACATTGTCTTCATATACCATCAGTGCCTTTCATACAGAAAACAACATTCTTTTCATATACCATCAGTGCCTTTCATACAGAAAACAACTTTCTTTTCATATACCATCAGTGCCTTTCATACAGAAAACAACATTCTTTTCATATACCAACAGTGCCTATCATACAGAAAACAGCATTGTCTTCATATACCATCAGTGCCTTTCATACAGAAAACAGCATTGTCTTCATATACCATCAGTGCCTTTCATACAGAAAACAACATTGTCTTCATATACCATCAGTGCCTTTCATACAAAAAAACAACATTGTCTTCATATATCATCAGCACCTTTCATACAGAAAACAACATTGTCGTCATATACTATCAGCACCTTTCATACAGAAAACAACATTCTTTTCATATACTATCAGTACCTTTCATACAGAAAACAACATTCTTTTCATATACCATCAGTGCCTTTCATACAGAAAACAGCATTGTCTTCATATACCATCAGTACATTTCATACAGAAAACAACATTGTCTTCATATACCATCAGTGCCTTTCATACAGAAAACAACATTGTCTTCATATATCATCAGCACCTTTCATACAGAAAACAACATTGTCGTCATATACTATCAGTACATTTCATACAGAAAACAACATTCTTTTCATATACCATCAGTGCCTTTCATACAGAAAACAACATTCTTTTCATATACCATCAGTGCCTTTCATACAGAAAACAACATTCTTTTCATATACCATCAGTGCCTTTCATACAGAAAACAACATTGTCTTCATATACCATCAGTGTCTTTCATACAGAAAACAACATTGTCTTCATATACCATCAGTGCCTTTCATACAGAAAACAACATTCTTTTCATATACCATCAGTGCCTTTCATACAGAAAACAACATTCTTTTCATATACCATCAGTGCCTTTCATACAGAAAACAACATTCTTTTCATATACCATCAGTGCCTTTCATACAGAAAACAGCATTGTCTTCATATACCATCAGTGCCTTTCATACAGAAAACAACATTGTCTTCATATACCATCAGTGCCTTTCATACAGAAAACAACATTCTTTTCATATACCAACAGTGCCTTTCATACAGAAAACAACATTGTCTTCATATACTATCAGCACCTTTCATACAGAAAACAGCATTGTCTTCATATACTATCAGCACCTTTCATACAGAAAACAACATTGTCTTCATATACCATCAGTGCCTTTCATACAGAAAACAACATTGTCTTCATATACTATCAGCGCCTTTCATACAGAAAACAACATTCTTTTCATATACTATCAGTACATTTCATACAGAAAACAGCATTGTCTTCATATACCATCAGTGCCTTTCATACAGAAAACAACATTGTCTTCATATACCATCAGTGCCTTTCATACAGAAAACAACATTCTTTTCATATACCATCAGTGCCTTTCATACAGAAAACAACATTCTTTTCATATACCATCAGTGCCTTTCATACAGAAAACAACATTCTTTTCATATACCATCAGTGCCTTTCATACAGAAAACAACATTCTTTTCTTAACCATCAGTGCCTTTCATACAGAAAACAGCATTGTCTTCATATACCATCAGTGCCTTTCATACAGAAAACAACATTGTCTTCATATACCATCAGTGCCTTTCATACAGAAAACAACATTCTTTTCATATACCATCAGTGCCTTTCATACAGAAAACAACATTGTCTTCATATACTATCAGCACCTTTCATACAGAAAACAGCATTGTCTTCATATACTATCAGCACCTTTCATACAGAAAACAACATTGTCTTCATATACTATCAGCACCTTTCATACAGAAAACAACATTCTTTTCATATACTATCAGCACCTTTCATACAGAAAACAGAATTGTCTTCATATACCATCAGTGCCTTTCATACAGAAAACAACATTGTCTTCATATACCATCAGTGCCTTTCATACAGAAAACAACTTTCTTTTCATATACCATCAGTGCCTTTCATACAGAAAACAACATTCTTTTCATATACCATCAGTGCCTTTCATACAGAAAACAGCATTGTCTTCATATATCATCAGCACCTTTCATACAGAAAACAACATTCTTTTCATATACCATCAGTGCCTTTCATACAGAAAACAACATTCTTTTCATATACCATCAGTGCCTTTCATACAGAAAACAACATTGTCTTCATATACTATCAGCACCTTTCATACAGAAAACAACATTCTTTTCATATACTATCAGCACCTTTCATACAGAAAACAGCATTGTCTTCATATACCATCAGTGCCTTTCATACAGAAAACAGCATTGTCTTCATATACCATCAGTGCCTTTCATACAGAAAACAACATTCTTTTCATATACCATCAGTGCCTTTCATACAGAAAACAGCATTGTCTTCATATACCATCAGTACCTTTCATACAGAAAACAACATTGTCTTCAAATATACCATCAGTACCTTTCATACAGAAAACAACATTCTTTTCATATACCATCAGTACCTTTCATACAGAAAACAACATTCTTTTCATATACCATCAGTACCTTTCATACAGAAAACAGCATTGTCTTCATATATCATCAGCACCTTTCATACAGAAAACAACATTGTCGTCATATACCATCAGCACCTTTCATACAGAAAACAGCATTGTCTTCATATACCATCAGTGCCTTTCATACAGAAAACAGCATTGTCTTCATATACCATCAGTGCCTTTCATACAGAAAACAACATTGTCTTCATATACCATCAGTGCCTTTCATACAGAAAACTGCATTCTTTTCATATACCATCAGTGCCTTTCATACAGAAAACAGCATTGTCTTCATATATCATCAGCACCTTTCATACAGAAAACAACATTCTTTTCATATACCATCAGTGCCTTTCATACAGAAAACAGCATTGTCTTCATATACCATCAGTGCCTTTCATACAGAAAACAACATTCTTTTCATATACCATCAGTGCCTTTCATACAGAAAACAGCATTGTCTTCATATATCATCAGCACCTTTCATACAGAAAACAACATTGTCTTCAAATATACCATCAGTACCTTTCATACAGAAAACAACATTCTTTTCATATACCATCAGTACCTTTCATACAGAAAACAACATTCTTTTCATATACCATCAGTACCTTTCATACAGAAAACAACATTGTCTTCATATATCATCAGTGCCTTTCATACAGAAAACAGCATTCTTTTCATATACCATCAGTGCCTTTCATACAGAAAACAGCATTGTCTTCATATACCATCAGTGCCTTTCATACAGAAAACAACATTCTTTTCAAATACCATCAGTGCCTTTCATACAGAAAACAGCATTGTCTTCATATACCATCAGTGCCTTTCATACAGAAAACTGCATTCTTTTCATATACCATCAGTGCCTTTCATACAGAAAACAACATTCTCTTCAAATATACCATCAGTGCCTTTCATACAGAAAACAGCATTGTCTTCATATACCATCAGTACCTTTCATACAGAAAACAACATTCTTTTCATATACCATCAGTGCCTTTCATACAGAAAACAGCATTGTCTTCATATACCATCAGTGCCTTTCATACAGAAAACAACATTGTCTTCATATACCATCAGTGCCTTTCATACAGAAAACAACATTCTTTTCATATACCATCAGTGCCTTTCATACAGAAAACAGCATTGTCTTCATATACCATCAGTGCCTTTCATACAGAAAACAACATTCTTTTCATATACCATCAGTGCCTTTCATACAGAAAACAGCATTGTCTTCATATATCATCAGCACCTTTCATACAGAAAACAACATTGTCGTCATATACCATCAGTACCTTTCATACAGAAAACAACATTCGTTTCATATACCATCAGTGCCTTTCATACAGAAAACAACATTCTTTTCATATACCATCAGTGCCTTTCATACAGAAAACAACATTGTCTTCATATACCATCAGTACCTTTCATACAGAAAACAGCATTCTTTTCATATACCATCAGTGCCTTTCATACAGAAAACAGCATTGTCTTCATATACCATCAGTGCCTTTCATACAGAAAACAACATTCTTTTCAAGTACCATCTATGCCTATCATACAGAAAACAGCATTGTCTTCATATACCATCAGTGCCTTTCATACAGAAAACTGCATTCTTTTCATATACCATCAGTACCTTTCATACAGAAAACAACATTCTCTTCAAATATACCATCAGTGCCTTTCATACAGAAAACAGCATTGTCTTCATATACCATCAGTGCCTTTCATACAGAAAGACATTCTTAGGGAAAACAGCATGTTAACTATTAGTGCCATTCCTACAGAAAACAAGATTCTCTTCACATGCTAAATACCAGTATCATTCATACAGAAAACATCTCTCTCATTCTGATAATCACATTCAGACAATGTCATATCGACAACACATCTGCCTCCATGGTCCTTATATTCAAGACCATGAGACTCACTCCATTTGTCAGATTCAATCATACAACTACAGTGAGTGAAATAAAGCTTTTCCACTCCACCCGTATAATACCAAATATCTCCTCACTAATGGTAATGGTAGACACACACACAGAAACAGTACCTCCAGATACGCCCATAATGATTTAGTGCAACAGCGAATTATACAGATATTCAATTTCATAAGACTATTGAATGGAAATCAGGACAAATGCATAAGTAACAGCAGGACAGATAATTTTCAATAACCATATAACTCAATGTTAAACTTATTGTTATTGCCTTAGAACAATTTATCAAATTTGTGGAATCAGTTACAATCTAATGTTAACAATAATTAGTCTTCTGGAAATCTCTCATCATGACAATTACCTTAGCTGGTTTCTTAGTACAAAACATGACTCTGACATTAGTCACAATGAGATGTGGTCTAGATCAATCATTCAGAGCAATACTATTTCTAATACTGATTTCAGTAATAAATCAACTGATAAAGTATGAAGATTCCTTGTACCTGATGCTGTGTTACAATCAGTCCAGTCGATTCACTCTACTGAGAAATGCTCTTGATATGGTGACAATGCTGTATGTTCTCATTGATATAAACTCTCGGATGATGTCATTATGAAGACAAACTCATTAAAATCAGACTGCATTCTGACTCACACCATGTTTGAAATATCATCAATAAGAAACCAGGATTTGAATATCAACGAATCAGAGATATGATCCATACTCACATTCAGCAATCTCCTAGGTTACAATTCTTCAATGACATTGCTCCGTTTTCAAGCACCAGAACATGAATAAATGCATTCAATGTTTCATTTTGACACATCTTTTAAGGTGTTTTGACATTCTAACTGAGATTTGAATGAAATTTCAAGAATGAATCATTATGCAGTGTGACTTGTGTGAGGTGACAATGATGATGAATACACTAGCACACACCTTGACCTGAGTTTAATATGGTACAGCAATCACTTCATCTGCCCTATAATAGAGTATATTCACAACCATTTTTTTGGCTTTCCTGTAAAATCTAATAATGGTTTTTATATAATTCTGGTATAAGTCTTTTGTATTCTTACTATTCTTGAAGACTAAAATGTTTACATATTGAAACTTGAATAACACTTTAACAAACGTCATCTAAATTATCAAATGTTTGTTTACTTTACAGGAAAAGACATTTTAAACCTTTATTGCACAATCATAAAGAATAAAACTTGTTAAATATTGCATCTCACTTATTGAGGTAATATGAACACATTTTTTCCTTTTCATTTTGTCATTTTTATTAAAATTTTCATCCATTTCGCGTCAAATAAATAAATCAGAAAATAATCCTCTAAAATATTGAGATATCCTTTTTTCATTCCAAATATTTTTTGATGACTTTTTATAACAATTTTGGCAAAATCTGTTTCCATTTTTTGTATATGAAAACTTTATGCATAAAAATGAATGGACTTTGATTACAATGATTTCTAATGATTTTCAAACATTTTTTCACAAGGAGTAAACCAAACCAGCAAATACACAGATCGGAATGTTTAATATTGTTTATCAAAGAAAGATTCACTTTCTACAGTTGACATTGAATTGGAAGTCATTGGTATCTTGCATAAAGTCCATCACATCATTGTGTATTTCCCTGATTTGAAACATTGTGTTTGTGACTTGAAACAGCTGTATTTGTATGTTGAAACAATGTATTTGTATGTTGAAACATTGTATTTGTATGTTGAAATAGTGTTTGTATGTTGAAACAATGTATTTGTATGTTGAAACATTTTGTTTGTTTATTGAAACATTATGTTTGTATTTTGCTACATCACGTTTGTAATGTGAAACATTGTGTTGGTATTTTGTTACATCATGTTTGTATTGTGAAACACTGTTGGTATTTTGTCACATCATGTTTGTATTGTGAAACACTGTTGGTATTTTGTTACATCATGTTTGTATTGTGACACACTGTGTTTGTATTTTGTTACATCATGTTTGTATTGTGAAACATTGTGTTTGTGTGTTGATGCATCGTGTGATTGTCAGTGTTGTATGTTTCTCATGCGAGCTAATTGTGTTGGTTGGAAGAGAAGATACATTGGATGCTGAACTCACACATAAAACTCTATCTGATGGTCCATAGCAAGAAAGAAGTTGAACGAACACAGAAGTTACATTGGATTTTTAAAAAACATTTAAACATACTAATCACCCTACTTTATATTCGTATTTATTTGTTAAACTATCACTTACCAAGTTTATCAAAGATTTGTTAAATGTATTCAAGTACTTTAATACAATATTACATCTTGGAAATATTTGTTCTCATTGGTATGAAAAGAAGGAGATTTTGATTTGTATAAGTTTGAATGTGATCAGTGTGATCCTCCTGCCGTAGGAGTTAATGCTTTATGGACAATGAATGCTCATTATTGCTTGGTTCATCCTGGTGCATAAAACACAGGTAATATTAACTTCAACAACCAGTTTGCATAGGTGAAAATCATAACAAACTTCAAACATACCTTAGTTATTACATGAATATGATTGCTTCCATGAACAAATCTCAATTGGAAATGTTTGAAAAGAATTTTCCATGACTAGAAAAATAAGTTATGAAGTTACATGAATGAAATAGATTAACAAATGCAGTATTGTTCTGTAACACAAACACACTGAGATTCACAAGTCCCTGACACATGAAATCCAGGGTAATATTATGTCTTCCACATATTGTATCACAAGGTTATATGAAACGTGCACAGATAACATAGTGGATATATAGTTCCACATTGTTAAACATGGTGGAAGGCTTATGTCGGTTGACCAATCAACTGTCAACCACATCTGATATCAATCAATCAGTTAATAATTAGGCTTACACCACATTTAAACTTGCTGAACTTAGTGGGTATATATACTGACGACATTGATCCACACATTCGTAACAGATTCACACATTTACACACGTATAAATGAATCACATGAGGTATGGCTGGCTATTGACACGATGAGTAACAAAACAAACTTAACAAACAAATAAACAAATGACAGTTGATCGCATCCCTGCTAGAAACGTGTTGGTCAGCAGCGAGTCGGATTGCTTGAGAGTCGGTGACTAGAGGAGATAGCTATTGCAAGGGAGGATAACTCCTGCTACAAATCCCCGTTCATTGCTTCTGGTGACGGCTGCTGCAGTTTGACGTTGATGTAGTCTGCGATTAACAAGGTGATCTCAAGGATCTGGAAAAGGAAACAATACCATCAGAATCTCACAAAGACAAATTGTGAAAACTCCTGGAGTACACAGCTGTAAACTTTAGGGGCAGTAGCACGTTTTTGCAAATTTTATTTTTTCAAATTTCCCATTTATAATAATAGTTTATGTCATTTATATTTACTTTAGAGGGTAAAACATCTTATTACACAATTCAATTGTCCGTAGTGGTAATAACAGTGTTGCGTATAAAGCCAAAGTTGCATGGCGGCCATTTTATTGTGAAAACATTTTATTATTTGTAATGACAAACATGATTCCCATGACTTTATGGAACCATGTACACTCATTTTTTTAACTTGATTTGATGAAGAGAGAAGGGCGTTTTACTATTGGTGGCATTATTTTCCAAATACATTTCATCGACTTTTTCAGCGAAAAAACGTGCTGCTGCCCCTTTAACCTGGTAAATCGAGTAACTGCAAGTTTTGTGAGATAAATTTTATTCTATGTTGTGTGAGGTAAATTTATATCCATGTTGTGAAAGTGTTAATCCAATTACCAAATTTTCATTTCCTTAAGTTCTATTTTTGTTGAGAAAGGTCATTCAACTAAGCATTTTTCTCATATTATAACAGGACATTTTCTGATAAAATTTTATAGACAAACATAAGATACCTTTGGTTGAGGCATGATGAAGACAAGTTTCTCCGTGTGATGTTCGTAATGGTGCGGGGCGGATTCCACCAGCTGGTTGACTACTACCATGAAGTCAGACTTCCACCCCCCGAATGTGATGATGGATTTGAAGTCGTACAGAGCAACTGGTTGCTGAGGAGAAAGAGAAAAGTCATTTTTGATGACAACATAATCAAGTCTGGAAAGTGAAATCCACCCTATCAGAGACCTACCATGCAGTGAAGTGTTTTGGGGTTGATCGCCAATTGCGAAAAAAATTGCATTTATCTTTATTACAAGAAGAAAACTAACAATACATTGAATGATACGAGTAGTGAAATATGTGAAAGAGAAAGTGAAAGATTCGAAGAAAGTTGTTCCCATAGAGAAATGTAAGACATACCATAGATGCTAGTTCTAAGACGGACACCCCGTCCTCCTGCACCGCTAGCCAGATGTCCTCCTCCAGGCTCACGTTGCTCTTCATCTGCGGGGCAGAAACACACTCAGGAAATAATCTCACTGTGGTCGAGAGTTCAACATATAGTACAGAACAATCTCAAGTCAATTTATGGATATGAAAAGATCTGCACTAGACTAACCTTAGCCTGGAAGAGCTTGGCCCCGAAGTACTGCCACTTGCGAGCTACGGCGAGGTACACTCGGATACAGTCGGGGGACGTGCGGCCCTGGAGGGACAACCAGCGCTCTGCCAGTCTCTCCATCAGGGACCTGGGGACCAGTACATATTTATATATATATATATATATTATGGTCTTATCAGAGAAATGCAAAGGCGATAGGAGTGGAGCCCAATGATATTTTTAACCATTTAATAGGAACAAGTTTAAATAAAATTCTCAAATAACAGAAGGTTGGTAACAGTTTAAAATTATTGTTCATGGTTAAACCATGTACCTTATTCCCCATCATGTGACAGTTCCATTGAAATATTAATGCTAGTTGTTATGTATACTCAAGTACAGTAGACAATTGTACTGACGTTTCTTCCTGAGGGCAGTTGATCTGGTACTTGCGAGGGTAGAACTTGTTGACAGCGGAGATGAGATGCTGCTGGGTGGTGGAGGATACTGACGATGTGTTTCCTGGACTGCTAGACGTTGCCTCCATCTTCATGTCTCCGTACTCAACCTGGGGGTAGATGGATACCAACCTTTGAAACGAACCCCTCAAACAAACCCTTGAAATATGGTCAACAAGCTGTCTCCATTACAAGGTACAAACTTCACTATGTCTCTGTACCCAACCCTTGGTGTAGATTGATACAAACCTTTCAAACATGCTCAACAAGCTTGCCTATATTATTAGGGAAACATTTCATAAATCTTAATCTTGAATCATTAAGGTAATCACCTGAGCCATTAGAGACGCCAATTCGAGAGCGAGATCACGGTTGAGTGGGAAGCGCCCATGGACGATCTCCTCGTTCACCTGGTAGGCTAGCAACAGTCTCTCCTTCTCCGTCTCACCGCGGCTGTTCCGACTGAAGTATAATCTGCAATACGAAACAATCAACGTGTGCCACAAAACCGTTCCAAAATGGCAAATTCTCTCTTAAACATAATCCTCTCACCAAGTTGATTTACTCAAATCATCTAACATAATGTCTGACAATCCGATTCACTTTGATGAAAGGATTCTTGTAGCTGGAGGCATGGCGGACAAGATGACATTTGTTCTGTCATAGTAATAATGTTTTGAAGAGATAAATTCACAAATCAAAGAACATATATGGTGACTTGAAAGCCATCCATGTCATCTGTATTCTGACCTGAACATCTGTTATTTACCTGTTTTTGTAGAGTATTCTGACCTGAACATCTGTTATTTACCTGTTTTTGTAGAGTATTCTGACCTGAACATATGTTATTTACCTGTTTTTGTAGAGTATTCTGACGTAAACATATGTTATTTACCTGTTTTTATAGAGTATTCTGACCTGAACATCTGTTATTTACCTGTTTTTATAGAGTATTCTGATGTGAACAACTGTTATTTACCTGTTTTTGTAGAGTATTCTGACCTGAACATCTGTTATTTACCTGTTTTTGTAGAGTATTCTGACCTGAACATATGTTATTTACCTGTTTTTATAGAGTATTCTGACCTGAACATCTGTTATTTACCTGTTTTTGTAGAGTATTCTGACGTAAACATATGTTATTTACCTGTTTTTATAGAGTATTCTGACCTGAACATCTGTTATTTACCTGTTTTTATAGACTATTCTGATGTGAACAACTGTTATTTACCTGTTTTTGAAGAGTATTCTGACGTGAACATCTGTTATTTACCTGTTTTTGTAGAGTATTCTTATAGACTTGTTTTGATCCTGTTTCCCTGAGCGCTGATCACGAAATGCTTGTTCCCACTTGGAGATAATATCACAGACCTGCAAAAACATTAACTTAGATGCACTATTGTTGTGTTTGTTACCCAATGACATGTGATGCATACTAGCCAGTATCACATCCAAATCTCTGGGGAGAATGTGACCCTAGAGTGCAGATTC
This sequence comes from Gibbula magus, assembly GCA_936450465.1. Taxonomy (NCBI): domain Eukaryota; kingdom Metazoa; phylum Mollusca; class Gastropoda; order Trochida; family Trochidae; genus Gibbula; species Gibbula magus. Next base: position 42,100,214 of record OW388291.1, read on the forward strand.
TAACATTGGACCTTTATGGAATTAATGGACCAGTTGACCATAAGCAAATCTATAATAAATTTGAAATGCATCTATTAAACCTAAGATCGTAGGGCTGAGATCAGTTAGTGGAACAACAGCCAGGATCTAAATGCTACAATTGCTTTCTAAGATGGTGCCTTGAATTTTCACATTTTAATTTTTCAAAGTAACCTGAAGTTGAATTTATATCATTGTATAGGTATAGTTATAGCATTAAAGTGGAGGGTAAAGGATAATGTTCTTCACCTTGAGATGAGTTTGTAAGCAGTGTTCGGTGTTGTGTCCTACAGGGTCGTCCGTGTAGAGAGCGAAACCGGACTGACCGGGTTCCCGGACAGAGATGGACTTGTTGAGGGAGAGTAACAACTCCTGGATTGTTGTTGACCCGTCGAAACTGACAACCTGGGGGACAACAAGTTGAAGAGGATAAATTAATAATAAATAAATAATATAGTATTGGCCAGGGATGAGGTCAATATCTGTTTATCGACTTAAGAAAACAAACATATTAACCAAGGTCCATAAAAAAAGGAAATCCCTGTTTAGGCCAGTTCATAATTGTTTTATTATGTACTTTAAAGGGATAAGGAAATGAAGGAAAATTAATTCAACATCATGACACTGAAAGAATTTAGATTGTTTAGGACTACAATAAAATGAAGTGATGAAAAATAGTAACAAGATGCCATGAAATAACAGTTTGACATCAATACTCAAATCAATATTGCTGTTTGTCAGTCTCAGGATGAAGTCATCATACATTTCTGTTATCAGTTACGTGACTGACTTTTGACCAAACAAATAGCCAGGAAAATATACTTGCATAATAAAACTTGTAGAAAGAATACATAAATCTAAGAATGGATTTGAAGTCAAGCCATGAGGGCAGCATCAGTAGGATGAGATGATTTTAGTAGTGCTTCAATCAATACCTATAAATTTGAACAACCTACACTAAAGCCTGGGTCACAACAAAATCATGCTGACAATACAATAAACCCTCTGTAAACATTAGTACAAATTTCTAGAAAAACTTTCTTGTCATCATTTACACAATCTCAGGTATCAGAAACCCGTACCTGATAGCTGTCGTTGAGGAGGTGTACGGGGATGCTGATTGGCTGGGAGTGGTGGTAGGGGTGTCGCAGCAGCATTGATAGCACCTCCATACGGGATGGCCGCGACTCTCGCACTCCTTTCAGAATAGTTCTCTCCAGGGCGCGCTGACAGAACACAGCATACTTTCCTGACTCCGTTCTGTGGTACAGGCGACAAATTTACAATTCATTAAAGTGTTTGGTTTCATATTTGCGACGCTGAAGAGTAACTTTTTATGTTTTCATTTTGTGTTAAGAATGTGTATGAAACACAGCTTAGCAAGAACATCAAATTCATTTTACTGTCAATATGATAACATTTCACAGAAAAGAAATTAAAACATTTATGAAACCATCTCAAAATTATCATAGCTGTGATGGTATTCTCATAGACGAAAGAAAATTGTATCAATGAAAAATTACAAAACATGTGACAGCCAGTATTATCTGACAATCTCTTCATCATGGATCTGAAAGAAACCTTGAGCAAGAGACAATAGACATGGAGGGAAGCTCAACCAAATCACCTCGGGTCTGCGTTCCTCTGGAGGTGAACCTTGAGCAGCCACATGACACTCTGTTTGGGGAGGAAGAGAGACACACAGAGAGACAGCAGCTGCCAGCCCTGAAGCATGACGTGGGGACCCGACGGGTTCAGCTTGGAGTCGGACAGGTCCAGCACCGAGGAGGTTGGGGATGTCGGGGAACCGTCACACAGGAACCACGAGTGTTTGCCACACAGCAGTAGGTTCTGGGGACAGGTGAAAGGAGAGGTTTATAGGATTTTAATTTTCGTTACGGATATGGACTTTGGAGATTTTAACATTTTATTTTTATTTATTTGATTTATGGTAAGATATAGCAGCTACTGGTCACTGTCAATATCTTGGCCCTTGAATCTAATGATAAACTGGAAAGTTCAAAGTTAACGATTAAGATGGCTGCTACATTACCTGCATGGCTGTCTTGTGTTGACCAGGATGGCGTGACGTCTGCTTCACCAGTTGACAGTAGAGTTCATTCTGGAGCTCGGGGTGGGATAGACAGGAACCAAGAATGGACTGTGCCAAGGTCACATGATAGTCAAGGGCAGGCGACTCTATCACTGTGTTTGTAAACTGGTAGACTGACTGGAATAAAAGAGCAATCATAGGTGATATTTATACAACAATGAATATTCAAATGTATCAAATAATTAAACTTTACATAAACGTAAACATTACACCTTTTAGAATTTCAATGAAAAAACAAACTTAAAATGCATTAATAGAGGAATCATTAAGTTAAGAACTTACTCTTATGTTGAAGAGATTCTTATCCGTCTAGGTGTTCATTTTTAAACATTTTATTTCCGAAAAGTTAACTTTTGAAGAAATCTACAAAACCTTGAATCTATCAAGGAAATATGATGAAATATACTGGACAAAATATTTTAAGTATATTGGAAATTTATGATTGATATTTTATTAGTGTCTTAATGAATAATTTCCAACTTTATATTTTCCCTCACTAGATTTGTCCAGTATATAACAACTTACTTTAAATAAATGTACAGCTTTCTCCTGGAGAATTTCGGAGGGTAGAGTTGTGAGAGATCGGTTAATTGGATCCTTCGTGTGCAGTAGAATGTGATGCTTCCATAACACCGAATCTGGATTGAAACAAATCAATTTTGAAAAAAGAATTCACATTGGAATATTCTTTTGAGCTACTGGTGATACTTTTTTTAATTTGTACATCGGTAAATAATAATGAAAGTAGTTGAATTACCGGTAAATGAACATTATTTATAAACTACTCATAAAACTGTAAAAAGGAGCAACATACTAGAGTCCCCGTTTGCCTCCATGAGTTTAGACACAAGCTGTTCGAAATCTGTTCCGACAGTTCCCGCGCCTCCCCCTGTAGCAACCGTCAGGTGGTACAACCAGGAGTCCTGGGGGGAGAGAGTTGTTTAATTCTCGGAAATATCAGAGTAGAAAGAAGATAAAGTTACACTTGATTCATCACTTATTTGCTCACATCATCAAGGTCGAGATTAAAAATCTGTCAGCATAAACACGTATGACCTTTGTTTTCAAGAAGAAGGATATGAAAAAATGTTTACATAGCATGTACAATAAAATTTTAAATTATTGTTGAAATTATTTCCAAAATACCTTTAGAAAAATATGAATTCACAAGAGTTACCTTCTCCTGTTTGGTGGGTATGACGAGGTATGTGGGCCCCTGACAGGGAGGCCAGATAGCGATGACATGACGTGAGGGGGCAGCGACGTCAGATTCATCGTCCGAGTCACACGCACCGTCAATCTCCTCAAGCCTCGCGTCCTGCAGGTTGATCTGACCTATAGGAGTCTGTGAACGGAGGAGGTTAGAAAGAAGTAGATGGTTAAATAGTTGGAAATCTGGGGGGAGTACCTGTAGCTGTCACTCATGTATTACAGTGTTGTAAACAGAGGAAATTCAACACGTATCTTTAGTTTTTATTAACAAAAAAAATTAGTTATACCAACTTAAAGTTGCAACTTCATATATATTATCAACTCACACACAGACTAAAAGATCATGTTTTAGCTTAAAGACTATATCCAATTGTTTTCAATTTGATAAATAATTACTTAACAGTAAAATGTTATTGGAGGTGAGATTGACGTGAACTCACTTTATCTGATGGAGTTTTATAGTAGAGGAAATGGCGACTTAGCAGAACACACCAACAGCGCCTCGTTGTTCCGTTCTTCACCTGAGGGTTAAACAAGAAATTGTGCTTAATTCCTGAAATACATAACATTTTCTAATGTCAACCTTTCTTTTAAAGGTGTATTCTCAGCTCTTCATGACATGTATTGATATATAATTACAAAATGGTTTTGTTACACTAATTTCCGCGTTTCTGATTGGACGAGAGCTCTCAAAAACCTGCTGCCATTTCTCGATGAATGCAGATAAAATGTGCTACCATACCTCGTGCATTCGTACCTTATGACGTCACAATCCATCGGAACAAACGGACGTGTCAGTTGGTTCTTACAACTGAGCGTAACGTTTTGATGCAAAATAAGATATACACATGTCATTTCGTCTTCAAACCTACGCCAATAACTGGAATATTCATTCCGTTTCCGAATGAGACAATTAATTTAACCGGGAACTTCATTTTAATCGATACAAGTCCTCAAGCTTGTTCATCCACTAGCGCTTCGCAAACGGTAGCCATGTTTGAACGTCGCGTGATATGCTAATGAGGGTTAATCACAAATTGCATAAACCAGAAAAAACGAACCCTGATTGCATGCATGTGAATGCTGTGAAAACGAAATTGAATCCTCTGCCGTTTTAGATTAAGGATTCCTCAATTTTGCTTTAGCCATGTATTGTTGCGTGTAACAAGCTGCTGCCTCCCGTGATAAATGACAAATATATTAGATTTGTGTAAATATTTAAAGAAAAACTTGTTGATTTTGTAATTATAAGGATTGTTTTACATGTTTTGTGCCTCTATCGAAGTATAACTGCAACAAATTTCGTATAACATCCCTCCGCTACGCTACGCGATGTTATACAATTTGTTGCTGTTATACTTCGATAGAGGCACAAAACATGTAAAACAATCCTTAAATAGCCAAAAAAACTTCTGGATAACAACTTCTTTATTGTATCTTTCAATGAAAGAAGTTGTTATCCAGTAAGTTTGTTTTTTTAATGTATTCTAAATGCCCATCAAACACTCATGTGTGCTTACTTATAAACAAAGCATCTCACTCCACGTGCTTATTTCATGCCCAAATGTCAAATACATGATAGTTTATATAGCTTTCATTGAAAATCGACAAACGGCTTTATACAAGTGAAGAAGCCGAAATCACAGATCACAATTACAGTCAGCTCTCGTTAATCAGACACTCGTTAATCCGACAATCACGTTAATCCGACAAAAGATTAGGGAACCATTTAAAATAGTGATAATTACTTTCGTTAATCCGACATTCTCGCATTCCGACTCCAACAGACCAATCTAGCAACCGATTGATGCAAATACACTGTAAAAGCACTCGTTAATCCGACAATCAAATTGGCCGGTCGGACCGACCGTGAATAAACAGTCACACTCAAGTGGTAATTAGCGTGGGCCTTACTGGCTGCTTGGTAATGATGCCGGTGAACATCACACTTGTTGATTAGAATCACACGATTAATTGAGACAATTTAATTAACAACTAACGAGTACACCGCCCGCTAAGCGAGCTCGAATAGAAGTCTTGAAGCATGCTGACAAGTGGTTGAGCATCTCTACAACTGATTCCAATGCTGTAAGAGCTAGAAAACTATCAAAGCCCAAATGTTGAAAACATCTGCCAAGACTGAGAAACAAAAAACCATGAAAGACTTTTTCAAATCATAACATTATTAATGTTATCTTGTCACTAGATGCTGTCACATGTAAGATATTGCAATGAAATTAGTTGTATGGAAACTGTAACCTATTTCACATCCGGGTCAAAATGGCTGCTGACATGCGGTAAAACCAAACGTGAGTTTTGTGATTTTGAAACTGATTGTTAATGTGATTATATATGTATGTTATGCCATCTACAGTATGAATGTTAATAAATGATGACAAGGGTGAATTTTTATTATTTTTTTTATTATCTTGAAGTCTTTTACATACGATCTAGCTGACTAGAATGTACACTGTCAACCATGTATTTCTGATACGCATGCAGCATTATCATGCCATTCGGTAAACATTGAGTCAATTTTTTTCGATCAGATTTCTCTGCAACCATGAGGGTCGGATTAACAAGAGCTGACTGTATATTTGTATGTGACTTACTGGACCGATTAGCAACAAAATAATAATTTTCAGCAACAATCAGATGTTCTAAGTTGCCTACCTTTGTAGTCCATCCCTTGACAACAGCCTTGGCCTCCATGTTGTCCAGCAGGTAGCTTGTTGCTTGTCTCTTGATCACTCGGTTGAGCACTGCAGTTCACCCAACAGGGGGATATAGATACACAGATGGTGGACAATAACGGTAGTAATATATATGAATATATTGTATAATAGTATAGTATTATTCATATATATTGACATATTCACAGAGGGGGGGGGGGGGGGAGGGGTTTATAATATTAGTTAATAGTATATTCAATGAGCAATTATCACTTTCTTTAACAACTGTGTCAAGGAGAAGAATATAAATACCATGATGCACTTTTTGCGGACATAACTTACATCTTATCCAGCGTTCCAGATCGCCAATGGAGTTGGCAGACAAGTAGTATGTCTTCTTAGAGTTGGTTATCTACCAAAAATAAACAAAGTTTTTATTACATTGATGTTATTCAGTTCAGTAACATTTCTAAAAGTTCAAATGTCTATCATTGATGAATTTCATCGGAACAAATTTCTTACAACTGTGTATATATCCAGATTCAGTGATATAACACACTTCATGTCTACTACAATTGGATGTCAAGTTTCTGAAATAATTCCTGCCCCTTTTTCATACACCTGAAAAGGGTCAAGAAATAGCCCAGAAACGTATGAAACAAATAAAGAATGTAAAATTAAAAGGAGGAGAGAGCCGCCATCAACCCAGGCAGATATCCGCAAAACAGCCAGAAATGTAATGTTACATGTTTCGGAGTCGGTTGACTCCTTCATCAGACGATTTTTATCAGGGTTCTGGGTCCCTGAGGTACAACTCGGCGGCGCGAGTATGTGACGTTGTCTGTGACGTCATACAATTGTCTTCAATACTTTGGTTTATTATGCTTACGTTTACTAAGTAAAAAACATGGACGAAATTTTAAATTCAACATTGGTATAAAAAACATAACATTGTACATTGTGATAAAGTATTTAATAATTATGATCTTAATTTACAATGATTGTATAAAATGTGAACAAATGTAGAAAGAGAAAGTGAAATAAAAAATGAAAAATAAAACATGGAGAGTTTAAAATAAAAATATATGCATAACATCAAGTGTTTTGGTTTTTGTAAAAAGGTAAGTATTTTGCACAATACATACAGGCATAAATAATAATGAAAAAAATATAACTATATACAAGTTTGGCATAAGTACATGGTATGGGGTGAAGTGTTTTTTTAATAAGGAAGGTTAGGGTCATATTCCGGCCACTGGTCAAGAATTATGTATCTACCTTCGATTCCATGGAACCTTAGCGTTGTAGTTTCAGGCCATTCAAAAGGATGAATTCTGAGATGGCTAGGCGGGGTTGGTAGAAGGGGTGAAAGTGGGTGCGGTTTTGGGGGGTTGTATTCGTTTGGCATGACGTTTTTGGCGGGAAAGAATGAAAGATTTTTGGGCTTAATTGAGTTGGTGGTAGGTTTAGTGGGGGTACTGTTTTGGAGAAGGAAAGCTTTTGTGCGGGGTTGGATACACGTGGGGGTAGAAGTATGCACAAAGGGTTCTGCTGGAGGAGCAGGTTTAAGGAGTAGATCAGGTTGTGAGGCTAACTCAGAGTCAAATTCTGACGTATCTTCATCCAGGGTTAAAGTGAAGGAGTCCATATAGTTTGAAATCACAGATGGAATCGGTTGTGCAGGTATCTCTGATGCGTTGGAGTCCGTGGAGGTGAGGGAACTGTCACTAGAAGAACAGTATAGATCGTCCAGTAGTGTCTGATAGTTATGTTCGTTTGGTGATAGCTTTGGAGATGCTGTCATAGATGGCGTAGTGTGGATGTCCTTAGGTTTGGTTGGTGATCGTGTCGGCGAGAGTGGACTAATAAGTGGAGGCAATCTGATTATGTCCCTTCTGATTTTTGCCAAAATGGCTGGTGAAGTTTGGTACCAATGTTCCTGGGGAACGATCCTGAAAATTGTTTTTTTTGGAGCATGGCGGCGTGTAGGGGTAGAAGCAATCTTGCTAGTTATTGTAGTGGTCGTGCAGGTAGAAGCAGTGGGGGCCGCTGTTGTGGTTTTGATCACAGGTAGATCCTCTAGAGTTCCGTGAGTACGTTTATAATGGCGACGTACATTGTCTTGTCTGGGGAAGCCTTTGGCACATATTTCACAATGATAAATGGTTCTAATGCTAGCATGGCTGGTAGCGAAATGTCTTTTGAGACTTGCCTTTGTTTGGATTTTCTTAGCACAGAGATGACAGGTTAGACGAGATTCAGGCCCCATGGTTGTGTAGTTTGGAGCAATGTGATGAATGTCTCCTCTTAACGTAACCGTTTGTTGAGGTCAGTGGATGCCTTAGCAACCAGAGTGATGCGTAGGTTTGTGACGTCACAAAGCCGTGACGTATAGTGTGCTGCTACGGGTTTTGATCTATCTTTCTTTTTGATGTCTTGCATGTGCCCTCGAATTTGACTCTGAGTTAGCCTCACAACCTGATCTACTCCTTAAACCTGCTCCTCCAGCAGAACCCTTTGTGCATACTTCTACCCCCACGTGTATCCAACCCCGCACAAAAGCTTTCCTTCTCCAAAACAGTACCCCCACTAAACCTACCACCAACTCAATTAAGCCCAAAAATCTTTCATTCTTTCCCGCCAAAAACGTCATGCCAAACGAATACAACCCCCCAAAACCGCACCCACTTTCACCCCTTCTACCAACCCCGCCTAGCCATCTCAGAATTCATCCTTTTGAATGGCCTGAAACTACAACGCTAAGGTTCCATGGAATCGAAGGTAGATACATAATTCTTGACCAGTGGCCGGAATATGACCCTAACCTTCCTTATTAAAAAAACACTTCACCCCATACCATGTACTTATGCCAAACTTGTATATAGTTATATTTTTTTCATTATTATTTATGCCTGTATGTATTGTGCAAAATACTTACCTTTTTACAAAAAACAAAACACTTGATGTTATACATATATTTTTATTTTAAACTCTCCATGTTTTATTTTTCATTTTTTATTTCACTTTCTCTTTCTACATTTGTTCACATTTTATACAATCATTGTAAATTAAGATCATAATTATTAAATACTTTATCACAATGTACAATGTTATGTTTTTTATACCAATGTTGAATTTAAAATTTCGTCCATGTTTTTTACTTAGTAAACGTAAGCATAATAAACCAAAGTATTGAAGACAATTGTATGACGTCACAGACAACGTCACATACTCGCGCCGCCGAGTTGTACCTCAGGGACCCAGAACCCTGATAAAAATCGTCTGATGAAGGAGTCAACCGTCTCCGAAACATGTAACATTACTTTTCTGGCTGTTTTGCGGATATCTGCCTGGGTTGATGGCGGCTCTCTCCTCCTTTTAATTTATACCCAACTTCTGTTGGTACCGCCTCAGTATCCTTAAGTGGATCCTCATGTTTATTATCCCATAACAAACCACAATTTTCACAGGTCGTTAAGCGCCGCCTTTTTATCTCAAATAAAGAATGTGTCATCCATTAACATGCCTTGAATGATTTCAATGTATGACAAGTACAGGAGTTTGGTCTCTTTCCAAATGATAACAAGAATCTAACCTCGAAAGTGAGTTCTGCAGATGACCTTGAGATACGCGTCTGCTCGTCTAGTTTGATGTGACCTTGAGGTTTGCGGAGGACGTCGTGTTGCGACTTGTAGTAGAAGAGTTCTCCGTTCCGCAGAGTGAACCATCGCCGCTTCCATGTTTTCATCTTACCGCTCAGTTTAGACAGGAAGCCACATTTCTCTAGTGTGTCCTAGAGATAAGAAAGAGAAAACCCTATATTGTTGCTCAACTTGGACAGGACGATGCACTGTTTCAGCTTAAATAGAGATTAAAAAGGATAATACCTTCAACATGGACATATCTGTTTAGTTTTATCATTATTTATTTTCTTCAGTTGCCCATATTCCGTGCCAATGAACTGAGTGAGTGAGTGAGTTGGGGTTTAACGCCGCTTTCAAGAGTATTTCACTTATATCGCGGCTGCTAGTATTATGGCAGGGAGAAAGCCCGCAACGCCATGTGGCTATGCACTGCGGTGAAACCTGCAAGCATCGGCTGGAACTAGCGAACCATGGGTGGTACTACGCTAAAATTCAGTGTAGCATTGCACCCAAACCTTACTGCGTGTAGAACAGTTCTCTACTTCAGACAAAGCTGCCGTGCCCCTGGCGGGATTCCAACCCCGGACCTCTTGATCAGAAGCCGAACACGCTTTCCACCCACCCCCGTGCCAATGAAGCAGGCCATTATGATGCAATATCCACACACAGAAACATGTTCACTAAACCAGTAATATCTTGATGTTCAATTAAATAGAAACCTGTATTTCCTAGAAGAATAAAGAGTCCATTTACCGTATAAATATTAATAATAGACAGGTCTTTCTGAATTATTACAAATGATTCAATTGCAGTCATAACCCCACATGTTCTGTCTACATAGAAATCCACATTTTCATGATGAGTTTAAGAAACATTATAGTTATCATCTGAAGGAGTGCACATACATGTTTCTGGCTGTCTGCCGCGAACTTGAGCAGTTTTTGTTCTGGTTCTGATGTGTCCGAGTCGCTTTTACTGGAAGAGTCGTCTGGTGGGAGAGCATAGTCACATGACACTTCTGAGGCGGCGGAATGACACGATTCACCTGTGACAAGGAAAATAAATAGTGACAAACAAATTGGAGTCATGTTTTCTATTGCTCAACTAGGTTTGTATAATATGAAGTTGATGATTTAAATTTAAACAAAATTAATTCTATCACAATATTTATCACCCTAGCAATGACCTTGAATTTAACCTCAAGGTCACCAAAATGGACAAAATCCAATTATGACCTGTATCTGGGAAACCAACTAATGCACCGTGGCACAAAAAGAAAAACATTGTAATTGTGTTGTTTGATATTCTTGATGAATTTAAAGTCTGTACGGACTGACAGATAGACAAACACTGCGTGCTTCATTCTGGCGACAAATTACATTCAAACGAGACACCCTTTTTAAAATGTCATTAAAGATGTTTTCAGTTGTCATCAAATTATGTGCCCATCTATAGTTGTAGCTATCTTCTATTCTATTTGTTCCACGTAAGAAGAACCTACTTCTAACTGGTGTTGGAGATTTCGTGGTGCTGAGCTCTTTTCCCTGCGCTGTGTCTGTTGTCATGATACTGATGCTGGCCCCTGATTGGTTGGGTGCCACCACGGCAACAGGAATCTCTTCTTCGTTCTCCGAGGAATCGGATGTGGTTTCCTCCATGAAAGGAGTGCTGCGAATCTGAGCTGCTTTCTGGAGACAAAATAAAGTTTTGAAATTTGATCAAATATTTAATTTTACTTATGGTAAATGTACCAAAATCTTTAACTACATGTGTCAGATAGGTTCTGAACTTCTGACAGTCCTGAAACCTGGAGTGTCTGCCTGGATTAGCGGACAATTGTTCCAACAGATCGTCATGGACAGGGAGTTTAATTAACTTGTTAACATTACATGTAATAACATAACATGAACATTGCATTGAAATGTGAAGTCAAGTATTTGACAACAATGGGTTAAAGTGTAATAGATATAGAATACTAAACAATGTCCCATTTGATAACATGTTTATGAAATGAGTGAATGGATTGGTATTTTATCGAGCAAAAGCGAGTTAAATACCAATGCCATTCACAAGTTTCATAAACATGTTATCAAAGGGACCGAGTTTAGTATTTTATTTATTACTCAATTGTGAAAATAGCGTCGAATTGCAAGAAAATCGTTGTTAGAGACACTTGCTATTGCAGTTGCGCGGCTAACATTGTGATGTCAACCAAAAACGACTATGACGTCATGCGCCGATTATGACGTTACGGTGGCACGCGGTGGTATCACACATGTGTGTAACCAAATCATTGTTATCTAATGAGTGATCTCACCATGGTTAAGTAATAAATTATGTTAAACACTACAATATTGATCTTGAGCTTTATGAAAGATTAAGGGCATTGCGCATTGTACTTGTATGCATGTTCCCATTGCTTTGAAAACGGAATATCTTGACTAAAAGATGACGGTTGAACCCACCATCCTTCTCCACTTAACTGAATGATGTACTGAGATTTTTAAAGTATTTCATTGTTAAGAGGAATAAATTGTCTTAAATTTTTACATAATTCTAATATAACAACAATAAAACAATCTTTAAAAGTTTATAGAAAAATCCCCATAAAAGGCGGAGCACATTGATTTGAGTTGCTATGATCAGTGAGATCTATACTTACTCCCTTCAGTGTTGCATAGACAGGCACGATGAAGTTCTTGTACAGGCTGCTTGTCGAGTGGTTCTCTGTGATGGGAGTTGGTTCTGTGAGAAATAGAGAGATAACGCTATTATTTACACACTTCAGGTGTTCATCTTATTTGGATTTGAAACAATGCAGGCAAATGACCTTGTACAAGGAGAGTTAAACCTTAAAAAATCTTCAAAATTAAATTTTGGTTTTAAAACAGCCGGGAAACGAACCTGATATTCACAGTTACAAAGACAGTCGACTACGTTGAAAAACATGATACACTAAGTTTACGTCTGTGCTATACACAGGTCCAAAGTCATGGTAACTTAATGATCAGGATACAGAGAGTTTTCATTATAATAAGTTTTCCACTGTCATAAAGAAGAATAAAGGAGAGTAAAGACCATATCAAAGTATTCTACCTTTCACTTCGGCTACTTTCCTCCATCCCTTGGTCCGTTTGTTGGCAACTGCATAGATTCTTTTCTCCTGAACAAAAAAATAGCTCAACTCAGTCTGAGTAAAATGTGTACGACACTGCAGCTCATGCAGTTTCTATTGATGAAAGGGAGACAACTGTTACCATATTCTTCCTCCCCTTGTTGTGTATGAAACTAGATTAGCGTTTGCGGAACACCGCAAAAGCAGAGCAGCAGCAGGGTCTCGTCTTTCCCTGTTCAACCTTCTCCACAGCAACAATAAAATGGGAAATTTCTTAGCAAAAGGTTGTTCACCTTTGGGGTTATTACTAAAAGTTGAAACATCACTGAGGTCTTGTTCTTAATACCTATTTCTGATTGGATCAATGGGATCAAAAGGTAAACATGGCCTTAACCAATATTTCATGACCTTGACCTTTGACTTTCAAGGTCAAAGAATTTTATAGTGATTTCAGAACTCATGACCTTGACCTTTGACTTTGAATGTGAACATGTCAAAATTATTAGGTGTATAAGAAAGAATGTGATTGTGAGGTGTTAATAAGTACCTTCTTGGAAAAAAAGTTATTTGGTGATATCTGAACTGTAGACCTTCACCATATCTCGTTACCTTGACCTTTGACCTTCAAGGTCACACAATCAATGATCACTTTGTATTGTGTATAACAATCTTGTAATGATTCAAAGTGTTAATAGTTGAAATAAGACATTTTTGCAAAAGCATGTTAAGTCTGGACCTCACTGTGACATAATTTTGTGAAAACCTTTTCAAATCTTGGCCTTTCTCCATAGTTTATATACACCAAATAAGAGCCTGATAGCACAAATATTTTTCAAGTTATCGTGTTTACAAGGATTGACCTTGACCTTTGACCTTGTAAGTGAACATGTCCAAACAATTCCCCAGGGGTAAAGTAGGAAGTTATATATATATAAGTTCTTGAAACCCTATTGGAAAAAAAGTTATAGCCAAAACAAATGCAGCAGTGGCGGAAACTGAACAAAAACTTATAGCAGCCCCGACTAAGTCGGGGCTGCTAATAAGGCCCCTCTAACAGTCCATAAGTTGTTAATTTTTGTTTGGAGCTGGTAATTTTTTGTCATTTTGCTATTACAAATGTAACACTTTCAGGAGAGCTACATTTCAAGCTTAATTCATAAAGGTTTCATCTTGCTAGATATCTTCGATTTTACATGTAAACCAATACTTGGGTTTGAAATATCAGAAAGGAATACGTTTTATGATTTCAAATCTATTACACTCAATAAAATCAGAATGTGATTGGAAGATGAGATTTGAGATTTGGAAGATGAGATTTTATTAGAAGGTGAGATATGTTTAGAAGGTGAGTCACTACTCACTGAGGTAAGAGGTTTGTTCTGAGGTCCACTGATCTGGTCTGCTGCAGACTGAGGCACATGATTGGTTGTTGGTCTCCCACTCCCGGACGCCTCGGAATACGCGAAATTATGCACCTGAAAGTCCACCCCTGTTATAAGTTCCATCCGGGGAAGACTTTCACTGTCCATGTTGTCCGAGGGCGTCCGAGTTCCAGCTTTCACTTCCCGTTTCACTCTTGGTAATGTTGCAATCGCGGAAATGTTTGAAGCATCAAAGTTGACACTGAAGAAGTTTGTTGGTGTGCTAGGAGGAGCGTCAGGAAGGAAGGGGGTGAGGGGAGTTAGGGGTGTCTTGGGCGTGAGGCTGATCGGAGTAATTTCCTCCGCGATTATGAGATCATTTTCGTTATCGTCCATATCGTGTCCATTAAACTGCTTCTGCATCTCACACATGGATACCCGAGCTCGTTCTATAATCTCCTCGCTGCCGTTACACGAGCTCAATGAGTCCAGTAATGATGCACTCTGAAGCATTTTCCTCTCAATCTTGATCTGAGGCGGGTTGAGTCGTTTTGGTTCGTAGATACTCTCATGGTTAGCGTCGACCTCCTGGTAGAGCTGTTCATGGTCCATATCCCCCATCGACTCCTCACTCTCACCCTCTGAAACTCGCTCATCCGCATCCTCCGACCCAGACAGTTTCCCAGTCATCTCACGATGCATGGCCTCCAGGAGTGAGCTGCGAGGACGTTTTGGGATCTCAGGTGGTTCCGAGTCTCGTGATGTGGAGCGCGACATAGAGCCATCCTGATGGAAAAAAGGGATAAGAGTTAATGATGGGTAAACACATTCTGGTCAATCTATAAAAGGTTTTTATACCAGAAAGCTAAAGACAAAGATTTTTTCACACAAATAAAGTATAACTTTTAGGTTTGTACCATAGAACAATAATTATTCATTATTGATAGAAAATAAGCCATCTTTTAAATAAATACCCTTGGCATGCTAATAGTAAAACAGATTAATTGTCACTATTGTGACTACTCTGAATCTACTGGAAATGAAAATTACGATTATTAATCTATAAAATAATGTATAAGTATTAAATCAGCCAATCAGATCACTCCCTGACCTGCATCTCGAGACTAAGTCGGTAGATCTCCTTGACGGCCTGGGCAGGAAGTGACTGAAGACGGTCCCGCAGTAACTCCACCTGTTGTTGTAGCATGTCGTTCTCTCGCTGGATCTCCAGGTTCTGCTCCTCCAGCTGCAACCAAAAACTCACAGTACTGGCCAGTGATAACCCTTTACCTGCAGAATGTGTGAGGATCAACTGTTCTGAGGGGTAGCTTACAGGAATCAAGACTCAATAACAAGGGAAGTTGTTTGGGTTTGAGGTGAGGTGACATGATTTTGGGTTTAATGCTCCTTCGAAGACTATTTCACTACGGCTGCTAGTATTACTGCAGGGAGCCTGAAATACTGTCATGTCTATGCATTGCAGTGAAACCGTCGAGCATTGACTGGAACTAGCGAACCATGGATACTGCGCTGAAATATAGTGTAGCATTGCACCCAAACCTTACTGCGTGTAGAACAGTTCTCTACTGCAGACAAAGATGCTGAGCCTATGGTATTTGAACCCCGGACCACTTGATCCGAAGCTAAACGCTCTAACCACTGCGCTATCCCGCCCTCACCTGGGTTTGATTAGGAGCTAGCAATGGACTGGTAACATGAAATGGATTACATCCAACAAATTACTTTCAAATCTTGCACTCTTGTACCTGTGATAACCTTATTTAACTTTGTGGGTAAATAGTAACTAGCAGGAATATCTGGCAATTCTCTCAGTACAATAACAAGGGATAGACAGTTGTCAGGTCACCAACTTTCAGTATCCATCACCTTGTATGACTGATTCATGAATTGTTACAGAATATTTCATCAGTGATCAGAAGCTGCCAAAACTTAAATCAGCAGCTTTAATTCAAGCATCAAAACACATGTATCAAGTTGCATGTTATTAGGAACGTGAGTGTTGGTAAAACAGTTTAGTTTGATATGAGGCATCAGTTGGTAGACTGGAAGCAAAACCTTGATTAAACTGATGTATCAGTTACTTCTGACCTTCTACTACAGTTAAAAGTCTGGAGCTAAGCCTGGTTGTGTTACTCCTACATGAGATTCAATCCTTGAAATTAATCCTTGTATTTTTAAGCTGGTTGTTCAGGCTTTAGCAATAGACTTATCTTTGTATGGACCAAGATGGACAAGGAGTGACCCTGGACATCCAGTGTCAGATATATCTGGAATATTCATGGAGCAGTATCAGAGTATGTGGTACTCATTCCATGCTGATTTGATAGGAGACATTCTGCTGGGAAGGTTTAAATCATCCTGGCAATACGCAACAGCCATCCAAGAAGACCATTCACACATATATATCAAATCTTTCTGGATTCCACGAATTTTCATTTCCATGTAATGTGTAGTTTTTGTCCTCTGATCACTTGTTTTTAAAGCAAAATGTTGAAATTCTGATATCCATAGTGACTCATTTCCAATAAAAACAACAAATGCAATTTTCTGAGATTACCTTCATACTCTAAAGTCCTCAATAATATTAAAAGAAAAGTGGATATCATAACATTGTATTCATATTTACATTCACTGCATTGGTCGTGTAAAAGTGACATAAAAAAAACATCACTGTTGTTTCAATTCAAAAAGTTGATGAAATCTGAATCCAGTAGAAATTGGGATGATTAAAGTTGCACAGAACAAAATTGGTTTGAGAGAGAAATGTGTTTTGGTACCTCGTGTAGTTTATTGGTGACCCATTCCTTTATTTTGAGAGCTTTCCCTTCCACGATCCTGGCGTCATGCTGTCGCAAGTGGGTCTGCAACAATCAGAGAATGGATCACGTTATAGACAGGCCATCGACACGGTCAGCTCCTGAGTGGATTTATCATGTTGTCAAACAATCAAAATAGATGCACGTCTGAACAATCTGTTTTTACATATGCACTACACAACGCATTGAATTGAGAAGAATCGTCATAAATAGAATTTCGTTTATAATCAACATGAATATGTTTTTCTATGAACAGTTGAGTGGATTTCTCAGTGAGTAAACAAACATAATCAAAGCATATGAATATTTCACTGTGTGCTTTGCAAAGATATGATGTATTGGAGTTTGTTCAGAAATATTTAACTGCAATTGATAAACATGAAACATCAATCAACATCAATTTGAAGTACATTTTGTATAGTTGTGTTTCTTCAGTACAGCCATATCTGTGTTTTTAGCATATATATATATATATAATATATTGTATGTTGGATGTGAATAATGTAATGTAATTGACAAAGACAAAAATTTAACTGCAGCGATGTCATCAACAGGTTAGATCAAGGGACAGATACAGACGCAATTAAACTTTTTTGTCCATTTTTTATATCCATGTTTACCCTTTCAATCCATAATTGATGTCACTATCAACTCTGGTTTCAATTTGACCAACATGTTCAACATTTTCCATTTCTTTTGCTTCTCAGTATAATTCAGAATTTTCATTTCCTACATGAAGGAAGAATAAAAAGCTTCTTCACCAATCAATTGAGTTCACTGCCCTGTATAGAGCTATGTCTGCAGACTCTTTCTACAAAACATTTATAACATGTAGCAGTTTTCAGAGGAATATTTTGCAATAAGACATAAAACATTAAGAATGCAATTTACAATTTTACAGATGAGATGCTGAGACGATAAAGTGAGTGAAGCTTGAAATCCTAGAGAGAGTACCGTACTACGTAGACTACATAGATACTTGGTGTATTGATAATCTGTCAAAACAATTATTATCTTAGCCATATCATCTACAATTTATCCTGAAAACACTCAAACTTTCAGCGACAAATTCCAAAGCTACATTACATGCTGAAGATTTTAACACTTAAAAGTTATTGCTTAAATTCAAAATTATTTTCAGCCAGAACTCTTTTCCCATGGACCTTTATTCATGCTGAAACGACTCTCTGCTGTAGAGCGTTACACGGATCAGATTTGGGGATATTTACCCATTTATAGGTTGAGAGATAACAAAGATGAAATGTCATTGCAATTCAAAAAAAAATTACTAATTATTCTTGAAGGGGAAAGAAATAGACCAGAAATGTTGCAAGACAACAATTAAAGGATCAAATTATTTATCATCCATAACATTTCTTAAAAATACCATTGACATTCTTACAGGAAATACTTATTAGCTGTTTTCAACATTTACAAAATATCTAGAAACCTCCCAAATATAACAATGTCATAAACCTCATATTGTTATGTCAGTGCTATTGTAACAGAAATTATCCCAGCTCTTCTCACAGGTAAATCAGTGAGAAAGATTTGGTGTTTAGATGTTTGCTGCATCTCCGGAATATCCTACATACCAGGGAACAGTAAAACAAACAGGAGCAAACGGTCGCTTCACGCCTGAGTGATCAGCTATTAAAGGATTACACGGCTCACTGCCGTCAGTCGTTACATCTGATAGTGCGGCACATGGTAAGTAGTTAAGAGACCATCTTGAGGACAACTAGCTATTGCATGGTGCTTGAAACAGGACTATTTCTCTGGGAAGGTTCAGCTGAAGTGTCTGAAGAATGAGATTGCATTAGTATTTCTATTCTGTATATTTTTATGGTTGTGTTTGTGCGAGTTACACATACTCGTATTTCTGGTGCATGATTTTAGTATTGGTTTGTTATCATGTTGCATCATAGGGACATAATTACTGACATATCTTTGGGAGCGGATAAGAATGAATCTTATTGCGTTGTCTTTATTTGAGAAGTTGGATTCATATTTTAATTACCCGAGCAAGGAAACAACTCATTCTGAATATATTTTGTATGAACCTAGTTCATTTCCTTCCTTCATCCTAGGAATAATTCCATGTTGAACTATTCAGGGAACACTGATGGCCAGAATGTGGAGATAATTCAGCATTTATACATAGATATGCCATAAAGATAACTCCCAAGGGGACAACATTACATGGCTGAAATGTACCAAATCTTACAAAATAATCCTTATTATTTTAAATATCTCATTTGTATTGTTGAAAATCCGGTTATACAACACAAAGGGGAAAGTTATCTGTGTTGAAATTGTTCTCCAGGGAGGTCAGAGATATCTAGATGTCATACAGCTGCCTCCTTGGTATTTTGAAATATTCAGCTGTCAATAATATTTGAATTCTTGAATATGTGTGTTATTTTTAAAATATTCACATCAGGTCCTTTAGTTTTAAGTTTAGGCATATAATGAGAATAGAAGTAAGATCTCCTTCCTACTACAATATGACTGAAATCACTCATCAGCATAGTAAGCACATCAAACATAATTAAATCTTCTTCAATGCCACAGTCCCTCAAGGCTTGATCCTCAGGCCTACATCCAGTAAGCAGCGACAAGATTTACCGAGAGATCTTCACTAGTAATACACACCTAACACAGTCAAGGACAGTCATCAAAAGAAAGATGATCTGAAGGTATTTAGCAAGCCACTCTCTACAAAAACAAATATCTCCCTGCTGTATATTTGTCTCATTATGCTATACAGCACTAATTTTCCCTCACTTTCAGAAGACGTGTGTTCATAAGTGAGGCTCCATTTCTTCTGACAGGTGGTCTGCCGTGCTAGATGATATCAACTCATAGACTAGACAAACAGACATCTCTCATGCTTATATAGCTGTCCCTCTCACACCATCACCCCTTTACCAAAAAACTACCATTAATTCCCAACTCAGCCGAGACCCTCTCGCCTCATTTCACATAATTTGGAGATGTTTATTTTGAAAGAACATTCCTGCCTGGCATTCAGCTCCCTGGTGTAGCTGGGACTACAAACATATTAAAGGTGGATGGGTGCAGGGAAGACATGCAGGTAAACACTACAGGTATGTCACTGAGTTACTAGAATTGGGAATAACTTGTCAACTTGTAGATGTAGATGAAGATATGGGGCGGGATAGCGCAGTGGTAAGTGCGTTCGGCTTCGGATCAAGAGGTCCAGGGTTCAAATCCCGCCAGGGGCACGGCAACTTTGTCTGCAGTAGAGAACTGTTCTACATGCAGTAAGGTTTGGGTGCAATGCTACACGTAGAACCACCCATGGTTCGCTAGTTCCAGTCGATGCTCGCAGGTTTCACCGCAATGTATAGCCACATGGCGATGCGGGCTTTCTTCCTGCCATAATACTAGCAGCCGCGATATAAGTGAAATAATCTTGAAAGCGGCATTAAACTCCAACTCACCTCACCCACCTCAACTTGTAGACAGGGATTAGAAAGTATAGTATCATTGAGTACCATCCCTGCTACAAACACTGGGTACGATCAAGGGACCAGTATATGACCAAGAACAGTGATCTTCCTTTGTGATCATCTGAAGGTTCATTTTGATAAATTTTCAATATAAAAGACCACTTGAACAGGTAAAGTATTCACTATCTAAAAACGTAAGGGACGAAAAAAAAGTAGAGTGAACAAATGTCCTCTAATATCAAGGAACAACATCCTGAGAGACTGAAAACTAAAGTAGAGGTCCAACACAGTGATAGAGCTTTAGTCAACATTGGAGACTCCTCAAAACAGTAGAATATACACATTCAAAACAATCTGAGACACCCAAATCATAGGGCGAGCAAATAGTCTCTTCTTATAACCCACGACCCCACCTATATATATTTAAACAACACAGCAAGAGATCTCCACTCCTGGGCCTTCAAAACCAAGGTGGAGGACCAAACCAAACTCCAGTGACTAAACTCCAAACCTCGTACAATTTGTCACCTTCGCATAGTGTTACAGTGTCTGAACCTGGTTTTAAACAAGTGGTTGATTCATGAATAATTAGAGAGTTGGGATTCCTCTTACTTCATTTAAGTGTCCAAACTATATCTGCACTTTGTATGTACGTGACTTAGCACTTTGCAACATAGCACTTCGGTGTCTTCATTGAACCCTTGCAAAATTTGAAATTGCAAATAAATTGTGCATTTGTGCTAAACTGATATTTTTGGACAAGAACATAACTTGTCAACTTGAGCTTTGGTGCAGTGGTAGAGTTTTAGTGTTCAGAAGTTTGATAGTGACACACTACACCTTGAAATGAAATATCACTTACAAATTTTGTTCTAAAGTTTGATTTGAAAAAAACATCACATACCATCTTACTTTTGTAAAAGAAGACATCAAACTTTTGATTAGTATTCTAAATATAAGATACCTCAGTTTTCTTTCTATCAGGAATCTATCAACCAGATGAACCATTTTAAATGTCAAAGCATTAAACAGAAATTAGTTTGAGAAACTTTTTCTTCGAACATCAAATTTTCAATTTCTTACAGTACTAGAGAAAAAGATAAATTAATCAAGATCTATTTTCAAGTGACTAATTTCCAATTACATCTATAATAAATGAAATTGATTTCCTTCCAATCTGATATGTTTAACTCACACTTCCGCAAGACACATATTGAAATTTCCGCTTCATACAACGTCTGATTGTTGAACCAAGGGACGGGAGGCGTGCATATCATGTCCTTCACACCTTAAATCAATGCCGCATGAATTCCCAATGTTTGCCCATCCACAACCTAATCAGAAGGAAAACTTATCAGTTTTGTCGATGGATAATCATGTTAATTGAAATCTACAACCCAAATGTCAATGACATATTGACTTGTTATGAACAAAGTTTCATCAGCTGACAAGCACATGTCAATACACTCGTCCAACGCACTGCGCTCTCCGCCCCTGGGTACGTTTCATATCGAGACAACAATAGTGCTGAGTCGGCAAACTGAGCCTTTAACGACTTCCTAATTGTTGTCAGGGCACTTGGAGGCTTATTCATGACTTTTGACCTTATCATCCACCCTTGTTATCATACACATCTAATATTATCCATCTATATATAAAGACATAATGAAGAACCGAATACCAATGTTTATCTATACTTCAAAAGCGCAATGATAGAAAGCATGCGACATATTTCTCGTCTGTTTCTTCTGTATCAAACATCCATGTCTCAAGACACATCCTCCTGGTCTGGTTCAGAATCTGTAGCTTTTCTCACTTCAAATGAAAGTCCTACTCTTTTATCTCTGAGCTCTTTGACTCCTGTTGTGTTCAGAAACAAGTAGACTATCCTGTGATGAGATGAGTTTACACTGACGACACTGATGTCTCCACACACACAAGTAATCTTACTATTTGTTATTTTTCAAGAATTAATGCTCTAACTTCATTCGCTGTTGATGGTCTGTTAATGACTTTCATTTTATGCAATAAATTGCCAAATTTAAGGAAAACATAATTATCTCAGGGTTAACCTGTCTCAATACTATTCAGACTTCTGTTCTGTAGTAGCATATTTCTTTCTGTTGACTACGGTCATAACTCCTGGGGGTCTCTTAGTGATACATATTTCATTTGATATTAAAAATTTAGATTTCTATTTGTTAGTCTGCTAGATGACTTACAATGTCCCCCGTTTCTCACTTCCCTCAGTATATGGGATATATTCCCACGTTACATACATAACATGTATTTCTGCTGCTCCCATGAAGGTCAGTTACTGATAAAGATCTTCTCGTCAGACCTCAGCTCACCAACCAGTTATCCAACATGGACTCCGTGACCACTCGTGTGAGATAGTCACACCCTACCAGATTCATTAACTTGAAACAATTGTGTTGTTTTACAACATCGATAGCACGTTACCAGGAAATCAATGGGGACTAATTTGAGCAAGCTTTTACAGGAGATATTGATTATTACAAGATGATATTTGGATGATATGTTTGCTTTTTCTTGCTCTAATTCCTACAAACTTGATACAAAATAATGATACAAGAACTTGACTATTTAATTCAGATACTTCAAAGCATATCATAGAAATACAAATAATGTACAGTCATTATAAAATCTTCATCCCAGTAAAAGTGTTCAAATCTTTGACAAGTTCAAATCTAATCCCAATTAAACAAGAAAAATAGAGCCATGGGCTCTGTAGCTCATCAGGATTTCATTGATTTATTATCTAAGGTTAAATGTCTGAGTTATCTCAGGTAATACATTGTAAACAAGTAATAAATAGGTTTTTAGATCGTGACCCACGTGACCCACATTTAGGGTCATAGGGTCATGAAATCTACAACACACACAACTGCACACAACTTTTCAGCGCTCTAGACCTTTTGGAACTTGAGAAGAAGATGAAAATAGGTTTTTAAAGATGTGACCCCTGTGACCCCATTTGGGGTCACGGGGTCACAAAATCTACAATTTAGAATCCCCATTGGCCAAGGAGTCTGCACACAACTTTTCAGCTCTCTAGACCTTTTGGAACTGGAGAAGAAAATGAATTAGGTTTTTAAAGATGTGACCCCTGTGACCCCTGTGACCCCATTTGGGGTTATGGGGTCACGAAATCTACAATTTAGAATCTCCATTGGCCAAGGAGTCTGCACACAACTTTTCAGCTCTCTAGACCTTTTGGAACTGGAGAAGAAGACGAAAATAGGTTTTTAAGGATGTCACCCCTGTGACCCCATTTGGGGTCATGGGGTCACGAAATCTACAATTCAGAATCTCCATTGGCCAAGGAGTCTGCACACAACTTTTCAGCTCTCTAGACCTTTTGGAACTGGAGAAGAAGATGAAAATAGGTGTTTAAGGATGTGACCCCTGTGACCCCAGTTTACGGACGGATGGACGGACGCCGGACGCCATGCCATAAGCCCATCGGGCCTTTCAGGCCTGATGAGCTAAAAAAGTGAGCATTGCTCACATACCCCCGCCATCCGCTATCCGTCCATTGAGAATCATAGATGTGAAGGTTACTATGTTTATCAAACAGCTTCAAGCATCATAATATTGTCATAATATTTTAGGAACTGACTGTTGTTACAAAATTTCATTCACCCAGATGTAATATTTTTCAGGTAACTTAATATTTCCCATTAGAGCATCACAACGGTAATTTGTACCAAGTTCAATTACAGATTCAAGGGCTTCATAACTCAAAATATAAAAAAATGCAAAATATAATATTTCGGAACTGGACTTTGAACTCAATGAAGGGTATCATCTGGACTATCTACATGTAAAATTTCATTCACCTAGATGTAATAATTGCCGAGAAAACTTGTCCCAATTGGTGCATCACAGCTCTTTTGGTACTAAGTTCAATTTCGGATTCAAGGGCCATATAACTCCGTAAAAAATAATGTTTCGCAACTGGTTTTCGAACTCGATGAAGAGTATCATCTGGACTATCTCCATATTAAATATCATTCACCTAGATGTAATAGTTTCCGAGAAAACTTGTCCCAATTGGTGCATCACAGCTCTTTTGGTACAAAGTTCAATTTCGGATTCAAGGGCCATAACTCCGTAATAAATAATATTTCGGAACTGGTTTTCGAACTCGATGAAGAGTATCATCTGGACTATCTCCATATTCAATTTCATTCACCTAGATGTAATAGTTTCCGAGAAAACTTGTCCGCATTGGAGCATCACAGTTCTTATGGTACTAAGTTAAATTTCTGATTCAAGGGCCATAACTCCGTAAAAAATAATATTTCGGAACTGGTTTTCGAACTTGATAAAGAGTATGGTCATGAGTACTCACAACCAAAATTTCATTCACCTAGGTTGAACGGTATCCGAGAAAACTTGTCCCCATTGAACACAATAAAACTAAGTCCAAAAAGTGACGTTTCCATGGAAACGACATAAAATATAAATCTCAGAAAATTTAAAATTGTCTGTGCGCGATAGGAAGAACATGGTTAACAACTGTACAAAGTTTGGTTGATGTACCTTTGACGTTTTTTGAGAAAATTGACCGGACGGAAGGACGGACGGAATGACCACTATATACCCCCGCTTACTTCGTAGCGGGGATATAATAAATTAAAATCTAGGCCGTACCATTATCAAAGTGATTGTTTAATTAGGATTATAAAATCCTAAAACTTCAAAAGCTATAAAATAAATGCTAAAATTGAGAAAACAAGAAAAGCATCACCCAAAAAATAAGATTCAACGTAATCTCTGAGACATGCCGATAGCCTATGAGAACTCTTCCTTCAAGGAGAAAGTACATCAGCACTTTGTACAGTTGTGATAGAAGTAACGCAATTGGAGATACCTCGGTAAGAGACACCAGCGTGGTATCAAGTTGTTTTACATCCTGTTGGACCACAAGCTGGGTTTGATCAGAGTTATCTTCGTTTACAGTTAATTACCTCAGTTAAAACGTAAAAGATAATTAACCACAAGGTTGTGTAAACATCGTTTTGATAATGTAAATCGTCTCTTTGAAAACTGCAGCATTGAAATCATGGAGGGGAGAGTGGTTAATCTAATACAGTACTTCATGTTTGGAGATAATAATTTTTTTATTCCAAATATTTTGGATTTATGCCAATGGGTGTCACATCAAATATTGCTGCAAGGTTCAATCATGATCACTGGAATTATGGAAATATTTGAGTGGAAAATTTGAAATATGAAAAAAATATTATCTCCCTCTACGTTCAGTATGAAATTTATGAAATTCAACTAAATAAGATAAATCTACATTAATATATAAAATGTATATAAGTATATGTAAAGATTAAATTTTAGATTTTTTATTTTTTCATCTTAGACTCAAGACACTACAGTCAAGAATAAAACATATCAATGTTATGGTTAAAATGACAATTTGTTTGAGATTATCTAACTAACAAACTTTTAGCACTGTTGCCATTGACAACACACTGATAATGAGTATCAAACAGGAGCTGTATTGCCTAAACGTATTAATCCATTGTGCTGAGATGAACATTACCACTGTTCTAACGAAGTAACGCCTTTTAATTAAGAAAGCTCTGATAATGACGAAGCAGATCAAAGACAGCTTGATGCCGTGCAGCTAGGAGAAAACATTTGGCAGGTTTCAAGCTGCTGCGAGTATGATTAAATCAATCATGCTGTCCTTACACGGTCTTCAAAAACACATCAACGCAGTTTCATAACGACACTTTCCATTTAACAGCTCTCCAACGCTTCATATCATATCAATAGCACCGCCAACACAGTGGAGCCTCCTCAGCCTCCCAGCGCACGGCAGCAAAGGAAATCAAATCACTCTCCTAAAGTCACTTATGTACGTCTCTAAAAGAACTTTCAAAACTTACATCAAAGAACATTAAACTCGGATGATGATCTTCTTTTAAAATTTCTATACAAATCTGGCAACGGATTGAAAATGTACTGGACTGGTGATGTGAGTATAAGAATAAGTTGTTATAATGCCTGGTTCCTTACGGTTCCAAATAATGGTGTTGCATTCAAATAGGATGAGGTTTTGGTGAATCAAAAGAAATGTCAATGTGCTTCTTTGGAGATTGAAAGACTCTTGAGAATAAGGAACTTCAATGAGAGTTGAGATATTTTGTAACTCAAGTTTATTAACGTTTTAACTTTATCTGTTAACTTAAGATGAAATGTTATAAAACACTAAAAGAACCCCAAAATATAACCACAATCTGAGTTTTGCACACAATAATCATTGAAATTTCACATTCTCATTCCTTCAAGCACTTGGAAAATATTCAATATTCAAGATACTTTCATTGAGAAATTGGAACACCTTCTCAGTTCAAGAGCTCCAAATAAGTAAACCATCAAGAAAAACCTTCTCAGTTCAAGAGTCCAAATAAGTAAACCATCAAGAAAAACCTTCTCAGTTCAAGAGTCCAAATAAGTAAAACATCAAGGAAAACCTTCTCAGTTCAAGAGTCCAAATAAGTAAAACATCTAGAAATACCTTCTCAGTTCAAGAGCTCCAAATAAGTAAAACATTTAGAAATACCTTCTCAGTTCAAGAGTCCAAATAAGTAAAACATCAAGAAATACCATCTCAGTTCAAGAATCAAAATAAGTAAAACATCTAGAAATACCTTCTCAGTTCAAGAGCTCCAAATAAGTAAAACATCAAGTAATACCTTCTCAGTTCAAGAGTCCAAATAAGTAAAACATCTAGAAATACCTTCTTAGTTCAAGAGCTCCAAATAAGATAAGTCAAACATCAAGAAATACCATCTCAGTTCAAGAGTCCAAATAAGTAAAACATCAAGAACTACCTTCTCAGTTCAAGAGTCCAAATAAGTAAAACATCTAGAAATACCTTCTCAGTTCAAGAGTCCAAATAAGTAAAACATCTAGAAATACCTTCTCAGTTCAAGAATCCAAATAAGTAAACCATCAAGAAAAACCGACTCAATTCAAGAGTCCAAATAAGTAACAAATCTAGAAAAACCTTCTCCACTAGGGACCTCCTTACCAACATGAGACTAGTCTCTGAGATACATGAATGCAATCTTGCTGGGTTCAAAATATCTATTCCCAAAATGTAATTACAACCCATCACATCAACAGGAGACGCTCTTAAATGCAGATAACACTCAACATTCAAATCAAAAAGAGTCTCCTCAATAAACACTCTTCAATACACAAGTACGCTAATTACCACAGGGACCCCCGCTGGTACAAGTTACCCCCTCCCAGGTAGAATAATTAACCATGAGGCGCCAAGTTCCCAATCAGTGCTGACACATAGGTAACAGGAGCCTGCTACAGGGGTGCCACTTCCCTCTTGTTCAAAGCCTTTGATGTTGCTGATATACACTCTGTACTGTGTTCTAGTGCTGTACCCCAGCTCTGATACTCTTCAACTACCAACTACTCTGTACTCTACTGCTGCCAGCCCGGTGGATGTTAAAGAACACTGGTGCTAGTGTGATGAATACATGTGTTTCAGCACACGAGTGGTAGCAATCCTGAACTACCAGTCTTGAACAATGAATAGTTGCATCAAAGATACTCTTCAACTACCAACACTCTGTACTCTATTGTTGCCAGCCCGGTGGATGTTCAAGAACACTGGTGCTAGTGTGATGAACACATGTGTTTCAGCACACGAGTGGTAGCAATCCTGAACTACCAGTCTTGAACAATGAATAGTTGCATCAAAGATACTCTTCAACTACCAACACTCTGCACTCTATTGCTGCTACCTGGAGAGTGTTCAAGAACACTAGTGCTGGTCACAAACATATGCCGCCAGTGTTCAAGCACATGAGTGTTAGCAGTCCAGAACTACCAGTCTTGAACACAGGACAGATTCATCAAAGATACTCTTCAACTTAAACTAGCCAAATGTTCCACCACTCAGAGTATCTAACTCAATGAGAGATGTTTTCGTCGCAACATACACTGTTTGTTGTAAACGCATACTGCCATCAAATGACTTTTAAGAAGTTAATTTCTTGTAGTGTGCTAATGTTTGCAGTAAGGCCTAGCATGATCAATACAGCAGATCAAAGGAGCACTTACTCGCCAATAAGAAAACTGAATATGAGCATAAAAGAAGAGCAAACTTGCAGCAAACATTAAGTTGATTTAATACTGTCGTTTAGGTATGTACGTGCTTGTCTCTTAAATCAATAGCTTTGATGTGCTGTCTGGGTAGATATAGAGGTTCAGTCAAATGTAATGCAAACACAAAATGTCATGTTCAATTCTTACAAACATTAACCATTTCTGAATAATTTATACTGGCAAAGAGCAAGTGGGTCGTAAAGTGAATGACAATAATCCTTGAAGCAGGAGATGCTAAATAGATAGTTTCTTTCTAGAAACAGACAAGACACGTATAGAGACACTGTAACATGCCCATAATCTGATGAATCAGCTTATACACAAAGTATAATTTAAAGACATTAAAAGGACACTGCGTCGAGGTAAAAACATGAGATCACTTTTATCTCCCAATGCTGATTAACATGTCTGATAACGAGTTACGCTTCGCTGTCTACATGCAGTAGTTTTTATTACTTATTACTTCAATAGTCTGAAATTTAGGGTCTGTGACTCTTTATCAGACACGTTAATCAGCAAAGGTATATACATCTGATCTCATATTTATCATCGACGCGGTGTCCCTTTAAACTTAGACACTTCAAAAAGAATTTTATATCCTATCATATTAGATTATAGAATTTTCCTGTAGCACTATTTAAATTGATAAAAACTTTAGGTCAATTAATTTGATCTTATTCTTGAATGCCACCCAAAGATTATGTACTTCCCTTTATTTTCTTTAATTTCTCATACAATTTCTGTAAAAGTATAAATGGACCAAAAGCTTGAATAGAGTAAAACATATTTTATATAAGTTTTAGATAATGATCGGCTTTCAAGCTTCCATACTGAGCTTCTCAAACTATGACATTTATTTAGATTCATGACATTATAATCAAAATTGTTCATATACATGATGGATTAACTCTCAAGCTGTTATTCTTTCACAAAAGCATGAAAACTTTTGTTCAGTGGCTGAAGATGATGTAGTCATAGAGCTTGGAACTTGCAGCTTATCAGCTTTTGAAGAAGTGAAATTGCCAATTTAGAGAAACAATTCTTCCTTGCATGAATAATTTCTAGAACTGACGGCATTTTTTTCCAACAAATCATCGTTAATCATTTTTCTCATCTTGTCCAGTTTATTTGAAGAGCAGTATGTTGACTGTTTTGTTTATTGAAATGGCAAAGGTAATGTAATCAATGACGGCCAAGGTTCTGTTGTTACAAGTATTACTATGTTATCCTTCAAGAAAGGTTTCCTCTAGATACACAGTAAACTGTTTAGAAAGGCAGAGAAGAATAACATCTTTTCATATGGAGAATATAGACAGACAGTGAAGATGATACTTTCTCTTTAGCGTGGCTGACATTTTGTTACAAGCATTGTTCATGTTGAGATCACTCAAGGGGAGATAAGTACGCAAACATGAAGTTCTCCTGACACAGAGATACACAAGTATATCAGATACAACTATAGTTACAACAGGGCCAAGTTCTCCTGACACAGATACACAAGTATATCAGATACAACTATAGTTACAACAGGGCCAAGTTCTCCTGATCCAGAGATACACAAGTATATCAGATACAACTATAGTTACAACAGGGCCAAGTTCTCCTGATACAGATACACAAGTATATAAGATACAACTATAGTTACAACAGGGCCAAGTTCTCCTGACACAGAGATACACAAGTATATCAGACACAACTATAGTTACAACAGGGCCAAGTTCTCCTGACACAGAGATACACAAGTATATCAGATACAACTATAGTTACAACAGGGCCAAGTTCTCCTGACACAGAGATACACAAGTATATCAGATACAACTATAGTTACAACAGGGCCAAGTTCTCCTGACACAGATACACAAGTATATCAGATACAACTATAGTTACAACAGGGCCAAGTTCTCCTGATCCAGAGATACACAAGTATATCAGATACAACTATAGTTACAACAGGGCCAAGTTCTCCTGATACAGATACACAAGTATATCAGATACAACTATAGTTACAACAGGGCCAAGTTCTCCTGACACAGAGATACACAAGTATATCAGACACAACTATAGTTACAACAGGGCCAAGTTCTCCTGACACAGAGATACACAAGTATATCAGATACAACTATAGTTACAACAGGGCCAAGTTCTCCTGACACAGAGATACACAAGTATATCAGATACAACTATAGTTACAACAGGGCCAAGTTCTCCTGACACAGATACACAAGTATATCAGATACAACTATAGTTACAGCAGGGCCAAGTTCTCCTGACACAGAGATACACAAGTATATCAGATACAACTATAGTTACAACAGGGCCAAGTTCTCCTGACACAGAGATACACAAGTATATAAGATACCACTATAGTTACAACAGGGCCAAGTTCTCCTGACACAGAGATACACAAGTATATCAGATACAACTATAGTTACAACAGGGCCAAGTTCTCCTGACACAG
Organism: Gibbula magus; assembly: GCA_936450465.1. Classification (NCBI taxonomy): domain Eukaryota; kingdom Metazoa; phylum Mollusca; class Gastropoda; order Trochida; family Trochidae; genus Gibbula; species Gibbula magus. Next base: position 42,131,298 of record OW388291.1, read on the forward strand.
ATACACAAGTATATCAGATACAACTATAGTTACAACAGGGCCAAGTTCTCCTGACACAGAGATACACAAGTATATCAGATACAACTATAGTTACAACAGGGCCAAGTTCTCCTGATCCAGAGATACACAAGTATATCAGATACAACTATAGTTACAACAGGGCCAAGTTCTCCTGATACAGAGATAGACAAGTATATCAGATACAACTATAGTTACAACAGGGCCAAGTTCTCCTGACACACAGATACACAAGTATATCAGACACAACTATAGTTACAACAGGGCCAAGTTCTCCTGACACAGAGATACACAAGTATATCAGATACAACTATAGTTACAACAGGGCCAAGTTCTCCTGACACAGAGATACACAAGTATATCAGATACAACTATAGTTACAACAGGGCCAAGTTCTCCTGACACAGAGATACACAAGTATATCAGATACAACTATAGTTAAAACAGGGCCAAGTTCTCCTGACACAGAGATACACAAGTATATCAGATACAACTATAGTTACAACAGGGCCAAGTTCTCCTGATACAGAGATACACAAGTATATCAGATACAACTATAGTTACAAAAGGGCCAAGTTCTCCTGCTTTGAATAACTAGTGGTTGTTAAAGGGGTGGTTCCAATGCAGTATCCACCATCTTATTTTTGTGCTCAGGGAATCAGGGTATTGATGCAGTGTAGCCGATACAAATACACTAATGGAGCAAGATTCTTATTGTTATGATACAGATTATCAATAAATTACTTCAAAGTTGTCAGTCATTGTTTTTTTCTGACATTTCCACTTGATTCAGTTTGACAAAAAGTTATGAGAGTTAATTTAAAATCAAATAACAAATGACTTGACTTTTTCATCCAGACAACTATTGATGTAAATTGCGAATGCTGTTTCTATAATGGCTTTACCGACAAAGACATAGACGATCAAGAAAATTCTTCAGATTATGTTGGACATCGCTGATACCCTGAAAACCATCCACAAGTCTCTAGTAGAATCGAATAAAGCACTAAGTCTTAAATGTGTCGTAAACATAATCTTGTATTCTTCAGGTCTAGAATTACGCCACATCAACAGATAAACTCCAATAATCAAAGAAAATGAAGTCTGGTATTAGATTGAGAGAAGCGAGGAATGGGGAGATTCACAATTACATCAATCTGAGTCAACACAATTTCAGACTGCATTTCCCCTCATTACCATCTGTCTGGAGAATTACCGTCTCATGGAACAACTTGTCGGCCAATCAGTGCATTGTGGTAAACCAGAGACAAACACCTCATCCAGTGCCGTGTTGACTCTCATGTCCTGATTCCCATTTATTGGACCATATGTGAGGAGAATCTATCATACACCAATATCCTCCTCAATTAGTCCCAAGTTGGCAGAGACTTGTCTTACAGGGCTTGTTGTACATTTACATGTGATATATATATTCCTCCTACTAATGATACCTCACGGACAGTTTGACAATGCATCATTAACCCTCTGCTTACATAGAGTGACAGCCACCAAACACATCCACATGAAGCAGGCAAAAGAAGGTATGACTTGTCAGAAAAGTCCTTGTTTCAACTTATTTGGAATATCTGATTTGACAATGTAAGATGTACACTTCTTTTTCAATATTACCTAGAATAAAATTCTTGGCCTTTTTAGTAAAATGAGGATAATCATCCATTCAGACTCCAAGCTATGATGTTGAAAATCCATTATGACAACAGTAACAACTTAGTACAATACAGATGGGTAACTCAAAACAGGTTTACATTCTCATTCCAGTAACAATATGTGAGAAGAATGTAATGTGTGTGAAGTGTGTAATGTGTGAGAACTAAGTAATTGTTAGAAGTACATAATATCTGAGAAGTACATAAAGTGTGAGAAGTGTGTAATGTGTGAGAAGTAACATAAGATCTGTCGCTACCTGTTCCTCTAGGTGGAGCTGCAGAGAGCGTATCCGTTTGTCTTTCTCCTGGACCTCACGCTCCAGATCCTGCACACGCTTCTCCAGGTCACATGGCTTCCAGTTCATCGCTGCCAGCTGCTGCTCCATCAGCTCCAGCTGCAACACAGAGGAAGATTGCATAACATTGAGTAACTTGGTGTAACATTGAGTAACATGGTGTAACATTGAGTAACATTGTGTAACATTGAGTAACATGGTATAACATTGAGTAATGTGGAGAAACATTGAGTAACATTGTGTAACAATGAGTAACATGGTGTAACATTGAGTAATGTGGAGTAACATGCTGTAAAAATGAGTAACATGGTGTAACATTGAGTAACATGGTGTAACATTGAGTAATGTGGAGTAACATGGTGTAAAATTGAAAAGCATGGTGTGACATTGAGTAATTTTATGTTATACTATGTAATCTATTAAATATCCATATATTGGCACAGTTGTAATATTGTATTGACACAAGATGAAGTTTAGGGCCAATACAATGGACCAAGAAACTTAAACTTGAACAATTACATAAGAGTAATGTTGTTTATCATTAGAATTACAACAGATAATGTGAGAGTAACAAAGTGTGTGCACATGTAATGCTTCTCAGCAACCATAATACACTTCAAACAGTGAGCATCACAATTACAGTTTTTAATACTGTAAACCTCAAAATCACCATGACATCATAGCAAACGTAAGCTAACCTTATAGGAGTATGCTTGTTGGAATGAAATCTGTCACTTCCCCTGTGCCTGGTGTTGACAGCTAGCGTACTGGTGAGTCCATATACTAGTGTAACTGTCATGTCACACTGCCTGGCGACGGATATATGTGACAGCAGTCACATCCTGACTTATATTCATGACCTCAGCTCGGTAGTTGGAACAACCAGCTGGCCAGGTGCATTTTGAAACCATTTCTTGATGGAAGAATCATTTAAATAAATGCTGGAGCTATCAGCTATTTTAATCCAGTTTGAACAATCAACTGTTGCAGTTCTTTTTTAAGCATTCAGCAATTTTATGGTACTTCCGTTTTTTCTCATAAATGTTGGAACAATGAACTGTTCCGTAAGTTGGAACATCTACAGCTCCATTGGTTTGAAGAATCTACTGTTTTAAAGCATGTTGGAACAACCAAATGTTCCAACATTGGACAAAACTGTTCAGGTTCTTTTTGGGACATTCATTCACATGTTTCACCTGTTTGATGAATCCTAGAAGAGACACACAGCTGTCTCCCTGCATACAGAGACATAGTTGATTGAGACACAATCACCTCCAGATGGCCACAATGACTATCAGCTATATTGTAAAACTTATTCAATATTCTCCAATATACTGTCTTGTTCCATCCATGGTAACATATATCATTTGCATAATCAACATGCACAGCGGCAATACACAGTATATTTGCTCTGTTCCTGCTACTGGTAGTGCATGTGGAATTGTGGATATATTACAACATTTATCCATACCACAGAGGGTATATCAACAATATCATCCAAATAAAATCTGTGCTTGAAAACAAAATGAGCTGTGAAAAAGTAACAAACTCTAACCAATAGTATTTTTGGCTGCAACATGATCAAAATGTCATTACCAATAGCAACTATGCACAAAAAGAAATATTTTTGAAAAATTAGTTAGACATTGATTATAATTGTTAATGCTAAAAGAGACTAGAAACTGCAACACTGTATCCAGGTGAATCCAGTACTGAGTAGAGCAGTGAGGTGGTAGAGCTGTAGTCTGTCATCCAGACCCCTTAATTGTTTAAGCGCCTAGGCAAGTGTACAACAAGACTCTGAGCTCAGTTTAAGGAAATGAACACATCTCAGAGGCTCCTTATTTATTTTTTTTCCCTTAAATTTTTAAAAATTTGTACAACAAAATTCATTTCAGTGCTAACTGTTAGACTAGTAGAGCTGTTGTACTGGATGCTCCATTGACCTGGAGCCAGGTCGAGTCAGGTCGAGCTGCTTGAAAGTGAGTGAGTCCGTCACTACAACTCATCTTGTCTACCGGATGGGACACGGTAACACAGGGAATCAAACATCAGTACAAACACAGCAATGACATTAATGGCTGGTAATGTGCTGGTGTGTACTGAAACACTAGCTAGCAGTCACTGATTGCAGTCCCAGTGCTTTATCATTTTGTATTCACCACGTGAGAGATACACACTGTATTGAATGGGTTGGTATTGACTATGATAACATAAACATGCTACAGTTGTTGTTCAACTTTATATAGCACAATGACTTTACCTAGCGTCGCTTAAAACATCAACAAATCATCTGCAGCTAATTTAGTTACAATACAACATTGATAAACTGACTATCTGAGGAAATATTTCCAAAGGTTTTACAATTGATTTGATCCATGATCAATAAAAATTACTGGTAAGTGCATCAGAATATTAGTTCATTAATTAGTAAACTGATGAATCTGTGCAGACGTATCTTCAATAATTATATATGTTATTGTTCATGACGAGAAAGACTTATAAATAGCTGTTATTATAATTTTTATTTTAAATAATTATATGTGTCTCCAATGATGAAAGAAAGTAACGTGTATGATTCTAGTTCCAGAAGACAAAAGGCAATGATCAATAGTCCAATCAATTCATGATAATTTGGTTAACATTTCTTATATGCTACGTTAGCAGAAAAAGAAAGAGAGCAACATATAACGTCATCATCCTTTACATCAGCATAACTCTGAAGCCTAGTGCAGTTTCTTACATCTACAGATGTCACTTCATCAGAAGAAACATATCGTTTTTATCATTTTCATGACAACATTAGTCCAACAATTTCTTACAGCTATTGATTTTATGTCTGGCAATGTTTCTGTTAAAGTTGTACTAAACATAAAACAAGTGATAAAGATCTTGTGACCTTTCCAGCCCACACTTGATGTGATCAGTCCAGTTACAGCTGCCCGCGGGACTCAACTGCTGAGACCTTACAGAGCTTGCGGATCAATGAGGGATAAAAAGCTTCCTACAATTCACTCTTTTCACTTAATTCTCTTTAAAACTCTAAAGTAGTTTCCAGCAAAGCTGAAGCTAACAAAAACAGAGTAAATCTTCCACAAAATCGTCCTCAACTGAAAGAAGGGACTTTCTTTCTCCTCCTAATGGTTCCTGCTGTTTGTCCTGAATCCGAAAGCAGATGAGTACCCATATATTCACAGCAAGCGCTGGACTAAATACTGATATAACACAAAGATGAGGTAATTAACTAAATGTCCGGGGCATGAGGTGCATTCTAAGTAAGTCAAGGAACTTTTCCTCATCTGAAAAAAGTCTTCTCTGATCTGGTAGAAGAACCTTAAATCTCAAGTGAATAATATAGCTTTTTCCTCCTCAGCCTATTATCTGTTCTGCAAGGTAATTACTTCCACTTTTGGTAATCCTTACTTAAAGAAAATTCCAAAGTAGCTTTAACTTTATAAGATGATTGAGCATATCGGCTCAAAAACTGAAGTGTTGTGGCGATATGTCAGTGGTATGGTTTCAGCTGCAAAGTTCAGGCTCTTTTCAGGAAGATGATCGAAGGTCCTGCTGAGGAAACTGGTCAGATTAGAAGGATGTACTGGATGTTTCAGATCTATCATCAGCATTACAGAAACAACTACAAAGGATTTTCTACATTAATTATTGTTATTAATACCATATAATTTTGTTTATTTTTCATCATATGAATTATATCTAAAGTGCCAGTTTAAATGATGTTCTGTACTGAATTTTTGTAAAATTTGTGCCCATGAATATGAGATGTAATGAAGAAAGGGTTAGAAGATCTTCATATGTCCAAGAATAAATAGACATAAGCTAGTTTCAAGTTGTGAGAGAATCTGAAGGAGAGATTGTCAGGTTGGCATGAAGTAAACAAGGATCTCTGTATATATACATCCACCCCTATCAGGTGACCAGGAATGTGGACATGATAGTCATTAGATCACTGCCACCTGCTCCAGTGACAACACAAGGTGTTCCGTCTCACTACATAACTAGGAACCTCAACAAATATCTGAAAACCTGAAATATTTACATTACAAAGATTAATATACATTCAATTAAGAAATAGATTTCATAATGTGTTTGTTCACTGGCTTATAAACGGTTTGAAAGGTGCAAGTTAAACTAGTATAAATGCTGGAGCTTGTCGACTGCATGTGATAGCAGAGTCATAAATACACAGTGATACAGTGATAAAGTAGTGCCAGAGGTTATTTTGTATTAACGTCAGAGTATGAAGGTTATCATTTTCAGCTGTCAATCTCGTGTTTATGAGGACGTATACCGGTCACACGACCTTGTTTAAATCAGCAGAGAGCATATTGCGTAAATTTCAAAGTCTGAATTCATATTAAAAGATGAAGATATTAAGCTTAAACATCACTATAATATCAAACACTTATTATATCGCCTTGATATTGTCATCAATCAATGTTTCCCTGTGAAACAGGAGGAATGATTTCATCCAAAAACACATTCAAACACAATTCACACAGAAGGAAAATGGTCATTCTGTTATTAACCTTCCCTGCAGATTGTTATAATAGCAATGAAAAGAGCTTTATATGAACCAAACAGTGAGAGGAACATGAAAACAAGCCAGCAACATAACCTTGTAATTAAACCAAACAAGCCATGCATTAGTTGCCATGAATTGTGTGTTATATAAACATTGTCACTCACAGAAAATACTCCAGTGTTATCCTTTGATGTCTTGTTGAACAAAAGTGTTTTGCCAGCACCTTGATTGCTCGGCTATGTGCGTGTGATAAGAAGACATCAATAAAACAAACATCACATGTCATTCAATCCTCTGTACAAACAGCAAACACAAGGGTTTACTCCACAATCACCCAGTATGAGTGACAAACTTGTGCAACAACTTGATCAAATAGATTAACATTACAATACAAAAGTTTAACAACTCAATACAAAAGTGTAACATTACAATATAAATGTGTAACAATGCAATATAAAGTGTAACAAAACAACGTAAAGCATAACAATAAGAACCAATAGTGAAACAAATTGATTCAATACAGTAACAATTTGTTACAACACTATAAATGTTTCTCTCGGCTCCACACAAATATTGACCTTCATGATTTCTATATTGTCTCTTTATGATCAAAGATGTGCAGAATTGATAAGAGATTCCTCTCAAAAGACTTCAGTACACTGTGATTGATCAATAAACTACCTCTACTTGGTAAAGATCTTTCAACAAAATGGAACTGGGTGTCTACTTGAAAGGTAGATTAGTGAATGGAAACAACTCTAAGTGGTTGAATAGACATCACCATTCTCATCAATAATAAAACATAACTATCTTCAAAATATTATCGAAAAAAATTATCATCATGATCATCATCAATACATCAGCATCATCTTCATCATGTTTAATCTTTATCACCATTATCATCATTGCATCATCATTATGATCATCATCATCTTAATCACCATTATCATCATTGTTGTCAATGCATCATCATTATGATCATCATCATCTTAATCACCATTATCATTACTGTAATCATCATCTTCATCATCAATACATCATCATCATCTTAATCATCATCATCATCATCATCATCATCATCATCATCATCATCATCATCATCATCAATTCATCATGCATGAAGTTTTCAAATAAAACTATCAACTGAATTCCATCATGTAATCAATGTAACCTTGTTGTAAACAAATACTAATACCTTCTTGAGTCGAGAGATGACAGCCTGTTGATGTGCTGGAGTGGTGTACATTCCTAGATGAATTCAAACTCTCGGAGAAGTGGTAAGACTTGACTAAATACCAAGTTGAGTGATGAAGGTCACCACCTCATGCTCCCACCTCTACCAGGAGATTCTGTGCATGTAGTCAAACTTATCTTCTTTGCCAATTGTCTCAAGTGCCTCCTCCCTGCAATGCGATCCCTCACGAGGAGGTATCAACTGAGCTCGACTCATATCCACTTTTTAATCGTTTATCGGCTCTTTTTACCCCATCCTAAATTGAGTAACGCCCCGGTCTATCAAATAAGCCTTTTAAAGAGACACAAAATGAGAATGGAAATCAATTGCAGACTTGCCCATCTGTACCCTGTGGCAGAGTTTGAACTCTCACCTCGTAAAACATCTTCATCTTTCTAACACAACCAACAATATTGTCAGGGGTCGTGTGACCGGAGCAATAACCATTGTCAGCTCGAGAGGGACAGTGTTTTACTCTGCATTCAAATGTCAGCCGATCCTATTATTCAACATGAAGGTCACATGCACAAGATCTATTTGACAAATCGAAATTCCTCTCAAATCGGTGACAAAGGGACACTGTACATCCTGGTTCTAGTTGGAGATGTAACTGTAATTATACACAATGCACTCTGTACATCTTCTCAAATCTATAACAACATGTAGGTGACTTCAACAAAAGTATCCTATAAGAATGGAGACATCAAGTAAGCAACTATAACACATATATATTCCCTCAAATCAGTGACAGAAGCTGTGACACTGTACAGCTTGGTTCTAGTCTAGATGTAACTGTAACTTGACAGAATGTACTCTGTACATCTCTCTAAATCGGTGACACGGTTGTGACCTAACTGCACGTATCCTCTCGACTTGGTGACAGCAAGCGTGCACCTCTACTGCACGTGTCCTTTAAGCTGTGACTGTATTACGGTATAAATTATCATGAAACTCGACACCCGAGAGCAACAGACTGTTTCAGCTATGCTAGTGTCAGTGCCAAGTGCAGCCTTATTGAATATTGCTCACACACGAAAATCAATTCTTCATAACTTTCCAGGGAAAAAATCTGCAGAGTAAATTGAAGAATATCCTTAAATCGGAGATGTAAGAAACTCTGATTGAACATAATTATTACATTGAAAACAGCTTCGTATATAAAAGATAAGATGGACATCGTTTTATTCAAAATAATATGCAATGCAAGTTCTTGTTCTTATTTAAATTTTTATAATGTTATTTGTTAAAACCATGCATTATTAAACACAAATCTAAAAACAATTCATACTGTAATATTGAAATTTGAATTTATTTCACTTTCTATCTTTTACATTATACCTCTTGTATAATTTTAAATTTTATTTCTTACATAAACTTTTCTTTATATAATTGGCAATGACGTTTCATACATGCAATTCAATTTCATGTTGTAAAGTTTTGTCACATCTGAGTACTAAAATGGAAATATTGCCCGCTATAAGTTGTTTCCCATTAGACAGAGAGTTAATCGACTCCACTTCACAATTATATTCAACATGTCATGTCTCTGTCAACGTGTCAACCTTCTCTGCTAAGCCAACATTAATATGCAGAAAAAGAGACAAATGTGCCATTTACAACTCGGTAAAAATCTCTAGAAAAATAATTTCATTAGTGTTATCACAGGCAGTCTTCTTTATCGGTGAATCATCGTCAGGACGATTTACATTAACATGCTAACCAGTTCGACGTTAATATACCACCAGATATGCATAATCATACAAAAACTAGCCAGAAGACATCAACTGTCGTTAATATGCAGGAAATCAGCATAGTCTGTATGGAAATAGGCCCATTTACATGCACCATGACATTCACATAATCTTTTCACCACCACAACTTGTTTGTAGTGTGAATGTCCACAAGAAGATGTTAATATCAGCAGGCAGTTGAGAGACGAGTATATTGGACAGGAAGCTTCCTATAGATCTGTCTCCAGTCTGAGCTCACACTGTAACTTTTCAGTCTTCACACTGGAACTTTGGGACAAATATTTCTTAGCTGGTGATACCACTTTCACAATTCTTTATTTCAATCACCGCAGAACTGTAAGGATAAAGCTTCACACCGATGTTTCTCTACCCCAGTGTTGCAGGCTCTCTTCCTGCCTTAATACCATGTAAGACTCTGTCTGTTGCTAGTGATCGCGTGTTTGACCCTGAATGGACAGAGAACTACCGAGTACAATCATTCCGTAACATACCTTGGTTATCTCGGGACATGAGAAACTAGATTGATATCTTAGAAATCTGTGACTTACTGAGTTCCGTTTACTTTATATAAAATGCTTTCAAACAATATTGTAACATTATCTATAACTTACATGGAACAGATGGAATGGTTTCAGCATATATTGACTCCATTTAAGATAATTCGGCAGGAGATATCAATGATTAATCGTTCGGTCAATAAACCTATCAAACAGAGCGCGGTCAGCGAGTAAATGTCATATCGGCCTGACTGTGCAATATGTAGCAGGATAACAAGCAGGATAACAATCAGGATAACAAGCATGGGATACGGGAGGGACGCAATCGCCCTCCTTAGCCGCTCGTTACCCCTCCCTCGATCCCATGTAGATTCTGATTGGTCGTGAGGAGACATAATGAGCAGGCAGTTGAACTGTTGTAATAGAAGTGATCAGTTATATGTTGGGAGTGACGAATGTGGTCAGGAGATGCTAATACCCCACACCGAGGCATGTTGAGGCTATTTGAAGGCAAAACAGTTGCAAATCAAACCATAGAGACACTTCCTGCGATACGGGATCAATTAGCCTTGTAGTCCCTCGAGCTCTGCAATGCATTGGATAACACCATAAATAAATGTTGTAGAATATTGAATTATTCATAAATATCATCCTTGCAAGGGCTTATGTAATGAAGAGTGATGAATGTTATTGATATTTGTTTGTTTTCCTAGCTTGACATAATTAGGTAAAGGCTTGAGCAGTGTGTGAAATGTGACTGTAATGCGTACATCAAACAGCCAATCACTCTCTGGGGTGCTTGCTTAGTGAAAAAACATGAAACAAACTAATCATTTGGCGATTGCTAATATCTTGATAAAACTATCAAATTTTAAGATAAAAACTATTAGTAATCTGAAAAAAATATCCTTTGATTCCTAAGTGAAATTAATGGTTTTATAATTGCTAATATTTTATTGTATTTGCATATAACTGACAAAATGAATTACTGAGTGTTTTGGATCTCTCCTAATATATTGTCCTGAAAGTACAAGAGGCAACATTCTGAAGTTTCAACATATGACACATACCCTATGAACCAGGCAGGACCCATATTTTCGAAACTCTCTGAGCGCTAAGATAGTCGTAAGTGCCATACATAACATTGACTTACGACTATCTTAGCACTAAGAGAGCTTAAAAATATATAGGCCCAGACTCTATAAACTCTTAAAGCAAACAAAAATAAGTGTTTCGAGATCACGGGTCAATAGACAAGCTGTTGCTACAGTCAGTGCTGGCAGTTGGTGCCTAACTCTGAGGATGTTGGTATGAATCATTCATCCACAAAAAGTTCAAGAATTTGTACTGCAGATAGTGTGATCCCAAATATAGCAATACTAAACTAATACTATACATAAATGTAAACGTATGCAATCCAGTTGGCATAATCAACAGTATCCCTGCTAAAACTGTAAAGAGCTGTTTCAAACCTTCTCAGGAATAGATGGTAAACAATTCAAGGGCACTTACAAGTCACTCATTCACATGATGCACAATGCCATGCCATGTTTAATGACATATTTGTTGAGTTTTCTCAGCTTATTTCAAAACTAGCACTGACTTATTTAAAATATTTTGTCAATGCTGTGTGCTATTGGTAAAGCAGAACATGTTCTGCAAATGCCTGAAGTTAATAGTTAAGTTGCTATGTTTTGTCCCTTGAAGTATCTTTTAGCGGATATACAATTTCTGACTATCAAATGAAGTTGACATTATCAATTAATCTCCTCTGATCACTTGTTTCTCAGGTTAATCACAAATTGTCTGCTAGGGAGGGTCATCAGTATAATAGCACACCGTGACATGACAGCTATTTTATTCACAAAATTTGTCTGACTTTTGAGTACTACTTGAGTATGCCAAAGTCAATTTCTTTTACCATATAACAACCAAAAGTAGTAAAAGATTCTCCAAATAAATTGTCCTCTGCAAGTTTTTATATATTTTTTAAAAGAATTTGTTTATTTTTTAAAAAGAAGATGCTACATATAGTAAAAATGGCCGATACTAACCTTGTGAGAGTAGAAGTATATCCTTCGATGAATGTACTTGTTTACAATTGATTTGAAAATTCTCTACTGTAACCGTTTGTCCACATGGTTCTTGGTATGTATGCACTCTGTAGATATATAATGCAACTTGTTCACTCCCACCTTCAAGCTTGCACCTCCCACCATTCTCATAGATGCATCCAAACTAGACTACTAGACTAGCTGTTTCAACTCTACTAAAATCAATCATTACTAACTTAAAAGTTCTTTACAGTCATAGTACATCCTCTAAAGAAACAATTAAAGTTTCATTTTCTCTAAACACATGGTCTTCTTACACTGTACAAACAATTAGAGTCAATAGCCTGGTACCACGGGAGGCTGCAGCATCTCTGCTTCCGCTTCAGAATTATTGACATGTGCTGTAAAACTGTCCACATCCATAAAAAATTCAAACTTTATTGACTGAAATTGGCATACAAATGGGATTGCAAAAAGTCTGCAACACCACTACACACATGAGATATCAGCAATGGACGGCTATTTTAAGATAGTTGTGATGCAAAATGCATGTAAAACAATCATCCAACATATTAATTGGATAGAAAGCTTTATTTTTGTTGTACTTCAAAAGAATTAGAAATTGCAATCCATTAATTTTGAATTAATTGATATTTGAGTCAATATCAATACAAAAGAAACCAACTTACAACAGTTGCCACGATAGTGAAGTGAACGCACGACAATCACTGCCACGATAAACAATGAATGCTCCCTTGTTGCCCAGCGGTCACCAATGTTTCAATCCCCTTGACCCGTCTGACCGACGCTGGTTTGACGGCACCGCAACTAAACTACCCAAACATGCTGACAGATAATCAATGGCTGATGAAAACACTGACGACTCCGAGAGATATGACCCATGCTTCTACACTCTCCAAACTTGGAGATTGGAACCTTCACCTAGTACACACACTGACACAAACTCTCACCTCCTGGATAGTCCTGGATGATATCATAGTATTTAGTCTGTGGGTAATATAGACGTATCAATCACCCATGTTACCTCTATTCTCATGGTAACTGTTCTCTTTAACTAAACCTTAACTGACAAAAGTCTGACCTGCTGGTTTGGAAATATAGGTGGATCATATAATATCTGAGAAATATTGTTCTTTTTATAATATGAACATGCAAATATTTAGCCTTTTTAGTCTATAGTCTTTTATATTCTATCTTTTGAAGCAACCTGAGAGAGTGGAACTCCGTAAGTACAACAACTCACATTACACCTGACTTCCTGGTCTTCGAATATTCCTGGAAGACATTATCAATTTAGTAGGTCAATGTTTTTTTCTTTAATTGGAACAATGAAAACATATATAATAATAAATTTATTGATACCACTGAATTCTTCTATCCTTTGAACCAAACTCTGTTATTGGAACCTTCAGTAGGTGCTTAATTAACTTAAATGACCTCTGACCTCCTGTTCCAGGATTCCCGGAAGATGTTCTGATCTGTTCATAACAGTGTCAATATCTATACCCAGACAGGATTATTTGAGGTACAACTTCATATCATCGTGAACAGAAGTACATTTTGTTCAACTAATACTGAACTGCATTCTACCATTGCACACACAATTTATTCCACGTGGGATTTTAACTCAGAACCTCCCAATAACAAAGTTTAGAATGGTAAACACAGTACTACCCTATATACTAAAGAACCTTGATTAAGGATTAAGAAGATGGGTTAAGCTTTGATGCATTAAGTCAGATGTGAAAGTCACAAGATTGTCATGGTTGAGGCTGTTTATAGTGTATGATGAAGACATGGAGTGAGAAGGCCCTGATTCGATATTTTGCCACAGGTCCAGGAGATCATGGCTGGTTCATTCAGTGCAACTTCAGGATTTGCAATGATATGTTTCGTAACTCTCAACATCCACAAATCTAGGCCTCAATTCTATCATTATCTGCAAGAGTGATCAGACATGTTCTGTTCCAAAATCTGAACTTCTGGGACTCCTATTGAAGTCATATTCCAAATATCGCCCTCATTCACATGATCAAACATATCTAAATTGTTGAGTCCTTATGACTCAGTGGAATTATTTCACATGAAATTATTTTGAGAGTTTCAAACCACTCCTTCCATGGATCAATACATTTCTAAAGAACCTTTGATGTCCAAATTGCTGTTTTAATGGATTTTCATCTAAATTGATCTTACACAAAAGGGTTAATTTCCCATCAATGAAACGTTGAATATTCAATAAGAGAAGCCTTCATAATGCCATGGTTAGTATCTTATTTAGTCCATGTACACATTGCTATCATTTATAGGAGAAAGCTGTTTGAATCATTGCAGATGTAAAGAACAAAATATTGATTTTGATTGAAGTGACTTTCCAAAAAGATTGATTTTGGTCAGAAGCTACAATTTTAGGATAAATGGTTATCATCATGGGTTTCCAGAGTTAAATATATACAATTATATATTATAGATATATTTTCTCAAGACGTGTATGTTCAACCTTATAAAGATAGATCTACTGTTACTGCTGTATCAATGGATCAATGTACACATAGCAGTGCATGAAATAAGGGCTGCCCACCAGCCTGTAGGAACCTAGCAACTTTTGGTACAAGCTCTTGAAGTTTTCCTTGAATTTTACAATCTAAATTGACAAGATAGCACTTATAGGCTGACTGCTTGTCAAGTTTTAAACCTTCTGAATCCCCCTGGATCTCCTACTGGTACAGAATGTGTTTACCGGTAATCAAGTAATTCTCTCTCTCTGCAACATTTCCTCAACAAGTTTGTCATTGAGGATAGCAGTTGACAAAATTGGCACTAATTTCTATATGTCAGGCGACTGATTGTAAGATGGACAGGACGCCTGAATCAGACAACTTCCTGTCGTGCTCACTTGTGGCTCTGTCCCGCAACACTGATGATTTCTGCAAACTGATGACAAACTAGCCACAGGATAACTGCTGACTTGGCAATTTGGAGATCTATGGTAGGGAGTAGTGATTGTGGCACACAATAATATTCTCCTAGACTGCCATGGTTTCAGCACTGATGATATCTTGACCAGATGATGTGCTTTGGACAAAATGGCTGCTGACACGCATGTTTGGAGGGCTCTTCTGGCAGCAAGTTATGATTCTGATGTATAAGACAATCTACAAGATTGTTATGTTCGGGCACTGATGATGTCTTGACCAGCTGATGGACTACATACTAGATAGCTGCTGACAATGCAATTTGGTGGTCTTAATGATCTATCTATCTCAGGTTCATCTCAATATTTCAACGGTTAATTGGCAACCAAAAGAGAATTAGGAAGGAAGAAGAGATAGCCTGATGTTTCTCTGTTTATTTTGATTTCCCCATACTTTTTCATTGGACAAATTAACAAATTCATAATGTCCCTTCAAATGCATTTCTAAAATGATAAAAATCGCCCAAAGAAAGATTTCAAAGGAAAGTATGAATTGAAATGGAAATAAGTTTGTTATGCTATATAGAAAAATCATTTTGAAAGTAGTGTCAATGTTTGGTGAACTAAATAAAAGAGATACTGATGATGCCATGGTAGAGCAGAGAAGGGTTCTGAAGGTTCCAGTATAAAACATTGGACAAGAGAAACGTCATTTGAGTACTAACAATATGTAATAATCACAACATCTTTCTTGACAGTGTAATGTCTAATGTATTTTCACATTAAAGAAGTTGTTCTTAGTGTAATGTCAAGCTAATAAACATTAGTTTTGAATTATAGCTACTTGATTGTGATTCCTGCCTACCTAGCTTGTTGCTGAAGGTTTTGTATTGTATTGGTACCACATGGTACCGTAAACAATCTAGCTTCCTTTAACTTCATTTCAGGAGAATTCTGATAACAATCTATCTTCCTGTACCTTCATTTAAGGAGAGTTTTGATAAGGAAGATCACTCTGATTGAACGCTACATGATCAACACACATGTTCATCATTAACCTAAGGGTTGAGGCTGGATGCCGGTCACTTGATAAGGATATAAGAGTCTACCAATATACATATCTGACAATGGCCCCCTGGTTGGATAGAGAAGCTGTGTTTCCTTATATACTACAAATACTCAACAGAGGGTATGAATTAGTGATTTCTTCAAATTTAAACATTAATTTGATACCTTGTTGTCACTTGGTTTTTAAATTTGAGTTGTGATTATATTCTCCAACCGTGGAGAAGTTTGATTAGTAATGATCACTTTCATTTTGGGACCTAAACTAGATAGTTGTTGAAGATATCTCAATAATACATACCGTAGTATACATCTTGATGCTTTTTTCATCTGACATTTGAATTTAACAAATATTTTTCAGTATTACAAACACGATAGGGACATTATTTGGTTTCAGCCAATTGCAGGTATTAGAATGAAAGGAAGTCAATGTTGACTGGCTCCTCTAACTAGTTAAAACATTTTAGCAATTCAATAATTTTGATGGTGAAGTTCACTTAATCTGTTTAATCAAGTTTTTCTAGTATGTCACAGACGGAGGATGTGATTAATCCATGTTTGTTCAACAGTGTTAACTTCATTATCTAATAAAAACAAGTGATTTGATGCAGGCTTTCAGTTGGGTGAGGACAAATGAGAAAATATTTATTCAAAATCACTTTACTAATGATTCTCTTCTCTAACATCATTTTGAAATGGTAAAAAATTAAAAAAATTATTTACACAAGATTGGAAAAAACATAATCTTATTATATCAACTGTAGATTCATTTCCGATCTTCAGCTTAATCTAGTTTGTAAAAGAATTAGCTTCATTCTGCTTGATGTAACAATTCATCACTTAGAAACAACGTCACAAATTGATGACCACATGTATTTGCTTTTGTTTTTCCTCAAATATTCATTATTTCTCAGCAACGATTTCATCAAGCATGTTCATCTGTTCCAGTTGAATGTTTGCAAACTATTTTGGCTTTCAAGTGTAGAATTACACAATATTAATTCAATTATTACAACAGGACAACATGACAAGATACAAGCTTTGTGAGGAAATGCAATATTGCAGGTTACAGCTGGGCTTGAAATATCAGCCCATGACACTGCAGCAGATAAGCAGTATATCACAGGGGGATTTACATGTGCAGGCTGGCTTCTATTCCTGGCATTGGTATTCAAGGAACATTGATATATTTCTAAACATTGCCTTTTTTAAAAAAAAATAGTGATTCAGAAATCTTTTAAGTCCTTTTATAGTGGTGCTATTATCGTTGAAACATCATCAATTAAAATAAAGGTTGATTATCAATAAAATTTCTTCTTTATAACATCAGCTTTGAAACTGTTTATCAAGAATGTTAAGCATACGCAAATAGGAAGGTGTTTAATATTGATTCCATTGTATTGTTAAAGTAAATGTTACATCAGAACAAAGGAAGTCACAATGACCTTTTACACCACGTTAATGAACACACACAAATCAATATGACAAGAATGTCAAATGATTGTGAATCTTTTTGTTCATCCTCATTTTGTGCTCTTTATTCCATAAATAAAATTAATACTTAATGTTCAAATTTAAATGACATTTCAATGTAGTAAGCTTGATAATTCACCAGTTGAATGATAAAATCTTTTGAGGAGAATGTTTTTTCCAAAGCTGCAGCCTTTCCCCTCAAATAACGTCTTCTTATTCCAGACATTAGAATTAAAACAACTAAAAACATAATTATTTTAAACTTTGACTTTTTAACTTTCCAACAGCAGATAACGACTTTAATGTTTATAAAAATGTTCTTCTAAAAGTATTCTTGAACAGCTTGCTTCTTCTTTTGTGTTTTTTTCAGTGACATCAAATATTTTGATCATGAATTTAAAGGTTTCAAGATTTCTTTATTTAGATATAATTTATTCGATTTAAAAAGTGATTACACATAAAATATCCAACAAATATATAGAGATAATTTAAAATATAAACAATTAAAAAATATTTGCAAAGATATGAAAAAATCCACTGAAATTGCCTTGAAAGAACAATTTGAATCATTTTAATTTTTCCACTAATATCTAATTTGCAAAGCTGAGCAATGCTAAATGCAATGGTATATATAAACACAGGAGGATTTAAAGGTTCACATTTCAACCACAAGATACACATGAAAAATATCATTATTCTCCAAGGTGAACTGAGGCAGTGAGGTTTAAATTATGACACATCGTAAATTCTGTGCTAACAACTTGACTGTCATCTCCTCTCCATCCTGTACACATCTACCTGTACGAGAGCTGAACACACCTGACAGGTGAGATAACGATTCCATACCTGAGCCAGGAAGAAATGAGCCCTGTTGCCACCAAACTCAGCCATATCCGATGGAGAGAGAGGGAGAGGGAGAGCACAATTATGTAATGTCCTTCAATTCATGGCCTGTCTAGCTAACATGAATTATTACTCATATTCTCTGACCTAAATTACTCTCATTAGCATACGTGGGACGTACTCAGCAGAGAGTAACTCCGTAAGAGGATGATGGAATCAAGTGTGGGATGACTGCATCCCAGTGAAACGGACAAAAGGATTTAGATTGCTGTTGAACTGGAAGAATTCCTGCTTCAGATTATACAGCGAGGCCTCAAACGTTTTAAACATATTAACTTTGTAGTTATGAGAGAGCTGAAATAATTCAACTTAATGACAGGTGAATTACTTCTGGAAACAGTCTGGCAGGCTTCCAACTTTATGAGGATGTTAAAAGAGTACAATGTTTGCATGATAAATATTTGATTTCAAAATTGGATGGAATTATTACAAATAATGGTTTATTTATGCTAAATTTAAGTAACAGTTAGACGTTGTGTGCTGAAAGTATCAGTTGTGTGAATTACTGCTGAGCACATGGCATTAAATATTAATCATTTCATTTTTCAATTATGATACACTTTAATGGTTTCCTTGCTTAACTTCATTGTATGTTTATGTCATTTTGATGCATTTCTTCAAAGAAAGTTGATGGATTATTTCAAAGTTCCATGATCAACCTATGACACTCACAAACTTTCAAATACCGGTAGGCAGAATCTGAACTTTGCCCTAAGATCAGAAGCTAGCTTGGACACCTGACATACTCGTAGGTTGTGAAAATTTTATTTGCACGCACCCAGTCTACATAAACTATTAATTTTAATTTACTGATTCATAAGGAAAGTGGTTATTTTATTAAGCATTTGAATGGAGTCTCAGAGAAATGTCTTTTCTGCTCAAATCTAGAATTAAAAAAACAAGATTTTCTGGATAACGATTTCTCTATTGTGAAGATACATGATGCTCTCAGTATACTCTTACACCTTCACCAAGTGGATGAAGGAGTAAGTGGATGAAGGAGTAAGTGGATGAAGTGAAGGAGTAAGTGGATGAAGGAGTAAGTGGATGAAGGAGTAAGTGGATGAAGGAGTAAGTGGATGAAGGAGTAAGTGGATGAAGGAGTAAGTATATATATACACCCAGAAATGTTGTGTATCTTCACAATAAAGATTTGATTATATCCAGAAAATCTCGATTTTATTTTCAAGGATATCGTGTCTCAACTAGTCGTGAAGTTAAAGTAATAAGGTTAAAGACAAACTTTGAGTCAGGCTGACTGTGTGTAGGCAATGCACATTGGTAAAACAATATAAATGGACAAGTAAAATGCATTTTCTATATTTTTATTTTATTTTTTTATTTCCATTTTTTTCAAAAAGGAGGCATAACACAATATTATGTTCTTAAATTATTTTGTTGTTGTTTTTTTGCAATTCAAGCACCAATAAAACTCCAAACAATCTAAAACCTTAGTCAGAGTTAACGATGTTGAAGAGTAACGTGAGGATTAAATATTAGTTGACTGAACAGCTGACTATGCCAAAATTCTCTCCGCTACTTTGTTTCCAATCAATATTTCATTAAAAAAAATCGGTCACTCTATTGGAGGATCCAAATGAAGTACAGAAGCAGTAATAACCTTGTGACACTCTTCATCACTGCATCAGTTTTTGTTTCACCTTACAAACTATAGTTGTACGTATTAGCAATGGAACACAGAGGAAAACCTTTTTCTGACATTACATACAAGTTTGAGAGCTGATTTCATTAAAGTTGATTTACAGTCTCTTAATAAAGGAACATAGAAAAAAGTTTTGGAAAACATCCTAATTGAAATAGAAATTAGATGAAAAAGTTGATGTTGGACGGAAACCAAGGGAAATCAGATAAGTTAATTAGATTTTTTTTTTTGTGGAATGTTTTCAATTAGAGCATGGTGACAGAACCTATGTAAGAAGATACTATTATAAAATACAAATATTTTCAAACTATTGACCAACAAAAATATCCTTTTTTTCGTATTTTTTTACCCTTTCTACAACTCGTCGTTAAAAATGAATTGCACCATCAACTGCATGAACGAGAAGCAAATATCTATCCATTAACGAACAAATACCAATTCAAGAATTCAATCAATACTAAAAGAAGGAAAGGTTTAGAAAATTCAATTCATCAAATGGATGCTGAACAAGATTTTGAACAAGAACATTTGCCTATTTGAGAATTGAAATGGATTAACAATCTTTCAGCATGGATGAGGTTTGAATGTATACACACCATTAGAAACATTATGATACAGAGTTTAGACAGTGAACTGTTAAGATACCTCATATGAAAGAGTGACAATGAATCGTGGAGGTGAGATGAGGTAAGGGTTTAACACTGCTTTCAACAGTACTTCTCTTATATCATGGCTACTGATATTTTTGCAGAGAGAAGGCCCACAACATCATTGAGGCTATGCATTGCTGTGAAACCTGCAAGCAGCAGCTGGAACTAGCGAACCATGGGTGGCACTGTGCTGAAATTTAGTGTAGCATTGCTCCAAAATCTCACTGCATGTAGAACAGTTTTCTACATCATACATGTATTGAACTTTGGAGAAATGAAACTGTCATCGGTGACACAATATATACTTACATACCTCTAAATTTAAATAAACACTTGAATCATTTCTTGTGCAATCTGTTGTGTGCAAAACTATTCTGGGCGCTTAAGCTACCATTTAGTATTATTGCCATATTTCCTCTAATACAATCCTGGTCCCAAATACAATCCCGGTCTCAAATACAACCACAGTCTTGAATACAACCCCGGTCAACCCCTGACTCGAGTACAACCCTGGTTTCTAGTACAACCAGTCCCGAATACAACCCCGGTCTCGAGTACGACCCCTGACTCAAGTACAACCCCAGTCTCGAGTACAACCCCTGACTCGAGTACAACCCCAGTCTCGAGTACAACCACAGTCTTGAATACAACCCCGGTCTCGATTGCAACCAGTCTCGAATACAACCCGGGTCTCAAATACAACAGGCAAACGAATCCAGTCTCGAGTACAATCACCATCTTGAATACAACCTCAGTCTCGAGTAGCGACGAGTCCAACCCTGGTCTCGAATACAATCCCAGTCTCGAGTACAACCACCTTCTTGAATATAACCACGATTACAACCCAAGGGGTCATGGGGTGCTAAGGTAACTACAACCCAAGCCTTGAAGTCAGAGAGAAAACCCTCAGGTGGGGTTTTGGTAGACATTTAAAAAACCTGACCGTGGCTGGGAATGAAAAGTAAAATGGAGTTTGCGAGGTTTTACTTTTCATTCTGCCACCCGAAGGTCTTACAATTTGATTGTTACACTTCATGTCTTACTAAATGTTGAAAATTAACCTGCTATGAGGTTAACTTTTAAACATTAATTTGATACCTTGTTGTCACTTGGTTTTTAAATTTGAGTTGTGATTATATTCTCCAACCGTGGAGAAGTTTGATTAGTAATGATCACTTTCATTTTGGGACCTAAACTAGATAGTTGTTGAAGATATCTCAATAATACATACCGTAGTATACATCTTGATGCTTTTTTCATCTGACATTTGAATTTAACAAATATTTTTCAGTATTACAAACACGATAGGGACATTATTTGGTTTCAGCCAATTGCAGGTATTAGAATGAAAGGAAGTCAATGTTGACTGGCTCCTCTAACTAGTTAAAACATTTTAGCAATTCAATAATTTTGATGGTGAAGTTCACTTAATCTGTTTAATCAAGTTTTTCTAGTATGTCACAGACGGAGGATGTGATTAATCCATGTTTGTTCAACAGTGTTAACTTCATTATCTAATAAAAACAAGTGATTTGATGCAGGCTTTCAGTTGGGTGAGGACAAATGAGAAAATATTTATTCAAAATCACTTTACTAATGATTCTCTTCTCTAACATCATTTTGAAATGGTAAAAAATTAAAAAAATTATTTACACAAGATTGGAAAAAACATAATCTTATTATATCAACTGTAGATTCATTTCCGATCTTCAGCTTAATCTAGTTTGTAAAAGAATTAGCTTCATTCTGCTTGATGTAACAATTCATCACTTAGAAACAACGTCACAAATTGATGACCACATGTATTTGCTTTTGTTTTTCCTCAAATATTCATTATTTCTCAGCAACGATTTCATCAAGCATGTTCATCTGTTCCAGTTGAATGTTTGCAAACTATTTTGGCTTTCAAGTGTAGAATTACACAATATTAATTCAATTATTACAACAGGACAACATGACAAGATACAAGCTTTGTGAGGAAATGCAATATTGCAGGTTACAGCTGGGCTTGAAATATCAGCCCATGACACTGCAGCAGATAAGCAGTATATCACAGGGGGATTTACATGTGCAGGCTGGCTTCTATTCCTGGCATTGGTATTCAAGGAACATTGATATATTTCTAAACATTGCCTTTTTTAAAAAAAAATAGTGATTCAGAAATCTTTTAAGTCCTTTTATAGTGGTGCTATTATCGTTGAAACATCATCAATTAAAATAAAGGTTGATTATCAATAAAATTTCTTCTTTATAACATCAGCTTTGAAACTGTTTATCAAGAATGTTAAGCATACGCAAATAGGAAGGTGTTTAATATTGATTCCATTGTATTGTTAAAGTAAATGTTACATCAGAACAAAGGAAGTCACAATGACCTTTTACACCACGTTAATGAACACACACAAATCAATATGACAAGAATGTCAAATGATTGTGAATCTTTTTGTTCATCCTCATTTTGTGCTCTTTATTCCATAAATAAAATTAATACTTAATGTTCAAATTTAAATGACATTTCAATGTAGTAAGCTTGATAATTCACCAGTTGAATGATAAAATCTTTTGAGGAGAATGTTTTTTCCAAAGCTGCAGCCTTTCCCCTCAAATAACGTCTTCTTATTCCAGACATTAGAATTAAAACAACTAAAAACATAATTATTTTAAACTTTGACTTTTTAACTTTCCAACAGCAGATAACGACTTTAATGTTTATAAAAATGTTCTTCTAAAAGTATTCTTGAACAGCTTGCTTCTTCTTTTGTGTTTTTTTCAGTGACATCAAATATTTTGATCATGAATTTAAAGGTTTCAAGATTTCTTTATTTAGATATAATTTATTCGATTTAAAAAGTGATTACACATAAAATATCCAACAAATATATAGAGATAATTTAAAATATAAACAATTAAAAAATATTTGCAAAGATATGAAAAAATCCACTGAAATTGCCTTGAAAGAACAATTTGAATCATTTTAATTTTTCCACTAATATCTAATTTGCAAAGCTGAGCAATGCTAAATGCAATGGTATATATAAACACAGGAGGATTTAAAGGTTCACATTTCAACCACAAGATACACATGAAAAATATCATTATTCTCCAAGGTGAACTGAGGCAGTGAGGTTTAAATTATGACACATCGTAAATTCTGTGCTAACAACTTGACTGTCATCTCCTCTCCATCCTGTACACATCTACCTGTACGAGAGCTGAACACACCTGACAGGTGAGATAACGATTCCATACCTGAGCCAGGAAGAAATGAGCCCTGTTGCCACCAAACTCAGCCATATCCGATGGAGAGAGAGGGAGAGGGAGAGCACAATTATGTAATGTCCTTCAATTCATGGCCTGTCTAGCTAACATGAATTATTACTCATATTCTCTGACCTAAATTACTCTCATTAGCATACGTGGGACGTACTCAGCAGAGAGTAACTCCGTAAGAGGATGATGGAATCAAGTGTGGGATGACTGCATCCCAGTGAAACGGACAAAAGGATTTAGATTGCTGTTGAACTGGAAGAATTCCTGCTTCAGATTATACAGCGAGGCCTCAAACGTTTTAAACATATTAACTTTGTAGTTATGAGAGAGCTGAAATAATTCAACTTAATGACAGGTGAATTACTTCTGGAAACAGTCTGGCAGGCTTCCAACTTTATGAGGATGTTAAAAGAGTACAATGTTTGCATGATAAATATTTGATTTCAAAATTGGATGGAATTATTACAAATAATGGTTTATTTATGCTAAATTTAAGTAACAGTTAGACGTTGTGTGCTGAAAGTATCAGTTGTGTGAATTACTGCTGAGCACATGGCATTAAATATTAATCATTTCATTTTTCAATTATGATACACTTTAATGGTTTCCTTGCTTAACTTCATTGTATGTTTATGTCATTTTGATGCATTTCTTCAAAGAAAGTTGATGGATTATTTCAAAGTTCCATGATCAACCTATGACACTCACAAACTTTCAAATACCGGTAGGCAGAATCTGAACTTTGCCCTAAGATCAGAAGCTAGCTTGGACACCTGACATACTCGTAGGTTGTGAAAATTTTATTTGCACGCACCCAGTCTACATAAACTATTAATTTTAATTTACTGATTCATAAGGAAAGTGGTTATTTTATTAAGCATTTGAATGGAGTCTCAGAGAAATGTCTTTTCTGCTCAAATCTAGAATTAAAAAAACAAGATTTTCTGGATAACGATTTCTCTATTGTGAAGATACATGATGCTCTCAGTATACTCTTACACCTTCACCAAGTGGATGAAGGAGTAAGTGGATGAAGGAGTAAGTGGATGAAGTGAAGGAGTAAGTGGATGAAGGAGTAAGTGGATGAAGGAGTAAGTGGATGAAGGAGTAAGTGGATGAAGGAGTAAGTGGATGAAGGAGTAAGTATATATATACACCCAGAAATGTTGTGTATCTTCACAATAAAGATTTGATTATATCCAGAAAATCTCGATTTTATTTTCAAGGATATCGTGTCTCAACTAGTCGTGAAGTTAAAGTAATAAGGTTAAAGACAAACTTTGAGTCAGGCTGACTGTGTGTAGGCAATGCACATTGGTAAAACAATATAAATGGACAAGTAAAATGCATTTTCTATATTTTTATTTTATTTTTTTATTTCCATTTTTTTCAAAAAGGAGGCATAACACAATATTATGTTCTTAAATTATTTTGTTGTTGTTTTTTTGCAATTCAAGCACCAATAAAACTCCAAACAATCTAAAACCTTAGTCAGAGTTAACGATGTTGAAGAGTAACGTGAGGATTAAATATTAGTTGACTGAACAGCTGACTATGCCAAAATTCTCTCCGCTACTTTGTTTCCAATCAATATTTCATTAAAAAAAATCGGTCACTCTATTGGAGGATCCAAATGAAGTACAGAAGCAGTAATAACCTTGTGACACTCTTCATCACTGCATCAGTTTTTGTTTCACCTTACAAACTATAGTTGTACGTATTAGCAATGGAACACAGAGGAAAACCTTTTTCTGACATTACATACAAGTTTGAGAGCTGATTTCATTAAAGTTGATTTACAGTCTCTTAATAAAGGAACATAGAAAAAAGTTTTGGAAAACATCCTAATTGAAATAGAAATTAGATGAAAAAGTTGATGTTGGACGGAAACCAAGGGAAATCAGATAAGTTAATTAGATTTTTTTTTTTGTGGAATGTTTTCAATTAGAGCATGGTGACAGAACCTATGTAAGAAGATACTATTATAAAATACAAATATTTTCAAACTATTGACCAACAAAAATATCCTTTTTTTCGTATTTTTTTACCCTTTCTACAACTCGTCGTTAAAAATGAATTGCACCATCAACTGCATGAACGAGAAGCAAATATCTATCCATTAACGAACAAATACCAATTCAAGAATTCAATCAATACTAAAAGAAGGAAAGGTTTAGAAAATTCAATTCATCAAATGGATGCTGAACAAGATTTTGAACAAGAACATTTGCCTATTTGAGAATTGAAATGGATTAACAATCTTTCAGCATGGATGAGGTTTGAATGTATACACACCATTAGAAACATTATGATACAGAGTTTAGACAGTGAACTGTTAAGATACCTCATATGAAAGAGTGACAATGAATCGTGGAGGTGAGATGAGGTAAGGGTTTAACACTGCTTTCAACAGTACTTCTCTTATATCATGGCTACTGATATTTTTGCAGAGAGAAGGCCCACAACATCATTGAGGCTATGCATTGCTGTGAAACCTGCAAGCAGCAGCTGGAACTAGCGAACCATGGGTGGCACTGTGCTGAAATTTAGTGTAGCATTGCTCCAAAATCTCACTGCATGTAGAACAGTTTTCTACATCATACATGTATTGAACTTTGGAGAAATGAAACTGTCATCGGTGACACAATATATACTTACATACCTCTAAATTTAAATAAACACTTGAATCATTTCTTGTGCAATCTGTTGTGTGCAAAACTATTCTGGGCGCTTAAGCTACCATTTAGTATTATTGCCATATTTCCTCTAATACAATCCTGGTCCCAAATACAATCCCGGTCTCAAATACAACCACAGTCTTGAATACAACCCCGGTCAACCCCTGACTCGAGTACAACCCTGGTTTCTAGTACAACCAGTCCCGAATACAACCCCGGTCTCGAGTACGACCCCTGACTCAAGTACAACCCCAGTCTCGAGTACAACCCCTGACTCGAGTACAACCCCAGTCTCGAGTACAACCACAGTCTTGAATACAACCCCGGTCTCGATTGCAACCAGTCTCGAATACAACCCGGGTCTCAAATACAACAGGCAAACGAATCCAGTCTCGAGTACAATCACCATCTTGAATACAACCTCAGTCTCGAGTAGCGACGAGTCCAACCCTGGTCTCGAATACAATCCCAGTCTCGAGTACAACCACCTTCTTGAATATAACCACGATTACAACCCAAGGGGTCATGGGGTGCTAAGGTAACTACAACCCAAGCCTTGAAGTCAGAGAGAAAACCCTCAGGTGGGGTTTTGGTAGACATTTAAAAAACCTGACCGTGGCTGGGAATGAAAAGTAAAATGGAGTTTGCGAGGTTTTACTTTTCATTCTGCCACCCGAAGGTCTTACAATTTGATTGTTACACTTCATGTCTTACTAAATGTTGAAAATTAACCTGCTATGAGGTTAACTTTCGATGGTTGGTAAAACCTCTAGTCGTAGTAAAACCTTAAAATTCGTGGTGAAACCTGCTCAAAGGTTATTACAAGAAATGCAGTTACCTCAAAATGTACAGAGATATCATGAGATGAATTCAAGGCCTACCATATTGCCTCAAACACAACCCAGGCCTTGAATGGAACCAAGAGGATAAAGGCGAGCTGAACGAAATTGTTGTATTTGAGAAAATATAGTATATATAATCCTCCTGAAAAAGTCTGACAAAAGCATATACATAATTTCCATGAAATACACTTTTACTTACTTACTTACTTACTCCGCATCATAAACCTCCACTGATAATCTTCTCTGCTTACAGATGTAACATTCCCAGTACAATAGACCCTTACGCAGCACTTGGTTCTCTTCCTAGTATTTTCTCACATAATCTGCAATACCCCTTTACCTACCACTTACCATTAAAAACTCTTCTCCCACTTTTTCTTACATAATCTGCATTGACTGTGCTTAATCAGAGCTTTTAGAGGCTGCTAATCTAATCAGAGGTTACAAATTGAGTTAAACCTGCCGTGTGTGTTCCCTGAACGGTAACAACAGCTTCTACCACAGCAGCAGCAGCCTTGGTTACCAGTGGCTCTACTTGGTTACTTCTCCCCAGCTTATCAGTCCCTCCAGCTGTTGACTGTCAGGCACCATTCCAGCCGATTCTGTAGACCCCATTCCAACCATGCTGCCATTCTTTAATTATGGGATAAGATTGTTTTTCGTTCCTGGCAGTTATGATGCAACTCACATTTAGACCCTCTGACTGAGTTCAAAGCAGGTTCCCGTGTTGGAAGAGTTACCTGGTTGAGATCGCATCCTCGGGAGGTCGTCAGGACCACAGGTAAGCATATGCAAAGAATCTTGTTGAATAATTGTTGGTGGCAAACAATATTTCCAGAAAATGACTTGTGAAAAAACACTTGTCAACTTTCGTTTGATACTTAGCTTAACAGTCGAACACAACCAGACACATGGGAGAATGTTCGGATTGATACTTTTTATTGTAAACGCTGTTACTCCGGCGGACAATGAGATCCATTGTGATGGGATTCAAACCCAGGACCAAGTGGTTTAAATGGAACTAAAGGGATATCATACTATACAAAAGGAACACAATCAGTGCCCTCACAATACAACATCTAGACAATGGTAGATTAATTGTTGCAACTTGACAGAAATTAAATTCAGATTTAAGTGTTTGCAATCACAGTGACTTTAATTAGTGTTATTTAGGAAACCTTCAAGAAGATTTCATACAAAGAATGAAAGAATTTTCAAATAGATAAATACTGACTACAAGGTCATAGACAAGAGGCAGGCCAAATATAACCAACTTGAAATCTCAATAAACTACCATTGAACTCCTCTGGACAGTAGCATTACAATCTACAAGAAATCCTATCCAACAAGAAAACTCCATGTGATGTATCGCCTATCCAACAAGTAAACTATATGTGATGTATCGCCTATCCAACAAGAAAACTTGATGTGATGTATCGCCTATCCAACAAGAAAACTCCATGTGATGTATCGCCTATCCAACAAGAAAACTCCATGTGATGTATCGCCTATCCAACAAGAAAACTCCATGTGATGTATCGCCTATCCAACAAGAAAACTCCATGTGATGTATCGCCTATCCAACAAGAAAACTCCATGTGATGTATTGCCTATCCAACAAGTAAACTATATGTGATGAATCGCCTATCCAACAAGAAAACAATTCATACACTATAACCATTGACCTTCTGCCTCATTTAGTCTCAAACCGTTCTGATTGGCTGATTTTCAGGAAAGGTACACCAAGAAACAGAGTGTTTAATCTAGGTTGGGCAATTAATTGCGCGATTCACACTGAAAATGGTCAAAAAGCCACATATAAAAAATCATTAAAGGGCTGACGCACATTATAATTTTATCTCTACTTTTGAAAGCAATACTTTTCCTAAACTATTTTTCAAATCCCTCCTCTTTTTTTGCATGAGCGGGTGATAACTTCCCCCTTAAATTTTGGTACTAGATTGGACACTGCAGAATATAACTAGTTAGAGATTTAAAACTTACATTGTGTGATCCAGGTTATTGAAAGAATGAAATATCCAGCACTGTGAGGAAGCTCACCTCCAACTGCTCTGTCTGTGGTATGGTAACATATCCTTATTCTCTTTTCTCTCTAAACATAAACAAGCTGAGAAAGCTTCAGGCATCAATTACCATCTAACTGGGCAATAACGGCAATAATCAACTAACTGGGCAGTACCAGATCTCGTTTCTCCCCATCTCCAGCCAATCAGAGCGGTCAGTTATAATCAACATGGCTGCAACAGCCAGGTAATTGCTATTAACCTCTCCCCAGACTTTCTGATAGTGCCTTGGT
This sequence comes from Gibbula magus, assembly GCA_936450465.1. Lineage (NCBI taxonomy): Eukaryota > Metazoa > Mollusca > Gastropoda > Trochida > Trochidae > Gibbula > Gibbula magus. Next base: position 42,161,154 of record OW388291.1, read on the forward strand.
CAGCATTGTGTATTTCTTAGAACTATTACTTGTGGAACAATTGGAGTTTGTTAAGATCCTGAAAGCTTTGAGGTTTTGTTTCAAAATATAATCATATTCTACGTCATTGTTGGGACCAGTCAAAATAACCAAATTACAAACTCTTAAGCCTTCATTTTAGAACATATTGTCTTGAATTAATCATCATTGACAAACGGCTATCTTGATAACATGAACAAGCCATCTGGATCCATAAATCTAAATGGTTACATGTACAAAACAGCAAACATTGGATGGTTGTGACAAGCTCAATCTTTTTTCGACCAGTGTGGCAGTGTTTTCCAGTCTTTCTATTATGGAGGAGACTTGTAGTAAGTCTACCCTCTGACCATCTGGACATATCCTATCAGACACCTCCATGTGCTTAACATGCTTAGCGTGCTTAACGTGCTGACAAGTTGCGGAGCCCTATTACCTGTTGTGCATGGCCAGGACTAATTTGGATCATATGGTGTTTGGTGGTATGCAGCATGTCAGTGATCTCATGCTTACCTCCCCTGCAAGAAGATGAAACCTACTGAGGGATGAAAAAGCTTAATGTGAACATGATGGCTACATCTAGTGCTGTAATCAGCGATGACATGACGGCAGTGATTAAATAACTGGCTTGCACTAAGAAGTCAAACAAATGACCCGGAAATATTCGAGAGTTTTAATCTTTCCATTGCGTTACAGTTGTTTGATTCTGAGGTATCCAGTGTCATGTAGCAGCACAACCTGATAAAGTTTGAACCAGAACAGCACAAGACTAGGAGAAATATAAACTCAAAAGACTGTGTCAAGACTGTTGAAACACTTGGCACCAAGAAGAAATTAAATACACAATGGAGCTGGTATCATATTTCAGCTAAACAGCAAGGTACCAACAGTCTTTGTTATCCATTTAGCTAGAAAATTTTTTTTTAATTGAAATGTGCAACTAGTGTATAGTATGACATCATTTTATTTCCCATATGGTTGAAAATAACAGAATATTGTTGATATGAGCACATGTGCAGCCAAAGGATGTGACTTTCATTTTTAAACTAGGAGATTCTGTACCGCTCAGTGTGCCATTCCAATTAGTCCAACACTTTGAAGCATTTGATTCAATATGAAAATGGGATTTTCGTAACCAAATGATGTTCAAAGATGCTAACCTTTTGTAACCTTTCGTAGCAACATGATGTTCAAAGATGGTATCCATGGGATGTTAAAAGATGGTAAACAATCTCAAGCATATGATGTTCAAAGATGGTAACCGATTGTAACAACATGATGTTCAAAGATGGTAACCGATTGGAACTATACGATGTTATGATTAGTTAGCGGAATGCCATCCTGGTTTCTGAGCAGACACTATATCATTTTGCTGGAGACAAGACAAGACGAGAAATCATAAACAGCTTGTAGAGAGTGATCGCTATATGCTTCAATAAGAAATTTGTCCGAATGCCGTAAATAGCAAAAAAGTATGCTTGACTTAATATAAAAAACACATCATGAGGTGAAACATGTGCGGATATATGTACAAAGGATGTATATAATACAGCTACTGAACACTCAAGCTGCATTCACCTATGCATGATCATTAATACTATAAGCAGGCATGTGCACACATGTAGTTTTCATTTCATGTAGGAAACAGAATCCAGTTAACCAGAACCATATTCAACATGATCGCTGTGTTTATCTCTTCCAATCCCAGCAGATTCATCTAAAGCATGTGCATTGCATGTTAACGAGCTCCAGTCAACGCTGATCATGAAATAAGTCTACGACCCCAGCATCCCGTGGCAGATTAATGCTGGTATTGCATGGTTATCATGTGATATGACTGCTGTATGCACTGTGTCCAGGTGATATGACTGCTGTATGCACTGTGTCCAGGTGATATGACTGCTGTATGCACTGTGTCCAGGTGATATGACTGCTGTATGCACTGTGTCCAGGTGATATGACTGCTGTATGCACTGTGTCCAGGTGATATGACTGCTGTATGCACTGTGTCCAGGTGATATGACTGCTGTATGCACTGTGTCCAGGTGATATGACTGCTGTATGCACTGTGTCCAGGTGATATGACTGCTGTATGCACTGTGTCCAGGTGATATGACTGCTGTATGCACTGTGTCCAGGTGATATGACTGCTGTATGCACTGTGTCCAGGTGATATGACTGCTGTATGCACTGTGTCCAGGTGATATGACTGCTGTATGCACTGTGTCCAGGTGATATGACTGCTGTATGCACTGTGTCCAGGTGATATGACTGCTGTATGCACTGTGTCCAGGTGATATGACTGCTGTATGCACTGTGTCCAGGTGATATGACTGCTGTATGCACTGTGTCCAGGTGATATGACTGCTGTATGCACTGTGTCCAGGTGATATGACTGCTGTATGCACTGTGTCCAGGTGATATGACTGCTGTATGCACTGTGTCCAGGTGATATGACTGCTGTATGCACTGTGTCCAGGTGATATGACTGCTGTATGCACTGTGTCCAGGTGATATGACTGCTGTATGCACTGTGTCCAGGTGATATGACTGCTGTATGCACTGTGTCCAGGTGATATGACTGCTGTATGCACTGTGTCCAGGTGAAATACGACTCTCTCACTCAGTTAGCACATGAGAGGATGAGACAGTTTTTTCTAAGTGATAATACAATTTATCCCACTTAGTCTTATTATGTCTATATCACTGAAATTGATTACATCACACACCGATAACTGCCGAGTTACCGAGTGCAGTCTCGTCCACATGAGGTAATAATGGATTGCCTTCTGTCTAGTTATATAAAAACTTGCAATCTGAGCATGTAGATTTGGGATGTGCTACTGTGACCTGCTCGATGAAAGCAGACAGAATAGGAGTCTGCTACGAGAGCTGATTGGGACAATCTACCGGACAGTAGATGAGAGGTAAGCCTGATGGGGTCGGATACACCATGTTCCTAGAATAATCAAACTAATAAAGGCAGAGCAATAAGAGTCTGTGTGTGCTCGTTAGGCTCTATTCTAGTTCACATCAAACCTTACTGCATTTTGATGGGAAGCAGATTATATCTATATAACATGACACGCAACTCATTTCTGAAATAGCTTTTCATGGGATGAGACTTGGAGTTCACTCCCGGACAAATGCACTAAACATACCTTTTCTTTTTGATTTTGTCTCATTCCATAAAAGTTGTCTCCATTCTACAATGAAGGATATTCTCTAAAATAATTCCATTTTTCTCCTGTTTTCTTTGATAAGCATTTTAGAAGCTGCTGTGATGAAGGAGAACAAGTTCTATGGATAGTCTACTTGCCTGTTGGTATCTGCATTGCAACGGTGCATCTATTGCAATAAAGAAGTTGACTGTACAGAACTTGTTAACATTATTCCTGTTGACCAAATTGATATTTTGACAATTCATATCCATCATGGCCAAAAAAACAATGTTAAACCAATAAATTAAAAAAACCAAAAACTCTTTACGCCAAGAACACATAAGAAATAAATCAAATTTACAAGGTGAAGAAGAGAGCAAAGCACAATAAGAGGAAATGTCCTGGTGAAAGAAGGAATTTGTCTACTTTCCCACACTATGTGCCAAGAGCGCTAAGAAGAGACTCACCGAATCTGTGCGGCCTGGAAATAGCTCCCCCAGCAACAAGTGGTTTCCTACCGACAGGTATAAGCACACGACTCCATCACAACAAAACAAAAACTGGGAGAGTGAGAGAGTGAGAGATGGTTCCTGTACCTGTGCTGGCTCTGACGGCCCCCTCTACTCTACTGCAGGAGCGACCAGGCACACGGCTATACTCTACCTGTGTGTATGGGGGGAGAGGGGAGATGGGAGAGGGTTGGGTATGGGAGTTTCAGAGGGATTCTACAGGAGTCACACAGGGACCAAAGATTGAGGTTAATTCATTCACTCTGAGTTTTACTTATAATTCATCAATCTGTGGGGAGTTGAAGGAAAATAAGGGAAGGAGGCGACAATGCTTTGAACATGGGGTAAAGAGAGAAGGAGTAGAATTGGTTATGGGAGATTATGGGGAACAAGTAACTATGGAGGTGAGATAGTGTGATTTGAAATGCGTGTTTACATTTATCAATGGGCAATCGTCACTAAAGGGAGAAAGAAAGCCTGCAATACCATTTTTACATTGCAGTAAAATAACGGGCCATGGATGTACAAGTCACAATGTAGCAATGAACTCAAAAACCATGCAAATGAAGCTGTTGTGACACTGTTAGGATTCAGAACTGGTGGTTGGGTTGAGGATATAGAAGATTAGGGGTGAGAATATTAAAGGGTTACTAAGGAATGAGGATATGGATGGGTCGGGTTGAGAATATGGATGGGTAGGGTTGAGGAGTTTGAACGGTAGTGATGACGATATTGATGGGTAGTGAATAGTGATGAAGATAAGTCATAAGGGTAAGGTTGAGGATAAAGATCAGTAGGAATAAGGATAAGAAAGGGTAGGGATGAAGATATGGATTGGTAGGTTTGAGGATATAGACTGTAGAATTGAGGATATTAATGGGAAGGGTGAAGATATTGACGGTTAGGGGGGTTAGGGTTGAGGATATTGAATAATAAGGTTGAGGATAAGCATTAACAGGGTTGAGGATAAGGAAGGGTAAGAATGATAGGGTTGAGGATATGGAAGAATAGGGTTGAGGATATGGATGGGTAGGGTTGAGGATATGGATGGGTAGGGTTGAAGATATGGATGGGTAGGGATGAGGATATGGATGGGTAGGGATGAAGATATGGATGGGTAGGGATGAAGATATGGATGGGTAGGGATGAAGATATGGATGGGTAGGGATGAAGATATGGATGGGTAGGGATGAAAATATGGATGGGTAGGGATGAGGATATGGATGGGTAGGGATGAAGATATGGATGGGTAGGGATGAAGATATGGATGGGTAGGGATGAAGATATGGATGGGTAGGGATGAAGATATGGATGGGTAGGGATGAAGATATGGATGGGTAGGGTTGAAAATATCGCAGGGTGAGTGCAGTTGGGGTGGTATGTAGTTAGATAGAGCAAGGATGACCCTTGAAGGGAGCATCATGTTACCATGGTGATGGTATGGTATTCAACAATGCTGGTATGTGCGGAAGGCAGTGAGGAAGACACGCTACCAGAAACACTGCATGGCACCGAGCTATATAAATATGACAGACACACATACACAATAATTATCGAAATACGGGTTCATTTTCACGGTCCAAGTACTTGAATACTGGTATGATATTGAATCATGCAGGTTTAACTATGTCGAATGGTCAATGTGAAATAAACTTGATGTAATCTCAAATGAAATTTGGAGTACCCACTATTCTAAACAATGTAAATAAAAACATCCCTATCCCTCTAAATAATTAATTAGAAGGATACAGGAAAAGCCAGTTTGGTTATTCTCGATTCCCTATGTGAAATTTAAGTTTATTCAAATTTTAAAATTGATTTACATTCTGGTGAATTTTGGTTGAAAAAATGCGCATGTCTCTTCAACCAGTCCTGTGTTATGGTCTGAAAATGAAGTGACCAACAGAAGGACAGACAGAGATGGACAGACAGACGGATGGATAAATGAATTGATGGTTGAATGGAGAGACAACCAACAAACATCCTTATATCTCTCTTTGACATTGTGGCGAGGGAATTAACAACCAATTAACTTACAAGATAGTTTAATCCAACTTCTTCTAAGAATACACATATTCAAACGTCTAAGACACATGTTACGAAATACACAATCATTACACTAACTTAAATTCAATTAATTCCAATCTCTAGGGCAATCAATATTACACATGATTCACAAGAATATTACTTTCAACATGAATGAGCTCGCCTATTGTCAAGAAGGAAATTGGGAATCAGGCGGAGCTTCCAGTCGACAGAAGGTGTTCGGTTACCTCTCACTCAAGATTGGACTACACCCCATGCAGCTTATACCAGTCACATTTCATACATCTTCATTTCCCATGGCACTTTAGTTTCAAGGAGAATTCCTCAAATTAAAAAAATATAATTCTGCAAAACATACAGGGCAATCACATTAAAGAAAATCTCATCCTGATCTTGAACGAACAAAAAGTGCAAAGGTCCTATTTGCGGTATTCTGGGAAATCGGCAAATGCATGGCTAGGAAGGGTTTATCAGCCCGACTGCAACCCAACAAATTTGATGAGTATTGCCCGCTGTCGATTTGGAGTATTTCAAGTGGATTGAATATGTGATTGCATTGATTCAGCACGCTCTTAATAAACCATTCGTCAGTTTTACACAAAACAAATTGGAAAATTTCAACATGCATAAAATCTGTGTGAACTTTATGACCTTTATGATTAAGTACATGGTTATAAAACATGTTTTTGGTGACAATTCAAATTTTACCAAAAAAAAGTAATTCTTAGTCGTCCTGCTGATGTGCAGGATCAGGGAGTCAACTCTCACACTATCTATCTCAATCATTTAGAAATCTTTGTTTCCAAGGATACTGATGCTTTAATGCAGAAAATCTTTATAAAGATCTTTGAATGAAAGTTTGGGGCAATGGAGCTTGAAAACATGGTTATAAAACTCCTGTGCTGTGAATCTCAAGCAATGATCGTATCTTCTCTAATGGTATCAATTGAAAATGAAAATTGTAGACTGTTGAAGGAAAATTCCTACACAATTTTGATTTTGATGACTTTGATGAATATAACAAAGTTTATTTAAATTAGATTTAAACCAAATTTTAGACATCAATGTTTTTCTGAATTCACATTATGAATAAGATTTATCCTATCAACTTTACTCTACAAAGAGACTTGCATAAAGGCTAGGTGTCATGGCAGCTCAAATGAAAGACGTGCAATTACACAGTTTTTTTTGCATGCTTTGGCTTGTGAGAGGTTTCTTCAGTTTTGACATATTTATGGTTCGATATGCTCGAAACAATTTGGAGCATCAAACTATTCATCATACATGATCCCAATGGAAGATTTTTGGAGAAATTTAGGAGGTTTTTTTTTCACTGTGGGAGTCGAAATGACACTAACAGATGAGATGGGTCGACAAGGTCAGAGCTCTTGGAAGGGAATTCTGATGAAACTAGGCCATTTTCAGTCCTTGATGAAACTGAGGCCGTCTTGAATCCTTCATTGAACTGAGGCATTCTTTAATCCTTCATTGAAATGACGTAGTCTTCAATCTGTAAATTGGTGCCATATCTATAAACAAATGAAAACATCAGAGGCTGATTAACCCCACTGGTTCCATTTCAATACGCCATTGTTGGAGGTCAACAGGTACTTTTGAGAACATTTGGAAGAAGTTCACAGCAACATCGTCTCATTGTAACTTCACACAATGTAAATAATAGGAGTATTTGAACCTTCTTTATTTCTAATAGTCAAAGTTAGGACATAGATTCTCCTTCATGTATAGTTTTTCATCATAATTAACTGATGAAATAATAAGTGCACACATCTGAATCGATAACTTATTTTCTTTCAAAATTTCAACTTTCAAAGTTTTAGAGAAATGTCTTCATCATATATTATCAGTTAATTGTCACTTGTGTATCAGAATCATGTTAAAATGTGTTGTTTTCATATAAGTATCCTACCTTCAATATTCTGAAACAATCTTCATAGAATAGTAAGAAAGGAAAGTTATCTTTGGCCTCATCTAAGCTTGGTCACTCCAACTTCCATCTGAGTTTAATCCCTCACTTCCTCTAATAACCAGCCCCACAATCCTCCCAGATCAATACTATCGGCAAGATCCTGATGGAACGGATGTCCACTGACTCTGGTCTCAATACCTCTATTCAGAATTCTGAGGGCGAGAAATCAGAGTGCAGTGAACCGTAACTCGACAAGCATCTCCCATTTATGTACGAGGATTGGTCAGGAGCAAGCTCCGCTGCATCTACACAGATTGAAAGAAGTAATGATTTTTGATAAACATGAACTCTTATAGACAAACACAAGTTTGAAAGCTGATGGCTAGTGGACAACGAGACGTGGCTCATGGAGTTCCCCGGGAAGTGGTCGGAGTTCCCTTGGTAGATCTGTCGGAAGTTGGCAAACTTATTCTTCTAGCTGCACCAGACTGGAAAATAGTACTCGGGAGATTGGAGTCAATAAATCCTATCTGGTCCTTGCCGTGTAGGGATGAATGGAAGATGAGCCTGATAGGAGCAACATGGCCACCTCATCTCATCCTCAAATAACAAGCATTAGAGAGTTACGCAAGTGAAAAGTCATCATCTTTATCTGTTATGCCTTGTCAAACCTTTATTGGAAATAAACTGTTATCGCTGCCTGACTTAAAGACAAACACAAGAAACTCAAGTTCTCAGACTGCTGCTCAGTGTAAAGTGGATTTCTGTTGCTAGCTGCTTGATCAGGTATATCTATGACATATGAAAGTTGAAAAAGTGGAAATGATGTATACCACATTCAAGCAAATGTACTATTCCTGAAGTCACCAATTTAAAATCACTTCAGCGATCTGTATAGAACTTAGGTTTACACTGTAAATGTAAGGGTATGAGAACATCTTCAAACATTTCAAATCCACATCAAATAAAACTTTGGACTTGCCTGCAACTAACTTTAGAAAAGTTTGAAAGAGATTTTCTGAGCCAAAAATATCTTGAAAGATCTACAAAACACAAATCAATAAAACATTACAAGTAAGCATATATCCTGAGTTCATCAGACTTTCCAGTTTCCATACTAAAGACGGTATCAAAGACTAGCCGATTATGTACAAATACAACAGTAGGAACACATCATTTATCACTTTTTCATATCCTCTAAAAGAAACCAGGCCCCAGATAGCAATTGAATAAAACCTACATTTAGAGCACATTCAAACGAAATTTAATCCACAGGTCTTTCAGATTTTGTGCTAGCATGTGGCTGGTTTTATGTATCTTCTGTCTGCAACAGAAGAACTTATTTCATAGACTTTTCAATCAATTTAATTCTATTCACACTCATCTAATCACTGAATGGTTCTGATAACTATTCCTGAGTATGTGTACACACGAAGCAAGTGGATGTGGTACATGTAACCCTCATGCTACTTGCACCTAGGAAATTTATGAATAACATATGTAAGAGGACTTGACCATCATCCTATAAGAGTTAAAAGGGTTAAATTCTACAGCATAACAAGACATTGCTGATCAGTTTAATGATCAATCATTTGTTACTTTGTGGATATGTGTTGTTATGTATTACTAAAAACAAATCATTAAAAGCTTTTTCATTTCATGTAATGTACAAAAATAAAGTGGCGAATACTCCAATAGAATCTCCTCCTTAACAAAATAACACTAGAATTCTGGAGACCGGTAGAGTCTAGTGTCTGGTGCACACTGCCATAAGATGATAAAGAATCCTGTGTACATCAGGTTGGTATAAAACAATACGCAACTGTAGCCTCCTGTATCCTCCCAGCTGAGTGACACGGAGAGGAACGTGCATCAGTACAGCGCCACACTCCAGCACTGGCTTGCATCACACACGACAGATTTCTATCTTTTAAGAGTTCATAATTAAATAAATGCTTTAAAAATATATGAATGATGAGCAAGCAGTGCCAACTAACAAAGCTGCTGTCTCAGGTGGACGCAAATAGCTATCACACACACCTCTGGATTGTTTTACTTACATTATACTTATTGATTGGCACATGCCTGACTTTCAAGCGATCCTGAAGTATTTGTGTCTTTCTCCATAGTATAGTGGCGGATCAAGGAATTTTCAAAGGCAGTGGTTGTCACTTATTGAAAAGGGAGGTTAGAGGGGGGTGGATTAACCTTTGGGTCCATCAAATTAACATGTACAAATTTTCAAAAGGTAGGGGGGAGGGTCCATCTGCATCTGCCATTTGAGGTTAATTCACAATACAACTTTGTATTATTTCCACTTGTTATAAGAGAAGTATCATTCATCTGACCGGAAACCACCGGAATCAAATATTTTTATTCTCTCAATTACTCAGAGATAAGAATTTGAGGCTGTAGCTAGTTCCAGCTCAAGAGTATAATATTCTGTATTCTGTATTCTGTAGAATTGATTCAACAGGGTCCCATTTAAAAAAAATGGCATGCTTCAAAACAGAATAAGAAATATTATTATGTGAGCGTGTTTTTCCAGCGATCTGATTGGTCGAAAGGGGATCACATTACCGTCTACAGAAAAGCATATTGACTCCAGCCCGAGTCCGACCAAAAGCTGTATTGACTTGAGTGACGTCAAACGATTGTTGCATGACGTCAAGCGATTGTTGCATGACGTCAACCGATTGTTGCATAACATCATGCTATTGCAATCATGACGTCATGTGACCGTAGGCCAAGCTGTTCAAACCAAATTGCATTTTGACTGTATTTCATTGGTTTCCTTTCGTTTCTGTATTGAATACATAATAAACAATTATGGACTGGTGAATTCGGTCAATTCCTGTTTTTATGGACCCGAGAAAACAATATTGACCGCAGACTTCATCCTTGGTAAATATTGTTTTCTCGGGTCCATAAAAACAGGCATTGACATCATCACCAGTCTATATTTGTATAATATTGAAAGTTTATAAAATATTACCTTTGTTGTAATAAGGAAGCTGACAAGTTGAGTATCAATGAAGATTTGTCATAGATGTCACTACTAACGTCTAGAATGCCTCTCACAAAGTTAAACAAAATTCCCTTGCCTCCATAAACAATTATTTTAAAAAGATTTCATGCTGTGATATTTTTATTTAATAGAAACATGACCTGCAATGTACAGCATCTTGAAGAACAAAGTTGTAAACCTGTAAGTAGTTGTGTATCTGTGTATCTGATAGTGTATTCTGTTGTAGGTGGATGAGATGTAATGAACTAAACACCTGGACGCTCGCGGAGAGGGAAACAATCAACTCAACACAGTCAGATAGACTCTGCTAGGATGAATGTATCTTTGAGAATGTGTTTTTCATATAAGATGTTATAAACCTTTTTCACTTCTTTACAATACTGTTGAAGACATGAACTTATGGCTCTCATTGCTTTTACATCATCAAGTATTGACTCACATTACTATGACTGACGTAAAAAAAACTGATGACATCCCAGTGCTGTGATGTTATAAACTTGATGTCACAATCCTATGACCTGCTAGTCTAGTTGCAGTGTTGTGTTCAGAGATCTTCTATTATCACTGAGAACTAATGAAGACAGATTTTTAATGTAAATGAATCTAACATTCATGTTTTCTTATATGGAACATTCACTTTCACATTCACAAAAGCAATCCTCGACAAGCTTTATAGACACTTGTAACACTTGTGTTTATATATTTGATATCAGAATACACTCGTGAGATTCCATATATATTTGGGATGAAATTTCCCTCATTACTACTTTAAGTAGCTGAGTATATTCATAAGAATGAGCTCAAACCCCAGACCCTGGAGATTGTGTTTCTGTGGAGAGAGTCCAGGACTCCAGACAGCCAGCTGGACAGAGCTGTTTATATGGAATCCCATCCATCCAGACCAGCTCTCAACAACTGACCACATGAAAGGTCCTGTAATTATCTAGTCCTGGCTAAACTGGTACTGTACATTCCTGCATGGACCTGTATAGAGATACCAGCAGTTTCACACTCACTGTGTTGAAGATTTTTGGCAGGAAACAAAGTTAAACTTCAAAACCTTGGATGATTGATTTTTTGCAACTGAGTTCCACCGGGATAACAGGTTGCTGTACAGCTGTAGTTATCAATGGAAGTCATCCAAGTGGTGGACAAGTAAAGTCACGAACTAAAGAAAGGTCACCATACAAAAGACAAGATATTTCAATCCATAAGTGATAATTACGACTGAAACAGATCTACATCATGTCTTCAGAAGCCAACTATACTAAATTTGGATGTTACAAACATTCTCTGTTCATCTATCTTCAAAAACACATGTGTAAGAAATGGCTGTTTCAGAACAATAGATGAGAAAGGAGAGTCATAAAGTGATTTTTGCCCTGTTTATGATGTCCTATAAATTTAAATCCAAGAAGGTTATTCATGTTGATAACATCTTTTTTAAAATTATATTTCTACTTTTTAATTCATTTAAACTTAAATGCCAAACATTGAGGTCAAAAACTATTTGGAAAAGCAAATTCAGCTCCCCAAGTGTATTTAAACAGATACAACGATTAGTATCATACTTACTGGTGTATGAAATGTGAGTACTTTTTTAACAAAACATGTGCCTGGCAAATCTAATCAAAATTCACTTTCTCTGACAGCAGTATTTTGTTTTGTACTCTATTGAAAATGTGGCACTGTTTCTTTTGTTTGTCAGTTTACAGTGACCAATTAGCTTCAACCTGTATGTTAGTTTACAAGAATAAAAGCTGATGATTATCAAGAAGAATCCAGCCTCAAATTTAATAGCCCGATACTATAAATATCAGTGTATACCAGAGACATTTAATCGCATTGTTTATTTACCTTTTTTACTCCAAGCAACAAATCTGGGTTTATTTTCTCTCCTACACTTGATGCCAAGAATTTAGATTTCAAGACAGAGTCAACTTGTGAATTATTTTCTTTTCTAATTCTAGAAAGATTTATCACTACAAGTGTTTCTGTATTAGTTTGCACTAGGAACTGCACACATCTGGAGAGGAAAGTTGGCTGTGTTTGTTGAGGTAGAAGATAATAAAGTAAGTACTGGATTCTGGTGACAGAGCACAGCCAACTACAGGTATAGATAGAACACTGGAGCTTGAATATGTACAGTTTATAACATCATGTTAGAACATTTCCTATTGTGATAATGGTAGCAGAATGTATACATTAAAAAGTATGAAGTTACACATTGTAATCACTGTCTAAACAAAAGTTTAATGTAGCATATTTACAGTAATTCAATTTAATTCTACATTGCAGGAATTTGTAGCAAAACGTAGACTGTTGGAATACAGTACCAGAATATAGACTAAATTAGTACACTCACTGTGTAACATTGTACGAGAATAAAGACTTAAAAAATACACTGTGTAACATTGTACCAGAATTAAGACTTCTGGAAAACACTATGTAACATTGTGCCAGAATTAAGACTTCTGGAATACACTATGTAACATTGTGCCAGAATTAAGACTTCTGGAATACACAATGTAACATTGTGCCAGAATTAAGACTTCTGGAATACACTATGTAACATTGTGCCAGAGGCCCAGAATGTAGTATCTGGAATACACTGTGTAATAGTGTGTGAGAATGCAGACTTCTTGAATATACTGTGTAATAGTGTGTGAGAATGTAGACTTCTTGAATATACTGTGTAATAGTGTGTGAGAATGTAGACTTCTTGAATATACTGTGTAATAGTGTGTGAAAATGTAGACTTTTGGAATATACTGTGTAATAGTGTGTGAGAATGTAGACTTCTGGAATACACTGTGCAACATTGTGCCAAAATGTAAACTTCTTGAATAAACTGTGTAACCTTGTGTCAGGATGTATACTTCTTGAATATACTGTGTAACATTGTAGCAGAATGTAGACTTCTTGAATATACTGTGTAATATTGTAGCAGAATGTAGATTTCTTGAATATACTGTGTAATATTGTAGAAGAATGTAGACTTCTTGAATAAACTGTGTAACCTTGTGTCAGGATGTAGACTTCTGGAATACACTGTGTAACATTGTGCCAGAATGTAGACTTCTTGAATATACTATGTAACATTGTGCTAGAATATAGACTTCTTGAATATACTGTGTAACATTGTGCCAGAATGTAGACTTCTTGATTATAATGTGTAACATTGTGCCAGAATGTAGACTTCTTGAATATACTGTGTAACATTGTGCCAGAATGTAGACTTCTTGAATATACTGTGTAACATTGTGCCAGAATGTAGACTTCTTGAATACACTGTGTAACATTGTGCCAGAATGTAGACTTCTTGAATACACTGTGTAACATTGTGCCAGAATGTAGACTTCTTGAATATACTGTGTAACATTGTGCCAGAATGTAGACTTCTTGAATATACTGTGTAACCTTGTGCCAGAATGTAGACTTCTTGAATATACTGTGTAACATTGTGCCAGAATGTAGACTTCTTGAATATACTGTGTAACATGTTATCAGAATGTAGACTAATACACTACATTGTACCAGAATGTAGACAACTGGAATACATAGTTGTACTTTGTAAGACACTGTATGAGAGAACTACTCCACTTGTAATTGCCATGCCCACACGGTGGCATCACTTGAAGTATACAAAGATCTCCTCCGCGAGGAGCAATACGAGGAAGTGTTCTCCAGCAGGTCCGCTGGTTATCAGGTACAAATAGCCTTGTTGGAGCTGCAGGAACAGTGCTCCGGGAGATAAGACGCAACTCATCACTAGCTTATCGAGGTAATATCAGCTTGTGCCGGCAAATCAGAGGAGACAAATGCTTCTCAAGGGCTTCCCTAGTGCCAGGCTCTGTTTGTAGAAGTACCTCCACGGTGTTTGATGCTTTCTCTTGATTTCTCACTGATACATTTAGGATGTGCTCAATGTGATACTGTTTCATGATTAGACCGACTCCAATCCCAAAAGTAGCTTGACAACAGTAAGAGCTCCTAAAGTCACAATAAAAGTGTTGGCGTCCACTCAAGAATTCATGTATACTGTTTTTAGACAAACTTTTCGATTAAAATAGTAACTGTGCACATGATAAGAAAATTGGCAAACAATATGCATGGACGTATATGTCATGAGAAAAGATGGAATACATCACCTTAAGACTTCAACTGAAAATAACAGGTATTAAAAAAATGTAATTGTTTCGACATGACATATTGAAGTACAGCTGCTTTAAAAAAAAACTTGAGACTTCTATAACAGGTTATGCAAGACATATACAAAGAAAAACACAATGATGGCATTTCTGATTCAACATATGTGTGTATCAGTGATGGGTCTCAAGTTTACAATCGCAAAAAAGTGTTCTGCCAATGGCACAAAAAATGTCCTCATGTGCTAAAGAACAAGAGATTGGAAAGAGTAAAATGAGGAAGATGATGAAGAAGTCTCCTAGCTACCTGTTGTTCTGCTGTCTCAGCCCTGGCCTCACTCATACACAGCTTCTCTTGTAGCGCTCTCATCTGCAACACAACACATACACGAGTATAGTCTTATATCCAGTCACACCACTGAGTAATACAAAACATTTCTCAAAACATCAATTACTGGCAATCCTGATCACTTACATTGACAAAAGAAATCATTATACATATGTCAGGAATATTTCTCTGCCGGAAGGTATATATGACTTTTACATACCATAACATATTTCAAAACTAATCTATGAGATTAAAAATAGAGCCATGGGCTTCATGGAAAATCAGATTTTGTGAGTAATATTGTCATATTTGGAATCACATTATGTGGCAGGCATAATTCCTACAACATAAATGAGACTTCTTCAACAACAATGTGCATATAAAGCTGATGAGGATCAGAACGAACTGTACAACTTTGTACCCCTAGATCCACACAAAATTTCAGCTTTGCTGGTATGGTGGGGAAAAAAATGAAGATATATATAGACACCGAATTGACCACTGACCCTTGAACCATGGTGTACCAAATTGAAGTTCCATGTAGCACTCAAACCTTACTGCATGTAGAACAGCTAGGTCCCCACTGGCAGTATAAGGACCATAGCTCTCTTGTACAAAGCTGAACACACTAAACACTGTGCTATCTCACCCATGGGTTCTGACATTAAGATGACAACAGACTCTGTAAACCCTGAATTAGATCTGTTAATGGACTAACATCTACACAGGTCTATATTGCTGCTAAATGGAACTCTTGTGTTGGTGTAAATCACTTTAGTCATCAATTCTTGTATAAGTACTCTCTACAGCAACTTGCCAACACAATGTACTGGAACCTCCACTTCTTATCCTCCAAATGTGATAAGTTATTAGTAACTATGTTAATTTCATCTTAACTGTGACTTGTATTAATGTCTCAAAGGATTCAAATTAATCAATTTTGAAAGGAAATTTGACATAGAAATCAAGGCCTTAATGTTTCTGATTTCCTTGATTTTTCAAAACAAGGAAGTCTAAAAAACAAGCAAAAAAGTGAGCGTGGCTCACTAATACCCCCGACTGTTTAAGTTTGACATTTTTATTTTACTTAAAGAGAGAGGTGTCTGCACACCTAAGGATTGATAAGCTTTGAAATGTAATTGCTAAGATTAAACTGTTTGTGAAAATGGTAGGACAAGTCTCGATCTTCATGTGAAAAAGGTGGTTTAAGTCAAAATAGGAATAAAAGTAACTTGAAAAGGTATTGGTAATATAATACACTACTGCTATTACCACTGATTTCAACTTTATTTTGGAAATTAGTCCATCATAATGATTCATTCGAGTGACTTTAAATAAACAACAGGTACATGGAAGCACACCCCCGAAGGCACAGTGAGAGATATACAGCAGTTTATGGCTGAAAGGAAAGAAAATTTAACTTTTCCCAAAATATAACCAGTGGAAATATAAAATAGTAAAATTAACGAGAACACAGAAGTAGCTTTTGATGAAAGTTACATGAAAAAGAAAATGATGAAGTCAACAAATCACAATACAGAAGTAGCTTCATTCATTCTAGCTATGATAAAGTAAAGGAATATAAAAAATAGCCAAAAATTCAAAAATTCACCAAATCGTGTTACATTTTGCAATGCACCTGTCCTAGTGGTGAAGGAGACATGTGCCAAATTTGAAAAGGATGAGATGAATAGTTTTTCTGTTATCGATAGGACAAAAAATGCTCAGAATTTGACTAAGTTAAAAAATAAAAAAAATCGCCAAAAATTAAAAAATTCACCAATTCGGTTTAAACTTCGCACTGCACCTCTCCTAGTGGTGAAGGAGACATCTGCCAAATTTGAAATGGATGAAATGAATAGTTTTTCTGTAATCGATCGGACAAAAAATGCTCAGAATTTGACTAAGTTAAAAAAATACAAAAATTCGCCAAAAATTCAATAATTCACCAATTCGTTTTAAACTTTGCACTGCACCTTTCATAGTGGTGAAGAAGACATGTACCAAATTTGAAAAGGATGAGATGAATAGTTTTTTTATAATCGATCGGACAAAAAATGCTCAGAATTTGACTAAGTTAAAAAAATACAAAAATTCGCCAAAAATTCAATAATTCACCAATTCGTTTTAAACTTTGCACTGCACCTTTCATAGTGGTGAAGAAGACATGTACCAAATTTGAAAAGGATGAGATGAATAGTTTTTTTGTAATCGATCGGACAAAAAATGCTCAGAATTTGACTAAGTTAAAAAAATAAAAAAAATCGCCAAAAATTCGGTTTAAACTTCGCACTGCACCTCTCCTAGTGGTGAAGAAGACATGTACCAAATTTAAAAAGGATGAGACGAAAAGTTTTTCTGTAATCGATCGGACAAAAATTGTCTTCGGACGGAAAGACAGACGGACGGACGGACGGACGGATTCGTTGGTATAACTATATACCACCAACCGTTGGTCGGGGGTATAATTAATTGTCATTTAGCAGTTAAAATTGAAAAATATAACTTGTCATCTACTGATGTAAACTCACAGAGTCTGAATCTCATGTCAAAGGTGTATAAAAAATGTCCTCATACTTTCTACTGCATTTCTTTGAATGCATGATAGTTATAGTTTATTTCTTGAATGAATATATTCTAGTTAACAGCAGGAACTGATTATGGTTAAGACAATAGAGACAGACAAGTCTATCTGCTTAAACCACAAATTGACATGATACGAGGTCAATGGCCGACTTCACCGCATTTCCCGATAAGTTGATTCAACTATTCTGTTCTACCACATCTCTATCTAATAGGTGCATTGGCTGCATGACATTCTAAACTTTGTATCAAACAAACGGTAATCAAATCAAATCTCACACAATCATTCAACACTTACGGGTAAATACTGATAATCCATGCCCTAATCCATTCACACACAGATAATCTCACTTCACACCAGATCGCTACATGAAAGACAGTCCAACATCATCGCTGAAACCGACGTTAATTATTTACCGCCCGGAAAAAACGAATGTGGTTACGATCTTCGTTCTGTTGTCATGTTAATAATTGAACGTGTGTAATCATTGATTCTGTATTAGTGGAACTCTCCGTGAAGCTGGATCAACTAGCTGCAGCTACTGGCTTACTCTGCATATTCTCTATCATAACATTACACATGTGCAGCATATCATAAATACTGGCTTTGGAGGGTTAATAAGTGAAACCGTATCATTGATTCAACATGTAAAATAACTGGTTCAGATATTATGTCACCTGTTTAGAAGAAAAGCATTTGAAATAATATCCACAGTTTATAAAATATGCTTGAAAAGAAGCCAGTCCTAAAATGCTATTTTGTAAATAAAAATGGTAAAATTAATGAAAACCCTCAAGCTCCAATCCAAAAGCTCAAACAAAAATGTACCTGGTTGGGGTCTGTCAGACAGGCCTTATATTTCATACTCTTATACATAGAGACAGAACTACCATACATTCAGGTGAGGTGAGGTGAGGTAGGGTGAACTTGGGGGTTTAACAATGCTTTCAAGAGTATTTCACTCATATCACGGCTGCTAGAATTTGGTCAGGGAGAAAGTCCGCAATGCCATGTGGCTATGCGTTGTGGTGGAATCTGCAAGCTAGGCTAGAACTAGCGAACCATGGGTGGCACTACACTGAAATTCAATGTAGCATTGCACCCAAACCTTACTGCGTGTAGAACAGTTCTCTACTGCAGACAAAGTTGCCGTGCCCCTGGCAGGATCCATTCATTCTGTAGAGGTGAACTGATCTGAGCTGTTGTCACTTGACATGCAGCATTACACATCACCTTGACAATATTATTTGTTAACATCTAACCCCTACCTAGAGTGACCCCTGAGTAAACATAGAGTGTAAACAGTAGTGGACTGTGAGTCGCAACATTATCAGGTATTGTCTGCATTTGTTTCAACTGTTCGTCATGTCATACATACTGTGTATATATACATGCTAAATAATGGACACAGTATTCTCATAGATGCAGTGTTTTAGGAAAGCACTGCATGATAATCTATCTATCTGAATCCTCCAGCTACCAGAGTTATATTGTCTCCTTCCACAGCATAACACTTGATTTCTAAATGGTATCAATACACACTGTGAAGGCTGTTAATAATTGAAACAGACCTGTTTGTTGTGAAATACTTATGTCTTGGACTGCATGTTGTAACATTATCAGGTACTGACTGTATGTTGTAACATTATCAGGTACTGACTTTTTGTTGTAACATTATCAGGTACTGACTGCATGTTGTAACATTATCAGGCAATGACTACATGTTGGAACATTATCAGGCACTGACTACATGTTGTAACATTATCAGGTACTGACTTTTTGTTGTAACATTATCAGGTACTGACTGCATGTTGTAACATTATCAGGCACTGACTACATGTTGGAACATTATCAGGCACTGACTACATGTTGTAACATTATCAGGTACTGACTACATGTTGTAACATTATCAGGTACTGACTGCATGTTGTAACATTATCAGGCACTGACTACTTGTTGGAACATTATCAGGCACTGACTACATGTTGGAACATTATCAGGTACTGACTACATGTTGGAACATTATCAGGTACTGACTACATGTTGGAACATTATCAGGTACTGACTACATGTTGGAACATTTTCAGGTACTGACTACATGTTGGAACATTATCAGGTACTGACTACATGTTGGAACATTATCAGGTACTGACTACATGTTGGAACATTATCAGGCACTGACTACATGTTGGAACATTATCAGGTACTGACTACATGTTGTAACATTATCAGGTACTGACTACATGTTGGAACATTATCAGGTACTGACTACATGTTGGAACATTATCAGGTACTGACTACATGTTGGAACATTATCAGGTACTGACTGCATGTTGTAACATTATCAGGTACTGACTACATGTTAGAACATTATCAGGTACTGACTACATGTTGGAACATTATCAGGTACTGACTACATGTTGTAACATTATCAGGTACTGACTACATGTTGGAACATTATCAGGTACTGACTACATGTTCTAACATATGAGTAAAACAGATCACAGGCCTATCTCCCAGTGGTTGTCATATTGGGTCTCATCCATCTACCATATCAAATAGGGACTTCAATGATTCAATGTTAGTGAATGATCTGACAAATGCAAGCTCAATTCCGTTGTTATATGTAACAAACTGTCCCACCTGTTTAGCTCATCATACATATAAACATTATAAGGTTTAGTCATTCAGAAACAAAATTCATTGATTCTGTGTATGTATTGTCTGCTTCTATGAAAACAGCTGGCAGACTGTGAATCCAGGCTTAAGCAGGATATTATATCATGTTTATTAGTTATTGGATGATTATGAAGGTACAGCAATCACTGATTCAACAACAAAATGAAATAATCCATCAAACTCAAGAATTGATAGTATTGGCTGTATGAAAGCGATGTATTCCTAATTATTTTTAAATGATTACAATACAGGTAAAACCATTTTTTTAATTTATGGTTGAGTGCTGTGTAATGATAAACTCGTGGTAGATTGTCTTTGTGATCAACTGTGCATGGTTAGACTTTGCAACAAACATGTGGTAGATTGTATTTGTGATCAACTGCCTATCTCTAGAAATTATAATAAACACAAGTGTTGAGTCTTGTAGGAGTTCACACTCAATGTCATACCCAATTTTAGAAGAAAAACATTGCTGCATCCAATGACTTGCAACCCTGACTTAAACCTTTTAAAATTTCTCTTAAAATTAGGCTCACGTCTTGTTCATCGACTGTCAGATAGATTTCAAGTAACGGTTCTCAGATATTCAGATTCTAGATTCAAAGTCAGGTACTGTTGGTGAGTAGTATCAGAGCCCCTCACCTGTGCATGCAGGTAGGGTATTCACCTGCTAATCGATACTGATACACACAGGTAATGGTAGAGGAGACAGATTAGTCACGGGGCCTGCATCTGTCCACAGCGTACTGACAACAAACACAATGCTGCCTGTCATTATGTTGTTAATGTTTTCCTCAATAAATCTTTAAAGCAGAGATGTGATGTGACTGTAAGCTGTACGTGTACTGATAAACCAGTTTAACACCAATCAATGTGTTGACAGATGAAATACAAGCCATAAATGAGTTTTTAGTGTTTCTCCAGGACCATGACTGTGTAAGGAAAACTGATTAAGGTCCTTATATTCATACACAAGTTTTTTTACATTTAGAAAGTCTATATTTATCAAATTATTGCAAAAGAGCTTTGATATTTACATGATTCCAATTCATCAATCTCAAATCATTCTGACACCGATCCACAAAAACTAAACCCTTTAAGGTAAAGAGGTAAGCACAATGGCAGCCTATATACATCCACACATTACAGGAATCAATAGTTGGATTAGTCTACTTGCATATCCTGAAGTTTATTCAGATTCACTTGTTCAAGGACAGACATACAGAAGATTGTACAGCTGACCAGAATAGAATAGAGCCTTGCAGTAAAAGATGGATGGAAGAAAGATTGAGTCATAAGATACAGACAAAGTGCTTATCTCCAACCAAGGAGAAACAATCTCTCTTTATCACCCTCTTCTTAAATCTTTATCTCCTTTCATAAAGCTTTTAATGAACTCCTTGGATTTCACTGCTTAATGCTTCGACTCTATCCTGATCGGTGGAGTTGCGTGTACAGTTAGGTTCTGTGAAATCACTCCCTAGACTCAGTGTGTTTAATGAAAGGTCTGCTGTCTTCAGTGAACCTCTATACATGGAATCTATAACAAGCTATTCCGCTCTTGATGACAATCTCTTCAACTCTCGTCTTTATTGGTTTGAATGAACTTGTGTTTTCCCAATCACTCCCTTAGGTCCAGTTTGTTTAGATATAGGTTTGGTGTCCTATGCTAAATAGCATTCTTAGAATCTCACAACGAGCTACTGAACTGTTGATGAAATTCTGTGCCTCTCCTCTCTATTGTACCTGTGTTTGTCCAGAATACCTCTCAAGTCTGTTCCCTACCTTGTGCAGTGTCTTGAGAGTTAGTCTATATCTGCAGCACGGCTTCTTATGTAAAGTATCCGACTTCCATGACATATTGTTCACCCTTTTTCTATAGAAATGAACAAGCTTGTATTAGTGCAAAGTATTCCTGTGAGACTGTGTGTCTGTAGGTGTGTAATCGAGGATCTCTTCTTCCCATTTGGGACATTTCCGACATCTCTGTATCTGCAACTCTTACAAGAAAATGTACAGCTGATGACATTTTCTGTATTTTCTTGTAGAGCAGAAAGCAATCACAGACACAACTGAGAGTCACCACTAATTCCCAGAGAACCATGACAAACTATACGGCTAATCTTTATTCCTAAACTCTTGCAATAAATTGTAAACTGATGATATTATATGTATTCCTCCTCCCAGACAAGGAAAGCAATTACAGACAGAAAACAGGCAGTAACTAATAGAAAGAGATTCGTTACCACAATATTTCCCAATGAAAAGTCTTGTAGTGAATCCATGGATCACAGAATTGTCTCTTCAATAATGATCACTGAACTTATTAACTGTTGTGTTAAAGTACGTCCTGTGAAGTCTGTTCTACTTGCTTCCTATTAAACATATATGATGTGTTAGCAAGTTTTTCCTCTTGAGTTTCTGACCTATAGTGTTTGTTTTATTTGCTTCCTATTAAATACATACACAATAATAATTACAGTCAAGCCGCGACAGTCCGGCCACCGATAATCCGAATCTTGCAGTGTCCAAACGGTAGCAAGCTGTAACCAAACTTATCTCTATATAAACTCATTAAATGCTGATTCATTAATCCATTGATTCCGTTTCCGAATCCGAACGCCAATTAGCCGTAACGAATTAGTAAATTACATCTATTTCTGCTTCATTAATCCGATGACAAGCCATCATCACACTGACACTGACACGGGAGTTGAGCATGTCATTAGTTTGTGATTTTAATAAATTGAAATGTTTAACACTGTGTGTCAGTAGTTTGTGACTGTAATATATTGAAATTTATCATTGTGTGTGATAGTTATATATCCAGCGTGTCAAAGTCATTGTTTTTGATGAAAAACGGAAGTGTTCGGATTATCGAGGCCTGACTGTACAGTAGAACATGGATATAACAAACTCCAAGGGACCAAAGAATTTAGTTCGCTATACACATATTATTTTAATCATAGGACTTTTGACAGGACTTATAAATTTGTTCGCTATACCCGTGTTGGTTATATCTGTGTTCTACTGTATATCTAACCCAATGAACACCTCACCAGAACATCCTTCTGTGCAATCATTCACTAATCTATTTGAATATCTCATGTACAATAATTGGTACTGAATCATCTGGCAGTAACGACTCAGACATAGCAAATGATACAAGTCTTCCACAGCCATATGATCCTGAACATCCTGGATTAATCTAAACTGTATATATATATTGTAATCAGTGTCACCTGTGACTCTCGTAGTAGAATACTTTCTCTCATTCAGCCTGGTTATATTCTGTTATGATGCGAACCAGATATGTATCTCAAAGTACCTTGAAATAAGATAAAACAACAATTGGTTGACAGAATGACATCAAACTCACAGCAAGTGATGTAAATCTAACAAGAACTTGTTCAACCTTGTATTCAAGGATCTGGACCCTCCTTCACAGTCCTACAGTAACAGATGAATGTGGTATGAAATTGGGTCTTAATGTATTCATATAAGGAAATCCATATCTATGCTTTATTTTGGAATAAAAACATCTGTCCAGTAATTCATACAAGCTTTGATTTTGACATCATCTTTCTGGTATGCTGAGGTAACAAATCTGAGATAAGTCAGTGTCTTGATACCATTGTTTACTGAAATTTGTTTTGAATTTAAATAAGAGATGAGATCCAGCTTCCAGCTTTTGAAAGAGTTGCAGTGGCGAGATTAATGCGAGATCTAATGAAGAATGCAGTGTTGATGAAATTAAATATTGAGTAAAAAAAGAAGAAAGAATACTGCTGCTCAACCATGGATGAGTACTCAAATAAGGGACGACGGGGGTTGCAATGAAAGTGGTTATAATGGAGGTGGTTGTAATGGTGATTGCAATCGAGGTTGTTGCAATGGTGATTGCAATGGAGTTGGTTGCAATGAAAGTGGTTATAATGGAGGTGGTTGTAATGGTGATTGCAATCGAGGTTGTTGCAATGGTGATTGCAATGGAGTTGGTTGCAATGAAGGTTGTTGCAATGGTGATTGTAATGGAGGTGGCTGCAATGGTGATCGCAATGGAGGTGGTTGCAATGGAGGTGATTGCAATGGAGTTGGTTGCAATGGAGTTGGTTGCAATTGAGGTTGTTGTAATGATGATTGCAATCGAGGTTGTTGCAATGGTGATTGCAATCGAGTTGGTTGCAATGAAGGTTGTTGCAATGGTGATTGCAATGGAGGTGGCTGCAACGGTGATCGCAATGGAGGTGGTTGCAATGGAGGTTGTTGCAATGGTGATTGCAATGGAGTTGGTTGCAATGGAGTTGGTTGCAATGGAGGTTGTTGTAATGATGATTGCAATCGAGGTTGTTGCAATGGTGATTGCAATCGAGTTGGTTGCAATGAAGGTTGTTGCAATGGTGATTGCAATGGAGGTGGCTGCAACGGTGATTGCAATGGTGGTTGTAGGGGAGGTGGTAGCAGAGGTGGTTGCATTGATGATAGTTGCAATGGATGTGGTTGCAATGGGGGTGGTAACATGTTTCAGGAGCTAGACCCCTTCATCAGAATCCACTGTTACCATCCTGACCAGTTCTCCTTGCTTTATATAGAGAGTTTTGCTTTCTTTCAACATTGGATTTGACCCAGCTCTCAAGTGACCATATAATCTTCTTACAGCAAGAGTAATCAAGTCTGATAATGTCACACAAGTGAACTGCTTATCGAAAGACGAAGCTCCAAATCAATGTGACCAGACTTCGGTGCAAGCAGCAGATTTGATATCATCTAAACAGGATAACCGAGAGATAACAGTTTGGAGGCTCTTCTCTAGAGCAGAATCCATCACATGTATCAGAATCTCTTACAAGTGTCCAGCATCAAAATAAAACAAGAAGATATCACAAATGACCAGGAGCAAAATGTAAAGTGCTTTGATAAAAAATAATGTGGATCATATGCAGTGTATGAAATAAAAGCTGTCCGACAGCCCGGAAACTCGTGTTACTTTTGGTCCGGGCTGGTAACTATTACCGCTTTTTTCTTCTTTTCATTTTGCCATTTATATGACAAAATCATACATTTGGCTAGCTACTTTTCAAAATGAGGTGAGTTGGGGTTTAACAACGCTTTCAAGAGTATTTCACTTACATCGCGGATGCTAGTATTATGGCAGGGAGAAAGTGGCTATGCATTGTGGTGAAACCTGCAAGCATGGCTGGAACTAGCAAACCATGGGTGGTACCGCACTGAAATTCAGTGTAGCATTGCACCCAAACCTTACTGCATGTAGAACAGTTCTCTACTGCAGACAAAGTTGCCGTGCCCCTGGCGAGATTAGAACCCTGGACCTCTTGATCTGAAGTCGAACGCGCTAACCACTGCGCTATCCCGCCCCCCCTACTTTTCAAGCTTATTTCATGTACTGTCGTTTCCAATATAAAACAGGAACTATTCAAATAGTCTCAAAGAAATAACTATTTTAAAGATTGATATAAATACAATATGGTTGATGAAATGATAACCACAAGGACATTATCTTTGTCCTATCAACCCAAAAGAAGGAAGAGAGAGAGACAGTGTCCAGTGATCTCAGACCAGGACTTCAGAGCAGTCTAAACAACCTAACAATATTAGAGACATAGTGATCATATGATCATATGGATCTGTTCTCTTCAAACTTAAAACTTTTATTTCAAACATACATACAGATATCATTCACACATTACATTCACATAAACAGAAAATCACAAGAGGAGTGGAATTTATAGAACATATCAACTCTATTAGACATTTCTGCGGCACATAAGTAGTAACATAATGATAGTCACGGACTATACGTGCTGCTTCTTGCTGGATCAGAGCTTTCACCAATGTCCAGTATCCAAGCCTGTACAGCTCCACCTAGTCAACACCCCCAGGTGGTCCTTACTTAGACCTCCTCACTAAACACTTTCATCTCCTTGTAATAGTGCTGAGTAAACACATTACTCTCAATCAATTGGTTGTGTCTCAGTGAACATCTGATTGATATGGACACATTATGATTTCCTCCAGTTTGTTGAGTTTGTGAGGAAGAATACCAATATGGATACCATTGATTTAAAGCAACAGAATAACATGGATGTTTGAACTTCATGATATGGTACAAGAAGTCTGTGGAAAATGTTTGGTTTTCTGGATCTTTGATAAACTCATTGTCTACACACAGGAAAAAATGTGACAATAGCGGGTTGCTTTTTATAAAACACAATCCAGTGATGACTAGAAGCTATTTTGTATACTGTCTGTAAAAAGAATTCTACTAGAGGTGAGGTGAGTCACAGGAGTCATTTGGAGTCACAGGGTCACCAATCCTACAATTAAGAATCACCTTCGACCAAAGAGTCTCAACACAACATTTCAGGGGGCGGGATAGCGCAGTGGTTAGCGCGTTCGGCTTCAGATCAAGGGGTCTGGGGTTCGAATCCCGCCAGGGGCATGGCAACTTTGTCTGCAGTAGAGAACTGATCTACACGCAGTTAGGTTTGGGTGCAATGCTACACTGAATTTCAGCGTAGTACCACCCATGGTTCCCTAGTTCCAGTCGATGCTCGCAGGTTTCACCGCAATGCATAGCCACATTGTGTTGCAGGCTTTCTCCCTGCCATAATACTAGCAGCCGCGATATAAGTGAAATACTCTTGAAAGCAGCGTTAAACCCAACTCACCTCACCTCACCTCACAACATTTCACCTTTCTAGCCTAGGGCTTTACATACTTGAGATAAAGATGAAAATAGGGTTTTAGTTCATGACCCGTGACCTAGATTGGGGTCACAGGGTCAGGAAATCTACAATTTTGAATCCCAATTGGCCAAGGAGTCTGCACACAACTCTTCAGCTGTCTAGACCGTTTGGAATTGGAGAAGAATTAAAGAGCCATCACGGATGTTGATGAAAATATCAATTTTTTTCAAAAAATCTATCTCCGTGAAATAAATACACTTAATTTTTCCCTAATTTTCCCAACTTAAAATAAGCCGAGAAATTGCATTAATTAGTAAAGGTGTTTTCCAGTCTAAATATAGATCCAGTCTATTATTTTCAAGCGCAAAGCATTATGGTCTAGCTCACACACAGTAAACAAAGACACGAAAGAATAACGAAAAATATGAGCAATGAAAGAAATCGAAATATATACTTTTTTGATGGTTATTTATTTACCATTTCATTTAATTATGTATTTGCTACAGATATTGGAATAATTGTTTTACCCAACTAGGTATTTTACTTGAATTTTATAATTAATGAGAGTAAAAATTTGTCATAATTTAGTGGTCTTATCTCAATAAAAAGAACATTAAACAGGAAATAATTTGTATATTCTCAGGACATTTAGAAACATAGTTTGTAAAGCAATCGTCACATTCAGTAATGTGTGACAAGGGTACTTTGCAAGAGAGACACGTGAAGCACGTGCAGCATATGGGTTGTTATGGCGACTTGCGCTAGAGACGAGCCTTCACGCTTCGGAAGCGCTTGCTGTTTGTGTAGTACGTATTACGCAAAAGAGGGGACTCTGTTTATGTACGTCAGATACCCGTAGCGCGCGCTAGTCCAAGTGATACTTCTCTTTGAAACCAAATTGCAATACATTGTCGTGATATGAAAATTATTTAACATATGCCATGTTGTAGATAAAAGATTTCTCTGGCGAATGACGTTAAAAGTAGATTTTCCAAAAATTTGAAACACTAACATCCGTGATGGCTCTTTAAGATGATAAAAGGTTTTTAAGCATGTGACCCCTGTGACCTCATTTGTGGTCACGGCGTCACGAAATCTACAATTTAGAATCCCCATTGGTCAAAGAGTCTGCACATAACTTTTCAGCTCTCTAGACCTTTTAGAACTGGAGAAGGAGATGAAAATAGGCTATAAATGATGTGACCCCTGTGATACCATTTGGGGTCATGGGGTCACAAAATCTACAATTTAGAATCCCCATTGGCCAAAGAGTCTGAGCATAAAATTTCAGCTCTGTGGAGTAATTGGTTCTGGAGAAGAAGTCGAAAAAGCAAAAAATTTATGGCCAGACGCCGGACGCCATGCCATGCCATGCCATAAGCCTGGCCAATCAGGCCTTTCAGGCTAAAAACTCAGAGCATCACATCAAGTCAATACAGCCATGCAGTTATTTACTCAAATTCTGTTACCAACTTGCAGTTCAGGCAAGGTGAGATGATATGGGTTTAAAGAGAATTTCAAAGTACTTCAGTATTTGAGAATACTACTGCAACAAGAATTATTGCTGGCGAAAAGATGGCAATGCCATTGTGAGTATGCCTTGTCTGTAATGGTCAGCTTGAACTAGCAAACCGTTAGTGGTAGTGCACTGAAGTTTATATGTAGCATTGCATCCAAACCTTACAGCATGTAGTACAGCATACATCATACAAATTTGCAAGATCCTTGCATGATTCAAACCTCAGACCTCATTCAGAAGTTGAATGCCCTAACCACTGTTCTATCGTGCTGTAAATACAAAATCATAAAAACTGGGCTACTTAGTCAAAAATAAGAAAAATTATTTCTATTGCTTCAAATTCAATTTACATGCTTGATGAAGAAATTCTAAGAAAAACCTGTGCCTTGTCCAAAGAGTTGATTGAAATTTCAGGACATTTCAAACTCCATCTAATCGATTTGTGATCAATTATTTTAATGGAAGAATTTTGTTTATGTTTGAAGATTTCACATAACAGGTGACCTTTCAGTTGAAACCAAATATAGACTGTCAACAGTGAAGAAACTAAAAAGCTTTCATGAAAATCTAAAATACATTCTAGTAAATGGAACACTTACAGCAACACATTGAAAAGCTAGAGAATACACAATTTCAGCAAGCTGATAGAATTTAAAGCTAACAAGTTAATTAACTTTCAATTGGAGAGTTTCAGTTGATGAAGTACAGTGAACTACTGAGCCGAGAGGGACCAGAAGCTTCACTTTCTGAGGTGAGGTGAGGTGAGGTGAGGTGAGGTGAGGTGAGGTGAGGTGAGGTGAGGTGAGGTGAGGTGAGGTGAGGTGAGGTGAGTTGTCGTTTAATGCTGCTTTCAAGAGTATTTCATTATATCACAGCTGCTAGTATTATTGCAAGGGGAAGTCCATGGTGGCTATGTATTGTGGTGAAACCTGCGAGCATCGGCTGGAACCAGCAAACCATTGGTGGTACTGTGCTGAAATTTAGTAAAGCATTGCACCAAAACCTTACTGCATGTAGAACTGTTATCTACAGCAGGCACAGTTCCTGAGCCACTGGTGGGATTCAAACCCCGAACCTCTTGATTCGAAGCCAAAGTCGCCTACCACTGCGCTATCCCTTCACTTTCTGTATTTCTTCATTGGTACAATATCCGCACATTGGAAATCTCTTCTTTGTAACCAGAGAAAGTCAAATCAATAAACAGATACCCACTTAGCCTATTTGGGCAGATTTATAACCCGGATGCCCTCATTACTGTGACATTGAGTCTAGGACACCATGACATACATGGTCAATTAAAACCGTATGTCAAATATCTATTAAGAGATAACGGTTATGTCCCGATATCTGGTAATGCAGACGAAAAATGATCTCATATGCAGTTTTCCTTCTCATGAAATAACACTAGATTTTGGGATTTAGTAACATTTTCATCATCAACTATTGACGCCCCATTACCTTTGGGTATAAATATAATTTGTGATGGAATAAATTCTGGTTTTATATGATCATATATCATCTAATGCTTTACTGACCTTTCGTATATGTTGTGAAGGATTGACTTCAAGCATAATCTTCAATATCAAATCAATCTAATCCTAACTAAGGAAAAGAATGTCAATCATTAGCAAGAGATTAAACAAAGTGGCAATTTTAACCCAAAACCCAAACAAATCTGTTTCAATAAGATAGTCTGTATTGCATGTACAGAGAACAGCAACAACTACCTCTGATTTCTGCCGCTTTAACAAGGATGTATGCAACAAGTTGTCAAACAACAACAAGACACTGAATGCCTTTTTAGATGAAAAGAAAAGAAAAGAAAAGAAAGAAAATAAATGTCACTGATCTCTAATTTCTGCTTTGTCAGCAATAAGCTGTCTGAGCAAACTTGTTAAAGATCCAAATGTACTGTGATCTACAAACACTTGATGATATACAACACAGACTGTCCTTGACTGTCCACAAATCTAAACGTCTGGTCAATAACAACTGAATGAAAATACCCAAAAGCTTTTTGAAAATAATATTCCAAGAACGCCCAAGATCTGAAAGAACCCTACAAGAATGGAAGAACTCTAAAGACCTGAGAGAAAGATATATCAAAGAAAAAATCCAGCAAAAGCTTTATGACTTACATACTAAAACAGGAGACAAGCTGAAATATCTAAAGGTTTGTAAAATGATAACGGTAAGTACAGGAAACTCGATATTCAAAGGGAGCTCAAAGTGACCGAGAGGAAGGACTGCAAGATGTATCTTCAGAGAGCTCGGAGAAACCAAGAGGGAAGACTGCCTGACGTATCATCCCCACCTGATGTCCTGGGTCTCTGAAAGCTTTTGGGAATCATGTTCATGAAGACAAAGTGTATCAGCGGAGACACTTATAAAAGATGACATGTTTAGAATCAAAGAGAATGAGTTCCTGGCAGGCTTTGATGGTTATTCCCAGAAGAGTGGGGACCAGGAATAGAACCACCGGTGCTGGTAAAATCATGAAATATCTTCAATCAGTCGGTGATCTGAAGAAGATGCCAACCTCTTACGGATGACATGAACATAGATCTAATGAATCAAATAAACCCTTCAACAAAGGATTTCAATTTATTTTTCAAATGGCAGAAATTCTTCAAAATTGTTTCATACACCTGAGCCTTCAACTTTGAGAGAGTTCAGTTGTAGACGTAAATGGCTTAACATCTTAAAACAAATGTAATTTAAAAACATGAAGTAAAATAATAATTAAGGCTGTGCAATATTATTTCAATACCAATATATTGCAATACAGAGTTGTGCAATATACGTATTGCAATACGATTTTCATACCGCAATATTTTGCACCAACAAATATTATTCAAATTGATTAATTTTTCTTCTAAAAGGCACATTTACTGGCTTAAATTATATTAAGAAAATTATTTTGAAGTGCTAGAATGAGTGTTGGACTGAATTACAAATGATCTTTTTAAAGATCTAAAAGTCTTTTTATCAAATGTGTCATGTTTAAAATGAAGTATAAAAGGTGAATGTAGAGTTCATTTAGAATGTTGCAATATCATTAGCACTAGTTAAAATGGTTTCTTGAGAAATATCTCATTGTCAGAGGATCTTGCAATATATTTTGGTACGTATTGCAATACATTACAGTTAAGCAATACGTATCGCAATACAAAAATTGAGGCAATACACAGCCCTAATAATAATAGAAAGATTTGTCATTTGATCAATTTGATATAAATAAATTCTGAGTTTTATTTTTTATCGATGATAATTTTAGAGGTAACAAACAGGAATCTCTTCAAAACATTCATTGCAACGGGAAATGAAGTTTATCAATAAATTGATCCCTAAAACTCAAATACCCACTCGGTAAGAAATAAAATGAAATATGGATGACTTGAAATGAATTTTTCAGTTGAAAAATGTGTTTCTGCTAACTGAAATTACATCACATAAAAGGTGAAATAAACAAGATTTGGAATTGAACCTCATAAATGTGCTATATGTTTGTGTGTTTTTACGCTTACAAGAACATGATTATCAAATAGTTTTGACTGTCATTCAGGTAAATTACAATCTACATAAATTGTAAAAGAGTGTGAAAACAATTTTACATTTATTCAAAAATGGATCAGAAATGACTTTATAAAACTGTTTTAACATCAGGGAAAAAGTGTAAGTCTATACATAGTCTCATTTTTTTTTTAACATGATCAACATGGTCTGACACTACATCATATTACACGATAGAAATGTTGCTACAACACTCTGTTAAATAGTTTGAAAACACAAGTTATAACCCCCAAACCTTTAGTTTTGTAGTTCATATTAAACATGTGTTGAGTGCAAGGGAAGAGTAATATGACGTTCCAGGATAAATCTGAAAACAATAATATTCTATTGATAACAACTTTATTGTCTATTGAACGAGTTGTATATGCACGTGTACAGGTCACTCTCTTTTGACCTTTGCTGCTCAGTGCCATGCAACCAACGACTACAGGGAATCTAACCACAGAAGTTACGGCTCGTACATAGTGTCAATGTAGTACAGCGCCGGTCGTAAATGTTTCATTTGCAGGAATTAGCAGAGAGACAATGTCACTAATGAAGAGATAATGACTACTGATAGGTCTACTAATTGTGATGCTTTCCTACCAGCAGGAGCTGGTCCAGAGGACCTCCACGCAGATAGTCATGGAGAAATATGTAGTTGATTTACACTCACTAGATCCTTATGGAGAGTTTGCTCTTTTGGAGGGTTTAGATGGAAGATTTACCACTGTCATCAACTACAAGAGACACTAGCATTAATGACAGCAATCGGGTGATTATGATATCTAATAGCTCTGTTAAATGTAATTCTATTCTTTTAAGCAGGTAGTTGGCTCATCTATAGAAAACTGAGTGAATGTTGTATATGTACATGTACTATATTAAGAGACTTTGCTAACCAAGATTAATGGAGGTTTCTCAGCACTGTGGTCATAAGTCAATGCAAACAAATGTCACTTTGGACGATGTTAGCACTAAGGTAGTCATAAGTCAATGCAAACAAATGTCACTTTGGACGATCTTAGCACTAAGGTAGTCATAAGTCAATGCAAACAAATGTCACTTTGGACGATGTTAGCACTAAGGTAGTCATAAGTCAATGCAAACAAATGTCACTTTGGACGATGTTAGCACTAAGGTAGTCATAAGTCAATGCAAGCAAATGTCACTTTGGACGATCTTAGCACTAAGATAGTCATAAGTCAATGCAAGCAAATGCTACATTGGACGATGTTAGCACTAAGGTAGTCATAAGTCAATGCAAACAAATGCTACTTTGGACGATGTTGGCACTAAGGTAGTCATAAGTCAATGCAAACAAATGCTACATTGGACGATGTTAGCACTAAGGTAGTCATAAGTCAATGCAAACAAATGTCACTTTGGACGATGTTAGCACTAAGGTAGTCATAAGTCAATGCAAACAAATGTCACTTTGGACGATGTTAGCACTAAGGTAGTCATAAGTCAATGCAAACAAATGCTACATTGGACGATGTTAGCACTAAGGTAGTCATAAGTCAATGCAAACAAATGTCACTTTGGACGATGTTAGCACTAAGGTAGTCATAAGTCAATGCAAACAAATGTCACTTTGGACGATCTTAGCACTAAGATAGTCATAAGTCAATGCAAGCAAATGTCACTTTGGACGATCTTAGCACTAAGGTAGTCATAAGTCAATGCAAACAAATGCTACTTTGGACGATGTTAGCACTAAGGTAGTCATAAGTCAATGCAAACAAATGCTACATTGGACGATGTTAGCACTAAGGTAGTCATAAGTCAATGCAAACAAATGTCACTTTGGACGATGTTAGCACTAAGGTAGTCATAAGTCAATGCAAACAAATGCTACATTGGACGATGTTAGCACTAAGGTAGTCATAAGTCAATGCAAACAAATGTCACTTTGGACGATGTTAGCACTAAGGTAGTCATAAGTCAATGCAAACAAATGCTACTTTGGACGATGTTAGCACTAAGAGAGATTAAAAATGTAGGCCCGGTTCAGTAATTGTGAGAAATAATGAGTATGATGACACTTATCAAGTGATAATGGTTACAGATGGGTTCTGTTCTCTCAGCAGTCACTCCATGTTCATGCAGAAAGTAATAGGAGAAATTCTGAGGACCATTAGTTACAACAACAAACAGCAGAACATCGGAAACATCGGAACTCCTTCCTCGTTACAAGGAAATTGTTATTGACAACTTGATGTGATGTTTTTCAAAACACTTTTGGCATGACAGGTAGGTGGTCTGCTGCAGCGAGAATCAAAATGTTGCAAATCGTTTGTGACAATAACTCTTTCATCAATGTGATAATATTTTTGAATAAACAGAAATTTCAATTTTTTAAAACTTCTTTTCAAAACTTGAAGATGACTTAGATCTTTTAAATAATTTCAAAGCTAAAGTTCTTCATTTCTGAAAGTCTTGGAAGTGATACAAGTTAAATCTATTTTTTTATAAATTGGATCAATTAAAGAGAAAAGATATTTTCAATGTTAAAAGAAAAGAATACCTTCAAAGATCTATTTCTATCTTTCACAAAAAGTAAACTTTTCAGACATAACCTTGTTTCACAATGGCAGACATGTGAGAGCCTCAAACACATCACTCTCAAATTGCCATGTCACAAGAAAGCACTACAAATGTTTAATGTAACAATTATTTGTATAGAAAAAGAGGGGAAAAGGGTAAGGAATAATATTCAATATTGATTTATGAACATATCTCAACTTGATGTATGACAGAAGCCAGATCGAGCTCTCAAGCTGAGAGAGGATATACAGATATAAACTGATTTGCAGAAACACGGTATGACAAATAAATTCATGGAATATATTGACACAGATCTCTGTACAAGCGAGAACCAAGATCAAAGTGGAACATTTCAAACGACTAACGACAAAAGAGGTATATATTCAAATGTTAATTGTATTTTTAATATATAAAAATAATTTTGAAGAAATATATGTAAAATAAATATTCATAGACAATACTTGTACTTGAACACAAAGGGAAACGATTACCACCTTTAAAATGAAACCATGAAATCAAGCAATTAGTATTCAGTTCTCAGAAGCCTGTAGTACAATAAAAACACTCAAAAAATAGTAAAAAAAACCAAAACTAGTTTTCGTTTACAGTTAGTAATAGACTTATGTGTAGCATCTCTTCAAAAGCTATCTGCAAACAACTACATTATAAATATTCAAACCAAATATAATACGTACTTGAACACAAAAAGAAAACTGCTTTCATTTAAAATTATTAAAATTCACAAAATCAATGAAAAATTAATTTAGTAATAAAAAGACTAATATATTCTAATACACAATAAACATAAAAAACATAATTTCCAATAAGAGCTGACAATCAACAAACAAGCCTTGTAAATTCTTCTGCAAAATACATTATAAATATTCAAAGCAAGTATACCACTTTGAGACCATCCCATCCATAATGAACTTAACAAAAAATAACATGCAATCAATAAGTTTTACACAGTTGAATCATTAAATCAATAAACTTTGGAACATAAAAGTGCAAAGTGCATTAGAAACACCCAGAAAATGAGTAAAAAAATGACCATATCAGAGTAAAAGCTTATAAAATTGAACACAAATCCTCAATCTTCAGATTCCCCCTCCATGGAGCTGATACCTGCAGCTAGGGCTTCATGAGATAACGCACTAACAAGACACGAGTCATAGGGACAGACGTACATGGCTGAATACATAGTTCCCCAAATTTCAGTTGAGACGGGGGACATAGAAAATTATCAAGTTCAGATTAAAGAACTAATAAACGTTATCATTAATCCTCTCTACAGAAAACCAACCAGGAGCTGGGATCTACAAGACTTCATGACATACCTCGTTGACAAGAATGGGACCTACGTTGAATAAAAAGTCCCCAAATTGTTCAATGAGCGGGGAAAAAACCCAACTTCAATGTAAAGAACTAGTAAAGATGTTCATTAATGGTTATCTGTACAGGCCCCCACAATGGAGCTGGTATCTCGGTGTCTACACTGGGCAGCACCGGAACTCCGGAACTCCGGAACTCTGGCACCGACAAACCTAATTGTTCATACATCTCCTCTCATGGTGGACCCGCATGTGATAAAACACTTGACTTCTTACTCAGTTGTGTGTGGACACTTTATATAATGTCGTTATGGTTGAACACTAAAAGTAGCAAGGTTTTGAAAGTGTTCTGACACCTGATAACACCATAACTATACTACCACTTGTAAGTGTAACACTTGTGTAAAATAAACACTTTACTCACGCTAATGGTACATCTGATGTAGAATTCATACCTAACTACTACTCATATAGTCTGTTGAAGTATTTTGAAACAATAAGGTTGGATTGGAATAAAAGGTTGTGAAACTGTCCTTGAAACATATGTAACTATGATGTTTGTACATTTTACATGATGTGGTTATATAAACATCCTGGCCTCATAAAAAGTATTTATTGAACAACTTGAATGAATATAGTGTTCCTATGGCATTTAATAATACTTTAATTAAAATGTCAATGGTTTGAAGTATACTGGTGAAATGACATGATTTGATAACGTGTCAGTTTTTCACTCCTCATTTACTTAAAGTCTTGTGAGTTGTCATAAGATATGCAGAATAATTTGATAACATTACCGTTATTTGCTTAATGGCAATTATATTTGCAATTATTTGCAAAACGTCTAACCTCACAGAGATACATAGTGAACAAATGTTACACATAATAACTTGACAATAAGAACATGATATACTGGAATTATTTTGTGATATCCGCATATGTGCTTTAAGTGATTCTAAACATTGATTGGTCGGTTACTCAGAGAACTGTAAATATGATTGGATTGAACTACTCTCACACTGATAAATAGAACATGCTTCATTGTGTGAAGTTCTGCAGAATAATTCTAGATCATGAAATGTTCAACTGTTTGATTCTCAAAAACAAGCTCGTCTGACCACACACTGAGAGCGGAGAGGGATTCAGTTAAAGTCTCTGCAATTCCTCAACGATTCTATTGATTATCATGTAAATGAAAAACAGTGACAAAAAATCTTCAAAGCTTTTAAATAGATTAATTGGTCTTTGAATCAAGTTTGAATTTGACATTTCAAACTAGACAGTTTGATGGAAGTTATTGGAGCTGACATTAAATTCCAAAATATCAAAACAATAAAGATATTTCACTTTAACTCAGTGTCAAACTATGATAACATTTGTAAACGATAAGTGATTTATCAGAGATGAATATTGACATTATTTTCATTCAAATAAAAAAAATCTTGTCCCACTGCTCCAACCCAATAGAGCTGTTCAAGCATGGAGTGACAATATTCCAGAATCCACACTTCAACATTTTAACACTTACACCAATCAATAACACATGTCACTTTAGACGAGCAATTAGCTTCTAATTATTTCACAAAGAGAAATATTTATTGAACCAGTAAAGCCTGGAAGCCGAGTTGACGTCAAGTTGACACTATGCAGACAATACCTCTCACAAATGTGCTTAAATAGCAACTTTTGACCACTGATAATTTCCAGCACTGAAACTGACATTAACAGCTCTGAACTACTGAGAACCCGGACACTTAAAGATTCTTAAACACAAGAAGCATTAGACTTCAACCTGCAGGGATTGTTTTTCAAATAATTTTCTGAAAAAAAGATGCAGGACAAAATTAAAAGGATTGGCAAAGTTTCCTTCTCCAGCTGACTTTCCCTAAAGGAGAGAAATCCATGAAAGGAAAGTAATCCATTTGTGGAAATGGTTTGGTTTAACAAGATTATTTTAACAACATGCAATTAATTATTTTCTTTAAAAGTCTAGAAGAAGCTGAAACTTAATTGTTTTGTTATATCAAATGTTAGTTCTGTAAATTGGAAATCTTTTTACTTTCACTTTTTAAAGAATAAGTTTGCTGATCAATAGTTTGTTGTCAAGAAATTAAAGGATAATTACCATGGAAACTGGGGAAAACAAGAAGAACAGTTATGTTTATTTTTGTACCATGAAGATCATATGAATATACTCAAACTGATTTTATTAATTTTCTGTAAATGCTTATCAACTTGATGTCAATCCATTTCATATAAGAAATTGATTGGTCAATTGTGTTGAAAATTAATTGCATCAACATTTTTTATTGTGATATATTGCAATATACACATTTCCTCAATTTGTTATCATTACTATAATTATATTGAATAAATTTATTTACAACATGTTACACTTGCTTACTATGTAACCCTTCAAAAACAGACCAATGAAGTATATATTCCAAAACAGCCACTATCCCTTGTAATACAGCACAACTTATGTTCTTGCACATACAATTGCAACTTTTTCTAGGAACAAGATACTTTTTTTCAGATATACTTATTATATATGAATATATTCACTGAATAAATGAAAAAAGTATTGCAATAACTGTGTATATGTATATATATATATATATATATATATATATATATATATATATATATATATATATATATATATATATATATATATATATATATATATATATATATATATATATATATATATATATATATATGCCGATATTGCTCAGTTGTATTGGTGAACCATCTGATAGGACACTTCTATACTGCTCCAGAATACAAGAGATGTATGTGTGTACAAAGTTTCAAATTATGGCTCAGGAAAGCACACTACTGTGAACAAAATCAAAATAATAAGAAAAATAGCGAAAAAGGATTTCAGAGAAAACTCCAAATTTCATATCATACCACTTCATAATTTGTCAATATGTATGCCAAGTTTAATCAATGAATACTGATTAGTTTCTGAAATATAGATTCGAAAAGCACTGACGGCAGATAGGGGGAGGGCACAGAGGGATAAGAATTAATCAAAGACTGCAGCAAGTTTAACATTTACATAATATATGTATATTAAATAAACCATGAAATTCCGTTAGTCTGGACAGATGAGTTGAACATCTAGCTGCACTACTCTCTCACAGAGTCTCTGAAATGTATAGTGCATAATATAAGCATTAAATAAAGTCATTAGTAGCTACCTGGGTCGTATTTGATACAGACACAGAGTCAGGTGATCTGCAATCAGCACCATGCTAGTCTATAACACTCCTGTTTATCACCCGCTTGTGAAATATGGATCTCTCTACCGGGACAGACCTATAAAGAATCACGGTCTACAGGCTACAAAACACTTCCCCTCAGGACGATACTTCCTACTAAAAGAGGATTAATGGTCGTTTTTTCAGCATATGTAATAGGACTAGTTTGTGGATGACAAATGTAGGCGAGGCACCAGACAGATTATGAGTGAACCAAAGTCGCATTCAATCTTTCTTTTTATCATTAGATTGATCCAGCAATTATTAGCCAAGACCTCAACTCTTCGAGACCAGGGGTGAGGTGACGTGAGGGGAATTGGGGTCTAACGCTGTTTCAAAGAGTATTTCACTCATATCACGGTTGCTAGTATTATTGTAGGGAGAAAGCCTGAAACACCAATTTTGGCTAAGTATTGCAGTGAAACCTGCGAGCATAGACTGGAATTAGTGAACCATGGGTGGTAGTGCGCTGAAATTCAGTCTAGCATTACACCCAAACCTTACTGCATGTAGAATAGTTCTACAGCAAACAAAAGTTGCTGGCAGGATTCAAATCCCGGACTTCTTGATCTGAAGCCGAACGTTCATATTACTTACAGTAATATTTATTTGGTTTTATATTTTTGAATTTGATAAAGGTTTGCACACGTTCATGCAAAAATAAAAACAGTGAGCAGTGCATGAAGCCATATATACATCGACGCTACGAGAGGGGAAGCTTTGCTACTGCACAACAACACATTGCTGATTAGTTGGATGAAAAATTTCCGTTACTTTGTGAATAATCTATCAATACATATGTTTTATTGTTGAAACAAATTCAAATGAGTGAAAATACAGCATTTATTCAATCTCAAGTAATTAATAAAGCAAGATGGCGGCCAGTGGGCGATAGAAACCTCTCTTTAAGAGCAT
Source organism: Gibbula magus (assembly GCA_936450465.1). Classification (NCBI taxonomy): domain Eukaryota; kingdom Metazoa; phylum Mollusca; class Gastropoda; order Trochida; family Trochidae; genus Gibbula; species Gibbula magus. The sequence goes on from OW388291.1 coordinate 42,201,425, forward strand.
AGCAAGGTATGAGACTAAAGACAGAAATCTATCTTTCCTACACAACCATATCAAAGAGACTTTTTTTTTTATTAAAGTTCCATGATTGAAAGAGATTTATCCACTTAAAAGATTTCATGTTCTTTCATACCTTTTCTCAACTTTGTAGCATTTTTCAACTAAATTTTTGCCATTGAAAAAGTTAATACAGAATCCATTTATAAGATTCAAACCCTCCTATGTAATGGCAGTCGTCATAAAAGAGTGAAATTCATACATGAAACTCTCAACATTTGTTTTCAATTTCTGTAAATGTGTGAGTTGAATAATCATTGCAGAGTTCCTTCCCCTTCAATATGTGAAATTCAAAGAATTATTTGAGAATAACCAAATTTGTGATTCAAATTGGATTGAAACGAGAATCCTTATTGATCCCACTCCTGTCTTATCAAACAAATTCCAGGAAAATCATCCGCAGTTACAATGAACGACCATAAAAGATTATTCGGAGCTGCACAGATAAGAGGCAAACGTGGACAACCCTTAAAGACATGGGCTCTTATCTAGCAACTCAGGATGAATGGCATCCTGGGATACGCATAGCTCGAGGAGCTCCTGTTTGAAACAGCCAGAAAGCTTATTGAATTCACCCTCTTATTGCCACAAGTTTATTTGAACACTGTACTAATTTGTCACCAAGATATGTGAAGTCCAAAAAGTGACCCTACTTTTTGCAATTGAAGGAAATTTAATATTGATTCCTCTGTGCATTAACTGCCGTTAGACAAAATGAAAGCAATAATGAAGTGGAACAACGTCCTGCAAACTTGCCTGTCGTCCGCTCTGATTGATACATTAGCTGTGCCAGACATGGAAACTTGATTTGACTTTTTTAATACCAGATCAATTTGAGTTTTTATTCAATTTGCCAAAAAAAGAATTGCATGAAATACGGAATGAATTCGAGGTCGCCATACCTCATTTCTCAATAACTGGTGCACGGATTACTCCTGTGAAAGTGATAAAGTGCCATGTCAGCGCTTTTTGCTTTCTTAATTTGCCACATTACCTTGTAAAAAAAGTTTGCCTTTTTGACTGATTGTTCAAGAGGCTATCATGGTGATATTGTTACCTTCAATTTATTCCTCTGGCAGTTTTATATCCAATGGCACAAAAGAGCAATTTCAAACTAAAAATTGCGTTCTTATTTAATACTTCTTTTGTCAAACCACAAAATGTGCTGTGGTGGGTGAAAATAGATATTGATACATTTAAGCAAAAACTATTTCCATTCATCTGTATATCTGTAGAAGATATGAAACAAAGAGAGAGGCATGAAGTGTCGAGGTGGGTTTTTTAAGTTGTGAGATGGTGAGGTTCATGAGGTAGTGAGGTGTTGAGATGTAATGATGTCGAGGTGGTAAGGTGAGGGGATCAGGTGGCGAGGTGTCTATATGTAATGATGTCAAGGTGGTGAGGTTGCAAGGTGGTGAGATGAAATAATATTAAGCTGGTGAGGTGAGTTGGTGAGGTGATGACGTGTTGAAATGTAATGACGTCGAGGTGTTGAGGTGAGTTGGTAAAGTGATGAGGTGGTGAGGTGAGTTGGTGAGATGACGTGTTGAAATGTAATGATGTTGAGGTGGTGAGGTGAGTTGGTAAAGTGATGAGGTGGTGAGGTGATGACATGTTGAAATGTAATGATGACGAGATGGTGAGGTGAGTTGGTAAAGTGATGAGGTGGTGAGGTGAGTTGGTGAGGTGATGACGTGTTGAAATGTAATGATGTTGAGGTGGTGAGGTGAGTTGGTAAAGTGATGAGGTGGTGAGGTGAGTTGGTGAGGTGATGACGTGTTGAAATGTAATGATGTCGAGGTGGTGAGGTGAGTTAGTAAAGTGATGAGGTGGTGAGGTGAGTTGGTGAGGTGATGACGTGTTGAAATGTAATGATGTCGAGGTGGTGAGGTGAGTTGGTGAGGTGATGACGTGTTGAAATGTAATGATGTTGTGGTGGTGAGGTGAGTTGGTAAAGTGATGAGGTGGTGAGGGGAGTTGGAGAGGTGATGAGGTGGTGAGTTGAGTTGGTAAAGTGATGAGGTGGTGAAGTGAGTTGGTGAGGTGATGAGGTGGTGAGGTGAGTTGGTAAAGTGATGAGGTGGTGAGGCATTGAGATGTCATCATGTGGAGGTGTCAAGGTGGTTGGATGCCAAGGTGTTGAGGTTCTGAAGTGAGGTGGCAAGGCGATGAGGTGGTGAGGTGATGAGGTGGTGAACTGTTGAGATATCATGATATCGAGATGTTGAGGTTCTGAAGTGAGGTGGCAAGGTGGTGAGATGGTGAGGTGATGAGGTGGTGAACTGTTGAGATATCATGATGTCCAGGTGGTGAGGTGATTTTGGTTTGAATACTTCTTCCAAAAGTATTTCACAGCAGTTAGTATTATTGCAGAGAGAAAGCCTGTAACATCATTGCAACTATGTATTGTGGTGAAACCAATGAGTATCGGCTGGAAGTAGTTAACCAGGGGTTGTACTTAACTGAAATTTAGTTCCAAAGTTGTTGATAGTAATCTTCAGTAAAAAGCAGAAAATGACACAATCTGAAGTAGATCCTGATCGAAATCATTAACTTCAAGTCAAAATGTTGATTCTGCCATAAGTATGATGAAAACTGAAGCACATTAGTCTGCACCAGTAATGGGTTAAAATCTTGAGGATCACCGACTGCTTTACAATCTGGTCTGCAGTGGATATGCAAGCACACCTTGAGATCTAGAATTTCTCTGGAGTGTAGATCTATAAGCAAGTCCAGAATTAAAGTTATTGTAGTTGATCTAAGTTGATTAGATTCAACACGTCTGATATAGGTTTAGATGTAAATCATTGAAATGAAGATGTTCCATGTTCTGGTATGTCTGCGGTAGATAAGGGGAAGACAGAATCACACTGAGAGAATCTGGAGTAGTGCAGATATGCACAGAGCTCATTAAGAGTTCCATGTTGAAGTACAACTGCAGCAGAGTTACATGGAAACAGTCTGGTGGAGATGTCCAGGAACACTGACAGTTTCATGTGAATGTACACATGCAGCAGATAACATGTATAGCAGTGGAGAGTACGGGCTAAACCAGTCTGGTGTAGACAAAGGTATAAATAATTAAGATAAAGAATTTCTATGTCTGAGTTTGTCAGTTACAGAAATAGCATCAACAAATCTTGTACAGTGTTGTATGACACAAGCTTGAAAAGTAGCCAGTCCAAAGTAAGATTTTTTATAATTTTAATGGCAAAATTAAGCAAAATATTCTGAAAGTTACCAGGTTGCAGGGATTGATTTCATATACTGGGTACAGATATCCATCTAGATTTAAAATTAATTTCCCTATTGTTGTATCTCTGAGATAGATACGAGGTAGACGGAGAATAGGAGAGTTCCTGTGCAGACATGGATACACATCATTAGCTCTCCTATGTTTAAGTTCTCCATGTTATAGTATCTCTGCAGAACACAGAGACAGCAATACCAATCATTAAGATCAAGAATTTACATGTTCGTGTGTCTGAGGTAGATAAAGAACAGAGCCCGTTAGAGTGCAGCGCCCTCTATAAGTGGAAGCTGTATACAATCGGTGACTACAGGTGGTCTAATTAGCCCGCTCTCACTGACAGCTTATCGCTGTAATCTGCCGCACATCCCAAGACCCTGACTCCAGGAATAGAAGCCCCTCGCTGTCACCCTCCTCTCCACACTTCACCCAGGAATTCAAGCAGCAATTTGTCACAATTACCTGACACAGAAACAAGCAGATTCCTTCTCTCCACACTTCATCTAGACTCTCTCTCAGTTCTCTCTACACTTTCTGCTTGATCTGGTTTACTATGACCCAAGAGGGAAATATTGACCTTGTTATGGTCCTGATATATATAGAATACTAAACGATGTCCCGTTTGATAACATGTTTATGACATGAGTGGATGGTTTGGTATTTTAACGAGTGAAGGCGAGTTAAATACCGATGCCATTCATGAGTTTCATAAACATGTTATCAAACAGGACCGAGTTCAGTATTTTATTTATTACTCAATTATGTAATTAGCGCTGAATTGCAAGGAAATCATTATTAGTGACACTCACTTGCAAAAAGGTCACCCGCTTTTGCAGTCGCGCGGCTAACATTGTGACGTCAACCAAAAACCACTATGACGTCACGCGCCGATAATGACGTTACGGCAGCACGCGTTGGTATCACAAATGTGTGTAACCAATTCATTGTTATCTAATGAGTGATCTCACCACGGTTGAGTAATAACACAAGTTATATGATAAATCTGTACCTGTGGGTATAATAATAATAGTTTATATAGCACATATATATCCATGCACATTGCATGCTCAAAATGCTGGTGGACATATTACCCCTGGTCAAAGAGTACAGAACACTACCTGATGAGAATACAACCGGTCGCCTGTCAGACGCTCAAGGTCCAAATTCAGACTATCATCGTATCATACAGGTACCCATTTACTGCTTGGTGGACAGAGGCACTCTTCGAACTAAGTCACTTACCCAGGGTGACACCAAAAGTCACTCAACTTATGTCTCAGTTTGTGGCAGGGAATAACCCTTAAACTCTCAGTTTATCCAGCGGGTAACCCACCCATGCGGTGAGCCGCGCCCTTGTCCTGATATTTAAGTCTGTACCTGTGGGTGCCAGGCTACTCCAGGTAATAATAACCTACCTTTCATTACCCAGTGACCATGCAATACCCAATTATTTTGACTCCTGTAAACTGGTCACTCAGACTGATTTGGCACTCATCAATTTAACAGCTAAGTGTTTGAATGTCACATGGTTGTTTCAAATAACAAGTCATAGATTCATCTCTGTGATTTATTTCAAACAGTAAAGTGCTTCTAGAATGCCTCTCTCACAGTCCAAGATCTATAATTATAACGATGATAAGGGGAAGACTTAATTGTTCTCTCTGGCTTCCTGCCATCAGGTGTAATTCCAGTAATCAAACTTACAGAAACTGTTTGACTTAATCAATTATTAACTTCATTAAATAAATTAACGGTAATTAGGATGATAAAGGCTGATGTGCTCTCATTACGTTTATTTCAAATAGATAATAAAACCCTAATATAGCCCCAAAATTTGTCATCCTTGGTCCCGTTCCACAGAGTGATCATAGAGTCTCTATCAATAGTAGCCCTTCTTATAACACATGTTACAACTGATTGAAACTAGAAAGTGTTACACTTAAAAACAGATGTCTCCCCCTTCCTCAATTAAATGCTCCAAACCTCTAAACAATACTATCATAAAGCAACTTGAATAAATAACCTATCAACTCCACAATTGTAGCAAACAAAATATTCAAAGTTCTAAATGATTTGATGCTGAAATAAAAGCCAGTTTTTTTTAAAAGCCTAAGTCCAAATCGATGAGGTGGAAATAAAAAAAATAATTTTTAAAACAAATCTCTAACCCCCAAAAGGCACATCTACATGATGTGGAGAGACAGAATACCAAGTTTGGTGATTATTGGTCACATAGTTTTAGAGATCTGCTCCGGAAACGAACACTACCCTTGAAATAGACTAAGTCCTAATCGTTGCCATGGAAATAAAAAACATTTTTTTTTTTTTTAAATCTCTTACCCCCAAATGGCACATCTACACGATATGGAGAGACAGTATACCAAGTTTGGTGATGATTGGTCACATAGTTTTAGAGATCTGCTCCGGAAACGAAATGGGAACGCCAACGCCAATTCCGACGTCGACGGGAACTCAGCTAAAACCAATATGTCTCCCAACCCTTTGGGGGGAGACATAATGCTACCATCAATTGAAAGTGGTTTGAAGAATGGCGCCCTGATGTTCCAGTTCAGAGAACAATAAGCAAGGTTATCAACCTACCTCTGTATAATCGTTCATTTCAGACAGTCTTTTCAATATCGTATCATATGGCTAGCATTGGTTACATTTCTATATCACCCGGTACCCGGACTGACAACGTTGTAAGTCCCTCTAGGACATAATAAAATAGCATCTAAGCTGCACTTATAACACATAGGTACATGTAAGTCTGCATATGTAAGAGTGTATGTAAATGTACATCACAAGCTGCTGAACCTGCCCTGAATATCTTCTCCAGCACCAACTCTTTCATCTAGAGAGGAGACGCAGCCATGCACTAAACAAGATCCATTTTTACCAGCAACTACAGAGGATGCTGGTCAGGCGGATGATTGTGGTATAGTGTATGAACTGTAGCCACCGGCACTAGTTAGTTGTGACAAGCAAATCATGGCAGAATGTTTTTCCATACTTGTATACACCTTCTTCACACGCATGATCGGACATAAGACAGAATAAAGCATCAAAGAGTTGGAGGGACGTCAAGCGCTGGCAGGAATCCCAGGCACTCGGTGAAACACTGGTAACACTCTTGTAGTGGTCCTCATAACACAGACATAGCAGAGCCTGTAACCTACACTAGTGGTGTCTGAACAGATTCTCAGATCTCTGTAACAGACAATCTCATACAGTAAAACACTGGTCTCTGTACGTTGCTTAACACTTTAATTAATATTTGTCACTGTAATTTAGACATACAATTTCTCTCTCATTTTAACCCTTAACTTGCGGGTCCTGTATTGATCCGGGAGGCTCATAGAGAAAAATGCTTTACCCCTTGGCGAGATACGTACGTTGGTCTTAGTGCATATACCGGGTCAGTAATAATTATATATGGTCTCAAGGCGAAATGCGAGACGAAGTGTGTCCGTGGATCCCCATATGAAAACTTGTTTATATACATCTCGCAGTTCGCCACGATAACGAGACTTTGTCAATGTCTGGTCGAAATGTCCAGCAAAAATCACACCAAATTGTGTGTGCATTGATGACCCGCAAGGCATCGATAATAAGCTTTACAAAAGGCCAATTTTGTCGGGCTTCATCCCGAAGCCTAATCTCCCTGGGGGCTAATAATCACCCACGTGTTTGCATTGCCTCGGGTTTGCATCTACTATCTGCCTCGCATCTAGCGGGACGGAGAAAAAAATAATATCGGTAACTTGCCTTACTCCCACACTTCGCAAATGTCAAAAAAATAATAAGCACACAGCAATCGCCGCGAAAAAGGTCATGTTTACACTTCATAAATTTTGAAACAATTTATCACTGCTAAACTACTGAATGCATTTTCATAATTTTTATATCACAATAAACCAAAAAGAACTAGTAGTTGTCACTAAGGTGACATGATCCAACGCCGCAAATTAATACTTCAAAATTTAAAAATAATGTCAAGATCAGCAAAATTGACCGTCAAACATGTTAAAAAAGTCAAAGTTCCACTGTGACCTTGAGAAAAATGGCAAGGTCATCAAAATCTAATCTACCCTTTGTGTAAGATATGATGAAATTCCAGTGAATGGTTCTTGAGATATCCCGCTGACAAGTATTACACACATGTACATCAACATGTCGAAAAATTTAAAATTCCACTGTGACCTTGAGAATAATGTCAAGGTCACCAAAATCTTATCAGTCCTTTTGCTTTTTGTAAGATATAATGAAATTTCGGTGAATGGTTCTTGAGTTATTCTGCTGACAACCTTAACATGTACATTAACATGTCGAAAAATTCAAAGTTCTGCTGTGACCTTGAAAATAATGTCAAGGTCACCAAAATCTATTCAGCCGGTCGTCTTCCCTAGAAGGTGCTTTGAGTAAGAAATGATGGAATTCCAGTGAATGGTTCTTGAGATATTCCGCTGACAAGCTTTACATGTACATTAACATGTTGAAAACTTCAAAGTGCTGCTGTGACCTTGAAAATAATGTCAATTTCACTAAAATCTAATCAGCCCATCATCATCCCTAGAAGGTGCTTTGTGCAAGAAATGATGGAATTCCGGTGAATGGTTCTTGAGATATCCCGCTGACAAGCTTTACATGTACATTAACATGTTGAAAACTTCAAAGTTCCGCTGTGACCTTGAAAATAATGTCAAGGTCACCAAAATCTAATCAACCCGTCGTCTTGCCTTGGAGAAGCTATGTATAAAATATGAAGAGAATCCAGCGAATGGTTATTGAGATATCCTGCTGACAAGGGTAAAATGACAAAGTCTCGTTGTGACCTTGAAATGAAGGTCAAGGTCTCAAACTACTGTAGGAACATTACTCTTCCTATGATGAACCCATATGCAAAATATGAAAAGAATCCAGTGAATGGTATTTGAGTTATTCCATTTCGTACGGACGTACGGACGGACTGACGTACGGACGGACGCAGCCGAATACTATATCCCCCGCTTCGCGCTAAACGCGCGGCGGATAATAATCTTTTATTCTATATAAAATGTGCATATTTATTCACAGAAATAAAGATACAACTTTACCTTTCTGAGAGGCATGTAAAACAAAACGACACACAAACTAATCAACATATTTTCATCGGTTATTGTTCGAGGTTAGCATTTATTGGAAAGGTCAAACAACATAACCATATTTGGGTTGACATGTGCTTATTTGTCAACTGGTGCGAGATTATCATTTCTTGGAAAAAGTGCGATGAACAACCATTTGCAATGCCGCATACATGTTGTAAGTATTTTACGATTTTATAGGTGGAAATAAAGACAAACTTTACATAGCTATAGAATTATAACCAAAGGTCACATTCTAATAATTTTTATATCATTGTGAAACTCGACATCTTGTCTTCAATTCTGTAAATAATTCTGTATATATTCCGAATTAAAGATAATCTTTCGAGAGTAATAGAATAAAAACGAAAAATCATAGAAAATTCTTTCAAAGTTGCGGGTGTGAATTAGACATTTGTGTACGGGTGCCTAAGCCAAAATACTGCTGCGAGCTGGAGGGTCTGTAAATTCAGCCACAGGGGCTAAAATGGGTAAAATAGAAATACGCAACGTAAGGGTTAACATGTTTCACTACATGACCTATATAATGCAGAAATACTTTGTAAAACTATTGCAAAAGATTTTGCATTAATGAATTAACTTTGGTCTCATTTTCACAAAACAACAATAGCACACAGATCATCTAACACAGTTCTTCAACGCTACACAAACCGCAACATGTTACCAAAGTTAACACCTTGTGAGTGGCTCCCTATTGGATAAGTAAGTTGTTCAGTAATCTAACTCACCAGTCAGCTGCACTACTCGACTAATGGTCTGTGAAACAAAGAGTCTCATTCATCCAATACCATTTTATGTAGTCTTCTTTCTTGGTCTGATCAGTAGAACTTTCTGCATCCAAGCAGATTGTCCACGGTTACTCAGGATTCACAGTACCATCCAGAGCACTGTGGGATACAAAGTGTTTGGTGAAGGGATGCCGCTAATTGCTTATGCTGTTTAACGACCTTCCTTTAAGTCTCTTTCCTTTCAGTGGTATAATAGGACATTTGAGTCTTTAGATGAGAAGATGAAATATTCAGGAGCAAAGGTACTTAATTCATGAAGAATGATGGTACGGACGGACTGTCTTCAGTGTGTAAAACAATACCAGAACAAACAATTTAATACTGATGAAGCCGGCCTCAGGTATGACGACACGTTATATAATAAAGTCCTTCCTTGGTACACCCCCTCACCCCCTATCCCCAATATACCCCTGACCTCAACACACCCCACCCCTATTAAATTGAATTGCTGACTTTATGTGTATTTTGATTTCAATTTGCAAGGGAAACGGTAACAACAAATGAAAATCAATGTTGACTAATATCAATGTTTTGCAAAATACAATTATAAGATTTAACTTGTTTAAATCAACATCAAAGGTTTCCACAACTCCCAACAGTAATTATGTCCTGTAAACCACATTCCATAAATGATTGATAGTCCTTTGGTGAAATTTGTTTTAATAACGTGCACCATATTGACAAGCAATTCTTCCCAAATGTAGACGGAACTCGATCATGAATCTTTGCATGGTTTAAAGCTCTCATTTGTGTTGGTGCGAATTCGTTCAAGAGAAATTGTGCCATGCATCTTGAATGACAATCACTCCTACAAGAAAACACCTTCCGAAAAGAAATTTGTGTATATTTTTTTTAATTGCAATGAAATGTTTATCAGTGTAGCATTTGGTGGTATCCAGACAGCTTGTCCATTCAGGCATGACACAGCATCAGATACCAGGTCAGCTGAATATAACCATGATATTGGATCAGTTGTAGAGAAATCCCAACCCAATCTGACAAACACACAACTCCCCTGGGGTGGGAAGCAGTGTTGTTTGACTGGAAATGATATTACACAAGACACCTACTTCACGTCCATTCAATGTTCACAGAGGAAGCATCACTGCACTTTCAGCATTTCTTTAACCGATAGATTAAAACAATGTGTAATTTTGTAATTTGTATTCAAAGTCAAAATAGCTGAAATGTCTAGCACATACAATTGTTGTACAAGAAGCAGTTGTGTTTCCCAATAGACGAGTCATGACTTATTCAGATACAAGTCACTTACACATGGAGATTGGGATAGGGTAAAGAGGAGACGGGGGAGGTTGGATACCAATAAACAAAGGCTACTTGACAAGAGGGAATACAGGGGGTTGGACGTTTTTAATAACTTAAAGTTTATATTATTTGTATCTCAACCGGGAATATTGGGACAGGCGTTTACAGGAACTCTCCAGTTAAGAGGTACAACCATGAAACCTGCAGGGATATTCAAACAGGAAGATTATGTAGTGGCATGTGTGCATCACTGAGTTGACCGATATTGATGAAGTTCAGCAACAATGGCCACGGCTCACTGGTTAACTGGTCTGATTCATGGCTGCATAATGTGGAAGTTGAGTTGATTCCCTGCCCCACAATGAGACATGAGTTGTATTCTTGTGTTTACACTTTCGACAAGATACTTTATTAAAATTGCGCCTCTGTTCACAGCAGTACAGTTGGGTACCTGGTTTGGAAGTGAAGGCAATGTGAATGATATCATTATAGTTTCTGGGATGGTAGCAAAGTTGACAACTGATATGACCCAAATAACACTTGGTACGAAAAAGCATTAGCAAGTTAAAGGAAAATGGATGGAAAGTTGTGTGAGGAAAATGGAACAGCTCGAAGCTCATTGATAGAAGCAGAAGCTGTAAATGGCTAGTTGTTCATGATGCAAATTGATAACTTCTGGAATTGGTGATGAACAAGTTAAATAGACAGACGTACACAAGGTGAGGTGAGGTTTAACACCGTTTTCAAGAGTATTTCACTTATATCGCGGCTGCTAGTATTACGGCAGGGAGAAAGCCGCAACGCTTTGTGGTTATGCATTGCGGTGAAACCTGCGAGAATCGGCTGGAACTAGCAAACCATGGGTGGTACTACTCTGAAATTCAGTGTAGCATTGCTCCCAAACCTTACTGTGTGTAGAACAGTTCTCTACTGCAGACAAAGTTGCCGTGCCCCTGGCGGAATTCGAACCCCGGACCTCTTGATCCAAAGCCGAACGCGCTAACCACTGCGCTATCCCAACCCCCAGACTTACACAAATATGAACCTTCTAAAAAAGTTAGCAGACATCATGGAAATGAGAACAAGAAGACCTTAATACGCCTTCTTTATTTCAAGATTTAGTTTTTTATCAGACGTTTCATTTGGATGACTTTTTGTCATGATATCTGACAGTAATCTTGTTTTTATACTTTTGATATATGGAAAGAGGTATATTTTAGAGGTATGAGGAGCATATAAGTTTTTCTGGAACCATGTAGATACAAGCGATAGTGCTAGACACCTGACAGCAGTACTTGTTGTTCTCCTATCTTCCATCTACCCAGTGCTGTCCACCCAGTCTACAGCCAACAAGCAATGGCAGTAGGCATGACAATCTACACATCAAACTTCATCCTCAACCTGCTCATTTAAATGGTGCCAGCATTCACTGCTGGCTGAACATTATCAGACAAAAGTCATCAATACCTACAGTTATTATCCTTTTTTTTTTTAAATTAAAATTAATTTATTACTAATTATAATTTCTTTTAGTTTTGAATCTCAGTTTCTGTTGAACATTTCAGATATTATAAAAGACATTCCTTTTTCAATGAACAAAATCAATTGTTTGATAAATCAACAAACACATAACAAAATTGCATAAAATGCAGAAACAAATGAGTTATCTCTACAAGATTTGACAATATCTTTCATTAACACTCAATCATCAAAATAGCATCTATCACCATCAAACATGTCTACAATGTGTGCCAAATCATTAGCACAGAAATAAAACTCTGATAAACATCAATGATTAAAGCACAAGGAAGAGCTCGGTCAGTAAGACATGGTTGTACTGGGACTGATCCGGCCATCTCACAGCTTTAGTTCCACAACATCAAATATTCATCAGCCCCATCAGCTTCTAGGAGAACCATGTAGATCTATACCTACCTACTGATACTAGGTTGTTGGTTTTGTAACTTCACTATAAATAACATTGTGTAATAATGTTAAATGGATTCAAAATAGTTTTAACGAAAGTGTCAGGAAAGACTTCTAAAATATATCAACTGATACTTGCCTAAGAGATGAATATAAGTTTTGAAAGAAATAAGAATATTGGTTTAGAATTTTTTTAAATAAAATAATTAAAATTTACTTGAAAATGAATTTGTATAAAGTACAAAGTACAAAAGTGAATTGCTTAAGAGTTGAGACATATCCTTCTCTTGAAAAGCAACCTCTTTGAGTTTTCTTGGTTCTAAAAATATTCACATCCAGCCTTAAAAACACTTAAATCAGTGGAAACACTCAAAATTAGCAATCCTGTTTTACTTCTTGTGTAAATGTTTTGAAAGCTCACTATAGTCACATTGTGTAATCAAGTTCAATGGATTCAAACAAGTTTTGGATGAAAGTGTAATGGATTAATTATAAAATATTATAGTTTACTAATCATGACAGATTTGTTTTTCTTTATCAAACAGTTTTATTGTTTACAAAAAGTTTTGAAATCTCATTTCTTTGTAATTTCACACATAATGAAAACTTGCTTTATAAGTTTACTCTCTAGCTCACTTTGCAAAATTGTGCAATGAAAGAATTCTAAATATTCCACGTTTCAAATCAGTATTGCATAATTCTTTAGAAGTCAAAGATTCTTTTTTTTTTTACAAAAAATTGATTGATGATGAAAATAACTCTGACTTGTATTTTCCTTGATAAACATTTGGCTATCTGCTCCAGTTCTATTTCATTTTTTCTTCATCATCAATCAAATCAAGCTGTGCATTCAATCAAATTCAGAAATCCTCACTTTAGCTGAAAAGCACAGATTTCTTCCTCTTACGAACTACAAGGCAGAAATAATGCCAAACCCTTAGCAAACAAATGTGCAGTTTCACGAGTTGATGAGATTTTTTTTAAAGAAACAAAACACCTTCTAACTATCGTTAATCTAATTCCATCCACTTCAAGCTTGTTATCCATTTGAGACCCGAACAAAAACACAGGATAATCGTGTCCAAGAGTCAATCCATTATTACAGAAATGTGTCCAAATTCAAATTCCAAACAGGCCCGAGATGGGGGTGAAGAGCTCTTATATTCAGGTCACCCTGCATAAAGCATGTACACCATGAACACACAGCCCCTTGAGATTGTAAATGGAGATTCGTGCATATGAGATCAAAAATCATCATCAGGAGATAACATGGTCCGTGCCCTCCACAATGAGAGAAACAGGATTAGCCGACTACGACAGCCAGAGCTCCTGACATCCCTGTCCAGTCCTATCCATGATAGCATTTCATTACGAACTCCTCACAGTGTTGTAAAGAACCCATGCAATTGACACCAGCCTAATCTACATCATGTAGAAGTCAGAGGCGAATCTTTCACTTCGTCAAGCAAATCCACTTTGACATGCCCAGGCTTTTGGTATGTTAATAATAGCCATTTGATCCTCTCAATAGATGGGACATGCCTTTGCTTTTAGGATGCTTACAGTAATGTTAGATCTTGACAAAAGCTTAACGAAACTATCTCTATTAGCTGGAATTTAAGCTGGAATGATTGCATGTTTCACTGACTAGAAGCTACAGTGGATGACGGTTGTCTGAACAAGGAGGGAAATACTTGTTAAATGTTTTACATCTTTGTTACCTCTTGTTTCCTGTTTAATGAAACCTGTTCTTATCAAAGCACTGCCGATCAATGGAACTCTAACAATCACACCTGGACACGTTGCACAGGAAATGTTTTGTGTATCAACAACGACACTGTGCTTTTTGCATGCAAATGAATTATTAAGTATCACTGAAAACATGTTTTTCATTTTGTTATGTCATGGCTTTGGAGGAATCATGCTGTTTATTTTGTTTGTAATGACCAAATCAAAGAAAGCTTACTTTCGATTAGATTTACTTCAGAGATCAAATGAAAATAGAATAGAAAGAATGAAAATCAAAACACTGAATTAAAATCTTTTTGTTACTGCAAGCAATGATAACACTTTATATTTTTGCATATTCACATCAGGCAATCAGTAAAAGAAATCTTTTGAACGTTAAAAACATTTAGTTAAGGCAAGAGCTAATCTAATATTCCAAGTGGTGCTTCAGAAAAGTATCTTCAATTCAATAAAAAGCTAACGTTATTCAATGCCCAACTTCAAACATTTTGCTGTGTCAAACATTTCAAATTTAAAGTTGTTCAATACTTTTAATTGAGCATGAAAATAAGTTCCTAACGCTTCAGAAACTTGGCGTCAGCATGTTGCTACAAACTTCAAAGACTGATTACAAGACAATCAGACAAACAGTGAACACCCAAATCTTAAAGTTTTAGAAAATTCATTTAAGTCAACTTGAAGAACACAAGTGAAACTTAAAATAAGAGCAATATGACACCTTCAGCTGAACATTTTATCAAACAATTTCTTGTTATGGGAAATTAACTAAAAACAAAGCATGTCCTCTCCCGGGAGTAAATAAATCTCAGGTGATTGGAGAAACTGAAGGCAGATTAATTCTGGTAATCTAATGCCAAGAAAGCTCCAAGATACAACGTCACTCTTCAGATAGAAACATATTGGGTCCACAAGTTCCACGTAACAGGCACAGTAGAGGCTAAAGCTTGCCTTAAGGCGTCATGTCAGTTAAACAAAACCTGCAGATTGCAGATTAAAACATTGTCCTCCATTGACATTACAATCTGGTTTAAATGCAAGATAATGAATGAATATTGCTTCAGGATGTTTGAAATGAAAATGTTATGAATTCAGAACATAATCACTGGATTGATTAATGTTTTTTTCTTTGAAATTAGCTCTTCTGGTACCAACAGGAACAATCAAGAACAGAAAAATTTGGCCTTCCTTGAAACGTGAACAGGACACAACTAAATGATACAGAAATGATCCAAATGGATTAAATACACATTTATAGAAACTTGGAATGAACACAAATACACATTTCAACCAATTTGGAAAGAAAAAAGTCTACTGATTGTCTTTGTTGATATGTTTATATTTTGGGATAAAATGTTGGTTTAGTGCAATGTTACCCAGATTTCTAGCAACTAGTATCAAACGCTTGTTCAGTTATTAACTAAAATAGTGTATAGAGTTAGAATCCAGTGTACACTCCATTACATAATCCAGACTAATGCACATTGGGAACAGGTGCTTGTTTCAGAACTAATCTACAGCTTCTAGTCCTTCAATGTGGGTGGTAGTCTAGTTTTTATAAATAGATATAGTTACAGAGATTCCAGTTCTTTGTAGTATGTACTGCAAATTAAATGGTCTAACATTTAGTCTCAACAATATTTTGCAATCGGTTCAAATAGTTATACAAAATGTTGCCTTAAAGATGCATTGAAGAATCTGGACTTGCTATAACTTTTTAGACTGGGATGGTTGTTATTGAATATTTTGCTCTATGGTCTGGAGGACTTATTCCAAAATATACAAGGTGCTTGTATACGCACAATTTGTGGTAATGTTTTTACAGAATGTTCACATTGATGGTCAAGTAGACAGCACTGACTAGTAGACACAGTAGCAGGGGCCTGTCTCAGAGACAGTAGGGGTGATGTATTCTGTCACTCAGTATGTCTAGTCTGTTGTGAATCAGGATGAAAATGAGGTCTTATTTCAATGATTAGTAAACAAACAGATTTTATATCATACAACTCACGTAGTTTTCTTTCAAAGCTACTCTCCTCATTACAACGACATGAAAAGTAAATTAAAGCATGATGTGTATAAGAATTCATGTAGTTTGGACCAATGGCCTTATAGTGAACTAAGATTTTTCTCTCTGTCTGATTAGTAGATTGTTTAGCAAATGCATGTTTCAGATACAAACTACAATCTCAATGTTCAGACTGATCCCATGTAGAGACAATATCTATTGGCAGGTGCTTCTTGTAGATCAAACTACATATCTAGATTCCAGGTGATCAGCTTGATTCCAATGTTGCCACACCTGTACAGACAAGATAGCAATTGTTTGAAACACCATTCAAACTGCCAAGACTAATTCCAATCACCACATCTGTACAGACATCCAAAAAGCAGGTGCTTCATGTACCAATGGGACACCTGCACATCAGCGTATGTTAGCAACTGCACAGGTAGTTTAGTATAGAAGACTCGGGAACAGGTGCTTCATTCAGCTACCCGATTTGCTTAGTATTCCAGTATTAAACAGTTGTTTTATCCCCGTAGGTCACATATGACACCAGTAGCCAATGTTCCATGCAGTAGCTTCAGAAACAGGTGCTTGTTCTACCAATGGATCTGTGTGTCCTACACACCCAGTGAATGCTGGCATTTAGATACCACACATCTTGCACTGGTTCCAGCAAGGCTTCCTTACATATCAACATTACCCATGTTCGATGTACAGCTGAAGCCTATCATATTGTATGGATCTGAAATTTGGGGAATTCACAAATGGGAAGCCATTGAAAGATTTCATGTTCAATTTTGTAAATATGTTCTTGGTGTGAGTTATAAGTGTTCAAATGTTGCAGTACTTGCTGAATGTGGAAGAAACTATGTACATATTGACACCCTTCAAAGAGTAATTAAATTTTGGTTTAAAATATTAGAATCACAAGAAACGAGGTATCCAAAACAGTGTTATAAAATGATGTATAAGCTTGAAGCAGTAGGTCGGCACAACTGGGCTTCGGATGTAAAGAAGATATTGTTCATGTATGGATTTGGTTTTGTATGGGAAGCTCAGGGTGTCGGCAACAAAAGCAATTTTCTACATAATTTTGTTTTAAGAATTAATGATTGTTATATACAAAGCATATTTGCAGATATTAATGACAGTTCATCCTTAGATTTATATTCTAACATTAAACACAATTTCTGTATAGAACCATACCTACTTCATGTTAAATCGAAAGAATCACGACGGAGAATAACTTTGATAAGAATAGGTGCACTATCTATTAGAAAAAATACTGGAAGAAGAGAAGGAATACCTAGATGTTATAGATTTTGTAAGCTTTGTAAAGATAATGTTATAGAAGATGAAATACACTTTTTATTCAAATGTCCATTTTTTAAAGAATTAAGACTAAAATATTTCTCACATTTACCTTATCATGTTGATATTTATTACCTGCAAAATATTTTACAATGTCAAAACTTAGAAATCATTTTATCATATTCATATTTCATAAGAGATGCACTTGCCTTACGCTCGAAGGTTTTATTATAAATTTAACTCAAAATGTAAACTTTATTTATTCTTCTCTCTGATGTTTGTCTATTTTTTGTATAAAATGTGTTTTTGTACGTGGGCCTAAGGCCTTTTACTGAAAATAAACGAATTGAATTGAACATTACCCAAGTGATACTGTTTCCTGTATGCTGGAGCCATGTCAACCTTACAATTCTCTTGGTAACTGACTAAACATTTCAGATTTCAGAGTATAATCCATTGAAGGTGAAGAGCTCTGTGTGGTAGCCTGAGGGACTCACTCAGCTCTTGTCTTCATGGAAGTTTTGTAGCCCTTACCTTCATGTCTCATTGGTCCATTCTCAGGTTATGACAAGCTGTTTGAAGCTGTTGATCATAAATCTATTTGTGAAGACAAGAGACTGAACATTCCTTTGTCCTTGAGTTTGTGTAGTCCATACTTTCCAAGCAGATAACAGGAACTTTGAAGACCTTAAAAGGTCAATGGTAATCCAAGTTGAAGTCCCTGGGGGGACCTTAGTACATTATTGTAAGTTAAATTACACTTGTGATGTCATCCTATTGTTCTTTCACTCCATTATTTTTCAGGAATGGAGAGTTACACATCACATCATATTTTTTAAGAAGAAATTTAATTTCTTTAACTTTTTAAAGCAATTTGGATAAACGAGCATTACTTTTAGTGTAATTTAAGTAGGGTAATATCCTCGTAACTCTCAATTCCTTAAAAATAATGGGCCTCGGACATTACCCTCTACGTAAATCTAAAATTATGGATCTACCAACATCAAATTCATAAACAAGGTATGTAAAAGGTTGTACGTTTATTGTACATGAAAACTACTTCTAATATTGCAAATATTTGAAGCATGTTGTGCAGATTGTATTGTATGGCTCAGATTAGATTTAATCAAGCACAAACCATGTAGCTGATAGTTGGACAATTTGCATACCTTATTCTGACTTGTAGCATAAACAAACTTCCGGGACAATCTCTTTATTGTCTTTGATGTCTTTATAAAATATCATGATATTATATACAACCATATTTCTTTTCGGAATATGAGTATAATGAATATGTTTTCTGTTTGCTTTAGGGTCTGAATGGCAGACAAGGCATCTAGTTCTCTACAGCATATCACAGGGCTCATTACTTTCTCATCATACAGCAAACAGAGAAACACAGCCATATTGATGGTTGGCTAATACTGTACTTAGACCTACGTGAGTTCACTGTGTTCAATACATGATAAGATTGATAAGATACTTAATGTGTGGTTGGGTGTCACATATGGCAAACATTATAAATGGTGTTTTTTCATCAAGAAGTATTGAATGATTTCTGACCCAAAAATGGACAGTGCACCATGGCTGGCACATGTCAATTATTCAAACGTAATTTTGGAAACTTATCTTTAAGAGACAATTGACAAATTTGGGTTGGTAATGCTTAATAGATCATATAATACATAAATATATATAAAACATAAATCATATCGACTGTGCATGTAGGGGATAGGGGTTTCTATGGGGGTCTATCAAATTTATATGCAAAACATTTTTCAAAAGGAGGTTTTCAACACCTGAACCCCAACTCTGGATCTACCACTGTGTAAGAAGTCCAACACAACAGTGTCCAATATTTCCTGACCATTACACAAACACATTTACCTATGTATATACTGGTCGGCAGACAGCCCTTTGAAGTTTGACAGCACTCCTGTCTCCCTGTAGATAACCCAGGAAGATAGAGTAATAGTAATGAAACCAACAAGTCATTATGACAGCTAATCAATAGTCAGCTTTTCTCTGGCTTTATGATCCACAAACTCAGCGGAAATGAATTCTTATCATCTTCTAATTTAGACAATATCTTGTAATGGGTGAATATGAAATTTGTTACTTTGATAATATTGCATGACAGAGATGGTCATATGTTAATAAGAGATGGTAAATATCATGTGATTGGCTCTTAGAGCTGAATATTGCTTGGCAGCCTTTGATATAGGCTTCTAGTGCAAGCATCAATATCAGGAATTAAGTAACAATGGATCTCTGATTAAAAGATGAACACTTGCTGCTATAAACTCTCAAATCTTTTGATCATAGATTGAAAGATGCTTTTGAAATGCGTTAAGGGATCATAGATTGATAGATGCTTTTGAAATGCATTTAGGGCATAACAAAAAGTAAAAATCTTTTTGAGAGATACATGGTTGAATCTATTTTCTAAACAAGGGCATTAAAACTTTTATTTGATCCATTGTAGCTGAAGCACGTCATGATATCTCCAGTCGCCAACTTTTAACTAAGGAAGTTGTCCTAATGGATTTTAAGGATACAAAGAAATGTAAATTTTCAGTTGATGCAATAATATTCTCAATGAAGTATTGCATTTATTACAGAAATAACTTCAAAAGAAGTTCATTGAAAAACGATTGAAACTGAAAATTAGTTGAATACTTGTCACATCAATGAAACTAAGACCAGACAATATTACCAACTGGCACTTCATCAATCACACCTACTTTTCAGACAACTAGAAAATCGAGCCATTATTTAAGACTAGATTCATAACTGCAATTATTAATTCAAAATTAGAGCCAATGGCTCTGTAGCTCATCAGCCTGTACATGATTTTACTATGTAAAGTTGACAACTAGCATTAGTCTTACGTTTAGACTCTGAAAAGAAGTATTTATTCTAAAAATATCACAATTTTATTAAACATTGAAAAGGAAACTATGAGATATTGAATTTTTAGAAAACAGAGGCTGTTTTTCAATATTTTTGTCAGAATCAAAGTGTTAGACTAACCTATTAAATGAAATAATGTGTTCATAATATGTAATGAATGATTGTTAAACCCTTCTTAAAACAGCTGAAAACATGCCTAAAACAGGCAACCTATCATATTTAACCAAAAGATATGAACAACAACATTGTCCTTGCTACAAATATACAATAATGTTTTCAGTAACAGATGATGAGAAAAGATAATATTTTCTTCTAAAATCAGCAAAAATTGTATTTATTCCTTTTCCATGAGATAAACATCCTCAATTATGAGAAGCAACAATAACCATATACAATGATAAATTACAAAATTACAAAAAGAGCACATATAATGAGAAAAACAACAATAAATATACAATCTGTTCTTCAAGGATCAGATAATGCTCACACATGACTCCCAAGCATGGGCCTCCCACATGGACAGCTGTTTACATTACAGTTTATATTAATATTTATCGTACACTGTCTTTATTGGGCACATAAATAAAAGAAGATGACACTTTTATTACCCTATGACTCTGAATAATACAGAGATGAGGGGAATGAAAGGAGCTGGTTCCAAACCTAGGGAGATAACTGGTACTCTGAGCATTGGGAACTTCATTTCAAACTCTTCTCAAACGTTATTCCAGATACAATGTGGTTATCTCTGATATATATAATTAAACTGTTTATATATCTATGATTTTTATAATTATTATAATACACATCCTCAATAATGTCAAGAGTATAAGTTCCTATAAATCTTCATTAGTACTGTGGATGCATCAGCAGGGTGGCCGATAATTTCACAACTCTGCTTGACTGACTCTCCCCATCTCACAGCAACCAATCAAATAGGTTTTTACAACTGACCCTGCCTAAGACAATAAAGATGGCGTCAAAAAGCTGTAAAGCTGTACAGAAGGAAAAGAAGTGAGTTAGGAGAAAAGTCTTTTGAAAAGTTTGCTCAACTTCCAACTGTTTAAAAATAGAGCCATTGGCTCTGTAGCTCATCAGGCTTTATATACATTAACTAATTCAAAATGTCAACTTTTAGGTGAGAGGTACAACACAAAGGAAGCACTTTAAATGGAGAAGATGAAATTTGTCTTAAGGTCCTTACCCCTCTGATCTATCTTTTGAGGCCAGAGATAAAATCCCCTACAAATAAAGTCACACTTGAAGATTAAATTCATTCCTGTTGTTTCCTTTAAATTACCTCCCTTTAAAGAGCAAATCAAATCAAATCTCTAGATGAAATAGCTTTTGGGGTCATGACGTCTGTGACCTATATTTGGGGTAGCAGGATCACGAAATCTACAATTTAGAATCCTCATTGACCAAGGAGTCTGCACACAACTTTTCAGCTCTCAAGACCTTTTGGAACTGGAGAAGAAGATGAAAATTGGTTTTTAAGGTTGTGACCCCTGTGACCCCAATTGAGGTCACCGGGTCACCAATCTACAATTTAGAATCCCCATTGACCAAGGAGTCTGCACACAACTTTTCAGCTCTCTAGACCTTTTGGCACTGCATGGAGAAGGAGATGAAATAGCTTTTTAAGGTTGTGACCCCTGTGACCCCAATTGAGGTCACGGGGTCACCAAATCTACAATTTAAAATCCCCATTAGCCAAGGAGGCTGTACACAACTTTTCAGTTCTCTAGACCTTTTGGAACTTGAGAAGATGAAAATAGGTTTTTAAGATTGTGACCCCTGTGACCCCATTTGAGATCACAGGGTCACCAAACCTACAATTTAGAATCCCCATTAGCAAAGGAGTCTGCACACAACTTTTCAGCTCTCAAGACCTTTTGGAACTGGAGAAGAAGATGAAAATAGGTTTTTGGGGTTGTGACCCCTGTGACCCCATTTGAGGTCACAGGGTCATGAAATCTACAATTTAGAATCCCCATTAGCCAAGGAGTCTGCACACAAAATTTCAGCTCCCTAGATCAAGTGGTTCTGGAGAAGAAGATGAAAATGCAAAAAGTTTACAGACAGACGGACGGACGGACGGACACCATGCCATGTCATAAGCCCATCGGGCCTTTCAGGCCAGACTCTATTCCTGTATGTTGGAAGAAGGACTCATACAGAGAACCCAGTGACCATGTAGCAGATACCAGGTCCACAGACTCTATTCCTGTATGTTGGAAGAAGGACTCATACAGAGAACCCAGTGACCATGTAGCAGATACCAGGTCCACAGACTCTATTCCTGTATGTTGGAAGAAGGACTCATACAGAGAACCGAGTGACCGTGTAGCAGATACCAGGTCCACAGACTCTATTCCTGTATCTTGAAACAAGGACTCATACGAAGAACCGAGTGACCGTGTAGCAGATACCAGGTCCACAGACTCTATTCCTGTATGTTGGAAAAAGGACTCATACAGAGAACCGAGTGACCGTGTAGCAGATACCAGGTCCACAGACTCTATTCCTGTATGTTGGAAGAAGGACTCATACAGAGAACCAAGTGACCGTGTAGCAGATACCAGGTCCACTGACTCTATTCCTGTATCTTGGAACAAGGACTCATACACAGAGAACTTACAGATAGCTACCTTGGTCTACAAGAATCATAAATAACCAATAAACTAGAGCCGCTCACTGACATCTCTCAATGCTGCAATAACACTGGCTTTATGTCGCTAAAAACAGAACCCTAGATCGTTAAACTTTATTTTGAGAAAAAATAAAAAGCATGTAAACAACAACGTCAAGATAACATATTTCAGTGAGAAGATCCGTTTGTGATAGGATATTTTGAAATTTAAAAAGAGCTAATTTTAAAAACCCACTCATTTGAAAAAACTATTAGGATCTATTTTAGAGTTATAAAAATGATTTCCATGTGTATATTTTAGCAAATTTCTTTATTTCTTTGTGAAATACACCTGATGAAGAAGTCTTCACACACTCAGAAACAATAAGAAAGTTTACAAGAACTTATGATCTAAAATGGCATGCATTTCTAAAGAAAGTTGTTACCAAGAATTCTGACTTTTCTTGTGTGTTCCATTAATTCAGAATACCTCTTGATGTGGCATATTGTTTTAAAGCAATAACTTCATCCATTACAATGATGAGAGCAAAATGTTCGTGCCTGCTTATGGAGTTATTTCTCATCATCCAGAACTGACAACCAGATGAGAAATAGTCTACAGTCTTACATCTGAAATGATTTTTTTTTTTTGAAAAAAAAATCAAATCAAATCAAAAGGAGCTGTAGTCTTGTTGTAGACTTACCTAGACACTTAAAAAATTAAGGGGTCTGGATGACAGACTAGTTATATCACTGAACCAGCAGGCAGCGTTCAAATTAAAGGATGTATGAATATGTCTTTAATTTGATAAATTCTGCAGAAGGTAAAGGACGTCAAAGAATTAAATTACTTTTGTTCACACATAATATGCCCATAGTTCATGTTAAACATGTCTTCAAGAAATCATCGACTCTGAGAAATTTAGACTACCAGAAACATACTGCCTCATTTACACAAGACTTCTGATCAAAATGCCATTATTACATAACGGAAACCATTTCTGCAGGTATAATCCCCTTATCAGGTGATTAACTCTCCCGGAACTATCTCCCCCTAGTTGTAACTGAAAACAGCTATTGTTGATTCCTGTACGAACATCTGCACTCCGCTAATAAGCTGGAGGTGTAGAGAGATCTACCAACGTATATAAGAGGCGCATTCTTAGCAGAGATCTGCAGAGCTTCCCCTTGCTTTTGTTTTTCCCACGCTCTTCTGCCACATGAACTATTCTCAGCAATCTTTTTCTAAATTTGCTGTTGCTATGGAAAATAACAAAATTGCGGTGATGTTTGAATCTGACATATATCTGTGGTAGAGCTCTTGGGCAACTGCTCACTGTGGTTTGGCATTTATGTTGGAAATTGTTCAAGAGTGATTCATAATTTTCTGTTTACTGATGATGAACTTTGTAAATGAAAACTATATCTGTCTTTTATACTTGTTTATAAGAGCAATACAACCTGGATAAAGAAGTAAAATAAATGTTTGTATCCTTTCTCATGCTCACGTCTCCACGTCAAGGTGAACTATTTCTATCTTAACGACTTAATCACTTTACGTTTGAAAACATCATTAGCAAGTTGGGTGTTATGAACAGAACTTATTAAAAGTAGATTGTGTCATGTTTTCAACAAAAAGCTTCACACCTTCCGATAATTAGAGACATATTTTTAAAACCAGCACCATCATTTGAAGAAAACATCTTGTTTAGATCATGAAAATACCTGCTTCCGTGTTGAATATAAATATTTTTGTTAACATTTCTAAATTTACTTGTCATTAAGTGATAAATCTTATATTATTATATAGCAGATGTTAAAGTGTGTGTTTAATCTGTCTTTATCCTTGAGTAAAGATTCATAAACTGGATCTCACCATCATATCCTTCAACATAAATAACAACATATATTCATAACAAGAGGACTCATTTGAATCCTTTAAATCGAATACATGAAGACATTTAGTTGGTATATTTTGGAATTTCTCTCCCAGTATTATGACAGTATGTAAAGAAACACACTAAATCATAAAACAATGTATGAAATACTGTTTGTCCATTACTTAACTAATTACTTTTTACTTTCAAATTAGGATTTTCTTTGATTTTATAATTCAAATTCAGTGTAGGATCAGAAATTTTTAAGGGGGGGGGGGGGGGGCGAGACCCCATAGAAATGCACTCCATGTTCACATGTTCACACACTCCCCTCACAAGCCCCATAACAACGCAAAATGCACAATGCCTTTATAATCACCTACCAATAATGGCTGATCTCATTTTAGGCAACACTTCTCTTCAACAAGGTTCACCAAAGCCCACAACTCGAAACCCATAAAAAATTATATAACTGGAATATCAAGTGCAAAATTAGGCAATAAGAAACAGGATCAAATAACCTTTTTTCATGCATGACTTGAAAAACGGAAAGTGGAAAAAAAGAAAACCAATAAGTTGTCCTGTAAGGTGATTACTGTGATTTTTTCAAAGCAAATGTCCTCATCAGTAAAGGTAAAACGTTCGCAGAAATTGTGTTACTACAGTCCAAGACAACTCTTGTAGCCAGGCCTGCAATAATACCAAACCACATTCCACACGTAGTTGAGTTTTTTTCCAACAAAACAATCTGCACATTTCTACAAAGGTTTTCTGCTAATCTGGCCTTTCTCTCGCTCCTCTCTGTGCCTTAGGAATTCTCTGCATGACTGCCATATGGTGAGAGTATTTTACTTATAGATTCAGCACCAGGGACTTAATGACATGAAGAGAAGAAGAGATCACCCTTAACATAGACATCTTGTGTACTAATTGTATACTTTTGTTATCTTGTGTACTGATGTGTGCGCCTTGTACAGTACTGCACTCATCCATTGGCCATCAAAACATCTTGTGTACTGGTTGGGGCTTAACTTTCAACGTGGCCTTTGATATGTGCAAATTGTACATCGTGGGCATCGAGACATCTTATGTACTGTTGTATGCTTACTGCACACTACTATAATCTTCTAATAGCTCATGTGTACTAATTGTGTACTAAAAACTTATACAATGTTTGTGATGTCTGATACCATGTACAAGTGTTCAAGTGCTTGAGATATATTTTGTGTACTAATTGTGTACTAAACACTTATACAATGTCCTTGATGTCTGAAGTGTTCAACAGCTTGATATATATCTTGTGTACTAATTGTGTACTAAACACTTATACAATGTCCTTGATGTCTGAAGTGTTCAACTGCTTGATATGTATTTTGCGTACTAATCGTTACTAAAAACTTATACAATGTCCTTGATGTCTGAAGTGTTCAATTGCTTGATATATATTTTGTGTACTAATTGTGTACTAAACACTTATACAATGTCCTTGATGTCTGAAGTGTTCAACTGCTTGATATATATTTTGTGTACTAACGGTGTACTAAAAACTCGTACAATGTCCTTGATGTCTGAAGTGTTCAACTGCTTGATATATATTTTGTGTACTAACGGTGTACTAAAAACTCGTACAATGTCCTTGATGTCTGAAGTGTTCAACTGCTTGATATATATTTTGTGTACTAACGGTGTACTAAAAACTCGTACAATGTCCTTGACGTCTGAAACCATGTACGAGCGATCAAGTGTTTGATATATACATCCTTATCTATGCAATCAGTGGTCTTTAAGTACATAAAATACTTTTGTTATAGATAAGTGACATCTTTTGGTGGTAAGTTTCCTGTACAAGTGTTAACTGCTTGACAAATTCATGCTCTTCTTGCAGAATAATCTTACAAGGATACTTCTACAGGGGATGTAGGCCAGTTGGTAGAGCGTTTGTTCAACACCTGGAAGGTCAGGGTTCAATTCCGGACTGTGTACAAAACGATGTTAAAATATGGGAGCTGTTACTTCCTTGCTTGGCACTCAGCATTACAAGGATAGAACAATTCTTTAACTGGTGCTGCACTGTGGCTGTTGGGTGCCAACCTCACAAAAAGAATTTCCAATTTACACTGTGATAAGGGCAATAAAGTGTTATAAATGTAATCATTATAATTTAGAAAAAAAGAAAGAAAAAAGTATCTTTTTTGAATAAATGATGTCAGTTGTATTACAATCTGTACATTTAAGATGTTTAAAAGACTAACATTACCTTATCACACATTAAAAAGTCCTTTAAACAACATATTCCACAACCTTCTATGCTCTAATACATTCGACATTTCCACACAAAATAAGAGATCTTAATTTTCTATTTCTTTTGGGAATTTATATCTCTGTCAGGAAGTCTTACATAAAAACAAACCAAAAAGCAAAGAAATATACAACACGCCTAAGCAACAATGTTTATTTTCTTCACATCCTTTTGTTTACTATTTTCATTTCCCAGTTGTCAGTGTCTCTCTTCAAGTCTCTATTTGTGACGGTGTGTAATGCACCAAGTATGTAAGCACATGGAGGTGTCTCAGTGCATGTTGCACCAAGCATACACTTTCATGTGTCTTTCACATGCAGATGTGCCCGAATGCTTGTTGTAACAAGTGTGTGCTTTCACATGTAGAGATGCTTGAATGCTTGTTGCAACAAGTGTGTGCTTTCATGTGTCTTTCACATGCTGGAGGTGCCTGAATGCTTAATGCAACAACCATGCGCTTTCATGTGTCTTTCACATGTGATTCACATGCTGAGGGTGCCTGCATTATTGTTGCAACAAACGTGCCCTTTCACATGTGATTCACACGTTGGAAGTGCCTGCTTTCTTGTTTCAACAAACGTGCCCTTTCACATGCTGGGAGTGCCTGAATGCTTGTTGCAACATGTCATCTCTGAATTGAATAAGCTACATTAGCATCAGCCTCTGCAAAAAAACACATCAATTTAAATAATCTGAATCAAATCGATAGGTTGCAACTGTAGATCAAAGCTCGCATCAAGATGGCGAGTGTCGGTTCTCAGTTTACCACAGAGAACCACTGCAGCTCTAAATACAGCTCTAAATACAGCTCTAAATACAGCTCTATGTACAGCTCTATGTACAGCTCTATAAACAGCTCTATGTACAGCTGTATGTACAGCTGTATGTACAGCTCTATGTACAGCTCTATGTACAGCTCTATGTACAGCTCTATGTACAGCTCTATGTACAGCTCTATATACAGCTCTATGTTCAACTCTATGTACAGCTCTAAATACAGCTCTATGTACAGCTCTATGTACAGCTCTATATACAGCTCTAAGTACAGCTCTATGTACAGCTCTATGTACAGCTCTATATACAGCTCTAAATACAGCTCTATATACAGCTCTAAATACAGCTCTAAATACAGCTCTATATACAGCTCTATGTACAGCTCTATATACAGCTCTATTATACAGCTCTAAATACAGCTCTATATACAGCTCTATATACAGCTCTATATACAGCTCTATGTACAGCTCTATGTACAGCTCTAAATACAGCTCTATATACAGCTCTATTATACAGCTCTAAATACAGCTCTATATACAGCTCTATATACAGCTCTATATACAGCTCTATTATACAGCTCTAAATACAGCTCTATATACAGCTCTATATACAGCTCTATATACAGCTCTATGTACAGCTCTATGTACAGCTCTATATACAGCTCTAAATACAGCTCTATATACAGCTCTATATACAGCTCTATATACAGCTCTATATACAGCTCTATGTACAGCTCTAAATACAGCTCTATATACAGCTCTATGTACAGCTCTAAATACAGCTCTATATACAGCTCTATATACAGCTCTATGTACAGCTCTATGTACAGCTCTATATACAGCTCTATATACAGCTCTATATACAGCTCTATGTACAGCTCTAAATACAGCTCTATATACAGCTCTATATACAGCTCTAAATACAGCTCTATATACAGCTCTATATACAGCTCTATGTACAGCTCTATATACAGCTCTATATACAGCTCTATATACAGCTCTATGTACAGCTCTAAATACAGCTCTATATACAGCTCTATATACAGCTCTAAATACAGCTCTATATACAGCTTTATATACAGCTCTATATACAGCTCTAAATACAGCTCTATGTACAGCTCTATATACAGCTCTATATACAGCTCTATATACAGCTCTATATACAGCTCTAAATACAGCTCTATATACAGCTCTATATACAGCTCTATATACAGCTCTATATACAGCTCTAAATACAGCTCTATGTACAGCTCTATATACAGCTCTAAATACAGCTCTATATACAGCTCTATATACAGCTCTATATACAGCTCTATTATACAGCTCTATGTACAGCTCTAAATACAGCTCTATGTACAGCTCTATATACAGCTCTATATACAGCTCTATGTACAGCTCTAAATACAGCTCTATGTACAGCTCTAAATACAGCTCTATGTACAGCTCTAAATACAGCTCTATATACAGCTCTAAATACAGCTCTATATACAGCTCTAAATACAGCTCTATGTACAGCTCTATATACAGCTCTAAATACAGCTCTATATACAGCTCTATATACAGCTCTATGTACAGCTCTATATACAGCTCTATATACAGCTCTATTATACAGCTCTATGTACAGCTCTATATACAGCTCTATGTTCAGCTCTATGTACAGCTCTAAATACAGCTCTATATACAGCTCTATGTACAGCTCTAAATACAGCTCTATATACAGCTCTATATACAGCTCTATATACAGCTCTAAATACAGCTCTATGTACAGCTCTATGTACAGCTCTATGTACAGCTCTAAATACAGCTCTATATACAGCTCTAAATACAGCTCTATATACAGCTCTATGTACAGCTCTATATACAGCTCTAAATACAGCTCTATATACAGCTCTATATACAGCTCTATGTACAGCTCTATATACAGCTCTATATACAGCTCTATATACAGCTCTATATACAGCTCTATATACAGCTCTATATACAGCTCTATGTACAGCTCTATATACAGCTCTAAATACAGCTCTATATACAGCTCTATATACAGCTCTATGTACAGCTCTATATACAGCTCTATATACAGCTCTATATACAGCTCTATATACAGCTCTATATACAGCTCTATATACAGCTCTATGTACAGCTCTATATACAGCTCTAAATACAGCTCTATATACAGCTCTATATACAGCTCTATATACAGCTCTAAATACAGCTCTATATACAGCTCTAAATACAGCTCTATATACAGCTCTAAATACAGCTCTATATACAGCTCTAAATACAGCTCTATATACAGCTCTAAATACAGCTCTATATACAGCTCTATATACAGCTCTATATACAGCTCTATATACAGCTCTAAATACAGCTCTATGTACAGCTCTATGTACAGCTCTATATACAGCTCTAAATACAGCTCTATATACAGCTCTATATACAGCTCTATATACAGCTCTATTATACAGCTCTATGTACAGCTCTATATACAGCTCTATGTACAGCTCTATATACAGCTCTATTATACAGCTCTATACAGCTTCGTGGTAATGTTACAAATAGCACGGAATAATACCAAGGTTTCCCGTTCACAAATCGTGACAAATTGAAATGAAATCAAACATAAAAATAAAAGATTGTCAATATTCATAAAATTTCTGACTTAATAACTGAATTAAACATTAATCACCAAATTGAAATGACTTAATTAAGAGTCAATAATCTCGTTTAAGGCAATAACAGAGTAATTACCAGACAATCTGGACATTAATGGAAGCAATCACAGACGGACTGAAGCAAATAATTAATTTCCACTTTATTATCTCATGGCTGACCAGTGTCCAGTCTGTGAGACCGACAGGTGATGGACAGAACTATTACCTGGTCATTGCAGCGATCTGGTTGGCCGATACAGGAAGGGTCAAGGTCAGAGATAGAACTATAACCTAGACATCAAATGGAGATGGGGTCAACTTCACAGACAGAACTGTAACCTATCGAGCAGCGTGTTGATTACACTCAAATTAAGTCTGAAATTTAATAATTACTCTACCTTTATCAATGTGACCTTATGTCTTCTAAGTTGTGTTCAGTTTGTCTAGACTTGGCGAGTAAGGATCTATAGCGATTTATAGGCCATGGGAGAAGACTACAAATTGATAGACATATGATGAAAGTCTAGATCATTAATAAAATCCTATTTTAATATGCAAATATTAACGAAACAAAATTGTTATTGATAAAACGGTATGTCACACATTGGTTGTTCGATTTGATTGTTGGCCCTCCCCTCTTTCCCTTATTCTGCAGGCTTACTCTCCAAACAAACCTTTGAGTCTGTTCTGAACTCTACAATAAAAGTTTCTGCTCCTTTTTCAGGTGACTGGCCTCTCAAAAATAACAATCTCTTGGGTTGATTAAAACATAAGTCAAGGTCATAGAAACAATTCTTTCAAAGAAATAAAGGTCAAAGCAATCTGATTGGTAGAAAAGAAAGGAATGTCAAGTTGGTAGATACAAAGCCGTTAGCAGCAGGGGAGAGACCAATTGGCTGCATGGTTATCAAAGGTCTCAGTCAATAACAATATCGGTATTAATTGATTTCATTAGCACCCATTATCCATGATTGAAGTGGGTCAATGTTATTATAGAACCAAGACATGCTAAACAGAAAAAGAAAACAAAACCGTGAAAATGTTGGCCAGGTTTTAAGATTGGGTCTGAAAGGGTAGGGGGAATTCAAAACAAGACAAATCTTGTGGATAACAAATAACTTCTATTTTTCTTCAACACATTTCTTGGATACTACATACATACACAAGCAAACACACCTGTTTGTCAATGCTAAACTTCAATGGTGATGAATAATGATAAACTCCCTAGTGATCTAGTAGGGCTATCTTTCTTCTCTACAAATAAAGTTGATGATATAAATCTTCAAATCAATATCACATGGACTAAGTAATACATCATCCCACAAGGAAACCTACATGAGTAGCTTACCAGATTGCTACAATTAAGGATTATTAGGTTAATGCTCAAACTTTAATCTCAGTTAATGGGACAAAGGTATTACAAAGATTACTGCAACACCTCAAGGTATAGCCTTTGAACTCTCGCACCATTTGGCTGGATTATGAAGGCCTACAACATACTTACTAAATCACACTGAATAAGCAGGTGTTATGATTTAAGAAAAAACATGCCCATTACGTCATTTACAGATATTATATCTTATCCAAGGTAATTCCAGAATTCTGGACATTGTAAAATTTTGATGTGCCATTGAATAAGTGACAGTAAGGCAAGTGTGAGTCGCAGAGTTGAGCATATCCACATTCTCTCTGATACCTTTCTATGGGTCACTAGCAGACCACTAAAACAGGTATTAACATAGGTGTCATACATACAATGATAATAATGAGAACTCTTTCTTATTGACCTTTATACAAGTATATTGGATAGGTGGTACATGCATTATGTGTCCCAGTCCCCACATTGCAGTGCCAGCAAAGGTGTTCCATACTCGTAATGTCGAACACCAGGCATGGATGCGACAACTCCCACCTTTTAACATCTTTTGGTATGAGGCGGTAAGAAAAAAGAAAACTCGGCCAGATGATGAGCAGATGCTCTACTAACAGAACTACATCCTCGGTAGGAAAGATGAAGAATTTCATGGGTTATTTATCGCAAGTTACAAGCTGCTTTTATTATATGTTGATATATAATATTTACAAAGATTGAAGTCAGTCTAGCAGCTCTTTGAGTCCCCAGGGTAGATCAGCTTGTGGGTGGGCAGGGGGAGCTTAGTGCGTAAGCTGATTCAACATCTCACCCCCACATCAAGCAATTTACTTACCACACCGGCAGTGTAAATAATCCAGCTTTATAATCATAGCCATAACAATCTGTGCTTGTTTTGTCGCCACATAGTTCTGATTCTTTGAACATTTATATCTTTAAAGTTTATATTCATTCATATATATATTTCAATATGCATTTTTAATGTCAGGAACTTTAAACAAAGAAATAAATGTAATAATATGACCTTTTTATGTTATGATTAGCATCAATAACATATATATAACCATTTTTAGTTTCAAGATAAATTTTTCCAACATTAAATAATGAATGACATTTTTATTTTAGAAACATGACATTTTCACAAGAATATTTGCAAAATCTTTCTCAATGGATATTTTCAATAAAACAACCACTTAAAATATTTCTATGGTTAAATTCAACAAATTGACATCTACGACTTTTTGCTGATCTGTCATTAGAGCAATATGCTGCATCAGCAAAACAAGAAGCCATTGTTCTCTCGTTAGTCTGGTCCGTCAGACATCACTTGATGGAAGCCTTTCATCTGGCAACTAGATCCCACCCTTCAAACTCACAAGCATACTGCCCGTGTCTACCTCCCTCCTCCTGCTCCGTCCGTACAAGTATTGTTATGCACAAGATCCAG
This sequence comes from Gibbula magus, assembly GCA_936450465.1. NCBI lineage: Eukaryota > Metazoa > Mollusca > Gastropoda > Trochida > Trochidae > Gibbula > Gibbula magus. Next base: position 42,234,882 of record OW388291.1, read on the forward strand.
CAATCAATATCATTCCACTTCACTCTTGGCATGAAGACAATTCAAGAAATAAACATGGAACAAGACATCGGATCAAACTCTCAAACCGCCTGTCAGATAGAGAAATAGATGTGCTGTTCACATGCTAGGAGTAGAAACACTGAGTCCAAGCCGAGTTTACTCCACGTCTTGAGCATTGTTAAACCAACTTCAAGCTTTCAAATCATGCTCAGAGCACTTAAAATGAATTTCAAGTTTAACAGAAATATAACTAAAATACAAGTCTTTATGGTTTTACCCTGCAATTAAATATCTCTATTAACCAAAGGATAATTACCTGTATGACATCTTGACAAGCTAGAAGGTGTTTTTACTCGTATAAACAGATGTCTCCCCCTTCCCCCAATTCAATTTCAGTTATTATAACCTTCTAAAAGACAAAGTCCAAATTGTTGCCATGGAAACAGGAAAAAAGAATTTTGAAAAAATTTCAAACCCCCAAAATGCACATCTGAATGATATGAGGAGGCTGCATACCAAATTTGGTGAAGATTGGCAAAGTAGTTTTTTGCTACCATTAAATAGAGTCCAAAATTGTTACCATGGAAAAAAAAAGTAAAAAATATTTTAAATTTTGTGACCCCAAAAGGCATGTCTACTTGATATGGGGAGGCTTAGACCAAACTTGGTGAAGATTGGTTTTAGAGATTTGCCCCGGAAACAATGGGAATGCCAACATCGACGCCAACGCAGACGGGAACTCAACCAAAAACAATATATCTCCCGACCCTTCAAGGTGAGACATAATTGATTATCACCTGTATGACATCTCTAACCAAATGGTAATCACCTGAATGACATCTTTAACCAAATGGTAATCACCTGAATGACACATCTAACCAAATGGTAATCACCTGTATGACATCTCTAACCAAATTGTAATCACCTGTATGACATCTCTAACCAAATGGTAATCACCTGAATGACACATCTAACCAAATGGTTATCACCTGAATGACATCTCTAACAAAATGGTATTCACCTGTATGACATCTCTAACCAAATGGTTATCACCTGAATGACACATCTAACCAAATGGTTATCACCTGAATGACATCTCTAACCAAATGGTAATCACCTGAATGACTTATCTAACCAAATGGTAATCACCTGAATGACATCTCTAACCAAATGGTTATCACCTGAATGACATCTCTAACAAAATGGTATTCACCTGTATGACATCTCTAACCAAATGGTTATCACCTGAATGACACATCTAACCAAATGGTTATCACCTGTATGATATATCTAACCAAATGGTAATCACCTGAATGACTTATCTAACCAAATGGTTATCACCTGAATGACATCTCTAACCAAATGGTAATCACCTGAATGACACATCTAATGACACACAGCTCAGTGTACACTGTGAAGGTTTGCACAGCTACACATACAGAGCTCCAGCCGGAGGACATACAAATCAGTCTCAGAAGCTTACCAGCTCAGTGTACACTGAAGGTCTGCACAGCTACATGTACAGAGCTCCAGTCGGAGGACATACAAATTTGTCTCAGAAGCTTACCAGCTCAGTGTACACTGTGAAGGTCTGTACAGCTACACATACAGAGCTCCAGTCCGTGGACATACAAATCAGCCTCAGAAGCTTACCAGCTCAGTGTACACTGAAGGTCTGCACAGCTACATGTACAGAACTCCAGCCGGAGGACATACAAATCAGCCTCAGAAGCTTACCAGCTCAGTGTACACTGTGATGGTCTGTACAGCTACATGTACAGAGCTCCAGTCGGAGGACATACAAATTTGTCTCAGAAGCTTACCAGCTCAGTGTACACTGTGAAGGTCTGTACAGCTACACATACAGAGCTCCAGTCCGTGGACATACAAATCAGCCTCAGAAGCTTACCAGCTCAGTGTACACTGAAGGTCTGCACAGCTACATGTACAGAACTCCAGCCGGAGGACATACAAATCAGCCTCAGAAGCTTACCAGCTCAGTGTACACTGTGAAGGTCTATACAGCTACACATACAGAGCTCCAGTCGGAGGACATACAAATCAGTTTCAGAAGCTTACCAGCTCAGTGTACACTGAAGGTCTGCACAGCTACATGTACAGAACTCCAGCCGGAGGACATACAAATCAGCCTCAGAAGCTTACCAGCTCAGTGTACACTGTGAAGGTCTGTATAGCTACACATACAAAGCTCCAGTCGGAGGACATACAAATCAGCCTCAGAAGCTTACCAGCTCAGTGTACACTGTGAAGGTCTGTACAGCTACACGTACAAAGCTTCAGCTCGAGGACATATAAATCAGTTTCAGAAGCTAACCAGCTCAGTGTACACTGTGAAGGTCTGCACAGTTACACATACAGAGCTCAAGCCGGAGGACATACAAATCAGTCTCAGAAGCTTACTAGCTTAGTGTACACTGTGTCCCGTCTGTGAGAGACAAAGCACTGGCATTATGCTGTAATTACACATCTCACAATATCAGACAGGACACAGACATTAAGCAGACTGCAGTCAGATCCCTCGTCTACACCCTCACCTACAGAATACTTCCACATTGTGGACTCACTGTCAGCCATAAATGTAAATATGTAAAGTACAAAATTATGTTATATCTTAATGAAGCACGTCACAAACACAACAGCAGATTTCATAGAGTGTCTATGTCATACTTTGTTGATGTTATGATTACCTGAATATCAGTATTTCCAGAGCAAGAAGGAGCAATATATCAATATTCAGGCATGTTTGTTGCAAACATACTGGTATTATGATATAGACACAAATATAAAGTTTTATCTCTAAACAAAATTAACACCGGAAAATCTACTTTCAAGCATTGGCTAGCTTCCTTCAACCTTTAGAAGGCAACGTTATAGACGGAGTGTGACATCATAACACAGGGTTTCGAAATTAGCACTAGTCCAGTAGCCCATGGCTAGTAAAAAAGAAGCTGGGCTAGTAGAGTGTAAAAACAGGTAGTCCGAAGGACTTGTTAAAATTTGAGGTGAAATGATCGTAGAGATATATTTGGCTAGTTGGAATATGTCTGGACTAGTTCTTTCAGAAATGGACTAGTCCGAGTGGCTACTGCATTGAAAAGGTTAATTTCGACCCCTGTAACATTATTTATGATGTTGCGTCACAATGACAAAGTGATATTTAGCAAAAGGCCATTGTATGAAAAAAAATATGAACCCCTGATATTGTTGCCCTCATAGGCAATACAAGTAGATATTTCATCTTGACTGCTCTTTGAACATATAGGGATGGAAAGAGTACATACAATGCCTGTAACAGAAACTATACGTAGAGATGATAATTTTTAAACATTAATGCCTTAACAGGTTTCAAAATTTAATTTTACAGTTATTATCTATAACCCAAACCAAACCTCCATTCTTCCTGGGAATGCACATTGTGACTTGGCGACCATATTGTGAGAGACGGAGAGAACAGTTCGCTTTCAGCTCTTTCTACTGTGTCAATCAATGTTTCTGTATTGCTAGCAACATACCGCCAAACCTTATAAAATATTTGTATAAAATTTGAAATATAATACCAAAATATTAAAATGATTATCTCCATCAAAAGTTTTCACCGCTTCAAGCAACAAAATCTGACATCATTTATATAACATATTGATTTTAACAACAAGTTTCAAACTTTAAAGATGAACTCTCTGAAACCATTATCCATCTCCTGGAGGCAAACAAACCCACAACTGGTATTTTTCATAAATTATTACAATAAATTTCCATAATTTAACCATTTTGAATTCCTTCCCTTTAATCCAATGCTATTAAAAGTAGTGGTATTTCTTATGATGGTGATGTTAATATAATTCAAACCAAAAGAATGTACAGTTACAAAGAACATGTTTCCTATTCATTCTATCATCAATCATGTATTAGCGACAATCTCGATAGTGCTTCAAACTTGGATACTGTGAATGATCATCTGGATATTAGAATTCATAAATTGATGAAAAAATAATGAAGATTTAGACACCCATTCATCATAGTCTCTGCCCTTCCCTTGTCATAATCTCCATTAAATTAAAGCAAAAAGCCATGAGATCCACGTCTTTACTGAAATTTCATCAACCTTGGAGAAACTCGCCACATTAGTCGTGTTTGCAGCCAGTTGGGACTTGTTTTTGATCACATTTTATTCCAACAGGATGCATCGAAAATTGTAAAAAAAGGCATTATTGATGTAATTTGATGAAAAATATAAAAAAGATAGTGTATGTAAAAGGATACAATTTACATCAGATAGCAATCTTTGTAAAATGACCAAAAAATAATTCTTCACAATTAAATTCCAATTTAATATGAACCCTGACAAGATTTTCTTCACATCAAATGTTCATATTTTACCAGCCCAAAGAAAAGGATTCTTTTCTGCTGCAGGTAGAGCACACTATGTTGAGGTAAGCCATAAAACCACAAAGAGTTGTATCCCCTTTGCAGGTGCACCTTGACAACGGGTGAGATGAAAGTGTTCCTACTGGCCTTGGCAAACAGGATATCCCTTTAGCTCAACTGGTAGAGCACATGACTCTCACTCAGAAGTCCCAGGTTCGAATCACACTGAAGCTGATCTCACAATCACTTCTGTTACGGCAGTATCAAAAAGTTTGTTAGACCTCAGCAAAAACTTAATAGTTAAGAGCTGAAGTGAAAGTGAACATAGAAAAAACACAACGACCTACCTGTTGCCCAAGGTTTTCTCGTATCCGAGTTGCTTGCGTCTGGAAGCGAAGTAATGATCCCTCCAAAAGTTGACATCGTGCATGCCAGTTGGTATTGTCACTGTCACTGGATACTGTATCAGGGCTCGTGGACTCGGGACACACAGTTTCTGGACTTATGGACTCAAAGCTCACTGACTCTGGACTTGTAATGGGAGTCTTCTGTGAGCAGACGGACTCAGAACAGCCAGACGTTTGCGAGCAGACGTCACTTTCATTGCTCTCCATCCCTCAGAGAGGGGCCAACTTTTCGACTGGGGACTGCAAGGAAAAGACAGACATCTCTCAACACTTATATATCTGCAGCATCAACAGTTGGCTCACTATGCTGGATAGCTTGCTGCGGAGACTACCGAACCGAACGTTCTACTGCCGGAGTCGTGATCAGTCAGCAAAAATCAATGTCTCCTTGAATTGGCCGAGTTATGATGGACGGAGCGATATCATCGTCTATATTTGAGTCCATTCTGTAGATGTTAACAGGAGTGGAAGGACATGAAGCTGTAAGATTTGATTGCTGGGAATATCCTTCTGGCGCGGTCGTGTTTGTCGTTTGGAGGAGATTTGGAATGCTACTGAAGTCAACATTGTCAATTACAGAACACTTTTGTAACCATTGCATCGAGTTTACGTCTTTATAAAGCACTGGAGTTTGAATACACATTAATTTCTGTCAGGTTTTATTTGCCGATGAAGTTGTTAGGGTAAATAGTGAGAGAAGATTTGCCAGTATTCTCATAATCACTCCACCGTCAAAAGCAATTTGCAAGTAGCAGAGATTTAAGAAGGAATTACCCAAATGTCAAATTTTTCACCTGCAAATCAATAAACGTCTTTATCAATATAAGTTAAACGATAAATCTACTTTCCTCTGGACACTTCTAGCAGTGAACGAGTTTTCATTACAGGCTGAGAATTAATATTTATAGTTCTGATATTTTTTATCTGGCTTAAATTACACTTGAAAAGTATGATAAATGTTGTACTTTTGCCAACTGGAAATGTTTTGTTGAAGTGTATCTCTACAATCAGGATTCCCTGTGAGCATTTGATTTCAAACCAGTGTTTCTTGTGCCAAAGACAAAGTTGTCACAGTTGCCAGTACTAATGAAAAAAAGCACATAATTTCTCTTATCAACGTCTTTCTAAAATGTAACAACTTTTATTGCAAACAATCTTTGTGATGAAAACTAAGTAAAAGCTAAAACCAGCTCTATAATATAAAGTTTCAGGTCTAGTGCTAATAGAGAATGATAACAAGTCTTGATATCCAATATTTTCTACAAGACACACTATATATATATGCTAAATTCTACTTACATCATGAATTTTACAAACAACGTACATAAGAAATGGATACTTACAATTCTCAAATGAAGATTAATAATCAATCTTTGTCAGGGACAATATTCAGAGACGAATCAAATCATAATTACACCGACCGACCCCAACTTGAGGTGCTCTGATAATGGTCTCAATTTCATAATCAATTTCACATATATACAAGTGGGTCACTTCTGGACTATACTTACTTACTTACATCCACTACGCCTCGGGGTGAATGATATACAACTCTAATTCCAAACCCACAGGAGGCAATTACAGGCAATTCTATCCACGAAGCCCATTTGTGGATTAAGCAGGGCTAATTTGCCTCCTCTGGTGCCTACCCCACGTCAAATCTTCAAATCGTGATAATGTATTTGATGGAACAGGCCTCCTGATAAATAGCAGCCTGGACCTCAGGTCTGGGCACTGGGAATGTGCTTGTATCTATGTAATAGATCAATTTGTCCTGCTCCTCACACGGGCGCTAGATGGACATTTATAGATCTATCAATCCTCCTGCTTTTAAGAAAAATAATTGTGGAGTGATGCGGAATATTTCAAGTGTTAGCAAACACAGGGCAATTTGATCCAACACTTGATGCTTTCGTGCTCCGATATAAATTGCTATTTCACAGAAAGTTTTATATTGGCAATCAAATTGGCATTGGAAATACATATACTGATAATTGGCTATAAAAGAAGCATGTTTCTAAATCATTTTCAACTCAGATACTTTCATGTTGATCAAAAGATATTTGGGAATTATGATTAGGAACATTTCAACAGAAATATTCTATTTGGAAGAGTTTTAACAATATGACCTTATCACTGGATCAGCATGACCAGACATTTAAATTTCTTGTGAATTAGGGTATGGACTGCCATATAGTTCCTGAACCATGATTTGTCGCTATTATTTTACTTTTTTAAATTTAATTTTTCCTTTCAAATAACATTAAAGGATTTCTGAACTGAGCTGAAGCAAGTAGACGTGCCAAAATATTATATTCTAGACTTGGGAAGGCTCCTTACATCTTCTCTCTAGAGGGCTGTATATATCAGATTTACCCTCGGTGTCAGTGACAGAGTTATGAATGTTATATATATATATATCCATTGCGTATTCTGTTTTTCATATATTTCCAATTCCAACCTGTAAAATTCACTAACACCAATAGAATCCTGAAAGCCAGCTTTTTCAAACTATACTAATGCTCTGTAATTTCTGTAACCCTAAGAAATAACACAATGATAAATGGTTATGTGCACAAAACCTCTGAATATAAAAACTCATTTTTTTGTGGTAACGTGATACACAAAGCCATTGTTTGGTCATATGAATCCAGGAAAGAGGTAAAACAGTGTGTAGACTTTCTTCTGTATGTCACAATCTTATGTTACAATCGACCAAAAACATTGTTTGGGTAAGATTCTACACAACACTGACTGTTGTAAAGCTTCTTTCAGACTCTTCTGTGAGATCAAATTCCACTAAAGCCCGAACACAATCCGTGTCTGGCAATATCATGTCATTGCTTATCTATCGGAACCAGCTCTGATGTAAACAAATCCAAGTTTTTTGTGCCGAAAAGCTTACATGAGGTTTTAGTGGCTTCACTTTTTATGATAGTCATCAGTGATTATGTGCGTTTTAATTTGTCAGTGTCAAACATGAGGTAGAGGCAGGTGAATAGCACGTTCAATCCATCACTCTCCTGTCAGTGTCCATTGTACTGCTAATTATGTCTTCATTACACTAGAACTGGTCGACACATCATATTTTACAATGAGACTATCGCTTCAACAGATGCTAAAGTGAAAGTACAGTTGTAAGACCATACTGATACTTGACATGGTTATCACTGAAAACACTTGTGTCCTTTACTTGGATGAATAAAACATGTTTCAACCAATCAGAGAATGCATTCAGATAACTGTAGGAGGAGAGACTGTAACACATAGTCAGTATTCTCCACAGTAAAACCTTCATATTCATTTCAACATTTTGATATTCAGTGGGTGGGTGACCTGTTTCATTGATAGATAAACTGAGTTGTCTGAGTTTGAAGGGTTGATTCCCTGTCCCACACAGAGACATGAGTTGTGAAGACTTGGTGTTACCTTGGGCAAGGGACTTTATTCAAAGTGGAGGAGAGGCTGTAGTAGTCAGTATTCTCCACAGTAAAACCTTCATATTCATAACAACATTTTGATAATGAGTCCGCTGTATAATGATAGACACTGCTCGCCTAATGGGTGGATGACCCATTTCATTGCTGGATAAACTAAGAGTTTGAAGGGTTGAATCCCTTCCCCACACAGAAACATAAGTTGTGAAGATTTGTGGTGTCACATTGGGCTAGAGACCCTATTCAAAGTGTGCCTCTGTTCACTCAGCAGTACAATTGAGTACCTGGTATGAAAATGAAGGCAATTAATGTGACAGATAACCTTAAAAAGCACCTTATTTGGCAGCTAGGTTGCATACTCCCAGTGAGTTGAGACGGAAAAAGGAACAAAGTACACCAGGATAATAATGTGTACGTATATTCTTTGAGCATGTCCCTTTGTGGAATGGAGCATAGTGCGGAATAAGTATCCTCTTTATTATTACCATTATATAGACATAAATTATGCACAAATATTTTGCTGAAGTTGCATCTCATCTTCTTATTATTTTCTTTTAATGTTTCAATGTTTCTTAGGGAGAAAACTACCGTATCTCGTAATTTTGCTTTTGGTTCGATATGCTGCTCATCAAAGTGTATTCTCGGTAAAATCTTACACTGGGGATAAATTCACCCTGATTATGATAAAAATCATATTACTATAGATGATTCTGAATAAAGAATCCTGTTTATGATGCAGACAACATACAAAGATAAGTGCAAAGGAGGAAACTGAGCAGTGTTTGTTCCTAAGGCAGGAGAGGCTAGTAAGTGCGAGCCAACAAGCCAATTAAGTGTCAATGTTGACACCTCAATACGATCTGCAACTAAACTTCACTTCCAGCTTTGCTGAATTACTGAAATGTGAAGTTATCGTTAAATAATCAGCGAGTGTATTTTAAAGTAATGATTAATCTGAAGCAGCGTCCATGAGGAAACATGCCCTTGGCTGTGGCTCACTCTGTAACATACTTCTGAGAACACTGACACAATCATCATCCTCTTTGATTACAAATCTCCACTTTTTGTCATCTCTTCACAGATCAAAGAACTTTATCAAAAGCAATGTAGAATGGAAGAAAAAGAGCGAGTTCCCTCATGCAGATCAGCGGTGCAGAAGAGAACCCAAGCTTTAGATAATTACTTTTCTCGTCAAGTGGCTTTGAAGACTTTGCTTTCGTAATGGGCGGAAAGTGAAAGCAGGAACTACAAACTTTTTGTTATCTTTATCTTAAGGCTCATTAATAGATAACTTTTTTGTCAGGCAAGGAAAATAATTCTGATCAGTCAATTTTTCAATATTCCCAACAGACCCAAACTTCATGCAATTAACAAAGTTCTGAAGAAAAGAATACGAAATGACAATGCTGTGCATATGTTCTGACTGGAAAACATTGTCTTAATTAAAACTGAAAGCAATCTATTTAAAACTTGGCTTCATAAATAATTCATAAGAACTTCTTCACATAAAATCAATATAAGGATAAAATTACAAAGGAGATATTGGCAGTTAAGAATAATATCTCTCGACACTTAAACAAACTCTTTCATCTTATCTGAATAGAACAATTCAACCTTTTAAAATGTATTCAAATTCAGCAAACAAGATTAATAACTGATGAACAGGATTCACTGGATGGTCACGGAGACAACAGCCTTGTCTGCAGACCTCTTCATAAGTGAAATGAACTTTCACAGTTCCTATTGCTATAGGTTCTGGAGAAGAAGACCAAAGTAGACTTTAAAGGGGCAGTAGCACGTTTTTTGCAAATTTCATTTTTTCAAATTTCCCATTTATAATATGCTGTTTATATTTACTTTAGAGGGTAAAACATCTTAGTACACAAACCAATTATCCGTAGTGGTAATAACAGTGTTGCATATAAAGCTAAAATTGCATGGCAGCCATTTTAATGTGAACACATTTTATCATTTCGAATGATAAAAATTATTCTCATGGCTTTATGAAACCATGGACACTCATTTTTTAAGTTGATTTTTCGAAGAGAGAAGTGTGTTTTACTATTGGTGACATTATTTTCAAATCCATTTCATCGACTTATTTCAGCGAAAAAAAGTGCTACTGCTTAAAACCACCATACTTGAAAGGAAATATACCCGGAAAATGTGTAAAGTTTACGGGCGCCGACTGACTGATGGACCATGGGCCATGCCATAAGCCTATTGAGTCTTACACAGCTCCACCTGAAGGGCTGGCAAGTCCAACAAATCCATATATTCAACAGAGAGAAGATCTAAGTAGATACAAGGTACCAAAGAGGATGAAACATTTCTTTTCCACATATAGGCAATCCTAAAAATACACCAAGGATCTTAACTTACAAAGAGTCTCATTAAAGTACCTAGAAACACCCCTGAAATCAGTGAAACCCTGAAATCAGTGAAACCCTGAAATCAGTGAAACTTCTGAAATCAATGACTATAATGAATATAGGAAAACATATGATGTTTTGTCTTAGTAAATATGAGCTGAGAACTCTTGAGATTTGTTCCTACACGCTTTCTAAATTCACCAGACAATTTATAACATATTATAACTCATTTTGTTGATAACATTGCCACCATGTAATGATTTTTTAAAACCCAATCTGTATAGCATGACACTCTTTAATGTAAAGAGTTTTCCATGCAGAAGGATTGCTGATGTAATGTGACGGTTCTCTTACTTCTTTTACTTTTGAAACATCTTCATGTACCATTGTGGTCCCCAAAACCTACTATTCTCTTCCAGAAACTGTACACAAGTCTTCAGTTTTCTCAACATTTAACTTTTCAAGAAGAAGACAAAAAAAGTTTTAAGGGCATTGCCTCAATTTGGATTCAAACGGTTACCAAATCTACATCTGATAAATCCATTTCCAAACTTCCCCTCCACCCAAAGTACCTATAAAAACACATCGGATTCCTTTTAATAGCTTTTATTTTTCAAGAAGACACTGAACAGGTTTTAGGGCACAGCTTCTATGACCTCTATTTGGTGTAAGATGTCACCAACTCTATAACTGATAACCCTATCTGCTTAAGGAACCGTTACAGAATATTTAAACTTACCATTGGAGAAGAATATTGTTAGACATATGAAAAGGAATAAAAGCCTAAAGCTGGACAAATGGTGCACACTCAACAATGAATTGACATGACAGCAAATAATGTATGGAAACAATATTTTTTCTTAATTAGGCATTTTTCTTAATGATTGTATGCAGCTAGAAATCCATGATGGAAACCTCAGGAAACTACCTAAAAATTTTATTTGTGTTTTTAAAATCAACTGAGTTGATGAAAATTCAGACTCTTGCTATTGGCAGTTTTGAGGGAGTCAAACATTTGGAACCTGATGAGGTTTGGAATAATGACAACCCTAAGAATGGACAAATAGATACAAACTCCAAAAGCCTAGGTAGCATGTAAGGTGACTATTCCACAAAGTGTGCGTCTGTCCGGGCCGTTGTTTAGTGGAGTTAGTCAGCTTGATGACCTGCTGACTGGTAAGTAGATATTAACACCACCGCCTTCTCTTCCTGCATACTTATCACTTCATCAAAGTCTCTTTAGCATGAATGAACAACCTAAATCAGGTCTAGTTTACATTAATGTGAAATCTATGGTTCTTTCAGCAACGACTTTACGACAATCAATCCAAAAATTGCAAAGTATCCCAGAATTCTCCGTCCCATGAACTGGACAGTGAAAAGTGCTCCTAATGAGCAACGTAACCCGTCAAACGTCCGCAGCTTATTCTTATCTGGAAATCCGAAATCAATAGAGTATCTGTCAGTAGGTACTTGGACAGGCTTGGACTTAATGATGATGCGTATTAATCACATTCTGTATTACTACCCAACTGTGCCTGTCCATAGGAAGTCTTACTCTGTCTTTCAAGGTGGACGCCACAAGCAGACACATGTCAAGGTCTGCAGCAGACATCATTAAAAGACGTACAAATCTTCAATCGGCAAGCTTCAAAATAACAAGCATATGATTGAATTTAGAAAAGAAGCTAAAATCGCAAAATTGATATAAAAATATGCAGGAAATATTCAAATATAAATGATACAATGAATATCATCCAATATATTATCTCATCAAAAAAAATTTTGAATTCATTTGAAGATAAATACATAAACTGAAAATGTTGTGTAAGATGTCGGTCCAAGGCCATTTCAAAACTGCAACACTAAGTGCTTTATGACAGCTTCATCGCCACGGAAACCAGCTCATATTAGTTTTCCTGATATATGAGGATGTAAATGAAGTAATATTGAAATATTGAACACTTTATGAGTTGTGCTCGTCAATAATGATTGCGTTTCCATGGAAACTGGAAACTGAAAAGTCTACTTACTGCTCCAAGACCTCAATTTCCGACCTTTTTGAAACATTATTGATTATTCCGAAAATACATTGAATTTGTAACATTAATTTAAATGTTTTTATATTACCCAATTTTCATCTTGCTGATTAAACAAATTTTTGTGATACCAAATTGATAGAAGGAATACAAATATCAGATTTATTCACACTAGAAACATTATCATTATAAGACAAGTAGCAGAATATTACCTGATTGCAGAGTTGATATTAATTAGATTAATATTTGAACAAAATTAATGTTTTACTGATATAACTTTAGGCATATAAATGCATTTACCCCACAAATGTTGAACAACAACAGGCACATAATCCCAAGTCACGACTACAAATAAAACATTGGATGAAGAGAACAAAGTGTTTTGATCTCATCAATAATGAATAGAGTAAATAATTGATGTGTCAAAGAAACTAGTACAAGTGTTAATTGCTGGTTGCACAAAGTACTAGAGGGAGGATACTGCAGACTGGAGAAGATGTCCAACCTCTTGAGTCTACATTCAAGTGTATGTGCTACACAGGAAGATACACGCCCATCAATACTCTTCATTATGTAGTACACTCCTATCCATTCATAAAACTATGTAAAATTCAAAGAAGTACTTGGGCAGCTGCATTGTGTTGCAGTTCAGTTGTAAGTCTCCAAAACAATCTCCCTGCTTTAACACTCTGAATGCAAGATGCAAATAATCAGGATGGTAAACTGGGTAATAGAGCTAGTTGCTGGTGTATCAATGTTATAGTAGATAGACAGAGTGAGTAAACTATACATGTAATCAAGCACCTAAGTAAATCGTTGGTTCCTGCTCACTGCTGCTTCAAGCATCCAATCAGCTGTGCTGTATTATCTTACAAGAACAGACTCGCCCTGATGTAATATTATATGGTCATGTCACAACAAGCTACAATTAATTTAATAAATACAATTGAAAAATAAAATATTGAAAAAACAATTGGAAGTCAAATTTAATCAAGCTTGACAAACGTGGCCTCTGTAACATACCGGTACTTCCAAGAGATGGACAGATGGAACCATTGGTATTTATTATTTTATACCCCAGGGCCCATATTTTCGAAGCTGTCTTAGTGCTAAGACAGTCGTAAGTCAATGTTAATGTATGGCACTTACGACTATCTTAGCGCTATGAGAGCTTCGAAAATATGGGACCTGGACTGTTTGTCAGTATTATAACTTATCTGAGAGGGGACTTTGTGCCTTTAACACAAACTTGTATGACTTTTGGTCTAACACAAGTCACTTGTATTAGATGGCGCCTAATAAACTAACTACAGTGATATTTTGCCTAACAAAACAAACATTATTAGATGGGGCCTAACAAAATGAATTTGTATGAAATGGTGTCTAACAAAAGTAACTTATCTGAGATGGGACCTTTAATAATACAAACTAGTGTGACTTTTGGACTTACAAAAGAAAATACTTTAATGAAATGGTGCCTTACAAAACTGACTGGTGTGACATGGCCTAACAAAAGTACTCTGTGAGAGACAAAGCTAGCCAGTGGTACATTATGGATATTATAAGTGAAATGAGGCCTAACCAAGCTAACTACTGGAACATAACAACTAACAACCCTAACCAGTGAGATGGGAAGAGATTTCACTGAGAGACAATGAGACCTGACAGAGGACAATTACATTAGATAAGAAGATATGAGTGTGAGATTACATCGGAGTCCCGAGGCTCTGTAGCACTGAACTGATCATCAAGCGGAGAATCTGGGAGAATCTGGCCCCTAGCAAAGGAAACACAGCATCATGTAGCATCATGTAGCATCATACAGCATTGTGTTATGACCGTCTGTTAGGGGGAAACAGGGATCAGGAGTCCTTACTGGACATTGGTGTAAAATGTTTTCATGTTTTCTGTGTCAATTTTTAAGATACACTGAAGTAGATGTGTGTTGATTTTATTAAAATCAGTCAAGATCTTTAGTGGATAAACTTTCAGGACATTCCCTGCCAGCAGATGGTGCCTAAGGTTTGAATTGGATCACATTTGTCTGGAAGGTGAACTAGAACTGTTACTATTACTCTTATAAAAGCAAAATATAACAATCATAATTTAAAAATTCTGACCCATTTATAATAATGGAAAGCCTGCTTTATTTAAGCAGTATAAACAGTAAGACATCAAGTAATATAGCAACAGCAAAAACAGCTTTTAATTTGCATTTTCAGATAAATGTTAGAGAAATAATCAGATAATAAGATTTAATCAAAATATTTTTTCTTCCAAAACTCTCTTTTATTTACAAACATTTAATTCAGATAAATGACACCATTGAGATTTTTTTTTTTAAATATCAAAATCTATGAATTAATAATTAGGCATCTCTCCTTAAATTATAAGTTTCAGAGACCAGGTGAGTCTGGAGTTTGAACAGTAAGTCTGTCTGACAGAAAGAAAACCTGGAAGTGACGGGTCACAGAGGAGAATGATGGGGAGGAGAAGAGAGGAGTTTTGGCAGGAGATCAGGAGATTCAGACAGACCTCATCCCCAAATCCTCACATAAGTCAGTCAGGCCTGGCCTAGACACAGAAAACTTTACCATGTGCCCAGAAATAAAAGTTGCAATGTATTGCATCTTCCAGGATACAATCTCTCAGAAATTTCCTCTACACATGATCTGATGACTGTCTGTAAAGGTACATGTTCTCACACAAGTTCAGTTAGCCAATCACAAGGCTGCATACAAAAGCTTTTGGTCTGAAAAGCTAGGAGCATGTAACTCAAGGCAGCCATTCTTACATCTGTTTCCACAACATTAGGAACATGTTAACCCTTACGTTGCGTATATATATTTTACCATTTTTAGCCCCTGTGGCGGAATTTACAGGCTCGCAGCTCGCAGCAGTAGTTTGGGCTTTGGCACTAACTAGCTCTGCTGGCGGAATTTCCAGGCGGCGATTCCGGTATCGTTTTTACAAAATATACCGCATCTACATGGCGAATAAGGACTATATACGGGCGTTCAATACAAATTCAAGTAGCAAAACCCGTACACAAATGGCTAATTCACACTCGAAACTTTGAATGAATTTTCTATGTTTTTTCGTTTTTATTCTATTACTTTCGAAAGATTGTCTTTTATTCGGGCCTCGTAACATCATAAATACGAAACGAAAAAAATTCCATTTATATACGGAATTGAAGACAAGATGTCTAGCTTCACAATGATATAAAAATTATTAGAATGCGACCTTTGGTTATAATTCTATAGCTATGTAAAGTTTGTCTTTATTCCCACCTATAAAATCGTCAATACTTACAACATGTATGCGGCATTGCAAACGGTCGTTCATCGCACTTTTCCAAGAAATCATAATCTCGAACCAGTTGACAAATAAGCACATGTCAACCCAAATATGGTTATGTTGTTTGACTTTTCAAATAAACGCTAACCTCGAACCATAACTGATGAAAATATGTTGATTAGTTTGTGTGCCGTTTGGTTTCACATGCCTCTCAGAAAGGTAAAATTGTATCTTTATTTCTGTGAATAAATCTGCGCATTTTATATAGAATAAAAGATTATTCTTTTCGGTTTATTGTGATTTAAAAATTATGAAAATGCATTCAGTATTTTAGCCTTGATAAATGTTTTAGAAGTTGTGAAAATCGCAGATTGTTTCAAAATTTATGAAGTGTAAACATGACCTTTTTCACGGCGCTTGCTGTGTCTTTATTATTTTTTTGAGATTTTCTAATTTTATATGGGAATGTAGTCCATTGTTTCCCCTTTATTTTGCCGTATTTTTTTATGAAAACAAACAATTCGCTCACATGATATGAAGTGCGGGAGTAAGGCGAGTTAGCGATTTTTTTCCCCGTCTCGCGAGATGCGAGGCAGATAGCAGTCTCGGGCGAGGCAAACCCGAGGCAATACAAACACGTGGGTGAAAATAGCCTCAAGCGAATTAATGCTTCGGGGGCTAAGCCCGACATAATTGGCCTTTTGTAAAGCTAATTATCGATGCGTTACGGGTCAACAATGCACACGCAAATTGGTGTGAATTTTGCTTGATATTCCGACCACACACTGAACAAAGCTTTATTCTCATGTCGGGTCGCGATGCGTAAATACAGCCATTCTCATGGGTCGGGTCGCGGACACAATCGACTCGTGACCCGGTATGGGTGATAGAGTATACTTAGACAGCCGTGAATTATTCTAAGTCTTGTATCCGGGACCCGTATACAGACACCTAGGAATCGCTTATAGCCCGCCCGGATAATTCCGTCGCCCGCATGTTAAGGGTTAAAAAATGATTCTGAATGCATAAAAAATGGCCACTAGCATCTAGGTTTTGCCTACACTAAAATTCACCACAGAGCATGCACCTATACCTTGAGAAGAGAATCAGTTCGTATCCCAGAAGATGCAATGTTATACAACTTGGAACAGGGTCAATTGTAAAGGAAATGCAGAAATCTCTCTCTCTCTTACCAGGGGTGAGGATCCTTCTATTCTTATCACCTCCCTATCTACTGCCTACCAGGGGTGAGGACCCTTCTTGCCTTCTCACCTCACCTTCTGCCTACCAGGGTGAGGACCCTACTTGCCTTCTCACCTCACTATATTCTGCCTACCAGGGGTGAGGACCCTTCTTGCCTTCTCACCTCCCTATCTTCTGCCTACCAGGGGTGAGGACACTTCTTGCCTTCTCACCTCACTATATTCTGCCTACCAGCGGTGAGGACCCTTCATGCCTTCTCACCTCCCTATCTTCTGCCTACCAGGGTGAGAACCATTCTTTCCTTCTCACCTCCCTATCTTCTGCCTACCAGGGGTGAGGACCCTTCTTGCCTTCTCACCTCACTATATTCTGCCTACCAGGGTGAGGACCCTACTTGCCTTCTCACCTCACTATATTCTGCCTACCAGGGGTGAGGACCCTTCTTGCCTTCTCACCTCCCTATCTTCTGCCTACCAGGGGTGAGGACACTTCTTGCCTTCTCACCTCACTATATTCTGCCTACCAGGGGTGAGGACCCTTCTTGCCTTCTCACCTCCCTATCTTCTGCCTACCGCGGTGAGGACCCTTCTTGCCATCTTACTCTCTCTCACACCTGACCCAGACAAGGAAAAACTTCATTTGCAGGCATATTGTGCTTTCCCTGCAATCAGCTCAGGTTTCGGTGGAAATGTGATTGGTCATGGAATTGATGAGAGCAGATTGAGAACTATCAGACTGCTGACGTCCCAATGTAGACATTCGATAGATATAATCGTGTTATACCATCCGTCTAGCTCCTCTACCGACTCAAATTTAGCCAGATTAAACTAACTAGAAATTTCTGCCTGAATAAACACTTAATTTCAATTTCGACAGCTAATACATAATTTACTAGAATATCCAGATTAAATTCACAGTTATCAAAAGATCTATAAGCTATCAAAGAAGATAAGAGGGGAAATAATAAGCTGGTAAGCATAGAAGTAATAGAAAGTTGCTACAGGAATTGAGAAGTATTACTACTTTAGAACGAGCGGTTGATTCATAGAAACATTTGTACGCCTTTGTGCATCAAGTCAGTCCCTTTCTGCATACAGAACAGGGTGATTTTAAGTTGGGATCAATTGTTTTAAATGACTATATCAGTGGGGAGATGGTATATATAAGCCTACAGAAGTAATATGCACACTGTGTTTTTAAGTAGTTATATGATTAATTTTCAATGACTGAATAATTCATTACACAGACATACATATTTTTATCCAAACGAAAATCAATTAATTTCTACATCAAGGTGCATGGAGGAATCAATTGCATACACAATAAACCTTCGATGGAAATTCCACACATAGCAAATGTGCACCATTGAAATAGAGTAGAATATCAATATCATGCACTATCTTTAATCTTTAAAAGAACAGGTAAAATCACATATGATTTTGTAAACTTGATTCCTTGCTTATAAGTCTAATCTGCCAATTTATAAAACAAAGGGAGGTCATAACCTCCTGACCCTGCGACCTTTCTAATCAAATAAGAGAGCTAATGAGTGAGCAATCAACACCAGGTAAATCACACCTGGATAAGAGGAGAGTCTCCAACTAGTTTCTGGCGAGGATTTCATTAATCATTCATCTTCATGTATAAACTTTATTTTATTATTTTACGAAGTAGCTTGATAAAGAGAAATAACAAAATTCTGAAAATACAGCGAAGAACCTAAGAGAAAATTATGAATGTAATAAAGAAAGTCAACAATCTTTATGACAAAAGCACTAATCACAGGATTTAAGTGTAAGTAATTCCTTCATTCTTTCATTTTGCAAGAATATGTACAATATTTGACAGAAAATGACTTTATACATGTAATTGTAACACCCTACCCATTAAGTTAATTAAAGACATTAATCAGTACTTCATCCATTCACATTCGCTAAATTCTTAAAATTATGTCGTAAAGTTCAAAAAGGTTATCCAGGATAAAGGTTTGACTTATATATATTTGACAATTTGCTGCAATAATTCAATATTTTTATCCCATCATTTAAGAATGATAAAATGATAAGAAGATATAAAGTTTTGTAGCTGTATCAATTAATTTTAAACAAAGCTAAGTTGGCAATAAATGTAAATCCCTGAACCTACTGGAAACAGCAGATCACTCAAAATCCTATAACAATGTTATCAAGTCTAGATATTACGAAACTTTTAAATTTCCCAATAGTTTTCTTCACAGATCCTTTCAACATTATTGAACGTTCATCCTTCAATGTCCAAATTTAACACAAAAACATCATAAAACAGATTGTAAGTATATTGATCTTATGAAAACAAAATTATATATCTAATCTGTAAATAGATCTCTCTCGACAAAACAGAAAAACAAGCTCTGCAAAGATCGTATCTACAACCGTTCCAGAACAACTGTGAGTCACCCCTCGATTGCACAGATAGCTGTAGTAATAAAATTCCTTTCTATTATCAATAAATGAAGCAAGAAATTTTAGTATTATAACATTGAAAGAGCATTATTTTTGCTAATACCAAGCAAAATTAAATAAAAACATGTTTATTCAAATTTCCCATTCACTGAAATTCAGGAAGTGTTCCTAACCATTAACATTCCCCGAGCATTTGTGAAGTTCTTAAAGATGAAGAAATCTGGAATCAATATTCATATCAATCTAAACAGCCCCCATTTCTGTAATAAATGGTCCATTCCTATTGATTGGAGGGATAATACTCGTCGTGATTTCCTTCCAGTAACATTAATAACACAGCGAGGACTTTGTCATGTTTATAGCCTTCACTGAAATATATGCATCGTCTTGGAGGAAGATTAATCTCTACAGATCCAAAGTCTTATTGTCCTCTGGCAGTCTCATCATCTGGCGCCAAAACGGTAAACCATTGGCGCCAAGAGACAGAAAGCCAAATATCTGATTCTCGTGAATCATGTGCTAGCTACGCCACAATATGAGAAGACAGTTGAACAGCAATCACTGCTGTATTGACACAACGGACACCCTCTAAGTTACCTCGAAACAACTAAATATTTATAATAAGTGAAAACATGATTTGTGTTATTTTGATTTTTGTTGCAATAAAATTAATAGCCCTTTTTCATTCAAATGAATAATTTTAGTAGTTGTAGAATAGTATGATTTAAAGGGTGATTCAAGAGGTTAAAACACCCCGCTTTTGAACATTTTTACATGTAAATTTGATAGACCCTCAAGGTAAAGCATCCCCCCCCCCCCCCCCCCCCCCCCCGCCCATTTCAATGAGTGACCCGCACCCCCCTTTCAAAATTTCTGGCTCTGTCACTGTTATCAACTACTTGATAACTATTTTTTCACACTTGCCTGATAGAGACTACAACAATCTAATAAATACCCAAGTATTTACTTTATAGGCATATAGCAATCAGGGACTTATCACAATGTTAAAGCAGACCATCAACGATTTTGTTTTCTTCCATTTTATAAACATCATATTAGGGGTTAAACAGTACACTACAGTTAAACAGTATGGATGACGCCATTTTTTTATGGCTATGGCAAAGGTCCATCATACAATATTCGCTTATCCATTATCAACAATCAAAATAAAAGTCCATGACACGATGGAAAGATAAATGTGTTGTATGATTCTCCTTCAGGTTATACAGTATATTATCTTTCCTTACAGTACAATACTAGTTTTGATTGGCAAAAGGTCGATACATTTTCCGTATGTACCCCGTCTCACAGTGTACAAATTCCATGTACCCTACCATAGTAACAGCTCCTTGCTAAGAGTTGGTGTCGCATACTGGTCATATGACATTTTAAAATGATGCATCATGCATGCAGTAAATCGAGTTGCAAACAGTTCGATCAGCTGTTTACGGGTTATTTAATTACATAGAGGATATTATATTTATATATATACTCTCAAGGCATATACCCATATTCAGGCACGACTGTCGTAAATATAGTATGACATAGACACGTATATAATATTCTGTTCATTACTGAGGTCATCGAATTAATGGAAATACGCTAAAACCTCTTTAAACCATAGGTTGGCGAGCCGCCATCGCAACATTTAGAACGCAAAGTCATAAACGAAACAAGATGTCATAACATTGTTAATGACATCACGTCACCATGACAAAGTGATATTTTGCCCTAAGGCCTTGCATCGTATGAAAAATATGAAGCCTGATATGATTGTCCTTGCATTGAAGTGGGTCACCTATATATATGATGAGCCGCACTCATTGTTGCTGAACTCTACTGATAGCGGTCAACTAAGCTATGCACAGGATCATGTGCCAACTTTCACAAGGTACTCAATATGCACTGCTGGGTGAACAGAGGCACACTTTGAATAAGTCTCTTGCCCAATATGACACCACAAGTCTTTCAAACCATGTCACTTCACTGGGCATATAAATGACATATAAAAATAATCAAATACATGATTTTTTTTCTCTTTTAGTGTACATTCTTAAACATTCCAAATCAATATAAACATTATAAATAAAATAATAACAAAATGTTGTGTTTGTTCACAATAAAGAAGTTGTTCTCCAAAATATCTTATTTTCTAACATATTAACAAATTAATAAGTCAAAAACGGTGAAAAAACATATTCATACATTGTATTTTTATTTTAAATGTTGACTCAAGAGGGCATATGTTGACTCAAGAGGGCATATGTTTAATAGACAGCACATCCAACGTTATATTATAATTCTTCATTGGTTTGAGCGTGGAATATATTATATGACATTCATCACTAACTATTTAAATTATAAGATACATCCTTCAGACATTGTCACAGTAAATTCTACTTTGAACTTGTACCTTCTAATGACAACTACGGCAACAAACACACAAAGATCTCCATTTTTGGGCTTTGTTTCTCTCAAATATTAAAAATAAGATCATGCTAAAAGATATTATTTTCAAAAAGGTCAGGTTCTATATACAATAATTTTCATGATCGTGACAGTGAATGAAAACTTATAAAATTCAACATGATTGTAATCTAACGTTTTTAGATTATGTTTATAATTTTTAAATTCATTAATTTTGAACATGGTTTTGGAGAACGGCAAAATATTGCCTGGGTATTTTTACAGTAACGTCTATTCCCAGCTAACAAATCTACGTAGTGATAACGTTGTGACAACGTCAGCTTTACGTTGTCCTTACGTAGATCCTGACGTTGTGACAACGTCAGTTTGTAGACTCCCAAACAGGTTGCTACAACGTTGATTTTCTACGTAATTACTACGTTGTGAGAACGTTGTAACGACGTCTATGTTTACGTTGTCCTTACGTAGATCCTGACGTTGTGACAACGTCAGTTTGTAGACTCCCAAACAGGTTGCTACAACGTTGATTTTCTACGTTATTACTACGTTGTGAGAACGTTGTAACGACGTCTATGTTTACGTTGTCCTTACGTAGATCCTGACGTTGTGACAACGTCAGTTTGTAGACTCCCAAACAGGTTGCTACAACGTTGATTTTCTACGTAATTACTACGTTGTGAGGACGTTGTAACGACGTCTATGTTTACGTTGTCCTTACGTAGATCCTGACGTTGTCACAACGTCATTCTGTAGACTCCCAGACAGGTTGCTACAACGTTGTGTTGCAGAGTAATTACGACGTTGCGAGGACGTTGTAACGACGTTTATGTTTACGTTGTCCTAACGTATATCCTGACGTCGTCACAACGTCAATCTGTAGACACCCAGAAAGGTTGCTACAACGTTGTTTTTCTACTTACATACGATGATGTGAGAACACGAAAATGCCGTCTATCTCACGTAGTTTTGTTGTCTCTCAAACGCATTACGACGTTGCCATAACGTCCTTACAGATTCCATTTGTAGACTCATGAACATTGAAGCCTACCCAATTCAGACGATATACATAAACAGTCTATCAACTCATATTGTCAAAAACATTTAGTAACATTTCTTGTAAGTTAACCACCGCTATAAAATAAGTTATAACAAAAATATTATGAAATAGGGCTTTCTAATTTTGCCAAATAGTAACACAAATTTTAAGTTGACAGACTGCTTATTATAAGGCATTTCATTTTTAAATGGTAAAATCGTTTGTCATTTGTGATAATGTTCTTCACGGAATGATTGAAACTGCATGACAATATGAAAAGCTATGTTTTCAGTGTTCTTGTCTATAAGTTCGAGAACACAAAGATAACAGAGAGATGAAACTGTGATTATACTTTTAATTTGATTGAACTTAAAAAGTTAGCTTTTTCCTCCGATAACCTTGTTTCCCTGCCCATTATCTTGTTCCCTTGTCCATTAGCTTGTTTCCTTGTCCATTAGTTTGTTTCCATGTCCTTGGTTTATTTCTCGGTTCGTGAGCTTGTTTCCTTGTTGGATGCTGCTCTCTGCAAACAAATAATACACATTTATAAACTTTGAATTTTTTAAAACAAAAGAGGTAAGGGAAATCAGTAATATCTTGTATCAAGCATATTGATGTAGGTATGCATCTACGTTTATATAATAATTCTTCTTTCTCATACACAAATTTGTATTATTTTATTATTTTATATTACATTAATTAAATTTACGGCGATACCTCATTACAACAATGTAGCACTTATTTAACTAATGTTTGAGGATGATAAATAAACAACAGAGGTTTAATTGAATAACGTGATAACTATGAATGTTACAGGGAGGTATGATCGTGTAAATTATTGCAAAAATAGTAACTACGACAAAAAAAGTTACCTGGTGAAATCGAGGCCCGGCATGTTTAGATGGAGCATGTATTAAGCTTTTCGAAACTTCCCCCTCGACATCACTTCCTTTGCAGTAATGTTTTTTATGTAGGCTTCTGCAAAATAAATCAACATGTCTAAATGTTAAAAAAGGATTAAAAAAACTATGAGTTTGAAAACACAAGTCTATTGCTTTTTATGATGAAAGTTATTGCCTTCAAGAAACTTAAACCACAAAAACTTTATACATTCAACTGAGGTTATACATATATGATGAAATAATTGAATTGAATTTGGGAACAAACAAGCAGAACCGTAAGATAATTATTTGTATGAATTGGCAATCATTTTAGATATCAATTGTATGACATCAAGCGATATCTATATTCCAATATTGTTTCAATTGAATTGTCATAAAGCTAAGTCATAAGTAATTGTGAAGACATTAAAAGTGTAGTTTGGAAATCTTTTGTTTTACCTTTTAAGCAGCTTGTCGACATCAGGTGATTTGTCCCCAGTTTCTTCATCACGCGGCGAACACAATCGCCTCCAAAGTCGTTAGAAACCGGAGCTATAAACAATACAATAGCAAAATTTAACCTTTGTCTTCATTCAAAATAGCATGTTATTATAATATAGATCATAGGTTAATATGATATTAGTAATGATGTATACGGTCGTAAGTAATCGTTCAATTACACATTGGACTTAGAGACTCGCTCCAAAAATATTTACATACACCATTAGTAAAAGAAATGGCTAGGTCTACTAACGACTTAGACTGTAGGTGTATCCCTGTTGGTGTTAGTAGATGCCTTATAGCATTCTGAAGTAAACGAGAAAAAAATGTAAAGAGATAGACAGTGAGGAAATAAATTCTTACCTAAATGATATCATATACGGCGTCGAAAACGAAAATGGTGTTGATCAACTGCACTAGCAGATTTGGCGCCAGTATTGTCTTTCCTCCAAGTGCTGCATGTTTTAGTCACGTGAATACACTGTGATTGGTCTGTGGTGACCAGCGCCCCGTTCAATAGCAGCGAGCGCTTAACTTGCTCAATGTAGCGCTCAATGTAGCGCTCAATGAGCGCTTCTTCTCTCTTGAACGACACAGTGCAAATACCTCAAAGTTTGCTCGCCTTGCTACGTAGCGCTACATTGAGCAATCGCGTTCAAGATAGGTTTCAAAGTTATCGCTCTGTGAGCGATTACTTTGAAACCTATCTTGAACACGGCACAGGTTATCCCCCAGCCATCCCGAAGGGCCAGCTGACATGAGGCTGATGAGTGCAACAGATGTGACCCTGTGACCTGTGTTACTGTATGACCCATTTCTCACGAGTAAACTGGACAGAGCTGTGTTACATTCAGATACATGAAATCACAAATCTGCACTCTTTACATATGATAAATAAAATATCTGTCAGTTGTTGACAAATAGCGCACTCGATGAGATAAACATGATATTATAAAATAGCAGATATGACCGCTATTATGTAATGAGTAATGAAATAATGAGATTTTAGTGAACTATAACTTCTTACCACAGTGAAAATATGTGTGACTCGACGGTATATGGAACTTAATTCGAACTGATATTACGTCATTCTAACGATCTATATTTAAAAACTAATATTTAAATCACACTTTGTATTTATATTAACACTTATTTGTTTTCAAAATTCATTAATCAATGTCTGAAAAATCAGATAGGACATGTGGAGTCCGTTTGGATATCCCGATACGATAAGAACAATGGATCTATATTCAAAGTCATCATGTATCAGATGATATATGTCATGTGAAAGGTGTTTACTAAAACCTAAAAACCATCAGAAATATTAATTGAAGGAAGATGACGGCATATTGAAAATTGCCTACTCACATAATAATCATATCCGTTTATTGTGTGTAAAGTATTGTTGATTTTCATAAATATTGTATTTCACCATCATGTATCTAAATTGTTGCGTTTATTTGGAAATATCTTCAAAGTATAGCCATTCACTGCAACTCAATGTATATTTTTGGTTGTGAAAATGCACTGCCGAATGTAGGGTTATTGAGATCTAACAGTAAGAAAGCAACATTTGTATTTACTAAAATTGTCAGAGGATAGAACAATAAATATTACACCAAACAAGAAATCATATCCAGTTTTTAAAAAAAAACATCACTATCATTGATTGCATTCAAATCAAAATACATGTGTATCTTAAAGCCATCATTCAATGAATTCTTTGAATGTATATAAGCTAGTGTTATTACATCATGCTGAAATTCCTGCAGCGATAATTGATGACGAATTGAATGCATTTAATATTCATATCGTTATGAAATTAAGATTATACGCTGATTGGTCGTACTTAATATTTCTTTTGAAAAGAACAGTAATTTTGCACTGAAATCACACACATTGATTCAAAGTTACTTTTCTGATAACAAATTAAAACAATGTTGTGTTTTACCAATTGACGTCCTAAAGAAAACACATTATAAAATAGATCTTAGAAACTTTGTTTCACATAAGTGTTTTCGCTGAGATTCATTTTAAGTTCATTTCAATATTAATCATTACATATGCCATGACCAGAATATGTGTTTCAAGTATTTTCTTCAAATATATTAGGATGATAGAAAACTATGGCACCGAAATATAGAATTACAACTAGTTTTGCAATAATCAACTATTAAATCGTTGTGGGGGTTGGACTTGAGGAAAAGGACAAATTAGTTTTATGTGTCATGTAATTATTCTGCCATATATTCTGACGCATGTGAACGCGTTAATAACGCGAGTTTGCAACAAGCAAGCTATTCCAAACAAATGAGAAACCATTTAAACATAATGATATAAGATCAGTACAATGGTTACGAACAATACTCTGGACAATACGTACCACTTTCGGTCGTTTTGATACCCAACCATTCACAAGGAGGAAAGCAAACTTGTCAAACGCATTTTATGTGTAAATATCATATGGGCAATACAATCATGTTAACATTATAACTTTGCAACGCCATAGCAGTGTTATAGTTGTGCCCTCAGCGATGGAATAGTATTGTCAAGTCATTCATTGATGATCTATATACTATAGAATGTAGATAATATCTGTCTTCCCTTGCCACATACCATGTTTATTTCATGGGCGAAGCCACGAGTGAAATACATACTTTTCTACATCAGGAGATCACATAAACATGGTATTTTGCAAACATAGTACAAACAGACATTCCATTTATCATATAGGTTTTGTGTTTTATGTTGAAAATGAATGATTGCAATGGTAAATGTACGACTTAGGCAAATACACGTCACTCTGCTGAGTGTCGATAAAGGTTATCATCACTGTAGAAGGTACAAGGTTTATTTCACTGAGTAACTGTTTCTCACACCAAATTATATGATAAGGTATTATTACAATATGTTTTTTTTATGTGTTTGACGTTGAAATATACATATACCTGTCACAGAAGACGTGTTGTATGAGATCTCATTGTTTTCCAATTACACATAACGAAGATATTCCTTCGGTATTTGAGGAAACATAACCTATAATAGAATCCATACGAGATTCGTAAAGACACTGATCGCTGTGTGTAGTATTTATACAGATTATTACCCGAGAAAGTATGCTATATTATCATATACTGTACACGACTGGTACGAAACAAGTGGGATTTTAATTGTTTTGTTACAAGGTTACAATGGCAAACGTGATATTTGTGTTTGTGCTCGTATTATAAATGTCAACTCAGTTAGCTCATGTTAACTCAGAGATAATACTAAACGGTGTCATGTTCAAAAGCATTTTTTATGAAATTGTTGATTTGTATAGAACGAACGATCGAAAGCTAGTTTATTGCAAAGAAACACATTTAGCTCGTTTCATATTGTATATTCTGAGATAAAGAAGTAAAGACTGGGTTAAACAATTTCTAAATCATCGACATTTCCCTGGACCATTAAATGTGAAAATGGCTCCAATTATGTGATGTCAAAACAACTGACCATATTATGACACCAGACCATGGAAACGGCATTCAAAAGAATGTTCTTTAAAACAAATTATTATGAGGGTAATTTCAACATTCTATTCGTGTTCACAGCTTACATAAAAGTAACTACAGCTCTCAATTTTGCGTAAACTCTAAATATTAAGAAAATTACAAAGTTAAAAGATTATATTCGCAATAACATGCTCTAGACACATTTCGGGATTTCATAATTAATCAACATGAGCCTCTTTTCATAATCATCAACTAAGCATATATATAAGGTACACGTGGAAATGTATTCACAATATATTATAAATTGACTTATTTTTCTCATTATATATTCTAAGAAAGAACGTTATCATGATGGTTCGAGGACGTAATGACCAGCGTTTCTTTACTACGTTTTAGTGACGTGACAAGTACGTTAACTACAACGTCGTCACAACGTTGAGAAATTACGTTAGGGTTTACGTACTAAATACGTTGCAGCGACGTCGAGATATCATGTTACCAATATAAAGGCTTGACACGGCGGTTTGGTCTATAGTAACCGTTTATAGTGATTCCTATGTATATCTAAAGAATGACCATGAATATATGTTTGACCTTTCTTCTCACTAATGCTCGAGTTACTTGCATTAATTTAAATCGAATAAGTGTCGCATTGAATCAAAGATTTCACAGAAAATGCGATTTTGATGGAGATGACATACTTTTTTTAGTAATTGAGTAATTGGGAATGAGTTATCTTATATATTCTGAGATAAGTACGTTATTATGACGTTGTAAGGACGTGAGGCCCAACGTTACATTATAAGTACATAATTATGAAAAGTACACAATTTCACAATGTCGCCACAATGTTGAGAAATAACATTACAAGAATAAAGAGTTTATCCATCATGTGGGCTGTACAAACTGTTTATTCTGAACCTTGTCTGTATTTGAAGAATGATTAATATGCATATATACACATGGAAATAATCAAGCACCTCCGTATTCTAAAGTAAAATGTGATGTTGTGAGAGCGCTACTGTACTTGAATTGAATTAATCACTTTCGATACGAGAAACTTAGGTTTAATGAAAGATTTCTTCGTGCAAATTGTTTGAACTATCATTGAAAAAATTGCCGTATTCATGTTTTTTCAATACATATTGGATTCTTTCCGGTTCAATCTGTTAATAAAGCGCATTTCTTTGCTGTAGGCTATTACAGTAAACACTGACAAGATTTCGTCAGTAGACTATTTTGATTGAAATTGTATTTTCAAAATTTCGTGATTTTGATAGTTCATAGTTCATACTGCGCCCAGTCCGAGTCACGTGACCACGTCACCAGCACGCAACACGTTCGCCATCAGCGGGCTCATTAGCCCCATAGACCTCCTTTAACTAATGACTTCTTTTGACCAGTTGACTTGAAAGAATGAATTGCTCACATTAGAGCAACCAATATTCACCTTAATTTCTCAGAATAACCTAACGCTAAACTTTTCCCATGTGTATATGTTTGATATAATTGACTTACTGTTAAAATGTTATGTTCTGAAATAAGTACATGTTTATGACGCTGTGGTGATGTAAGGTTCAACGTTACAATTCTACGTTGTAGTGACGTGATAAGTATGTAAACATAACATCGTCACAACGTTTGGAATTTACGTAAGATGTTACGTAACAACAAAATCGTAGCGACGTCAAGAAATTACGTTACCAAAATGAAGGCTCCACCCACCGTTTGGTCTCTAGCAAATATTCATAATGATTCTCGTGTGTATTTAAATAATGACTGTGAATAGATGTTTTACTTACTTTTATCATTTTGTATTCTGAATTAAGTACGTTTTTATGACGTTGTCAGGACGAAGGGCACAACGTAACATTACTGCATTTTAATGACGTGATACGTACGTTAACTACAACGTTGTCACAACGTTGAGAAATAACGTTAGGGCTTACGTAATTACTACGTCGTAGCAACGTCCAGAAATCACATTACCAGAAAAAACAACATTTAACGACTGTTTGGTCTTTACTAACTGTTTATACTGATTTATTTGTGTATTTAAAGAACGACTGTGAATAGATGGTTGATATTTTTTACTTACTTTTATCATTTTGTATTCTGAATGAAGTACGTGTTTATGACGTTGTAAGGACGTAAGGCACAACGTAACATTAATGCGTTTGGGGGACGTGATAAGTACGTTAACTACAACGTTGTCACAACGTTGAGAAATTACGTTAGGGCTTACGTAATTACTACGTCGTAGCAACGTCCAGAAATCACATTACCAGAAAAACAACATTTAACGACTGTTAGGTCTTTACTAACTGTTTATACTGATATATTTGTGTATTTAAAGAACGACTGTGAATAAATGTTTGATATTTTTTACTTACTTTTATCATTTTGTATTCTGAATGAAGTACGTGTTTATGACGTTGTCAGGACGTAAGGCACAACGTAACATTACTGCATGTTAATGACGTGATAAGTACGTTAACTACAACGTTGTCACAACGTTGAGAAATTACGTTAGGGCTTACGTAATTACTACGTCGTAGCAACGTCCAGAAATCACATTACCAGAAAAAACAACATTTAACGACTGTTAGGTCTTTACTAACTGTTTATACTGATATATTTGTGTATTTAAAGAACGACTGTGAATAAATGTTTGATATTTTTTACTTACTTTTATCATTTTGTATTCTGAATGAAGTACGTGTTTATGACGTTGTCAGGACGTAAGGCACAACGTAACATTACTGCCTGTTAATGACGTGATAAGTACGTTAACTACAACGTTGTCACAACGTTGAAAAATTACGTTAGGGCTTACGTAATTACTACGTCGTAGCAACGTCCAGAAATCACATTACCAGAAAAACAACATTTAACGACTGTTAGGTCTTCACTAACTGTTTATACTGATATATTTGTGTATTTAAAGAACGACTGTGAATAAATGTTTGATATTTTTTACTTACTTTTATCATTTTGTATTCTGAATGAAGTACGTGTTTATGACGTTGTCAGGACGTAAGACACAACGTAACATTACTGCGTTTTAATGACGTGGTAAGTACGTTAACTACAACGTTGTCACAACGTTGAGAAATTACGTTAGGGCTTACGTAATTACTACGTCGTAGCAACGTCCAGAAATCACATTACCAGAAAAACAACATTTAACGACTGTTTGGTCTTTACTGACTGTTTATACTGATATATTTGTGTATTTAAAGAACGACTGTGAATAGATATTAGTTAATTTTATCATTTTGTATTCTGAATGAAGTACGTATTTATGACGTTGTAAGGACGTACGGCTCAACGTTACATGATTACGTTTTAGTGACGTGATAAGTACGTAATCTACAACGTAGTCACAACGTTGGGAACTTACGTTAGGTTTTACGTACTATAAACGTCGCAACAACGTCAAGAAATTACGTTACCAAAATACGACCTTCCCACAACGTCAGGATTACGTTGTGTGTTAGCTGGGTTTCCCATTGCCACCATTATATAAGCAGACCTAAAGGGCTGTAAAAATGGACATACCTCGGTAATAATTTAACTGTTCTGTTAAATAACGTTGTATCCAAAATCAGAAATTTGGTGCCTGTTGCGGAATAGATTTCCTGTTTCCATGTAAATTTTCAGTGAAATATTTTGAAAATTGAGATAATTAAAATTATCTATGCTACACTGAATTAACATGGGATCCTATGGGAAAACGGAGATTGTTGCAATACTTTTGGCACGTCACTGTATAAAGGAGCCTGCATAAAAGTGCATCGCCTATAAATTATGCCTGAACAAAACACAAAACTTTTAAGAACTTCATTCTTGCATCCATGGACAATGTCAAACATGATAATGATTTTCATATATGCAATGCATGTTTCAGGGGTAATATTATAAATCGCAAGTTTCAACTCCATTACTTCCACATGGATACTTGTTTAAACGTTTCATACCTGGTTTATGGGCTGTCAGTGATGAATGATCGATTTTTAATCAACTGTCCCCAGTCACCTGGATGATCTGTCCTCGGCTTTTGTTGACTCCCGCCGACTCGGGCTTAGGAACATCTCAGAACAGTTTCCGTTGTTTCCACTCGATTGGACAGTCTGCTCCACTGTTACTTTTAACGGCGCTATCAAATTTACCGAAGCGTGTTAAAAATAGAATATTCGTTCAGTGGTTTCTGTATTTACATTCAACAGGCCGCTTTGAAGTGCATAAATAGAATCCGGAAGTAAGGCACATATGGAAAGTCATACGGAGTAAATGAAAAAATAAAGTGGTAAACAAATATAAATATCATTTAATAAAAGTTTACATAATTACCATCGTGTTGTTCGCGAAATATTATATGGTAACGATTGCTAACATTTTACCTCGGATTTTTTTTCTGACTAATTTACTGCTGTGCTTCAATATGGCGACGCCCACGTGTTGTTTACATCTTGACACCGGCTTGTACTGATTCCAATAATGCGAATGGTTGACATTTCATATCTCAGTTTGATACGGATGTGTTAGAAACAGACACCACGTTTACAATACTTGGTGAGAAATTAGCTCTCATTGATGTTATTTATTAGTGATGGACACTGGTGGAAGAATAGGGCAGTCCATCAAATCGTCGCTCACCCGAGAAAATTAAAATATGTGTAACTCTATCCGTCACAAATGACAACCGGATACTCTTTGTAGGACCATCGTTGATACGTAGCCGACTGCCATTGTGTATTGGCTTTTTGGTTGTGTTTTGGCTTGTATAAACTATTAGCCATCAGCTTGTGTGTTGGATATCATCTTGTGTATTAGCTCAGGTTTTGTGTATTGGCTATCGGATTTTGTATTGGCATTTGGTTTATGCATTGGCTATCAGCTTGTGTATTTGTCCCCCGCAGCAACGCGGCACTGGGGATTATGTATTCAGCCCCGTACGTCACATTTCTTGTTTACAAGATGAACCGTTGCATCCAATGTCTTCAGTTTTGGTACCAGCCTACAATGGGTGACTATGCAGACACCAGTCAAATTGCATGACCTTGACCTTATTTTCAAGGTCACCACGGCACTTTGACCGGCTTTCAGACTCTTGTTAACGCGAAATCTCATAAGCATTGGATCCAAAGTCTTCAAATTTAGTGTCCGCCTACATGGGGGGTAGAAGCAGACACCAGTCGATTTTGGTGACCTTGACCTTATTTTCAATGTCACCACGACACTTTGACCACTTTTAGAACTCTTGTTAACATGATTTATCATTATCTGATGGTCCCAAAGTTTTCAAATTTGGTGCCAGGCTACATTGGCGGATTGTGCAGATACCAGTCGATTTACTGACCTTGACCTTATTTTCAAGGTCACCACGGCACTTTGACCGGCTTTCCGGCTCTTGTTAACGCGATATCTCATGAAGCATTGCATCCAAAGTCTTCAAATTTGGTGTCAGCCTACATTGGGGATTGACGCAGACACCAGTCGATTTTGGTGACCTTGACCTTATTTTCAAGGTCACCGCGACACTTTGACCACTTTTCGAACTCTTGTTAACATGATTTATCATTACCTGATGGTCCCAAAGTTTTCAAATATGAAGCCAGGCTATATTGATTTATCGCAATAGTTACTGTGTCTATAGTACTTTATCGATAGTTACTTTAAACATGTTAAAAAACTATCAATAGCATTGATAGCATGGCTGACTATCGATAGTTTCAATAGTTTATTCAATCCAGTTGTTAAAGTGAACCTTAAAGTAAATTTACACACAAATCGAAAAATGCAGGAACACTCAAGGACAGATCAAGGACAGCTAAAATAACAACAGGAAGATGTAAGACTTATCATACTTGTTGCTTTTGCACTAAATTCTGTCACTTTGGAAGAAGAAAGTATTGTTCATTCTAGAATTTGTTTGTTTTTGTTGAATGACAAACTTTCGCAATAATTATTGCAATAGCAGTTCACAATAGACTATCGCTATCGCAGTAGTTACTCACAATAGACTATCGCTATCGCAATAGTCCTTGTGGGTCAATAGTCACCCCTACATTCTATTCAGATTCACGATGGCCACTGAACAGAGTTCCAATGCAGGGGAGAGCACTCTATGTAAAGATCTGTTCCCAGTTACAGACTCAAAGACGTACCTAATATCTCTCAAAAAGGTAAGTCCGTCATTACAAATGTATTTGATTTGAATTGTAATTTGAAAAATAATACCAACTTCATATTGTTTTTGAGGCATAATGGAAATTTGAATAATATATTTATTCAATTTGCTCCACCAGGGTATTTCAGTCTATAAAACTTCTTTATACTCTGAGTATGTAAGATAGGAAAGGCTCATAACAGCTAAAACTCAACAGCCAATGAAATGAATTAAAATCAAGCAATATTGCCAGACTCCGAATGTGAGGATTGATGAGCAGTGTTGTTCCTAGGTGATCTGAGGGGGTCATTTTGGCGAATTCTGAACAAGTGGGACCCATTGCAATGGTAAAAGTATCCTACTTCTCCAAATTTTAAGGGACACCAAAAAAAAAAGGTGGACAAATTTCCTCAGGACCCCCTCTAGGAACAACACTGATGAGCAATTGTCAACTTCAAATCACAATATTTCATTGGCTGACAATATGCTTTAAATGATGGTGGTGGGTAACCAGCTAGTAACCGTTGCGTCTTTCCCTTTTTACACAGTCAAGGTATTAAGAAGTTTTATTGATTGACATTATCTGCTTCATCAGGGTATGTGACATACCTCGTTGAAGCAGGATGTACGAGTCTTTCCCCTCGTACACAGTTAAAGTATTACAAGGTTTTATGGATTGATATACTCCGATGGCGCAGGATGTGTATATTCTGGTGTCTGATTTCAGATCTTAGGTCAAATCAAAGCAAGTTACAACATGCTTGAAGATGTCAGCCTTGTCAAAGATTTGATCAAAGTATTTTTTCTCTGTGGACCTAAGAATGCATCAAAGCGAGTCTTGGCAAGGTACAGATGTGTGAGCATTATCAATTCCATTTAATTACACCATTTTTCATGTGAAGGAACAACTTTAGATAGACAACAAGATAAATTGTCGTCTTGATTGGAAGCAGTTTCAAGTCACTTTACAACTGTGATCTATGCAGTGTAAATCATGTATCAGCTAGAAATGTTTTAGCGGTATGCACAATGACATTGTTTAAACGTAGAGTTATTTCCCTTCCTTGCAATAAAATTAATGGATGAAAACCCATGGAATCATGGTGTTCACGAAGTTGACATTGCTACCTGTAGTTATTCATGAACGCAAATGTGTAACGAAAAATTAACCCCTGAACTTTCATGGAACGCTATAATTTGCGTCATGCATGCAAGATGGAAATGTGATTGTGATAGTGTGTAAAGATTCAAGATATCATTAGTTGCCATAGACACTGAGATTTATATGTAGTTTATTTTGCTTATTTTGAATGTATGCTCAACCCTTCAAATTCATCAAGTTGAAAACATCTCCAAACCCATCATCTAGGGCATTAGATACCTTATCAAACCTGATTCAAGAATATATGATACATAAAGTATGATATGAGTGTTTTCATATCACATCCTGTATTAACCCTCGACCAATATCTGCCCTCGAAATATAACTCAGAGCTGATATTGGGGTCTTGAGTTAACATTGGACCGGACATTGTAACACTGACATTTAAATACAGTGCTGATTCAACTATTTAGATCTAGATTTCAGTTTCTTTCCGAATATCAGATTTCATTATTTGTTTCTAATGATGATATGTTGCTTTCTTTTAAAAGTTTTCTTCAAAATGCACCAGCATTAGACAGTTTCCGAAGTCTTATGCAAGATCGGCTTATGAGTGAAATCAACGAATGTCAAGAAGGTCTCACAGAGCACAACACTGTAAGGAGTTTAGTGGAACAGATCAACTGCTTAATGGAGAATTTCACTCTTGGTACGTTGTATATTTTGCAAATTTATCAAATTAGCAATGGTAAACACTTTAAAAAAATATTTAACACAAAAAAAAAATTTCTGCGTAGAAAAATCTGTTTTATTCATTGTCGCTAAGAAACTGTGACCACCAATTTCTGTTTTAGTGTACTTATGTTCATGCAGTTGGAGTATACTAGGTGTGCTAGACCTTTTATGAATGCTTCACTTAGTGAATTGTTGAACACTTCAAGAAATATTATCGAACAATTTTTAAATGTGTACATACAATCTTTCTATGAATAATTTACAGGAGAATCCTGTCTGAGAGAAACAAGAATGCCAGGTAAAACACAGATTATAAATGAAAATAGTGATTTCTTACTTGTACAAATTTCACAGCACTGTAATGATAACATTTATTCGATAAATTTAATTATCTTTAATGATATATGTGTATATATGTGTATTAAAGATATTATTCTGTGTGTCATTTTTATTCATAGAAATTTCTCTGCAAATACTTTTCTTCATAAAGTTATTTAATATTGATAACTTTTGATAATATTTATGTTTCAGCCTTGAGGTTTCTATCATCCGCATTGGAATCGTTTGTAAAGTTGTCCAAGTAAGTAGAATTCATTGTTCAATAATTGATTCACTACAGTGAATTCCTAATATTTATTTTCTGATCTCATGATTATATATGAATATTTTATTAATGACAAATGATTTCCTTGTTTTAGTCAGAAGATGTCTCCTGTTGGAAAGAATGAAACAATGCACCATTGCTTAGCTACCATCAAGACAGCCAATCGGATGATGCAGAAGTGTTTCACAGAAGGTCTGGTGGATCCATGTGAAAAATGTGATATGAACAATGTTATGGAGAAATTTGTACGTTGCGGTCTTGAGATTCTTTGTCAAGGTACGTTGTTATTTTCATATTGTAGAGTTAAAAGAAGGGAATTCCAATAGCTTTTTAACTTCTTTGTTTCAATTACTACATGTACTATGAGACTTTTTTGTATCGTTGAACATATACAAAAACTTTGAAGTGACTGCATCTATTTCAATAACTTTATAATGATGTATTTGCTTCTAGAATCTTATGTTATTATGACATTTTATCATTATGAAAGTTAACTCTAATCAAAATCTTGCCTTATGCATAAGTATCAGACAACAAACCTTTAAAAGTAAAACGTTAATATCATTCTAGATATATGCAATTTCTTTATTCTGTAAAGGCACTGTTTCTACAATGATTGTGATGGCATTGTCAAGCAAGTTTACAGATTAAAAAGTTGTATATCCATAAAATGTTCTTCACTTTTCTTCACGTCAACTTCTCACACACCAATCCAAGATGTCACTCTGCAAGTCACTGTAGAAGTTAAAATGATTTGTTGCAGATGATTTCCTGACAGACTGTCGGTGTGGAGTGGGGATGATGATAGTACTAGTCACCAGACTGACGCTCGGACCGGACTATATCTACATTGTGGGTGTAGTGTGGATACCTTACTGTATTGGATGAGTTAAACAGCATGTCTCAATACCTTAAATCATTAAATGGGAATGGTCAAACGATTATTTACTTAGTACTCTCTGTGGATGAACTGTTTGTACAGTCAGTGCTGGCAATTGATGCTTGAAGGTTTAGGTTAAATCCTGGCAGGGACTCATCCTGAAAAAATGTAAAATAATTTGTTATGTTATGTTATGTTATAAGTTGAAATTATGTTATTAAATGATAAATAGAGGATACTAAACGACCTTCTATTTAATACCATTTTTATTAAACGAGTTAATGATTATGTATAAAACGAGTGAAAGCGAGTTTGATACTAAATCATTCACGAGTTTGATAAAAATGGTATTAAATAAAAGGAAGTTTAGTATTCTGTTTATTACTCGCCTACCGATAATCGAGAAAAATAGCCGACATGGCTCTGAAACTATGATTCCCGCAATCACGATGCCATTGCGACGACGTTACTCCCATTGTGACGTCATAACCGCAAACTATTGTGACGTCATACGTACGGCGGTATTACACTAGTTTAATATTGCCGTATAAATATAACACTGCAGTATCTTACACGGTCGAGTTATAATAAATATTATTATTATTATAAAATCATGTTCACTGGTTTTTCAGATACTCAAGTCAGTATTCAAGGTAGATATCAGCACACCCAGTCCAGTTATCCCACCTGTGATGAACTTTGACCCCTCTGACCTATCGATAACATCGTTATTGTGCCTGTATTCTGGACTCCTCCCGATGATAGACGGTTCTCACCTGGTGTTGCGTGTACCTGGAGGGGGGTGGGTCCTCACCTCTCTCTTCCTGGACAGACTGCTACTGCTCGGTGACAGGTATGTACTTTACAGTTACCTAATTAAAACATGGAGTGGCTCGCAGGAAATTGAGAATACCCAATATCTTACTGTTTGAGAATACCCAAATATCTTTCTGTATACAATGTAGGTGTAGTACCCCCGCCCAACTATGCCACTAATCTAGGATTGACAGCGGCCATTTTGGATTCGTTATCAAAAGTCGGACTTGACTACAATCGTGGCTTACATCTCGAAACATACACATTCATAATAACCTACCACCAATTTTGTATTAGGTTTTATTCCTATCGAAAATGGGCAAAACATTAATAATGTACTTACTTTTTGCCAAAACTCATTCTTCTGTTGGTTAGATGTGTGGACACAGGCAGTAAGGTGCTTCTAGCCAAGTCCATCACTCTCTGGACCAGTCGTGCATGGTGAGTTGCTTACATAGCTGTTGATGATTACAATTGTAGATAAAGCTGTGAATAAATTATATGATCTGAAAGATTGAACGCTTTGTAAGATAATAATTTAGCGAGGTTTAACACTCTCAGCCCTCACCGGCACGTTTCAAATGGAATTACAGTGATGTTGTTATGTATTTTCCCTGTACTATAGAGAGCACCATTGTGCAAATTAACCAATCTGTCATCTTCAATGATCAAAAAACAGTTCCTTATCCTCGAACAGTAGACATTTAAACGCAGGAAATTATTTATAGTTAATGTGATTATTGCATAAATCCTCACTTAAACACAAGTTTCACTCCCATTTTAGTTACAAAAATTTGAGAATGACATTTATGTTTGAGTGAAAATAACTTCGATATGTTTTCATTTTAGCGCCATCCTAGAACAGGGTGAGAGTCCGCAGGAGCTGACTGTTGCGCTAACAGGCGATGGTCATGTGATTAGCTGCATTCTGGGATATGTCTGGACAACTTGGGATGACCAACTTGATGTGAGTGAGAGAACGTGTTTGACAGATTTTGAAATGGATCAATTTATCAACACAATGTCAAAGTATCTTTTATCATACAAAAGAAGCAAAATTGTCATGCATCCAACAGAGTATATGCCATCAATATCAAAATAATATAAGTACATTGTAAATATGTTTCTGTTTTTGTTAAAATAATTTTTAGTTTCAGAAAATTTTTTTGATAATCGATATAGTGGTCAATCAATTTCAGGTCCTTAGACAAAATGCAAGAAGTACGTTTGAAAACTGCATCAGAATCCACCAGTTGGCTGCGCAATCAGGTATATAACTACTAACCAGGGATGCAGATTAAAATTTTTGCCAGTCGGACATTTCATCTTTGACCAAAAAAGAGTACTAACCAACTTGTATGATATCCTATTGATAGAAATTGACATAATTGTAGATTAAGAAATTGTTAAATATGTGTTAAATATTTTAAGTTAATCTAACGAATGAGCAACAGTTCCTATGAAATTTAATAGTAATTAATGAAGTTAAGTATCAGTTGATTTGTTTAAACCGTTAGACTTTATTTTATTCTGGTTTTGTATGCCTTAGGTCAGTAATCAATCCTGGTTTATTCCGTTGGCACATTACTGGAAATTAGTCGCTCAGAAATTTTGGATAAATGAATTCAACAGCTAAAGTTAATATATATTTTCCTCAAGCTGAAAATACCTCGAATTAACGTTTGTGTTTATACACTTCCACACAGAGCACATGTCCACTGACACATTTGTCCGTCGAGTTACCAACAATCTTCTGGAGGAGACGTGGAGCAACAAGGGAAAGTATGGCTGTCTTGGATCTGTCGTCGGTCACATTGGGGCGGCCATTTTGTTAGAGCTGAGCCCTGGGATAGCAAGAGACATTTTGGCACAGCTGGAGGAACAGTCACTGGCATGTTATGTAGGTTGTTACATCTACTCTATTTATCTATCTACACATATGGACACCAGGTTTGGAAGTTACTGTCAATGAGAGAAATGAATATGTCTACATTTTACTCCTCGTGCTGATAACGAATAGGAATATGATATTTTGTGTTTAAAGGAACATAAGAGACTTAGTCATGGTAAGGGTTAATACCTTTGGGTAATGGGATAATAAGTTTATCAATGGATGGAATATTATGAACCCTATCTGGATCAAGTAAATTTATCTTTTTGGATTTGATAAAAATAATTAAAATCGACCTCATCTAAATTCCAGGCAAGTGATCTGTATGAAAGGGTCGTGAAGGCAGACTATAAGGATGTTGTGGTCAGTGCCACGCTCAACAACACCAGCGGTCAGTCAGCTGATGCTGCCCAGCCCACAAACACCAGCGGTCAGTCAGCTGATACTGCCACACCCACAAACACCAGCGGTCAGTCAGCTGACATTGCCACACCCACAAACACCAGCGGTCAGTCAGCTGACATTGCCACACCCACAAAAACCAGCGGTCAGTCAGCTGACATTGCCACACCCACAAACACCAGCGGTCAGTCAGCTGATACTGCCACACCCACAAACACCAGCGGTCAGTCAGCTGTTACTGCCACACCCACAAACACCAGCGGTCAGTCAGCTGATACTGCCACACCCACAAACACCAGCGGTCAGTCAGCTGACATTGCCACACCCACAAACACCAGCGGTCAGTCAGCTGATGCTGCCCAGCCCACAAACACCAGCGGTCAGTCAGCTGACATTGCCACACCCACAAACACCAGCGGTCAGTCAGCTGATGCTGCCCAGCCCACAAACACCAGCGGTCAGTCAGCTGATACTGCCACACCCACAAACACCAGCGGTCAGTCAGCTGATACTGCCACACCCACAAACACCAGCAGTCAGCCAGCTGATACTGCCACACCCACAAACACCAGCGGTCAGTCAGCTGATACTGCCACACCCACAAACACCAGCGGTCAGTCAGCTGACATTGCCACACCCACAAACACCAGCGGTCAGTCAGCTGATACTGCCACACCCACAAACACCAGCAGTCAGTCAGCTGATACTGCCACACCCACAAACACCAGCGGTCAGTCTCTGTGGCTGACCAGGTGGGTGGACCCTGTGATAGAAGCCCTCTGTGGATCCAACAGGAAACAGAAGCTCCACATCATAGAGGTAACAGTCTCAGCTAGTTGTGTAGGACAATATTGTACTGTCACATTAACCCTAGTAGTGGAAATTGGTTGAAATAGAAAATGTAATACTGTGTATTAATTGAACTTGAAAAGCAGCCAGCCCAAATGTTGGACTGTGTCAATTATTATATCCCTGCTACGGTTAGTCTGTTTGTCCTTCTGTCCGGTCAGTTATCTCAAAAGCTGTTGGTGTACCATTGTTAACCATATTCTTCCCATCATGTCTGGTCCATTTTCAGTTTTCTGGGATGTAGTCCTGATGATACTCATAATCGAATTTGGAAGTCACTTCTGAAATATTATTATTACTGATATTTAATTCTTTTTCAGTATATCTTGCCCAAGTTATTGAAGTTCAGCAGGGAGTGCCTCAACTACATGATAAAAACTCTCTCTAACACAGGTATGCATTTCAATTTAAATTTTTTGGTTTCATGTCTTTGTGAAAGATGAACATTCACAAATATGACATCTCAAGTTATTTTTAATTATCAGAAATTAATATCTTACTTTGGATAACTGCACAACATTTTTTGGTATTCGTTATTTTCATAGTTTTCAATAAGAATCTTTTATGCATGTTCTATTAAAGATGAAACTCTGATTTGGTAGGTAAATCCCATACTTGTGGGTGCCATAACATTTCTGATATAAAATTACCAACCCCTGATTATACCCTTTGTTAATGTGTTGTAAAGTGGCCGCTGAGAATCATTTGTCACTCTATTATGCAGCAGCTAAAGTCTTTATAGAATA
The DNA here is from genome assembly GCA_936450465.1 of Gibbula magus. NCBI lineage: Eukaryota > Metazoa > Mollusca > Gastropoda > Trochida > Trochidae > Gibbula > Gibbula magus. Next base: position 42,277,003 of record OW388291.1, read on the forward strand.
TAATGTTTAAAAGATCACTGAAGATCAAACTGATTTTTTTGCAGATGAAGCTACTAAAGGACAGATTGGCGCACTAGTGATGTGTATCCGACGGGCCCGGGCTCTTGGGTTGCTCAACTCTCCCCAGGCTCCCCAAACAAAACCCGCTCAAAATCCAAAACCCAAAGGCCCACATTTGGAGAAGGAGAGCGGTGATGGACTGTGGTATGGTTTGGTTGGAGTAGAAGTTCTCAAATATGCACTGACTTGCACTGATGAACAGGTGATTATAGTTTGTTGTTATTTAAGTTCATTGCCAAAATGTCATTTAAAGTAGTAATGTCCTGTGCTCATAATCAATTTCTATTGCCTACATTCAGCTCACATAAATATCCTTAATCATGAAACTTTCATGACATAACTAGCTCTTTTGGATTACATATTTAATAAATCATAAAGGTTTTATACTCCTTCCCTTTAATTCTTCACATTCTAACTTCTATCATGGCCTTTTATTCATAGATGTTGTTTATCTATTACAAAATTATGAATCCTTCATTGACTTCTCTTCTAATAGGTGCGACTTGATGCGTTTGCGCTGCTATGTGAAAATATGAAAACCACAGAACCAGTCACTCAGCTAGAGTTGTCTCTCTTGAAGCACTTCCTGTCTCACAACCTCAACAACCAGTCACCAGCTTTCAGACAGTATCTGCTGGCCTACCTCCACAAGGTGAGTACTTCCTGTCTCACAACCTCAGCAACCAATCACCAGCCTTCAGACAGTATCTTCTGGCCTACCTGCACAAGGTGAGTACTTCCTGTCTCACAACCTCAGCAAGAAATCACCAGCCTTCAGACAGTATCTGCTGGCCTACCTGCACAAGGTGAGTACTTCCTGTCTCACAACCTCAGCAACCAATCACCAGCCTTCAGACAGTATCTTCTGGCCTACCTGCACAAGGTGAGTACTTCCTGTCTCACAACCTAAGCAACCAATCACCAGCCTTCAGACAGTATCTGCTGGCCTACCTGCACAAGGTGAGTACTTCCTGTCTCACAACCTCAACAACCAATCACCAGCCTTCAGACAGTATCTGCTGGCCTACCTGCACAAGGTGAGTACTTCCTGTCTCACAACCTAAGCAACCAATCACCAGCCTTCAGACAGTATCTGCTGGCCTACCTGCACAAGGTGAGTACTTCCTGTCTCACAACCTCAGCAACCAATCACCAGCCTTCAGACAGTATCTGCTGGCCTACCTGCACAAGGTGAGTACTTCCTGTCTCACAACCTCAGCAAGAAATCACCAGCCTTCAGACAGTATCTGCTGGCCTACCTGCACAAGGTGAGTACTTCCTGTCTCACAACCTCAGCAACCAATCACCAGCCTTCAGACAGTATCTGCTGGCCTACCTGCACAAGGTGAGTACTTCCTGTCTCACAACCTCAGCAACCAATCACCAGCCTTCAGACAGTATCTGCTGGCCTACCTGCACAAGGTGAGTACTTCCTGTCTCACAACCTAAGCAACCAATCACCAGCCTTCAGACAGTATCTTCTGGCCTACCTGCACAAGGTGAGTACTTCCTGTCTCACAACCTCAGCAACCAATCACCAGCCTTCAGACACTATCTGCTGGCCTACCTGCACAAGGTGAGTACTTCCTGTCTCACAACCTCAGCAACCAATCACCAGCCTTCAGACAGTATCTGCTGGCCTACCTGCACAAGGTGAGTACTTACTGTCTCAACCTCAGCAACCAATCACCAGCCTTCAGACAGTATCTGCTGGCCTACCTGCACAAGGTGAGTACTTCCTGTCTCACAACCTCAGCAAGAAATCACCAGCCTTCAGACAGTATCTGCTGGCCTACCTGCACAAGGTGAGTACTTCCTGTCTCACAACCTCAGCAACCAATCACCAGCCTTCAGACAGTATCTGCTGGCCTACCTGCACAAGGTGAGTACTTCCTGTCTCACAACCTCAGCAACCAATCACCAGCCTTCAGACAGTATCTGCTGGCCTACCTGCACAAGGTGAGTACTTCCTGTCTCACAACCTAAGCAACCAATCACCAGCCTTCAGACAGTATCTTCTGGCCTACCTGCACAAGGTGAGTACTTCCTGTCTCACAACCTCAGCAACCAATCACCAGCCTTCAGACACTATCTGCTGGCCTACCTGCACAAGGTGAGTACTTCCTGTCTCACAACCTCAGCAACCAATCACCAGCCTTCAGACAGTATCTGCTGGCCTACCTGCACAAGGTGAGTACTTCCTGTCTCAACCTCAGCAACCAATCACCAGCCTTCAAACTCGATATAAATCAGTGATAGCTTATCTCAGAGACCATAAAATAAAGGGCCTGGACTCAGCCGCAGGTAGGAATATTTGTGTGCCTCGCTAGAACAAGATGGCATCTAAATTCAAAAGTGCCGATTCTGTTTCTCTTATAACTCATTTGATATAAAAATATTTCCTTGGTTACCAGGATGTATGAAATAAAGATATGACAAAGTTTCATTTGGTGTATTGTAAATATTACACCCACTCTCTCTCCATGTTGCAGCTGCTACTGAGACTGAAGGAGAGCGGTGGTACACTACAGAGACTACTCAACAAGAACAAGGACAAAGCAGAGCCAGCAGATATTGTTCTCCAATCTTACACAGTAAGTGAGCGAGACTACCCTATTGTAATGAGAGGGTTGCTCTACTGCTACTCTGTCCATCAGTACCGTTTACCTGGTGGATGAGTATTGACTTTAAATATCTTTTGAGTTCGAGTTTCTGTCATAAAATCACAAATCCAGTAAAGATTTGGTATTTGAGCAGGTGATGTGGAAATAAACTTAAATGTCTGTCCTCATTTGTCTGTACCCCTGTACCCCCTCTCTACAGGAGTTCCTGATATGGCTGCAGTGTCATCTCTTCCTGGGTTTGTATCCCGGGTCTGCATTTGCTCGGAGACTCACCTGTCTGGCCGGCCTGGTGACCCTCACTGAGGTCTTCTCTGGACAAGGTATGTGCTGTTTCTGTTTATGGTTCACCTGCTTCTCCACTTTCATTGTTGAGAACTGTAACTAATCCCCCAACCAATCACAGGTTTCCTTCTTACTTAAACAGGAACCTTTCCTCCAGCCAAGCAAGCTTATGGATCTTCAAGCATGCTTTGACTGTTTAGGATCTGCATAGCAAGAAAGGAGATTTTTCTTTGTGATTTTCTCCAAAAGATCGCTAATGTGTATAAAGAAGTTGTATATCCATGACAACTTGTAATTATCTATCACAGTCAACTTCTAGAATGGCTCTCAAACAGTTTAACAAAATCAACACATGTTTCCTACAGACCTCCATGTTACAGACGGGTCGAGCATATACCAGTTGCATGCCCACATGGACGCATCCCACACTCACACCCTGCTAGAATGTCTCACTGATACCTTCGAGGAAAACAAGATGGCTGCTGTCAAAATCCTCACCCACATCTTCTCTCACAAGGCTCTTCTCCAGGTCGGTTTGTCAACCAGTACTGTTAGGTACAATATAATAGAAGAAAGAAAAGAAAGAAGATAAGGTTAAATAATGAGATTAACATACTGTGTTTGAATATCAGTGGCATAATGGAATTATTATAGTGCGCTCTACATTTAATTCAAATTTGCTACAGGTTCTTCAATGAACTTCACTTTTTAGATACATGGGGAATATCTATTGGAATGTATATTAGTTTACAATGTTTGAAACTGTTTGCTGTCTTTCTGCAGACTAAGGAACAAGTTGAAGCGCTCTTCTCGGCGGCGATGCATCTGGCCTGTAGTACCAAGCCTCACGACTGTACCACAGCATCCTACTTGTTCAAAGTCCTCCTGCTTCAGCCAATCACAGCGGAGGTCATGAGGTCACATGAACTGGACCTTAAAGTCCTCTCAGTCAATGAGAATCAAGACTGCATTCAAGCAGGTTCAGGTGACGCCAGAACCTGTCCGCCTGCAAACCTCCTGTTATTGAACATGCTGCTGATGTCACTGAAGGATCAAGTTGCTGTTGCTAAGCGCAGTCTTATAATGGCCGCCGCAAACCGACCGATGTATCCCACAATGCACTGTATACGCTATGTCCTCTCAGATGTGGATTGGAGGTACTTACATCACTCGTTTAAATTCAAATCAAAACATTTGTTTGCTTTTGTCAGACTTAACTATTCACTTTCTTGGGTTGACGATCAGAACAACATTAACGTTTGTCTTTTTTCAGGAATATTCCAGAAAGTGTCATTGGTTCATGGAAGAGTTTTATTGCCGAGCTGATAGAATCATGCTTGGATGTAGCGAGAGTGGTCTCCCCTGTTGTACAGGACTCGTCACCAGAGGGCAACGTGCCGTCAGAATCCATCATGGGTAAATTTACTGAATGTTCATATGATACAGTAATTAGATACTATGTGTACTATGTGTATTATGTGGTTGGTTTAGATAGTTCAATACACATATTGTCACTAAATAAAATCATGTATGTTTTGTTCCTAAAGCTCAAACCTTTTTCTGCTGAAGTATTCCAGTTTTTCCACAATAGCTTACCTTGTCACATTTAAGTCATCATTGCTGTAAATTAGCCACACTGAATGGTTCTGATGAAATAGTTTTTAAATATGTAGTCTTGGGAGTTATAGCACCCCCATGTGTCAGTGCATAGGAAATCGTAACCTTGAAAACTGTGTATGAAAGTAACCTCTATGTAATGGTGTTGGTGCTTTTAGGTGTTACAACTCCAGAGTGCCAACAAATTTCGCGACATTGTTTCACTTTTGGAGGATAACTTTAAAACTATCTGACTTTATGTTTCATATTTTAAAAAATGTTATGTGAAGGGGTTCAGACAACAAGCAGGCTCTGTGAGCTGTGATCAATTTGGCCTTGTTTAGTTTTCACTTAGCATTATAACTGAGACACATCCCCATGGTTACCATCCCCAGGTCCAGGACTGAACATGGATGCTGTAGTCCAGACGGAGGAGGAGAAGGCGATGATGTGCGCGGCGGTGTCGGAGAGCGAGCGCACCGTGACGTTGATGCCGGAGTACCTGGTGGTGTGTTGCTGGCGGAGCATCAAGGAGGTCTCCCTCATCCTCGGCCAGATCACTCTCAACGTGTCCTCGATGCTCGCTTTCCAACAGGTCGGGAACTAACAGTTCAGCTCATTCCTCTCTCATGTCATTTATAGTTTCAAAGTGACTCAGTTTACACATTGAATGAAGGTACACATTGCCGTCATGATATAGATTCACATTCTTTAGTTGATAAATTCCATTTTCAGATTGAGTCAGTGGGCCAGTATTTCACCATTCAGCTGCTGGAGTCGAAGCACCGGGGAGCATTCGAACTGGCGTACGCAGGCTTCGTCAAAATGTGCGAGATGCTCTGGAGGTATGTCGGGAAAATGTGGTTTAAAGATTTAAAACAAGTCAAATATATTGACAATTAGAATGGTGTTATACTAATTGATTTAGCAGCTTATTGTTAACAATTGGAAATCCTCAACTGCAATTAGTTTGGTTTTATTTCGTCACATAATGAAATAGTCATCTGTCTTCAAGTGAGAGGGTTACTTTACTATGGTACGCTTCGATTGTTCATTCACTTAGTGACTATAGAATATAACACTTCTATTAACTCAAATTGAAATGAATCTCCAACTTTTATCGGTATAGAAGCTCAAACCCAGACCTACACAGCCTCCCTGCTCACTGGTTGAAAGAAGTGATGTCAGACGTTGTCAGTGACGACCGAGACTCCCGATTGTGCGCCACTCGTAGAAGTGCAGGTGTTCCCTTCTATGTCCAGGTAAGCTGCTGTTGTGTTACTAACCAATGTTAGCCAATAAAGTGAAACATTGTTATATTTGAATTTACTCGATATGTAATTTTACCCATTCATTAGATTTACTATCCAACTGCATGCATAAGTAAAAAGAGGATGATGTACCAACCAAATGACAGCCATAGGGGTCGGTCTTTTTGTTTGGTTGCTTTATCCCCTCTTACTGTTTTACTAGTGATTTATCATTAGTGGTTCAATTCATGAAACCCAATTGTCAGTCTAGATATAACATTTGCTACTCACCATGAAAAAGCTTCTCACAATATCACTTCACCTTGTTGATTTATCACTAATGCTGACATAATGTGCCTGTGGTCCTAATGATATGTTTCTCAATCATTCACTCACTCTTGTTTCCTTGCTGTGTGACCACAGGCTCTTGTGACAACAGAACCGCTCTCAACTGGTAGAAGCTGCTTCAAGTCAGCCATGACCAAACTGCTTCAGCTGGCTCTAGAAGAGAGGAGTGAAACACAGGTCCATAACCCCCAGGTAGGAGATACCACTCACATATGTGAACACAGGTCCATAATCCCCAGGTAAGAGATACCACTGACACATGTGAAACACAGGTCCATAACCCCCAGGTAGGAGATACCACTCACACATGTGAAGCACAGGTCCATAACCCCCAGGTAGGAGATATCACTCACACATGTGAAGCACAGGTCCATAACCCTCGGGTAGGAGATATCACTCACATATGTGAAGCACAGGTCCATAATCCCCAGTTAGGAGATATCACTCACACATGTGAAGCACAGGTCCATAATCCCCAGTTAGGAGATATCACTCACACATGTGAAGCACAGGTCCTTACACCCCTTGGGAAGTTATTTCTTTTGTTTGAGTTGCAAGTTATATGCCATAACCACCATCTGCGCAGGTTGGTTATCTCATAACCACCATGGTCGGTTATGAGATATTCAACCTATGGAAACAGATGGACTTGTAAAATTTGGAAATTTTGTCAAATTAGAAATGAAAATTTTGTAAGTAACGAAAGTGGGATTCGAACCCTGGACCTCTATATCGTCGAGCAGCGCCTTTACCAATGGGGCTACCGAGGATCCTTACCGATGAGTGTTCATTCTTTTGTGTCTAGGATGTATTTACATATTTTCTAGTATTATATATACATATGTATATATGGGTACCAATTTATGTCTACTTTCTGTATCATGGAATGAATGATTAAGTTTGAAACCTTCCTTTCGAGTCAGTCATGGGTGTATTAGAAATAATTCACTGATATATTTTGATCATGTCGTACAAATCAACAAAATACTCCTTTAAAATGCATATATACAATTAGTTTATAAATAGAATGTTCCGCGGGAGTGTAAGGCAAATAATGACCCGATTGCCTCGCGTTATGGCAATAAACTCTGCTCGGGCTAACGCCCTCGCGAGTTTATATGCCATAACCGCTCGGCACCGGGTCATTATTTACTACATAACCTTTAGGTAGGAGATATCACTCACATATGTGAAGCACAGGTCCATAACCCCCAGGTAGGAGATACCAGTCACTCAATTGAGACAATTGGTCCATACTCGGGCAGGTTGCCACAAATATCGACTTCACAATACACAACTATCCATTTGTTAAACAACTTGCTTCAATTCAAAATCTATTACGTAAGCACATGAAATTTCTTCAAGTACCGAATAAAACAGTGGAGGTTGTTCGTGTAGACTTCGCAACTTGAAGAAAAATCTGTGGTTTACTCTACATGCATAATGTGACTCTTTTAAATGCAGTTCTTGATCTAGATTCTTGATCTCTTCCGGTCTTCTCTCTTACTTTTTTTTAGCATTATCCTATCATTGAAAATCTTTCAGGTTCACTCGCTGAACATCTTGCGTGCCCTGTTCAAGGACACCCGACTTGGAGAGGATGTATTTCCATATATAGCTGACGGTCTGATGGCGGCCATCTTAGGTTTCAAGTCACAAGCATGGGCTGTAAGTGACTCTTGTTACTTTATTGTAAGCTTGATAGGCTTGTGAGTATGACTATGTATCACAAGTAGTCAAACAAATATGACAAAAGATTATGGTAAAGTGATGAGAGGATGCTCATGTCATATGTTTATTTATGCAATTAAAACATGCTATTTAGGAGCAAGGCTTAACGATGCAAACTCTTATGAAATATTTACAGGAATGACAGAAATGATGAAGTATTTTTCATTTCAAGGTACGTAACTCTTCCACCTTGTTGCTGAGTGCGTTGATGACGCGAATCTTCGGGGTGAAGAGGAGCAAGGATGAAAATTCCATGTCCAAGAAAAACTGGTATAAATATTCCTTATATTAAAAACTGTTTTCATCATTTTCATGTGAAGGAGAATGTATCATACATACATAATAACTTTTGCCTAGCAGCCTAGATATAGTTGCCAAATATGTACAGTCATAAAACAAGTCACTGTCACTGAAACAGGTCATCACACTTGCTTACCATTGATTTACAATGCAATAAAGACATCAGTACTTTTCAAACTGAACTATAGCTATTTATGTTTATGAAACTTGTATACACACATATAGTATAAAACACTATCTGCAATACTAAAAAAACTCACTTGTTCATAAATATATGACTCACTCACTGCTTTCTAGGTTGTGAAATAATCTTTATTTCTGAAACATGCAAGAGTATGGACTGACAATCGGCGACTCTATTTCAGCCAGACAGGACGTGCGTTCTTCCACAGATACCCGTCTCTCTACCAGTTCCTTCTCACCCAACTCAACGAGGCAACTCAACACATCGAGTAAGTCTCTACAGTTTATATTTTGCATAAAGCTACAGAATACGATAAAGTACTCTATTATAAGTAGGTCATCAAGTATGTCTAAAATCAAGTATAAAGAGAGACAAAGTGCGAGTGACAAACTAACTAGTTAAATGTTTGATGCTATATCAACTGATTATCTTCACCGTTACTGTTTGCAGGTCTATAGAGCGTCTCCACCTTCACCCGAGTCTCTACCCCGTCCTGATGGTCCTCGGTCGGCTCTTCCCCTCCTCCCTAGAGGGCGCTGACACTCATCTCAGTCTCGCTGCATTCATACCCCTCGTACTTAAGTAGGTCACAGATCTTGTCATATTATGTCACAGCTATGATTCATAAAGTCAAAGAAACTATTGAAAAAAAACTGAAAAATTGTTTCTCTTTTCTATGACAAAATTTTCAAGTATGAAAATGAAACATCAAAAACAATATTACTCTTTATAAATTTGATTTCTATTTAGAATATTGTAGGATAAGTTATACTTACTTGATAAAAAAATAAAATGTGTAAATGAAATTCCTTTCTTCTTTAGATGCGCCTCCAGCCCGGTGTACAAGACGAGACTAATGGCCGCCAGAGCTCTTCAACCATTGGCTAGCAAGGATCAGCTGACCTCCCTCCTGCTCCAACTGGTTGCTAGGTTACCAGTCAGTCCAGGGGGTGTCATGAGACAGAGTTACATACATGGAGTTCTTCTGCAGGTACTTGGTGTATCATCAGTCTACATCATCATTCATCAGACAGGGCAGCTTAACATGACAGCATGCTTTATTTGGCTGTGTTGCTAGTGCAGCCTGTACATGTGATTTTGTGAATATCTGCGATCTATGAAAGTGACATTTTTAACATGCCATACAGAACTCAATAATTCCTTTATTATGATGTCATGGCAGTTCAAGCTCACAGTCACCAGTGACAAAGATAGACTGTTACTGCATTTCAACAAGAAACCTTTTAACAACAAAACTAATTCTAATGAGGGATACATAGAACTAAAGCTCTATTCACCTCATAGTCAAAGTCAGAATGTCATGGTCAAAGTGTAGAAAGTGTAAAAGAAATGGGTTTTCTGATATATAGATAACTGAAATGGTAAAGGTTATGAGTTATCTCCCCCTGTTTCAGTTGGAGCACCTGTTGAGCCTGGTATCGACTGCCCGATCTGGCGGTGTGGAGGAAGTAGAGACGAGACTGCTGCCGGCCTGGAACCACGTCCTCTGGCTCATCTCAAGGTGATCCATCAGCCCTCATTATGTTGAATTCATTTGGCATATAGAATATCAGTTGTTATCAATTTAGAGACGTTGGATAACAACTAGTAAAATGAAACTCCTGACTTGTAAATAGGCATTCATCATTAACAGTAGAAACATCTTTACCCATGACTACAACAGCTTCATCAGGTTCATCTCTTGGAGGTTCTTGTGTAATTTGCTGCAAAGTGTGAATAGTTTTATCCACCTAACTTCAATGCTTCTTTCATTTAGATATTATTTATTCACAGAGAGAACAGATGTTTGACAACCAGGAAGGTTGCTCTGGAGATATCCAACAGTCTGGTGACTCTGTGTAGAGACAGCCCTGCATGTGCAACCCTCAGTGTCTATCTGACATCAACACTGCAACAGGAACTGGATGCAGAGGTCCAATACTCCGGGCACTCTCCCGGTCTAACTGAGTTCTCAACAACTCTCGCACAGCTCAGTCTCAGAAAATGGAAGAAGGATTGTTTCAAGAATACTGCAAGATTTTGTGATAAAGATGTAAGAGAAGGTCACTCTAACAATGAAGTACTTCAAGCTTCCCTTAGTCAAGAAAGAGTGGTTTTACAACTTCTAGGATCTGAAATGTATGAAGTGAGATTGTCAGTTTTGAGCTCCCTCAATGAGAGTTTTAGAAGTGTATGTGCCAAGACTAGTCCTGGTGCAGATGGAGGCAAGAGTGAAGACAGTGGAAAAATGACAAGAGATGGGATAGAAAGACTGGCAGAGTCAACAGAAGTCTACAGTAAGCTGCTGGATATGGCCCTCAACTCGGAGTGGCACCATGAGTGTCAGGCATTGGTAGGTACAGCACTTAAAGGGGCAGTTCTATCAATGATCTATCGGCAGCATCCACCATCTTGGATCCTTGACATTTCCGTGAAATAAAAACATGCTATATTTAACCCAAATTTTAATTTTTTGTTATAATAAAACATATTCACTGATAGAATATTCACATAGTAACACATAATGTATCATAAAAGTAATAAACAAGCTGTAAGGCCGTAGCGAAGTTTTCCCCACTCGCAGCGCCAATGAATGGCTTCAATTCTCATTGTTTTGATTTTTCAACAAATGTGCGCTTGTCCTAATCAAATTGTCAAATGTAAAGTCATCAAAGTATTAACTTCATTATTATCTTTCAATTTGACTGTGTTTTAATCATATAGTGATATCATATATGTGTAAATAGGGATATCCTCTCGAATTTCGTTTCCACAAAAAATACCCTGATAGAACCCTCCTTTGGTAGGTACAGCACTTTAAAGGGGCAGTAGCACGTTTTTCCCGTGAAATAAGTCGATGAAATGTAATTGAAAATTAATCTCACCAACAGTAAAACACCCTTCCCTCTTCGGAAAATCAATCTAAAAAATGAGTGTACATGGTTCGTAAAGCCAGTGGAATCGTTTTTTGTCACTCGAAATAATAAATTGTGTTCACAATAAAATGGCCGCCATGCAATTTTGGCTTTATACGCAACACTGTTATTACCACTACGGATACTTGGTTTGTGTAATAAGATGTTTTACCCTCTAAAGTAAATATAAATGACATAAACTATCATTATAAATGAGAAATTTGAAAAAATAAAATTTGCAAAAAACGTGCTACAGCGCCTTTAAGGGTGGTTCTATGTGGGTACACACCTTCATATTGGTAATTTCTCTTTTCTTAATAGCGACCGCAAACTGTTAATCTAACCACTGTTAATATGATTTTAAAGAAGTCAGTATCTAAAATGTTTCATGAATATCAGGGGTAAGACATCATCTGATCTGAAAATATTCTGTTGCAGGAAGAGCAAACGACATAACTTCAGAAAAAACAAATGTTTTGTAGTTTGACTAAAGGGAACACCAATTTTTACGTGACTCATCTACAAGTGATTTATTTCAACATTCAGTCATATATATTTACAGGTATATGAGGTTCTGTATGTCCATCCCTCATCCATGGACAGTTGTATGGCGAGCAGTAGCACCAAGGTAACTATCTTCATCGTATCTTCAGTGATATAATGTTTGTTGTACTTGAGAATAGAAAGTGATATGGTTCTTTTCCTGTTGACTGATGTCTGGTATTCATCTCTTGCAGACATTTCAACAAATTCTTCAGAAACTGCAAGATGAAGTCAGGTTGGTATTTTCAAAATAAGACAATCAGTGCAGGTTACAGACAGTGAATATATCAATCTACAATAGATAAACAAATATAATAGTACTTTGTTTTTATGGCCATGTTAATGTTGGTTATAATTTAAAAGAAATTAAGTCGTACCAAAAAAGAAAAAAAAACCTCTAAGCTAAAAAAAATTAACAGGGTTTCTGATTATTGTATGTGCTAGATTCTTTTTCAGAAGGGATCCTCCTTGGGGTACATATAGCATAAAAATCCTTATTTTTAACTTGATGACAGATTGTAACTTAATTTTTAAAAATAACAGTAAAAATAAGTTCAAAAAACACAAAATAAGTGTTTTCCGAACGTGTGACCACCCTGTGTAGAGCCCCATCCCAGTGCAAACCAAGGGACGTAACTCTATTCTCACCACTTATCAATCTGTCATCGAGCTGGCAAGACGTGTTTTGCAGTCGACGGTTAACTTGAGTTTTTCTTCTATTCTGAGAAAATGGACAAAGTGAAAGCTTCTGTATGTGTGGTAACCCCTTCTTATTCGTAGAGGCGAATGTTAGGTTACTTTTATAGTGGTTTTTCGCGTTGTAACTTCGTTTTTCAATTCGCACGTGCTTCGACTTCACCGAGTAATGGCGGATGGAAAACGCTCAAAATGGCGGATGCTCAAACAAAATGCAATGTGTTAGTACTTTGCTATTTTGTATTGAGATCTGGTTGTTTTGGAGGTTCTTTATCGTGCTTCGCATTGTAGGGCAGCACTTTACTGACGAGGATTTCTCCCTTTTTGAATTTATTCATTCTCGGGGTTATCGTTTTCAGTCGGCAAGATATACTAGGTATTTCATGCTTTATTTCTTTCAGTGGCTTACTATTTATTACTTGCCTAGTGCTTAGTTATTATAGTATCGCCTCTGCGTGTTGTTTGTATGATGCACTTTTATCAAACATAAACATTGCACTTACACTCATGCACACCCCTGTACATTCTGTGTTTGACTTTGCAGTCATTCACCGAATGTGTGGGGTGCAAGGCCCGTTTGCCCCCGGCCGACAAGCACGACCGGTGCCTGGTGTGTCTCGTCGAGGACGAACATGACGAACAAGCCTGTCAGTTGTGCCTCAGCTTCACCCCCCGGGCCAAGAAGGAGAGGGGGATGGACATGATTTTCTATCGCAACCTCCAGAAGGCGGGCCAAGAACTTAAGGGTTCGGTCCCCCCCTCTAAGGAAAAGAGGAAGGGTAAGAAGGGTAAAGGCAAGCAAAAGGTTAGCTCCCCTCCTGCCCCCTCTTCCTCATCGGATGAGGTGGACATGGAGGTGGGGTCGCCTGCTGCAGGGGATGTATCAAGCCCCCCAGTTCTTTTACCTCAAACACACACTACCAATGTTGCTATTAACCCTAATCCTAACTTGGATGCTGCGGCTATCTCCGCAATCATCCAGGGGCAAATGACGGGGATGGTGGGGACGATGATGGCACAGCTCCGTAAGGAGTTGACCGTCGTCGCCCTGCCGGATCTCGATGCTCCAGGGTCGGCTGGCACTAAAAATGTCGGTAAAGACCTCGGGTCCCCTACTGAACCGGGCGCAGGCCCCGGCAAGGTAGCGGGATCCGACGTAGGCACCCGAGAGACTGCTCCGGCTCTGCCTCGTACTCAAGCTAAAAAAGTCCCTCCGACGGTGCAAGGTGCCGAGGTACCGAGCACGTCGGGGGGCACCGGTACCCCCAAAGGTAAGGGCTCCGGCGCTCCGGCGTCGGGCCCGTCGCTGCTTCGGGGACCGGCTCTGGTTCAGGAACGAGCGCCGGCGGGCAGAGCTGGGTTTCGCATCCCTCTCAAACGGACTGTCCGAGATAGGGCTTCGGATACTGGGTCGCTACTGAGTGGCTCCGGTACCGGGGACCTGTCGGAGGATGGCTCCGAGTATTCAGAGGAGGATGAGGAATCCGGCCGTGCTGTCTCGCTCGCCGAGCTTCTGAAGGAGACGCGTGATCGTATAGCGATCGCTATCCCTCAGACGCTTGTTCCCGTACCGGAGCAGGTCTCCGAAGATTTCCGTCTACCGGGGGAGGCTTTTGCTCCCAGCAAGCCTCCGGCGACCAGGCTCCGCGTTCTTGATAGCTTGTTGGTTGAGGCGATCAACCCTCTCCTGTCTGGTGCCCGTACAAAGGCTGATCTGCCTGAACTTAATAAGAGGTACCAGTTAGGAGAGGACGGTCTCTTCGACCTACCGGTTATCGACGAGTGCGTCCTGACCTCTGTCACCCTGTCTGGCGCTCAGGCGCAGCCTTCTCTAGGCAAACAGGGCCGGCGACTGCCTCCATTTCCGTCGCACGCTGCTATGTTTAAGGCCGAGTTCCGTGCCCATGAGGACACGTACAGGAACGGAGCCCAACAACTAAGGGTGGCGGTGCACGGGGCCTACCTTGCTGCTATGCAGGCTAAGGACCAGGCGGAGATGCAGGAAGTAGGCACTAAGGTGACTACATTCCAGAAGCAGCTGTCAGAGGTATCTAGCTATTTGGCCCGGGACTCAATTCGGAGTGCCGCGAGCCAGATAATGGGCGCAGTCATGGGGATGCGCCGGCTGTGGCTGTCGACGTCCAAGTACTCGCAGTCCACACGCCTCACACTACAGAACTTGCCTTACAGGTTGGGGTCCACCCTCTTCCCTGGATCGCAGGCTGTAGTTAAGGAAGCCGCCGAGCAAAAGGTTGCCTTCGAGGACTCTAAGGTGCTCCTCGAGGACCCAGCTCCGCAAGAGAAGCGAGTGCGGCTCTCCCCCTTGATGGTCTCTACCCCACGCCGGGGGGTTCGAGCCAACCTTCTTGGAATGGCCCTATGGGCAACAAGAAGAAATTCAAGGGGAAGGGAAAGAAAGGGCAGAACCGCAGGGGCAATCATGGCCAGCGGAATTTTCGGAGCCGAGGAAAGCCAAACAAGCAATCCTAGGGTCTCCACTGCCTGTGTCACCACCCAAAAGTCTGGCAGCTCGAACGCTGCCGGAGACGGGGGTACACTGTCTTTCCGAGAATCTTCCAGTGGGCGGCAGACTTTCTCACTTCGTCTCAGAGTGGGAGAAAGTCACCTCAAATACCTGGGTCCTGTCCACGCTCAGGGAGGGCCACTTACCACTTTGGAAGTACGACCCACCGACTTTCTCCGGGATACGGCACACGAAGGTGCCCGAGTTGCCCGAGAAGGCGGAAGTCCTTCGCGCCGAGGTGCAGGCTTTATTAGACAAAGCAGCCATCGAGGTAGTTCCACAGGGTCAGGAGCAGAGTGGTTATTACTCAACCTACTTCCTGGTACCCAAGAAGGACGGAGGGTTCAGACCGATTCTGAATTTAAAGTACCTGAATCGCAGTCTACAGGTTCCAACGTTCAAGATGGAAACCCTGAGGACAGTGATAGCGTCAGTAGAGAGGGGAGATTGGCTGTCGTCAATAGACCTCAAGGATGCTTATCTGCATGTTCCAATGCACCCCGAGTTCAAGGAGTTTCTTCGGTTCTCTTTCGACGGGACGTGTTACCAGTTCCGGGTACTTCCCTTCGGCATTTCAACTGCGCCGAGGGTGTTTACCAAACTGATGTTGGTACCGGCACAGGCCGCCAGGTCACGGGGCACGTGTTGTCATCCGTACCTGGACGATTGGCTGATAAGAGCCTTGTCTCGAGAACTGAATCAGGAGGCCACCCAGCAGGTGTTAGACATCTTGCTCAAGCTGGGTTGGATCATCAACCTGAAGAAGTCAGACATCGCCCCCAGGCAGGACCTGGTGTTTCTGGGCGCAAGGTTCGATACGGCCTCCGGTTCTGTATCCCTGGCCCCGGACAGGGTGTCCAGAGTGATCGGGGCAGTCCACTTGTTCCTTCAGTCGCCCACCCACACGGCCAGGACTTGGCTTCAGTTGCTGGGGCACATGGCGTTGACAGTGGACGTGGTTTGGAGAGCTCGCTTGAGTATGAGACCGGTTCAGCAAGCGCTGGCACGAATGTGGTCACACTCGGACAGCTTCGAGAAGGTTCTAACCACACCGGTTTGGGTGCTAGAGCACCTTCGGTGGTGGGTTTCCGAGAGCAACCTTCTCAAGGGTCTACCGCTAGAGCTTCCAACGCCTTCGGTCACCATCCAGACAGACGCCTCCCTATCAGGCTGGGGGGGTGTCCTGGAAGACCTGACAGCCTCGGGCCTTTGGTCTCAGGAGGAGTCGAAATTGCACATCAACGTGCTAGAGCTCAGAGCAGCTCGACGTGTGTTCGAGTGCTTCAAGGAGCGGATCGAGGGGCTTGTGGTTCGTCTAGAAATGGACAACCAGACAGCCCTGTCGTACATTCTGAAACAGGGCGGCACAGTGTCTCCATCTCTCCTTCAGGAGTCGTGGCAGTTCCTACTGTGGTGCGACCAGTTCAGCATTCAGGTGGTTCCTGTTTATCTCCCGGGAGTGGACAACGTCCGTGCGGACGCCTTGTCTCGGCGCATCCTAACACCTCACGAGTGGATGCTCAACCGGGGGATATTCGGAACTATCTCCCTGTTGTTCAGGTCGTTCCAGGTGGATCTGTTTGCGTCAGGGATGACGAATCAGATACCTGTGTTCTGCTCAAGAATACCAGATCCAAGGGCTCTAGCCAGAGACGCCTTCGCGATCGACTGGTCGGGCAGAGTGCTGTGGGCGTTCCCTCCAGTTCCTCTGATCCCCAGGGTTCTTTCTCAGTTGACCAATCAACCAGCTCGCCTCCTAGTGCTAGTGGCACCACTTTGGACGGCTCAGAGTTGGTTCCCGTCCGTTCTCAGGTTTCTCGTACAGCCTCCTGTACTGTTACCCTCGAGACGAGACATACTATTTCAGGAAGGGGCACCACACCCGAATCCCAGGATTCAGTGGGTGGCTTGGCCACTGTCCGGAATCGCCTCCAGGAGAGCGGTATTCCTGCACGAGTTGCAGACACAATACTGGCTTCGAGGAGGGATTCGACAAACCTTCAGTATGAAGATCGATGGGCCTGTTATGCGCGCTGGTGTGGCGATAGAGGGCTACTCGATCCCTTTTCTACAGATCTAGTCGCTGTTTTGGAGTTCCTCCAGTCCAGGTTAGATGCTGGTTTAGCCGCATCGACCGTCAGGGGATACTCTACGGCTATTTCTGCTTTCCACGTACCAGTGGACGGTGCTCTTTTGGGATCGCATCCATTGGTGCAGCGCTTCCTAGCAGGTGTGGACAGGATACGTCCGGTTGTCCGGCGTATCAGCCCCACTTGGGACCTTTCATTTGTTTTGGATTGGCTCTCAGGTCCGGGGTTCAAAGATTTGAATGCACTATCGCTTCAACTTTTGACGTGGAAAACCGCCTTTTTGGTGGCTCTGGCGTCGGGCAGGCGGGTAGGCGATATTCATGCAATGTCAGCGGATCCCGAACTGACTGTCTTTCATAGAGACAGAGTCAGTATCAGACTGCCCGACAGCTATCGTCCCAAGGTTGACCACTCGTTCCATGTGACGGCTCCTATCGAACTGCCGACTCTTATGCAGCCGGCCTCTTCGGGGTCCACTGGAAACCATGCCCACATTTTGGATGTGCGCAGGGTGTTAAAGACCTATATAAAACGTACCCGTAGTATCCGTAAAGACCAGCAGCTGTTCTGCTGTTACGGGGGTAGTAAGCCAGGTCTGCCGGCATCGAAGCAGTCGATCTCTAGATGGATCGTGTCTGCTATTGTGATGGGCTATGTACATAAGGGGTTAGAGCCCCCAGGTCAGCTGAAAGCTCACTCGGTTAGGGCGGTAGCGACGTCTAAGGCGTTCGCAGCGGCCCTGCCCATCGAAGAGATCTGCTCCGCCGCTATTTGGAGCCGGCCGAGCACGTTCATTCGACACTACCAACTAGACAGGCACTCTAGGGAGCGTGCTCGGTTTGGTCAGTCGGTTCTCTCCGGTGGGCAGAGTTGAAACTCTCTAGCTGATTGAGCTTTCGAGTTACTTGTTGTTTGCAAGTTATTGTTCAGTTTGGTTCAGTTCAGTTCTTTTTCAGGACTAAAAAACTAACTAAAAATTGTTCATTTTTTAACCAGTTATGGCACTGTTTTGGGCATTTTATCCCCGGCAGTAGGTGTCCCTGGGACACTGCCTCGTGGGAAGTACTTCCTCCTATTGTTCCCCATAGTCTCTTTGGAAAAAGGGGGGGGGGGGGGGGGTATTTGGCCTCAGTAACGGTAATCAGGCTGGTTAGCCGTTTGGTTAGTCCCCAAGGGATCACCCGTCCTCAGCCCTCGGCGTGGGAGGTCACGTGATCTGGTAAGTGTGACACCTTTCTTGGATTGAGTAGAGCACTTTTTAGGGGTATTTAGTGTACAGACAGAATTCCACATCCTAAGTCTATCTTTGGGAGTCTGCCTTATGCTATATGTACCCCAAGGAGGATCCCTTCTGAAAAAGAATCGAACCAACCTGCAGAGGTTGCAGATTCTTTGAAGGGATCCTCCTTGGGGTACGGCCACCCACCTCCCCTTATTCTGTCTGACTTGGTCGGATTGATAAGTGGTGAGAATAGAGTTACGTCCCTTGGTTTGCACTGGGATGGGGCTCTACACAGGGTGGTCACACGTTCGGAAAACACTTATTTTGTGTTTTTTGAACTTATTTTTACTGTTATTTTTAAAAATTAAGTTACAATCTGTCATCAAGTTAAAAATAAGGATTTTTATGCTATATGTACCCCAAGGAGGATCCCTTCAAAGAATCTGCAACCTCTGCAGGTTGGTTCGAATTTGTATATTGATTACAGTGTGAGAGACAATTTAAATTCAAGAGTTATCTCCCTTGTAGAGAGGATGTAAAAGCCACAATGCTGCAGTTCTCCAGTGTGTTATTGTCTTCAGTGTACGCCAGTCTTCAGGAGGTGAGTGCTTCCATATGTTCTTGTTTTTGGTGTAAATAAAGTGCACAAACAATAAAGACTGTGTTCATGATTTCCAAGTAAGAACAATTTGAACTTTGCATAGCCAGTCACAGCTGATTAGAAAATTAAAAGATGACAAATGTCTTTAAAGGGCTATGGCCATATTCTCAGGGGATATAATTCATACTTTATGTGACGTTGTGGGTTTGGGGAAAGTTTTGTGCAGTTCCATCAAACCCTATTTCTGTTGTATTATCAAATCTCAGACATTCAACGGTAATCCTCTGTGTGTTAGTGGAGTGTTAGGGAGAGTAAGAAAATAATTGTTTCTAAGCCAAGGCTTTATACCCTGTGTGTTGGAATTGTGTGAACAGAAAATATCAGCATAGAACACTGTAGAAACATCAAGCACTAATGAGTTTCTTAGTACCAATCCGAAAGTAGAATTATAAGCACATTTCCTAATTCCCTCTGTTGTTATCAGACTCCAGACACTACCCTGCGTACCTCCGTGTTGGAGTGGTGTGGAGTGTTGAAGGAGAGCTCCAGTACAGAACAGAGTCCCGCCCTGCAGCTCAGTTGTGCCGCCATCTTGAAGCACAATGCTCATCTTCTGTTGATGGATCCCGAACATCTTCTCGGTGGGTCCCTAATTTGTTCTCAATGATTTCGTATTTATTCCCTCTTTTTGTCTTTATTCTCATGAAAAAAATAATAGGAATTTAACCAGCAAGACTATTAATCTGCTACTGCCTGTATTCAAGTCAAATAATTAAATACAGTTGATACAAATTGGAGATGATTCTCTTTCGTAATAGGACAATTTTTTGACGTTTGCAGATGAAGTTTCTTTCGACCTGTGGGAGGTGGTCTTTGACCTTCTTCAGGAAGATGACCTTGAGGTCAAGGACGTTGCTGCAGAGATTTTGACCTCTCTGGAACCTGAGTCTAATCACAGTAAGTACTATGAAACTTTTATCCCACCATTATGTAATCTATTAGATATTGTCATCACCTAGCTCCCCGTATTAAGCATATTTCTTTCATTCACTACCTCTAAACTTATATGCATTTCCTTGTTTGTTTACAAACATATAACAACAATCAATACCTTGATCAAGTCTAGAAATAGACATGTCAAACTTTTGAGTCACAGCAGTCGCACGAGCTAGCACGTGCAAAGACAAACTCACGCCCACAATCCCTCAGCCTAAGAGACCACTTTCCTTGTTGTTCGCAACCTGTCAAGACGTTGCTGTTTTTTTTGACTGTGAAAAGTTTTCTTACCTTTGCTACGAAACCTCCCAAGTGTTTCTGTATCCTGATATCGTGAGATTTATCCATATAATCTTCTTTTCATGTTTGTAATCCTATTTACTCATGTATTTCGCCTTTTTTTCTCGAACATGATTGTTCTAAAATGGCGACTTTCTTCCACGTGTTTTCGAACACGTCACGGCAATTTATCTTGTTAAATTTTTCGTGTTGATTTTTTATTCTTATATGCCTTATAATACTTATTTAGCCATTTCATGCTTAGCTAAATATGTTTTTGGTATTTTTATTGCCTCGATTTATTTCCGTCGGTATTCGGGCTCGGGAAGGCCGTATGATTGTCGACTCAATTATCGATTTTTTCTTTGGGCGTTGACTGCTTCGTTTCTCGCCTACAGTCATTTTACGACGCTTCAATTTCCACATGATGTGTTGTGTTTATATATATTTTGTTTTATATATAACTAATGCTTTTTCTTTTTATGTGGAATTCTATGTACGGGAATTTCACATTACTCTACAATTATATTTCTATATATTTCTATATATATATATATTTATATATATTAATTCATCACTTACTTTATATATATTTTTTGATATATATAACCATCTCTGTTTTTTTGTTTATGTGAGTTTTCTATGTACGGGAATTTCACATTATACATATTTATATATTCATATATATAATTTATCACGTCCTCTACATTTATTGATTGGACAGTGTGTTGATATTTTCTGTGTGTTAATGATTTTCCTTAACTGTTCACAGTATCATGAATAACTCCAAGAAGTGTGTGGGCTGCAGCAAGTTTATGTCGGTGCTGGACCCTCATCTCTACTGCCCACGCTGTTATGGTGTTAACTGCTCTCTGGACCGAACTTGTGAGTTTTGTGACAGTCTGGACGAGCCAGCCTTCAACGCCTACATCGCCTCCCGCAAGAGAAGCCTTGCTAAGGTCTCGTCCAAGTCGTCCACCGTCTCTGTTCCCCCTGGTCAGGGCGACCTAGCTGCGGACCTGGCGGAATTCCGGAAGATGGCGGCGACCATGATGCCCCTGATGAACAAACTTATGGGCTTCGCGGACGACGCTGCGAGTTCTGAGGGTCAAAGGCTTCCCCCGTCGCCAGGGCGAGACTTAGTCTCCCACATAACTGGTCGGCGGGGGGGTGAAGAGAAGCATGAAGAGGACGGTATCTCCATCGACGCCCCTTCAGCCATCGACTCGGCCCGCCCCACTCCGTCTTCCAGGGACCCTAGGCTCTTGAAGAAGGCCAAGGGCAAGCTTCCCAAGTCTGCTACGATCCCGCGACAGGACCAGGCAGACATCGGCACGGCCTCTAACGGGACCCGTAAGACCAAGAAGTCGAACCGTGCGGACCCTCCCGGCGGTTCCGCTCCAGCCACGCCGGTACCCAACAGCAGTATTGTCCAGTACTCCGGCTCCTCCTCTTCCTCGCCCCGTACGGACCGGCGGTCCGCACGGAAGGACCAGCAGGATGTGGACCCACAGGTTTCCATGGAACCACAGGACGCATCGGACTCGCACGGATCCAGCGAGCACCAACTTTCCGGTGATCCCCAGCGCACCGTGGATACCCAACGGGACGTCCACCGCAAGCAGGTCAACCACACTCCATCGGACAGCCAGCGCTCGGTGCTCCGTCAGCAGTCCAAAAGGAAGTCAACAGACCCTCCGGAGATCTCCTTCTACGGGTCTCAACCAGAGCCTCCACAAAAGAAGTCGAAGGAAGGGGGTTCAGAAGAATCTTCCTTTCCGACGTTAAGCTGGTATGATAAGATCGACGAGGTTTACCGCCACTTTCCGGACCTCGAACGGCCTCCAGCGCAATCACAGCCTATTCACAATGATATCAGCAGGGGGGTACCCAAGGTGAAGGCCGCTCCAGCGAATTCTCTTCCTCCTCCAGAATCTTCGGCTCAGCTAGCGGCTCAACTCTCGGACAGGGTCGGGTCTCTGGCCTTTGATAAACAACCAGCCCGGAGCTCCTTTTACAGGTCTTTTCCTTACAAGACCCATAATGCGAAGTTTGCCAGTACAGAGGAGACCCTATTGGACGACAACTTCAGATACCTTTTTGGCAAGGGCACACCCTCGGACCAGATTAATGTGCATGATTCCCGTCTGAGGGAAGTGGAGACGTCGGTCCATAAAGCAATGCAAACCTCCTCTTACATCCATTGGTTCGCCGCCACCGCAGCCAGACAGTTCCCTATCATCCCACTGGCTCCACCTCAGTTCCGTTTTCATCTCTGGCCACCGCGTTCGCCTTCTTCGACTCCCTAGGAGAGGCAGTTCTCGACCTGGACAGACACCTGCTTTGGATCCAGTCTCAGCTCACTCTCCTTCGCCGGTCTGCTTACGTGAAGCAGCTACCCCAGAATACAGATCCTAAGATTAAGGAGATGCTGTACCAGGCTCCTCTGTTCGGAGGTACTCTCTTCGGGGACTCAGTGACTAAGGCCTTAGAACGCAAGGACAAGGAGATGGAAAGAAAGAAGAATGAGGATATCCACAACCTTGTCTTGTCTGCTTCTCCCAGAAGGAGACAGTCTCCCAGGAACAAGCCGTCCACTCCGTCCAGGAAACAAGGCTACCAAAAGAACCAGGGACCCTCTACGCCCAAGAGGAATTTTGACAAGTTCCCTCGCTACGATAAGTTCTCGACTCCCAACAAGAGTGGTGGACGAGGCCGAGGCAGAGTCCAGCAGCGGGTTTGACGACCCAACACCCGTTCCCATCCAGTCATCAACCCTTGTCCGCCCCCCGACCTTCCCGTTGAATGTAGTTCCTGGTCAGGTCGGGGATCGTCTTCAACAATTTGCCATCAATTGGCCAATTTTTTCAGACGACCCCTGGATCCTGTCCGTAGACTCCCAGGGCTACCGACTGATTTTCGATTCTCTTCCTCCGACGACTTTCATCCCGGGCCCCGTTTTCATTTTTCTGGTCGTCCTTTGGTGGCAGCAGAGGACGCAATTCAGAAGCTTTTGCTGAAGGAGGCAGTTATAGAACTGGATCCGGCCACGGTTTCCCGCGGGTTCTATTCTCCAGTTTTTCTGGTTCCGAAGAAGGACACGGATGAGTTGCGGATGATCATAGATCTGAAGATTCTGAACCGGAACTTCCTGCAGAGACCTCCGCACTTCAGGATAGAGTCGATACCGGCGCTGAAACTGGCTCTAAGACCAGCGGACTGGATGGTCTCGTTAGACCTCAGGGATGCGTATCTCCACGTCCCGATTCACCCAGCGTCCCAGAAGTATCTTCGTTTTGCTCTCAACAGCAGGCTGTTCCAGTTCAGGGTTCTTCCTTTTGGGATCTCGATAGCACCTTGGCTTTTCACTCGCATCACAGCTCCGGTCCTGAGTTTTCTTCACTCCAGGTCCATCAGGATTCATGGGTACCTGGACGACTTCCTCTTACCAGACCAGTCTCATCGCGGTCTGGAGACGAACAGAGACCTTGCCGTTTTTATCTTGGAACATCTGGGTTTCATCGTCCATCCGGAGAAGTCAGACTTCACTCCGTCCCAGAGAGTAAAGTATATCGGAGCCATCTTCGACACGGGGATCTCGAAAGTTCTACCACCGGAGGACAGGGTCACGGTCGCTCGGAATTTGATCCATTCCATGTCTCAGTCTCCACAAACCTTAAGGCAATGGATGTCCCTGTTGGGCAAGCTCACGAGCATGCAGGATTTGACCAACAGGGGGAGGCTGAGACTCCGTCACTTTCAGTTTTGGATCAACTCCGTCAGATCGCTCGAGCTTTCGACTCTTTGTTGTCCTCCTCCAGAGATTCTCCACTCACTTCGTTGGTGGCTTCAAGACCAGAACGTTCTGCAGGGTCTTCAGTTGGTCCCTTTCATGCAGGATGTTCTGCTGGTGACGGACGCTTCAAGTGTGGGTTGGGGAGCTCACCTGATGGACCAGATGATTCAGGGGTCTTGGTCTCTGGAAGAAGCTCCTCTACACATCAATCAGCTAGAACTGTTAGCCGTTCTGAAGTCTCTTCAGTTCTGGCAGGACCAGCTGAAGGGAAAGAAGCTGATGTTGGCCTCAGACAACACCACGGTAGTGGCTTACGTCAATCGCCAGGGAGGCACTCGATCAAAGGGATTGCTAGACCTCTGTCTTCGTCTGTTCGACTGGATCGACAGGAACGGCTGTCAAATCAGGGCCAGACACATTCCGGGCCATCTGAATGTTCTGGCAGACAACCTGTCTCGTCCGAACCAGATCCAGTCAACAGAATGGACTCTGCATCCCACATCCTTCAAGATGGTCTCAAACTTGTGGGAATCCCCGATGATAGACCTGTTTGCGACCAGACTCAACACACAGCTCCCGGTCTACGTCAGTCCAGTTCCGGATCCTCAGGCCTTCGCCGTAGACGCAATGTCGATCAGCTGGGACGGTCTCCATGCTTACGCCTTCCCTCCGCCAGCATTGATTCCAGCAGTATTGGAGAAGGCGAGACGTCACAGTTGCATCATAATTCTGATTGCTCCAGCGTGGCCCAATCGTCCTTGGTTTCCGGATCTGTTGACGGCGTCATCTCATCCGCCGGTGCAACTGTCAGTCTTTCCAAAGTTACTAAGACAGCCAAGGTCCGACAGGTTTCATCGAAATCCCGAGTCCCTTTGTCTTCACGCTTGGAGGTTATCCAGCGTAATCTCAGGAGTAGTGGGTTCTCCCAAGAAGTTGCAGAAGCTGTCCGTGGAGGGCTCAGAGCTTCTACCTCTGCCCTCTATGATTGCAGATACAGCAAATTCACCGAGTGGAAGCAGCAATTCTAGCCTGATGCTGCTATCTCCATTCCGCTCGTCGCTGAGTTCTTGCTCTTTCTAAGGAAAGAGAAGAAGTTGAAGGCTGGGACGATCGATGGCTACAAGTCAGCTTTGACATCTGCCTTGGCCTTACAAGGTGTCGACTTGGCCAGAGACCAGACCATTCATCGCTTGGCTAGATCGTTCCAGTTAGAGGATCTGAAATCTCCCAAGTTTCAGCTCAAGTGGAATTTGTCTGTGGTCCTTTCAGCTCTACTCGCAGATCCGTTTGAGCCTATTAAAGATGTTTCCCTGCAGTTCTTATCCTGGAAGACAGCTTTCTTCTTGGCGCTGGCTTCCGCAAGCAGGGTTTCGGAGTTACATGCTTTGGACTATTCCACCATGACGCATTCTAAGAACTGGCAGTCTGTTTCCCTAACGACCCTTCCCGGTTTCGTAGCCAAAAACCAGAAGTCCATTGCTGGTCCCTTGGGAAAAAGATGCTTCTCTGTTCCGGCTCTGTCCGCTGCCATTTCAGACGGAATGGAAAAGGATCTTCTTCTCTGTCCAGTTCGAGCCCTGAAGGAGTACGTGAACAGAACCAAGTCCTTTAGAAGGGGTAGGCATAGATTGTTCCTTCCATGTCTCCCTACTTCCGACAAGGACATTTCCAAGAACACCGTTTCAGCTTGGCTGAAGAAAACGATTAAGGCAGCCTATCTTAAATCTGCGTCCACTCCGCCGATTTATGGTAAGGTGTCTTCACATGAGATTAGAGCCTGGGCTACGTCAGCCCCCCTCTGGCACTCTGCCTCGGTTGAGGACGTCATCTCCGCTGGGTATTGGGCCTCCTCGACTACCTTCTCAACATTCTACCTCAGGGATGTCCAGTCAGATCTCCAGGGCCTCCACCAACTGGGACCGTTCGTCGCAGCCGGTGCAGTCCAGTCATCCAAGCAGTAGCATAGGTAATTACAACTCTTATTTGAAGAGGTTGTAAGGACGGAGTTCCTCCTTCTCACTGAGAAATCCTATGTTGGCCTCGGCAGTTAACGGTTGTAAATCCACGACTGTCCAGGCCAGCCTACCATTACTTGGTTTAGCAGGAACTTCGTTCTTGTGACCTCGGTTTTTGGTTAAAGGCATGATCTCTTTTGAGTCACAGCACCGCTAGCTGATCTCCTACCCTCCGCCGATCTGTGGGAATCTGCATATAAGTTTAGAGGTAGTGAATGAAAGAAATTTAACAAAATTACAAGTATTTTGTATATTTTTGAATGATACCTACCTCTAAACTTATAGTTTGTAACCCGCCCGGACCTCCCCACGGAACGGATACCAGCTTCTTTGGGTTGCATGCTTCAAGGAAAGTGGTCTCTTAGGCTGAGGGATTGTGGGCGTGAGTTTGTCTTTGCACGTGCTAGCTCGTGCGACTGCTGTGACTCAAAAGTTTGACATGTCTATTTCTAGACTTGATCAAGGTATTGATTGTTGTTATATGTTTGTAAACAAACAAGGAAATGCATATAAGTTTAGAGGTAGGTATCATTAAAAAATATACAAAATACTTGTAATTTTGTTAAGTCTGTTAACAGTAGTTTATTTAGTTGTATTACAGGTAACAGTAAGCAATAAGTTGGCAACAATATCCCATAAATGTCTTTAAAAAATTTATTTGTCGGGGTTTTTAATTCAACAGCCTCAATTACTTGTATGAGTCATGTTTCCAAATGTTTCTACTGCAGATGACCTGCAAGCGACGGTTGTGTTGGAGAGGTTGCTGTCACTGATGGTGGAGACACAAGGTCATCGTCATGTTGTTGCATGTGTGTCCGCACTGGTATCATGGATGACCTGCGAGTCGGTGGAGTCAGAGGTCAATCTTCTATCTGTATCATTTAGTTATCTAATAACAGATCTTGACCTATATTTAACCTTTTTGCACTAATATGCTCACAAATAACACCCATACTAGTTGTCTCTGTCAATAGATTTTAACTCTTTAACTGTTGAGATGATAAGTAACAAGGCAATAATCCAGAATTGTCAACTGAATTAAACTAGGCTGGGGATTCTTTTCAGAAAGGATCCTCCTTAGGGTACTTATGGCATAAAAATATTATTGTTTGCATCATGAAGTTATAGGACCTGCAACTTAAAGGTATAGTTAAGTACATGTAAATGTATATTACTATTGACAATTATACAACCTTTGCATACATGAAAACTACAAATGCCTGTGTTTCTCTGTCCAGAATGAAGAAGTACGCCTGTTTGACAAGGGGGAGATGAACACCTACCGAGAGTCTCTCATGTTTGCAGACCAGTGTGCATGTCAGCTGGTGAAACTCCTCACTTGGCAAAGGGAGACCACTATCAACACCTCACCACAAGCCCAGGAAGTGAAAACTGTGTTCTCCAGTGCTCTACACAAACAGGTTGACAGACTTTGCAAGCTGAAGGTTCAGGACCTGGACACACTGTACACAGATACATCCACCTATCACACCGTGTATGAGTCAGTCTACCGGTCTACTGTTCTTGTCAATGTGGCTCTGACCATTTCTACAGACAATGAGGAACTGAGGACTTTGTGTGACAAACTTCAAACCGTTATGAGAGAAAAGTTTGGTTCACATCAAAATTATAGGATCATTCATCTGATATGAATTACTGATCACTACTTTGTTGGTTTTATGAAAATTATTTATACAGCTATTTATGCATCTATATGCCCTCTTTAAGTCACTTTTGAAATTTGTGTCTTTTAATCTTTCGTCATTTTTGTTTAAAAAGTGAAAAGAAAAATGAAATGAGCATAGCAATTCCAATTAGGTAATTTGGCTAAAATATAATCTATTCATTGCTTTTGGTATAATTAAAAAGAATTTGAGTTACAGATTGTATCTTATCCTCAGAAGTCACATTTCTTTTCTTCCTCTAGATGCAATAAAGGGAAAACATTTGTCTCAGTTTCTATTTCTATTTTTTTATCACACAAGCTGACCTGCAACCAATTCAGTAGCGTGCCTACCAATAGGTACAAGTTCATGCTGTAGGAGCAGGAAATCATTTAAATTTTACCAATAGTTATTTTTAGCCTATTACTTCTTTCAAAAATAACAAGCAGTTGTCACTAAGGTGACATTATCCCTACCGCAAATTAATACTTCAACATTGAAAAATAATGTCAAGATCAGAAAAATGGACTGGACCCTGAATCTTCCCTAAAAGAATCGGTGGTGTAATAAAGTAAGAATCCAAAGAACAGTTCTTGTGATATTGATCCCCCTGACAAGCTTAAAAGGAGGGTTCTATCGGGGCATTTTTTGTTGAAACAAAATTCGAGAGGATATTCCTGTTTACACATATATGTTAATTATTATACATGATTAAAATGCAGTCAAATTGAAAGATACTAATGGAGGTAACGTTTTGATTACTTTATATTTCACAACTTGAACAACCTAAGCGCACATTTGTTGAAAAATAAAAACAATGGGAACTGAGAATAATGTCAAGATC
Source organism: Gibbula magus (assembly GCA_936450465.1). Taxonomy (NCBI): domain Eukaryota; kingdom Metazoa; phylum Mollusca; class Gastropoda; order Trochida; family Trochidae; genus Gibbula; species Gibbula magus. The sequence goes on from OW388291.1 coordinate 42,305,563, forward strand.
ACCAAAATTTAATCAGCCCTTTGTCTGGAGGAAGCTATGTGTAAGATATGATGAAATTCTGGTGAATGGTTCTTGAGATATCCCGCTGACAAGGGTAAAATAATAAAGTGTTGTTGTGACCTTAAAATGAAGGTCAAGGAACATTACTCTCCCTTTAATGAACCCATATTCAAAATATGAAAAGAATCCAGCAAAGAGTACCTGAGTTATTCCATTTCGTATGGACGGGCGGACAGACAGAATACCGTAAAGCTTTCCTACAGCACATCATGACATTAGTTTCATGATACAGTATGTACTTTGTTAATATTCCATCAACATATACGTTTTATTACTTTTTAAAAATAAAATAGAGTGTTTTTAAGTTCACGTTTGGCAACAAAAAAAAAGTAAGTATAGATGGTGGACAATCGGCAATGGAACTGCCTCTTTAAGAAAGTTTAAGGATCTTTAAATTCAAAGCAAATATTTTTTCAATTAAAAAACAAGTGAAAGCGTTTACTACACCAGTGTGTACTACACCAGTACTAAACCAGATGTTTTCCGAGGTCCCACAACGTTATTGATCCGTTATCGATATCGATTTGATGATGATTAACGAGAGATCGATGAGGCTGATCACGGACAAAGAGGCCTACTGGCATAGAGATTGGTTCCACTCTCCCCCGTAAGTAGCACGCGCTCTCTCCCGCCTTGTCGATGCTGACCCAGCATGTAGGAGCTATATTATTGTGATCCTGATTTCTTCCTATAAAAACAATAAATAACGAATAAAAATGAGGTCATTGTCGGGCTAAGGAGACGTGATGTTGATATAATGTTCAGTGAAGGTGACTGTAAAAATTCATGTATAACGAGTAATTTCTTTATGAAATGTATATTTATCCTTAGATTTTTTTTTATTAAAGCAAACAAATCAAGATCGAATTCTAAGATAGAAGTTTTTGATCATTTAAAGTGGGACTTGTCAACTGTGGCCTATTCCCTCTATGAAATGAACCCTCGGTTCCAATGTTATTTAAGTGTCCATCCTTTTCTGCATTTACAACCTATGTATTTATTACAATCTTATCAATCAGAGGTGAACAAATTGTCGAATCTGGATAAGCTCCGATATAAGTAAAACATTACTTATCAGTGTAATATTCTTCTTAATCAAACATTAAACTTGAACTGTAATCTTGTTTGTCCCTCTACTTAATAATTCCAACATGTTTGGTTAGTGGGACATTCCTTGTATCGATCATGTCCAATAAAACGCCATCTGTATAGACTCACTTCTAAATAAGCCTACAAAGGAAGCGCTACAATAAAGCTAGTCTTTGAATGTGTGTTTGGTTAACCAATGGTACGAGAGGAGCTTAGAAATGAGCGTATTCCTCTACAACAAGGTTTGTGTACACGTATAGTATAGTTTCCTATTCATACAACGTTGCTTAATGCTTCTCGTGTCTATTTGAAACAGGCAGTGTATCTATGAAGTCATACTGAATATCATACACCCTGCACAAGTGTATAACTGTCTAGCAGAAAACTAATGGCCCAGAACTGCAGATAGCAACAAGTGCTCGGTAATACAAAGCGTTATACCCGGGTATGTGTTCACTACACTACATATATACACGGGAGAGAGGACGGGTCTGATTGCTATCATGTATATATCCGATACCACTCTCTCCGTATGCCCTGAAAGATTTAGTAATGCCTTTCCTGTTGTTCAAACCTCATAAGTGACATACCATTACTGTCCTTATCACGCAGGTGTTTTATTAAACTGGCCTCATTAATGTTCCCGGATAAATTCTCCATTGATGTTGTATTACCGCGTATCCTGATCGACTCCCGCCTCACTGAAGGTATTAGAGTAAAGTAAAGGCTCTTATCTGGACACGTCCCGTGATGAAATGATCTTAACAAAGTGCTCTTATTGAGACAGAAGTTTCCATGTCATATTTAAAAGCGCAAGCGGTTTAGTGAATAACCTGGGATATGTAGGCCTACATGTTAGCTGGGGTATACACGTATCAAAGACATGTCATTTCACTTGATGTCAACCTACACAATAATATATGAAAGAGGGGGAATGTAAATATAAGACATAGTTACAAGAGGTAGATGTATAGATATATATTTTGTACATCAGTATTTCAGATGAAACCATCTACAATATCGGCTATCTTAACGGGAAAATTCAAGATTAGTGGCTGACACCTTCTTTATTGTGAAGTTACAAACTTACCTTTACTTGACTGTACATATAAAGTAGTAGTTATCAATAAATATTTATGTCCTTATGTATTCTACGGTCTACCTCTGAATGCCCTATGAAATGAAAAAAAAAGAAAACCGGGGATTTACATGTTCAAATGAAATGGAACAATTTATACTTCCTTCACTTCCATTTTACATCTACCTTAAAGCACATTACGATACTTTTTAAGCTTTAAAAAGAGCAATAACTTATAGCAAACTATGATTTAAGTGCATCAACACACGAGTTGCCAAATTGACTTTATCATCGTTCTTAACGTCATAACATTTTCAGTAATATAGTTGTTGAATTATGTAAAAACAACCTATGATGTCATGTTATTGATGATGCCAGGGCATTGGTGCAGAATCTAGTGTAAATAAACGTTATCTCCTGTATATATAGCTTGATCTCACGTAAGCGATATTTTTTGTTGGACACATTATTTTGGATGATAAATACATATCCGGAAATTGAATGTAGAATAACAATCATGACATCTGTATCCGCACAGCTCCTTCAAATCGCTGATCGTCTTCTCATCGCTTGCCTCGTATTGCTGAACGATTTTCACCCATCGCTCTATATATAGCATGTATTTTGTCAGTCAATGAAATGTCGTGATTTGAAATTTGATGGTAGCTCATCGGTCTTCATATCCTGGCATTGCCAATATTGCTCGATCTAAATTCATTTTATGTGCTGCTTATTTATAGCGACACGAGACGCAAGCTGCTAGGACAATCAGGGAATGAAGTAAACAAGGTGATACAATAACCTCGATGGGACAAGCTGGTATACGGATGATTCAACTTGTTTGTGAAGGAATATATACAGAAGAGAATACTCCGTACTTTCTGAAACTACGTTATGTTATCAAACGAAAGATCAATACACTGTGCATTATAAAACAAATTCAATTCACTTCGTGTTAGGACATATCGATTTGATTTTTTTGTATACAAGCCTTAACCCGACATGCAAGGCGACAGTAAGCAGACCACAGTAAACAAATAAATATGCACACGTCGCACGCAAAGAAATCTGAATTCTTACATGACTGAATTCAATGCACCAGTTCTTAGGTGAGAGTCGATCACAGTCGTACAGCCACTTTAATTCATATACAGTAAGTGTTTCTGAACAAAGCCGGCAGTAAACTGCATTCTCAACATGAAGACTATTAAAAGGAACCGTAATAGAAAGCTAATCTGCCACACACAGGTATTCAAGATATGCTTCAACACTGTGTACCGGTGTCAGGCCTCGACGAGTATCATAGTATACGTTTTCTACATCGCTAGTATATGCTGCTTTGAGATTTACATTTAGGATTATGTCGTCTCTACGAGTAATTTGCATGTTGTTTGTAGGCTTTGGAACGTCTATAGAAGTATAGTTAACCCAATATTCACATTAAATCTGTTTAAAAGTCACTCATTGATATCCAAGATCATTTACAACAACACTATACAGTTTGATTGAAGTCGACTCTACTTCGAGGAATAAATTATGCAAAATAGAACATATACTGGGATATGAAATGGTTCTAAGGCTTTGTGAACTGGTATCCCCATAGATGCGCTATTTTGCAAACTCATATTCTTCGGGAAAACGGTTGATTTTAATGTGACTGCAACAATATACACCTACACGTCGTCTCTACTGACCTTCTGTAAACCGGAGTTCAGTGTCCAGATATCAACAACATTGACATTGAAACTAACACAGTGATGAGTGTGGTTGGAGGCCACACAAGTTCACAAAGGCTTTAGATTCTGACAAGTATTATAACATACTGGTTGACAATGACCGAAAACGGAACTTTTTAAATACAAACAACCAAAGCATATTCTATTGTCAAGATTTGAATGTCGTCTGACCCTTCTTGCTTTAAACCAAAGAATATTCTATAGTCAAATGCCATACGACACGTCTTACTTAAAACTCGCCGTATGAGAGGAAATTACTGATGTGTTTGAAATGGATTTATTCATGTTTTTTTAAAAAATCTTAAATGAACTACATGCAGCCAAATATGCACAGATGATATAGTGAACAAATAAAGGGAATCCGAATGCATAGGGAGTTGAAGACTGACTGGACCCAGTCTCAGTACGTTTGTTAGGAGGAGGAGGACCGTCCCTATATGTATCATGTATATCATGTGTATCATGTGTATCATGTGTATCGTCATGTATTGATTCACCGGGATAATGATCGATCCCTGGCTGGGTACGTCTTATACCAATCTTTACAACGTCTATAGGGCACTCCAGATACTTGATGTTTCCACTTGTGCCCGTGTGACATACCATTTCCTTTTTATAAGCCATAAATTACTTTAGAAGAAGTTATATAACAATAATGAACGTGCGAAATAGGTATTTATGGTCATCATGTTCGGATATTATATCCTCTTTTAAAAATTAAGAACACTTTAATAACCATCATAGTTGCAATAAAAAAATAAAGAATAAAATTTATATTTACATTGTACATATATTTCATGATTGGCTTTAGTGTTCTTTATCGACATCTGATAAACACGAAATTCCAAGGTTACGACATGTACGACAGTGTGAACGTTACTTTAGGAAAGTTAAAGCTTAGTATAGAACCAAGGAATAGAACATATGTGAACATGTCTTTATACCAAAACCTTAATACATGATCTGTCTTTATTATAATTCCCATGCAATGTTATTACCATTACTGTTAAGTTCTTTTGTGTATTTTTTTTTTAGAACTTGATCACAATTGATTGTCAAATCACCTAAACGCATCTCCAGCATGTCTCTGTATTGTATGGGGTCCTGTAATGTTTAACGATGTAACAATTTGGTTGATAGACTAACATTAAGTTTATGAAATTTGATAATTACTCTACTTTTATCCATGTGATTTTATGTCTCCAGCTTTCAGTTCTAGAGCTGTTGAATAAGGACCTAGACTGTGTTGATTAACAGGCTCTTAATGTAAACATAACCATGGTGTGTGAGACTCCTTGGTTCCTGTCACTAATGTATCGCCCCTTGGCAATACAGGTTGTTCTGGACGTGCACGAACAGTTGCTCAAACGCAGCCCGGGTAGAGCTTAGATCCTACTATAGACGGAACACTGTGCACTACCAGACTTAACCCTGGCGCAGTGACAGCCAGTCAACCTATTGCTTCTCTCTCTGTTCTCATTCAGGCAGACCCTTGTACTGATGGTCTACTAACCGGATAACTGTCTTCTTTCTTGTCAAGTGACATCGAACCAACATGGAATCATGAGACACCCTAGTTTTAATTGGTGACACGGAATGTAAGAGAAAAGCAGCGCTTTCCTTCCAGCGACTTGGAAATAGGAGAAAGCGGCATTGTCGCAGAAGAAATCGCATGAGTGACTCTCATATAGAGTGACATATTGGCGTTGTTGATTGACTGAGGTAAAGTGTATTTCTCGTGAAATCTGAACCTTTGGTATTTGATTGACAGACTGAAGGACTTCAAAATGTTCGTTACAGTTCACTATGGAGGTAAGTAGTCTCTTTTAAACATAATAATTTGATGAGCATAACGTTAGCTGCTACCATTGAAGTAATATTTGTAACTATGAACTAACGACTTCGTGTCTTTTAAAAGTGTTTTAACAACAAAGGATATAAGTGAACTATATGGAACGAAGTAGTTGCATTTGTTATGGAATTCGGTTATCTTATACCAATTTCTTATAATGAATGAACCATATATATATAGTTTTATTAAGGAGAACAATAGAAGTAGGGAAGTGTACACTATTGATAAATAATAACCATCTAATACACATATAAACCAGTCAAGCAACTATTCTCACATTGTCATTGGAAAACATCTATTTTTCATAATAGAATATATTTCATTGTCTTAAAAGTCAAGTCTCTTAATTGAAGCGAAGTCATTTTAATAATCGAAATGAATGTTTGAATAAGATTCAAGTTAAGTAATACTTTTGGGGGTGTGATCAACATCTCTGGTACAAGAAGTCGGCCCTCCTGACTCTATATACACCTGCCCTGGTGCCATCGTCACGTACATCACGAATTGCATTCTATATGTAAGAGGAGAAGTTGTTATCCAAGGTGGATTTATATCTATCTACATTTTCTTAAATGCTTGTCACGCCTCTACCTAGAGATTAAAATAAAAACTGTTTCAACTATATAAACTAGGATTTCAGATGTTGTGGAATGTTTTCTATTCATAAGTAAGTAAGCTATGAACAACATTCATGTTGGAGTCTGAGAAGTTAAAATACTACGATTATGCATTGGTGATGCAGCTTCAAAATGTAACAATGAAAATCTGAATAAAGAAAAATCGAATCGAAAGGCTTTTTGAGAGGAGCGGATTACACATAAAACCTCTTATTGATAAGCTCCTGATCAGGGTCAGTCTTAATATCAATGAGTCGATGCGTCAGTTCCTTAGTCTAGTTTGGACATCAAAGACATTACCCAACAGCTCAGCACGATTAGTTAGGACTATATATATCTGTACAATCTCCTTAAAAGTAGGAACTACCATATGGCTTATGTCGACTTGTGAAATTGCTAAATAGCTTTCATATCCTATTATGTAACTTTGTCGCTGTAGTTCAGAAGTTAACTTTGTTCTGTTATGAGCGCTGCCTTACATCTTACTGTGTAAATCTATATTACGGGTTACAATAACAGCCAACAAAGGCGTCGACTTTATGATTCCTTAGGTTCTAGAGAGTGCTTTCTTGGAGAGCTAATATGACTATCGCCTATGTCAACTTATGAAATAGCTTCATAGCTTTCTTTTTCAAAGTCAGTTACGTAACATTGACTTTTGCGTAAACGTTCGATATATTACGAGGTTACCAGGCTCACACCGTTAGCAAGTTTATCTGAGTCTGAGTCCCGACTTTCTCACTCGCTGTTGATCAGGGTTTTTCGGAGAGCTAAAGCTGACAGTAGTTCTTCTTGATTACAGAGCTGACCAAAACCAGAGAGATAAAGCTGATTGTGATTCTTCTTTAATAGCTGACTTAAATAGTCAATATCTGACCCGTATATCCAACATATCGTTATTCTATACATAAGTTTAGGAATAAATAAACAGTCACCATCAACCGCATTTTACATCTCTGATGGATATCATGCTATTGGTGTTTCCATTGTATTAAAAAAAAATCTTGTTTAATACGATTTATATCTGAAATAAAATGATCAGCTTTGGGGTTCTTGATGGATCGTAATGTAATAATAAATAACGTAATAACCAACATTCAAGCACCAACCATAACTCAAATTTTCAATCTGTAATATAGTACTCGTTGACAGCTTAACAATTGTGATATACCTTTAATAACAGCCATAAAACCTTCTCTTTCACTAGAATCTATGAATTGTGGAATCTGAAGACAAAAGATTCAGTGACTATTACTGATGTTAATGACAATATCAATAACTCTTTGTATTGATATTACATTTTCATCCAGAAACCGTATAATATCATAAATACAATATGACTTCTTGTGAATTTCTTTGGAAACCAATAAGGGCCAAGATATTCAATGACAAATAGTCTTTCTGTATTAATTTCTTAACGTTTGCTCAAAGTTACATGAATTAACACATTACCAGCAAAGGTCACCAAATACTTTGAAAGCAAATTTACCATTGGTTATAATTAAAATAGTCTCTACACGAAGAGAATATTTAAACTAAATTTGAGATGAACTGTTAAGAGAAATATACTCCTTCAGAATATGTCAAACAATTAAAGAGTTAGTACTTTTCATTAAGACTTGAATGTTAATCATTGTGAATGAGTAATACCTTACATAGTTTTGGTAAACTTCTATCTGAAAATTGATCTGATTTTTTAATGGAAACACTGAAGTTGGGCATAGCTACATAAAGCGTGCTCATCAATTTGATTGGTTTATAGTAATTTTGAGTATTTACGCTTGTTCACAGCATGCTCTCCCCGCGAATATGACAACAGACTAGATGTACTCCTTTTTTCAATTTTGAACTTTGTCGGATGTGCTGAAGTTGAAGTCGACCATCACTGTTGATAATGCATAAAGTACTCCTTATTTCAGTTTGGCAATCGCTGCTGATACTACAAATAGTATTTCCAATTTAAACAATTGCTGTTACGTTTGCACAAAGTATTCCCTAGCAATCTCTGTTATTAATACTACTTAAAGTACTCCTTATTTCAGTTTGATAATCGCTTTTAATACTACATTGTACATAGACTACTCCCTGAGTGTGCAAGCCTTACATTGTGGAGTAAGCGGGACTCAGTTCGCATTCCGTATGTTGGCAATCAGCTCGATATGTTTGTGGACGTGATAATGACATGGGTAGATTACAGAATAATTTGCTGTTGGCAGCTTGTCGATAGTTCTCCGCCGAACACACTGGGCGCGGATGTTGCTATGCACGTCTTTCGAACGGCGCTGTCGGCAAATCTTGTTTTACGAGTTTTCTTGGCGTTTTGAAAGGCGAGGTTAAATAAATTGGGCTTGTACTTGAAAAGAAGGACCGGGGTTTAATCCACATGTGTCAATCAGGAAATGTAACGACGGTTTAAAGTAAATAGGAATATATTTTATTGCTCGAGTTTAAGTACAAGTGTTGTAAGAGACTGATGGCCATTGACAAGTTGTTTATCGTAATCGTGGTGAAAGATTCACCTCGCCAATCACTGGAATATTGTATAAAGAACTAAATGCTATACTAGGCGTTTGAACATTTTCAGAAGCAATATCCAGATGTATGTAATAGAAATGCTATTTTATAATTTGTAGAGTCGAAGGAAAATCAAGATCGATGGATAGTCAACCTTGGATTCCTTTATTGCAGTGAATGCGACATTTCGGTATATATACTGATCATGGTGTTAATATATATATATATAAAAATAAGATGAGTTGCTTCTCACGTGAAGTAAGGTTATATATAGAAAAGAGTAAACATCAGATGGTTTTGACTGGATCAATCTTCTTTAATATATATATATACACACCGGAACGTCGCATTCATTGCAATAAAGAATTCTCACTTGACTATCTTTAACCTATACCGTGTTTTCAATAGAGTCAAACACAATATAATTTCTGCGGATTAAGTCGATCTTGAACGTCTCTGATGAGGATATATCTCGTAAAGAGATTTCCTTCATGAGAGTATGGTACTTGATTTTTTTATCTGTTAAAACACACATTGAGTATTGGAATTTTTGACACTATCTCAGGTATCTAAGGTAACATTTTACGAAATAAGGAATTTATGATTGTACAAAATGCTGTCGACATAACTGGACTTTAAATCGTTGATGCATCGTAGCTGTTAACGTCATAAAACAAGCTAGAAACCCATATCTCGCATTTTTAAGGATATTCCAAAACTATACGATTTTTCAAAGAGATTTTTAAGAGATATAGTGTAACTATATTACATGCGTATCTACCTCTCGTTGAGTAAACTCTCTTGTATTTATGTTGATTTCGTTTCTTTTGTCCCATGGGTGTAATTCTTACTTCTCCTACGACGTATTGTTATTAACGTTAGTTTGCATGACGGTATTATTGTATGATGTTTTGACGTCTATTGCTCTGAAGAAGGCGCAAATTATAACTCTTTGTAACAGTCAAATGTTTCTGATATAGTCCTTCTGTAGCAGCACCCGTATAAACAGTACTCAACGTGACCTCATCACACTCGTGCATGAAACTGTTATCAATTATAAGTTGAGAATTCTTCTGATTTTGATTTTTAAAACTATTTTTGAAAGTGGTTATTTAATCTATCTTGATGACTTGGGGGAAGGAACTTAGTTTGGACATTCTGGATAACCTATTGAAAATATTGTTTACGATTTTATTTTGAAAGTCACAAACGATGTTAATACATAGATGTTAATACATATGGGGCCACGCCTTGGGATACTGGTCCTACAGTCCACCGACATGTATCATCCTTTACAATATTCTTTATTCTTTAACTTTCCCGATCATGCATTACACTTAACTGGGTTCAGACGCTTCCCCGGTCCCAGGATCGAAGTCCGGGATAAAATGTAAATGGCCCCAGGAAGGCGTCATAGATAAAAAAAAACAAAAAAACCTTAATCAAACCATTCACGACGAACAATAAATATAGTCAAATATTCTGCATTATGGTTTAATGACTGTGTCACACTTACAAAAACCCTTATCGAATATTTCAGAGAACAAAACGAAGATATTCAACGCCAACTGCCGGAACGACATCCTCCTTCAGCACATCAAGACGTCGTGCGACTGCAGACTCGACGGTCAGTTCTCCTTCTCAGTCGCCTGTAGTTACTGTGTGGTGTTGGTCAGATAACAGCATTACAACGTCGTTATACAATTCACATTGTTAATAAAATCATAACATGTAACACCATCAATGTTGACTTCGTAGCTTTTGGGTTTTGTACTTCTTGATGCCAATTTGAAAGCATTCGGATGTCTGGTTTATATGGAAGTGTGAAGATACATTAACCCGATTAGGCAAACTATTATAAGTTTGTAGCGATATCTTCTTTGGAACACTGTATTGCATCATAATATGTTCAACAACTAATAACCTCAAATGACCACATCAATATTTATATATACAACATATAATATAAACACTTACATGTACATTCTTAGATATTGAAAACATGCGCGTTGTGTAGACGAGAGCAGGGATCATTCGGGCTATTTTCAGAAAAATCCTCCTTGACTATTGAAATCCAATTTCAGGAAGCCGTGATACATTCCTTTAATAAAGTTTAATATCCTATCTATATGTAGGCCTTGAACAAAAGTTATATCATCTATAATAAAATGAATGTATCAGTTTTTGGAAGAGGTCCAAATTGTACGACGTTATCCCACAGGAAGGGATATTTTGGACAAGGGGTGGGGTAAATCACATTACAAGGGACGGTTCGGACATGTATATGGTAGCTTCGTCCAAACATTATGTTTAACCAAATTGACGAAGCTATACCCCGCTATAAGATGTTTCAGACAACTTTAGAAAAAAAACAGACAGGAGAGATTACACGAGAATGAAACTGTCCAAACCTGTGTTGTCCTTCTCACTACGTTATAAAACTCTGTATCCTCAAAAACCGTGCCCATTGTAGCAACTTACGTTTTCATAGTCAAAATTTACATGGGATTTGGTGAAAAATGAAAATCGTCTAAGCTGGTCAAACTTCCAGCCCGTTCAAATTTTCATTAAAATGGCATGTTGTAGACTTGGCTAAACTTTGCTCAATCAATGAAAACATCTTTTAGATTTTCGGTTTGAGGAATAAGCGGGTGTCCATACCATCCCAATGTCCGGACAATCCCCGTTCTCTCCTACATGTATGTTCAAGTTAATGATCTGAACACTGCAGATCTCATCGACGTGTCCGACGAGCGGGGTGCTGTTAAGAACCTGAGGAGCAACCTGAACGACTACGCTACAAGCTTCCTCAAGAACAGAGAGTCCCTCATCTTGCTCCGGGTGGAACGTGAGTATATAATCCATTAGAGTATAGGCCTATAGATTCAATATGAACCTGGCTACATCGGTTCTGTGCTTGCAGCATTGCTTGGATCTGATATTTTACGGACGCTTCGACAGTTTTGCATTTTACATTTATCATCATATTGACATACCCGTTAAAGTTTAAAACCTGTCCTGAGCTACGGACTTGAATAGAATTGTTTTAATAAAATCGTTTATTCTACGGTGAGTATATAAATTTGATTATCATTTAAAACCAACCTCAGAGCCACGGAGGTATATGCTCCTGCCAGACGCTAACAACTGTCACGACATAACCATGTTGTGTTGCAGATGCGAAGGGAGACGACAACCAGGAGAGAGTCACCTACGTACCTCTACACGAGAGCTTCAAACTCAGTCGAGAGTTCTCAGGTACGTGCTTTATATATACTGTCACACATACTGATTCAGTTGCTCTTGTAGCGTGGTGTGCAGACGCACATGGTAGATGCAGCCCTGTGTTCAGTAACACGAAATTTCCCGGGATGTTCGCGAGCGTTTGCGAACACTCCGTGTTAAAAGCTGGATGCCCGCCGCGAACAGTGTGTTACTGAACGAAGGGCAGCTGTACTGCCAGAAGTTGCCATCTTGTACCGTGGCCTTCCGGAACATGGTTTTGTATTCCTTGAATATTTTAATTTACATGTGTGATTGAACTCACAGCTTGTATAACCGAAATGCGAGCTATTTACAAAGTGAAAAAATGTAATGTTATAATTGGGATCACATTTTCTCCAATAGTACAACTTGTGTTTTCGGGACGAGTAACGTTTAGGTGGAAGTTTAGGTCTGACTATTCAGAACCAGAGATTGTGTAGTTGTTGAAGTATACTGTGAATTGAAGCTACTGTAGATGGAGAAAAGATTAATCACGAAACACCTTTCAGATGGACGTCTCACTAATGTATATTTTACAATCACTGATATTATTTCCTGCATTCGATGTCTAGTATTTACCAATTTGCTAAAATAGATATAAAACACAGGCGCCGTACGCTTAATATAGATATACGTATATCTACCTACCTATATAGCATATAAAGTAGGTAAGACACTGTTCGCTATCTTGAATCCTGCTATAGGACCGGAAATGTAAACTTGGATAGTTTACCAATATTACAAAGCGTATTCATTTGAACCAGCAAACCAGATTAACCATAATGTCTTGTCCTATGGCATGATTCAAGATGACGGACAGCGTCTTATCTTCTTTATATATATAGGGTCTGGCGCATATGATATAAAGTGCTCTTTCCAATCACAGAAGCGTTGAACCCAATCCAAGAGGAGTCAAGCGCTCACACCTCAACAGTCCCGCAGACAAAGGCCGGAAGACGGAAATCTTCAGTTGTGGAGTTCAATTTGGACGATTTAAAGAATGGAAAGCAGAAATCTAGGAACGGGGCGAACAGTGCGCGCAAATCTATCTCAAGAAGATCCACCACAAAAACCTTGATTAAGTCAAAATAACTGAGAAGACCAATGTGAATGCATGGATAGTGTGGATAATGAATGGGCCATGATGAAAAGACATAATTTATGATATGACCTCTGATGACATCAGGTCACACAAACAGAAAGCCGTGGGCAAGGACACTTTTCGTTGAACCATGGATACGTTGCAGGATTTCTCCTCATGCGTGAAATATATGTGTCCATGATTTCAGGAATTACATACTTTGGTAAATATTGGTATAGAATATCCTTCTTAAAAACAGAATAGAACCATTTTAAAAATTTGTGTTATATGTTATGATAAAACATCATAATTTCGGATAGGAAAGTTAACATGTACATTTTTAAATATTCAGAACGAATATATACTGTGCATACATGTATACATATGACTCGCAAACTCCATTACCATCAGTGGTGTTGAAGTTGCCAGCAGAACCTATGACTAGACTGACTATAAGTCTTTGAAGATATTAAACATTAAAAATCTAAATCCTGTAACTTGTAACTGAGAGAAACTGTCCCAGGACCAAGTCTTCAATGGATATTATGATATATGATTTCAACATATGTTTGAAGTTATCTGGCAGCTATGAATATCACGGACACTTATGAAAAACCCCCAGGATACTTACTTTGTTAAAACATTTCGCAGGGATATACATTTATGAATTGCAAAAAGCACATGTATGTCATGTGCGCGTATATTTTTTTTATTTAGAAGACATTCGTCCGTCGTCCGAAAACTTTTTACATGGTCGACCTCTTCTTCTGCTACAAGGCTAGTTTTAATGTAATTTCGACAGACGTTTTGAAATGTATTACTTGAGAAACATTCATTTTTTTCTTCAACTTTAGATGATAAACCATGCAAATCCTGGTGAACTACATAGCCAATGACTATTTTTTTTATCTACTTTGATTAAAATCAATTAGGAGTCAAACGTATGAATTTTCAAAGAAATATATGTTATACGTTTATGATATACAATTGACATATGTCTGTCCTCTACCTGTAATATATGTTTTAGATAATAAATCATGTGTTTATCATTGATCACAATGTCTTATCCAAGATGTTGAGTATAATGAGAGTGATGTCAGTACAATATGGAGTATCAACGCGGGCGGTGAAACTGAATCCCTCACATTTTCTCATCACACAATGACTGGGGTGACTGGGGTGACCTGTCCGTGATGAGCAATACTGCTTGTGCTGGCTAATACGTGCATCACTTTGTATTGTTCACGAGAAATTGTTTATTACTGTCTCATCTTATACATACAAACTTGACACATGGTAAGACAATAAAAATGTATGATAAATTTTGTAACATTATGAGATTTTTATTATTTTATTCCACATATTCCTCAAGTACAGTTGTATTTGTTCACAAGTCGCTGTCCGTTTGTCTGGAGTCCTCCTTCAGTTTAACCGATGTACTGCTGGGGTCCTTGAAGGTTCCATCCTGTAAATGCAGTCACTCGTTCTTACTTCATTTACTCATTCATTAACATGCGCATACAGGAGCAAAGACATGTACAGTTATGTATAAATGGTTTCTATCTACTATCCACTCCACAATTCTTCGTCTTTGCCATCTCTGGCAGATGTTATTGTTTTTAAAGTGACATTAACATACACATTATGATAATTATGTCGGTTAATTTGTAACATATTTTATTGATATACATGCCAATGAAGTTATTTTAACACAGCTTTTGATTCAAGATTCGTATTCATATGTTTCATATCCATATATACGTCTTAGGAGGGTTTACACACGTATATATCGATTGTGAAGGTTGACTTAGAGTGTGTGTTTTGTAACATATTATGCTTCTCGGACACACATTTGGAGTGCATGGTGTGTATAAATAGAAGCTCAAATCGTGTATGGGTATGCACTATTCAGTACAATATGGTCATTTGGATATTTCCTAAACAAATTATCTTACCCCCAGTCTGTCTTCATTTTGGGTTACAATTCAGTGATATATATAATATAATATGACATAAACTTGTGTAAAAGGTTATATTTCAGCTTAAAGGCATTATAAATAAATAAATAAATACATACATACATACATACATATACATACATACATACATACATACATACATACTAAATTTTAAAACCACTTTTAGTGGACCATCTGATAACCATTACCAATATGAAGTGTACACAATGTAGATAAAAAGTTAGAAAAGAATATGCTCTCCCCACAAAATTATATAGTGTTATAGTGAACATACAAGCTGCTTCGGAGCCTATGCTTACTCTTAATCAAGTGGAATGTGGGGTATAATATATGTTGTCTATCTACATTTTGTATATGGTATAGTATGATGAATCACACGTGTCCTTTACTAGATATACATGGAGTAAATCACGTGTAACGGTGCAAGGAGATGGGTGAGAAAGAAGCGAGAGCTATATGATGGAGGTTAGACTCAGCTTACCAGAGTACCACTCGTCTGTGTATTACTTCTGGGGACAAAACAGACAAGGTGATGAAGGGAGCGCCGCTCAACAGTTTGAACTTATAGGTGGAACATGTGAATATCAAATCTTCACTCACGGTGAAGTATTGATGTTCGTCCATATAATGCTGCATCCCAAAAGTTTACTCACCTATCTAAGTGTCAATATCATGTAATTTGTCTTTGATGCATCGTAGCAAAGCGACTTGACCCGTCTGTGTTTTTGCTTCGTTAGTGATGATTAAATGTGCTATATTATTCTCTCATTGCGTACCTCACAGTTAATCGTAACAATGTTTCGAAAACTGTTTTTAAAAAATTCCCCTTGTAACGTTTCCAATACGTGAAAAATTGCGTCAGATGATAGTTTTTTTATCATCTCTAACACGGATTAAATCTTAATGAAATATGAATGTTATCGAAACGTTCAAATGTTTTTTTAAAGCTAAAAGTTAAAGAAATTTGAATTTTTAACACTCCCTCTGTGGTTTTTTTCGTGTCGGTGTTCAAGGCATAGCGCGAAAGACGTGTTGCCAATATGCTTTTTTTTAGAAATAATTAAAGACATAGAATGATCTTTTTTGCTCTGTAAGTTATCCAAATTATACATTTGCATTATATATAAGTAAGTGAAAAGACTTTCAGGATGCAGTCTTATACGTTTCAGCTTGCAAACTGTCTGACCACGAGGACAAGTACATGTTGTGTGTTACCTGTTTGATGGTGTCGTACAGTGGGTTGTTGAAGCCCGAGTCACCGTCCTTGGTGTCGAACGTCGGTTGTACTTCCGCCGGCATCAGAGTCATCGGGCGCACGTCACCGGGGGAGTGCTTCGTAGATGAATAAATATTGTTATGGTTTTCGGATAAAATTATAATTTTGAAACATGTGCTTGCCTAGCATGAGCTTAAATTGTTAATTATGCAGGCCCTGGTTTACTATATATTAGCACATTAGTAATGCCTCATATAATTGACATGATTGTTAGGATATGAAGAAAAAAAAATATACACCAGTACATGTATAAGGTTTGTGTAGATCATTTGAGAAACTTATCAACAGAATTTGTACACAATTTCATTTTAATCAATCATTTACCATCATTTGGACAGGCATACGGTCAAGATGATTTAATGAACACAATATGTTGAAAAACTTCGTAACTTCAGTAAAAGTCACTCGAATAATTTCCCTCAACAACATCGTAAAAACTCGACCTCCCTGTCATCCTCGATACATAATTAGTCAAAGATTTTATGTGCGCTTCGGTATTATAACCAAGTGATTGATCTTCCTGTGGGTATGAAGCCCTACCTCGATGCCCCCGATGTCCCCGTATATGGGATTCTCGAAGCCCTGGTCCATCTCTATCTCGTACTCTGGTCTCCTGATCTCTGCCGGGACACGTCTACCCCGAGGAATACTGCCGAGTATCCGGTTCGGAATGTCAGTCAAATCGTCAATCATGTTGTTTGATTTCCTGTATAAATGGTATTGGATTTTATGAGCGCTTTCATTGTGACAATTAGATTTTCGCATTGACCTCAATGAGCGTTTCATTAGTGCCATTCATATTGATTTATTTCCAGGAGAATTCGAAAGAGTATTGTGTTGTTTTAGTATTTATGTTTAGAACATAAATTTTCGACCAAGACTATATTATTTTATGACCAATAACGAACATTTGATAAATTTCGTTTGATTACTTTACCTTTCTGAATATGAATTTCATTGGAAAATATATTCAGATGACACGCATGTCAGTTACACGAGATTGTGTTCTCACCCAGTTCTCTTCCTGTAGAAGAGCAGACCGACAACAAGAACCACGGCGACAACTACCAGCACAATCACTATCCCCGCTATACCGCCGCCACCAATAGATCCTGATCCTGCCATTGAGCAAAATATAACATGGATAGAGGAATCACGATGATCAAAGTTCCGCTGTGACCTTGAGAATAATGTCAAGGTCACTAAAATCTAACCAGTCCTTTGTCTTCCCCAGGAGGAGCTCTGCGTATAAGATAAACGAGTATATGATGAAATTCCAGTGAACAGTTCTTAAGATTTGACAACTATCGGCAAAATCAACTGACCGAATATAGCAAAACAATATGCTTACAATTTGACATCGAATACAATATTTCCAGTAACAATGTTAAAGCAAATCTTACCAGCAACATCAACTTAAATAATAAAGTAATATCGTGCATTGAAACAGTTCAATGCATTTCCAAACGTTCATCGTTCACAAAGCAACCATCTTATTGTTATCATCGATACGAAATATTGAAAAAGGATATGAAGATTATGTTGAGGTGTTACCGGTGTGTCGACTAGGCGGTGTAGGTTCTATAGCCCCGGAGGATTCCATCAACTGTATGTCGGTAAGGCGGTACTTGTGACCCCCGTTCTGAGCATCTACATACAGAAAGAACATACAGAAGTAATCATTTCATTTAGCTTTGGAAATGTTTACACACACACTATGACCAATAGTATAACATGATGCATTGATGTGGGGAAGGAATGGCACAGCCCACTTGGCGATATTGTATACGGTATGCATCTTGTCACCTTGTTATGCTAAACTAGTGTAAACTTACAAAATGTAAATTTGTTTGAAATAAATATATAAACAGCTCGCAGAGCAAATGATAAGCACACAATAGAACAATAACTAATATTTCCTAGTAGTTGAGTTATACAAATCCACATGTATCCACGTTGACGTTTATATTCATTATCGAAACCTAGTATTTATTTGAGCTAATTACACTTTTGACATTATTGTCTTGTCATTGCACTCAACTATTTTCCAGTAAGAGAGAGTTTCACATTACATCACATTTTGAAAACTCGAATATTCATTCTACAATTTTGTATTTAGTTTTTGAATTTGTTTTAATAATTTGAGTGTATGTTCATGTTCTCGTCACTCTAACTTCCTTCAGAATAATGAGCCTTGGCTGTATGATGTTCAATGAAAGTTCAATGTCTCCATTACCCTCGTCCATATCTGCTTTAATAGCTTTGGCTACTGGTACACTGGTGTCCCCGTTATCTCCTGTGAGTACAGCCTGTATGAAGCCCTGTCCCGTCTTTGAGACAATCAGCTGCACTGTGCCGTTATCTTTCTGTAGATCAAGGACTCCATTGGTAATGAAACACTATTTACTAAACAGATTCAAAGGTAGATAACGGACTGGGGAACATATCTAGGTATATACATGTATGTACATTTTGTAATGATAAATAATGCTAATTTATTCGTTGACACACTCATGAAATTATTTTCTTCAAAAACTTCGAATAAACATTCCAATACCCCATACTTACTTTTTCTTCCGTATATGCATTAAATACACATTATACGACATCGCGGAAATCACATCTATTGCTATTTCAATCAAATTGAAATATAATTGATTTTAATATTGCAATGGAATATGCAATTGGATCTGGAATTACAAAAAAAGATTATTTCATATTTAGTCACACGATGATGCGTCTGGGTAATGTGATTGATACCCGGGTTTGTGCTTAGTACTAACCCTTTCCAGGTATCCGGGTTACCTACCCAGTCGTCGCTTATGCTATAAGATAGAAATCAATTTACCTTATCTGTTATGAATTGTTGAAGTATATTTCTGAAATCATCTATACGGAAACCGGTCCCCACCGTCCCGTTGAACACGGCACCTGACGGGAGAGAGAGAGGGAGATGTCTGTACACTTGTGACATTGTTATTTGAGGATCAGCACTGAAAGGATAGTTCCCGACTCTTAGGGTCTGGGTTCTTATCCCACAAGGGATTCCTTACAGTGTTGCATTTGTTCACCGTCTTTATTTCTTATACAAAACATGCTTCAAATGCAGATTGTCTTCTGACTGTACTACCCTGTAATTGCTATGCTAATGGAAACCAATGGCGGTTAGTGAGGGACCATGCATGTTGAGGTCTCAAATACACAAAAGGAAAATATATCATATAAAAGGGTTGATCTGTCCTTGACAAGATGTTTAACTTTTGTTAATATTTGATAAAAAAAGGAACGTTGTTAATACAAGTGTGGGTCCAAATCTGTACTAAAAGGCATAACTTGCAAGTCTCGTTAAAGGCTTAGAATAACAGAGAGCCACTCTTTAAAAGAGAACTTATATAATACGTATGTTGGTGTCTCGGTTAAGCTTATTAAGTTTCGTAATCAATAATCGATTCGTACAGCATAATCGATTATAACATTTGGTTTTTGAGAACGCCCCGTTATACAAGTTACACAAAATGGGTTTGTACTATTGCTAAATATAGAACAGCGACGGAGTGTGTCAGCAAAGTTACACGACCCGTGCCGCAATGCTCTGATTGGTCCACGGTTGTTGATAGATATTATATCCTAAAGGGCAATGAACTCACCACAGACACCACAGCAGCTCCCTACAGGAGTAAACGGTTCCTTGCATAGAGCGCGGCTACACGTCTTGGAGTACACAGAACAGATCCTCTTGTATATCTGCAGAGTACAAAGAAATGTTATGTTGGAGAATGAGTTAATGTCTTATTAGAAATACATGCCATTTAGTTAGTAAGTGATCAAATGTATCATTGTTAGGTTTGGGATCACGCCATCTGCAATGGTAGTACTCTTGTACTTTTCCTGGATCAGTCCCATCCAGGATTCGAACTCACACCCTCAGGGTTCAGGCAACAATCGCCACCTATCCACTTGGCCACCGAGCCCGTGACACAAATCAAGGTCCAACAAGCGGAGGTTTATCTATTTTCAAATGTATTACCCCTCTAATCGATGTAAATTGGCACAGCTACCAAGGCTACATGAATTGTAAATATACGTCATGTAGATAGTGAACACACGTAACATTGTTTACTTCGACGATTTGAAGTGCTTCATTTCCGACTTCACATTTTACTATTTAGGAGATTTTCCCTTTCGCTTAATTATACTTTAGGAAATGGCGTTTCAAGAACTTGATCCAAGAAATAAATTGTTCGTTTTGTAGTATCCCAAGCCGTTACAAGTAGTAAGTCGGGTTTTAACTATATGTTTTGGCAGTTGTATGCTTGTTATGGTTCGTATTGGTGACAGTCCATGGTTACAGTATGACTATTTTGGTCCCAGGTGTTGATCTTGTAACATGATTGTTTTATAGGACTATACATTTCTATTAAAGTCAATTTCTAAAAAAGGACAAGAATAAACTTAACTAGCTGCAGGGAAGAACATAATGCCATTTAGAAAGTGAACAGATGTAACATTGTAATATTTGGGATCAAACAATCTGCAATAGTACACATTCTTTGAAATTGTATTATTGCAGATATTGTGATCCCAACTATAATATAACCCTGTTACAAAGAAGTACAAGAATGAGCACTATTGCAAACGGTGTGTTGCCAAATACTTCAATGTTGCAAAATAAATACATTAATGTGTACTATTGCAGATAGTGCTATCCCAAAATCAATATAACAATGTTGCAGTAAGCTGATGTTCAGCGTGTCCTGCCTGACCTGTCCCAGGTCGTTCCCACACGTGCATCCGGTGGGGTCAGTGCACGCCTGTCTGGAGACGGAGACGCTGGACTGTGCTGACCCCTGTCCGGTGGGGGGAGGGAAGATCCTCTGTCCGTCAGATGTCTGGACATACATCTGGAACGTGCTGGTGGTGAACGACTGTAAACATACAACCATAAGGCTTGAGAGCGTGATCTCCGTTTTTACTGTTTAATTTCCATTTAATGTCTGAAAAGGATATCACCGTCAAACCAAATATGCATGTTCTCTTGATCCTAACTTGTTTATCTTTCAAACTCACAAAACAACAGACCTATTATTATATAACTCTCATATGTCGTTTGATGTATCACAATTTACCCAGTGTCGTACATGGTATGGATTGTTCACGCTTAAATTATGATTCACCTTTGTTACAAGCGCAGTAACATACCTTCAAACAACTAGTTTGAGGGACTTGCTATAGATGTCATAAATTCATTGAACTAGCAATATTGTCATATTTTAAATTTTGAATTCAATGTTTATACCAGAAAGGCAGGAGTCCAATCTTTACAATATTACGTACCTTCCCGGAGAGTTTCAGTGACTTTACGTTGATGTCGAGCCCGGTGCCCAGGTCGACGTAGAAGGCTTCACCCCGGGGGAAGACGGTGTCGTCAGTGGCACAGGGGATCTTCTCCGTGTCCAAGAGGGGTGGGGATGCACACTCCCCTGTCTCCGTGGGGGCGGGGCACCAGTTGGACGGGTCCGTCCAGGCCCGGGGGGCGGCAACGATGTATTCCAAATCTGTTGAAGATAATGTTAATCGTAAATGACAATGACTTACACAATATAAAAGACTGAACAGGACCAAACTGTGATTGTAAAAGAAAGTGAACATTTGCAAATCCCTGCTCCAGGTTTAGTACGGTAGCACCAAACCTATGGAGTGAAATAGCTAATTGTTCAGCCTCATACAATCTACCTAATTTATCACTATACATCTCTTTTGTTCACACGCTACAAAGGTGAACATGGTGATGGTGATGTCTTTAGTTTCATGTATAATACAAAAAAATGAGACGTATAATTGTTTGGATAACAACTTCGTTATTGTGAATGTATCTCACTTCTAAATGTCCATGATAGACATCTAAAACAACAGCACATTATCCTTCAAAGTGATCATTTTTATACAAAATATGATTGGAATAAAGGAGAAAAATGACATTCGCAGTTATTTTTCCGGGGTTCATATTCTTATACAAAAAAAGCCTTGAAAATCATCTTCGTAAGATAACGTCATCTATTGGTCTCTTTCATGACATTTATTATTTTGAATAATTTTCTAAGTACGACGTACAAGTCTTCGAGTTAATTAAGCCAGACATGCTAATTCATCACACAAAAGAAAGTATATCTTCTTTTCAACAGAGTCAAGCACAAAATATTTCTGCCGGATAAACTCGGTTTTGAATGTTTGTGATGAGGATATATCTCGTTAAGAGATACTAGTATACACAATTTCATTCATGAGAGTATAATACTCAATAATTTATATCTGTTCAAGTACACATGGGGTGCTGAAATAGCTATTTCAAAAGGTATTTTGGGAAATAATTCTCGGTATTTAAGGTAAAATTTTATGAAATATGGAAATTCTGTTAGTACAAGATGGTATCGACATAATGTACTTCCTTTGACTTTAAATCAATGACGCATCGTTGATGAAGGACGTCAAAAAAACAAGCCGGAAGGCAATATTTCACTCTCCTATCTCGCCTGGTTAAGGAGATTCTATAACGACGATTTTTAAAAAGTCATGTTTTTCAGAATTATGAACAGATAATGTTTAAAAATTAACAGACAAAGTTGGTTTGCTTTTAGAGACATGGTGTAACTATATTTCAATCTTGTTCATCACTCGTTGATTAAAATATCTTGCATTGTTTTACCTATACTTTATTTTGCCCGTGAGTTTATGTGGTAAACTATCGTAGAGTCAGAGACGCATATAACAGAGATGGTGTAACTGACACCATGCGATGTCGTGTCTGGAGCCTTGAACACAGTGAAACTGATCCAGGGTGATTAGTTAGCGGGCTTTAACAGATCAGTCACACATTCAGATATAGTTTCACTTAGGTCGTCATAAGTGAGCATACTTATTGAGAAATAAACAATCACACTAAAATCAAGGTAAACAAAATAGCGCAGACTTACAGTAAAATATTATTTTGAAGATTGAATAGAATAACATTCGAAAACATCCTGAATGTCATTGAACTGTTTGATAAGAACGCAATGTTCTCAAGACATCCTCCTTCCCAGTCCAAACATTGATAATTTGTTGCAATTGCACAATTGATATATGTAACACATTTCGGGAGTATATTGTCTCAACCTTTTTGCAAATCTTTAATAAATCCAAATGTACTAAGAATGTTTGTTTTTATCAAATTGCGTTTAAGTTGGTGATAACATGTATTATCACTGAAACCACTGGTCGTTTCCTCTGTTCATCAAACAGTTGTCCTTCTCGTCGTAAAGACGTGCTCACTTATGTATTATAATTGCATTACATTGATCATATTATGAAATATTAAATACTTCAATTTTGAAAATTGACCCGGGCCTTAAAATATTGTATCGAGTATATATATAAAGCAGGCCTACATGAGAGTGTAATAAATGAGTCGAATGTCGACTTGCAGTAGTAGAAGCGAGACATCCATTCGAGGATATCTTAATCATATGTACGTCAAGTATATCTAGTGAACCAAGTATACCCATGTGCTTAAAGACGTCCATATAAACGGGGTTAACGGAACTCCTGTCACTTACCTCCCCCTGATGACGGACATCCGGGACTGGGATCAGCAGTGAAGGACAGGATAGCATTGCGCCCGAAAATTATCTCCCCGTTGTTTGGTAGAGCCTGGATATTGGGTAGTTGAAATTGTTACAAATGCATTTGACTCATAAGAGTCTTAGACACGTACGTGTTGAAAACAAAGAAATACACTTTACAGTTTTATTGAACGAAAAAAGTAGAGACGTTATTAGAAACGAGTTTGAATAGAATACATGTGGATTGCATTTGGATGTTACAAATAAGTCGGATTCTGGACAGGAGTTGAAGATTTGGTACATAACATGAAATGAACATAAAACTGACATATGGTGTACAGAATTAAAATTCCACTTGATTAGTTATATACAGTCAGTAACCTAAACATATCACCTAATTTGATGTAAAGAAACGAATGTAAACATTTTATGTGCTAAGACAAAAATGTAAAAAATGCATTCGATGTACATAAGTATAGAAATATAACATAAAAAATAACATTTCCGATAATAAGTCGTAATTAGGAGATACTAAGTCTCAATAAGAACTTCAAGGTATTATTTCTATATGGTCATAATACGCCTACCCCTACATACACAAATCAGCTACAAGTTACATTTGATGTTACACTTCCATGCGTTTAACCATCCTTTCAACCCCCTCTCTGCCTCTCTCACCAGTTCCTTCAGTGTGGTGTTGGTTTGAATGTACACGATTGGACTCTCATCCGGGATGATTACTACGTCATTTCCGCAAGGTGCGCGTCCGGCGTTCCAGTTGTTTGGATCTCCGAAGTTCGTGTTCTTTATCCATCTCTTGTACATGCCGTGAGCGGGCACTGGAACAATACGGTGACTGTAAGTTGGTGATAATACAATGAAATGGTAAATTATTAGCACTAAGTTCATTCAGCACTTTCCTGAAGCTCCAGTAAAAGATGCATATACTATTTACTACCAGAGCGGCTGAGAAAGCAGAGGGCGATTCAGAGTGTCACTACATAGATATGGTGAAATTAATTACAAATCTAATGTCACCACTCTTGTCATACATTTCAGGGAGATATGTTCCTCCGACTTATCTTCAATGTAAAAGTCGAGATATTTATATGTCTTATTCAAATGGTATTATAAATAACTAAATGTTACGTTAGTCCAAGGATTCAGATAGTTATATTTACATCCTTGGTATTTCGATTGAAAACGTGTTTTTCAGTATGTAGTTTGTCAAACGAAAAACAGGCGAACAAATAGAATCAAACGGAATTTTCATATAGGATGATTTGATGATACTGATTTAACATTAAAATTGATATCGCAAAATGAGTGTCCAAAATAAGTCAGTAATCTAAAAATAACAAAGCAGATTATTATTTTTAAAATAACCATGTGAAATTCCTTACCGGTACACTGCAGAAAGAAGAAAAGTAAAGAAAGTTTCTCCATCATTGCCTCGGTGTCTCCCCGTCTACACACACTGACTATGCATACAGCCTACTGGGGGCGGATCTGTACAGTGATACCTGATACAGTGCTGATGTGAGTTAAGTCAGGGGGCGGGGTGTAGACTGGCGCCAGTCTGAAATAACGGAGAATACTGCATGTATTATCTTAAAATTATCAATATATTTGATCATGATAGGGAATTGGAAGTTTTGTAATTTCTTAAATGATGAAAAGAAATGATTATTTGAAATACCTGTAAATAACCTGTACTAATAAACGAAATACATTCACTCCCTTTTTAAAATATAATGACAAGCTTCTATATGAATTTTTTTCAAATCTAAGCCTGACATCGCGTGTCATATTCTACAATATTAAACGAGTAGTTTATTTCAGTGGATCATCCTGTTATTATTTTCAAGTTTAAGATGTGACTGTGAAATAGGTATATTCTATCCAAACTCTGTAAAGAGATCTAAATAATACCATTGTGAGATTTTACTTCCGCCAAACCTACATTACAGTGGCTACTTAGGAAGATTAAGGAGAGTGAATGCATGTTAAAAAGACTGTGCTACAGGCTAGACGGACAATGCGTGATTCTTCGTACGCAGTGTCAATTTTACGTGGTGTTTATCCTGACTTACAAATTGGACTTATATGTACAATGCTGTTTGGGCAGGTTAACTTACAGAAATCAACTCCCGTTTATAAAGCAATTATAAATAGGCACCGACCCTTGAATTTAAGATGTATGATATTTCAGTTGTATTAATCAATCTCATTTAAATTAGATGGAACCTCGTCCGTCGATCTTAGGACGAGACCACAGAGGTCATGTCAGGTGACCTTCACTGTGCCCTTTCACCTTCAATGAATTCAGCCAATCAGAGGCCTATATGGTACAGGACTCAGTTAAGAAACGCGGCGAAGTGCTAGGGTGTGATCTGATTTAAATGAGATTGTCGTATGTACCGAATTGTACAATTAGTTAATTAATTGTATTCGATTATGACTTTCAGCACGGTAGTGAGTCGAATATGTCTCGCGAGAAATGATAGTCGACCCCTCACGTTTGTCCTCTCTATCCACCCCGATTACTAATACTTGCATGCATATATCAACAGACAATTAAGATTATGTATAATCTAATCATACACATAATAAACCCTTTAACAATAATTTAAAAACGTCTAATGAAAAGTGAGTCTTTTTAACGTAAATGAAATAAAGTGTATTCAGTAGAAGGGAATACATCAATATAAAACAAGGTATTACGATTGTGAAAGTACGAACGAATATTTTAAGGTTTTCCGGGAAGTGGGATAGACAATCATGTGTCCGATTACCATATATCTTGTTACAGGCAGATATGTTTCAGTTATCACAACTTAATTAAAGAAGTCACGTCATCACCAGGTGTATGTCGAGGTAGGTAAAATTCGTAAATGTTTCAACTTTCCGTTCAAGTTTATTTAGCAAGATTTCTTTTCGTTTTGCTTACATTGATACTCATGTAAGGGTTGACTTGAGAGAGTGATTTCTACTTTCCATTGTTTGAGAGTGATGTCTATTTTCCATTGTTTGAGAGTGATGTCTACTTTCCATTGTTTGAGAGTGATGTCTACTTTTCATTGTTTTGGAGTGATGTCTACTTTCCATTGTTTGGGAGTGATGTCTATTTTAAACTTTGAGCTTTCAACCTCATATTCATGTAGCTGTAGACCTTCTGGAGAATATTTTCTGGACTGTATACAAGACCTTGATAACATACAGTTAACTTTTCCCAAAATATAACCAGTGGAAATATAAAATAGTAAAATCAACGAGAACACAGAAGTAGCTTTTGATGAAAGTTACATGAAAAAGGAAATGATGAAGTCAACAAATCACAATACAGAAGTACTCGTAGCTTCATTCACTCTAGCTATGATAAAATAAAAGAATATAAAAAATCGCCAAAAATTAAAAAATTCACCAAATCGTGTTACATTTTGCAATGCACCTCTCCTAGTGGTGAAGAAGACATGTACCAAATTTGAAAAGGATGAGATGTATAGTTTTTTTGTAATCGATCGGACAAAAAATGCTCAGAATTTGACTAAGTTAAAAAATACAAAAATTCGCCAAAAATTCAAAAAATCACCAATTCGGTTTAAACTTCGCACTGCACCTTTCCTAGTGGTGAAGAAGACATGTACCAAATTTGAAAAGGATGAGACGAATAGTTTTTCTGTAATCGATCGGACAAAAATTGTCTTCGGACGGAAGGACAGACGGACGGACGGACGGACGGACGGAATCGTTGGTATAACTATATACCCCCAACCGTTGGTCGGGGGTATAATAACAGTGAGGAGTGTTTTAAGTCTCATTGTTAACTTTCAATTTCAAATACAGATTAATTTGATACGAATAATTGCAGGTAAAATATCTTTTGATGTATATTTTCTTTTAACACTTTAATTTGTAGAAGTGTAATTGTTTTTATAACATGAGAATCACAAACATTGGTAAAATTAAATATATCTATTAACTATTGCTGTGCCTAATACATACCAAACGTAAATCTTATAGACAGTAAACATCCTGAACACTTTAATCGTTGAATTACATGTGTTATTGATCTAGTCTTTTAACGTCAACGTGGCAGAAAGGTTTTCAGAAACTCTTTTGAAATTTTAGAGAGTCGTTCCAATAACGTTTTCAAAAACGTCTGTGTGAGCTTGGAAGGTTTCTCAATTCTCATAATACCTTTTCAAATTTGAATAAATAATAATCAATACAGAACTTTTATTATGAACGAACTTCACGTTTAAGAAATCAGTGATCCATTTCGCGTTTGCATGTGGCAACTTGCCATTACCTTGCACACAGCGTTGTGTCATTATTGTGTCATGTGATATCTTAACACACACAATTGCTCATAATGCAAGTACCACCAACGGTCAGTTTAGGATTCATTTGACATAGCAATATTTAAATTCAGTTGAAGATAGCGTCGCGTTCTCGTCGGGTCTAATGTCAATGCCTGATTGAATAATATGTACTAGAATATTTTGGATGTATTACTCAACTATGAAAATCATTTTGTAACATTATCGATTAACAGATACATGTATTTCACCCTTGTTCATGTATAACAAGGTTAATTAACACTATATAGCACTACCTTCAATAGTACAAATTATTTTAATTTTTCGGGCCGAGTCTCATGCGGAAAAGTTGCCTTACTCTAAGGGTGTGGTTTCGAATCCCATTGCACTTCCTGTCTACAACAGTGTTATGGTAGCCAATATTTCGTCCTATCGCCTTAAAGGACATTCATACAGAGTGCATACCAATAATTATATTTCTGAGATCCATTGACAATCGTCTTCGTGCCATGTTTAATATATATGCTTGAATGGCAATGGAAAGTGTGGTGTTATCTCTTCTGAGTAATAACATCTGATATAGTCGAGTTGAGGGTTTATTCTTGACAGTTCTCATGTGTACATTCGCACGGTAGACAGCCGGCTAGCATAATACAAGGGAGACAACTCCTCGTGGCTTAGCATCAGCCCACAGTATGTTTGGTGGTAAAGCACCTAACCCTACATCCCCTTTCTGGGAAGTTAATACATTAACTTGAACATAAAGTTTTCAAAAGGCTATTTCTTTTACCTTTTAACTAAAACTGAAATGTTACATCTTCACCATATTCTAAACAGTTGACAGAGATATATCTGCATGAACTATCCTTTAAATATTTGATAAAGATATAATCAAACCAAATAAATAGTAATATCATTACAAATCTATAAGTCTCAACATGTAAAATTTTACATAATATTTTTGGCTAAGCTGTAGACTTATACAACTGTTTTCATGAACAATAAAATACTCTTTCAAATTCAAACAGTTAACTACAACAAAACTGTTCAACCAGAATTACACTCAAACTGTAACCTCATGTGTAATAACATAACATTTCACAAGTCCAGTCTCTTTGGTGGTTTTGTCACTCTTCCACTCTTAGTCTTAACACAGTTAGTAGTAGGTGGATTTTGAGCTGTGAACACAATGTTAGTGTCTCTGTTCACAACACTAGGAGGACAATGTTTCTCAGGGGTTGAGATTCTGGTTTTCACTGGAGTTGGAGGGATAACTTTCATCCCAATAGAAGTCTTGATCTTTCTGCAAAAGTTCTCTCAAAGGTTTTGTGTTTTCGGCCAGTTGATCTGAGAATTTGGACATTTGGTTCACCATGCCAAGAAATCTTCTCAGCTCAGTTTTGTCTGTGGCAGTTTTCATGTTTTCGATAGCCGCTACCTTTTCAGGATCCGATTCTATACCACTCGCACTGATCACATGTCCAACAAACTTCAGTTTGATCTTGTTGAATTCACATTTGTCACTATTCAGAGTGAACTTGCTGTCAGCAAGTCTTCTCAGAACCTTGACCAGACGGTCGTCATGCTCTTCCTGAGTCAAGCCGTAGATAAGGATATCATCCATGAGACAGATAACACCTGGCAAACCTTCAAGAATCTGGGACATCTTCCTCTGGAAAACTTCCGGAGCACTTGAGATCCTGAATGGTAGTCTTCGAAAACAAAACCTTCCGAAGGGGGTAATGAAAGTGGTGAGTTTGGACGATTTCTCCGACAGCTTCAGCTGGTAGAAACCTGAGTTTGCGTCTAAACGAGAGAAATACTTCGCTCCTCGCACTTGACCTAGCACATGTTCAACTGATGGCATAGTGTAGATTTCACGTTTCACATTGTTATTCAACTGAGTCAAGTCAACACAGATTCTCACACGATCGTTCCCCTTTGGAACCACTACGATCCCTGAACACCAATCTGTCGGCTCAGTGACAGGTTCGATCAAACCCTCATCTTGCATTCTATAACTCTTTCTTGACTTTCTCCAACAGTGGAATTGGAACACGTCTTGGAGTGTTGAGAGAATAGGGTACTGCATTATCTTTGAGTTCAATGTCATATTCTCCTGGAATTTCACCCAGTCCTTTGAAAAGCATTGGAAATTCGTCTTCAACCTCGTCGACAGAAACAGAGTTAACAAATCGTAGGAGATTCATCGCTTGAATGGCTGGTCGACCTAGTAAGCACTTGTCAAGATTTCGAACAACATAAATGTTCTGTTTCACAACCTTGTTTCCTTTTCTGATTTCGGGACTGAAGACACCAAGCACATCCAGTCGTATCCTCGCTGGACCTAGAAGACGTTTGTTAGTCTGTCTGAGACTACAGCCTTTCAGTTTGTCAAAAGACTCCTCGGGTATTGCTGTAACATCTGCCCCACAATCTATCTTGAACCACAAGACAGTGTTATTCACATGCACATTTGTGACCCATGGATCATTTTCACCCTCACTACCATCACCAAGTTCGTAAAGAAAGAATTCTTCAGCAGCTTCGGAATCATCTTCCAGTACACATTCATCAATTTTCTTACTGTTTAAGCAAGCTGAACTAAAATGTCCTTTCTTTTTGCATTTGTAGCAAGTTGCTTCTCGAGCTAGACACTCAGCCCATTTGTGCGAAGGTTTATTTCCACAACGTTGACAAAAATCTCTCTTTGTCTTTGATGAATTTGAATGTTCTTTCTTTGCTGATTTCCCTGGATATTTCTTGATAGAATGTTGTCTGGGAGCCCTACGAAATTTCACTGCATCAACTGACGCACTCGTCTCTGGTTTTCGCAGCTGTGATTGCTGTTGAGCTATCATTTCCTTCTGTCTGGCCATTTGTACTGCAGAGGCTAGTGTTAGTTTACTATCACCTTGCATTTTGGCACTCAAGGAACAATCTCGGATCCCTACTACGATACGGTCTCGAATAAAATCATCATGGAGGACACCATATTCACAGTGTTGAACTAGAACATGTAAAGAGTTAATGAAAGAGTCCACTGATTCACCTTCCTCTTGTCCTCTTCTGTTGAAAACTGCACGTTCATATATCACATTTCGAGAGACTACAAAGTGACCATCAAACTTTTCTATGACAGTTTTATACGACTTTGATTCCGACGCTGTTAAGTTCAGTGATGATAATATGTCCTCTGCTTCATCGCCCATGTGGTATATTAGTGAGTTAATTGTACCTCATCTGGCTCTTTAGCTAGCCCAGATGACTGTCTGAATCGCTCAAAACGACGTGACCATTTTGGCCATGATTCTGGTTTTGTGAAATTAAACTGTTCAGGTGGATTTACTCTGTAAGCGTTCACGTTCATTTGTACAGCCTTTGGACTTGATGAACTTGAAGATTCATCCCCCTCAGAACCACTCATGTTAATTTTTCACACCGGATCCAAACCACGTGCGTTTCTTCGCTAAGACCTCCAGTTTTCGTGCAAGGGAGACAACTCCTCGTGGCTTAGCATCAGCCCACAGTATGTTTGGTGGTAAAGCACCTAACCCTACAGAAAGCAACGTTACATACCACCAAATGCAGTTGGGCCATACTGTTCTTTGTGAACCTCGAGCGTAGCATGTTGCACGTGCATGCCTCGAACGTGTAGGCGCGACTGTCACGCATCACTGGTTGGAACCTATCGCACAAACACTACTCTTTTCATAAATGAACCTTGTTTAACTATTTATAATATTCCCGAAAACAAAATCATCACACATATCAGGGGGTGCTTAACTTTTTTCTTTGTGTATATATATGTATGACCTGCTTTTTAACTTATTAAAGTACCGGGAACCTCGAGGGGGTACGTTTTGCCGAAATGATTATGACATCAGTTAAGAAATAACACTACGACTTCATTTTGTTCAAATCAAATCGGAAATTAAAATTATCTTTTTGAATGTACCTCACCAAGACAGTCGGCAAACGTTTCAATATAGCCAATCACGCCTTGCCACGCTTTAGGCACCTGGGCAACCCAAGCGAGCGTCTCGCTAGTGTTATTGTTTACATTATTGAATCGAAGGAGTCACATATTTTCACTGATTGTGTCTGTTACAACAATGACTAACTTATGTCAACAGTTTAAACAAAGTCGAGACACATAACGTCATTAAGTTGATTAGCTTTTCTTGCTACGAACATGTGTGTTTGCAGGCTAATCTAAGGGCAATCTAAGATAATGCCGAGGAAATGTATTTAGATTTTCGCGATCTCGCATTGAGACATCTAACAAATACTACGTGTAATAGTACGAATTAGGCGGTCAGGTACGTCACAGAGGACTTTGCGTTTTGTACTTTTTTTATATGATGTAAATTGACCTTGTCCGCCAAACTCAGTCGATTGCAACCACGTTCTTCCAGATAAAGCAGGATCCGATTCTATACCACTCGCACTGATCACATGTCCAACAAACTTCAGTTTGATCTTGTTGAATTCACATTTGTCACTATTCAGAGTGAACTTGCTGTCAGCAAGTCTTCTCAGAACCTTGACCAGACGGTCGTCATGCTCTTCCTGAGTCAAGCCGTAGATAAGGATATCATCCATGAGACAGATAACACCTGGCAAACCTTCAAGAATCTGGGACATCTTCCTCTGGAAAACTTCCGGAGCACTTGAGATCCTGAATGGTAGTCTTCGAAAACAAAACCTTCCGAAGGGGGTAATGAAAGTGGTGAGTTTGGACGATTTCTCCGACAGCTTCAGCTGGTAGAAACCTGAGTTTGCGTCTAAACGAGAGAAATACTTCGCTCCTCGCACTTGACCTAGCACATGTTCAACTGATGGCATAGTGTAGATTTCACGTTTCACATTGTTATTCAACTGAGTCAAGTCAACACAGATTCTCACACGATCGTTCCCCTTTGGAACCACTACGATCCCTGAACACCAATCTGTCGGCTCAGTGACAGGTTCGATCAAACCCTCATCTTGCATTCTATAACTCTTTCTTGACTTTCTCCAACAGTGGAATTGGAACACGTCTTGGAGTGTTGAGAGAATAGGGTACTGCATTATCTTTGAGTTCAATGTCATATTCTCCTGGAATTTCACCCAGTCCTTTGAAAAGCATTGGAAATTCGTCTTCAACCTCGTCGACAGAAACAGAGTTAACAAATCGTAGGAGATTCATCGCTTGAATGGCTGGTCGACCTAGTAAGCACTTGTCAAGATTTCGAACAACATAAATGTTCTGTTTCACAACCTTGTTTCCTTTTCTGATTTCGGGACTGAAGACACCAAGCACATCCAGTCGTATCCTCGCTGGACCTAGAAGACGTTTGTTAGTCTGTCTGAGACTACAGCCTTTCAGTTTGTCAAAAGACTCCTCGGGTATTGCTGTAACATCTGCCCCACAATCTATCTTGAACCACAAGACAGTGTTATTCACATGCACATTTGTGACCCATGGATCATTTTCACCCTCACTACCATCACCAAGTTCGTAAAGAAAGAATTCTTCAGCAGCTTCGGAATCATCTTCCAGTACACATTCATCAATTTTCTTACTGTTTAAGCAAGCTGAACTAAAATGTCCTTTCTTTTTGCATTTGTAGCAAGTTGCTTCTCGAGCTAGACACTCAGCCCATTTGTGCGAAGGTTTATTTCCACAACGTTGACAAAAATCTCTCTTTGTCTTTGATGAATTTGAATGTTCTTTCTTTGCTGATTTCCCTGGATATTTCTTGATAGAATGTTGTCTGGGAGCCCTACGAAATTTCACTGCATCAACTGACGCACTCGTCTCTGGTTTTCGCAGCTGTGATTGCTGTTGAGCTATCATTTCCTTCTGTCTGGCCATTTGTACTGCAGAGGCTAGTGTTAGTTTACTATCACCTTGCATTTTGGCACTCAAGGAACAATCTCGGATCCCTACTACGATACGGTCTCGAATAAAATCATCATGGAGGACACCATATTCACAGTGTTGAACTAGAACATGTAAAGAGTTAATGAAAGAGTCCACTGATTCACCTTCCTCTTGTCCTCTTCTGTTGAAAACTGCACGTTCATATATCACATTTCGAGAGACTACAAAGTGACCATCAAACTTTTCTATGACAGTTTTATACGACTTTGATTCCGACGCTGTTAAGTTCAGTGATGATAATATGTCCTCTGCTTCATCGCCCATGTGGTATATTAGTGAGTTAATTGTACCTCATCTGGCTCTTTAGCTAGCCCAGATGACTGTCTGAATCGCTCAAAACGACGTGACCATTTTGGCCATGATTCTGGTTTTGTGAAATTAAACTGTTCAGGTGGATTTACTCTGTAAGCGTTCACGTTCATTTGTACAGCCTTTGGACTTGATGAACTTGAAGATTCATCCCCCTCAGAACCACTCATGTTAATTTTTCACACCGGATCCAAACCACGTGCGTTTCTTCGCTAAGACCTCCAGTTTTCGTGCAAGGGAGACAACTCCTCGTGGCTTAGCATCAGCCCACAGTATGTTTGGTGGTAAAGCACCTAACCCTACAGAAAGCAACGTTACATACCACCAAATGCAGTTGGGCCATACTGTTCTTTGTGAACCTCGAGCGTAGCATGTTGCACGTGCATGCCTCGAACGTGTAGGCGCGACTGTCACGCATCACTGGTTGGAACCTATCGCACAAACACTACTCTTTTCATAAATGAACCTTGTTTAACTATTTATAATATTCCCGAAAACAAAATCATCACACATATCAGGGGGTGCTTAACTTTTTTCTTTGTGTATATATATGTATGACCTGCTTTTTAACTTATTAAAGTACCGGGAACCTCGAGGGGGTACGTTTTGCCGAAATGATTATGACATCAGTTAAGAAATAACACTACGACTTCATTTTGTTCAAATCAAATCGGAAATTAAAATTATCTTTTTGAATGTACCTCACCAAGACAGTCGGCAAACGTTTCAATATAGCCAATCACGCCTTGCCACGCTTTAGGCACCTGGGCAACCCAAGCGAGCGTCTCGCTAGTGTTATTGTTTACATTATTGAATCGAAGGAGTCACATATTTTCACTGATTGTGTCTGTTACAACAATGACTAACTTATGTCAACAGTTTAAACAAAGTCGAGACACATAACGTCATTAAGTTGATTAGCTTTTCTTGCTACGAACATGTGTGTTTGCAGGCTAATCTAAGGGCAATCTAAGATAATGCCGAGGAAATGTATTTAGATTTTCGCGATCTCGCATTGAGACATCTAACAAATACTACGTGTAATAGTACGAATTAGGCGGTCAGGTACGTCACAGAGGACTTTGCGTTTTGTACTTTTTTTATATGATGTAAATTGACCTTGTCCGCCAAACTCAGTCGATTGCAACCACGTTCTTCCAGATAAAGCAGGATGAATGACAAACAGAATAAGATGTAATTTAATAAAGTTTATTAAAAAAAAAGATAACAGAAACGTAACAGCCTTTTCACCAAAAGGCGTAAGGTTCATAGTGTAAATGGGACGGTTTCCGGTGTCTTCCTACTCCTCAGTC
Source organism: Gibbula magus (assembly GCA_936450465.1). Taxonomy (NCBI): domain Eukaryota; kingdom Metazoa; phylum Mollusca; class Gastropoda; order Trochida; family Trochidae; genus Gibbula; species Gibbula magus. Next base: position 42,341,580 of record OW388291.1, read on the forward strand.
GCAGCTAAATCTTGCCACGAGCTTCCACAAGCTGCCGTAAATCGGAGTTCCAACTGCAAGAAAATTAACTATCAACTGCTACAAGTAGGTCACAAAACCTTGTGAAATAGCTGCATACATTTGACTAATAATACCACAATTGTCAACTTCAACTGTACGAAAGGTTGCAGTAAAAATAAATATTTATTTAAAGGCATACAGAAACTTCGAAAGATAGTGGCACACATTTTAAGAATAATACAACAAAAGCCTGATCCCAACTGAACTGGGTGTTGTAGTAAACAATGGTTATTTACTACAAATGCAAATAGAAACTTAATAAAACACAACGTGCATTCTAGGAAGAATACCACAAATGTTAATACCTAGCTGGTCTGGAATGTGAATAAGGTGGTATGCGTTGTTAGGTTTGGAATTGAGTTTGTTTATGTTTTAATATTCTGACCAGGAGGTCCGAATCTTTGAGATAAGTTGCTAATGCTTGGAAGGTATTTTGGTTATTGTTTGGATTTAATATTAGATTAATGTTTTGTGGTGGGATGTTGTTGGCCCTTAGAGTTAGGTTGAGTATTTGGCTGAAGGGATGCATACTGTGGGCATTCTGTGAGAATGTGGTGGATTGTTTCTGCTTGTGGGCAGTGTTGGCATGTTGGTGAAGCTTTTAGTTTGATTTTATGGAGATGGGAATTTAGTTTAGTATGCCCCGTTTGGAGATTAAATATTGCCCTTTCAATATTTTTGTTTGGAGTAAATTTTGTGTTTGCCTAGTGGTTTAGGGAGAATTTGTTTGGTATGGTGAGCATTGGTGGAGTTTGAATATTGCTTATGCCATGCCTGCTTGACATAAGATTTTGAAAGGCTTTTTGCCTCTTGTTTCGAATGGTAGAAAGGAAGTGAATTTGGAAGTTTAAGGCCCTCCTTTGCTGCTTTGTCGGCTTTTTCGTTGCCAAATATGCCGACATGGGTTGGTACCCATAGGAGTTTTACTGCCTTGCCCTGATTGTTGATTGGATGGTATGAATAATTTTGGAAATTAAACCAGGACGGTTTTTGGTAGATTTGTTTTTGAGTGCTTCTAAAGCACTGAGTGAGTCCGAAAGTATGAGAATTTTGTCCTGGTTTTTAAAATTTTGATGGCTTAAGGCAATTGCGATGGCCTATTGTATAAGGAAGGTTGATGATGTTGGAAATGTATGCCTTCACCTGTTGTGCGTGCTTCCGGGTCCATGGACCCGTCTGTGTAAATGTGACACCAGTCGGACCAGTGTTCCTGTATGTAGTGAAGTGCGGTTGTTTACGCGAGTTGAGGGTTTTGTTTAGAAGTTATTTTGCTGAGATGGAGATTTATTTTGGGAGCCGGAAGTGGGGGGATAGGGTGAAGCACCGGATATTTTGTGGGGAGTTTAATATGGCCTATCTCAGTTTGGGATATAAGAGAATTTACGCGATGAGAGATGGGTGCGAGGAGTGGGTATTTATTGAATAAAGCTTTACAGCATTTAGAGGGTATGCTGCTAAGCATATCCCTGACAAGAGGGTCCTCTGAAGTTCCAGCCCAGAAGTTTAAGGTGAGTTGGTCCCGTCTCGTTGCGAGGGGAATTTCACCAGTTAGGGCTTGGAGTGCTTAGAGTGAGGTACCCTTTTGAGTGCGGGTGGCTAATTTTAATGCCTGGTATTGGATAGAATTAAGGGAGTTGATGAGAGTAGGTTTTAGGGAGTTATATATAGGAGCGCCGTAGTCCAATTTGGACCTTATTAGGGAGGTATAGAGTTGGAGTAAGGTTTGCCTATTTGCTCCCCAGCCTGTGCCGGAGATTGCTCTCATGACATTAAGGTCTTTTGAGCATCTAAGTTTAAGGTCTTTGACATGAGCTTCCCTTTTAGTTTAAAGCCCCATTTGTCGGCCCATTGGTCGACTTTATTTAGTGCGGATTGGAGTAAGGTGGTAGAAGTATGGAGGTTGTTACAACGTGCCCATAGGGCACCGTCGTCTGCAAATTTGGAGGTGTTTATTTTTGGTGAGATGCCTTCGAAAAGGTCATCCACCATGTTATTGAATAAAGTGGGGCTAATGATGCTGCCTTGTGGGTCGCCATTGTCCAAAAGAAATTGTTCAGATGTTTGGTTTTCGACCCGACAGTTATTTGCCTATTGTGTAGAAAATCCTGGATGTATTTAATTATGTTGCCTGAAAGGCCTTTTTTAGTTAATTTTTTTATGAGGCCGTTATGCCACACCATATCGAGCTTTGGAAAAATCCAGGAAGCTTGCGAGTGTATAGAGCTTTTTTGTTTTGGCCTACTTTAATATCTTGCTCTAGGCGAGCAAGATTGTTTAAGGTAGAACGACCCGGAGTGAAACCACTCTGGTCGTTGTTTTAGGGATTGGTGTTTAGGTGAGATTGGAGGCGATGTTTTACAATCGATTCCATTACTTTACAGAATTTTGAGGTTAGGAAGATGGGCCTATATGAATTGGGGTCCCCGGAGGGTTTTATTTGGTTTAGGAATTGGGATTACTAAAGCTTCCTTCCAGTTGGTTGGAAGCTTGCCCTGTTACCAAATGGTGTTATAGAGATTTAGGAGAATATTAAGGGTGGAGGGGGGTAGCTTCTTAATTATTTGGTAGGAAGTTAGGTCTAACCCTGGGGCCGTTCCCTTTTTCCTATTATTTAATACAGTGAAGTGAAGCTCCTCCATAGTGAATGCTTTGTTGATTGGTTTGTTGTCTGTTGGTTGTTTTGCGGTGCTTGCGGTGTTATGTTTGTGTTGTAAGAACTCTGGTTAGTTAGTACTATTGCTGCTTGCTGTAGCAAAGTGTGATGCAATTGCATTAGCTTTATCTTTAGGTTTTTGGAGATTATTTATAGGTGGGATTTTGCCCCTGCGTTTTCAGCCACGTATGACTCGGAGTTTATTCCAAATTTCTTTGGAATTGGCCCTGCCATTTAACTCCTCGGATAATTTTTCTCAGTGTTGTGTTTTGGTTTGTTTAATTAAGAGGTTACTTTATTTTTTAATTGCCTAGCATAAGGTAATTTTGAAGTTTTGCGCTTTGCCTTCTAAAAGGCCGCTTTACGCTGTTTGCGCGCAACTCTGATTTCCTCAGTCCACCAGGGAACTGTAGGTTTAAAGATTTTGGGGGCGGAGAAGGGGATGGATTGTTTGGCAGCATTTATGATAGCATCAGTGAAGTTATTGGAAAAAGGTTCCGGGGTCTTTGTTTTCAAGGTCTGCTGGGTTTAGATGGTTGCAATGTGCATTGAATTTATCCCAGGTAACCTTGTTGTAATGAAATTTAGGGTTTTGGAGGCAATTTTCAATGTTTGAGTTATTTGATGGAAGAAAGTTATTAAGGGTGATAAGAATTGGAAAATGATCACTTCCCCAGAAAGCATTGTATACCTGCCACTCGGTATTGCTAGCGATGTCCGGGGTGGTGATTGTTAAATCGATAGCGGACATAGTGTCCCTGTAGCTATCGAACCTAGATGGTATGTTAGTGTTATGGATTACGAAATTGTTATTTATGACCTAATTAGCAATTAGTTTGCCGTTGGAATCAATCTTATCGTTTACTCCCCAATTTGGGTGGTGGCTATTGAAATCGCCCAAGTACATTGAACGACCGGGGGCTGAATTTTGTAAGACATGAAGGGGCCTCTAATTTGAATGGAAGTTTAGGTTTATTATATATATTATATATATTAACCCTATCGTTTTGGTGTTTAATGGTTATGGCATGCGCCTCTAATGAATTAAATTTTAGGTTAAAAGTAGAATGGTTTAAATGTTCCTGGATACAAATAGCAAGGCCTCCAAAGGAGCGACCGGGATTGGTTTTGGGCCGGTCTAACCTGTGCAGTTTATATCCTGGAATGTTAATTTTAGTCCTAGGGCCGAAATGGGTTTCCTGAATGCTAATTACGTGGGGGTTTAATGAGTTGAGTTTAATTTTAGCCTTAAGCTCATGGCCGTGTGCCGAAGGTCATTAGCATTCCATTGAAGAATGTGCATGAATGAAAAAATGAGGAAAAAGTAAAATGGGAGAGTAAGGGTGGTGTTTATTTTGTGCTGCATAGTTGATTTAGGGAAGGAGTAAAGTAGGGGGTTTGTTTATTTATAGAAGTTTACCTATTTGCATAAGTAGGGATTGGTAGTTGCAAGAGGAGGAGATTAATTTGGCTTTTTGGGCCGTATTGAAAATTTTGAGCGGGTTTAGGTTGGGGTTTTGGTAGGAGAATATGATGATTGCAAGGATTTGGAGGTTGGTGTGGGAGGCTTGGGAGGGCCTGGGTTTTGGGTTTTTGGAGGTGAGGAAGAATGGGGAGTTGTTACGGGTTTTTTTGTTATGGGTTTTGGGGGAGTGGATGGGATGTTAGATAGGAATGGGGTTGTATGCGGGGTTGAGGTAGAGGAGGGTGGGGGGTTAGCGGGGTAATGTGGGGGTTGGGTTTCATGCGGGGAGGGGGGTTTGGAAGAGGGGTGTCAGGAAGGTTCATGCAGGCTGGAGGGAGTTTGGGTTTGGGAATGGGGTTAGTGGTGGACGGCTCCGTGTCCATAGACTCGGGCTGGTTAGTAGGGGGTTGAGGGTTGTGGTGAGTTGGAGGAGGGTTATAGGTGAAGGTGAGGCCCGTGTTATTTGGGGGAGAAGGAATGTGCCAGGGGGAAGTTGGGAGGGGTTTATGTTATTACGGCGGGTTTTGGGGGAATGAGAGTGCGAGTAGGGTTGGGAGGGAGGATTGGCGGTGGTTTGGGAGGGGTGTTGGGTAGTGGGTTAGGGAGGGGGTTGGGTGGGGGGTTTGAGTGGCGAGTTGGGCAGGGGGTTGGGTGGTGGGTTGTGGGAGGGGTTTTGGTGGAGAGTTGGGAGGTTTGTTTTTTTGCGGGTTTGCTGCCATTTTATGTTTTCGGTAAGTAGGACAGGAGGGGTTGCACATCTCTTTGCCTTCCTGCAGTTTGTACTCGTGTGTGAGCTGTATGTTAGGCAGTTGGTGCAGTATGTTATTGGTGATGACTAACTTCTTCTTCTTCTCTTGGAGATTTTACGAGCGGTTTCCAGCGGAGCTGATTTCCCACTCGCCTATGACTAACTCACGCTACAGCGCTTAAATACGCTTTCCGTAGCAAGTACCCGGATCACCAAAGTAAGAAGAGCAGCGATTGGCCAGCAATCCCGCCTCCTTAGCCAACCCGAGCGCTCCTAGTAAACGACCTTGGGCGGAACCAAAAACGGGGTTTCCACCACAACAAACTGACTGACTGACTGACTGACTGACTGACTGACGACCTAGGATAGATTCAAATACTTACTAACGTAAAAAGGAATATATAAACTGCCATTATTCCCGTGAGTACTGAAAAGCCAATTTACCACACATGCATATGTGAGAACTGTACGATGATGAAATAGCCGTAAAATAGATTTTACCACATATGATAGACTTAATTTATTTGCATTGCATCTTATTGAGCACTGTAAGAAAATAATACAACACACTTTACATATATAATAATGTTAGCAGTTACATGTTTCTTTTTCAAGGTTAATACTGGTAGCTTAATTTCGTTTCGTGTCCGAAATGGCTTCTACGATTTCCAAAATTGAAATGGAGTGGAGCGAATTTATTCCACATGATGGAAACGGGGTAAACGCAAATTGCACATACGATTCATTTCCCGACAAACTTAAGTTATTCATTTCAAAATACCAACTGATTAAAACAAATATCCATTGAATAAATACATATAATTAATGAAAATCTAAATGAAATGGTTTTTTAATGATGAAAGTATTAAACTTGGATGAACTAGAATGATATAGACAGCATATTGTAAGTTGTTCATTTCAAGATGCAAACATAAATTATAATAAAGTTTATAATAAATAATAAATAATAATAAATAAATTAGCTACGGAAGGCATTGGCACGCTACGGAAGGCTATTGCCCACTTACGTGAAGAGTGGAAAATCTTTATCATTATATATAAGAAACTATACGTGGACAATTTATGAGAAAATTGCAGGATTTTGTTGACAGAGGTATTGTTTCAAATATGTTATAAGTCAATATATGAATAATTTACCAATTGTGGAGGAAATCAAGAGTACAATGTTGTTTCAGTGTTTTTGTGACTCAGTAGCTGCACATTGTGGTAGATATCTTACAATATAATTAAAATAAATACATGAAATAAACTGCGAGATAAGGAATAAGTATCAAAGAATCAAATATTTCATTTTCATTATCATTGAACATGTAATAACAAAATCAGACGTTGTCTTATCCGAATGGTGTAGAAAATTGGGATATGGAAAGGCTACAGGTCCCTCAATTTTTAAGCACCGGAAGGCATATGTTTTGGAGATAAAATGTTACGGAAAGTGGAATAGAAATGTTGATGCAGTGGTGAAGTATGACCTCATGTGATACCAACAGCGTTGAGTGCTCATTTAGGTTTGGGCATATCTATCTAAACCCTTACCAAGTTATAATGAATGACATGATATTGTGTTTTAAGTATATGAGGCAACTGATGGGTCTCTATTAGATGTTTTGGCTATATGACAATCACAGCATAGCCTATGGTAGTAGTAACACGCAAAACAAACATCATACCAAAACGAAACATACACTCACATACACTCAACCAAAACAGAAACGTCGCCATATACAATAGAAGATATGTCAACCCACCATTGAAAAATACGACTCAAACAGAGGTAAACTAACTAAACTAACTTTGAATTTTCAAAACACTATCGATTTATGTTTCTTAAAAACATGCATTTTAAAGAGCCATCAAGTATGTTAGTGATTCCAATACAAAACTATTTTTGGAAAATATACGCATCACGTCAATCCCTAGAGAAATATTTTATCTACAACATGACATGTGATAAATAATTTTCATATCACCACAAAGTACCATTCGATAAAGTCGTCAAGGATATATGACGTCATATAAACAGAATTCCCTTTATTGCATAAAATGTACTACACAACAACAAACGTTTCCTGAGGGTGAAAGCACGTCTATAGCGCAAGTCGCCATAGCATCCCACGTGCTGCCCGATCTTCTCTTGCATGTTACCCTTTTCACACTTTACTGAATGTGTGGATTACTTAATTAACAATGTTTCTAAACATCCTGAGAATTACAATTACCTTTTTAATGTACTTTTATTGTAATCAGACCAGCAAACTATGACAAATATATTCTCATTGATAATAAAATTCAAGCAAACTACCTTGTTGGTTAAAACATTTATACCAATATCTGTAGCAAATATATCATTACATGAAATGGTAAATAAATAATCGCCAAAAAATATATATTTCAATTTCTTCACTCATAAACTTTTTCTTTCGTGGGTTTGTAAACAGTTTTTTTCAGTTATAGACGATAATGCTTTCGCTTGAAAATAATAAACTTGATCTATATTTAAACTGGAAAACACCTTTACTAATTAGTGCAATTTGTCTTCTCATTTGGTTCGAACAATCTGTAAAAAATTAAGTGTATATCTTTCATGATGTTAGATTGGTTTTGCGAGGAAACCTCCGAACGATGTGAGTTCGGATCCCGGTAGATGCACTTGCAACTTTTATTCCTATCGATTTCAATCAGACTGGCAATTTTCCGATATATTTATCAACATACTTGATGTATCTTTAAGAGATCGTTGTTGTGGAATCTCCTTAACTTGACGAGCTAGGAGAGTCAAACATGGCTTATTTGCTTTATTACGCCCAACAGTAATGCTGCGTCAAGAAATTTAAGTCTAAAAGGTTAGTAATGTTAGTTTCATCTTTTACTTAACGGTATTACATTTTTACATTTTTTTACTTAAATGCAAAAGCTTCCGGCCAAACACAAATGTTTAAAATGCGATTCCGGAATAAAAGCATCATACTGTGATGTATGAAATTGAGAGTATATCTTTGATACACAACATGTGTCTTTCATACACATTCACAATCGACTTCAATAGAAGTTTTTTTCTCAATTGAAAATTAGATGTTTCTTTTGCCGTTGAGTGTAGATGATTGATGTTGTAGTACATTGCAGTAATTACAGTAATATCAGCGATACACTGTAATCAGAAAATGAATCATGCTATGGCAAGATTATAGTAAGATTTTTACTTTTAAATTGGAAACGGTAGTATAGCATGCTACATAGTTTTTGGGAGAACAGTTATCACAAGTAATGTTTGTTAAACATATTTTTTTTTTAACCATTTTGATAGTTGAAATAATGTATTATTATGAATTGCCTTCCGTGGCCCAATTTAGAAGGGAACATGTTGCTTCTGTTGCTAGGAAATGTTAGTGCAGGTAGCCCCGTAACATTTTTGAAACAGTACATTGGTGTGATAAATACATATTTCTTTTTATCACAACGTTTATCGGGACATATGTTGCAGGGATATGTTTGACTGAACCCAAACAAATATTTTAACACTCTGAAAAGTATATTTTATAGGTTAACTGCTTAGTAATAATGACTAATAGTTCCAAATTATTTATTAAAAAACCTAAATCTGTCATATGATGTTAAAATACAGGCTTAAAAACTAATTTTAACGGTTTTCTGCATTATGTCATGTAATTGGACATATGAGACATCGATAAAGGTGATACATTGTTGTAATTTAACAATTAATATATACTAACAACTTATTTTAAAATGTCACATCCATCACGTGTGGGACATAAGCCTTCCGTAGCGTGCCAATGCCTTCCGCAGCTACGAGTGCCTTCATTTACCAACGGTGCGTATTATAGGATGTGTTCTTGAATTGTCGTTCCTTCCGTCTCTGAAAAGGCGTGGACAGATGCCTCTTTCCACGGATGGAAAGATTGGAAAGGTCGGTCTTTCCTCTCCGAAAGAACGCCTTTCCACAAGTGGAAAGAACGGTCGTTCCTCCAGTGATATGCATTGGTATTCTGAACAAAATAATCCAGCACTTCTGAAATATTAAGTGATTTTGTGTAGTTGTGATTGAAAAGAGTAAATTAAAAAAAAAAAATTCAGTATCGATTTCTACCTCAATAGTGATGCACATTTTGGTAAAAATATGTTGTCATATATATAATTCAGTCGAAGAAATCGTATCCAAACACTTGATTTATATTAAAAATCATCTTGAAAGAAAGTTCAGATGTTACGAGCTTTAATGAGCTGTGTTAATAAAAAAACATATCTTCACTGCTACGAACTTAACAGGATTACATATTTTGCTAAACTCCTTATCTTGCTGTACAGACCCGCTGTAAATGTTACTATTGTGGAAACTGTAATGGCAATACAACGTTCTTTATGATATTCACATTTATAAAATGTTGGCATTTTGGATTCCAAAAACAAGCTACGTTTTACTGAGATAGGAAAGTGAATAGCACTGTTACTGAACCTTCAAAATAATTAATTTTGGAAAGATAACTTCAATAAAAATCGCCTGCTGACGAAATCTGTCAAGACCCCTTTAAAACTAACAGAAGCGTATAATTAAATTAACGGATTGAACTGAAAAAAAATCTAAAATGCATTACAAAATCGTATGATTATAACCTTTAGGCGATTAGTTATCAATAATTGTTGAAAAAAGGATGACATTTCACCAACCAATAATTTCCTTATTTTGCAAGATAAAAGATGTTTTGATGTGTGAAAGTCAACTTGGTAAAATTATTTTGTTTTCGACACCAAACATCTGTTATCACGTAATTTAGGCACAACGGTATTTATTTTTGTTAAAAATACAACACCATTACAACTTCAATCCCGATTTTTAAAAATGTCAACTTAAATAATCTTTCTTTGAAGAAATCTGTTATAAAATTTACTTTTCTTATGTCGAGAGTAATTGATTCAGTTAAATTATCGTAACTCTGCCACGTCACATTTTAGTTTTGAATATTAGGGAAGCTTAACATTTGTTTATATGTATATATTGACTTCGAATGCATTATTGATCCAGGCGACCATGTTTGAATAATCACAAATAATCGTCCAGACTCATACAATTGCTTCATGTTACAATGACCCCGCCCTACAATAAAAAAAACTCCGAACTTCAAATGTCAGGGCTCATGAATTTGACAAACGTAAATCACCGACAAAACCAAAGGAAATTGTTCTTTAATTTTAAAGAAATCATAATCCCTTCGTCATTATAATGTTAATCCGTTTATTCATATAGATAATACTTTTAGGTTAATAAAACACCAACAATTGTTTCGAAGCGCCGTCTGCTTAAAACGATATAAGCGTTCAAAGTGAATAATATTCGGCTGCAAAATACCTCAGGCTTAAAACAGCCCCATCACAGCTATATAGCCTCGCTGCCTTAAAGATGCATTATCATCTTTGCATTCCTTTAACATTTTAATTTCTAACGTATATGTCCAATTATATCATTCGGTAGGAAAATAAAAAAAAAAGTATAATATCAAACTTAAAATTTTCACCGATAAAGTACACAATTTCATGTTCGAACCACAGTACCCTTCAAAACGGGCAGCAACCGAGTATTAACCCAATAATCCGTGACGTCACCATTATATGTGTAGGAATTCCCCACGTGTCGTATGTACAAAACGCAATTGGCGAACGATCACACACGAAGGTTATCGCCTATGACGAGCAGTTCAGACTCTGAGAAGAGAGGAGGGAATCTGTTTGTGCATTAGTTCGGATAATCTTAATAACGTCGGTTTATGTGCGATGACCGCGCACCCGACGTTTACAGTCTCAAGCCTAGTATTTTATTTTCAGCACTAGTGTCAGCAGTGGGCTGGCGCAGAGACCATATATTGAAGGGACTAGACTCGACAGTAGATTATCAACAACTATGTCCTAATCTAATGTAAGCGATGTATCCTCCGCGAACCTTTATTTATACCTTTTCTTTTCTTATTATTACTTAGAATTTCAGCGCATATAATAAATAGATATGGAGATAATGGATCCCCTTGTCTACAGTCGCGAGTAATTTTTAAAAAATCATTCACAAGTACGCTTGAATATATTCTTCTATAAAAAGTACGAATCCAGTTTTTTATCAAATGAGTCAAATGTCCTTTCGAAATCTATTACTAGAAGCAATCCTGGTATTTCCATACATTCTGCATAATCAATAACGTCATAAATTTGTCGTGTGCATTTTCCAATATACATAAAACTTTTTTTAGCTTCATTTATTCTTTTTAGGAGAAATTTCTTTATTCAGTTTGCTACTGTAGCTGATGCAATATTGTAGATATGTTTAAAAGTGATATTGGTCTACACTTAAACAAAATGTTTCGGTTTATTTCCTTTGGGTATGCATGTTATAAGTCCTTGTTTTTGGGTAACATATAACTCCAAAACCAAAAATATTTAAAGAGTTCTACTGTGAATCCTGATGGGCCTTCAAGTTCGTTATTTTTCGTGGTTAAGCAATGGTCATGACGTCACTCTATTGTGTTATCAGTTGATTATTATTTAGGAATCTACTGGTCATTGACTATCCCAGTCAGGAGGGGTGTTAGGTTTAGACATTTTCAGTAATGGCTAATCGAGTACATTTTTCGAGACTGGGTATTTTGTCTTGGTGTATCTGAAAAGAATCTTAAAATATCTCTCAACTAGACAAATTAATTTTTCTAATGCGTGAACCTGGATTCGAACATGCAACCCTTCGCTTGGTAGTCAGCGCTTCTAGCCATTAGACAGTTAGAAACCTTATGATTGTTTGTCAGTATGAATCCCGCGTTCTATTCAATACTTTTAACGCACGGAAGACAAGGAAAGTCAGAGTTTTAGCTGTCAATCACATCGCTTCTCGTGGAAGTTTTGCGCTGGACGTGCGTTGAAGAATCCATTTCATGAGAGTCGCAGCTACTAGTACCATATCCGATTAATGAGCACCAAAATTTGCAAAATAATGATTTTGGTGTCCCATAATTGAAATTAATTGTTTCAAATGTAAAATAATCACATGTGCATGTTTTGTGACGTCATACATGGATTAAGATGGAGCAGTGGATTCGTTAAAAATAATCAACTCGCCCCTTCGCGGCTCGTTCATTATTTTGGACTAATTCACAGTATTCGGACGGTGACGTTATTTCCATACACTTGCATGTTTATTTAGTCTAGGATAAATAATTTTCATAAAATAAGTTCTCGTTGGATCAATGTCAACATTTTCAGCTATATTTGGAATCATCTCAGCTTGAAGTACATAATATAAATTACATTTTCCGACGACAATTTAACTAATGTCATCCGATTTACCTACATATGTACATTGAATAAAAACGTTTTCCATAGATCGCCATATTAAATTTTTCACAACTATCTATATATGTTGATCAAATTACTGTCATTTCCAAGATAGAAAACAGAAAATTAAAAAAAAATTATGAGGTTGTAGCCAAGATGATTCCTAACAAACATAATAAATATGTATAGGATCGGACACTGTCCTTATCTATGAAAATTATTTATCCTAGACTAAATTAACATGTAAGTCTATGGAAATAACGTCACCGTCCGAATACGTTTTGCATCACTCTGTATATTCATAGTACAGATCAGAGGCTGTAAATTTCAGATGGAGAAGAGTCTATCGAAGAAAGACAAGAATCAACTGAACAAATGGCTCGGGATGAAATCTTTCAAGTTGCTATACAAAGCGACCCGAGATGGTTGTTCAGCAACAGCCTTTCATCAGAAGTGTGACAACACGGGACCCACTGTTACCGTGTTCTACAACACAGCCGACTGTGTGTTTGGGGGGTATTCTTCAATGCACTGGCATTCAGCTGGAGCCTACACGGTTGACCCATCAGCTTTCTTGTTCCGTCTCTGCTACAAGAACACATGGATTCCTAAGAAATACCCGGCAGTAAATGGTACAAATGCCATCTATGGTCACAGCAGTTATGGACCAACGTTTGGTGGACATGACATATATGGCTTTAATGGAACTGTAGATGTAACAGGAAACTATTTCCCCTTGAACGGCAGTTTTAAATTGGGCACCAACTACACGATGTCCGGCGACAATGCTGACACGGTGATGTCCTCAAGTCTCAACTGCTATGATATCGAGGTGTACAGTGTCAAGGGTGGGTATACTCGTCTTATGTCATTATCCTATTCTTCTTCACAGAATAAGAAATATGAGTGGTCTGAGAGCACAAGAACCCCCGGATTCCTTATCCTCCAAAATAAGCAGTTTAAATGTAAGGGTAATTAAATGACCTATTAAAAATAAATAAGCATCTCAGGTATCAAAGGTCTATCACAAACCAATAAAAACATTAACATGGTTTAGTTTCTCACAAAATGGATCCTGCATCAAGGTCATGGTCACATGGTCAAAGGTTATAATCTCAGTGTGTGACATTGGACATTTCAAATGCTAATGAATTAAAAGTTACTGCCAGTCTGAAATTTGAAAGCCGAGCGATCTAAGCCAATGGCCATGACTCTAAAAAAGTATTTATCCGATCGGTCCCCAAAAAACACATGGGTATCACCAATGTATATCCAAAGCATGTGTAAAATTTCAGAAAGATTGGTAGAAAACTGTGGGAGGAGTTGACTTCAGAACACAGGTACTGCCAGTCTGAAATTGGCAAGCCGAGCGCTCTAAGTCAAGGGCAATAACTATGCAAATATTAATCCCAGTCCCGGTCCAAATAAAGCACATGCGTATTATAGATGTATATCCAAATCAGAAACCCCCTTGAGTTTTTCCCGTGGGTTGAAAAGTGAGCATGGCTCACATTTCCCGCCATCCGCCATCCGCTATCCGTCTATTGAGCATTATCACGGACTTGTCTTGTCATTCTGTAAGGCCGAGTGAGCATTGGCTCTCGCTTGCCATGCTGTAACCCGCTTGGTGGGTTGAACGCGGGTTATACTCGCGTGTGAGTGTTCGCTCTCCGCCTTGCGAGCTTCGACCTCAGTGTCGGGCTTGCTTGCGTGTGAGTGTTGACTCTCGTTAGTGATGCCTTGACCCGCTTTGTGGGTTATGCTTGCGCGTGAGTGTTGGCTCTCCGCCTTGCCAGTGTCGACCTCAGTGTCGGGCTTGCTCGCGTGTGAGCGTCTCGCCTTGGGGCTGGTTTCCTTGCGAGTGAGTGTTACTCTCGCTAGATTTCTATTTGAGGGTCAGCGTCTCGCTACGATTGAGGCGGGTTTCCTTGTGAGTGAGTGTTATTCTCGCTAGCTTTCAATTTAGGATCAGCGTCTGATGTAAACAGGTGATTTATAGTTGGTAAAATAAAACTTTTCAAAACAGTTATTCTACCAATAGGTGTAAGATCCATACGAGACCAAACGGTCATTATATTATCTATTTTCTTAAGCTTATCCTTGTAATTTCATCAACCATTTCTGCCACATTATGCTGAAATTGTATACCAAGAGGTGTAAATGAGCGCTGTGTCCAATCCATGTCTATCGATTCACAGTATATTGTGGAGGAAAATTGTTTTGATCAAATCCAAATTATTTTAGTTTTTTCAATATTCATTTTGAGACTGGAGAATGATGCATATTTATTTAAAGTATCAATGGCTGCATTGAAGCAATTTTCGGTACCATCTAGAGTAATTGTCGTATCATCAGCAAATTAGGTTAGTAGATATTCTAGGTTTAACATTTTGATACCATTTATGTTTTTATTTGTTCGCAACATATGGGCAAGTATTTCGGCACATATTAAAAAAATATATGGTGACAGAGGATCGCCTTGTCTACAGCCTCTTGTAATTTGAAAGAAGTCAGATGCAAATCCATTTACTAGTACGCTTGAATTTATATCATTGTAAAAAGTTTGAATCCATCTTTTCATCGAAGGGCCAAAATTAGTCAAAGACAAAGTCAAGACAGTTATCGATGAATTTCCATTCTACTGAGTCAAAAGCCTTCTCAAAGTCTATTAATAAAAGGATACCTGGCATGTTCAGAACATCAGTATATTCCATTATATCCTGTAACAGACGTGTACACTCTCCTATGTATCTGCCTTTCATAAAGCCTTTCTGATCTTCACTGATGATGCTAGGTAGTGCATTTTTTTATACGAGCGGCAATTGTTGATGATGCAATCTTATATGATGTATTTAATAATGATATTGGTCGATAGTTTTTTATACGATCTTTTGATTTGCCCATTTTTGGTATACAAGTTATAAGCCCCTGTTTCTGACTAATTGACAACTCACCCTTCTGAAAAGCAGAATTTAGTGAGTTGATCAAAAATGAATTTATATCCTTCCAGAAAAAACTTATAGAATTCAGCTGTAAAACCAGAGGGGCCCGGACTTTTTCTTTTTTTTTCATATTCTTCAGAGCGTTGAGAACCTCCAGATATTGGAGTTCACCTTCGAGACTCTTAGAAGTTTCATCATTTAATTTTGGAATGTCCTTATTGGCAAACAGTAATTGAAGATCTTCATCCCTCACTGCTTTACTTGTGTAAAGAGACTTATAATATGATTTCACATGATCAATAATTTCGGTTGTATCTGTTATGGTAGTACCATCATTTTCCAATTTTGTGATCGCTTTGTTTGTTTGTTCGCTGCCTCTTGCTGTCGGGACAGTTCCGCAGTCATCTCTCAAAGACCCTCACTCCGTGTGCTGTCTGTCCCTTCTGTTGACAGGTGCGTTAGGTATGCCACGGTCTAAGATCGCAAGAGTGAGAAGGACGCTGCTCCTCTTAGAGGAGGCAGGCGTACCCGTCCCCTGCCTCGGGAAGGTCGTCTAGGCTTCCGTCTCCTTGCATATATCTTCTAGAGAAGCTCCGCCAGGGTTGGGCCTTAGGTGTAGCTGCCAGGGGGCCCTAGCTCTTCACGTTGAAGGCAGAGAAGGTTCGACGCTTGGCTTCTTGCTCACACTCGCCTGAGTAGGTCTTGGCGTATCTTCTCTCATCAATACAGGACAAGGTGTAAGCCGTTATTGATGCAAGGCTGGGGCCACAATAGTCAGGAGATACTCGTGGGCATACTCACCCCTTGCATCAGCTGCGCGCATCTCACAGAGTGATCCTCGCCAGTTCGTGTACCCTCTGTTCTCTCCTCTGAGAGTTCTTTCACTCGAGCAGCCCACCTATTACTAGGGTGTTGCCGGGAAGGAGGAGTACGATGCGGACTGAGGTCGGTCACCAAGGAGGCGACGGTGGTGAATCGTGTTAAGGTCTGACCTCGGGGTTCTACTCCCCTTTGGTTGTCAGACCACTCACTCACCCAACAGGACTTCGTTATCCGGTTGTTCATGCGTCCAGGTTGGCTCAAAATTTGGACAAATCAGACCTAGTGCTGACTACGGATAGTCTCACTATTTTCGCAGACAGGAACCTTACCAACTTGCTTACACTTCGCCAGTGGTAGTGCAGCATGCGTCCCTCTAAGACCCCCTCTCGCATACCTAAATTTCTTCGCGGACGCATGCAGGGTTGAGTATATTCGTCTGGGCTTGGTCCAGACGGCGGGAGGGACAGTCACTCCATCGTCTTGGAGTTGGAAACAGTTTGCCTGACGATCGACCTCTGGTCAGAACGACTGTGGGGTCACAGCCTGGATAATCAATTGTCAAGGCTAGACCAGGCGGATCCCCTTCATCAGCTCTGTTTGAGCTGGTAGACAGCTTCGGGCGATCCGAATTCTATGGGCCACGAACGTCCTTGCAGATGCTCTCTCTCACCCTTACGTAGTGGCAGCTACAACCATAGGTAGTTCGACTGTTGTGGCGCTATTTCTACAGGCCTCTGACAAACCTGCTCTATTGCCAGCTGTCGTTGCATGTGTCGTCGGCCCCGACCCAGGAGCCTGGGCTCTTGGTGCGCTCTTGTTAGCATAGGAGGCGATGTATGCCTAATGGTTTTCCGCCGCCAGATATCCTATCTTGGATAGTAGCGGTGCTACAGAGCACTCGCGTCATCAGACCCTTCGTCATAGCCCCATGATAGGCCGCTCGTATTGGGTTTGTTTCCATACGCAAACTCGCTCTACGGGACTGACACCTGCTCCGAGGCAATCCGACCAGTCGTGCACACGGAAACACTCAGGCTCTCAAATTGCACACTTGGATTGTCTGGGTCTGACGGGGTACTCCTAGTGAGTTGCCAAAACCAACGCTACGACTGAACACCCACACGCCAGGAAGCTCTACAACTTCGAGTGGCGAGCTGTTGCTACATGTGGCTAGAGCAGGGCTTTCAGGCGGAGGCAACCACTCAGTCCCAAAATTGTCGGGTTCTTGGTGCTCATGGGGAACGAGAGTGGCCGATATCTCAGTTCTGAAGGGAGTTATAACACCTTTCGCCAGGTCAATAGTCAACGTGAGTCTAGATCTCCGGGTTTGAACTTGGGGGTGGTCCTCATTCGTCTGGACTTAAATGCGAACCTCTGTACGAGATTACTATTGTGTCCAGTGTCGAGTCAGAGGGTCCACAAGGTTGGCCGGACTCAAAACCTTGTCTATAAGAACAAGGCTGCATCGGCTCTTCCTACCTACGCAACGCTACGGGTTTGACAGGAAGGCATTCGGTTTATCGGTTGTTCACCTTGTTTGTACAATAAACACTTAGCAAACACTTACTTGTTTTCTCCCCTATGTTTTGTTCTCCTGGTACATGAGTGTGGAACGTGTGACTCAAGTTAGGACAATCGTATGGCACCTGTACTTCGATTCTTACTCTACCCCATCTCACATACATGTTCTGAGGGTGGATATATAGGAGTTGAGCGTAGCACAGGACAAAAAGGGGTGGAATCCGACTTGCCGGATCTTGCCGGATCCCACCAGATCTCTCCCTGGATCCTTGTTGGGTCAAAATATTGGTATATTCCCCCGGATCCCCCGGATATTATTCCTATGACCAAAAAATTTTATGGTAGAAGAAGAAACACTCATCTGAACTCATTTATGATACAATTAGTTAACAAATAACATAAACATTTATATTTGAACAATTATTTATTTCATTATATTGCATATCAAGAAACATTTTTTAATAAGGCATTCATTATCGTTCATCAAAACAATAACAAATTCATGTGAATAGATAAACATAGAATTTATTAAATCATAATGGGAGCATTAAACTTGAACCTGTGCTAAGGGCGCTATGTTCCACACAAATCTCTTTTAAACTGCAATTCACCAATAATGAAATGTCTTAGGATTCCATTAGGAAAGAAAATGTACATAAAATAAGGAGTATAATGATATTACAGGTTAATTCTGTAAAAATTCTGTCTTGTTAAAATGTTAAAATATTGATTTTCATAGTTGTAATACCATATTATGATACTAAGTGATATTTCTGGTACCATGATATGTTATTTACTGAGAAAGTTGACAATTATTATACCAGAAATATATAGAGATCTGTTATCAAATAATAAAAATAAAGATGTTATCAACAAAGAAAACAAGGTAATTCATGAGCATAGCTCTCTCATACCATTCTTATCAAAGTGGTATAATAAAGTAAGATATATTGCAGCAGGTTAAAATTAACTTACATGTTTACTCATAGTTAAACAATTCTATGTTAAAAGGTTACATAACCGAAATACAAATAGGAAATCTACATTATTGACCGATTTAATGTGTTAGGTTCCATAACGCCTTAACATATGTCAGAGATATGAAGGAAAAATATATTACTTCCTCATAATGAAGAAAATGTATAATAAGTTAAAAGGCATCCTCGGTTACCGAGGGTTTTATATATGCTCCGTTACTCTCTAATATTTCACCCCTGGGAACTTGATCAGAGAAATCTGTACTCAAATTACCCGCCCTTGGCCGGCATGAGCCAATCAAACTGCTACGTGCTCAGCTTGGATCTGCGAGCCAATGACAATTCGTATCACGTTGCAAGGTCATTTTGTATAGGTTTGTCCTTTATCGGATCCTTTTTCAATAATCTCATTCGTTCTCTTGGCTCGCACGCCGCATGGGTGGTTTTCGACAATTTCGTGGCTCTTTTCCACTCAGACTCCAGCGTGCCAGGTTAAGGGTTCAAAAAGCTATGCGTCTCGGCGGCGAACGTGACTCGGTTCAGCCCACCTCCTTGCTGTGATAATCTGGGCAATGTTGGTTTTTCAAACCTGATAAGTATGTAAAAAATTTTACATTTTTGAATAAACCTGGTTGAAAAACCAACGCTCGTTAGTTCGCGCTCTTCCTCCCCTCCTATAAATATTTCAGAACCGACTTTCGAACTCGATCGAGAGTATCATCTAGACTACCTACATGTTAATTTCATTCATCTACACGTAATAGTTAACTATAGAAAACTTGTCCCCATTCCCAAAATGCAACGCATAACTATTGCCAGTCTTCCTAACTGGTTAATTTAAGCCTTGCTGTATTTCCCTCGCTTTTCGGTGCTCAGATACTAAATCTGAAATGCATAGTGGGCTCCGATTTCCTAGCAAACGAATTTCATATAGGATGGGATTGTAGTCTATTCTTTCTCCTTTATTTTGCCGTAAATTGTTTTGAAAACAACCAATTCGTTCGCATGATATGAAGTGCGGGAGAAGGCAAGTTACCGATACCCCCCCCCCCCCCCCCCCCGTCCTACTAGATGCGAGGCAGATAGCATGTACAGGCAATGCAAACCCGAGGCAATGCAAACACGTGGTTGATAATTAGCCCCCAGGGAGAGTAGGCTTTGGGGCAAAGCCCGACAAAATTGGCCTTTTGTAAAGCTAATTATCGATGTGTTAAGAGTCAACAATGCACACGCAATTTGGCGTGATTTTTGCTGGAGATTTCGATCGGACATTGACAAAGACTCATTATCGTGGCGAACTGCGAGGCATAATACACACGTTTTTATGGACCGACTCACAGAGACAATTCGACTCGCAGATCACTGACAGGGCTAGTTGAGTACTAGCTAAATGGTAGACATCCGCAAATAAATCTACGTCTAGTGTTTGTGACCCGGAATGAGGCACCTACGAATTGTTAATGGGCATCCCGGACTATTCCGGGTTTCGCAGGTTGAGGGTTAAGATCATCTACAGCACCAACAAAGTTAGTTCCACAGTCTGATCGGAATTCTGCCACAATCCCTCTGATCGATATAAAACGCCTCATTGCGTTGATGAACGCTGTGCTACTCATTTCATCTCTATGTGGATAGCACGTGTCGACAAGCATGTAAACAACTGGGCCCAGCGTTTGCTATTAGCTTGGCTACCTCTAGTTCTCCGGTTGGTCCACGGACCACAGGTATCCACTCCCACAAAGGTGAATGGTGGGCTCGGTTCCAGACCATCAGATAGGAGATCAGCCATCTTCTGTTGCTCAGGATTTCTTGTTTGTTTTCTACAGCTGACACAGGAGTAGATCAGTGAATTAATTAGCCTTTTGCCTCCAGTTATCCACAGACCAGCAGATCTGATGGCACCTTCTGTGAAGTGCCGTCCTTGATGCATCACATTTTCATGATGGTATCGCACCAACAGTGTTGCTATATGGTGTTTTCTTGGAATAATTAAAGGATGTTTCATTTCCGTGGTCAGTTTTGCATTGCTAAGCCTTCCGCCCACTCTAAGCATTCCATCTTCATCTAGAATCGGGTTTAATGCCAGTATTGGATTGTACCTTGGAAAAGCTTTCTCACTCCTGAGACAACCCATTTCATTCCCATATACTTCGTGTTGAACTTCCTTGATCAGAAATTGATCAGTTCTTGCAATAGACACCAGCTTCCGGGAGTTGTTGACAACAGTTTGTTTGCAGTATTTTTGTCCGACATTCTTCAGAAAGGTGATATCCTTGGCTAATTTCCACCAACTTGAGAATCATTCAAAGCGGTGAGATTTCAAACTACCCTGAATATTCTTGCAAACTCCCTGTCTTCCACCATATTCCAGACATTGGTTGTGGTTTCTTTGTCTTCTTGCAGGAGAGTTGGGCCACGAAGCCAACTACACTTCTTCATGTTTTCAATAGGACAGGATCATGTTCCCCAGTCAGCAGGATTGGTTTCAGTGGAAACGTAGGACAACTGTCTTGGATTAGATGTGTTTCTAATCCGTTCGACTCTGTTGGACACATTAACCTGGAATCTCTTGGACTCATTTCGGATATAACCAAGCATAATCTGGCTATAAGTGAATAACTTCACGGCATTGATCGGCATGTTTAGCTGTTCACATACTTGATCTACAATCTCAACAGCAAGAACGGCGCCACAGAGTTCCAATCTGGGAATTGTATGGCTGTGTTTGGGTGCTACCTTGGCTTTACAGAGAACAAAGCCGCAGTCTGACGTTCCATTCTCTTGTATTGTTATCAGATAGCACACCGCAGCAATTGCCTTTTCCAAGGAATCACAGAAGATATGAATCTCAGTATGAGGCATATTTGTCAAGGATCCAGAGACGTACATTCGTGGAATCCACAAGTCTTCCAGGTGACTTAGCGATAGTTTCCAATTTTCCCATTTTCGTTGGAAAAGTTCAGGCAAGGGAGCAAGTTTCCTGAGCAGAACTTTTCCTTGAATGACAACAGGACAGACGAACCCCAAAGGGTCAAAAAGACTATTCACAGTGGACAGGATCCGACGCTTTGTGTAGGGCTTTTCAGCAGATGATACCTTGAAGGTAAACACATCAGATTTTAAGTCTCAGATCAATCCAAGACTTCTTTGTGGTGGTAAAGAGTCAGCTCCTAGTTCGAGATCCTTTAGATCTTTGGCCCTGTCATCTGGTGGGAATGCTTGCATGACGTCCACGCTGTTAGACGTTATCTTGTGTAACCGCAGGTTTCCGTTTTCCAGTAGACACTCCTGTGTCCGTTTCATGTACATGTAGTTTCATCTACAGTTGACTTCGATGCCAGTCCATCGTCAACATATAAATTCCTTTCCACAAACTGCACCACATCTTCACCACATTGTTCTAAACAAGCATGTGCAGTTTGTCTTAGCCCATACATAGCTACAGCTAGAGAGTGGCTGTTGCCGGACACTTGTACACGCATTCGGTATCAAACAAATTTGTTGTTCATGTCATTGTCCTTATACCAAGGAAACGCAGATAGTTACTGTCAGCATCTTTCACACGAAAACAGTAGAACATCTGTTGTATGTCACCAGTGATAGCTATTGGCTCTCTTCTGAAGCGTAGAAGAATTCCAATAAGAGAATTTGTCAGGTCAAGACCTTGTAGAAGGACTTTGTTCAGGGACAGTCCATCATATTCAGCCAATGAATCAAACACCACTCGGATTTGATCTTTCTTTTTTGGGTGGTATACACCAAACAATGGCAGATACCAACATTCTTCTTCAGGATGTAGTGGCGGAGATAGCTCGGCATGATTGTTGTCAACTACATTTTTCATAAAGGAAGTGAAGTGTTCTTTCTTATCAGCATCTCTTCGGAGACTTCGATCCAAAGTCATCGCTCTCTTCACAGCTTGTGGGCGGTTGTTTGGTAAGCATTGTCTCGAAGTCTTGAAGGGGAGTGGCGCAACCCAGTTACCATCTCTGTCTTTGTGGTGTCGTTTCTGGTCAGGTACAGTTTATTCACATTAATTATGCTCGGTTCATGCAGATCACCTAAACACGCTTCACCGACAATCACCCAGCCGAGTGGTAATTTCTGAGCATACAGTGCTTTTTTTGGACCAATTCTTTGTTCAAGAACATGATGAGGGGAGGTATGCAGTCCTCAATGTCATTCAAGTGAGGATGAAATCTAGCAACTTCTGGAGTTGGGATTTCTTCTCTCATGTCTGGTATCTCACAGCATTCAATGATTGTGGGCAGATCAAGCCTGCAGCTTCCATCCAGTGGTTCAATCACGCAGCCTCTAGCGCGACGTCCAGATGTCTGAACATTTCTATTACATGAAGTTAATTGTATGGTAGAGGAAATTGGGTTTGGCCAGTGTAGAATTACTCTGATCATCTAAAATCGCATACATTTGCATTGGTTGATCACAGCTTTCGGGACCATACACATATTTGGCACATAACATTCCTGGAAAACACTCCCCACAGATGTGTGTGCACTTCGTAGTAACATATTGTTCCTTCTCCCCGCCATGGTGTGGTTTGCCTACATGTAATGCAGTTGGATGGTAGGAACTGTAACACTCCCCACATCTTACAGTTCCTGCACATAACTTTGACGAATGGGTAGATGTACAACAGCGAAAACAGATGCATTTTCTCCTCAATAAATCTCTCATGTTGTCAAGACTCATAGCCTTGAAAGTCCCACAGGAGTTCAGGTTATGGTTCGCAGGGTAATGAAGAGGACAGACAAATGAGCTCTGTCGCTTTGCAGTTTCAGTACCAACAGTTTTCTTTATGCTGATTCTCTTTGGAGGTAGAGGAGCGGTATTGTCATATTTGAAGCTTGGGTCAGAATACAGGGAAAGGGGGAGATGAGACATTTCTTGCACTTTTGTATCTTGAGGCATGAAAGGTCCACTTCTGTTGTAGACCATAGGGCAGTTTGTTCACTATTGGAAGAATTCCAGATGAGGAATCGAATCTGATAATATATCTACCAGGTCATAAAGCTTCTCATTTTCCCTATTTGTCAGTTTTGGAAAAGTGTCTTATTTCCTTCTCAGAGCGGCCTCAATCAATTCAGGGCTCCCATATCGTTCGTCGAGCCGTTCCCAGATTCTTCGTAGTCCACAGTCTGGGTGAAACTGGTTAGCGACGCGCAAACTTAAGGCATGTCTCGAGGAATCCGGGCCCAGGTATTTCACAAGCAAATCAATCTCTTCAACATCATTGAGATCTAGGTCAGACACGAGTCCCTTAAAACTGGTTTTCCATGAGTTGTACAGCTCAGGTCGATCATTGAAGGTGGTGACCCTTGACAGCATTAGATCCTTCCTCAGGAGAAGTCTCATCATTTCTTTTGGCGTCTGCATCAGCACAGGAGTTAGTCTCTCAGAGCTGGTAGTTAAGGCAGGTTGTTCAACTGGCAAAGATGTAACGAATCTTCTAGTTCTCTCCAGTGGATCTTCTACAGGCAGTGACAACCGTGAGCCATCTCATGAGTTTTCAAGCACTCTTGCTTCTGCTTCAGCCTTTGCAGCCTCTTTCTTGTGATGAAGGATGTTCAGCTCAGCCTCCATTTCAGCTTGTTTTTTCTTGACTTCAGCCTCTATATTTCAGCTTGTTTTCTCTTGACTTCAGCCTCTTTCATAGCAAACTCAAGTGCAGCAATGGCTCGTGTAAGTTGGGAAGACCGTGAGGAATGACTCCTTTGAGTGTATTTGGATGATCTTACATCACCTCGGTCTTCAGGGATGTCCATCCCCACTTTAGAGCCTTTACCAAAACCAGGATTTTCAGGAATGGTCAACCCTGTTTCAGGGTTATTAGAAGAAGTTGGGTCTTCAGGGTTTCTCAACTCTACTTCAGGGTTATCAGAAGTTTGGTTTTCAGGGGTTCTCAACTCTATCTCAGAATCAGCAGCCATTCTTAAATAAAAGGTAGATGTTAACTATTAACAAGGATTAGTCTTAACCAACTTAGGCAAGTCTTAAGTATATAAGTCACAAACATAAGTCTCAATGAGTCTACAGGAGAGTCACAGGTAATGTATCAGAAGTACAGTCACAGGTACGTATCAGCAACACGGATCACAGGTTATGCATTAGTAGCACAGTCATGGGTATGTTTCGGCAGTAGTCACAGGTACGCATCAGCAGCAGTCAAAGGAACGCATCAGCCGAGTCACAAGTATGTAAACTCACATGCAAAAGAAATGTCCCCATACAAAATACAAGATATTTCAATCGACGGGCGATAAATGCGACTGAAACAGCGTTACATCATGTCTTCAGAACCCAACAATACTAAATATGAATTTTCAAAACATTATCTATTCATAACTCTGAGAAACACAAGTTTTAAGCAATGGTCGTTTTGGAATCTCCTTTACTAGACGAGATAGAAGCCTCAAAAAGCCAGTTTTGGCTTGTTTTGTGACGTCCTACAGTAATGACGCTTCAACAAATTTATATCAAAGAAGGTTATTTATGTCGAGGATATCTTTGATTAATTAATTTTCTACTTTTTCAATGTTTTAACTTTAAATACCAAATATTGTGGGCCAAAAACATCTTTAAAAAACGATTTTGGCACCCCATGTCTATTTGAACAGATGTAAAAATAGCAATTGCATACTCTGATGTATGAAATTGTGAATACTTCTTTACAAAACATGTGGCTACCAAATACGTTCAAAATCTACTTTCTCCGACATCAATATTTCATTCTATACATTTTTTTTAATGTATATAGCGCAGGCAAATAAACACCAACTCCTTTTTCCCTCCAGCTTTTATTCCGAGTTCAAAGGAGTAAGAAGCTGCAACAAAGTACAGAAAAATATGTCACATTCTTGACAAAACCTAAATTCCAGATTGCACATATGCAGTTTTACAGATCGCTCTAATACATTTGAAATTTGTAAAATTTTACAAATTACAACATTCATCACCAATAAACATGTAATAAGTTCTAAGATTGTTTGTCCTTCATTAAAACAGTAATTTTGGACACGGAAGGTCTTATTTACGATTATTATGAGGTGTCAGGTTCAGACCACATGCCTGGGTTTCGATTAAAACTGTTATAAACCTGATTTTACAGAAAAATAAAGATTGTAGTTATAAATGATATGAAACAAGAATTCTTACATTATGGTTCCTTCAGGGTTTAATCTGTGACAAAACGTCAGAGCAGAAACCGAGCGGCAACAGTCGAGAGTGTAAACAAAAGTTAAGTATGCGAGTCGGCACAGTGCCAATCCTGAAATTAAAAATACACCAAAACTGCCTGTCACAAAACTGTTACCATGTATCAGCACAAAGTATATGAGTTCTCAAAAAAACAGTTATAACGAAAACAAAACGCGGCGGCGACGGCGGCGACGGCGACGGCGATGGAAACGGAAACTGCATAAAAAAACTGATAGCAGTCCCTAGCAACAATAATAATAGTAATATAATAATACTATAATAATTCTCATGTCCTTGACATTTTCACATTTTTTACCACAGAATACAGTCATGACAAGTATATAACACCAAAGCAATCAATGCACAGCCTAACGGTAACAGTGCTGTAGGCAGAAAACTCTCTTCAGCAAAAGGCATTGGGTGCACAGTGTCAGTGTGGAACTTATATCAAGTTTAACAAGGCACTTTAAAGTCTATATCATCTGAAAACGGAGTGGGATTCTAACAACTTTGCATCAAACATGCATGAGTTACAAATAAATGCAACAATATCGATGTATAGTTTGTATTAATATATTCCACATGTTAAATTGAATTAAGACGTTGACCTACAACTATGTGTTGCATATTTAGATTACAGTGGGTCTCGTTAGATCTAATGCATTCGGAATGTGTTTAATTGTCGATATAGTATTCAGTTCCTTACGTCCGTTCGTCCCGTTTCTTATTATCACGATATCTCATGAACACAGCACCTGGAATCTTCAACTTTGGTACCAGTCTTCATTTGAGGAATAAGCAGACACCAGTCGATTTGGGTGACCTTGACATTAGCTGTGTGTTCATCCTTTTAGCTCATTGCCTAACTGTGGCAGGGGACATGGTCACGTTTGTGACAATTACTTGTTCTGTTAAACGATATGTTTATTTACAGATGATGCAGATGTAAACATTATGCAACAATATCCATGGAGACCGATACACGACATGAAAGCAAAGGTATATATTAGAATATATTGTGATTGTTAATTTCTCACATAATAAACCCACTTGAAACTTAAATAACAACATCCAGTTTTAACAGTATGTTATGAACCATTGTCTAGCAGCTTAAAAGTGAAAATAATGTTCCCACCTTTTCGATACCTGCTTTAAAACAATACTGTATATTGCTGTCCACGTTCAGTTATACTAAATCACAAATGCCAAATTTAAAAAGAAACTGTGAATATTGCTAATTCTATTTTTCAAGTTCATGTTATTAACTAAACTTTAGGAAAACAGACTATTTCAAGCATCGCAAATCCTCAAATCAGCAATAGTGTGTCTCTACTCCCATCTGACATCCCCACAAAAATCACACTTTAGGTTGAAAATAGGACGTT
Source organism: Gibbula magus (assembly GCA_936450465.1). Taxonomy (NCBI): domain Eukaryota; kingdom Metazoa; phylum Mollusca; class Gastropoda; order Trochida; family Trochidae; genus Gibbula; species Gibbula magus. The sequence continues at coordinate 42,368,715 of OW388291.1, forward strand.
GCTTAATTTGTTTTTGTTTCTCTGACCCTTTTGACCTTTGTAACAGTCTTAACAACGATCGAGTATGTACGCAGAATTATTATGACTGCATAATCACGTCCTTTGCATAGCTATACACCATACCAAATTGGAATTGTTTGGATGAGTCAGTGATTACCTAATGCAAACTGTCCGTGAGCCAACAGTTCGTGTCAACATGTATGTAAATAGACATCCATTAGCACACTCGCGGGCAAAAGAAAGTATTTCTGCAACATAGAGTCGAATTTGATTGTTTGAGATGGGGATATACACAATTTCATTCATAAGAGTATGATACTTAATATTTCAAACACACATGGGCCCGGGTTGCTGAAACTGCTTTTTCAGAGGGTTTTTGGACATACTGTTTGACATTTAAGGTAACATTTGAAATTTTGTTAGTCCAAGATGCTATTCGCATAATGTATTTTCTTAGACTGAAAATCGATGACGCATGATGTCATAAAACAAGACAGAAATATGAACAGATAATGTTTCAAAAATTAAAAAATTAAGCTTAGTTGGCTTTTAAAGACGTGACATTACTATGTTTCAGTAGTGTCAATCATTTGTTGATTACAGTATCTTGGATTGTTGTACCTTGTATCTTTTGCTCGCGAGTGTATATTTGAAAGCGCTTCTGACAAAGTACTCTGTTCTGCACGCAACATATATAAAGTCTTTGTTCTAATCTATCGAGACGCTGAGGTCTGATATAGAGACCTACTCGCCGCCAGAGGGTGCGCGTGTGTCCAGAGCCAACATCCTATTGGTCGGAGCTGTCGGGGCGGGCAAATCCAGCTACTTCAACACCATCAACTCCATCTTCAGAGGTCACGTGACTAGCCAAGCCTGTAGCGGAAGTGCCGAGCACAGTCTAACTAATCACGTAACCATTTCATTTTTTGTTGAAAACAATATGTCAGATTACCAACTTATGATATTGCGATTAAAAACCAACATATCTATTGATATCTAATGAGATATCTATTGTGTTTCATAACTTATACTTAAAAAACCTAAGAAGTTTTCATATTTATAAAATCGAAAAGTCTATCAGACATGTGCGTATCTTCAGACGAGCTTCAGATGGGAACACAAATAAAGAACTGGACTACATATGCATGTACTAGTCCTCTTCTATCCATGAGATAGACCAAACGAGGACAGTCATAATTAATATAACACCGGAAGCCAAAATCACATTATGAAATACCATTGCCCAGGCATATTTTCAATGTCTCCAGTTCCGGAAGTACAAGGTTCGCTCTTCCGAGACAGGAGCGCCGCTCAAACTGCGCATGTGCGACACTAGGGGTCTGGAGGAAGCTCAAGGATTGGATGCGGCTGATGTGGTGGCCATCTTGGATGGTCATCTGCCAGACAAGTACATGGTACGTGTAGTCTACAACTTACGATAACTGCCTGGTTTCGCTTACAGTGAAATTTACATCAAATTCGTTTTCGATGTTACATTATCATAAATACTCGACTGTATATATCGTATTGATACCATCCTATACTTTTTCTGAAAAAAGAACTCATTTCTGCAGAAAGACATCCATCGACCCCCTTCCTCATTTTCCGTTGAATGAAATAATCTACAGGGTGTCTCAATCGCCATTTCCCTATCCACAACCCCACTCTGGACATTTACAACGGGTGGATTTATAATTTCATTGTCAAATCTAACCTCGACGCATTAACATTGTCTCAAGTACGGGAATCTCGTTGTTAACAAAATTATTCCTTTTTATGTATAATAACTTTAACTTTATTTCCCTTACATCTTCAGTTCAACCCTGCTTTGGCGATCTCCACGGACACACCAGGCTACAAGAAGTCGCCCACACTGGAAGACAAGGTCCACTGTGTAGCGTTTGTGGTAGATGGGTGCTCTGTGGATGTATTTCCCGAGGAGATTATCCACAACATCAAGGCAATCCAACAGAAGACTAACCAAAGAGGTAAAGTGCTAATTAGAACTATTGGTTGAGGACATTGCGTCCGGCCATCGGCCAAAACATTGCTTTTTCGACTTTACGAACACTCACACACAACACTAAGAGCTGAATTTTTAAACACATTTTAATTTTTTTTTTATTATAAAGTGTACGTTTGGTAACGCTGTACTAAAAAAAGAGCCCCAGAAAGCTAAAATCTGGTATACAGACTTTTTGATCACTATAATAATATAAATGTAGACTGGCGATTCTGTAGTCATAAATAAGAGCCATAAGTTCCACACCACAAACACATCCTTGCAATTTGTGAGTCCTGCTGCACTAAATGGACTAGAAAGTTGTTATATTGTGTTGTTGTTTATTATAAATTGTTCATTTCATTACCCTCTGACAACTAGATTAGCATTTGCGGAACATCGCAACAGCAGGGCGGCCTTGCCTCGATCAAAATGTTAACATAGCTTTAACCTACATCACAAGATCTTAACCTCTGACCTTCAAGGTTACACCGTCAATGATCACTGTTCATTGAATATTAAAAAAAACCATGTAATGATTTAAAGTGTTAAGAAGTTAAAATAAGGCATATTGGAAAACCATACTTAAGTCATGACCTCGTTGGTGGATTTTAGCGAAACCCTTTTCATATCTTATTAATTCTCATATACAAAGAAGAACCTCATAGCACAGAACTTTTCAAGTTAACGTAAAATAGTAATTTCAGAACTCGTGACCGTGACATTTGATTGAATGTGAGCATGCCAAACTAAAGCATCAAGTTTTGTATATGGGATCTTAAAACCTTTTTAGAAAAAAAAGTTATAGCCAAAGCAAAATGCAGCAGCGGCGACGGAAACTGCATAAAAACTGATAGGATAGTACAAGGGATATCATCCTCAGTTACCCAGGGTGTTATATATGCTCCGTTACTCTAGTGGAGAATAACGGAACATGTATAAAACCCTGTGTAACCGAGGATGAAGGGATATAGAAAGATGCTGTTAATGCTGTAAAGAATGTAGCATTGTGGAATCCATGATAATGTTACGGCTTGCAAGCGTGTGATTGACCATACTGTAAAATGGCATCTCACTCCAATCTGCTGCAGCTATCAAACAGATAGTTTACCAATGTTCCCTGAGCAGTTCCGAAAGGTTGTTATGACTAATATTAAGTACCATATTTCATTTCCCCGCAGGTATTCCGCAGGTTGTGATCATGACGAAGGCAGACAAGGTGTGTGCGCATGTTGCGGATGACCCGGAAGCACTCTTCTACAGCACGGCGGTCAGTGACCTGGTGATGAAGGTGTCCGAAATGGTCGGTCTCCCACGTGCTCACGTGCTTCCGGTCAAGAACTACGAGAAGGAGATGGATCTGCTGGACAGTGTGGACGTCCCGGCTCTCGTCAGTCTCCGTCAGATGCTCAGGTTCGCTGACGACTTCTTGTACAACTTCATCGATGACGATGAAGACTAAGAGAGCCTGTAGTCAGTTTCATGTTCATAGAAAGGTTATACATGCTTATTTCAATGTGGTTTGGCCATGTCTGGATCGCGCAGGAGATAGGGATTCTTTTATAAAACTACTTAAGCAAAGGTGTAAAGATATATACCAGGCAGAATGGTTTCATGATGTTTGTTTGTCAAGTAGTATTAGTTATTATGCTGAGTTTAAAACATTTATACAACCTGAATTGTATTTATTTTCTATAACATATATACGTCTACGCAGAATTGTAACTATGTTTAGGTGTAATGGACATAACTTTAATGTTAAAGCTGCACTATTTCTAAACAGCCACAGAACGAATTTACCATATGCAGCTACTGTAAGCTCACAGAGGATGAATACCATGTACTGTTGGAATGTCCACAATATTCATGTTTAAGATGTAAATATTTACCTCTTCTTTTATATAAGCACCCAACAAAAGAAAAGTTTAATGCCTTTTTAACAACGAACGACGTACAACTACTGTACAAATTAGCCCTAGTACTGTATCACATAAACCGCAACAGAGCAAGTCTAAAATAACTTATCATATATTTTGTTTGTCCACTGTCATTGTGATATTTTGTCTTACTACATGGTAGCGCTGTAACTGTATTATATGTATTTCCATTGTACTATTGGTCTCCGGGCCACATATACTAATAAAACTGTCTGTCTGTCTGTCTTATACATGTAGTCTGTGTTTAGCTGTTTTCAATCAATATCGAATAAATAATTTTCGACTATTCTATTCTGTATTCATCGGTTTAGTACCATTACTCAATCTCATCACGTAAATAGTTATGTATCTGTTGGCTGGTGCATAGGCCAGGCCCAGAATGTCAGTTTGTAATAGTTTGGTTGAGAGTTTCTATGAAAAATAAATATTGTGTTCTTTTCCCCCTTAATGAATGTCAAGTGTTAAACTGTGGCACTGCATACATATATATTCCGTTAATTTGACTTGAATGTTCCATTTATTCTTAATTTCATTGATGTTTATCTGCACTGAAGAAAATAATTTTTTTTATATTTGTTATTTGCTTTGTATATTCGTTTTTAGCTCATCTGGCCTGAAAGTCTCGATGGGCTTATGGCATGGCATGGTGTCCGGCGTCCGTCCGTCCGTCTGTAAATTTTCGCATTTTCATCTTCTTCTCCATAACCACTTGGTCTAGGTAGCTGAAATTTTGAATGCAGACTCCATGGCTAATGGGGATTCTAAATTGTAGATTTCATAACCCCGTGACCTCAAATGGGATCACAACTCCAACAACATATTTCCATCTTCTTCTCAAGTTCCAATAGGTCCAGAGAGCTGAACAATTGTGTACAGACTCCTTGGCTAATGGGGATTCTAAATTGTAGATTTCGTGACCCTGTGACCTCAATTGGGGTCACAGGCGTCACAACCCTAAAACCCTATTTTCATATTCTCCTTTAGTTTCAAAAGGTCTATATAGAGAGTTGAAAAGTTGTTTTCAGACTCCTTGACTAATGGGGATTCTAATTTATAGATTTGGTGGCCCCGTGACCCCAAATGACGTTTCAGGGGTCACAACCCTAAAAACCTATTTTCATCTTCATCTCCAGTAAGAAAAAGCTCTAGAACAAGCTGAGAAAATTTATTATAAAAATATAAATGCTGATGAGTTACAGAGCCCATGGCTCATTTTTAAAACATGTTTTATGTCGGAGTAAGAATATGTCAGCTGGATATCTATCAATTAACAACGTGATAGAATTCTTTATCTCCAGCATTGTCGTCTACTACATGCTCAAATACGGGCACGTGTCGCAACCTTATTAGTTCTATATAAATATTTGTCAAACTCTTTCCTTGTAATATCCGACCATTACGGATTTAATACAGTAAATAATAGTTGTTTTATAAGCATTTAAGTACTATTAAATATAAAACAAATCACCTTTTTGCTTAGGCGGGTATGGAAAAAACCTTTCAATTGGTGGACCCCCTTTTCAAAATTCCTGGATCCGTCCCTGCTTTGGAACAGAATTGCTTAGATTAGATTTTAAATCATCATTGTTTGAAGTACAATGTATGTCATTAGTCGGTTAATGTGACTTCCTTTTACTTAGAACAACATCATCGAGGCACATTTCATTGAGTGAAATATGATAATATAACAAGTAAGTGTTACAAACGTGTCCATGTCCCCGGCCGCAAACAAGACATGAGCTAAAAGGTTGGACATAGAGTTTCCATAGAGTAGTTAGTTAGCTTTTCATGTTTGATTCAGTTGTTATTTTATCAGGCTAAGAACATTTTGAAAACTGGTCGAAGTCTCGTAGTGACTTTGAAAATGAGGTCAAGGTTAACCAAATCAACGGGTATCTGTGTAATCCCCAAATGAAGACTGGTACCAACTTTTAAGACTTTAGGTGCAGTGGTTCATGACAAATCGTGCTAAAAACATTTTAAAAAGTGGTCAATCTCGTAGTGACCTTGAGTAGACAGCAGACACACGGTGCATGTTCTGGGCAAAATAAAATACACTGTACATATTACACTGTACATGTTTTTTTGTTTTGTTTTTATCTATTTGTTGTGATTATAGCTTACAATTTCACATACCGAATACGATTACAACACAATTACTGTCCCGCATACAATATTGTACATAATCATTAGAAATCTGTTACATTTTAGCATCTATAAGACGCTGAAATAAACCATGTAAATACTATTTTAATGTGTCGCTTAAATTAAGCTTATCACAGCAGCTGAAATGATAGTTAATAAGTCATATATTTTAATAAGTTACTTGATGTCAGCTTTACATCAATGCTGAGACATCAAGGGCAACTATTGTAATCAATCGCATTAGTTTTTAACCATATTGCAATTGTGTTCACCAAACCGTGACAGCACCACTTATGTTGAGATCTGGCCACAGCCCACAATTAATTTCAAGTAGTTCTATTATCATTTTCTTTCTAATACAGCCACTTCTCTTTATCTCGTTGGGCATTCAACTTTTGCACACTGACTTACCTGCCATAGACCACTTTTCAGTCACAAATTGAGCATAGGTTTCGTGGCATTTTTTGCCGGTAGCCAGGGTAAACAAATGTGACCCCGTCTTCAAGGTCGGTCCGTGACCCTCGACTTTCAATTTGGGGTCACTTTGCCTGCTCACACCAACACCATAACAGTAAATCTAAGACCCAGAAAAAATCACACACATACTACAGTATCAGACCTTTCATTTGAACCATCACATGTCACGAAATCTTTACAAGTACGAGAAACAGCCCATACACTAGGGACTACATTGTCTCTGAAATGCTTCCGGGTTGAAGGTAAAACTAAGCGCATGGAATTGTGGGCTATATCCATCTTACACTATAGGATACCTTCCTGTGCGGGGCATCCGGCGGCGCGGCCCGAGTCACCCAGCCCGTGTTTGAATATTATTTAGGCTGGGTACCCCGAGCCGCGACATCCGAAAGCCCCGCACAGGGAATAGTACTATTATGAAATAAAGAAAGAGTAAAATGTGATATGGAATAATTTGGGCACAATGCGGATGACAGTGGCGAGGTCCCACGCCAAGCAACCAATTTCCCGAAAATGGGATGAGAGCGGTCCCACTGGATGGGATAGGAGCATGCAAAGCGAGAGCGAGCCAAGATATTATGTGCTCCCCAGCGGAAACCAGCCGAAGAGATCGGGCTAGTGTGGGGGACCCCATACAGGAGACCCCCCGTAAACAATACCAAGGCAGTTGCTTCGCGCGTGACCTCGTCGATGCCATGCCACACAGACCCACCCAACCCAATATTATAGGATGGTGGGGTGGGTCTGTTAGCAACACTGTACAGAAATTGTACAGTTAAAGGAGGATGAATGTTTTTTGTTTTTGTGAGGAAAACTGTATGTGGAGTGTTAAGGATGTGTTGCTGAAGTATGGGTGGTTCGTGATGTGATAAGAATGTAGGGGTGAAGACAAGGAAGAGGATGTGGGTCCTAATGGGAGATGGAGAGTGAAGTTGTTCGTCGAAAGGCAAAGAAGAAGAAAGAAGAAGAAATACAGCAATGAGAGCAGATGGAGGATGATGAAGAGAGCAGCTGAATATGAAATTAATGCATAAATTAATTTTCATATTGTGAGATTATGAAAATAGGTACATGAGCTACAAAAAGATATCTTAGATTAGATTATTACATTGTGAAATGATGAAATGCCAGGCCTTGGGATTTGAGCTTATGATTATATGCATGTTGGGTAATGTCCCTCCTGAATGCACCCTACAATTTGGCGTACAACAAATAAAGTATTTTAGATACCACGCACATATGTATATCTGTTAATATGCTGATAGAAATAATGTCCTAGAAATATCCTAGATTGACATTGGGGAATGTTATGATTTTATCACAGAAACACATGAGCCAAGTTCCTCCGAATTCACATGGACGGAACACTGAGCATATATCACAGATTATAGTCTGATATTTATACGTGACCGTTTGTTACATGAGAGTCCTACAGTTATTTGCACCATGTTAATATATCTTCTCATAATAACTAAAGTCACAATCCACTGCAGTAAAAATATTAAGTTGTAATCGTTAACTTGTTATTGTATCACGAAGCAATGAAACATGATTTGATTGAAGTTTATGAAAGAGAGATAGTCTTGTTTATGACACTTCACCATTCGCAGGTGGTAGAGCATCCTCGGTTACTCATGGTTTTATATATGCTCCGTTACTCTCCACTATATTACCCATGGGAAACCTTATCAGAAGAATCTGTACTCAAATTACCCGCCCATGAGCTAAAAGGTTGGACATAGAGTTTCCATAGAGTAGTTAGTTAGCTTTTCATGTTTGATTCAGTTGTTATTTTATCAGGCTAAGAACATTTTGAAAACTGGTCGAAGTCTCGTAGTGACTTTGAAAATGAGGTCAAGGTTAACCAAATCAACGGGTATCTGTGTAATCCCCAAATGAAGACTGGTACCAACTTTTAAGACTTTAGGTGCAGTGGTTCATGACAAATCGTGCTAAAAACATTTTAAAAAGTGGTCAATCTCGTAGTGACCTTGAGTATACAGCAGACACACGGTGCATGTTCTGGGCAAAATAAAATACACTGTACATATTACACTGTACATGTTTTTTTGTTTTGTTTTTATCTATTTGTTGTGATTATAGCTTACAATTTCACATACCGAATACGATTACAACACAATTACTGTCCCGCATACAATATTGTACATAATCATTAGAAATCTGTTACATTTTAGCATCTAAAAGACGCTGAAATAAACCATGTAAATACTATTTTAATGTGTCGCTTAAATTAAGCTTATCACAGCAGCTGAAATGATAGTTAATAAGTCATATATTTTAATAAGTTACTTGATGTCAGCTTTACATCAATGCTGAGACATCAAGGGCAACTATTGTAATCAATCGCATTAGTTTTTAACCATATTGCAATTGTGTTCACCAAACCGTGACAGCACCACTTATGTTGAGATCTGGCCACAGCCCACAATTAATTTCAAGTAGTTCTATTATCATTTTCTTTCTAATACAGCCACTTCTCTTTATCTCGTTGGGCATTCAACTTTTGCGCACTGACTTACCTGCCATAGACCACTTTTCAGTCACAAATTGAGCATAGGTTTCGTGGCATTTTTTGCCGGTAGCCAGGGTAAACAAATGTGACCCCGTCTTCAAGGTCGGTCCGTGACCCTCGACTTTCAATTTGGGGTCACTTTGCCTGCTCACACCAACACCATAACAGTAAATCTAAGACCCAGAAAAAATCACACACATACTACAGTATCAGACCTTTCATTTGAACCATCACATGTCACGAAATCTTTACAGCCGGCGTGAGCCAATCAAACTGCTACGCAGCTTGGACCTGCGAACCAATGACAATTCATATCACTTCGTTGCAAAGCACGCGAGGTCATTTTGTTAGCCATCCGTCACCGGTTATCTCCCTTGACCATTTCCGTCTTATCCTATTGAGCATATTTCTTGGTTACTGACTTCGTCACGCTGGCTAAGGCCGGGTAATTTTAGTACAGATTTCTCTGATAGAGTTTCGCATGGGTGATATAGGGGAGAGTAACGGAGCATATATAAACCCATGGGTAACCGAGGATGGTGGTAGAGATCACATGCGATATAAGTCTTGGTACACACTTGCAGTTAAATTCGTATAGGCTTCTGATAATCTGATTTGATGAGCGATGGTTTTTGAGAGTATATACAGCAGATGTTGACCCAAGCAGCATATCTGGAAGTCCTATCCTTGGTGCGCAATCAACACATGACACAGACTATCCTCTCCCAGAAAGCTGCCATGCCAGTGTTGTTGAGGTTGACCCCATCTCTGATGGACATCCTCTCGCTGATGTTGTAGGTCACCGCCTTGCCCCCCAAGCTTTGCACCAAGTTGGCAATTCGCCGATTCAGCTTCCTCCGCTTGAGATCTATTGCGGTGATGTTGTCAGCCCCTTTCCAGACGAGCCGTGGCAGCATTGATGACCAGACCAGCATGGAGTTCGGGCATCTCAATTTGATGTAGAGGAGGTCCAGGTTGATGTCGTCGTAGAGATCCTTAGACCCCATGGTGCAGATGTCCTTCGATCCAAGGTGGTGCAGCCAGTAGTTGATCAACACGATGACGCAATCGGGACAAGCTCATCCCCCCTTTTGCTGATAAGGTGATGGAAACGCTGCCACTGTCCATCATGTGAGACGTCTGGAGTCGGGCCAAGTAGCTGTGGCCAGAGAACCATGCTGAAGCACACCAGAAAATTGATTAAAGCATATGATTTGACCTTAAATTATTTGAGGAATACGAACATAAGATAAGTAGGCATTAGATTTCCATCTTCCCATTCGCTGTATTTGCTCCTCGCTCAGACCGTGCATTGCAGCTGTTGTTGCGGCAAGGAATGTGAGTAATTAGTTGGTTGTGTCTTACCCTGGGATAGCTGCTATGGCCCGCTTGAGTACTGCCGCAAACTGAAATCTGGTTAAAGATGAAGCACTGAAGTGAACAAACAGTAATGGATTGCCTTGTGGTCTCACAGCCAGATAGCGAGTTTGAGCGTTAACTGGGCACAGTGAGGAGTTAGGGGTTGCCTGAATTAAGATGTTGGTTCCTTTGGCGTGCTGATCCGTTTTAGAATACCTCAGCTTGACAATGATGCCTGTTCCGTCTGGGCGGAAACTGAGGTTAGATAAGACGCAAGCTCGATTTGAGGTGTCCTTGCTTGAATGTGCCACCAGTTTGCCAACCCTGAAAAAAAGGAGAATGTTAGCAAGTGTGCCGCTCTGAAAAGAACTTGTTCATATTGATTAGTGCATACTGTACCCAAAACAGCTGTGATGTCTGCAAGCATCTGTACGGTTATAGGTTGCCTGACATCCTGGTGAGAGGTAAGGCGGGACATACCTGACAAGGCTTTCTGCACAAGAAAATGGTTTGTATAAGCTGTGAGATTATGCTAGTAATGATAAGTAGCTAAAGCAGATATATATGTTCTAGCAGTGGCAGAAGACTTACCTATAACCAACATATGAGCAATAAATTGTAACAATTGGTCGATTGGTACTGGCCAGGAGTTGGCCAACCCGTATGACGTGCGAAAGTTTTCAAGCGCCCCTACTGCTGTTGCATACGTCCTCCAAGTGTAAGCAGCCATTGAAGCTGTTATCAACCTGTCAGCTTCAGTCCTCAGATGTTCCAGGCCTCCTCGCCTGTGCGTCTGCCTCCGGCACTGCCCGTCGGAATCCGGTCCACTGACACCTCAAAAGTGCATCTGCTATACAATTTTTATGCGGTGGAATATACTTAGCTTTAAAGTAAATGATGATTTTTAAGCATAGCAAGCCAAGGCACCGAAGCAAAACCATTACCTGTTTTCCCTTTGCTGTTTGTTTAATTATTATACTGACAACTGCCTGGTTGTCACAGTAGAAGAGGATTTTGCTGTTGGCTAGGTGTGGTCCCCAAATTTGGATAGCTAGTCTAATTGGAAACATCTCCAGAAGTGTAATGTCTTTGAGCCAGCCCATTTCTGCCCATGCTGCTGGCCATTCCCCATTGGTCCAATGTCCTTTAAAATAAGCTGCAAAACCTTTACTTCCTGCTGCATCTGTATACAGCTGTACTGTATCTGTGCTGAGCCAATCTGGTTTCCTGAATATTGATGTACCATTATAACTTTTAAGAAATTGGAGGCATGTCGCCATATCCTCTCGTGTGCCTTGTGTTAAGCGTATACGGTGATGTGGCCTTGTAACACCAATTTGTACATCTATTAGCCTTCGCAAGAATGGTCTGCCCATAGGTATTGCCTTGCAAATGAATTTGAGCTTGCCTACTATGGACCTCAGAGTTTTTAATGTGGCCTTTTTGCTAGCTGTTGATAATAGTTCTGAGAGTTGTTGCTGTACCTCTGCTAGTTTATCTCCTGGGACCCTGATCTCTCCTTTTGCTGTGTCTATGGTGAGGCCCAGGCAATCCAAACATTTGGTTGGTCGAACTGTTTTATCTTGTGCCACAGGAACGCCCACATGTGATAGAGCTTAAGTGATGTGGAAAGCATGTCTTCGCATCGTTGGTAACTTGCTGCTGCTAAAATAAAATAATATAAATAATTGGAGACAGACTTGGAGGTTGTGATTTTTCTTATTGCCCATTCCAGGAAAGTGCTAAACTTTTCGAACAGAGCAGATGATATTGACCATCCAAATGGGAGACATTTGTTGATGTAGTATGAACCTTGGAATTTGATGCCGAGCAGTTGGAATTGTTGAGGTGATGCTTGTAAAGGTCTGAATGCTGACTTGATGTCGAACTTTGCTATGACTGTATGATTCCCAAACTGTTGTATCATTTGTAAAGCCTCGTCAAATGTACTGTAATGAACTGAGCAATTCTGTGAAGGTATGAAGTGGTTGATAATTCGTCCCTCCGGGTACAACACATGGTGTATTAGGCGGAAGTCAGCCACACCTTCTTGTGCAGGCTTCTTTGGGACAAGGCCGATAGGTGATGTGATTAAGGTATTTATTGGTAGTTGAGTAAAGGGGCCTGCCATGCGGCCTGCTTGAATTTCCTTGTTTAGTTTGGCTTGAACGACCTGCGGCTGTGCTACTGCTGATTTGAGGGTTTTTTTTACTCTCTGGGGCCCTGTGGGCCAGTATACTGTAGATTAAACCCTTGTGAAAAAAGCAGTTCTGTGATTTGATTTAATTTAATTGGCGTTGATACCATGGTGAGGACGTCGAGCTTGTCTTGAAAAAGCCTGGGTTTGGGTTGTTGGGGCAGGCTTTCCCCCTTTTGCTCGAAAGCAATTATTGGCACTGTGGCCTATCTGATAGTGCTGTGCTGTGCTGTACATTTGTGCAGAAAGCGACAATTTTGTCTTTGACATCCACATTTGACATTCTGATATTCATCTTCAGTAACATTAATATTAAACCATATACATCTAGCTGTGTGATACTGAGAAATTGTTAAATAGTGAATATAACAAGAGAATAGAAAGTTAATATGCAGTCGACAATCAAGCCTGTAATACATTATAAAAACTTGATATAAGCAGTCAATTAAATGTGGTGATTTGAAATATGGTGGTCACATTCACATTCACATTGCATCCCCCTTAAATTAGGCGTTTCTTGTTGTACACCACAAACATTCTATTTGAAAAAAATAGAGCCATGGCCTCTGTAGCTCATCAGGAGATAATAAGTGGGGTATGTTATGGAGTGGACTTTATAGCAATGGTCAGATAATGGAATGTAGTAATAAGAATCTAGGTAGTGAAACGATTAAAGCAGTTTAAAAATATTTTGTTACCATAACTTTGCCAATCTGCTATATATATGTGTTGAAAGAGCAACGCAAAGCTTGGAAATAAATTGCTGGTATCAAACATATAATAATGTGGTGGAGAGATCATACTATTTTCTAAGATCGAACACACATTATATAATAATGAATACCCCGGGTACAATTCTTTGCATACAATTCACCACTGTCAGCTATTGCAATAATGGCCTGGGGCTGTAGAAGAAAATGAAAAAAACCTTTTTAGGTCATGACCCCTGCTAATTATTATCAAAATTGGTTACACATAAATCAACATTCGTTATGAATATCATAGACCTTTGCATTATATTGTTTTAATTCTTAATTGCATTATGGCAATACCAACATTTATTACATAATGAATAGGAGCCTCAGTTTTTGAAAATCCCATTTCTCATAGGCTCCATTTCAATACTTAATAAATTGGTGAATTTTTTTTTAGTAAATTCTTTTTCACCATTTCTTATAGGCTCCCTTTCAATATTTGATAAAATGGTGATATTCTATGAATAAATTCTTTTTTAGAGTCAGTGGAAGACTAAAGCAGTCTCACGCACAGTCTATGATAACACAGTGCTGCACAGTAGTTTGAAGTAACCTGAAACCTCTGTATAACTATCAGTTTTCATCCTTCTGCCAGGAAGAGGTCAACACAATGCAATTACATAACATGCAGACACTGGACTCACAGTCAGTAAAATTTATATGTTAGATGCAGTTTTTCCTACAATTAATTATTTTTCTGTACTGGAGAAGATGATGAAAATAGGTGTGATGTCACAATCTCATATAGCTACTTCTTTTATAGTCCTATGTTATCACCAGTCATCACTAGTCATATTCAGTTCACATATCTCATGTAAAATGAAAAAATTTAATTCCTCTTCAAGTTATTCCTTCAAAGGGTATTCATTATTCAATAGTTCTCATTTCAAATAGATTCACATTAAACATGTCCATGATGTAGACATCTATCTCATTTCTTGTTCCTATTGAATAAAATTAACTGCAAAGTTAATAGAAAACTAAATCAGTTATAAAGTATAAAATATGATATAAATAAGGTATACCAAATTGACTCGTACTGGAAATTCTCATTAATTAATTAATTAATTCTCCAAATAATTACACAATATCATGAGATATTAAAAAACTCCATTATTTACTCTTAAATTACAAAGAACATTATATTAGATTTAATAAAAGATTCTGTATTAAGTCTTTAGAATACTTTTAGACTTGTGTACCTTTATCAGCAAATTCACTTGCAAAATACAAATAATTACTCATATGTGAAATGTGAGACAAAGATAAAGTATGACTTATAATTTTTGTTAGACCTCCAATTCTAAGTTTTTAATTCTCAATATCTCTTTTTCATCAGACATATTATATTCTCAAAGCACATGTTAAAACTCTCACATCAGAAAGATGAAATGCCTTTAACTCAGCTGTTTTCTTTAAAATTACCTCCCTTACCTACTTTACTGATTGAAGTGCACATATAATCTCAGAAAGATGCTGTAAACTGAAATAGGCTTTTAGGTTATGATCCCTGTGACCCATATTTGGGGTCACAGACTCGCCAAATTTACAATTTAGAATCCCTTACAGCCAAGGAGTCTGTACATAAAATTTCAGCTCGCTAGAGCCATTGGGACTGGAGATGAAGATGAAAATAGCATTTTAGGTCATTGCCTCTGTGACCCAATATTTGGGGTCTCACTGTCACCAAATTTACAATTTAGAATCCCCTTCAGTCAAGGAATATGTACATAAAATTTCAGCTCTCTACGTTCATTGGGACCGGAGAAGAAGATGAAAATAGGTTTTTTTAGGTAATGACCCCTGTGAGCCACACTTGGGGTCACAGGGTCACCAAATCTACAATTTAGAATCCCTTTCAGCCAAGGAGTCTGTACATAAAATTTCAGCTCTCTGGAGTCATTGGTTCTGGAGAAGAAGATGAAAATAGCTTTTAAGGTTATGACCCCTGTGACCCACATTTGGGTTGAAAGGGTCACCAAATTTACAATTTAGTATCCCCTTCAGCCAAGGAGTCTGTACATTAAATTTCAGCTCTCTGGAGTCATTGGTTCTGGAGAAGAAGTCGAAAAAGCGAAAAGTTTACGGACGGACGGACAGACGGACAGTAATCGCTCAATGAGGTATTTTGACCGTCTATGTTTCTCCAGCTGCTGTTGGTCAGCTTGTGATGTTACTGTGGCAAGTCTACTCTGCCTGACATCTCAGATGACATATTGAGTCGCACTGGAGTCTCTGCTACCATGGCGTATCAGTGGGTTGTCTCTTGGTTGCCACGGCGTTTCAATGGGTTGTCCCGGTTGCAGTTGGGTCTCAGTGGGTAGTCTCGATTGCAGTTTGGTCTCAGTGGGTAGTCCCGGTTGCATTTGGGTCTCAGTGGGTAGTCTCGATTGCAGTGACGACTCAGTGGGTTGTCTCGACTGACGTGGCAAAGCTGTTGGCGTCGTCTTCCCGACCAGTCTGCTATTCTGCGGAGGTTTGTTGAGAAGAAGTTGTTTTGTCGTTATCGTCGTCTGGCAATTTCTGATTCTAGAGTCCTGTTGATTTCCTGTTTGGTTGATCTCATTTGATGCCGAGACTTCTGTAAGTGTTTGATCTTGTTTCTGGCCATCGTGATATACCCTAACTGTTCTATGATAGTATCAGTGCATGCTCTCGCCATGGTCCTTTTCTGGGTTTCCATGAGTTCCAACATGATTTGGAGACATTTCCCAAACATCCGAATTGGCAGTGTGTTAACCTTGGGCAGCTAGTAACTTTTGCTGGTATAAAGCTAATGGCTTCATATTCAAAATTCTCTTCTACATTACTCATGATTGATACTAAGGTGCAGCTCATGATTGGGTATTGACCACTCTCGTCCATGTAGTGAATTGTTTTTTTTATCTACTATTACTTATGTATCTAGATGGTCATCTTCTCCTTAATCTGTCCCTTTGTATTGGTCTTCCCCTCTTACTAGGTTGAAAGTTTTCTTTGGTCAACACATGTCCCCAACAAGGTTTCATGCCCCCACACTTGTCACATGCCGCTCCTATTGCTGGACATATAGACATATAAAACGTTGGTTTCTGTTTTGGTTTTGTTTAATGTGGTCAATTTGGCTAACCTGTGTACCAATGCTCATCCTCGGTTACCCATGGTTTTATATATGATCCGTTACTCTCCACTATATCACCCATGGGAAACTCTGTCAGCGGAATCTGTACTAAAATTACCCGCCCTTGGCCGGCGTGACGAAGTCAGTAACCAAAGAAAATACTCATTACGATAAGACGGAAATGGTCAAGGGAGATAACCGGTGACGGATAGCTAACAAAATGCTTTGCAACGAAGTGATATGAATTGTCATTGGGTCGCAGGTCCAAGCTGCGTAGTGGTTTGATTGGCTCACGCCGGCCATGGGCGGGTAATTTGAGTACAGATTTCTCTGATGAAATTTCCCATGTGTGATATAGTGGAGAGAAACGGAATATATATAAAACCCTGGGTAACCGAGGATGACCAATGCTTGACTGAACAATATCTTCCAGTTTTCTCCACGTCACTCGATTCTTTCCAACGTTTACACTACTACATGTAGTAGTGCCGCAGTGTCGAATTACAAGCGAATTTGTGAACTTATATGTTTCTTAAAAAGAATATTTTTATGTTGTACTGAGTCATAATGTCAGATCTGAATTAGTGTCATATTGATTGCAGAAACACTTAATAGTCAGTGAATCTGCTTAGAACATAATAAAATATACCAGGAGATGTCAACTGCAGAATTACAGATTCTCAGAGGTAGAATTAAAAAGCTCGCATATGAAGGGTCGGGGGGTATTGGTGAGCCACGCTTACATTTTGGAGTTATTTTGCTTATGTTCATGTAATGCTATGTTGGTTAACGTTACACATTTCATATTTGCAGAGTAGAAGATGAGTGACGAACTAACCATCACTGATCAGGAGAGAGAGGCATGCAAAGCGTTATTCGCCCTAGCTGACGAACTTGATGATCATCAGAAGAAGCTGGACAAAATCAAACTCGGCTTCTCAACGACAGGAGCTGCCGGCGGAATAATGACTTTTGCAGGCCTGGCACTGACTCCCTTCACCGCCGGAATATCTTTAAGTTTTGTCATAGCTGGAGGGGTTATTGGGGGACTGAGTGCTGTAGGAGGCATAACCTCCCTCATTGCAGATAAGATTTTGAACAGTAAAACAACGAAGAAAGCAACACAAACAGTGCAGGTACTTGCAGAGAAAGTTGAATCGGTTAAGAGTAAACTACCTCAACAACTTGCAGCCCTGGACAAGAACGAACTAAATTTGTTGATGATTCAACTCAAAGATATTAAAATCGGTAAAGAAATAATGGATTTCTTCGAGGAAAAGCTTGGAGAATTTGGGATTGAACCGAGGCAAAATGCACCAAAGCTTTTAGAACTTGACGAACAAAAAAATGTAACATCAATTCGTGTACAGAAAATTTGGAAATTGGCTAAGGAGTTACATAAGTGGACAAAAGCAAAGTACGCCCTGCTGTCATTAGGACCTGGGGCTGGTGCAGTAGTAACCGTAACAAATGCAGGTAAAGCAGTCAGTACTGCTGCTGATGCTGGAATAGATGCTGCCAAGGCGGCAGGAAAGACCTTGTCCGGATTGAAGATGGTGGGTATTGCTACTGCTGGAGTCGGACTTGCTTTTGACATTGGAGGGATTGTGTACTACAGCATGAAGGTACACAAGAAGAAACCCTGTGAGATAGCAGAGAACATCAGAGAGGTAGCCAGATGTTTTGTACAGGATTCTCAAATACGAAGTACAGACTCCTCGAACAATGGAGATTCTGAATTGTAGAGTTGGTGACACTGTGACCCCAAATATGGATCACAGGGGTCACGGTGAACAAACAAAATCCCCAAGGACAATCCAAACTTCTTTGATCAAGAGTAGGATTTTTGCTTGTTACTCAATTATAATATGATTACAATGAATTGTTGTTATCAACTTCTACACTCTGTCCTTTTTTATCTTGGGGATTTTGTCCTGCCCTGTTGGAGATTTTGTCTATTTTCATCTTCCTCTCCAGACCGGAAAGCCCCAGAAATCTGAAATGTTGTGTACACACACATTGGCCAATGGGGATTCTAAAGAGTAGATTCGGTGACCCTGTGACCCCGAATATGGGTCACGAAATCGAAGTCACGACGAAAAAACACTATTTTCATCTTCTTCTCCAGTACGAACGACTCTGAAATATGTACAGAGTCTTTAGCCAATTTAGCATATTTGGTCAACCTGTGACTCCAAATAAGGGGCACAGGGCAACGTCCTATGGACTTGTTTTCACCTTCTCCATGACGTAAAGTAAGTACTTCTGAGTTACATTTTGAATTTAAACTAGTTTATTGTTTTAAAACAAATGAACTACAGAACCAATGGCTCTTGTCAATCTACAGGAAACCATTTGAAATGTCGGGCCAAGAAGGAAATCACCAACAAGGGTCACCGACTCACGGGGTATGAGAGGTTTATTATAAGGTACGATGGAAGCTCAGAGAAAGTTGACACCCTGCAAAACGCAATTGTATAGATTATAAAACATATTTAACCATTACATAAACATCAATAAAATAAAAAAACCATTCAAACATCATTATAAAATAATATCATATTATGTAACACAACATCACATAAAAATCAATTATTTTACCAATTTAAGCATTTTCGATTACAATATGATGATATTGATATAAAATTATGAAAAGCACAAACTGAAGAAGGGAGACAATTAATAGTTAACTCAATTTCACATACATGTAGATGAATTAAATACATTCATAGATGTGGTATCAGCATCATCATCTTCTCATGTCCTCAATACAATAAGATTAGTGTCCTGGATAGAACAGGTGAACTGGCTTTATTAAAAAGAAAAAAAACAAAAAAAACAATATGTTTACATATAATATAATGCTGTAAAGTTCGTGCGTAATGACTTACGAAATAGGGGCAAAAGAAACGGTACAAAAATTTTGAACAGTCAAAATAAAATATTGCTGCCAATTAGTCGATTTTGAAAGTCATTGATAATCTTAAGCCTACTCACCATATCATTCATCAGGGTGTATTACTTTTATTTTTACGTTTATATATATATAAAACTGTTTTGACATTGTCTTGCAGAAACAAAGTGTTCAGCTGTTCAGTGTACAAAAATGAATGTCTTCACAACTTCATTATATTCTTAAATTAAATTACGAAAATAAACACTTTGACTCAAATATTATTGTAATGTATTTTTTTAATGTATCAACACAAATGTATGATCGGGAAAATGGCTTCCAGTTTCGCGTGAACACGCCCGAACGACAAATCACTTTCAATTAGCGAACAGTGACGTTATTACAAAGTGCTCACAAAACGTGATAAAATGTTATGTGCGTGTATCTGGCTTCCTTTTGAACAGGCTGCGCGCCAGGGAGTAAAGGTCAACGATGTAGATTTTGAATTTCTAAAATTAGTCCAAACAGCGACTCGAACCCCTTTGACAGGTACACTCTCTAACGATGTTTGTGGTGAATATTGAGTAGACGTCACAAAGATTTGTTGAACACGCACTGCTAAAACTGACAAATGCGAGGGAGAAAATCAACCATTGTCTCAATGACGTTCCTGATGTCAACACTCTACTTTTGTTCGCATATAGTAATTATATATTGTTATATAACCTAAGGTTTTGAGTGCTTAATTGATACCCATTTTTTAAAGTTCGACAGACGAGTAATGCATTCACATTTCAACAAAACAAAATCACATCACCAACCGAGAAATAAGCTTTCACCTCTTGAAACCTTTTATTACGACATTTAAGCGATATTCTGGTTTTCACAGTGTGGCCACCTACCTGTTAGTGAACATGTCCGAAATTCCACTGCGGTTTGTAATGGTAGCTTTCGTCAGTATATATTTGGATTCCCTGTCAAATTTGCTTAAAGATGATTGAAGTCGAAATCAAATTTTAGAATTAGATCAACGAAATGACAGTGATACCAGAGTGTAGTCTAAAGCATTGTGGTAATTTAACCTCCATCTGAATATAAGCTTTTTACATTTGATATATTGAAAGTGTGTCACGAGTACATGTATGTGTTATGTATCTGAAAGCTAAATGAATGAATACCATATATAGTACAGTAGTTTGCTGAAGTATGCTGTGTTGTTCAATGCTATGTTATTTATACAAATGGAGTACTTGTAGATGACGGCCAATAGAATAATAGAATATAAGTCGATGCATGGTAATAAGTTATGGACTTATATGAATGTTACACAATGTTTACTTTTTCGAGGGAAGCTTTAAATGATAAATTTACAACTCAATGGTGCATGAACATTTTGAAAAGTTAAAAATAATGAATGAATGGATGCTATAACATAACAGTCACTGATATCAACAGTTATCCTAACAAACTATGAATAACAACATAACAGAATTGAATGTATTTTCATGCTTACTATATACGTGAATGTAATGTCTGAATGCTGTCATATAACTATATTTGATATTTTATTGTGATGTTATCGAGACAATTGACATGATCCAATGATTGTATACTGCACCACTGCAATCAAGTTAATCTTAACGAATTTATAATTAATCAATCAATTCATGAATAAACCATAGAACAGTTGAATTCGTTTGATATGTAATTGCTTTTAAACGGGATTCTTAAAAGACGCAAAATTACAAATGGAAGCTTATACATGCCTTATTTATTAGCTTAATCCACAACATTTAAAGAAATGCATAATTTATGAATACTTAGTGAACAAATGACTGGTATATGAATGGATATATGGAACAATGGTATAATGTTTACATATTTTTAATTAAAAAATTACATCTTAAACCTTAATTTTTTTTTTATAATTAAGTAATTTATTAATGATTAATTCCTCGAAAATGCTGCATATGAAAGATGAAAGCGTTTTAAACAAATAGCCTAATTGCAATTTCATTTATTGCAATAAATGAAAGTACCATAGTTGATATCTTAATAATATCAAACTGAATGAATTTTAAAATTAAAGTTACACAAAATTGGAAACATGTGTAGCATAATCACCAAACGAAGAGAAGCGCTGTAAAATCTCTCAAGTATGTCAAATATCCCGAGATTGTCAAATCTCCCACGATTGTCGAAGTTTCGAAAAACGGAAGTTTGTTTGGTTCACACGAAAACCCCTCGGTCGCCACAATATCCATCCTTGACGCGGCAACCAAGGTTGGTAGAATGTGTTCATCTTATGAACATGTATGTGATAGTCGATGTACCAGTGTACAATATATTTATATTGTAGCTGTCAGAAAGTGTGAGAGCACGTGCGTACTGAGTGAATGAAATGTACGTGTCATGTAGACTCATGTAGACAAGACGTGTCCGGCTGTACTCTGTCCGATGTGGAGATCTCGAGGTTACAACGAATCTACTGTTTATGCATTTTCTGATTCGCCATCATTTTATCTCTTCTATATTTCATAATGTTGAAATTATGTAGCGTTCATTTATTCAGTGTCAGGTTTTCAAGGCGATACTCGTTGAAGCGTTCTTATAATATCGGCTGATCGCGGTTTAATACTGATTTGAGCAATTAAATCCAATGAAATTATGTAGGCCTTTTTTGCATCATGATAAACATGCCTCAGAAGAGATCTAGAAGAAGTAGACGTTTTCTGATTCTTCATGTATACAGTATGCAGAGCCATATAGGAATGAACTCATCAGGTATCCTATTAAAGATTCATTGAGTATATGCTGTTGGAACACGAATCCCAAAACGTTGTAATTGGCGTTATTTATCGAAGAGTACCGTCAATCCTTGAATAATCGCTCGGCGGTTTGTACTTAAAAAAAAAACCTATTTGACCCGGCGATTATTTTTTTCGAAGCCATAATTGAAATTCTAAAAAATCGTAACAAAACATCATTGCAGTATGTTTTAAATTATGGATATGGTATTGCCTTTCCTGAGGTTGATATTAGTATGTCAGATAATTTTTGAAAAGGAGATAGCCATTAGTTTATTTACATTTGCTAAATTATACAACCCGGTGATTGTATAAGGCAGGCGAATATTGCGGTATTAACGTTTTAATGATAGTCGACTCAGTATTGAATGTGTTTATTCATGAAGTTTAAAGGCCTCAGGCCCAAAAGAATATATCATTTACAGTATATAGAAACATACATAGTTCACTTGATAAATATATCAAACAGATTTAAGTGACATTCTGTACTTTAAAGCAAACAATATAAACTTTGATAATTGACATAATGTGGATTGTCTTTGTGTTGACATAAGATTAACAAACTTTATATGTTTTGGATTTTCATAATGATAACTATCTAAATACTTAATCCTCAAATGTGAATATGCATTACAAACCATTACAAAGTGATATTCATTTTATATATGCATTAATCCTGATTTTGCACAATAAAACCATTTCCTTTCTTCTTAATCTTCATTATGATGTCTTCCTGTTTCTATACGAAGTTGATGACTGCTACAACGAAATCTGATGAAAGCCTGTTTAAAGATATTATCATATTTACAGTTTAAATATAGTTCCATTGTTAAAGTTGTTTTAAAAGTAGAGTAGGTTCTTAATTTTGGTTTCTGAAAAATGTTAGTATGCCACTGCTGTGATCCTCAATCCTGTAAACGCTGTTTAAAATCTGAGAGAAATAGTCCCTGAATTACCCAGGTATATCCAAAACCATATTGAAATAGAATCCGTTTTATGTGAGTTGTCCACGTAGTACAAATGTACGTCCTGCTTCATCCAATCCATACAGCATCAGGTAGGTTTGTTTAGGAATGCGATTAAGGTCCATTGATAACAGTTTAGTCCAATATTTGACACTTTTAAAGATGGTATTAATGTGGATTAGTTGACGACCAGTTTCTCCTTAAACGACAGCATTACTTGTATTTTTTTGAAGGGATAAATACGCTTAAGGAAGGTTGTCTGTACTTTCTCTATTCTTTCATATTGTTGGTATCCCCAGATTTCTGCTACATACGTAAGTATAGGAAGTACCATGGTATCAAACATCTTCATGGCAGTGTCTATGGGTAATCCGCCTGATAAGTAATGGATTCTATAGATAAGAAGACAGACCTTTTCCGCTTGCTGTGTAAGTAGAGTTGTAGTTTTAGTCCATATTAGTTTGGGTGTGAAGAAAATTCCTAAATATTTGTAAAAAGAGACAGTTTCAATTTCACTTCCTTCATAAAACCATTTTTCGTAGTTTCTGTCTTCCTCCGTTTCTGAAAACCATGATTTTAGATTTTGAGAGATTGAGCCGCATTCCCCATAGGTGCTGATACAGTTGATTTGCTGCTGTAGTCTACCAGCACTGTCTGCTGCATTTGCCACGTCATCGGCGTAAAGTAGTGAGAACAAACTTGGTTCTGTTTCCGAGATGAATATTCCTCGACAGTTTGCATTTTCTAATTCCGCTACGAGTTCATTTATGAAAAGAGAAAATGAAGTTGGGCTTATCATACAACCTTGACGAGTTCCCACACAACAGTTGAAATAATCAGTTATACCAGAGTGCGTTCTCACACACGATTTAAGTTTCGAGTACATGTCTCTAACAACCGCAATAAAGTTTCAGTATTGTGACCATATAAATGTGAAAGTAGATATTTCTGATCGAAAACCAGACATTTCACCGTCGAGGCTGACGCGCGACCACAGGAACTCGATATAGTTAGTAAAATGAAGGTAATACGTAGGTTAAAAACCCTACCCCCTACATAACATAGAGTAAAGGAGCACGGGCAGCCATATTGCCGATCTGAGGGTCCATCAACATTAGATCCAAAGTTACGCTAAAAATGGCGACATTCCCAAATGAACGTACGTACCTATCACCTATACATTTCTCCGTAAAACCCGGCTGATTTCCACCATATGTCACCCCTATGACAAGTTTAATAGCTCTTCAAACTCGAAAATCCACAAAAACCTCACCCGTGGACGTTACTTACGATATCGAGTTCCTGTGTGCGCGACAGTTCGTCAAACGTAATTTTGCAAGTTATCTACAGCAGACATACATTAAACATCGGGTTACTCATGTTTAATAGGGCATATCTATCGTGCATGTAAATGGTAGGTGCTTTTTCGGTTTCTGCAGATATATAATGCTCGAATTAATCGAAAAAAACTAATTATCATAGTTTTTTTTATTATGTATATATTGTAAATTGCCTTATATATGAATTGTTGTTAATTTATACCAAATAAATGAATGTTAAAACATTATTTATAAAAATTATGTTATACATATGAAAATGTCTTATGTGTAGCAAAATCTACAAACAAACGGAAGCGCTGTAAAATCTCCCCAGAAAACCGAAACAAGCCGGCCGTTCAAACAAAATGAAGCGCTTCGAAGCGATCATTGATCGCTCAATGTAGCGCTCAATGAGCGCTTCTTCTCTCTTGGAAGAAACCGTGCAAATTCATTGAAGTTTGCTCGCCTTGCTACGTAGCGCTACATTGAGCAACCGCGTTCAAGATAGGTTACAAAGTAATCGCTCAATGAGCGATTACTTTGAAACCTATCTTGAAAACGGCCCTGGTTTCCCGGAAATTGGGTGGCAGGTTGTTCGACTTCCGTGAAACTCTCGTCGGTCGACATAACATTGTTATTGGCACAGCAGGCTATATATCAAGGTTGGTACAACGTAGATTCATTCCTGTTATAATAGTGTATTAGGAATTCGATTCAGTAGTAAGTTTATATCCAATAATTTGGTACCAGTTTGAGGTGTTTAGGATGATAATTAATGAAGTTATGATCAAAACACTTATTTCTAGATGAAATCATCGCATATGTTGGTTGCCATGGAAACAGTCATAGAAATCCTCATAAGGATTCCGTTAGTACATGGAAACATTGTCAGATGATCACATTATCTGTGATGACATATTTATTTCGCAAACGATGTTGTTTACCATTGTTTTTACATTCTGTAGATATAAGACTATTGAATTTAGTCTAAAATTATGCAAATTTTCACGTTCTCATTAATATGCATGAATATGCAAATGAGGTAATTTGCATATCACCTTCCAATGATAACAACAATTATATATCCTTTAATTTGGTACCAGTTAGAGTTGTTTAGGATGAATATTAAAGGAATAATGACCAAAAAGGTATTTTATATATGAATTAGTCGCGGATGGCCGGTTGCCATGGAAACACGTACATATAACATTGTTCAAATGAGTTTATTTTTTGGGAACATCATTTTTTGAAAGGTTCAGATAAAGGGCTACATTTTGGTACCCATGACAATTTGTCCTGGGGTGGGTGCATGGTAAGTTCTAGTGTTAAAAATCCACCCACAAACAAGTTTGTAAATTGTGAAAGCACAGGCTGATAGTGGGAACCACGCGACACGCTATCACTGGCTGATTGCAGCCTACTCGGCTACTGTACTGTACTGTGGATGTGATCAATAGGACCGTGTTCAATAACAGCGAGCGCTTAAATTGCTCATTGATCGCTCAATGTAGCGCTCAAGTAGCACTCATTCTCTCTTGAACGATACAGTGCAAATTCCTCGAAGTTTGCTCGCCTAGCTACGTAGCGCTACATTGAACAATAGCGTTCAAGGGAGGTTTAATGTAGCGCTCAATGAGCGATTATTAAGCGCTGGCTGTCATGGATGTTATGGAACAGAGCCCTGGTTACAACAAATCCACCGTTTTGTTTGGCTCACTGTATTCGTTTATCTCGAGTTACATATTCAGTCTTCAATTACAGTACGTCGGGGTATTTCGGATCACTAAAGAAAGAGCGACTGCATGCGCGTACGGAAAGACAATTTAAGAAAATCTAAAGACAATTTCTGTATAAGCTTTCTTTCATCTAACTCATATAAAAAAAGAGATTCAGGCGATCACAATTTAATAGTGACAATTGATAAGTACATACTCCGCCGTTACGGCAGTTCCGGATCATTTCAGGGTATTCCGGATCACCTGACAAAATGAGGTCGCGCCCGGCTATTATGCACGTTAGGACAGTCAGACACACAGACAGAAATATTTGATTTAAGTGTCTCATGATATCAATTGTAAAACATAGGATATAACATATCACCCAGCCATAATATTGGCTTACGAGACACTATTAAATACATGAACTATATGATATATACAATCGATAGATGTAAATAATAATAAAAAATATGTGATAAAATAATGTGTTGGTAAAATAAATTAAGAATGTAACTGACGTCTGCGGAACATAACATTAACAGAATCAGCTAAAAGTTGCCTTAATGTCAGTTGCGTTTATAAGTGCATTGAAATTTATGATATCACTTTGGTCGAGGTTACTACTGAAGTTATCTATAAGGGTGCATTTAAGATCCTGGTAACAATCACAATAAAAAAGAAAACGGGCTTCAAACTCAACAGTATCACAAAAGGGGCAAAATCTATGACTAAGGGGGGGGGGGGGGGGGGGGGGGGGGGGGTTTACAATATCTTCCCGTTTCTATATGAAGCGGTAAAACACAACAGCGTAACTTATAGTAGGTTATAACGTTTCTATGTCTGGAGATAATATATCTGACATAAAGTTCTGGTCTACAGTCGTTTAAAAACAACCTGTAAGTTCGTATTTTATTATACCTCCTACCAACGGTTGGGGATATATAGTAATACCAACGATTCCGTCCGTCCGTCCGACCGTCCGTCCGTCCGTCCGACCGTCCGTCCGTCCGTCCGAAGACATTTTTTGTCCGATCGATTACAGACAAACTATTCATCTCATCCTTTTCAAACTTCGCACATGTCTTCTTTACCACTAGGAGAGGTGCAGTGCGAAGTTTAAACGAAATTTTTGAATTTTTGAATTTTTGGCGATTTTTAAATTTGTTTAAGTTAGTCATATTCTGAGCATTTTCTGTCCGAACGATAACAGAAAAACTATTCATCTCATCCTTTTCAAATTTGGCACATGTCTTCTTTACCACTAGGAGAGGTGCAGTGCGAAGTTTAAACGAGATTGGTGAATTTTTGAATTTTTGGCGATTTTGAATTTTTTTTAACTTAGTCATATTCTGAGCATTTTTTGTCCGATCGATAACAGAAAAACTATTCATCTCATCCTTTTCAAATTTGGCACGTGTCTTCTTCACCACTAGGAAAGGTGCAGTGCAAAATGTAACACGATTTGGTGATTTTTTGGTGATTTTTTAATCATTTTAATTCGTCATCACAGCAAAAAAGAGCTGGTTTCCAGAACGCTGAAACTAACAGGATACCAAATGGAAACCAGTATTTCCAGTTGGTATCCAGAGAGTTTTTAACAGTTTTCATGTGGTTTCCAGCAACACTGAAACTGAATTTTGCACCAGTATCCGGATGGTATCCAGTGCGAATAATTACCCACTCCTCCAAGTGGTATCCATCTGGTTTCCATGAATAACTTTCTTTTAGGTTTCAACTCAGTTTCCATGTGATAGTTTCCACTTGGTTTCCACTTGGTTTCCATATTTCTTAGTTTACACTTGGTTTCAACTTGGTTTCCATATTCAGGTTTACTGTTGGTTTCAGTCTTGTTTCTATGTTACGGTTTAATGTAGGTTTCAACCTAGTTTCCATATTGAGGTTTACTGTAGGTTCAGTGTGGTTTTAGTATAATGGTTTACTGTAGGTTTCAGTCTGGTTTCATTGTAATGGTTTACTGTAGGTTTCAGTGTGGTTTCAGTGTGTTCAGTGTAATGGTTTACTGTAGGTTTCAGTGTGTTCAGTGTAATGGTTTACTGTAGGTTTCAGTGTGTTCAGTGTAATGGTTTACTGTAGGTTTCAGTCTGGTTTCCATGTTAAGGTTTACTGTAGGTTTCAGTGTAATGGTTTACTGTAGGTTTCAACCTGGTGTCCATGGTTGACATTTGCATGTTGTGCTAATCACGCATATCAAACATGTTATGATTTAAATGTCAATTGCAGAGCAAATACTTGACTAATGATGCAAAAAGGAGAAGACATCTGACAATCAAATCTAAGGAATGTATTCAAATGATATCAAGTACACAATACCATATAATGATCTTATTTATTAAGGTCCTAGATATACATTTACAAATTGCATTAATTAAAATTACTTCATAAATCATCCAGCAAAATGCCATAATTGAATGACGAGGTAAAATAACAAGGCATCGTTGCTGATTAAGAAAGAGGATCACTGATAATTCTGTGGTTATATTATCGATTTATATTGTGCTGCCGGCCAATCACTATTCAATATATGTTAAGAACAGGTGGTTTTATTTTCCTCGGGTAATCGGCCCGGGGTTAATTACATCAGTAATCCTCTGGGGTGATTTCACACTTTTCAGCTTCAGCTAAATACTGTTCTTCTAGGCTGCAAAAGTAAAACGAACATAAACATGATATTAACATAAATAATAACAACATAAATCAAAATTGGTATAACCTCAGTTTTACTTATTTGAAGTGTTTTAGTAAGATACAATCATACATTCTGATTTCTGATATTCTGATATTATTATTTTGCATACTGCAATTATTACATAAGTTCTTAGATTAAGTTTTGAAACACATGTACCTGTTGTAGGCTAAGGTGAGAGGTCATCTATCGCCTTCTTCCAGTTTCTCATAAGTGCAGGAATGCTGAAATGTAATAAAAGTATCAAATTAATCTAAGAAAAATGAATATTCAAAAGGGTATTTCATATTCTAACTAAATATAAAGGTCATAATATGATATTCAACAATATACATCAGTACAACAACTCTTACTTGGTCGATTTTTAGAATGTAATCAATCATTAGCATGAAGAAGACAAATATTTTATGGATGATCAACTTCTTTATTAACAATAGCGACGTTTCGGTATAGATCCTTATACCGTTATCAAGCATATGGAAGGAATGGTGAAACAGCAGGTTATATACAGGATACATTGGTATGATAAGAGATAACAAATACAACAAGATGAGGTAACAATGACATAAATGGTTGTACAAGTGAAGTTGTGATAACAAGGAAACCAGAGAGTAGTAAGTTAATTAGCCAGGAGGTGGCGGATGAGAGGACAAAGGCAGGATGAGGGTACCAATTAGTGGTGTAGGTGGAAGCCAGAGTGAGTAGATTGGATTAATCATTTGTGGATTAAGCGGTTGTAAGCTGATGGGATGAAATAGCCTTGATCCCTATTCATAGAGGGCTTATGTCTAACAATATGCACGGCTTCAGCTAAACGCCGGTGAGTGTAGTCATGTTTGTTGTTTGTGAGTGTTTTGACAGAGTCCCAGTGGATGTTGTGTTGTGGAAATTTGGTGATGTGTTCCGAAATGGCTGATTTGTTGTCTCCCTTGATTGTTGATGTTTTGTGTTCTTTGATGCGTGTGTTGAGCGGTCTTGATGTTTCCCCAATGTAGTTGCTGCCGCAGTCGCAGCTAATGTTGTAAACAACTCCTTTAGGTTGTTGTTGTTTTTGGGCATATTTCCTACTATTAGCCTTAATAATGGTTTTGAGTGGGGTGGCCGAGGAAAAATAAGTGTCTATGCCTACTTGTTGCTTGAGTAGACGACTGATGTGATGTGATGTTTTGCCAATGTGGGGCAGTGAGATGCGAATAGGGGCAGGGGTAGGGTTGCTAGTAGTGGGTTTGGGTGGTGGGTTTAGGGTGCAGTTGATGACACGGTCAACAAGTTTTGCTGGGTAGTTGTTAAGTTGGGTGAAGACATACCGGAGGTGTTTAAGTTCAGATTCAGGGGTGGCAGAGGATAGGTTGATGGCACGGCGGGTTAGAGTGGAGATGATGCCGGTTTTAGTTCTGAGTGGGTGGTTTGAGTCAAAGTGGAGATACTGGTCAGTGTGCGTGGGTTTGCGGTAAACAGAGGTTTGGATAGCATTGTCAGAGGTGCGGTTGACTAGGACGTCAAGGAAGGGAAGTTGTGAGTTGGTTTCAGTTTCAATGGTGAATTGGATGCGAGGGTGCTGTTGGTTAAGGTGCTGGAGGAGGGCAAGGGGGTCATTATTAACCAACAGCACCCTCGCATCCAATTCACCATTGAAACTGAAACCAACTCACAACTGAGTCGTGTCCCATAAGAAGCTTGCCTAAAGTAGAAAACGACACAACAGCCACTGTTTTAATGTTTTATTTATACTCTTAGTATCTGTAAACCTGTTAGAATTTGGTTCTGTTATATTTCAGTAACACGATCCCCAATTTGCTTGATTTCTTATAATTATACCATTAAAAACGTTCAAATGAGCGATGCATTTAAACAATGTTGTTAAAACAATACATTCAAGTATCGTATTTTCTCTAATAGGGGCCCGGGCCATTATGCAAGGGCTCTGCTACTAGAGGCCCGGCTCCTATTTGAGGCCCGGTCCCGGTATTAGAGGAAATACGGTAAGTATCATAGTGTATGAGATAGTTAGATGTCCCCTGGAATGCAATGTGGACGTTAATGCACACAAATACGCCGTTGAAGACTACATCCATCTATTAAGCATCTATACTCCCTTCATATTTACTAAACTAGCTTATTTGCGAGATTTGCCGTCTATCATCTTAAGATAAATGCATCTTAAGTATTGTATTGTTTTCACTTTCTCAAACATGATTCCAAAGGTTCACACTCAATAGATAAGAGTCTCACAAGTGTCAGCTCTCAACATATCATAATCAATGAAAGCATGAATGTCTGGACACATTGATTTTGTAAGATTAAAATGGGTATGTCGTCCATGACAAACGCCATCAAAATCTGAATCAAGCAATCCAAATGTTTGATAATTAAGTTTGACTTGAAATCATACAATACTTATATGAGTATGTTTTAAGTGACATAACTGCAAGGCACAGCTTTATACAAGAAGTCCAAGGGGGCAGATAAAGTTTTATGCTAAATTTTGCAAATTGTATACGCCTCATCTACCTATCTATCTATCCATCTATCAGATCGACTATTTATAGGACACGGCTATAACAGTTAAAATGCTTCTCCCGAGGAAAGGCATCAAGCCGACTACACTATCTGTACATGCAGTGTGTGCGTGTGGTTGATATCGTATTCAGCTACTCGTGACTGTATGGCTGAAAAAAAATTACGATTACACAGTTGTATGTATTGATTTATCATACATGTTTTGATTTATTTGATTTTGAGCCTCGAAGTTTACAAGTTCATTACAAAAAATGGCTGCCAAATCGTAAAATAAAGTTTGATAACAATTGATTTGTGTTTTATATTGGATTACCGATATCTTGTCTTTCTGTTTCTACAAAAATGTTCACTGATATATTCACGATGTTACATGTTCTTGATTCATGCACTACATTTATGATTCATTTAATAACGAATATTGTTGAATGTACTAAAGTAATCCCGACAAATTAGCAATAAAAAAAACTGCTTTATCTCAGAGAGAGCTCATGCGCGAAACGCACGCACGTGTTTTCCATCGGAGTGCGACCAAGGAGACATTTTTTTGCATAGGTATGGCAGCTTGAAATGTCGTATGTCTTGGTTACCGCCCTGCAAGCGGTAAATCCGAGGGCTCCACTGTTGCCAACAAACGGGATATTGAAACCTACAGTCAAACCATGCATTGCCCTTTTGCTTATATCAGTATTAGGCGATATCAAAACGAATCCAGTCCCAGGGACTCTCCGAATCTTCCCTTGTGGTACATGCGACATACCTGTAATCTGGTCCCAAGAAGGGAAATACTGCAATAAAGGCAGTATTTGGTATCGTAAGAAATGTGAAGACATATCTAAAAACACGTCATATACCTCAACAGATCCAATCTTGTATGGCATTGTTGCAAATGGGATTGCATCAATATTGACACATTTACCTATAGAGAAGATCACGATTAGAGAGCCACTCCTCTCAACAATCATGACCAATAATCGTGTCCTGCGAAATCAGCAAATCCACGTTTCTTAACACCCAACTGTCGCCGGATAAGAACTAACAGAGCAGAATTCCCTTCAGCTGTCGACTTCATGATGCATTAGGCTGGCCTCTATATAGCAAACCATGAAGCAGTTGCCACACAAATAAACATCATGATTCGCAACATAGGAATCACTAGTAACCAGTGAGCCCAGGGATTATCCCAAGGATAGGTCACTAACACAGTCACACATGGCTTTATCACACATGTAACCGAAACCGTAAGCTGATAACATAGTTCTGACATGTTCCACCCACGTTTTACGTCCAACTTAATCAAACTACACAATATTAGATAGGCCTGTTTTGGATACCTATCAACTGATATATCAAGCAATCTAATCCGGAATTTAATTACTCTCAACAAATAATTAACATAGATGTACTGCTTGCCGCATTCAGCTAAAACAGCAACATTAGTACTATTATAACTCACACCCAACACAAACTTGCTAAACCTTGTTTGAAACTGTTGCGAATTAGAAACTTTAATCAGTGTCTGGAAATATGATAATCAAATCATTGTATTACAATTGTGAAATGTAGTATTTGTTTTATGATGAAGAGATGTATATTGTTATTTTGCCCTATAATCTATTTTAAGGGGGAAAACTTGTGCATATTGAGTAAGAGTTATCTCCCTTGCAACTGACAATTGATAATTTTCCAAGTTTTTTTTCTTCAAATTATTATTAAAGTTAGCCTTGATACGAGCGTACATATGATTTTTTGGGGTTAATTTTGTTGTTGAATTGTATTTCTTTCAAACAGTTTTTTTTCCAGCAAATATTGAGATTAATTGACATAAATATTAATGTTTCAAGATTTAAATTCCTTATGCTTCTTCAAACAGATAATACTAAACTAATTTTTAAGCTATCCCTTGTGTTGTACCATATATTTAAATTAAGAAAGCTTTTTGATTGTTAAAGTGAATTGTTGACCTAAGGGCCACCTATACGAATAAAACTGTCTGTCTGTCTGTTAATGTTTTAGAGAAAACAATAAACATTTGTAAAAAATAAATTTTAGGTAAAAAGCTTCAAAATAATAACAAAATCGATTATCGTCTTGCATAAACGTATAATCATATACCTTTTATTAAGATAAGATCATAATAATGAAATATGTTTATTGTTTTATCATGATCATAGTGTAAAATGATAGTGATAAATGTAATTTTCTGGCGCAGCCCCACCTACATTTGGAGCTCATATATAAAAAAGGAGCACGTTGACCCCTTTTTTTATAACTTAAATGGATTAAGCCTACGTTTTTCATGTAGAAAGTGAAATCTTAGCTATTTCGTGAGATGTTTTCAATTGGTAAGGAACCACCTTAACCACCTTATGCTACGGTCACACTTACACGATGTCATCCACGATGTATCACGTGCAACTTCATCTTGATATGCACCTGTATGGTCTGGATACACACGCCATTCACACTTACAACGAACTTGATGTGCACGTGGCTTTTCGGCGAAGATCGTATTGAGCTACGATTGGGTAAAATGTTTTGAACATGCTCAAAACTTTCGCGATCATCGGGAAACATCGTGAAATACACGCACTATGCACGTGTTGCATAAGCGTTACATCGTACTTTACTCTTGTTTATCGTAGCATTATCGTGAGCAAATTGTTATTACGATGCTTCCGTCAACTGTACGAATAGGAAGTGCTAATTGCGAATGTGTTACGTTCACTAAAAGAGTTGATTCCGAGCATAAGGCGTCTTTAACAAGACACCATTAAGTGTGTACCACGATATTTAAGTGCTCTTTACAAACAATGTCTTTTTGGCATGTTTGGTATGTAATCAATCTTTATTTCATACTGAAAAGACCACAGGTCTATAGCACAAACCAACTTCCCAATGCAAGGCATAACTCTTGCCAGTCTCCATTACTGACTGATTTAGGCCTTGCAGTATTTCCTTAAAAAAATCTGTGTTTAGAAATCCAGACCCGCTATGCATTTCTGGTGCAGCGATTCGCTATCTCGACACAACAAAGCGAGGGGAATACCGCAAGGCTTAAATCAGCCAGAAATGCAGACTGGCAAGAGTTATGCCTTACGTTTGGAAGTTGAGCACATACATGATGGAAAAATACACACATAAATATGGGTTACGTCGATAATAATTTGTTTCTATACAGCATTGCATAATGGATGCACGTTGCAAGATATTGTAATATGGTTTGACTTCTAATGCTGACAAGAGTTGATTATTTAATTGTATTTGGATGGAAATAGTAGTATTTTTAAATATATTTACAACGTAATGTATAATACGAGGGGCAAATGAGAAGGAAATGATAGGTCGTGAGACGAACATCTAAATCGTTCTGATTAACGCCTAAATGTCTTTATGTTAACCCATGATAAATATAATTCATCGATTAAATCATTTTTGAACATTGAATAATACAAAGTTTAACATTTGCTTAAAACGACATTTTTTTGCTTATCAAAACAAACTTGTTTAATTGAGAAGTTGCAGTTAACAGAGTGAGCATGTGTCTTATTTAAGAAAACAGTATATCATAAACAATTCTTGTTGAAAAAAATATATAGTGCCTTTAAAGATTTGCAAAAAAAACTTTGATAATATATAACGGGTGGGAGTTTGGCAAAAACTTACCAATGATGTGATTTCAGGGAAGATCTTAAAAGTTATTTGTAATATGTATGATGATATTAAGTCTTGTGTTTCATTAGGGGGAAATGATTCTGCTTATTTTAATTGTTGTAAAGGAGTATGCCGGATGAGTTACAGCAAAAATATATTAAGAAAATATTGTGTAATGTGGAGGTTGAAAGAGAATATCGAAAAGACTAAAGTAGTTGTGTTTGGATCCGGAACTGCAAGGGTGAATTTCGACAATATTTTGTTGGTGACGTTATTTAAAAAAAATCAGATAGTTATACTGACCTATAGGCTAAGAATACATCCCTGTCTCACACCGACTTGCAATTGGAACGTTTCCGAAAATCGTTGGTTACACATGCCTTTACGTTATTACATATTCAATAAAAGTTTACACATTTTGTCACTAAGACCATGACAATGAAATAAGTTCCAAAGTTTGTTCCGTTGCACAGAATCAAATGTTTTGCAAAATCTACAAACCCGGCATAAAATGTTCCCCCTTTTGTATTCAAATATCTTTGAACACAACTTTGTAATATAAACATATTGTCAATGGTGATATATCCATGTATAAAGCCAGCTTGTGATTCATTAATTTTATCCATTGTATACCCCCAAGTTTACAAGTCTCTTACATGTCAAAGGGTCTGTTCATGAAATTTGGGGGCTGCGTCAATTAATATATTTTACGCAATACCAGCGGCACATTCTAGTATTGTCAAAGAAGCGAACAAGAGAGCGAGAATGCCAGGTCGTAGAAAAATAGTGCTCAGGTAAGATATGTGGTAATCATTACTATGTAAGTTATAAACTTCAGTTCTGGTGTTATCATTGTTGCAGCTGTATAGACAGAGCCGAAGGCGAGCGTATACACTGCAACGAAAATGCGTACATTAGACCGTATTACCTGGGGGACAAACTTACAACGTATTTATCTTACGGACATGTCACCTTTTACAGATTTTAAAAAGATTTTTTTTTGTCTGCAACAAACTTTCATGAATATAAAGAATTTTTAATTTAGCGTTGGTCCGCATAGGGGTTTCATAATTGCTTTTCTTAGTCGTTTTTGCTTTTGCTTCCGTCGGAAATGCTTGGTGGCAGTAACAACTGTTACTAGCTTAACTGGAGATGAAACATCGACAGACATGATGGACCTGTACTGGTATTGAAGCATGTAACCAAGAGAAGTAAACTATTGTGCATAGTTAAGTACACCGTGTTCGCGAACATTTCGTACACATTTAGCGAAATCCGATGTACTTCACTTTGCACAGCATCTGTGTCTGAAACCAAAATTGATAAGGAGATATGTCGTATAAAACATGGACACGTCGTAATATCAACGTTTTAAGCACGTAGCCGCTCTTACATCACGCGTAGTGAACACGCCCCTTTCGTGACAAACACGCATGCAAATCTGAGTAATAACGTAAGTCTCACTTGATGTGAACGTAATGTGTTAGTGATACACTCGCGGTACATCGTATCTTGTTCTTGTAAACAGTATAAAATACCTTCTACTACGATAATCCGCACCTCGTGATAAGCACGTCAATGACATCGTGTAAGTGTGACCGTAGCATTATACGATGTCATCCACGATGTATCACGTGCAACTTCATCTTGATATGCACCTATATGTTCTGGATACACACGCCATTCACACTTACAAAGAACTTGGTGTGCACGTGGCTTGTCGGGGAAGGTCGTATTGAGCTACGATTGGATAAAATGTTTTGAACATGCTCAAAACTTTCGCGATCATCGGGAAACATCGTGAAATACACGCACTATGCACGTGGTGCATAAGTGTTACATCGTACTTTACTCTTGTTTATCGTAGCATTAAGTGTAGGATATGGTCCGAAAAGCCTCCATTAGTTTGGCACGAGGGCGTTAGCCCGAGTACGAGCCCCGCGTACCAAACTAATGGAGGCTTTGAGGACCATATCTAACTTAAAACAAAGTCGCTTGTGACTATTGGAGGTCTATACATTTGAACTAAAACTCTCGTGTCGTTACGCCCAAACGCAACTTTGTTTGTCAAACTATTGGAGGTTGGACATTAGTTAGAAACTAATGGAGGATGAGGAGACAATATTTGACTTATTGGAGGGATCCATGAAATCATACCATGACGTGATAAAACTAATGTTTACACAACTTTGTTTTAACGTGAGTTAATTGGTATTACGATGCTCCCGTCAACTGTTCGAATAGGAAGTGCTAATGGCGAATGTGTTACGTTCACTGAAAGAGTTTATTCCGAGCATAAGGCGTCTATAACAAGACACCATTAAGTGTTTACCACGATATTCAAGTGCTCTTTACAAACAATGTCTTTTTTGCATGTTTGGTATGTAATCAATCTTTATTTCATACAGAAAAGGCCACAGGTCTATAGCACGTACATGATTGATAAATGCACACATAAATACGGGTTACATCGATAATACTTTGTTTGTATACAGCATTGCATAATGGATGAACATGTCAAGATTTTGTAATATAGTTTGATTTCTAATGCTGACAAGAGTTGATTATTTAATTGTATTTGGATGGAAATAGTAATAATTTAAAATATATAAATTTACCGTAATGTATAATACGACGGGCAAATGAGAAGGAAATGATAGGTAGTGAGACGAACATCTAAATCGTGCTAATGAACGTCTAAATTTCTTTATGTTAAGACATGATAAATATATATTATGTAATAGTTAGACCATGAGGGCCTGTTGTCTAATCGTTGAAATGGTTAGTTAGACCACGAGCGCGTAGCGCGAGTGGTCTAACTAACCATTTCAACGATTAGACAACAAGGCCCGAATGGTCTAACTTACTTAGACTATTGCCAAATAATAATACGTTTGTTAAGATGTATCTTATCAACTAATTTAATATTTTTCTCACGAACTATATTGTTTTGGAAAAATCACAGATATGAAGCCAATGCAGCACACGAAATTGACATCAAAACAATACCACAGAGATCGTGAAAGTCGCATTCTCACAATTTGCACGTGCGAGTGGACCTCTGACCTGCACACGTGGCGTTCCAGTCATTTGAAAACAGGCATTTGAAATGTTCAGACGTGGATATTTGCAGCTCAATTCAACGGATGTGGAGGGGTTGAAACGTTGTTCTGAGTGTTTGTGAGGTAAGAATTATTATGATTTTAACGAACAACACTTACTACGTAAGTAACTTTTCATTAAACTTTTAATAAATATGTTTTTCTTTATCTACATTGTATCTCACGGAGCTTAGATAGTTCAGCGAGAATGTAGACACGTGTATTTAAGTTTCCCCCTTCACTTGCAAATTGGTTAAAAAGTAACATTAACTATCTAGTGAGTATTTAATATATTTGTTTCAATCAGTACGCAATTTTACATCACTGTGTACATATTTTAGACGCTTCGATTGAAATGGTGAAATACTATTAGGTTACTGAACATACAATGACTTGTATGCTAAGGGACATCGCGACGATTTCAAAACTCACAAACGCTGGGATAAATTGTTTTGAAATACGTGGCGGATAATACCCCTTATCACTATGAAGTCATTGCATACCTTATTGGGTGTTGAATCCCAACATGGAGCTTTCAATCCGTCGTAACAACTGAACCTCTCGAGCATGTAAAAAAGAGTTTCAAAACAATGCCTGAAATGCCCTTCCGACTCTATTCCGGAAATGCTAGTACCTATAAGGTGTGGTGTAAAATCCGAACTCGGTTGACGAAACGAAACATTGTATTCATTGACATGAGGCAACTTTTGTATATATGCTTGATTTTATACTCGAAGGCATGGCGATGTGCACGTGCAAAACGGGCTAAATAAAATCACGTGACTCAGTCCCATTCGGCCATTTGTGTGGGATCGTGAGCTGCTCAGGTAGGATATCCGCGAGGTCCCTAGTATGCTACAGACAATAGATCAATACAACAATCACAATTTTCTTTAATTTTTTTTTACAGGTTTCGGGAAGTATTTTCTAGTCTAGTCAACTATATCTATGATGAACGAAGATAATAAGGACGCCAGGGCCTGAGAGGAACCGCCTGAATACTTCTGAACGTAAATAAACATTGATATCACTGTACATACTTTATAACTTCCCAAGCTGTTTAAACTGTAAACACACTTTTGATGTAATAAAATGTTTATTTGAGTCATGTTCTTCTTTTAATACATGTCAAGCATTTGATGAGATTTTAAAACCACGTAAAAATCGGAATCGTATAAAAAGTAGTTCCGGCCGTGGTCTAACTGAAATTCACGTTGGTTGGACCACGGCTCAAACAATAGCAGCTATGGTCTAATCATCGATTAGATCATTTTTGAACATTGAATAATACATTGCTTGATAACGAAATGTTTTCACTCTATGTTTGAAGACAAACATCTTTAAGTCTTGTAGTTAATGACTGAATGAAGGTGTGTGAAATTCTTCATATTGATTATTGTGCGTTCGGTGTCGACCCGGGAAGAATAAAATATAAATTTCGGAAGTCCCGCAAAAATATAATAACATAGTATAATAATAGCTGGAAAAAGGGTATTTACTTGTCAAAACACAACCCGCGAAGGGGTGTGCTTATCAATACAACAAAAGAAACTTGTTTAATTGAGACGTTAACAGAGTAAGCATATGTTTTATTAAGAAAACAGTTTCTTCATAAACATCTCTTGTGGAAAATTATATAGTGCCTTTAAAGATTTGCAAAAAACCTTTGATAATACATGGCAGGTGGGACTTTGGCAACAACTTATCAAATATGTGATTTCAGGGAAGATCTTAAAAAGTTATTTGTAATATGTATGATGACATTAAGTCTTGTGTTCAGTCTGATCTACCGGGATACGAACAGGTTCTGTAGATTCCTCGCCGCAAGGTCTGAGAACATCCCGTATAGGCGTGTGTTCCGAACCAGTTTAGCGCAGCCAATAGCTGACCAATCTCATCATATTATTTAAACGGTCGCTTTTTTTTAAAGCATTCGGAACAGACAAAAGGATAGCTGTTTGGAGTTATCTGCCCCTAGCTTCTCGCACCGAAAGCATTTGTTGGGCATCTTTTGATTGGCTACCTGAATTGCGCTCCAACACGCGAGACTACGGACTGTTATCAGACGGTTTGGCGTGGAACCTACGACTGATATGAGTTCGTATCCCGGTAGATGCACTATTTTGCAATTTTTAGTCCACGGGAAACCGTCGATTTCAATCAGACTGGTCTTGTGTTTCATTAGGGGGAAATGATTCTGCTTGTTTTAAGTGTTGTAAAGGAGTACGCCGGATCAGTTACAGCATAAATGTATTTCAAAAATAGTGTGCAATGTGGAGGTTGAAAGATAATATTGAAAAGACTAAAGTAGTTGTGTTTGGACCAGGAACTGCAAGGGTGAATTATCGACAATGTTTTGTTGGTGACCTTATTTGAAAACAATCCGATAGTTATACTTACCTAGGAATAGGATTTCATAAGAAAAGGAAATTTAATACTGCCATAAAAGCCATAAGAGATCAAGGCCTGATAGCAATGTATTGGTTGTTATTAAAATCACGAAATCTACATTTACCACTTTGTAAATAATGTAAAATAGTATTAACCCGTGTGTTGATGGTTGAGACAAATGAGTGCATATATGAGAATACGTTATCTGAAAAGCAGAACTAAAAGCTCAGTTGAATCACATGAGAAGAGACGAAGTAAACACAAGTGTGTTCTTTCTATTTGATGAAAATCAGTTAATCCCCAAATTTCTGCTCCATAAGTCAAAATTGGATTTATTTTTGCATCAAATATTTTGACGAAGGTTTTATAATTCATATAGTGTATTGATTGTTTTCAGTATACGGATTAGTTGTTAATGCGCCTCAAGCGCAGAATATTTCACATGCATGGTTCGTGAAAGCCCATTGGTGAACAGCAATCCCAAATTCTTATAACAGCTTACACATTCTAGGCGTAATCCTTAAATGTCCTTTTTTCTATTTTAGAGATTTTATCCCCTTACTCAAAGACTACGATTTTTTTTTATCTCCCTGTTAACTGTTAATTTCCATGTATCATAGTATTGTTCAAGTTCATTTAATTGATTTTGGAGGCCACGTATGGGGCTTGAAAATAAAACAACGTCGTCTGCAAACAAGAGAAGGAATATTTGGACTTTTTCTGGACGGGGTTGGATTCCGTTTGAGCATTTAGTTTCCATGTGGGTAGCAAGTTCATTTATGGTGAATGAAAAAAGAAATGAGCTAAGAATACACCCATGTCTGACACCAAGTTGCAGTTCGAACGTTTCCGAAAATCTTTGGTTACTTTTAACTCATGCCTTAACGTTATTACATATTCAATAAAAGTTTACACATTTTGTCACTAAGACCATGTCAAAGGGTCTGTTCATGAAATTTGGCGGGAACTGCGTCTATTAATATACTTTACGCAATACCAGCGGCACGTTCTGGTATTGCCCAAGAAGCGAACGAGAGAGCGAGAATGCTAGGTCGTAGACAAAGAGTGCTCGGGTAAGATATGTGGTTATCATTACTATAT
The DNA here is from genome assembly GCA_936450465.1 of Gibbula magus. Taxonomy (NCBI): domain Eukaryota; kingdom Metazoa; phylum Mollusca; class Gastropoda; order Trochida; family Trochidae; genus Gibbula; species Gibbula magus. The sequence continues at coordinate 42,410,390 of OW388291.1, forward strand.
AAGTTATAAACTTCTCTCGAGGTCAATACATTCTGGTGTTATCATCATTGCAGCTGTATAGCCCGAGCCGAAGGCATACACTGCAACGAAAATGCGTACATTAGACGGTATTACCTGAGGGATAAGCTTACAACGTGTTAATCTTACTGACATGTCAACTTTTACAGATTTGAAAAAGATTGTTTTTGTCTGCAACAAACTGTTATGAATATTGAATAGAAATAATTTTATATTTAGCGTTGGTCCGCATAGGAGTTTCATAATTGCTTTTCTTAGTCGTGTTTGCTTTTGCTTACTTCGGAAATGCTTGGTGGCGACAGTAACAACTGTTACTAGCTTAAATAGAGATGAAACGTCGACATCCATGATGGACCTGTACTGGTTTTGTGTCATGTAGCCAAGAGAAGTACACTACTGTGCATAGTTAAGTACACCGTGTTCGCGCACATTTCGCGAAATCCGGTGTACTTAATTCTTCACAGTAGTGTAACGTGTCTGAAACCAAAATGGATGATGCTACGGTCACAATTACACGATGTCATAGACGTGCTTATTACGAGGTGCGGATTATCGTAGTAAAAGGTATTTTATACTGTTTACAAGAACAAGATACGATGTACCGCGAGTGTATCACTAACACATTACGTTCACATCAAGTGAGAATTACGTTATTACTCAGATTTGCGTACGTGTTTGTCAAGAAAGGGGCGTGTTCACAACTCGTGATGCAAGAGCTGCTACGTGCTTAAAACGTCGATATTACGATGTATCCGTGTTTTATACGACATAATATCGCCTTATCAACTTTGGTTTCAGACATGTTACACTACTCTGCAGAATAAAGTATCCCGGATTTCGCGAAATGTGCTCAGTAGTGACTTCTCTTGGCTACATGATACACTATGAGTACAGGTCCATCATGGATTTCGACGTTTCATCTCTAGTTAAGCTGGTAACACTTGTTACTGTCGCCACCAAGCATTTCCGAAGGAAACAAAATAAAAAACGACTAAGAAAAGCAATAATGAAACTCATATGCGGACCAACGTTAATTTAAAAATTCTTTCTATTCATAACAGTTTGTTGCAGACAAAAAATATCTGTACAAATCTGTAAAAGTTGACATGTTAGTAAGATTAATACATTGTAAGCTTGCCCCTCGGTTAATACGGTCTAATGTACGCATTTTCGTTGCAGTGTATGCCCTCGCCTTCGGCACGGGCTATGCAGCTGCAATGATAACACCAGCATGTATTGATCTCGAGAGAAGTTTATAACTTATATAGTAATGGTTACCACATATCTTACCTGACCACTCTATTTCTACGACCTGGCATTCTCGCTCTCTTGTTTGCTTCTTGGTTAATACTAGAATATGCCGATGGACCGGCGCTGGTATTGCGTAAAGTAAATTAATAGACGCAGTTCCCGCAAAATTTCATGAACAGTCCCTTTGACATGAAAGAGACTTGTAAACTGGGGGTATACAATGGATAAAATTAATGAATCACAAGCTTGCTTTAGACATGGGTATACCTCCATTGACAAAATGTTTATATTACAAAGTTTTGTTCAAAGATATTTGAATACAAAAGGGGGAACATTTTATGCCGGGTTTGTAGATTTTGCAAAACATTGTATTCTGTGCAACGGAATTAACTTTGGAACTTATTTCATTGTCATGGTCTAAGTGACAAAATGTGTAAACTGTTATTGAATATGTAATAACGTAAAGGCATGCGTAACCAAAGATTTTCGAGAACGTTCGAATTGAAACTTGTTGTCAGACAGGGATGTATTCTTAGCCCATTTCTTTTTTCATTCTTCATAAATGAACTTGCTAACCACCTGGAAACTAACTGCTCAAACGGCATCCAACTCCATCCAGAAATTGTCCAAATACTCCTTCTCTTGTTTGCAGGCGACGTTGTTTTATTTTCAAGCACCATTCGTGGCCTCCAAAATCAATTAAATGAACTTGAACAATACTGTGATGATACATGGAACTTAACAGTTAACAGGGAGATAACACAAATCGTAGTCTTTCAATGAGGGGGTAAAATCTCTAAAATAGAAAAATGGTCATTTAAGGATATACGCCAAAAATGTGTTAGCTGTTATAAGAATTTGGGATTGTTTATTCACTAATGGGCTTTCCTGGACCATGCATGTCAAATATGCTGCGCTTCATGCGCAAAATTCTCTAATCCATATACTGAAAACAATCAATATACTATATGAATTATAAGACCTTCTTCAAAATATTTCAAGCAAAAATAAATCGATTTTGGCTTATGGAGCAGAAATTTGTGTATTAACTGATTTTCACCAAATAGAAAGAAAACACTTGTGTGTTTACTTCGTCTCTTCTCGTGTGATTCAACTGAGCTTTAAGTTATGCTTTTGTGTAAAGTTCAGATAACATATTAACGTATATGCACCCATATGTCTTAACCATCAATCCACGGTTTAATAATAATTTACATAATTTACAAGTGATAAATGTAGATTTCGTGATTTTAATAATAACCGATACATTGCTGTCAGGCCTTGATCTCTTAGAACTTTAATTTCGTGGCAGTTTTGAATTTCCTATTCTTATGAAATTCTATTCCAAGGTAAGTATAACTATCTGATTTTTTGAAAATAACTTCACCAACAAAATATTGTCGAAAATCCAGACTTGCAGTTACGGTTCCAAACACAACTATACTTTAGTCTTTTCAATATTCTCTTTCAACCTCCATATTACACAATATTTTCTAAATACATTATCTGTAACTCATCCGGCGTGCTCCTTTACAACAATTAAAATAAGCAGAATCATTTCCCCCTAATGAAACACAAGACTTAATTACATCATACATTTTACAAATAACTTTTAAGATCTTCCCTGAAATCACATCATTGATAAGTGTTTGATAAGTCCCTCCAGCCATATATTATCAAAGGTTTTTTGCAATCCTTTAAAGGCACTATATACTTTTTTCAACAAGAGATGTTTATGAAGAAACTGTTTTCTTAATAAAACACATGCTAACTCTGTTAACTGCAACTTTTCAATTTCTCAATCAAAAGTTTGTTTTGATAAATACCCTTTCCACAGCTACATGTATTATTATACTAAACGGCACATTGGCCCAAACTGAAATTATATTTGGCGGGACTTCTGAAATTTATATTTTATACTTCCCAGGTGGACACCGAATCCACAATATGAAGAATTGCACACGCCGTTCATTCAGTCATTAACTACAATTAAGATATCTAGTTTCAATGGAGTGCAAAATTGCGTTATCAAGCAAATGTTTGTATTATTCAATGTTCAAAAATTATCTTAATTATTATTATGAATTATATTTATCATGTTAACATAAAAACAAATTTAGACGTTTATTAGCACGATTTAGATGTTCATTTCCTTCTCATTTGCCCTTCGTATTATACATTACGTTGTAAATATATTTAAAAACAGTGCTATGTCCATCGTAATACAAACAAATAATCAAATCTTGTCAACAAAAGAAGTCAAACTATATTACAAAATCTTGTTATGTTTATCCATTTTGCAATGCTGTATAGAAACAACGTATTATCGATGTAACCCGTATTTATGTGTGTATTTCTCCATCATTTATGTTATATAGACCTAGCTGTGGCCTTTTCAGTATGAAATAAAGATTGATTACATACCAAACATGCCAAAAAGACATTGTTTGTAAATAGCACTTGAGTATCATGGCAAACACTTAATGGTGTCTTGTTAAAGACGCCTTATGCTCGGAATCAACTCTTTCATTGATCGTAACACATTCGCAATTAGCACTTCCTATTCGTACAGTTGACGGGAGCATCATAATAACGATTTGCTCACGATAATGCTACGATAAACAAGAGTGAAGTACGATGTAACACGTATGCATCACGTGCATAGTGCGTGTGTTTCACGATGTTTGAGCATGTTCAAAACATTTTACCCAATCGTAGCTCAATACGACCTTCGCCGAAAAGCCACGTGCACATCAAGTTCGTTGTAAGTGTGAATGGCGTGTGTATCCAGAACATATAGGTGCATATCAAGATGAAGTTGCACGTGATACATCGTGGATGACATCGTGTAAGTGTGATCGTAGCATAAGGAGATATTACATGCATGTCGTATAAAACAGGGATACATCGTAATATCAACGTTTTAAGCACGTAGCAGCTCTTACATCACGCGTTGTGAACACGCCCCTTTCTTGACAAACACGCACGCAAATCTGAGTAATAACGTAGGTCTCACGTGATGTGAACGTAATGTGTTAGTGATACACTCGCGGTACATCGTATCTTGTTCTTGTAAACAGTATAAAATACCTTTTACTACGATAATCCGCACCTCGTAATAAGCACGTCTATGACATCGTGTAAGTGTGACCGTAGCATTACATGTAATATTTAGAGGTTATAACATTTTTCATACTATCCACCATATCAGCACGAGACCCCCATATCAGCCCGAGGGCCGCAGGCCAGAGGTCGAGGGTATGAATGATAACGGTTATGTAATACACCTCTAGTCACATGCAGATGTGTATCTAGTCACATGCGAAGTCCAACCTTTAGCACTGTTGATATTGTTGCGATAATCAGCAACTGGTGCATTAGTTTTGCTGCACTACAGTAACCAGTTAGACTGAACTTATTGCTGTATATGACATTAGACAGAGGTAAATGTATGATAATGCATGTACCGTGCACAAAGACTAAAGGCCCCTTTACACAGAGCCGCGTCCTGCGTACGACAGACCATTGAGCGACTAGAAAAATGGACAGGACGCTCAATGGTCGGCTGATTTCGCGAAATCCCGTTTCTGTGTAAATGCTCCTGCGATCTTCGTGCGTCCTTTGTACGACCTAAAATGCAAATAACGGTAATTTCCATGACGATCTTAGAATGACCTGCACGTTTACGGAGCCTCCACACTGCCTTCGCTGGGCGTTCACTGTGCAACCCTAGCAACATTTCAGCATCAAGGGCGATCCCCGTACAGCTCGTCAACCACCTATGTGCCTTCTCTGTGCTTCCTCTGTGCCTTCGCTGTGCCACCATTGACGACAGTTGACAGTTGGCCGTCCATGCAGCAACACTGCTGCCTCCTCTGCACCTGAACAATGCTTCAGTGATACCTGTGAGTGTTCGGCAACCTGGTAGTCTCCATTTGTTGCAGTATCATTCCAGTCAAAAATATCCAACCAATTAGCTTTTGCAGCTGCAATAAAAGACAACAAGCTCTGCTACTTAACACCATGGTCATTGTTTTTTGCAGAAGAATATGATATTTTCTTTTAAAAACTAAAGAAATAAATCTACAAAATACATGAAATTATTAAATCCACGGGTAAACATACGAATGAAACAGGGCTTCATCGTACTCAAGAAGTCAAATCGGTTAAATTTAAGTTGATGAAACATTATCTGTTATATTTCTGAAAATCATGTTTTCTAAAAACTAGTCTCTTTTTAAAATCATCTTAACGGGGAGATATAGGAAAGTAAAAAGGGACTTTTTGGCTTGTTTTCCGATGTCCTACCGTGACGATGCTTCAATTTTAAAGTTTAGAATTACAGTTAGATAAAATCAATATCTTTTCTTAATCAATTTTCGGTATTTCGTATCAAAATTAACCCAACATTCTGACCAAAATCCATGTTGAAAAAGCTATGATATGATATATGATCATGATAAAAGTATCATACCCGAAGGAATGAAATTGTGCGTACTTCTTTAGAGATATTTTTATTATCAAAGACATTTAAAATTGACTTTATCCGACAGCAGCATTCCCGTTGTTCTTGTTAAATATGTGATGGCGTTTCTTTACAAGTGAGTTTATACATCTTTATTTGCTTGAGTCTTATCAATGATTTGCCAACAGAAACAATGAAACATGTGAGAATCGATCATTTATTTTTTGGAGAATTTACGAGGACACTCACAGAAGGCTGAGTGAATGAAGAAAGAAGGCACAAAACTCGTCATGGTCGCACAAAGGTTGTCGTGGTCGCTGCATGAAGGCTGAACGGTCGTGATATAAATGGCTCTGATTGCACAGAGGACGCAGTAGGAAGGCAAAAGGGAGGCAGAGGCATCGCCCAACGTTAGCGTATTCGATCATTGAGCGTACTTTGCGACCTCAGAACGTCCATTAATACGACCTTTCTACGTCATGGGAGCAATCCTTGAGCGACCAGAATCGTCGGCGACCACTCTGCGGAAGTTTTGAGCATGTTCAAAATATGTTGGCGTCCTCCGCGTCCTTGGCGATCATTCGCGATGTCTCAACATCCCTTGTGCCACCTCCCCGCGACCTTAGCAACCATTCTGCCTCCCTTGAGCGTCCAACGGCGATCTGTTATGTTTTTTGTTTGAACAGAGGACGCACAACGGTCTTTATGTCTGTGTAAAGGCGCCTTTACGTATTTAATATTTTACTAAGTTTGTCGCAAAGTGTAACGTTACTTTGGTTAACTTATACGCTGTAAACATATATCAATACGTTATAAACCATGTCAGTTGAACGAGTGTTACATATTATGTGTATATAGGTTTCAAAGGTTAATATTTAGAAATGCAGCTTACAATTCTAACATGAATATTGAAAATATAAATTTGTATATTCTATATATACACCGCATCATCAACTGTTAAACAAGTATTCTAGATCATAATAGTTTACTCCCTGATATTCCCACCAATAAATTATGTGAACATTATAAAAGAACCGTATGAAGATGTGTGTACCGAGAGGCGTGGACCTCGGTATTGTGTAATGTTTGCGAAGATATTTATTCAGATATTTCGATTCATTGAACCCCTCCTCGACAGCAAAATGATATGTCACTAATGTTATAGTAATGGTAGTTTTGGTAATTTGCGGACGGACAAATCTGTTTGTACTTTGTACTACACTCGTGGGCAAAAGAAAGTTGAGGTGCAAGTGTATATTGTCTCGATTTTATGCTCAATTGATTCCGATATATATGTGCGTAGAGGTAATACTCTGTCATTCTTGTAAAAAATGCATTTCGCGTGAACTTTGAATACCAAACAATATTTCCAAAATACCTTTTGAAATAGATATTTTAGCATCCAATGTTTGTTTGAACAGATATCAAATATTAGGTATCACACTCTCATGAAAGAAAGTGTACATTTTGAAGATTAGTATCATGGCAAACATTCAAAATCGACTTTCTCGGCAGAAATATGTTGTGTTTGACTCTGTCAAAAAAAGAGGGTATTTTTGTACGATTGTATTTGTTCGAGATATTTGATATTCATATAGGGGTAACCCTGTTAATTTGCCCTGCCCTGAAACATATGGAAATAAATACCATCAATTCGTCGATGCAAGGTACAGCCACGTTATAACAAATATAACTTTTGTCCATTTGTTTGCTTATGTTATTACGAAATGTATAATATATGACTGTACGTGTACGCAGAACTATCATATTTTGACAGCAGATTCATAGAACTGCAAGGTAAAACAAAATGAAATAAGCTATGTTGGTCCTGAGTTCTATATACAATTATATACTTCCTTTCAATTCTTGGGCAATGGATATGCCTGGATTTTGTGAAAGTTTGTATTGTTCTCGAGTAGGACAAGATAACAGGCATCCAAGATAGCAAGAGAGTGTTGTATAACTAAGCAGTTACATATATTGACCACAGACGTGTACATATGTGAAGAGTATTCCTAGAAAGGCTTAATATTGAGGAACTTGGACTTCAGCCAACTGTTTCCCAACAATCTGTTGAATGAAAAGAGTTATGCAATACCAAACCTGAACTACAATTCGTATCGTAACGATAATCAGCAACTGATGCATTAGTACATGTTTGTTGTATAAATGTTTTTGCAACACTACAGTAACCACTTGGTCTGAACTTTTTGCTATATGCAATTAGACAGAGGTTATTTTATGATAACGCTTGTAACGTTTGCAAAAAGAGTAACGTAATTAATATTTGTACTAAGTTTGTCACAAAGTGTAACGTTACTTTGGTAAACTTATACGCTGTAAACATATCAATACGGTATATCGTTTGTTAATTTCACAATTTTGCAGCTGGAAGTACGTTGAATGATTCAATTTAGTTGGTTGTCTTAGTTTTTAAAAAGTCATATATAAGTTAAAAAAAATAACTAGCATGTGTTATCCACTACGAAATCGAAGAAATCAAGTGTTGATTTTAAATGAAACTATCATCAATGATTTCAAACTTTTTTTTTACAAAATACCAACTAACTCGTGTGGCATCATGGTATTTCGATTAAACAATCTCAATTATTTAATACTGAACTACATACCGAAAATACAGGCTGTATAACGCTTTTAAACAAACTGTTATTTGATTTATTGTTTTATAAACTGTGCCTAACTCTAACTAACTCTTATTTATAAACGTTAACAGTTTTAAATAAGCACGTTATACTAATTGAAATAGCATTATTCAATGCTAGGATTTGTATTCAAATCTTTTAACTTTGTTTGAACGTGGGTATATCTCATTTGCATATGAACTACATATGTCTCTGTTATAAACTTAACAATCAACTTATAACACTTCCTGGCTCGCATTTGGTCTTCTTTCTTAATTAGCATGTTTATGATAATATATTTTCATGTATTAAAGTACTATATGACGAGTATTGCAATGTACAAGAAGAAACGTTTACCCAACGTATATTTCTAAAAAAAACAATTTTAGAATTATCACTTCTGCAGTACCGAATGTAAACGGTGATTTCATTGGCTGTCTGTAAGCAGCTGGTAAGGGGCGTAACTCGTGATCACAATAGATGTCGCTGCTATGTTACACAGTTTTCTGTGATGTTGAGGGCAAGGTAAATCATGCATAGACTTTATTTCGATGCATTTTCACCTTGCCGTGGGAAGATGACTCTAGTCGGGTTGTCGGTCTATTGGGTATCTGCATGTGGCGTATAGCCCGCTCCACTTGTCGTCTAATGTATCTCCTGTGAACGATGTCAGCACTTTAAACCGACAATGAATTACAACAACAGACAGACAAATATTTTATTCAGTATGAAGACCAAATGCCCTAGGCACAAATAAATACAACAAGTATTTGTCACTAAGGTGACATGATCCCCCGCCGCAAATTAATACTTAAAAATTGAAAAAATAATGTCAAGATCAGCAAAATCGACTGTCAAACATGTCAAAAAAGTCAAAACTCATCTGTAACCTTGAGAATAATGTCAAGGTCACCAACATCTAATAAGCCCTTTGTCTTCCTTAGCAGGTGCTTTGTGTAAGATATGATGAAATTCCAGTGAATGGTTCTTGAGCTATATTGCTGACAAGCTTTACATGTACATTATCATGTTGAAAAATTCAAAGTTCCACTGTGACCTTGAGAATAATGTCAAGGTCACCAAAATCTAATCAGCTTTTTGTCTTCCTTAGCAGGTGCTTTGTGTAAGATATGATTAAATTCCAGTGAATGGTTCTTGAGATATCCTGCTGACAAGCTTTACATGTACATTATCATGTTGAAAAATTCAAAGTTCCACTGTGACCTTGTGAATAATGTCAAGGTCACCAAAGTCTTATCAGCTCGTCGCCTCCCTAGGAGGTGCTTTGTACATGATATGAAGAGAATCCAGCAAATGGTTCTTGAGATATCACGCTGACAAGGATAAAATGACAAAGTCTTGTTGTGACCTTGAAATGAAGGTCAAGGTCACAAACCTCTGTAGGAACGTTACTCTTCCTATGATGAACCCATATGCAAAATATGAAAGAATCCAGTGAATAGTATTTGAGTTATTCCATTTCGTACGGACGTACGGACGTACGGACGGACGGACGAACGCAGCCGAATACTATATCCCCCGCTGCGCGTTTAATGAAGGAAGCGCACATACAAGATAAACACATTGCATTGCCATTTTCACTTCTAGTTTTATGTATACATTTCAGAAGGTTACATAGATTTACGACAATATTTCAATTTGTACTGTTATGTGGATCAAGTTTTGTTTACTAATATTATTGTATAATGGTCGGGTAATGACAACAATAATGTATACAAAAAGGGTCATGGAGCGAGTTTTTATTTATGACTACGCTGATTTGAATTAACAGTTGAAATAACTTTTGTAACAGTAAGTTCTCCTTTAGCGATCGTTGTAATATATAAATTTTGTATCATGTGTACAACTGTTGAACGTCTCTGATATCCGAGGATCTAGCTGTTGTTGTTGGTGCACTTCACGTCATCTTCTTTGATCACGTGATCTGTTTCTACATCCAGTTTGTTCTTCCGGGAGAAGAATCGTCTCCAGACAAGGAGGGCACCTGCTACAGCACACACGAGCAGCACGGAGCTCACGACCACAGGGATCACGTAGGAGGGTGTGCTTTCATCCGGGTTCTTTGTGAGAGAGTACATGATATGTTATATGAAAGGTGCGTAATTGTTTTATTTGTTTTTATTTAGCTTTAATATATTCCTAATTACGGTATGTGATGATTTCAGTTAAAATAAATTCACTCAACTAACATATTCATCCCAAATTTCCTAATATATATTATAATTACTAGTAGGATTAATAGAAATACTTGCCATTTAGATAGTGAGGAAATATAACATGGTTATATCAGGGATAACACTACCTTCAATAGTACAAATTCTACTTTTTCGGGATACGAACCCACGCCCTCAGAGTAAGGCAACTATCGCCAGCATTGACTGTACCAACAGCTTACCACACGACCATTTCGCCTCGACTCGGCCCGAAAAAGTACAAGAATTTGTACTATTGAAGGTAGTGTTATCCCAAATATAACCATGTTATAGTAGGATGATGCTTTTATTCAGGTAAAGGGGCCAGAATAAAATCATCATAATCAAGCGAGCATTATCTCAAATAAAAGCTTCATGTTTTGAAGAAAATGTCCGAGGGCCGTGAGATTAGGAATGAAATTATTTCATGACAAGCTTTGTTGTATTAATAAACTATGGGAATAAAACATCTAAAACAATGCCAAATTATTCAAGCGAATGGAAGCTTTCATAAAATATTGTGTCCGCGCCATACTTCTGTTTCGTATAGACCTTCAATATATTTGATCATGTATTGTCTATTGTAAACATTGCAAACGAAAATCCATCTTTTGGGGTATATCGATACTATATTGTTTACTTAATAAGGACATAGCATTAATGTTATCATGGCTTTACGAGGGAAGAGGAAACAATTCTTTTCAAAGACAGCTTTAAGATAAATAAACAAGCAGACATAGTGTACTTTATATCCTACCGAGTGGGAAGGTTTCAGACAAAGCGAACAATGATTATGGAACTTTATTCTTTAACACATCTATTCAAATTCTGTTCTGGAAGTTAACTTGTAAAAAAACAATTGGAAATGGCTAAAAAAGAAGCCTGGAAAAGGTGAAAAGCACAAAAACATAAAAATCTACACATGATGATTGTTCCACACACAGTTTTTGAGTTTGAGTGAATATTTTAAGTTATGTTTCCATGGAAATGGCTAATAGTAAAATTCCAAAGAAGTTAAAAACCCTAAAAGACACATCTACACATGAAGAATATTCCACTTAAGTTTCATTGAGCTAGGCCTTACAGGTTTTGAGTTGTTGTCCGGAAACGTTACCTGGGCGGACGGACGGACGGACGGAGGTCATTTCTATTTCCCCCCACAACTTCGTTGTAGCGGGGGATTTTATATAATTACAGTTACCATCTCGTGTGAAATCTGGGCAAAATACATTTTAACACATGAATTTCCTAAAACACAGACAAAATTGAAACCCTATTAAACCTAAAAATGGAAAATAAATGTGTATGTACTTGCACAATGTAAGGCGGTGAAATGAATATAGCCTTATTCTAACTCACTTCTTTACTGTCTAGTCGCTGTTGTTGACCTGTAGAGAAAAATTCTTATAAGTCATGTATTGATTAATTATTGACTTCAAACATTGATGAAAACTGAAATATAAAACAAAGGGCGTAAGCAAATATACTGATGGAAATGAATAAGGGAACGTTTAATTACTGTTAACTTATGTCTGGCATGCTCCGTTTGTTCGAGGCTGCATGGGGCCATTACAAACTGAAAATGTTGAAGTTTACTTTCACTTAAAAGGTACCGTGCACGTGACAATTGATTTCCATGAACTTCATGCATGGCAACGTCCATTAACCTTAGAGGAGTCAACGAATGTCAGTGTACCTTTACCTTAAGAATCATGCCTAGAGCATACCTTTCTGATAATGAGAAATGGCATTCTATCGGGTGCATAAACAACGGTCAATCAATGTGACAGACAGCCAGACAATTTAACAAGTCTAAAAGTGTGATTTCGCGACTGTGGAACCGGTACCGTCAGACAGGAACGTAAAGATTAGACCCGGTCGTGGTCCAAAACGTAAGACAACGCCCCGAAACGACCGCCAGCTGCTGCTGCCGTCCTTACGTAACCGATTTAAACCAGCATCGAAAATAAACTCTGAGTTCAGGGCAGTAACGAGACTAAGAATTTGTGACCGTACTGTCAGAAACAGACTTAAAGAAGCAGGCTTAAAGTCACGTCGTCCTGTTGTTGGGGTAAGGCTGACTGCGGAACACAGACGTCTCAGAAGAGCATGGGCTGCGCAACATCGCGTTAGACAACTTCGACATTGGCACAATACCATGTTCAGTGATGAGTCACGATTCAATTTGGACTTCGCAGATGGTCGGATCCGCGTTTGGCGACACCTTCGTGAACGTCACCATCAGTGCACCATCAAACAACTGGGGCGGATCTGTTGGCGGACCAACCTTGTTCGACTTGATGGAAGGGTGACTGGTGTCCGTTACCGAGACGAAATGTTGCAACCTGTTGTTCTTCCTTTCCGCCGTAGAGTAGGTGTAAACTTTCAACATGACAATGCTCGACCCAACACGGCTCACGTCAGCAGGGATTTTCTCACGCAAAACAACATCAGTGTTTCCATGACCGTCCAAGAGCCCAGACATTAATCCCATTGAACACCTCTAGGACGTTCTTGGACGTCGGATGATGTTCTACCCCCAGACACCTGATGCCATGTTCCAGGCTATCATCCGGAAGTTGATCCAAAGTGTTCCACGACGATGTGAAGAAGTGATCAGGAAACAGGGAGGACACACCAGATAAATTGCACCTGTGGTGTACATATTTAATGAAATATACTTGATCAAAAACCCATGACAATAAAACAAATTTCACCATCAATACATGCGTTCCTTTATTCATTTCCATCAGTATATTTCCAAGACTTGCTGATAATACATTAACTAGAGGCGAAGAACCTTGTTCTATCAAATAATACCAAGGTCACCTTCCTTAAATTACAAGTTTGTTGGTACTGTAAAATATTTAAGAATTGACTTCAAAATTAATTAAGTTCATGGGTGTATAAACTTAAAAAACGTTGTGCAAACGGTGTAAATCCGCGTAAAAAAACTCTGTGCACACTGTGTAAATCCGCGTAAAAAACGCTGTGCAAACAGTGTAAATCCGCGTAAAAAACGCTGGGCAAACTGTGTAAATCCGCGTAAAAACGCTGTGCATACTGTGTAAATCCGCGTTAAAATGTGTAAATCCGCGTAAAAAAACGCTAGGCAAACTGTGTAAATCCGCGTAAAAACGCTGTGCAAACTGTGTAAATCCGCGTAGCGTAGCGAGGTCGTGTACAGATTTGATCCTATTCGAAGTGCATTTTAAGACCATATAAATGTATTACCTTATTCGAATTGTTATCTGAGTTTGCGCATATGCTTGACCGTATCCATATTCGCATGTCGTGTACATGTTTGACCTTATCATATACACTTTCTGATGTCGCGTACATGTTTGACCGCTATCCAAATTGGCTTTCCTAGACCATGTAAAAGTATTAACTTATTATAATTCCGAGGTACATGTTTGACTTTATTTGTATTGGCATGCCGATGTCGCGTACATGTTTGACCTTATTTGCATATTCAGAGTTAAAATGAATGAAGCTACTTCTGTGTTGTGATTTGTTGACTTAATCCCTTTCTTTTTCATGTAACTTTTATCAAAAGCTACTTCTGTGTTCATGTTGATTTTACTATTTTAGATTTCTACTAGTTATATTTTGGAAAAAGTAAAATTTTCTTTCCTGTCAACTAAAACTGCTGTATATCCCTCAGGGGTGTGCTTCCATGTACCTGTTGTTTCAAGTCACCCGAATGAATCATTATGATGTATCAATTTCCAAAATAAAGTTGAAGTCAGTGGTAAAGTGTTATGTTACCCCTACCTTTTCAAGTTACTATTATTCCTACTTTTACTTTTAAGAGACTTGTCCTACCCTTTTCACAAACACTTTAATCTTAGCAATTACATTTCATAGCTTATCAATCCTTAGGTGTACAGACACCTCTCTCTATAAGTAAAATAGAAATGTCAAACTTAAACAGTCGGGGGTATTAGTGAGCCACGCTCACTTTTTTGCTTGTTACCATTAACTTTACCTACATGTACGTCATCCCAAAGTTCTAAAAAACACCTTTCCTCATCTAATCTACACAGGGGTTGTTTAATAACTGATACTTTACTGTTAGGGCAAAAGGGGAAAACTGACAAACAAAAACACTAGTTTAACTACACACACGTGTGAGAAATATTAATTATGATGTATATATTACGAATAACATACACTGCAATTCAAAACAGTGTTTTTCTTGTAAACAAATTTAACATATATTGTCCGTGTAGAGCTAAATAGCGTTCTTGGACCAGAATACATTTTATTTGTAGATATTTAAAAAATTACATAACATCAATTCAACAGTTATTTATTTTTATCTGCCGTTCGAAGTTGTTATAACGGTCCCTAAATTATTGTGATCCGGAACTACCTGATTTACAGATCAATTGTTTATTTCTTAAAATATCTGGCAGATATAAAAATCATTTGCATTGTTATTTACAGGTGTAGTGTTAAGGTAAGCAAAGACATATCAACATTTAGCAAGTTGATTTTATTGTTTCTTAAAATGGGCTGTCCTGAATCATGAGTGACCTATTTCTGACGCGCAAGCGACAGCTGACCGCAATGATAGGTATGCTCGTTACAGGGCGCGCAAGTAAACTCCCGTCTCCCAAAAAGTGAAACAATAATATCATCTTGAAGAACATTGACACAGCTTTAAAATAAGACATTGATTGAAGAAATCCATCCAGGTTTGCACTCCCCAGGTTTAAATAGACGCCCGAGTGATCCGGAATACCCGCACTGTATTGGCATTATCGAGGTCGAGGTAAGGTGGAGAGGAATGAGGACACATTTTGTGGATAAACGACTTCTTTATTATATGAAGGCAAGTCACATCTCCTATCACGTGCTTGACAACGTCATTAGAATATATGTCAAGATGTCACGCAAAAATATATTGATTCAGTGTTTATTTTCCAATTGGGATACCTCTGGAAGTGTTCATAAAAGTACACATAATCGAGGTGTTAAAATTCATTGCACTCATTCTTTCATACTTAAGTATTCAAGTAATTTACCCATCCTCACACAAGTGCAAGTACACGGCCACTCACGTTTCAATTCCTAGTGAAACTGATTCAGAACCTTTTTTTAATATTTCATCACTAGAAATTCACAAATAGTTCAGTCGAAACGTCGGATCAAACCCGTTAACTCCAGGGCTCCGTTCCATAACAGAGAGCGCTTATAATTGCTCATTGGACGCTTAATGAAGCGCACATTCTCTCATGAACGACACGGTGCGATTTCTCGAGGTTTGCTAGCTTTGCTTTGTAGCGCTACATTGAGCAATCGCGTTCAAGAGAGATTTAAAAGTAATCGCTCAATGAGCGAAATTTTAACATGGCCCTGAATCTTCCCAGTGAGCCGACATGCAGGGAAGTTTAAATGACCAATTGATTAACGTTCTTTGGTTTCATCCAAGTGAGGATCCGGAAAAGGCGTGTTAGAAGGAAGCGAAGCTTATTAATAGACTGTCGCCGAATGTATCTTGATTTGGAAATTGATGCTGTAAATACTTTAGTCATACTATTTATAACAACTATTTGAGGGGCATTCCATCTGATGAAGGAGTGAGCATAAAATTGTATCCTTCGAAACGTCACGTATCTACACAATATAGAAGTTGCTATCCAGAAAAAGTATTGTTTTCTAACATTGATAACACTTTTAAAGAGGCATCCATTGTGTTTCATAATATTTTAATACGTAAATACGTGCCAAAATACCATGTGTGCTGATATCAGTTCAATTATAACACTCAGCTCACATAATCGCCAACTATATCATAATTACAAGTTTCCTATGAAAATACAGCAACGTCCTTATACATGTGAAGAAACTGAAACTAGACGCCACATTAACTAACATTGAAGTTATATGATCTACTAAATATAATAAACTCAGATTTGTCTACATGTTTGGTGTAAATAAGTTTCCAAAATTACGTTTCACCGATTGACGCGCGCCAATCGCGGTATATTGTCCGGTTTCCGATCAGAAATCACAATTTTTACCTTTATTACGTCACCGTAGAGAATAGAAAAGCATTAACATGGTAATTTCCGGAAACAGTCAGAATCTTTCGATAACATAACATCGTTCATAACGTTTTAGATATGTGAAACCCAAAAACAATGGATGTACCTTTAAGAATGTGTTTCAATTTCAGATGGAGAAGAGTCTATCTAAGAAGGACAGGAATCAACTCAACAAATGGCTGGATGGGATGAAATCCTTCCACTTGCTGTACAAGGCGACCCGATATGGTTGCACCCCAGTAGCTTTCCACCATAAGTGTGACAACAAGGGACCCACTGTCACCGTGTTCTACAACACAGCTGACTGTGTGTTTGGGGGGTATTCTGCAATACACTGGGATTCATCAAACGCTTACAAGAATGACCCATCAGCCTTCTTGTTCCGTCTCTGCTATAAGAACACATGGAGTCCGAAGAAATACTCGGCAGTAAATGGTACTAACGCCATATATTGCCACAACGACTATGGACCAACATTTGGTGATGGACATGACCTACACAGCTTCGAGGGAGCGGTAAATCTAACTGGGAATTATTTCCTATTGAATGGTTATCAAACATTTGGAACTAGCTACACTATGCTAGGCGATACAGCTGACACAATCACCTGCTCTGATCTCAACTGCTATGACATCGAGGTCTACAGTGTCCAGGGTAAGCACTACATCTCAATGACGAAAAGAACTCGAATTTCTTTTAAAATATTGTGTTTATTGATGTCATTGAAATGTATTTATCTTCTGAAATCTCCCGTAAATTATCAATTTATATGAGAGTAACGAAAGTAAAGCCTGCATCATATTTCCAAATTACAGTATTTCGTTTCTGATGCACACTACATTAGAAAATCGCGCTTATTAATAAATAATTCGAGCGTTTTATAAGTGTATAACTATATATTTAGAAATATGTTTGTTTTCGTTTATGTCATGACAAGTCTACTTTCGAAGTGTTAATGTAGCAATAAAACTATATTTGCGAGGTTGTTTTAAATGTTATTCTCGCCAGTACAGTTGCTATAATAATGCATGAGTAAGGGAGTATTTTTGTGTGTGTTGCAAGCATGTGGTGTATGTGAAATAATGACCTCGTGAATATCTGTGATGACCATCTCGCTTATAGCTTGGTGGTTTTTTTCACAGACATTCATTCGGTCAGCTGTTATTATTTCAACCATATCTATAATCCAGACTGATGTATTAGTATTTGTAAAACTTTCGTTTTTATTCGATAATAATAAGATTATGATATACATGTAG
The DNA here is from genome assembly GCA_936450465.1 of Gibbula magus. Classification (NCBI taxonomy): domain Eukaryota; kingdom Metazoa; phylum Mollusca; class Gastropoda; order Trochida; family Trochidae; genus Gibbula; species Gibbula magus. The sequence continues at coordinate 42,428,294 of OW388291.1, forward strand.
AATATTGTGTGTTTGTATCTGCTTTCACAAGTGGTTCGTCTCTTTGAGTAGTTCGTACGTATAGACCCAATTTCCCTGATAATACGTACTCCTACCCTTATTGATATTTAAGAGTTACCTATCGTCTCCAAGCTTTTTGTCATGGAAAGGTCTCGACCCTAGGAGTTTACTGTGTTTGTCTTTGAGTCATTACTTTGTATGATCCACAGATGGGAGCATAATGCACCAGGACCCATGGAGGCCCATTCATGACATGAACGCTAAGGTAATATAACTATTTTTCGTTTCAAGAAGGAATATTTTTAATTTTTTTTCTGACAAAGTGTAACTAAGACGTGTGGACTAAATCCAACAACAATTGAAAACGCCGCTGTGGGTTACCTCAAGATAACTACATATTGTTGTTATTTGTTTGCTTAAAGTCATCAATAGTTTGAACTTATTGACCATGTTCGTCCCCTCCGTCAATATGGGTGCAGTAAAATACTTATCATTCTTCACAAATAATCTTCATAAGATGTGTTTAAAGGGCGAGCAGTACAGATAGTTCACAACCATAAGCAATATTGCACTTAGTTTTTGTCAGGTTAATGTTTTACTACGGTGAGTAAATATTGATTTTTTTCTCTGCCCAAAGCAAAGCTCGCCGCAAGAACACTCATTAACTTTAAACAGGGAAATGATCTATTTTTAAAGAATTATAAAACATCTGTTTTTGTGATACAACTGTGTGGACAATTTATACTACATTTTGAAAGGTTAGAGAATAGCTGGTCTGTGGTATGATTTCTTTTGCAAGTACATGAACGTGTATGTTATAATTTCTATGTTATCCATTCTGAGAATATATTCAAAAACGTTTTACTAACCTTACAGTCATAAACTACATAATAGCGACATCGTGTCAGAAGCAGATCTAGAAAAACCGTTAGGCCTATCTGACCTAGCTTAACCAAACTTGGTACATGTATGTTGACTAATCATAACATGTAGTTTTGAAATTTTTTCGTCAATTACACTATCTATTTTGAAGGAAAAGTTGAGTGAAATTTGCATTTAATATTAAATTTGCCCAGACGCTGAGGTCTGATATAGAGACCTACTCGCCGCTAGAGGGCGCACGTGTGTCCAGAGCCAACATTCTATTGGTCGGAGCTGTCGGGGCGGGCAAATCCAGCTACTTCAACACCATCAACTCCATCTTCAGAGGTCACGTGACTAGCCAGGCTTGTAGCGGAAGTGCCGAGCACAGTCTCACTCACCATGTAAGGCAATGTAGGCCGGGTCTAAATTAATTAATGATGAATAGATATATTATCTGTCATGTGATATTTGTGTTCCGTTGAAAATGTGAATATTGAGATGTGAGGACATAGTTTAGACTTTCATTTGACTCACTGATAACACGTACTGATAACATAACACGTTGTTTGTACTGTGGAGTGATGACTGGTTTATGCCCCTGTAATTCATTCACTTCGAATCCTAAAGAAAATGAGTTCACGTCGTCTACTATCAATTCAATAGACAATGACAAATCTGATCTAATTTACGCCGGAGATGATCAACAATTAAACATTATGAAGAGCATTTAAATATATATACATATACATGAACTTATTGCTTCAACCCAAGTTCCGGAAGTACAAAGTTCGCTCATCGGAGACCAGAGCGCCACTCAAACTGCGCATGTGCGACACGCGAGGTCTGGAGGAGGACCAAGGTTTGGATGCGGCTGATGTCGTGGCCATCTTGGATGGTCATCTGCCAGACAAGTACATGGTACGTCTGTCAATCCGCTACACGTTGTTTTTGTATTCAGTACCAAATTGACAGATGTAAATTGGACAGTAATGATTTGACGACAGGTGTGTTTGTAACAACATGGTCCTTCATTATATTGAAGGCACACTGACGTTATATATTCAACGCTAAAACTACTGTTTAGTTCACGTTTCTATGGTAACCAAAAAACTATATTCATATATAGTTCTATTTACCTATTTATAGTTCTACGTATTGAAGTCATAATCCCTTGATGTGCCTTTTGATGTTTAAAACTATATATGAATAAAGTATTTTTTGTTTTCCATAGAAACGTGACTTGAACAGTAACCATACGAGGAAGTAATTCTGTCCAAAGAATGTCATTGTAACCATGATCCCTACATCTAGATGTGCTTAGAGCGATATATAAATTCAATTGTTTCTTTTTAAAGGAAACGGTGACTTAACAGTGGTTCTATGATGATTTTGTTTATTCAATTCAACAATTAAACCAGATTTGGCACACTTTTTAGCGATTATCCTAAGATGTGATTTCGTGGTTCATACCTCAGACTTCAAATGGATTCACTGTTACGTGAGACGACAGGATAAGACTATAGTTATATGAAGCCATACATTTACTTGTAAATAGCAAGAAACAATGTGATCATGGGTTTAAATTTTGGATTTGAATATTTCAATTCTATCAATCTGTTGTTATTTAAATATTATATCAGCAGTGATTTGAACAGTGGAAAATGTGAAATCATCTCTTTATACTACTATTTCATTCATCTTTACACATACCAATAGATTTGCCATTTGTTGATTAGAAATTTATTTGGCCCCAACTCTTTTAAAATCCAATATCATTTATTTTTTAAGAAAATAGAATAAAACTTTACTCGGCCAAGCAATGCTAGCCACTTTTTAGGATTTTGAAAAACTCATGTTCACTGCATTGACACACAGGCATTGATTTAGTGAATCGTATAGGTTCCAATAATGATTTTGATATTCCGATGGAAAATGTTAGATTTTATCAGTTAAGCTTTATTTCCCTTTCACCCCCAGTTCAACCCTGCTATGGCGATCTCCACGGACACTCCAGGTTATAAGAAGACACCCACACTGGAGGACAAGATCCACTGTGTAGCTTTTGTGGTAGATGGATGTTCTGTTGACGTATATCCCGAGAAGATTCTCCAGAATATCAAGGCTATCCAGCAGAAGGCAAATCAAAGAGGTATATGTGTAACTGGTGATAATTCTTACATCGATCCTACATGATATTCAGTATGGTCTCACAGATATTTGCTCTCAAATACTCCCAATTCATTAAAATGTAGAAATGTATCATGCATAAATGATGGTAAGTATTCAATATACCGTATTCGCCGTAATAAGCGCCCTGCTCCAATAAGCGCCCCCCAAAGGGTTTTGCAGTTAACTCTAATAACCGCCCATGAACCAACGGTACTAAATAATAAATTCATCTTACCTAAATTCAATCCAATAACCCCTTCAGACTGCCAGTGTTCCCGTTTACTGGTAAATTTCGGTATATTTTACCAGTATTTTCAAAGCTGGACCGGTATTTCTCATTACTGTCGGTCCCAAGCACAGGGGCTTGTATTGTCGAAATTGGCGATTAGAACGAATATGAAGTCGACGATCCAGCCCCATATACTATATAAATGGAAAGGGATATAACGAAGTCACCACCCCATGTCCTTTTGAAATTATATTTCAGAATGTTGTCATCATATTATCCTTCAATGTTATATACCACGTCAAAGCCAATACATTTGTCTTTAAAACAAGCCATCAAACATAAAAATAGAACGGATAATAACAATGATATGAATTTTCAAAGCCAAAAATATTCGCACATTGCTCATCTAAGCCATTTGCCTGGCCCACCAAAATGATAAAATATTCGCTTGAAAAAAATATTATAAAATACTTTATAATATCCTGTCAGCTAATAGTGACCCATTTACAAAGCCCTGTATTTGGTGCATTAGATCGCGCAAGAATTATAACACGGGGACACTGTAATTGACGTACCGGGGATTTTAGATGATCTCAAGTGTGTTTCGAAACATCGTTTGATAGTGAGACGTCCATATTGAATGACCTTTGCATTGGTCTATTTTTGGAAACGAAATGATGTCATAGGGCTATTTTGGGCCCTATTAAAAATAGTAAGTACTTAATTTGGTATTTATGCTAAATAAGCTTTTGTCAATCTTATAATTACACCCAAAACAAATCATAAATTGATCAAAACAAATGCTCATCAGTGCTGCATGGTAACTTCAGTTCAGACAGGAAACGTCAATTAAGATGTTGACTTAATTCCATGCAATTTCCGAGAAGAAGGACTTATTTTTGTATTGGGGTGACAGGAGTTGCATAGTTCAAATAGGATAGGGCACAATGACTTATTAAACGATCATTACTGATAGAAAATAAAGATTGATTATAGTTTAAACTTAAATAAAATAATTAATAATAGATTTGTCAAACCAAGAAACAATAATAATTAAGATTTGTTTGAAGTTTTGTCAATTGCCACCCCTGTGATAAAAATGGATTATCCGAGAGGTCTGTACTGTAGTCAACATGCAGATTTTCTGTTTTCAATGTCGTAGTTTTAGACAGCCATGCATCTCAATGTAACCAAAAATTATATGTTGAGGTATGTTTTAAATTATCACTGATGAAATATGTTTGCAGGTGTAAAACATTTGAAAGCAACTTTTTGGTTTAGTAGTTATTGTATGTTATGTACAAATCCTGCAAACGTGTGATGGCTAAAAATAGCACTGTGTTGATACCTGGATACTACGATTGCAATTGAGAAATTATCAGCATAAAATTTAAATAAAAATACATTGAATATTACATTACTTTTGATCAAGAACTTTTTAACAAATATGATTTGTATTGATATGCATGATTTTACTTTTGACTGTCGGGAAAACTTTTAGTACCTGCTTACGTCACTCGATCACGCTGTTAGTGTCATGTGACCAGCATTTCACTGATATTTATAAACAATATGAAGTTCGTTCACAAGTGCATACATTTATTATTGTTCTTATGAAAACATATACTCAGTCTTTTCAAAACATGAACATTTTAGGCCTGGGTAATTTTGCTTGGGACTTGTATTTTTAATGACTACCGGTCCCGTGGATTCACTCACTCACATCATTTTAATAAGCGCCCACCCAAGTCAATTTTTTAAGCGCCCTGGGCGCTTATTACGGCGAATACGGTAACCGTGTTACTCTCAGGTTATACATTGTGCAATGTTTCTTCTTCATGTAAACGATACGTTCCCATAGCCTTCAGCTCTTCCGCAGATGGTTACATACAGTAGGGCCTACTGTTTTCTATAGCAATTCTAAACTTATTTAACTGGTTGGTCTCCAGGACAAATTCTGATCATGGTTATCAACTGTATTTGAATTCCAAGTTTATCTAATAATTTTCTTGGTATTGATCGACACATTCCCCGCAGGTATACCGCAGGTTGTGATCCTGACAAAGGCAGACAAGGTGTGTGCGCATGTTGCGGATGACCCTCAAACACTCTTCTACAGCTCAGCGGTCAGTGACCTGGTCGAGCAGGTTTCCGAACTAGTCGGTCTCCCACGTGCTCACGTACTTCCGGTCAAGAACTACGAGAAGGAGATGGATCTGGTGGACAGTGTGGACGTCCCGGCTCTCGTCAGTCTCCGTCAGATGCTCAGGTTCGCTGACGACTTCTTGTACAACTTCATCGACGACGATGAAGACTAGGAAGGATAGTCTGTTCGAAGTTTGAATTGGGATTCAAACGCTTCACAGAAAGTTTTGAAATGAATTCATTTTGTATCATGACAGAGCCCATGTACAATAAGGACAGAAAATACCAGTTACAAACATTTAAAAGAAGTATAAAGAAAGGAATACTTACTAGAGGAAATCTGTCTTTTCTTGACTAATACTCATCGAGTGAGGTAGAAAGGTTATATTTCCACGAGTGAAAATATATAACTTTTCTACCTCATGAGATGAGATAAACATAGTATTTGTCAAGAATTGACGGATATTCTATTTATTATATGATGTTATGCTTGGAATTACGCCCGAAAAGGGTCGTTTTCTCGCCGAAAGACCGCTAGGAACATCCCGTGACCACTGCAACACTAGTACTGTGACGTCATAAACCAATTCGCCGCGTGAGACCATTGTTTTATGACGTCAAATTATATCAGTCTTTGGTCGCAGTGAAAATATAAGTTATTTTCACTGTAGCTTGATAGACAGTTTATTTCACTGATAAATCCCATTATTTCACTGCTCGTCATATAATAAATGTATTATGCATCAAGGAACATTTCTTATTCTTATTCTTATTTCCTTTACTTATTATATATGTGCTTTATACATATACTTTGATATATGTATATTGAGTTTGCATTTCTATTATTCAATAAAAGAAACATACCACAAATCCTACGAAGGTTAGATATAATTCTCATCATTATAAGGTTGTATTATTCATTTGAAACAGGGTATTTTTAAATGTTGTTTCTCAATTTGATTATGTTGGCGATTAGCTCTTGATACTGCTGAATACATTAAAGGATATGGCTCAAAGATCTGTTGTTCTCTTTTTGTTGTTGTAATGCTATATCTCGGTATGTTGGTGGGAGGGACTGGCTGGTATTTGTGAAGGGGTCAGTGATAAAGAACCTCTCTGACAAAAGCAATCCTAGTTTTGAGAAGAAAAACGACAGTTAAGTTTCCAAATAAACGGACACTTCAGTAAACTGAATTAAACATGATGCTACCATGTAAATAACCAGTATCAGCCAATATGTCTCTGTACCTCAACAACTTCCTTATGGCTGTAAATAACAAGCTAATGATGATGACCCGGATGAGAGTGCAGATGGGCGATCGTCGAATACGACATTTCATTTGCTGAAAAAAGTATGTGCTACATTTAAAGCGATACAACCAACCTACAGCGAAACGGATTACTGGGCTCAGGGAATCAGGGTAAGGTCGTAGGTAGAGGATACAAATACACTTGTGAAGTAGGATTCCGAAGGTTTCGCCAGTGAGTGTCTTCACAGCTTCTTGTTTGTAAATAGTTTAAGAATTTCCGTACTACGCTTATGCTTTATTACGTAATAAATAAATAGCAATTACTTTGCGTGGATCTGATTCGCTGAACACTCTCACAGAGATCCAGTTCATACCTGCATGAACTTAATATCGTGACGTCACATCATTTAGCCATGCCCCCATGACGTCAGGTTCATGGCTAGTTGCGTTGTGCATTTTCATTGGCTGATGAACACGTTATAGGCGGGGCTTATATTTGGTGTATTCATACGCGTAAATAGTACAACTCTAATTGTTGCAAATTTGTATACTTGTAGCAATGAAACCTTTTCAAAACATCAGGTACGAATATATTTATTTATAAGAATTGACTTCAAAATTTATTAAGTTAATGGAGGTATAAACTTAAAAAAACGCTGTGCAAACTGCGGATTTACGCAAAGTTTGCAGAGCGTTTTTTGAAGTATATACCTCCATGAACTTAATAAATTTTGAAGTCAATTCTTAAATATGAGATACCCACGGCAATAAAATACAGGCGGTCAAAGGGACCGTCAATGTATGAGACAATAAAACATGCTCGTGATTTAGGACGTCAGTAAAAGCGTCGCTTAGCAAATGACGTCATATTGTACGTCACTTTGACTTTTCAATTGCAAGTGAATGTATCCTACGACTGGAGGCATTAATATTTTCAAAATATATTTAATACAAATAACGTTATATCTCAACGGATTTTATATAAAAGCGAGTAAGGGTTAAGTGCATCTCATATAAGAAACAGAAGACTCGTTGTTGTCTTTATCGTAAAATAAAACATAGCTTCGCCCTTCTAGTTTTATGCTCCAAGCTATGTTTTATTCAACGAAAAAGCACGCCAACTCGTCTTCTATTTTTTCATTACCTATTACGTTTTCAAAATATTTCTATTTTAAATATTTGACGGATTCAAAGGGAATGTTCATCTTTTTATCTTATTTTATCACTTTATTTCTTGTTCATGGGTACATAGATGTTTTAAGCATTCGTTACATGAGTCATTTATACATACACTATACAGACATTTTGGACAGATGGTAGAAACTGTTTATTCCAGAACTAGTTATATGAAGTGGTTGTGGCACGATGACCAAAAAGTGAAGAATTTACCGAAGTTACAGTTTGAAAAAACAGTAAATCTCTCAACTTCATATACGATACGAAGGAAGTTTTTCAATCAAACAAAGTTTGGAAGCGAGTTTGAATTTTTTCCCCATATGTAAAGTATTTCGTTGCAATAAGGATTAAATTTAGAACATCATTTCTTTTTTCTTTAAATCCAAAGAGTATATGTTTTGCATCTAGAATTAATCTTGTACCTGTATCATATTCAATCCAGGTGACTAATTGCTGCAACAACCTTTTTACATGTACACACTCACAGAATAGATGAACAATTGATTATGAAGCGCCTTAGATAATTTACTCCCATCTCTGTGGGATGAAGGCTTTTTGTTGGAACAGCAAAACTTTTAGCCCCCTTCTTTGTACGATTGAATAATAGTATTTGGCTTAATCTTCTCAGGCTTTTCTTTCCAAACGAACTTAAAACATTTCTTCTGTTGAGTTTGAATAGTATCATTGTTTGGGTTTGGCAACATAGTAAACAGGTGATTTAGTGATGGTAATATTAAGTGGTTATTCTGCCAAATGGAGTAAGATCTCTTCTCTTCTTAACCAAAATGCCATTGTCCTGTCAACTTGTTTGAGTTTATCTTTATAATTTCTTTCAACCATTTCTGCCTGGTTATGTTGAAACTGGATACCAAGTAGAGTAAAGAGTCTTTGAGTCTAGCTTATATGTCTGACAGTATTCGATAGTTGAAAATTTCGTAGAGCCAATCCATACTATTTTCGTTTTTTTTTATGTTTATTTTTAGGCCAGAAATTTCAGCGTACTTATTCAGTATGTTTAGGGTTGCTTGAAAACATTTTTCCGTTCCATCCAAAATAATTGTTGTGTCATCTGCAAACTGTGTAAGTAAGTATTCAGTGTCTAAAACCTTAACCCTTAACATTTTTATTTTCTCTCAAAATGTGTGCCAGAATTTCTGTACAGATAAGAAAGAGGTAAGGCGATAGTGGGTCACCTTGTCTGCAGCCTCTAGTAATTAATTAAGTAATTTACAAGAACACTCGACTTTATATCGTTGTAAAAAGTTCTAATCCAATATGTAATTGACGGACCAAAATTTAAGAAGTCCAAACAGTTTTCAATAAATTTACATTCTACCGAGTCAAATGCCTTTTCAAAGTCGATTAGTATAAATAGGCCTGGTATATTTATTTGTTCTGTGTATTCCATTATGTCTGCAACAAGTCTAGTATAATCGACAATATATCTGCCTTTCATAAATCCTTTTTTAGTCGTCGCTGATAACAGTTGGTAGAACATTTTTTATGCGAGCTGCAATTGTAGCTGCAACACCTAGGGATACAACAAAGTTTCCTGGAATAATTTATTTATTGGTGAAACGAGTAGAACTCATGTTGGCTCTGTGAAACTCGTATGTCAGACTATGCGACAGCCGAACCGGAACTCCTCCAGTCTTGTTCTGCGCATGCGCCCAGCGAGTCGAAAATTATTGTGAAACCAGCGAATCCCTATCTAGTTAAAACTAGACGTAATGTTATACGTCCCGTCTTAGGGGACGTATAACATTACATCCAGTTTTAACTAGAGTGAGTCCATCCACACATCTGGGTCTACACTTGACGCGACGAGCTATATATCAAGGTTGGTAGATTTGTTCGTGTTTTGAAGATATATTTGGGTGTCGATATACCGATCCACAAACCAGAGTGTTAATCACAATGCTATCTGATATATTGACGAGTATGTGACATGCAACTAGACGTCCCGTCTGTAGTTACTGCAGTGTGTCTGCTGTGTGAGCTGTACGAGGTCAACTTATACACTGTTTGGGTGTTGTAAACCTGTTTAAACAAAATATCATTTAATTGATACAAAATGTTGTTTCACCCGTATATTCATTTTGAACATATCATACAGTTTCCCTTGGTTATGAAGATGAATTGAGGAGAAGATGTACCAATCGATGTCATAAATAGCTCTACTCATCAGAGTGTGACTGCGAGAACCCATGTTAAACGAAAGACACGTGACAACTGATACTGATACGCAAAACTGACATCCCGACTACACTGTGCTGTGACCCATTCTTTCGGCGAAGTGGATGTGATGTGTGCGAGGTAACAACCAATCTACTGTTTGGGTAGAGACTTATTCGCCATCAGTCTGTCTCTTCTATTTGTATCTCATCAGACCTGAAAGGCAGACGGGCTTATGACAAACAGACAGAAAAAGCCCCTACAAATGGCCCTGGCCATGTACAAATTATATATTTATTATGCTTAAACAATAGCGAGGATGTCATTGATATTAATGTAGGACAAGTTGGCCGCAAGAGTTTGCCTCTCTCCAAAATATATCAATTACTCTTTTTCCTGGAGAAAGTACTGAATGTACTTTGTCACTCATTTAAAAGAGATTTCGAAAGGGAATCAAGCTGGAAGTGAATCTACTGATCATGAATTCACCACGACTGACCACTATATGTGAGTTTATTACAACATATTTCATTCTAGACAACTTCTCTCATTACCCTAAAGATATCCTGATTCAGAACAAGTTGGTTGTAATGAATCTCAAAAGGATGATTTAAGGAGGAAACTATTTGATGTTGTACAATCTCAGAACTTTGAACTACATAATAGTCAACTAAAACCGAAAGGCGTCTCGTTATGGTGATAGTATATTTGTTAAAGTAGCCAGAGATTGTTCATGTTTGATTTATTACTTGAATGGCGCCTTAAGAGAGTGTAAACAAAGATATCAAAGCAAATGACACAGTTCCCAATGCCAAACAACAGACATGTACAACACCCCGACAGAAGACTACTCGGAAAAGGCCATATATTGTGTGATATTGAAGAGCTCAAACGCTCAATCACAGACTTTTGTAACAATGTCTCTCTACTGAAAGTACATAGCCAAAACAATTCTGAGTTAATTAAGCAAGTCATGCATGAAGTTGAAACAATGGTGCTCCTCAAGAAACGTTAGAGAATGATGTAACAAAAACATGGTTTAATGTGCTCAAAGCATGCTAGCCTCATGAAACAGTTAAAATATGACGTCACAAAGGACAATGCACGTGGGTTAACAGGTTTCAAAAGTGTCATTAACTCACTGACGGATGATTACAACACTCTGGAGGAAAAACAACAAAGCATCTTAGAAGATGTGTCAGTGTTGAAGCGCAATTGCACAAGTATTGAGTCAAAAGTGCAAAAGCTGAAGAAACGTGCGAAAATAACAGTGAGTTCCAAAAACAATGTATTAATAAACTTGATTATATGCATGGACAAATGTTTTAATCGTTTGCTACTCATCTCTCATAGCAAATGAGCACCGTCAAAGCAGAATTAAGCATTCACCATCTCTAGATGTGCCCGCTGAGGACAGTCACACTGGAACATGGGAGGAAAGTTCTAGCAAATCTATCCAAGCCCCGATACCAATCATTAATGATCCGATTAACAGCCATAACGTAGATGACACGGCAAAGCAAAACATCAAACAATAAGAAAATAAATTCAAGTCGTGCCAAGAACAAAATACAAATTACAAATTACAGGCACACACGGCGATTCCAATTGTAATGATAACGATGACAACATCAATCATGACATCAACCATGACATCAATCATAACATCAATCATGACATCAATCATGACTGGATTTACAATACGACTAAGTAACAGTGATAATACCCCTGTATCCTCAACCGAATCAACTCCACTTGTGACTAAAGAGGCCAAGTCGAAGTCTATACAACGACAGACTGACATATATATGAGAACCAAGACGTTTCTCTGGAAGAAACAGCTGCTTTGATGACATTCAGAGGTGTCGACAAGCTACGAGTAAAACGATTCTTCCTAAGTGGAATAGCTCCAGATGTCAAAACAGATGATATTGTCAAATATTTTTCAAGTCGTGGTGTTAAAACAACAATCATCCGTCTTATGTCCAGCAGGAGGAAAGGAACTGTCTCAGCTCGCATCAATGTCCACTCTTCGGATGTCTTTAAGCTCGAATTTGAAGTGTTCTGACCAAGGAACATAACGTGTCGCCCTTGCTCAGTTCGAATAATGTCTATGAAAAAACTAAATATTCTTACATGGAATGCGACTTGACTTACAACCAGCATTCCATATTTAAGGCACATCTCACCAAAACACAATGTTGATGTTTGTGCTGTCTGTGAACACTGGCTATTTCAAAAAGACATGTCTATCCTTGACTACAAATCATTTGGTGTAAGTCATGCTGACTTGAAGCTCCCTAGTAACAGGAGAGTTGGTAAAGCTGGTGTTGCTCTCTTGTGGCATAAGATATTAAGATAAGGACATTACAACCGATAAAATAGTTGGTATTAATTTACGTCTTGGTTGCGGGGTGAACATCTTCATATTTCAAATGTACTTACCTTGTACGAATTCCAGTGTCTAAATGTTTATAGACTTTGTAGATAAAATGTCTGCATAAAGCAATGAGCCAAACCAGATCAAGCGACAATCACGTATCATACAGAGCATATAAATACCGTACAAGAGATTTTAGAAGATCTCAACGGAAAAACATTGAAGATCAAAGTTGTAGAGCTCTAAATCAGATTGATTATCTAGCAGAAACGGATCAGTCAGCCTTTTGGAAGTCATTAAATGCCAAAAGAAGAGTACATGGAGCAGATGCAGGTGCTGACATATGCTTTGAAGAAGGAATACTTACTCGCGAGCCTAAAGGTATTGTTGGTGAATGGAGAATATATTTTAATGCTCTTTACACGCCTCGAGAAGATGCTCCCTTTAATCAACCAACTGCCATATCTAAACTGAGAGCACATGTAAAGCACCAAGAATGGATAAGGTCACCAATGAACATATTATTTATGGAGGGGTTGGTTAAATCACCTGTCTGACTAATCTGTTCAATGCCTTCATTACGAGAGCTTACATGTCTTCTTCATTGAAACGTGGAGTAACCATTACCTTGTACAAGGGTAGCAGCAAACCTAAAACTATGCAAAACAGCTATAGGGCAATAACTCTTGTGTTCCCGCCATCTATACACTGAAAGAGTGCTGCTATCACACCTGGACAAACTTCATGATCCCTCACCTTGCAGCATGGTTTTAGAAGACTAGAGTTTCTTCTCCGCGAGTGAAAAGCATATACGCTGTGGATAATAACACTAAATTATACAGCTGCTTTCTTGATGCAGAGAAAGCATTTGATTGCGTCTGGCACGGTGGCCTGTTCCTCAAGCTGAAGCATATGGGGACGCCCAAGTCAATTATGTGTACACTTAAATCAATATACCATAATATGAAAAGTTGTGTCATATAAATGGGGTATTCAAGCAAGTGGTTTGACATTAAGCAAGTACCACGACATGGAGGTGTTCTGTCACCCTGGCTCTAACAACTATATATGGGTGAGCTGCTGAAGAGTCTAGCAGCCTCAACCTGTGGGGTTAGGATAAATACCATTTCTCGTGTTGCACCAACACAAGCTGATGACATAACGCTGTTGACTAGATTCATTGCCCAGAATGTTCTCATAATATAGCAATAAATTGTGATTTCGTTACATTGCGAGTAAAAGTGATGTGATAGTTTTTAATGAATCACCCTCATCGTACAGCCGTTCCCAGAGAAACTGGTACTTAGGCGACAAACCTCTACAAGAGACTGACAGTCATATTCACCTTGGAATTGTAGTAACCAAGAACTCCAAGTCTTCTGAACAGGCAGACGTCATCTGCAGGAAGGTCAAGTCAACATTCTTTCCCACCAGAATCATGGTTATACTTCAAAATGGTCGCCACGCACTGACTGCTGCGAAGATCTACCAATCCATCGATCTCCATCGAGCTTTATACGGATGTGAAACCCTATACAGCATATCTCAAAGCTGCTTTCTCCAGTGAGAAAGGTCACACCGGCTTTGCCTGAAAATAATCCAAGGATTACCAACTCGATCACGTACGGATATAAGGTCCTCTCACTGATTGGAATAGTTCCCATTATGGCAACCATAAGTATCCGAAATCTTTCACTAATTGGACACTTACTCAACTGCCCAACTCAATGTTCAGAAAATTCGCTTCTGCATCGCTTCTTTTGTGACCGTGTATCCATGAGCCAATTCACTCATGGTGTCATTCCAGAAGTAAATAACGTTTACATTCGATACGGACATGAAGAAGTTCTTTCACACGTACACCTGTGTTCTTTACTGACAACAAACAGTTGGAAAATGCAAGTGAAGAAGAAAGTTTTCAACACAGAAAATAAGGAGCTTACATTACGACTGGACAGTGATCCAACAATGGAGGTATTTAGAAACAGTCACAGAGTCTATTCTCAACACCTAATACTATTATTCGTTTGGACAGAGTCGTCATTGAGAAACGTGAAGCCATACTGGACTGATATTCTTGACATTTTCGGTGTAGACATGGACACTACACAGTTGCTGCTGCTTGTTGGACACTTAACCTGCCTCTCCCTCTAAATATTGGTCACTGCATTCACTCTTTTATCATTCATGTAAACAATGTAATATATTAATGCACGTCTCAATTTGTGTCTCTAAATATGAGGGAATTAAATAAACCTACCTACCAACCCTATAAATGGCCTCTGCCAAATTACAATGCTTATTATATTATTATGCTTATACGATAGAGAGGATTATATTGATTTGTGACCATATTCAACTTGAAATTTATCTCATACATTTATTTCTCATGACAAATAATTAAACAACTGTGTACAAGTTTCACAGAGAACAGCCTATACATCCCATAAGAGTGCATTTATAAGTTATACACTAAACGCCAAAAGAAACGTTACCCCACTTCTTTTTTTAATATATTTTGAATTATCTAAGATATTTGAGAAATGAATGGTTCAAAAGAAAGCCGAATAACGTAGCATTATGCTTATAACGCGTTTAAAATTCCTGATGGATTCATATTATCGCAAAATGCAGCTTGTTTAAGCAGTTTAAAATGTCCGGTTTTCGATCAGACTGGCAGTAACCAATAAATGTGATTTAGATGTCCAGAAGAAGTTGAAAGTAAACTTTTACTTTCAGATGCACCCATTGCTTTACTCTAGGATTAAAAATTAGGCGACATAAAGCTTAAATAAGCTTAACAGCATAATGTCGTACAATAATTATCAATTCAGCTTCCACGATTGCATAATCAATGACTGGTTGACTGGCTATACTGTTTTCATTGGGGTTGGTTTGGTGGGGATGGGGTTACTGTTACTTAAGGGGGGTTAAATTTATTATATTATGGTGTGCATTGAATGTATATGTTTCTCAGAATCATGTGATACGGTGATTACGGTGCTAAAACATTAAGCATAATAAAGTATGTGTCAGATATAATTGTTTTTGTCTTATTATATGTTAAAAAGAATCGACATATCTGTCGTCTGTATCTTCGGCTGATATCCGGACCGGATTAACGGTCCATAAAAACAAAGGAGTATCTATTGTTCACTATAATCCGTCGTTAATTGCTCCCAAAATGTCACGATGTGCACGTCCTATGCGGACACCGTGAGGAGTGGTCTTCCCAGTAAATGAGCCAGTCAAGCGTTATAATCCGTTAAAACAACCAAGCCTATCCAACTGTATTCCCCTTTTATCCTTAGCAACTTTCATTTCATTTTGCTAAAGTGTGTAGTAAGTCACACAGGGGTTCGAATCACTGGTTTGACAATATTTTCAAAATTCAAAATCTATATTTTTGCATTCATATACTGTTTATGTACGATATTGTGAGCTCATATTCCAAATTTGAGCGAAATCGGTTAAGAAATAAAGATTTGACATAAATACCCCCGTTATTGATATAAAGACACAAGGGAGGACATTTGCTCTATAAAGTTCTGATCGAAAACCGGAAGGCCAAACTATTCTAAAGTGCGGTTCAATAAACCTTTGCTTTTCTCACAAAAAATGTATAGAACATATAGACCCGTCTTTTGCCTTTCTGTGTTTCCCATTGAATTTCTTTAACTTCATTTCACATTTGACCACTGACCCTCGCAAATAACCTACCCTCTGTTTTGTACATAATAGTGGACGACATCGGAAAATCATATTTTTTTCCGTAATACAAACACGCCGCTCTCAATCGCTCGGAGATAGAAAGTGCCTCTGATTGGTCAATTATGACGTGTGAGGATATTATTAATGATGTTTTGCCAGTTTTATGATTTAAAACGGACATACGTATCTGTTATGGGTTAGAAATGTTTTCGTTGTGAGTGATATTATTTAAGGTATTTATTCGACATGCATATGAAGAATCATCCTTTACGTTCGTAACAATTGCCCACCCCATCTCCAATCAACAGGTTTTCGCTCTCAGAACTTAATAGCTTAGGTCCATTTTTCATCAACAGTGTGTTGTGGGAAACATTAAAAATCAAATTACCTTTGGATAATGATAAAGAAAGGTAGTGACATTATGATTGTGTTGACAAGTTTATGTTTTGTGGTAAAATATCATCTGCTCTACAACCTTATATAATGAATTATGTCATAAAAAAATAAATTTCCAGTACAGAGTTATCCCCCCGTGCCAATACTTTTCATGTGTTGTAAGAAACATTAAAAATCAAATTACCTTTGGAGTGAGTGAGTGAGTTATTGCTTAACGCCGCTTCGGCACTATCGCAGCCATTAGCGGCGAAAATTACCTTTGGATACTAATAAAGAAAGGTAATGGTATTATGGTTGTGTGAAATAGTTTATATTCATGGTAATTATTGTATCTGCTCTATAACCTTATATACACGAATTATGTACTAATATTTACATTTTTCAGCAAGGAGTTATCTTCCTTTGTTAAAACTGTTAATAAATATTCAACTTTAGCATCAAATTACTCAGAAAATAGGTCCATGACGCTTATTTTTTTTTATCATCTTTTATTCTTCATCGGTACGTTTTCCACAACTTTTTATCATGTTTGAATCATTTATTTTTATTCTTGAACAGGTCTTTTGAAATGAAAATATATAATTCTACCATGACATCTTAAAATCCTTGTTTTTGATTGGTTTATTTTATCGAACGGAGGTTCGAACATGATTTTTGAGAACGGCCTTTTTCCGCGTTTGTATACATGATGACGTAATATTCAGGACCAAACGATGTCATTGAAATATAACATGGGTAAATCAGTTATCTTTACTTTAAGTTTTCCATCATGTATTCCATCTACGCAAGTTTATCTGTGTATCTGTTTTGGAAAATAATTCTAATTTGGATCGATGTTTTAAACAGTGAAACTACAGTAGTCGATCAAAGCCGCGATAAGCCGTGAACGAACCGGTCTCGTTATGACGTCACAGGAAATGGTCGCGTTAATTTGACAAGTGGTGGAGGAAAGCTTTCAAGGAGGAGAAACCTTAAGATTTACAAACCTGTATGTTTTTTTTTTGTTTTTTTTTTTAATTACAATCTATGTTGTCACTTAATAATCATATTTGAATATGAATGATTTTTTAATTTCACTGTTTTTTTTTAATTCAATTTCTACCGCATCGAAAACAACGGAAATGTGATGCGTCATACCTGAAGAAAAATGGGTTCAACCGATTACCGCATCACTCAGTTCACTTCCGTATTGTCAAAGAAACACGTTTAAAACACGCTGATAACTCGTCATGGTAGAATGGAGATAAACCTCCTGTGTATTTAACTTTTTGTGAGTCTAACGTAGATTCGATACCTTTTTTATCATTCGATTGTGTTATTCAAAACTTCATGCAAAAATCTGGGAATTCATTTCCTAAATCAAACGTAATGAAAATTTACTGAATAAACGTAGAATTGCAATGGAAATGGAAGTGAATGTTTGCACATTATCATTGATCTGAGAGTGAGATTAAAGAAAAAGAAACCTGGCAAATTATTAATGTTTATAAAAACATTATTTTTTAATATTGATATTTTATTTTTTATTATGTGCCCCGAAAATTATTTCGGGAGACATAATGTTTTCACCTCCGTCCGCCATTCCGTTATTCCGTTAATCCGTTGTTCCGTTATTCCGTTATTCCGAAAGGCTTTCTTTTCCGGGCCATATCTCAAAAACCTTTCAATATTTTTTGACGAAACTTGGCTTGTGGTTAGACCTAGTGGTGCCTTTTGCTATTTTGGTTATTCTGATTTTTTTGATTTTTTTGGTTACCATGGAAACAATTTGAACTTAGTGCAAATTGGGGATAGGAACCTTTTCCGGCCTCTATTTCAAAATCTATCTAGTATTTCTTTACGAAACTTGGTATGTGGTAAGACCTAGTGGTGGAGTGGTGCCTTTTGCTATTTTGGTTATTCTGAATTTTTTGTCTGGTTTCCATGGAAACAATTTGAACTTAGTGCATATTGAGTGTAGTAGCCTTTTCCGGCCTCTATCTCCAAAACCGTTCATTATTTTTTCACCAAAAGTTGTATTTGCTTAGACCTAGTGATAGAATGGTGCCTTTTGCTACTTTGGCTATTCTGAATTTGTTATTTCTCGTTTTTTTCTGGTTTCCATGGAAACAGTTTGAACTTAATGCATATGATGTGTAGGGACCTTTCCGAACTCTATCTCAAAATCTATTCAGTATTATTTAATGAGACTTGGTATGTGTTTAGACTCAAAGATGGAATGTTGACAGCTTTTCGCTACTTAAATCATTCTGAAATTCTGGTTTCCATGGAAACAATTTTTACATAGAGGCCAGAAAAGGGACACAGTTTGATCTAAGAGGCTACATGGAAACAAGTTCATTTTTTCTAATAGATTAACCTTTTTGAATTTTCCTTTCTGAAAAGCCTCTGGCATAAGTGGAAAATAAGGATGGTAATAAGAAATAAGATGATACGGTTGGATTGAAAGTTGGAGCGGGGGACATCACAGTGCATCACATGCACATTTTTCAAGTTAAGACAAAATTGAGAGAGACTTTAAAGTAGGGTCGGATACATTTGTTTATGATCAATGCCTATCAATCGGCAGCAAAGCAAAGGTCTATTAAACCGCACGTTAGAATAGTTTAGTATGATGGCCGAGAGGGGACATCGCTCTTTCGCCTTCTGGTATCAACACGATAAAGCGAAAGAGCGATATGGACACACGACATAGCGATATAGCAACACTACAATATGATGGCCGAGAGGGGACATCGCTCTTTCGCCCTCTGGTATCAACACGATAAAGCGAAAGAGCGATATTGACACACGACAAAGCGATATAGCAACACGACAAAGCGATAACGTCGAACGACAGAGCGATAGTGTCGCGCGACAAAGCGATATAGCAACACGACAAAGCGATAACGCCGCACGACAAAGCAATAGTGTCGCACGACAAAGCGATAACGCCGCACGACAAAGCGATAAGGCTGTACGACAAAGCGATATAACAACGCGCTAAAGCGATAATAACAGCACGATGAAGCGAAAGAGCGATAAAGCGAAAGAGCGATAAAGCGATAGAGCGATGAAGCGAAAGAGCGATAAAGCGAAAGAGCGATAAAGCGATAATAACGGCGCGATAAAGCGAAAGAGCGAAAGAGCGATAAAGCGAAAGAGCGATAAAGCGATAGAGCGATAAAGCGATAGAGCGATAAAGCGATAATAACAGCGCGATAAAGCGAAAGAGCGATAAAGCGATAAAGCGAAAGAGCGATAAAGCGAAAGAGCGATAAAGCGAAAGAGCGATAAAGCAAAAGAGCGATAAAGCAAAAGAGCGATAAAGCGAAAGAGCGATAAAGCGATAGAGCGATAAAACGAAAGAGCGATAAAGCGAAAGAGCGATAAAGCGAAAGAGCGATAAAGCGAAAGAGCGATAAAGCGAAAGAACGATAAAGCGAAAGAACGATAAAGCGAAAGAGCGAAAGAGCGATATTGACATGTCGACCTTATTCTTTTACATAACAATAGAATACTGGTTTCATTCAATTTCTTTTCATTTGACTTGATATTTGATTCACATAACATAAGAATGATTTTGATAAATGATTCCACTTTAAATCCCCAAAGGTCGCTATTATATAAATATAATTATTACAAGTTTATTTTGTATTAAGAATTTGAATAAACATCTATAAAACAACTTACGGTGAATAATTGAGAAATCCATGCTTATTATAACATACATCTGCAATTCTAATAGATTAATTCAAACCGCTGACATGGTGTGTTTAAACCTGTACATAAATACTTTCTTAGACATACTTTATGTTTTAGGTTATTATTGATTTAATTGAGCAAAACAAAGTTTATATACATTTAAATCGGCGCACTCTGATTTCTTCTACTTACTCTATATTTTTACTGAAAAAGCTGTCAAATATAGCTTAAAATCATTAAATATGTCTGACACTCGGCATCCCAAAAAATTATATTATATGATGTTAAAAGGTATAGAAAATAATAAAGTTAATTGGGCTTCGAAGTTCCAGATTTATTGTACAGTTTGGGTTTCATCTTCCCACGTTTTTCGCATCATTTAAGAATTGAAACGGGTCGGTTTTATAATATAGATAGAAATGATAGATTATGTTTACAATGCGACGACGGCTATAATTGAGGATGAAAACCATTTCCTTCTTGTTTGTTCCAAATTTAAAGAACTCCGCCTGAATCATTTGCCGGAAACTGTTTGTACAAATCCAAATAAAACTAAATTTAAAATCCTCATGTCAATATCGAATTGTAAACTCCTCAATAATTTAGCAAGCTTTATTTTTCATGCAATTTACCAAAAATGTTAATTGAATGACTGTTGCTGTACAAATCATGTCTTATCATATATACGATATGTAGTTACGGGCCGATGGCCTACACTTCAGAAATAAAGAATTGAAATTGATAACTTCTAATATATATTCATCAACATAATGTTAGAAACAAGTTTGGAAATATATTGTAACAACACTGGTATATTATTTAGACATTGCACTAACAAATCAAAAGAAAGAATAAAATAATCTATCATTATCAAAATGAAATATATAAATTTGTTTCCTGGGTTACATTGTCCACATCATAACGTATAAGACACTATTAGGCTATATGACAGTAGAATATTTGTGTGACATTGTGTATTAATATGTGCGACAGGAATAACTCTAAAGGGTCTGATTCATGAAAAAGCACGTTTTGGGTAAATTTATTGAAAATGCGAACTCCGCGCATCGCCATGAATCATTAGTATGATGGTAATAGGTTGTACGCCTTCAGTGCATGGAGCTAAGCTACATTCGAATGCGTATTTGAGGTTCCAAAATCGTCTCTTTCACACTTGAATGGCTTCATTCTGCTCACATAAAGAGATAGTTTTAATCAGAAAGGAGGCCCATTTTACAGTGCATAGTAGTAAAATACATTTTCCTTACTGTTGAGGACATCCTAGTTGTTTACATCTATTTCGCTAAAGAGTTCAATGTAATATATGGGTAAAGTCTTTCTTAAAACATTGAGAAATGGATAAATGATACAAAAGGGTATTCTGACTCAGTGAAAAGTATATGTTCTTGATAAAAATGAGACGTTTTGACCCTGTCGGTAGTGTTTGTAAACACATAAATTTGCAAACTGATTAATACGGAACAACCAAAGAGTCAGCTTCTATTTTTTGTTAACTTTTCTGTCAAACGTGTTTCAATTCCCATGCACTTTGGGTTTTATCCGAGCGTGGCCAATTTTCCCGTTTCATCATAATTCAACAATTATTCTTGTCGTGAAAAGGGATTTTATTATATTTTTGGTGTGACGTTCATCACAATGATAATTACGGACATTGAACGTCAATCATTATAATAAAATAATTCTCTTTATTAATATCATTTAGTGATTGGCGCCTAAGGGTTAATTTTCAATAACAGTCAATACTTCTTGATAAAATACTACAATGCAACACTGAGTGTTCCTTTTAAAACCCATTGAGTATGTTGTTTATGTCACATTATGTCAAACGTAATAAATGAAGTTATTTTATCGAGAAGTACTGATTGCTGATGAACATTATCAATTTAAGGCTAGTTCATTTAGTAGTGATATTATAAAGGTGAAAGTCACGATTTATTATTGAAAACTTGACAAAGATGCTGGTTAATTGGTTAAATGTAAGTTTGGAAACTTACCTTTAATAGACAGTCAGATGTGGGTTGGTAATATGTAATTGGTCATATAACTACTGTGCACATATTGGAAACGTATAAATTCGGCTTCTTCATGTACAAAATGCTGTTGCTCGACTTTATTTGATTAGCATACATTTGGCGTTAGGGAATGAATCAGAATATCTGTTCTGTCGGCATGCATGAAGGACAAGTAAATATTCCTATAAATTTTTAATGGCTCTTTAAAACATATTTGTAAATGTTTTATCCACATGCATTATTTTTAATTTTAACTGTAAGTAAGTATTTTGGATATAAGATTATTCAACCAAAAGCGTGTATATTTTAGCATTTAGTGGATTCACATATCGTTATCAAGTAATAAATAACTTATAAAAACCGGAAACCATTTTATTTTAATTCGTGTGAGTACTTTAGTTTTGATGGTTAAATCACCATATCACCAAAAATACCAGTATTGACCTGTATTAAGAACATGACACAATAAAGTAATTAAGTATGTGAAATAAATATTCAAATTTCATACTACGTATCTTTAATATATTGATTATAGTTTCTGTTTGCATATAAACCTATGGTTTTTCATATCATTAGTAAATGTCAGAGAACATGTGGAGCTATTGATACTGTAGAGTATAGTTGGTTATATTACCATTGCAAGGTCAAATGGTATCAATTCGCGAAATTGCACGTCACATGTTGTCATAGTAACACGATCTGCATGAGCCTGTGAAAAAAATCAATTATTCGTGCTGTCATCCGAGATTTGCTCTTTGAAAAGACTAAAAATTGTGACTCTTGCCTCAATGTTTAAGAAGTAAATGCTTTGCAAAATAAAAGTGATTTTTTTCGGAAACCGGGATATTGGCTGACTGCATCAAATAACTTCATGGAAGTGTT
The DNA here is from genome assembly GCA_936450465.1 of Gibbula magus. Classification (NCBI taxonomy): domain Eukaryota; kingdom Metazoa; phylum Mollusca; class Gastropoda; order Trochida; family Trochidae; genus Gibbula; species Gibbula magus. The sequence goes on from OW388291.1 coordinate 42,451,388, forward strand.
TGCACATGTTCCAATTGCATTTAAAAGCACATGTTGCCCTTCATCATCTGAACAGAAATGTTGCTATTTTCCCAGAGAATGATTATGGCACAAGATAATGTTATCCAGAAGTTCTATACAAGTATTGACTTATCGTTACGTCTGCATGGTGTTCAACACGTTATTATTATGATGTCATCAACATTTGAATGCTGTGATGTTATATATTTTCTCATTACAGCGTTATCAGTAATTACGAACTTGTTTAGTGGACTGGCGTTATTTTGCTGTTCAGTAGATATATATAGTTTGTACGTCACCTTGTTGAGATTACTATTCATCTACATAGTTAAGCTTGCACAAGAAACTTACACATTGACTTTCAAGGTGTAAACTCTACATAAATGCTCATAATAATGCAAATGTTGAGTGTACTTCAACCGTCTATATAATCTCGGAATATAGTGTCAATATGTTAGCATTGTACGTGTAATCTTGGTTTCATTCTTGACATGGTTTCTATGATTATTAACATAAAGTTAATGAATTCAGTTTGGCTATTCGAAAGGTTTTCTGCTCGGGAAAACCACACTAGAAAAATACAAATGTCGCGAGGACCACACGACATGTACACTCCTCGTTGCCGCGAAAGCCACACTAGAAAACTACAAAATGTCGCGAAGGCCACACGACATGTAAACTCCTCGTTACGCGAAGCCCACGATTGATTTCGGGATGATACCGTTTATCAAATTAGCGCCACCCATTGATAGATAATGAGCTTATTTTTAAGTGAATATGGAGATAATCTTGTTTGTTTAGTTTTAAATAAAGTGTTGCAGTAGTTTTTCTTTAGGTCACGACTTTTCAACTGTATATCTGTCACTATTCTGAAGTGGTTAGCATTGAAATGATGATTTTCAGCAACGTCCAGTGTCCGATAAAATTACATCTGACCAAATAACATATAAAACATGACACACATACGTGTACATTACATAAAACAAAATATGTTGCTATGGGGTGAAAACATCAATGAAATATGAAACTCCCCTGTCATGTGCCTTCCTACAATATGATAATATAAAGTAAAAAGACTGCAAGACACATCATAGTTTATTATATACCGTAACATGGACCAGCACTCCCGGCCATTGCCGGGAGAACCACATTCATACGATCACAAAAACCGGGAGCGCCAAGTTGTATGTAACCTTATTTTCTTACATGTGGCTCTGCCGGATTGCAACCCTTATAAAGATGTGCATTGTGCGCAGTACGATTGAGTGGTTTAACATCTTGACCTGAGAAAACCAAAAGAGAAGACGGCCGTTATCCAAATTTATACTAAGATTCGTATGTTTATTGCAAAATAGTTTTACACACCACCAGTTGATAACAGTTGTTAATCACATTTTCCTTCTCTGTTTTATAAAATTCCTCGTTACCGTTATTTATTAACTGCATAGATATTACTTCCTTCTATGGTATATATAATGAGTGTTAGAACGATTTCTTTTGGCCAATTGAGTAATGACGCCGCCATATGAATATCAATTAAGCAATACTTCAAAATAAAATATTATAGAATATACATATTTGGGTCCTATAGGCAAACACTTAATGTCATAATTTATATATGATTTACATTGGCGTCAAAAGTAAAATTACTTTGATACGAATTCTATAAGTCAACTGTTCTTTAAGTACACGTTGGTCACAAAATGTTTACAACAAAGTAGTCTATATAAATCTCCAAACGTCACCGTACATTATGCACATACAAATAAACTAGACAAAACTATTTTGCATTATTTGTGTATGTAATAATATATGTAAAATGTTGCTATCAACGTCATTAACAGTTAATTACACTACTCTACACGTTTGCCTGTTTTATTAACTATGGAAAATATTGCTAATGATACAATGAACATCATCATTAATAACAACAACGTCATCGGAATAGTCCTAAATTCAATTCACAGATTGCATTCTCAACATCCTAGAAACTAAATCATATGATCTACCACCACAAAGTTTGAAGAATTAAAAAAGGAAAGAGTATTCTCTCCCACTCTCCCACTTTGATTCCGAAAAGTAACTATAATAAGACAAGCAGATCGAGTTGGCTGTATCCTCCAAAAAGTGGAAAACATATTAGAGTTGTATATCCTTGGAAAAACGGACATGAACAAAAAATCATGGACGGGACGATATAGATATACGAACAAATGGACAAACGAACGGACGGAGCTCACTTCTATATCCCCCAACTTCGTTTGGCGGGGATGATAATAAGTAGCGAATGATCTCAATGAATTATGGTATGTCTATGATGGCAGTGGAGAGCTCCAGAAATGTCTTATCGTCTTTTTAAAAAGAAGGAAACACTCCAGAACTTGAAACTCTTTGATGATGTATGAAGCAAATGATGCTACTTGATATGTAAAACAGTTTAAATAAATGGCTGTTTTATTTATGCGGAAATTTATCAGAAAACTGTTATACTTGTTGAGCAATTTGAATCCTGAAGTATATGTACTGTTGTTGAAAATTACAATGTTAATGCTTATCGGTTCATTAACGTAACAATGTAATTATGTAAAGTTAAAAGACGTGACAATGCACCGCGATTGACGCCCGTCATTCAGTCAAATGTCACTTTGGAAACAACAGACAATAGGACAAAGTTTGGTTGAGAATGTTTACTGGGTCATCTGTGCATGAAAATACGACGTGAAATTTCGGTTTCAGATGTTGCTCGACTTTCATTTGAAACTAGTAATCGTATATATTGGGCGATATGGGTTGATTTGCAAGTTAAGTGAAATTAATTAAACTGAAATCAGCATATATCGTATTCAGCACGTGCACGTATTTAAGCCAAATAAAGTATCTTGAAACAAAATGGGTGTCTCGACATACATGTAGTGACATATTATTTGAACAAGTTATCTTACAGTTTCATAAATGTTAGCAGAGTGGAGTCATTTAAGTGCTTAATAAAAGATTTCTTAACCTCCAATTACTTATCCTATTGTAAACTACGTAAACTGAAGGCGAACATATAATTATCATGACACTAATAATTTATGGTGACTCACACTAAATTAGTACATATGCAAACACATGTTTATTTTCATTAAGCATGGCATTCAGAACCATTTTCAAGGCATATTTCGATAAACAATGTCACACAAATATGCCGATATGATATACTTTTTATATACTCTGAATCAATTTCATTCACATAAGTTAAACATGTAAGACAAATATATATTATATTGATGATAATACATTGTTAGAATAGTGAATGGGTAAATATTTTATACCAATGTTGATACAATAGTTTCCACACTTGCACTTTCACATTGCTTATTTTGATTAACATATATTGATTAAGAGTAGTCAGATATTCTGATTTTTGCATAGACCGTTATTTTATATAAACTGCATTGAACTTTGCGCAATAAAACTTATAACTCATTTAATAATAATGATAATAAGTGTTTACCACGAATGAATTCATTTCACGACAACCTCGTTTACAATAAAGAAAATAGAAGTCACAAGCATACATTGTATACAGAGAACAATCACACTTGATCAACTTCAACATGATTTAAAGGACGAATACTGGAGGGATAGGTGTATTTTGAATTTGTTGGTTTTAAACGCGGTAGTAAGAAGAAAGTTTGATGTATTCATCTGGATCAACAGAAATCTTCAGCGATAATTTTAAAACAATTTTGTCGTAAACGAAACTGCTATTTTACTGGCGTTAGAATAACTTCTTCTAAGCGAATTAATTATTTACTAGAGACAAAGAACCATGCCGCGATTTGGAAATCAAACATTAATATGCTTTCAATGAAACAATGGTAAAAGAGAGCTGACACAAGCATGTCTATGGGAGGATCTATGTGTACGGGTATAAACACACCGGGTCAACGTTGTCGATTATCGATAATATTTGCAGATCTCTCTTGTAAATGACATGGCCCGTTGTGCGGCGTCCGTCCGTCATCCGTCGTCAAACCATAAACTTTTCACATTTTCGACTCCTCCTCATGAACACCAAAAGCTGAGAGGTACCTTGCACATAGGGGATCAAAGTGTGTTCATTTGAACTTCGCCACGCATCAAATATTTGCGTGGCAGGCATTATTAACAGAACCTTTAAACGACTTCTTCTCCGGAACCAGTTGACATAGGAAGATGACATTTTCAGATTTTACATATAAAATTTTATTTGTTCATTTGGTCCTGACCCCTCACCAAATATGGATGTGACAGGGGGTCCAACCTAAAATCTTTAAAAGACTTCTTCTTCAAAACGACTTGATACAGAGAATTAAAATTTTAACATTTTAACAATCTGGGTCTATTCATGCTGCTCTAATATCCCAACAAGTACGTTTTAGCAAATTTGCGAGTGAGTGTTTAGCAGAGTGTGTAAAAACTCAAATGCAGAAAGGTTAATGTTAATTCTTTTAGTTATTCCCCTTTTGTATAATTCCCTCAATCAGATCCTATTATTCACCATTGGAAGTCTGTTGGCTATCCGTGTGCTGAAAAGGGTACAATTATACCAAATCATACCATGCCATGCATAATGTTTTGCGGTTTCAAAAATTAAAACAAGATGATATCGAAATATATAATAGGCTATGACGGCAAATGGAAACTAACTAATTTCCCAGACTATAGAACACATATAATGATGATTGAACAAATTCTCACAGTAAGTGAATCCTATCGAATGCAAATGGGGAAGGCATATTCTCAAATCATGAGACAAACAGTGAAAAAAGACATTTACTACTAGACTAAACCCCCCATTTACTACTAGACTAAACCAAGTAAAGCTCCCTTCCTCTTTCGCCCTCACACCCAAACCTTTAGGCTTGAAGAGCTAAAATATGTTAATTAAGTGGTAAATTGTTGCTAAACTACGCTTGCACAGTGATATTATTAATAAACTAATAAGATGTACATATCTATAATAATCAACAATAATTACTTTTCAAATTTAATAAATATGAGCAAAACCATACAAGTCTTAAAGGGAAGATTGTGTAAGTCCCATTAACTTATTCGAATGTAAGCTAAGCTCCATACACTGAAGGCGTTAATCCTATTATAGTCATACTAATGATTCATGACATTGCACTTAGCTCACTATTAGTAAATTTTCCCAAAACGTCTTTTCTCCCTTTAGAACTATTTCCGTGTCATACAAATATTCTACTGTGATATTGTTATATAGTATACTCTTCGCACACTGCTTCAATTTGATGTGTACATTAAAATCAAGTAAAACACGTTTTTTATTATAATTTTATTCTTTCCTTTAATTTGTTATTGAATGGCTAAATAATATACAAGTGTTGATACCATAGACTTCCTAACCTGAATCCTTAATATGTTGATGAATATATATCAAAAGTAATCAAAATGCGCCGATTTATATAAACTTTGCTTTGCTCAATTAAATCTATTATATTCAGTCACATAAGTATGTCTAAGGAAGTATCTATGTACAGGTTTACATACACGTTGTCAACTTCTTGAATTAATCTATTACAGTTGCAGATATCTGTTTTAATTGTCATGGATTTCTCAATTATTCACCGTAAGTTGTTTTATAGAGAAATCTCATTATATGTTGATTCAAATTCTTGATTAAAAAATAAACTTGTATTAATTATATTTATATAACAGCGACCTTGGGGGATTTAAAGTGGAATAATTTACCAAAATCATTCTTATGTTATGTGAATATAAATACCAAGACAAATAAAGAAATTGAATGAAACCAGTATTCTATTGTTATGTAAAAGATTTAGGTCGACATGTCAATATCGCTTTAATGCTCTTTCGCTTTATTGCTCTTTCGCTTTATCGCTCTTTCGCTTTATCGCTCTTTCGCTTTATCGCTCTTTCGCTTTATCGCTCTTTCGCTTTATCGCTCTTTCGCTTTATCGCTCTTTCGCTTTATCGCTCTTTCGCTTTATCGCTTTATCGCTCTTTTGCTTTATCGCTTTATCGCGCTACTATATCGCTTTATCGCGCTACTATATCGCTTTATCGCTCTTTCGCTTTATCGCTCTTTCGCTTTATCGTGCTGTTATTAACGCTTTAGCGCGTTGTTATATCGCTTTGTCGTACAGCCTTATCGCTTTGTCGTGCGGCGTTATCGCTTTGTCGTGCGACACAATCGCTTTGTCGTGCGGCGTTATCGCTTTGTCGTGCGGCGTTATTGCTTTGTCGTGCGGCGTTATCGCTTTGTTGTACGGCGTTATCGCTTTGTCGTACGGCGTTATCGCTTTGTCGTTTTGCTCTATCGCTTTGTCATGCAGCCTTATCGCTTTGTCGTGCGACTATATCGCTTTATCGCTTTATCGTGTTGATACCAAAGGGCGAAAGAGCGATGTCCCCTCTCGGCCATCATACTACAAAGCGATAACGTCGAACGACAAAGCAATAGTGTCGCGCGACAAAGCGATAACGCCGCATGACAAAGCGATAACGCCGCACGATAAAGCGATAGTGTCGCACAACAAAGCGATAAGGCTAAAGCGATAATAACAGCACAATAAAGCGAAAGAGCGTTAAAGCGAAAAAGCGATAAAGCGATAGAGCGATAAAGCGAAAGAGCGTTAAAGCGAAAAAGCGATAAAGCGATAGAGCGATAAAGCGAAAGAGCGATGAAGAGATAGAGCGATAAAGCAATAATAACGGCGCAATAAAGCGAAAGAGCGAAAAAGCGAAAGAGCGATAAAGCGAAAGAGCGATAAAGCGAAAGAGCGATAAAGCGAAAGAGCGATAAAGTGAAAGAGCGATAAAGTGAAAGAGCGATAAAGCGAAAGAGCGATAAAGGGATAATAACAGCGCGATAAAGCGATAAAGCGAAAGAGCGATAAAGCGAAAGAGGAATAAAGCGAAAGAGCGATAAAGCGAAAGAGCGATAAAGCGAAAGAGCGAAAGAGCGAAAGAGCGATGAAGCGAAAGAGCGATAAAGCGATAGAGCGATAAAGCGATAGAGCGATAAAGCGATAGAGCGATAAAGCAAAAGAGCGATTAAGCGATAAAGCGAAAGAGCGATAAAGCGAAAGAGCGATAAAGCGAAAGAGCGATAAAGCGAAAGAGCGATAAAGCGAAAGAGCGATAAAGCGAAAGAGCGATAAAGCGAAAGAGCGATAAAGCGAAAGAGCGATAAAGCAATAATAACGGCGCAATAAAGCGAAAGAGCGAAAAAGCGAAAGAGCGATAAAGCGAAAGAGCGATAAAGCGAAAGAGCGATAAAGCGAAAGAGCGATAAAGCGAAAGAGCGATAAAGCGAAAGAGCGATAAAGTGAAAGAGCGATAAAGCGAAAGAGCGATAAAGCGAAAGAGCGATAAAGGGATAATAACAGCGCGATAAAGCGATAAAGCGAAAGAGCGATAAAGCGAAAGAGGAATAAAGCGAAAGAGCGATAAAGCGAAAGAGCGATAAAGCGAAAGAGCGTTAAAGCGAAAGAGCGAAAGAGCGAAAGAGCGATGAAGCGAAAGAGCGATAAAGCGATAGAGCGATAAAGCGATAGAGCGATAAAGCAAAAGAGCGATAAAGCGAAAGAGCGATAAAGCGAAAGAGCGATAAAGCGAAAGAGCGATAAAGCGAAAGAGCGATAAAGCGAAAGAGCGATAGAGCGAAAGAGCGATAGAGCGAAAGAGCGATAGAGCGAAAGAGCGATAGAGCGAAAGAGCGATAGAGCGAAAGAGCGATAGAGCGATAGAGCGATAGAGCGAAAGAGCGATAGAGCGATAGAGCGATAGAGCGAAAGAGCGATAGAGCGATAAAGCGAAAGAGCGATAAAGCGATAGAGCGATAAAGCGATAGAGCGATAAAGCGATAGAGCGATAAAGCGATAGAGCGATAAAGCGATAGAGCGATAAAGCGATAGAGCGATAAAGCGATAGAGCGATAAAGCGATAAAGCGATAGAGCGATAAAGCGATAGAGCGATAAAGCGATAGAGCGATTAAGTGATAAAGCAAAAGAGCGATAAAGCGAAAGAGCGATAAAGCGAAAGAGCGATAAAGCGAAATAGCGATAAAGCGAAAGAGCGATAAAGCGAAAGAGCGATAAAGCGAAAGAGCGATACAGCGAAAGAGCGAAAGAGCGAAAGAGCGAAAGAGCGATAGAGCGAAAGAGCGATAGAGCTAAAGAGCGATCGAGCTAAAGAGCGAAAGAGCGATAGAGGGAAAGAGCGAAAGAGCGATGTTGACATGTCGACCTTATTCTTTTACATAACAATAGAATACTGGTTTCATTCAATTTCTTTTCATTTGACTTGATATTTGATTCACATAACATAAGAATGATTTTGACAAATGATTCCACTTTAAATCCCCAAAGGTCGCTATTATATAAATATAATTAATACAAGTTTATTTTGTATTAAGAATTTGAATAAACATCTATAAAACAACTTACGGTGAATAATTGAGAAATCCATGCTAATTAAAACATACATCTGCAACTCTAATAGATTAATTCAAACCGCTGACATGGTGTGTTTAAACCTGTACATAAATACTTTCTTAGACATACTTTATGTGACTGGTTATTATTGATTTAATTGAGCAAAACAAAGTTTATATACATTTAAATCGGCGCACTCTGATTTCTTCTACTTACTCTATATTTTTACTGAAAAAGCTGTCAAATATAGCTTAAAATCATTAAATATGTCTGACACTCGGCATCCCAAAAAATTATATTATATGATGTTAAAAGGTATAGAAAATAATAAAGTTAATTGGGCTTCGAAGTTCCAGATTTATTGTACAGTTTTGGCTTCATCTTCCCACGTTTTTCGCATCATTTAAGAATTGAAACGGGTCGGTTTTATAATATAGATAGAAATGATAGATTATGTTTACAATGCGACAACGGCTATAATTGAGGATGAAAACCATTTCCTTCTTGTTTGTTCCAAATTTAAAGAACTCCGCCTGAATCATTTGCCGGAAACTGTTTGTACAAATCCAAATAAAACTAAATTTAAAATCCTCATGTCAATATCCAATTGTAAACTCCTCAATAATTTAGCAAGCTTTATTTTTCATGCAATTTACCAAAAATGTTAATTGAATGACTGTTGCTGTACAAATCATGTCTTGTCATATATACGATATGTAGTTACGGGACGATGGCCTACACTTCAGAAATAAAGAATTGAAATTGATAACTTCTAATATATATTCATCAACATAATGTAAGAAACAAGTTTGGAAATATATTGTAACAACACTGGTATATTATTTAGACATTCACTAACAAATAAAAAGAAAGAATAAAATAATCTATCATTATCAAAATAAAATATATAAATTTGTTTTCTGGGTAACATTGTGCACATCATAACGTATAAGACACTATTAGGCTATATGACAGTAGAATATTTGTGTGACATTGTGTATTAATATGTGCGACAGGAATAACTCTAAAGGGCCTGATTCATGAAAAAGCACGTTTTGGGTAAATTTATTGAAGATGCGAACTCCGCGCATCGCCATGAATCATAAGTATGATGGTAATAGGTTGTACGCCTTCAGTGCATGGAGCTAAGCTACATTCGAATGCGTATTTGAGGTTCCAAAATCGTCTCTTTCACACTTGAATGGCTTCATTCTGCTCACATAAAGAGATAGTTTTAATCAGAAAGGAGGCCCATTTGACAGTGCATATAGTAGTAAAATACATTTTCCTGACTGTTGAGGACATCCGAGTTGTTTACATCTATTTCGCTAAAGAGTTCAATATAATATATTGGTAAAGTCTTTCTTAAAACATTGAGAAATGGATAAATGATACAAAAGGGTATTCTGACTCAGTGAAAAGTATATGTTCTTGATAAAAATGAGACGTTTTGACCCTGTCGGTAGTGTTTGTAAACACATCAATTTGCAAACTGATTAATACGGAACAACCAAAGAGTCAGCTTCTATTTTTTGTTCACTTTTCTGTCAAACGTGTTTCAATTCCCATGTACTTTGGGTTTTATCCGAGAGTGGGTACTTTTCCCGTTTCATCATAATTCAACAATTATTCTTGTCGTGAAAAGGGATTTTATTATATTTTTGGTGTGACGTTCATCACAATGATAATTACGGACATTGAACGTCAATCATTATAACAAAATAATTCTCTTTATTAATATCATTTAGTGATTGGCGCTTAAGGGTTAATTTTCAATAACAGTCAATACTTCTTGATAAAATACTACAATGCAACACTGAGTGTTCCTTTTAAAACCCATTGAGTATGTTGTTTATGTCACATTATGTCAAACGTAATAAATGAAGTTATTTTATTGAGAAGCACTGATTGCTGATGAACATTATCAATTTAAGGCTAGTTCATTTAGTAGTGATATTATAAAGGTGAAAGTCACGATTTATTATTGAAAACTTGACAAAGATGCGGGTTAATTGGTTAAATGTAAGTTTGGAAACTTACCTTTAATAGACAGTCAGATGTGGGTTGGTAATATGTAATTGGTCATATAACTACTGTGCACATATTGGAAACGTATAAATTCGGCTTCTTCATGTACAAAATGCTGTTGCTCGACTTTATTTGATTAGCATACATTTGGCGTTAGGGAATGAATCAGAATATCTGTTCTGTCGGCATGCATGAAGGCCAAGTAAATATTCCTATACATTTTTAATGGCTCTTTAAAACATATTTGTAAATCTTTTATCCACATGCATTATTTTTACATTATATCTGTAAATAAGTATTTTGGATATAAGATTATTCAACCAAAAGCGTGTATATTTTAGCATTTAGTGGATTCACATATCGTTATCAAGTAATGAATAACTAAATACCGGAAACCATTTTATTTTAATTCGTGTGAGTACTTTAGTTTTGATGGTTAACTCACCATATCACCATAAATACCAGTATTGACCTGTATTAAGAACATGACACACTATAAAGTAATTAAGTATGTGAAATAAATATTCAAATTTCATACTACGTATCTTTAATATATTGATTATAGTTTCTGTTTGAATATAAACCTATGGTTTTTCATATTATTATTAAATGTCAGAGAACATGTGGAGCTATTGATACTGTAGAGTATAGTTGGTTATATTACCATTGAAAAGTCAAATGGTATCAATTCGCGAAATTGCACGTCACATGTTGTCATAGTAACATGATCTGCATGAGCCTGTGAAAAAAAATCAATTATTCGTGCTGTAATCCGAGATTTGCTCTTTGAAAAGACTCAAGATTGTGACTCTTGCCTCAATGTTTAAGAAGTAAATGCTTTGCAAAATAAAAGTGATTTTTTCGGAAACCGGGATATTGGCTGACTGCATCAAACAACTTCATGGAAGTGTTTGCACATGTTCAAATTGCATTTAAAAGCACATGTTGCCCTTCATCATCTGAACAGAAAAGTTGCTATTTTCCCAGAGAATGATTATGGCACAAGATAATGTTATCCAGAAGTTCTATACAAGTATTGACTTATCGTTACGTCTGCATGGTGTTCAACACGTTATTATTATGATGTCATCAAAATTGGAATGCTGTGATGTTATATATTTTCTCATTACAGCGTTATCAGTAATTACGAAATTGTTTAGTGGACTGGCGTTATTTTGCTGTTCAGTAGATATATATAGTTTGTACGTCACCTTGTTGAGATTACTATTCATCTACATAGTTAAGCTTGCACAAGAAACTTAAACATTGACTTTCAAGGTGTAAACTCTACATAAATGCTCATAATAATGCAAATGTTGAGTGTACTTCAACCGTCTATATAATCTCGGAATATAGTGTCAATATGTTAGCATTGTACGTGTAATCTTGGTTTCATTCTTGACATGGTTTCTATGATTATTAACATAAAGTTAATGAATTCAGTTTGGCTATTCGAAAGGTTTTCTGCTCGGGAAAACCACACTAGAAAACTGCAAATGTCGCGAGGACCACACGACATGTACACTCCTCGTTACGCGAAGCCCACGATTGATTTTGGGATGATACCGTTTATCAAATTAGCGCCACCCATTGATAGATAATGAGCTTATTTTTAAGTGAATATGGAGATAATCTTGTTTGTTTAGTTTTAAATAAAGTGTTGCAGTAGTTTTTCTTTAGGTCACGACTTTTCAACTGTATATCTGTCGCTATTCTGAAGTGGTTAGCATTAAAATGATGATTTTCAGCAACGTTCAGTGTCCGATAAAATTACATCTGACCAAATAACATATAAAACATGACACACATACGTGTACATTACATAAAACAAAATATGTTGCTATGGGGTGAAAACATCAATAAATATGAAACTCCCCTGTCATGTGCCTTCCTACAATATGATAATAGAAAGTAAAAAGACTGCAAGACACATCATAGTTTATTATATACCGTAACATGGACCAGCACTCCCGGCCATTGCCGGGAGAGCCAAATTCATACGATCACAAAAACTGGGAGCGCCAAGTTGTATGTAACCTTATTTTCTTACATGTGGCTCTGCCAGATTGCAACCCTAAAATAAAGATGTGCATTGTGCGCAGTACGATTGAGTGGTTTAACATCTTGACCTGAGAAAACCAAAAGAGAAGACGGCCGTTATCCAAAGTTATACTAAGATTCGTATGTTGATTGCAAAATAGTTTTACACACCACCAGTTGATAACAGTTGTTAATCACATTTTCCTTCTCTGTTTTACAAAATTCCTCGTTACCGTTATTTATTAACTGTAAGATATTACTTCCTTCTATGGCATATATAATGAGTGTTAGAACGATTTCTTTTGGGCAATTGAGTAATGACGCCGCCATATGAATATCAATTAAGCATTACTTCAAAATAAAATATTATAGAATATACATATTTGGGTCCTATAGGCAAACACTTAATGTCATAATTTATATATGATTAACATTGGCGTCAAAAGTAAAATTACTTTGATACGAATTCTATAAGTCAACTGTTCTTTAAGTACACGTTGCTCACAAAATGTTTACAACAAAGTAGTCTATTTAAATCTCCAAACGTCACCGTACAATATGCACATACAAATAAACTAGACAAAAATATTTTGCATTATTTGTGTATGTAATAATATATGTAAAATGTTGCTATCAACGTCATTAACAGTTAATTACACTACTCTACACGTTTGCCTGTTTTATTAACTATGGAAAATATTGCTAATGATACAATGAACATCATCATTAATAACAACAACGTCATCGGAATAGTCCTAAATTCAATTCACAGATTGCATTCTCAACATCCTAGAAACTAAATCATATGATCTACCACCACAAAGTTTGAAGAATTAAAAAAGGAAAGAGTATTCTCTCCCACTCTCCCACTTTGATTCCGAAAAGTAACTATAATAAGACAAGCAGATCGAGTTGGCTGTATCCTCCAAAAAGTGGAAAACATATTAGAGTTGTATATCCTTGGAAAAACGGACATGAACAAAAAATCATGGACGGGACGATATAGACATACGAACAAATGGACAAACGAACGGACGGAGCTCACTTCTATATCCCCCAACTTCGTTTGGCGGGGATGATAATAAGTAGCGAATGATCTCAATGAATTATGGTATGTCTATGATGGCAGTGGAGAGCTCCAGAAATGTCTTATCGTCTTTTTAAAAAGAAGGAAACACTCCAGAACTTGAAACTCTTTGATGATGTATGAAGCAAATGATGCTACTTGATATGTAAAACAGTTTAAATAAATGGCTGTTTAAATATGCGGAAATTTATCAGAAAACTGTTATACATGTCGAGCAATTTGAATCCTGAAGTACATGTACTGTTGTTGAAAATTACAATGTTAATGCTTATCGGTTCATTAACGTAACAATGTAATTATGTAAAGTTAAAAGACGTGACAATGCACCGCGATTGACGCCCGTCATTCAGTCAAATGTCACTTTGGAAACAACAGACAATAGGACAAAGTTTGGTTGAGAATGTTTACTGGGTCATCTGTGCATGTAAATGCGACGTGAAATTTCGGTTTCAGATGTTGCTCGACTTTCATTTGAAACTAGTAATCGTATATATTGGGCGATATGGGTTGATTTGCAAGTTAAGTGAAATTAATTGAACTGAAATCAGCATATATCGTATTCAGCACGTGCACGTATTTAAGCCAAATAAAGTATCTTGAAACAAAATGGGTGTCTCGACATACATGTAGTGACATATTATTTGAACAAGTTATCTTACAGTTTCATAAATGTTAGCAGAGTGGAGTCATTTAAGTGCTTAATAAAATATTTCTTAACCTCCAATTACTTATCCTATTGTAAGCTACGTAAACTGAAGGCGAACATATAATTATCATGACACTAATAATTTATGGTGACTCACACTAAATTAGTGCATATGCAAATAATGTTTATTTTCATTAAGCATGGCATTCAGAACCATTTTCAAGGCATATTTCGATAAACAATGTCACACAAATATGCCACTATGATATACTTTTTATATACTCCAAACACTGAATCAATTTCATTCACATAAGTTAAACATGTAAGACAAATATATATTATATTGATGATAAGACATTGTTAAAATAGTGAATGGGTAAATATTTTATACCAATGTTGATACAATAGTTTCCGCACTTGCACTTTCACATTGCTTATTCTGATTAACATATATTGATTAAGAGTAGTCAGATATTCTGATTTTTGCATAGACCGTTATTTTATATAAACTGCATTGAACTTTGCGCAATAAAACTTATAACTCATTTAATAATAATGATAATAAGTGTTTACCACGAATGAATTCATTTCACGACAACCTCGTTTACAATAAAGAAAATAGAAGTCACAAGCATACATTGTATACAGAGAACAATCACACTTGATCAACTTCAACATGATTTAAAGGACGAATACTGGAGGGATAGGTGTATTTTGAATTTGTTGGTTTTAAACGCGGTAGTAAGAAGAAAGTTTGATGTATTCATCTGGATCAACAGAAATCTTCAGCGATAATTTTAAAACAATTTTGTCGTAAACGAAACTGCTATTTTACTGGCGTTAGAAGAACTTCTTCTAAGCGACAAAGAACCATGCTGCCATTGGAAATAAAAAATTAATATGCTTTCAATGAAACAATGGTAAAAGAGAGCTGACACAAGTATGTCTATGGGAGGATCTACGTGTACGGGTATAAACACACCGGGTCAACGTTGTCGATTATCGATAATATTTGCAGATCTCTCTTGTAAGTGACATGGCCCGTTGTGCGGCGTCCGTCCGTCATCCGTCGTCAAACCATAAACTTTTCACATTTTCGACTCCTCCTCATGAACACCAAAAGCTGAAATTTTGCGGAGAGGTACCTTGCACATAGGGGATCAAAGTGTGTTCATTTGAACTTCGCCACCCATCAAATATTTGCGTGGCAGGCATTATTAACATAACCTTTAAACGACTTCTTCTCCGGAACCAGTTGACATAGGAAGATGACATTTTCAGATTTTACATATAAAATTTTATTTGTTCATTTGGTCCTGACCCCTCACCAAATATGGATGTGACAGGGGGTCCAACCTTAAATCTTTAAAAGACTTCTTCTTCAAAACGATTTAATACAGAGAATTAAAATTTTCACATTTTAACAATCTGGGTCTACTCATGCTGCTCTCATATCCCAACAAGTATGTTTTAGCAAATTTGCAAGTGAGTGTTTAGCAGAGTGTGTAAAAACTCAAATGCAGAAAGGTTAATGTTAATTCTTTTAGTTATTCCCCTTTTGTATAATTCCCTCAATCAGATCCTATTATTCACCATTGGAAGTCTGTTGGCTATCCGTGTGCTGAAAAGGGTACAATTATACCAAATCATATCATGACATGCATAATGGTTTGCGGTTTCAAAAATTAAAACAAGATGATATCGAAATATATAATAGGCTATGACGGCAAATGGAAACTAACTAATTTCCCAGACTCAATAGATGGAACACATATAATGATGATTGAACAAATTCTCACAGTAAGTGAATCCTATCGTATGCAAATGGGGAAGCCATATTCTCAAATCATGAGACAAACAGTGAAAAAAGACATTTACTACTAAACTAAACCAACTAAAGCTCCCTTCCTCTTTCGCCCTCACACCCAAACCTTTAGGCTTGAAGTGCTAAAATATGTTGATTAAGTGGTAAATTGTTGCTAAACTACGCTTGCACAGTGATATTATTAATAAACTAATAAGATGTACATATCTATAATAATCTACAATAATTACTTTTCAAATTTAATAAATATGAACAAAACCATACAAGTCTTAAAGGCTAGATTGTGTAAGTCCCATTAACTTATCCGAATGTAAGCTAAGCTCCATACACTGAAGGCGTTAATCCTATTATAGTCATACTAATGATTCATGACATTGCACTTAGCTCACTATTAGTAAATTTTCCCAAAACGTCTTTTCTCCCTTTAGAACTATTTCCGTGTCATACAAATATTCTACTGTGATATTGTTATATAGTATACTCTTCGCACACTGCTTCAATTTGATGTGTACATTAAAATCAAGTGAAACACGTTTTTTATTATGATTTTATTCTTTCCTTTATTTTGTTATTGAATGGCTAAATAATATACAAGTGTTGATACCATAGACTTCCTAACCTGCATCCTTATTATGTTGATGAAAATATATCAAAAGTAATCAAAGTGCGCCGATTTATATAAACTTTGCTTTGCTCAATTAAATCGATCATATTCAGTCACATAAGTATGTCTAAGGAAGTATCTATGTACAGGTTTACATACACGTTGTCAACTTTTTGAATTAATCTATTACAGTTGCAGATATCTGTTTTAATTGTCATGGATTTCTCAATTATTCACCGTAAGTTGTTTTATAGGGAAATCTCATTATATGTTGATTCAAATTCTTAATAAAAAATAAACTTGTATTAATTATATTTATATAACAGCGACCTTGGGGGATTTAAAGTGGAATCATTTACCAAAATCATTCTTATGTTATGTGAATATAAATAACAAGACAAATAAAGAAATTGAATGAAACCAGTATTCTATTGTTATGTAAAAGATTTAGGTCGATATGTCAATATCGCTCTTTCGCTCTTTCGCTTTATCGCTCTTTCGCTTTATCGCTCTTTCGCTTTATCGCTCTTTCGCTTTATCGCTCTTTCGCTTTATCGCTCTTTCGCTTTATCGCTCTTTCGCTTTATCGCTCTTTCGCTTTATCGCTCTTTCGCTTTATCGCTCTTTCGCTTTATCGCTCTTTCGCTTTATTGCTCTTTCGCTTTATCGTGCTGTTATTATCGCTTTATCGCTTTATCGCGCTACTCGCGCTACTCGCGCTACTATATCGCTTTATCGCTCTTTCGCTTTATCGTGCTGTTATTATCGCTTTAGCGCGTTGTTATATCGCTTTGTCATACAGCCTTATCGCTTTGTCGTGCGGCGTTATCGCTTTGTCGTACGACACTATCGCTTTGTCGTGCGGCGTTATCGCTTTGTCGTGCGGCGTTATCGCTTTGTCGTGCGGTGTTATCGCTTTGTCGTGTTGCTCTATCGCTTTGTCGTGCAGCCTTATCGCTTTGTCGTGCGACTATATCGACTATATCGCTTTATCGCTTTATCGTGTTGATACAAAAAGGCGAAAGAGCGATGTCCCCTCTCGGCCATCATAGTTTAGCCTTCCGGTTTTCGATCAGAACTTGAAGTCTTCGTAGAGCAAGGGACCTCCCATGTGTCTTTATATCAATAGCGGGGGTATTTATCTCAAATCTTCATTTCTTAACTGATCTCGCTCAAATTTGGAATATGAGCTCACAATATCGTATATAAACAGTATATGAATGCAAAAATATAGATTTTGAATTTTGAAAATATTGTCAAAACAGTGATTCGAACCCTTGTAGTTAGTCAGCCAATGAAATGTGATTGTTGATCACCAATCTTCTCATTGGACACTGCAACTATTGTGAATATTCATAACACATGTTACACATTATACTGCAGAATGATGTCACAGATTTTGCAACAAGGGAAATATACTGGTACTAAAACCAAAAAGACTGAAGATTTGGCACAGGTATCTTCCAAGAAAGAGCCGATGGACATTGATGTGGATGATCGCAAGGTCTCCGCAATCATGGACGGACTAGAACAGGTACACTTGTGTGTGCTTATATAATATCATATGTATTAACTATTTTGTAACAAATGTCTATATATGACGCATTAACCTTGCTCATAAAGAATGGTCTTACAAGTTATTTGTAAAACAATATTAATTTTAGCTAACAAACCCTGTAGGGCCAGATGGGCTCATGACAACGGACGGCATCCGTATATCATCAAGCGGCTTTTCTCTGTAAACTTTTCACTATTTTGGACTTCTTCACTACATATGATTATTGACATATTTCTGTCCTCATATTCTGAAGATCGCTCATTATCAAAACGACAGAATATAAATAAATATAAATATATATATATATATATATATATATATATATATATATATATATATATATATATATATATATATATATATATATATATATATATATATATATATAAACTGACTTGCAAAAGAAACGCCACCAAAATACAAAAAAGTTATTCTTTTTCGAGGAACGAAGCCTATCGATTGAAAAAAGTTTAAACATGTCTTCTAAACGTAACATGTACATTGACTGTACGCCAATGCAAGTTTTCTTCCTAATTTTCGAGAAAAATGAACTTAATGGTCAAAACTTTCAGATTGTGTACAAAGTTAACCAAATGAAATTTGGGTACGAAACATCAACATAATGGAGGTTTTGCATTAAATATTCGATTGTAAGCGACGAACATGGCTTTTTTAAGAGTGCTACAGAAAAAAAAGAGAACAATTTGCATCTTGCAGGTTTGAGCGACGCTTAACCAAGATGCCTCATCATGGATTGCATCAAGTGTACAATAGCTAGACTCGCTAAATTTTACAGACTAACTGACAGCATTGTGTACAAGCCACGGAGTGGAGAACCAAAGTTATCCACGCCATAGAAAGACTGATCTGCTGACTTGTCACCCATTGAACAACTTTTGCAATTTCATCCTTGACCATTAACAACAGAGAATTGGTTTTTTCCTCATGTGTTTGTAAGCCTTCTTACACCGTTAAATCTTAAAATATCATTATTCTATTCAATGTTCTAAAATACCTGATGATCGAAAACTGGACAATTGACTCTTTACGTCACGTCACGGTTATTTTCACTGAAAGACCCTTCCAAATGTATGTATTTTCGATACATTATATTATAATATGCGTTTGTTTGATTTGGGACCAAACATGTTTTGGTTGCGTTTCTTTTGCAAGTCAGTTTATATATATTATATATATATATTAATTACTCAACCGTGGTGAGATCACTCATTAGATAACAATGAGTTGGTTACACACATGTGTGATACCGAGGCGTGCTGCCGTAACGTCATAATCGGCGCGTGACGTCATAGTCGTTTTTGGTTGACGTCACAATGTTAGCCGCGCGACTGCAAAGGCGGGTGACCTATTTGCAAGTAAGCGTCACTAAAAACTATTTTCTTGCAATTCAGCGCAATTTACATCATTGAGTAATAAATAAAATACTAAACTCGTTCCCGTTTGATAACATGTTTATGATACTCGTGAATGGCATCGGTATTTAACTCGCTTTCGCTCGTTAAAATACCAAGCCTTCCACTCGTTTCATAAACATGTTATCAAACGGGACATCGTTTAGTATTCTATATCACAGAACACAGAGCCATTTTTTCTCCAACTAGTTTCATTGGTATCATCAGGGAGAATGACAGTTGTGACGTTACAATGTCACAATGATATGACGTCATAATATAGCAAGCGGTGGTGGACTCATTATACATGTAGGTCCAACAGAGTAAATAATGTGTAACATAATTATATAATTATACATTAAGTTTCGGTTTTAATATTTTAATAAAATAGTCTTCTTTGAATTGTCTCACCATTCTATCATTTGTTTCCATTTTGTAAAAAGGAAATATTTTAAATTTAATTTCCTTGTTTTTTGCACAGGTATCCAAGTGCGCACTGAGTGGTATACAACGAGTCTCTGGACATTTTATTTGGTGTTTATTGACCGGACTCTATCTCTGAGACACTCAGTTTGACCTATATATTCACAAAAACACCCTTAACAAACGATGACATATATAATGTTTTTTGCTGAACAGTCATTATTGAAGCGCACATAAAATCTTTCTGTTTTGTTCTTAAATTTCACACTCGAACCTTCTTGTAAATATGGACATGTTCCACAATTTCCTCTGTTACACTTGGAAACTCCGTACTCCGGAGGAGTACTGTTTATCTCAAATTTAGCCTTAGTTAATAGTTGCTTTAAATTTTTGCCCTGGCGCTTACTGATGATAAACTTTACATTATCAACAATTTTGCACTTTTTTTCATCACACAATGAAATAGGTGAATTTTGTTTTATATTGTTGAACATATCCGGATTGAGTGGGTTATGAGTTGAGACATATGCAATGTCGATTGTTTCGGATTTTTCTTTCTTCTTTACTTGTAAGAGTTTTTTTTTCTATTGATGGATAATGCCTTATTAATTCAATCCTCGACGAGAAATGGTGGGTATCCTCTTTTATGTAGTAACACTTTTAGTTCTCCGAGTCTGATGTTCCTTGTATCTTCATTTGAACAGATCATGCCGATACGTCTGAATAAGTTGTAGGGGATACTTCTCTTAGTATGTGATGGGTGACATGATGAAAAGTCCAAATATTGCTTAGTATCGGTAGGTTTATAATATGTGTCCGTTTCGAAACGTCCCTCCGATATTTTCACAACAGTATCTAAGAAAGAAAGTTCACTGTCACTTGTTTCCATTGTAAATACAATGTGTTCATTCATGCTCTTCAATGTCTTGTGGAATGTATCCAGGTGGGTCTTACTAAATGGCCATAATATAAAACAGTCATCTAAAAATCTGCGCCAATTTTCAATGAAGTAATTACAGATTTCACTTCCTAATTTTTCCTCTCACTTATCAACTAAGTTATTTTCAATATATCCTAGTACTAAGGTTGCGTAAGTTGGCGCCGTTTTTGTACCCATAGCTGTACTTTTAATTGTTCTGTAATGTACGCCATCAAAGAAGAAAACATTGTTGTTCAATATGAAGTTTACACTTTTAAGTATAAAAGATTTGCTAAATCTATCAGATAATAGCTCTATTGTTTCCAGTCCCAGTTTATGAGGAATATTAGAATATAAACTTTTAACATCAAAAGTAACTAAATCAGGTATAGTTTCAGGTAGAAAGTTTAGGAAATCCATTGTATCCATTACAAAATGGAAACAAATGATAGAATGGTGAGACAATTCAAAGAAGACTATTTTATTAAAATATTAAAACCGAAACTTAATGTATAATAATATAATTATGTTATACATTATTTACTCTGTTGGACCTACATGTATAATGAGTCCACCATCGCTTGCTATATTATGACGTCATACCATTGTTACGTCACTATCATTGTGACATTGTAACGTATACAATACAAACAGCACAAACTCTGGATTATGTTTGTATAATTGTGCGATTTCATTGAGACACATCCAGTTTCAACCAATTGTTCACTATATATTATGACTATATCCGGCTAGGACTATTAACCATAAGACATACTTACACGTCTTTTTTTAAAAAATCGTCTTTGCTAGCATTAATTCTAAATCAGACGTTTGAAAAACAATAACTAGTTTAGATTCCAATAGTATTTGAGTGAACACGGCGAGCACGTGCAGCTCACCACGTGGGTCGTGTTGAGTTATAGGATTTTGTTTGTGTATTTATGTCGGAATTGTTATGTGTCAATTGTGCTATATTATGAGGACATTCATTTTGGAATACCTGGACACTATCCAGTGAGTATATCTTTACTGTGTTACTATTACTAGTTCATATGTTCATTTCTGATGGACATTTGTCGTTTAGTTTGTCTAACTAACCCCATTTTATTTGTTTATATTTACGTTCGTTATCACTTTGTTTTCACTTTCATTTCTAAGAAGATATTTCTGTGACACACCAACAATGGGTCAGCTATACCATGGTTATCAACCTAATTCATCAAATTCATGCTATTTGGCTTACACTATGTATGAATTGACATGACGCATAGTTTGATATATACTCTGCAAAGTGTCAAGGTCTAAACAGTGAGAAAAAGAAAATCGATGTATTTGAAAATATGAAAAAAAGAAAAGGTAAAATCTACTGTATTTACAAGGAATATAGATGTCAACAGAATACCAATTTAGTTATGGGGCGCATCAGAAGCTTGTTTCAGTTCTTTAACAAGTCAATCTAGAGGGGTAGCCATCCTATTCAGAGACAATTTTGAATTTAAAATTCTCAAAGAAATAAAAGATAACGACAATGGCAATTTCTTAATACTTAAGATAAAATCAGAGAAAGAGATACTTAGTATTACAAGTGTTTATGGTTCGAATGTCGATACACCAGAATTTTATCATGAAATAAAAACAAAAATACTGAGTCTGGATACTGAAACAAATATCATATGCGGAGACTTGAACTTAGTCCAAGATCGATCAAAAGATAATTTCAACTATTTACACATCAATAACCCCATATCAAAGGAAGCTGTATTTGATATGATAGATGAACTGATTTTTTATGATCAATGGCGCGAATCCAATCCAGGTGTAAAAAGGTATACATGGAGAAAACCCAAACCACTGAAACAAGCACGTCTAGACTTCTCCCTCGTTAGTAGAAATCTCGAAAATTCCATCATTACCTCGAAAATAGAGCCAAGTTATAGATCGGATCATTCTATAATATCTATACAAATTAAGTTCACATCACTTGAAAAAGGAAAAGGTTTCTGGAACTTTAATGACAGTTTGTTGCACAATCCAGATCCAGCGAAGTAAAATGTATAATTAAGGATACTGTTGTACAATGCCACTGTCGAGACCAGGATGGAGATAAAGTACAAATGATAAGTGAACAACTTCTTTTCGAAACACTACTATGCAATATAAGAGGCCACCCGATAAAATATTCATCTCAAAAAGAGAAGGAAAATTTTTAACTAGCAGATAAATATAACGAAAGACTTGAAAACTTGGAAGAACAATTAGATCAAGCTGATATTTAAGAGACAAAAACAAAGTTGTGACAAGAAATAAACACAACAAAAGAACAAAAAATTTAATTAAACAAATATAAAACAGATGGCATAATGCTAGTATGAAAAAGGTGAAAAACCGACCAAATTCTATTTATCTCTAGAAAAGCGAAATTTAGTAAACAAAGCAATAACCAGACTAGATACCGATAAAGGACAAATAAATAAAACAAAGGATATAATCAATTAAACGAAGAATTACTTCCAAACCTATATTCAAAGAAAAACGTAAAAGAGGTTGAGCTCGAAATCCTATTCAAAGATAACGAAATCCCTAGATTATCTGATAACGATGCACTTTCCCTTGAATGGGAATTACAATACGACGAAGTTCTAATTAACAGCACTGAAAAACATGAAAAATGAGAAAAGTCCATTGAATTTTATAAATTATTTTGGAAAGATATAAATACATACCTAATAAATTCATTGAATGCAGCATATAGAGTCGGCGAACTCTCGGTAAGTAAAAAACGAGGACTTATAACATGCATCCAAAAAAAGAAAAATCAAAAGAACATCTGAAAAACTTTAGACCTATTTCATTACTAAACATCTCGTATAAACTAGCTTCAGTCGTGATATCTGCACGCATTAAGAAGATACTACCCACTAAACTAAGCAAAGACCAAACAGGTTTTATGAAAGGCAGATACATAGGAGAATGTACAAGGCTAGTTAATGACATTATGGATTTTACAGACTTTACAAAAAGACCATGACTTTTGATATTGATAGACTTTGAGAAAGCATTTGATTCGGTAGATGGTCTTTCATCGATAAATGTTTTGATTTCTTTCATTTCGGTCCTTCTATAAAAGGTTGGTTAAAAATCGTTTAAAGAATTGGAAACTTTAGAGCACTTATTTTGGTATTGTGACCCGGTTGTAAAAATTTGGAAAAGTTTAGAAAAATGGCTACAAACCGCCCAAATTCATATATATTTAACAGTGTCAAAGATAATGCTAGGGATAAAAGGAAGACATAACAATCCCATTAATGCTATCATTTTACTTGTAAAAGACATTATATTCAAGAACAGTCAAAAAATGAATGTTCCGAATTTTCCGTATATACTTGGCCAAATCAAGCAATATTACGACATAACGAAATGCAGTTACTTAGTTTCTGGTGAGAATGATCATCTGTTAAATTCTGGTCATCTGTACATACCATATTGAGAAATTAAATGTTTTGATAATAGACTGTAAATTTTCTGTATTACATACAGTTTCACTTTGTACTTACAATAAGCACGTCATATTGCCAATGTTTATAATGTGCATGTACCTTAACCAATAGTATAACCTGTATAGCGCTGAAGGTCACTGTAACCTATGTATATATGTCCTGTTATTTAAATCTACAATGTTTTTTTCTTCACGTTTCAACTGTGAATATGATTCAAACCGAATGTATGTAAAACTTGAAAAATATGCAAATAAAAAAAAATAAAAAAATAAAAAATCGTTTACAGTAGCATAAATTCCAGTGTTCCTGTGAATGGGTTTCCATCGGAATTCTTCCAAATTACACGAGGATGTAGATAAGGCGATCCTCTTTCGCTCTATATATTCCTCATTGCAGGAGAAATCCTGGCCCACATGTTGAGACATAATAAAAAGATAAAATGAATAACAATGAAAGGTATCGAATATCTACTTACACAGTTTGCTGATGATACCACTTTAATTTTAGATGGCACAGAAACATCGTTTAGAGAAACATTAAAAGTACTCGAATTATACGCATCATTCTCTGGACTCAAAATAAATATTGATAAAACTAAAATTATCTGGATAGGCTCAAAACAATATTCAAGTTTGCAATATTGCAGAGAAAACAACCTAGACTGGACTCAAAAACCCTTTGTACTGCTAGATATTCTATTTCAACATAACAAAGCAGAAGTGGTAGTAAGAAACTACAAAGATAAGCTAAAGGCAATTGAAAAATAAATGAGGCTTTGGTCTTTGAGAGACCATACACCTTTGGGAAGAATCACCATTCTATAAAGTCTAATATTACCAAAGCTTAACCACCTTTTCACTTCCCTTGCGAACCCAAGACAAGAAACAATAACAAATCTGCAACGTAAATGTTACTCCTTCATCTGGAAAGGCAAACCTACAAAATAAAACGATGCTTAATGATAAAAACGTACCAGGAAGGTTGTTTGAAAATGCCTGCTTTACTTGAAACATTAAAGTCCCCAAAAATATCATGGATCAGAAGATTATATGTACAGGATTCAAACCTAAAACATCTTATATATACATAAAATGAAATGAGTAATGTTAACTCCCGTTGAAATGGGACCAACTTATCTTAGGACGCAATATATTCCTAAACTCATTAGCCCATTCTGGAAAGATGTATTTGAAGCCTGGTCCGAGTTGCAAGAGAACATTCAATATAATCATGACCAACTTAGTAGACAATATATTTGGGCAAATGATAACATAACCACTGAAACTAAACCAGTAATATATGATCACTATCTACAATTTAATATTAAGTTAATAAACGACTTTATAAAAGATGACAATTACTTTTCTATCGTATAATGAATTCGTACAATTGTACGGAGTCAAAACAAACTTTTATTAATATCCTCAATGAAATCTTATTCCAAACGTTGTTGGCAAATAATTAGCAAACAGGAAAATGTACCCTTTACCCCTCCTAACTTGGAAATACTATATAGAACTAAAAAAGGATGTAGCATATTGTATACCCAACTCACCAAAGAGAACGCAATTCAAAAGCAAATTACAAAATTAAATGGGAAAAAGAATTAAAAATAGACATTTCACCAGATATGTGGAAGACATACAATTCTATACCTTTCCAAGCAGCTTATAGCACCAGGCATAGGTGGTTCCAATACCGTAATCTCCATAGAATCCTTACGACAAATAAAGACTTGTACAAATACAAACTAATAGAAACACCACTATGTACATATTGCAACGTTGAAATAGAATCAATTATCCATCTACTATATGAATGCAGATGTATCAAGAGATTGTGGCAAGATCTAACGGAATGGATTGAGAAGGAAACTGACATCTGTCTAAACATAACAAAGATACGGTCATTCTGGGATTCACAGAAAGGAGAAATAATGTTCTAATTTTCATCATTACTTTAACAAAAGAATACATCTAGCATCGAAAATTGGCAAACATAATACCGTCTATGAGCGGTCTGAAACCGAAATTAAGATTAAATTACCAAATACACAAATCCAACGCTTATTCACAGTGTAAATACGATTCATTTGTCTCATTCTGATCATCCTGCCACAATCTGTTAATGTAGAAGAATTTGCATGTCAAATGTTTTGTATCACTTATTGTGTTAATACCTTGAAATAAAAATGAAAAATGCTGTACCCTTTGAAAAAAAAAGAAAATAAAGTGATAAATTTCAAACCGTTTTCGGGTTAAAGCATTTTAAAAATTAAACGGCCTTTGAATCTAAAGGGACACAACTGTGTCAGAAATCGTTTGATTTGTAATCTTTTTCTTGCAATCTGTTTTACATGTTTATATATTCTCAAATCCACTACAGAATATTAAAATATAAAAGTTCAAAGTTTGGGCAAAATTTAAACAGTCAAAATAAAAATAGAAATTTGACTAGTTTGTTACTTTAAAAATTCTAGGGGCATTTTCTTTGGAGAACTATTGTTCTTCAATCAATAAATATACAAACATTATTGATCTCTCATTTTAAACCTAAGACATAATTTCACAATATCAGATGTGCAAAAGTACGATATCTTTAAAGCATGGGTCGATCGCGTCGATCAGTCCATTGAATAAAAACTTTTTAAAAAAAAATGGTCATTTTCAACAAAGTTCAAACGTACATTAGGGCTTAACTAAATAAGCAATTGAAATGTTATTAAAACGCCCGTTTGCACAATTTCAGTGGCAATAACTTTTATGTTGAAACGTTTCAGGAAAAAGATTATAGTTAAGATTCAAACATCGCAAACGTCGTAAAGGGGTCCGAAAATAAGCAATGTTTAGTATTTTCTGGAATTTCCAGAAAAAAACATAACGCATTAACTATATATGCAATCTAAATAATGATAACATCCACTTAAGTGGAAAATAGTTCACGACATTGTTATCCCACAGGTATGTAACACCGTGGGATATAGTCGTCATCCTGTCCGTCTGTCCGTAATCTTTTTGTTTCCGGAGCAAAACTAAAACAACCGTTCATGATATCATTCTGAAACTGTCCATTGTATTACCCACCAACTGAAGTGGTGTCTTTTTGGATTTGGATTTTATTCAGAGGTAGGCTTGTTTACGGAGCACAGATCCAAAACTATGATGGCCAAGAGGGGACATCGCTCTTAATTCGCCCTCTGGCAACAACGCGATAAAGCGATATGGACACACGACAAAACGATAACTTTGAACGACAAAGCGATAGTGTCTCGTAACAAAGCGCGCGATAGTGTCGACTGACAAAGCGATAAAGCCGCACGACAAAGCGATAAAAAAAATTCACTTTGTCGCGCAGTTATATCGATCGCTCTATCGCTCTTTCGCTCTTTCGCTCTTTCGCTTTGTCGCGCCACTGTACCTTTTTGGAATATTTGAGATGGAGACTATTTTTTCAAACGAAATGATTTTATGTATTGTTCTGGCAGTTAAACTTTTAAATTGCATGTACTTGTCTTCAATTATTAAATTATAACTAAATGATGATACTTGACCTTTAAGGCTACTTCTAAAGATGTGCTTTATGCTCATTAAGATTTAATTGATTCAAAAACTTGAATTGAACCATTCTCTTCCCACAGAGAATTCAATTTCTTTTCATTTGACTTGGTATATGGATTCACATAACATACGAATGATTTTGATAAACGATTCCACTTTAAATCCCCAAAGGTCGCTATTATATAAATATAATTAATACAAGTATATTTTTTATTAAGAATTTGAATAAACATATAATGAGATTTCTCTTTAAAACAAGTTACGGTGAATAATTGAGAAATCCATGCTAATTAAAACAGACATCTGCAACTCTAATAGATTAATTCAAAACGCTGACATTGTGTGTCTAAACCTGTACATAAATATTTTCTTAGACAAACTTTATGTGACTTGTTATTATAGATTTAATTGAGCAAAACAAAGTTTATATAAATGTAAATCGGCGCACTCTTATTTCTTATACTTACTCTATATTTTTACATATAAAAGCTGTCAAATATATATTAGCTTAAAATCATTATATATGTCTGACACTCGGCATCCCCAAAAATGTTATTTTATGATGTTAAAAGGTATAGAAAAAAATAAAGTTAATTGGGCTTCGAAGTTTTGGGCTTTGGTTTTGTTTGGGACCAACAATTTGTTGATCTGCCTACTTCGTTTTTCTCAAAATTTCTGTGTCGACTAAAATGTATTCATGAACAGAATTGGTATAGTTCACTTCAAAACTGCACCAACTCCATATCTTACTCATATTTTAAAGCTCCACTGTCTAAGGAATTATATTTGAATGCGGTTGTTGTTAAAATGTTTAGAGTAGCATTCGCCAAATTTACGTGCGCATCATTTAAGAATTGAACGGGTCGGTTTTATAATATAGATAGAAATGATAGATTATGTTTAATAACAATGGGACGACGGCTATAATTGAGGATGAACACCATTTCCTTCTTGTGTGTTCCAAATTTAAAGAGCCCCACCTAAATCATTTGCCGGAAACTTTTTTTACAAATCCAAATAAAACTAAATTTAAAATCCTCATGTCAACATCAAATTGTAAACTCCTAAATAATTTAGCAAGCTTTATTTTTCATGCCATGTACCAAAGATGTTAATTGAATGGCTGTTGATGTACATATCATGTCTTGTCATATATAACATATGTAGTTATGGGACGATGGCCTACACTTCAGAAATAAAGAATTGAAATTGATTATATGTTCATCAACATAATGTAAGATACAAGTTTGGAAATCTATTGTAACAACACTGGTATATTATTTAGACATTCACTAACAAATCAAAGGAAAGAATAAAATCATCTATCATTATCAAAATAAAATATATAATTTTGTTTACTGGGTTACATTGTGCACATGAAAACCTATAAAGATGCTATTAGGCTATATCACAGTAGAATATTTGTGTGACATTGTGTATTAATATGTGCGACAGGAATAATTCTAAACGGTCTGATTCATGAAAAAGCAAGCTTTGGGTAATTAAAAAAATGTGAACTCTGCGTATCGCCATAAATCATTGTATGGTGGTAATAGGTTGTACGCCTTCAGTGCATGGAGCTCAGCGACATTCGAATACGTATTTGAGGTTACAAAATCGTCTCTTTCACACTTTAATGGCCTCATTCTGCTCACATAGAGAGATAGTTTTATTTATAAAGGAGGCCATTACACATTGCATAGTAGTAAAATACATGTTCCTGACTGTTGAGGACACCCCGGTTATTTACATCTATTTCTCTAAAGAGTTGAATAAAACAATTGAATAGATTTTTCCTAACCAGGAATTTCAATGTAATATCTGGGTAAAGTCGTTTGTAAAGCATTGAGAAATGGATAAATAATACAAAATGGTATTCTGACTCAGTGCATAGGATAATACAAAATTGGCAAAGTATTTCAGAGTTACTCTGAGGGTGTGGGTTCGAATCCCGCATGGGAATCGGCCCGAAAAAGTACAAGAATTTGTACTGATGAAGGTAGTGTTATCCCAAATGTAACCTTGTTATATTTGTTCACTTTCTAAAAAGCATGTATTTCTAATTACATATATTCGGATGTTTACAATGGACAAGTAATGTCCATAGCAAAGAGCAACTTTTGAAGTTTAGAATGTGTTGAAACAGTTTCTGACCACTTTTGAGTATCAATAGATAAACACCTTTCCTTAAAGGCTGCTATAAAAGAACTAATAAAGGCAAAATCTTCATTTTGCTACATACAACAAAAAACATATTCATAGAGAATATTTCTGACATTTAGAGCCCAACATTAAATACCTTATTCTGCTAATCTCAATTGTAAACTATAAGCATGAGCAAAATGCTGTTATTCTGCTAAAGTATAATGATCTTAACCACTATTGAATTATAATTACATATTGCTCATTTCTAAATTAACAATGTCCACGTTCAACCCTTGCAACAATACTGGGATTAATGTTACAGAAGCACAAAAACTGCGAACTCTGTGCATGATCTTGACTTATTAATATGATGATAGGATGTGCGTCTTCAGAGTATGGAGCTTACATTCGGATAAGTATTTGAGGTTACAAAGTCGTCTCTTTAACACTTGAATGGTTGGCTCAATCGGCTTACATATTTGGGGAAGGCTACCGGAAAAGGGACCACCTGGTCGGTATTGAGTTAGGCATATGTTCCTAAAAAACGAGGTCTACACTTTGAAATAATAATAAAAATCAACAAATTATTTAAAAAATTGGCGAAGCGATGGTCAGTTAAAGAGTGGAAGAATTATCTGGAACTATGGAAATGAGAAAACCTGGCTTACAACGTTTGTTTGTATTCATTTAACCATCAAACATTATCAAACACGAAGTTACGGTGTGTGTATCAGAATTTGTTTCAACAGGTGTTAACGTATGTGTGTGTATAGTACAAAAGTTGTGTGCATGTTGTTGATATGCAAGTGCATGCGTAATGGTCGATGTGGTCCCTTTTTTTCTTTAGATCAGCATAAGGTCATATGCTTATAAAACATAGCATAAACACATAAAAAGAAAATTTAGATAGTGTTATAGAATAGTTGAAAGACATAATATGTTAACTTTAATTATGAACTGTGTTATACCACCGACCGAGGCTATACAGAAGTACCAATGATTCCGTTCATTTCCTTCTGTCCTTTCCATAATCTTGTCCGACCTATGAGAGAAAAACTTATCATCCAATTCTGTTAAATTTGACACATGTCTTCTACTTTATTCAGTGGACTCCATTGCCAAGTTGAAATGACTTTTGTGAATTTATTATTTTGTTTCAATTTATATTATATATTTTGAACTTTGTGCGACCTATTACAGAAAAACTTCAGAACTACTCATTTTTTCTACATCAGGATCTACTCAGGCAATGTCAAACAACAAATTACTCTTCGAATTTCTACATTTTTACGTATATTTCTGTATATTCAACTAAGACATTTTCATGAAATATAACCTTTAGCAAAACTATTGATCCGATTCTGTTTAAGTGTTTCGCATATGTTCTACATTACTTTGCGGGATAGTATCAAGTGTAAACAACCAAATCAGAATACAATTCTATTGAGAGTCGTGATCCAGCTGAACATCAAATCATAATAATACAATTAAGAAGACATATTTCGATTTAAAAGCTTATTATAAGGTGAATCACAAATAACAAAACAAAATCAGTTTCTATTATATAAAGGAACCACTTGGTCTTATAAAGGACGGGTGTTAATTTTATCTAAACAAACGATTTGAATCAATCAATAATATAAATCATATACATGTACAACTTTATTTGTATTTTTCTGAAATATATAAACCAGATTTACAATCGCTTAGTGGTAATTATGTTGGATTAGTGACGTTTAAATGCTGACTAGTAAAAATATACTACTATAACCCATGCTCAAAGATGCAACTGTAAAATATCTGCTAGACCAACAGCACGACAGGTTCAAAATAAATAGTGATATGCAGCATAAACAGTTGCTCCGACCATGTGGCACCTTGTTGGTACCTTCTAATATCAATGTTTACAGTATTTTATAGAAGCAAAGAAGGCAATTCGACTTTGAACTTAAAGAAGAGATGTTAATGAACTATTATTATCCCCCGCCACAACGAAGTTGGCGGGGGATATAGAAATGAGCTCCGTCCGTCCGTCTGTCCGTCTGTGCGTCCAGGCTTTTCCATTCCGGCCTCAAACTTCAAAACTATAAGACATATCTCAACGAAACTTGGTGTGTGGATGTAGATGTGCCTTTTGGGGTTTTCAACTTCTTCGAGTTATTTTTTTTTACCGTTTCCATGGAAATGTAACTTAGAATTTCGTTTCCGGATCAGAACTCGAAAACTATAAGATATATCTCAACGAAACTTGGTGTGAGGAATAATCATCATGTGTAGATGTGCCTTTTTGGGTTTTCAACTTCTTCGAGTTATTTTTTTTTACCGTTTCAATGGAAATGTAACTTATAATTTTGTTTCTGGATCAGAACTCGAAACCTATGAGACATATCTCAACAAAACTTGACGTGTGGAACAATCATCATGTGTAGATGTGCCTTTTGGGGTTTTCAACTTCTTCGAGTTATTTTTTTTACCGTTTTCATGTAAATGTAACTTAGAATTTCGTTTCCGGATCAGAACACGAAAACTATAAGACATATCTCAACGAAACTTGGTGTGAGGAACAATCATCATGTGTAGATGTGCCTTTTGGGGTTTTCAACTTCTTCACAATTTTTAATTTTTTAAATCTTTTCCAATTCCATTGATACATAACTTAATAATTAATTTCTGGAGCAGAACTCAAAAACTGCCATGGATTTATTTTTAGCTCATCTGGCCTGAAAGGCCTGATGGGTTTATGGCATGGCACGGTGTCCGTCCGTCTGTAAACTTTTTGCATTTTGTCTTCTTCGCCAGAACCACTTGGTCTAAGGAGCTGAAATTTTGTGTTCAAACTCCTTGGCTTTGCTCACAACCTAAACAAGCTATTTTCATCTTGATCATCAGCAAACGATAAACATCAGTTGCAATG
Organism: Gibbula magus; assembly: GCA_936450465.1. Taxonomy (NCBI): domain Eukaryota; kingdom Metazoa; phylum Mollusca; class Gastropoda; order Trochida; family Trochidae; genus Gibbula; species Gibbula magus. Next base: position 42,484,491 of record OW388291.1, read on the forward strand.
AACTTTATATTGAGTAGGCTAAAGTTGTTTTGATATGTTACAAACCTTACAGGGAGTGGCATCCCTGCCCTGCTGAGCCAACAAATCATCATCCATCCTGCTACATCAGGCTATAAGGAGAAGGTTCATAGTCACTGCTATTCAACAACTATTCTTCAATAAATGTTCCCAAAGGCGGGGGATATGGCCGACTCTGTCTGTTTGTTGCACTAGCATTAACAAAATGTAAATTTCAAATTTAATGCACAAAAAATCTTTCAGAGCCTGCATCTCCTAAACCAGGAGGACCATGTGGTCCCTTTTCTGGTAGCCTTCCCCATATTTATGAAACTAACTATGTGTCTTCTTCAAATAAAATTTACATTAGAATTAGATGTAATTAGTAGATGAACAACAACTTCAGCAGTAACCAGGGGCTTTTTCTTGGCTTTATTAACAATGAAAACGCTTTTTGATTTTAAATACGAATTTTCAGATATTGAGGGTAGTTCTTTTCCTAATAATGATACCACCGGTTAAACTCGTTCGGTACGTTAATTTGAATTTAATGAGAACTTACGAGTGACTTTCATAACCAATATATTCCAAACCATGTTCTATTTTGCGATTTAATCTGAAATAGCGAAATGATCGCACGGTATTCGTATATACAATTAACACAAGTATAGACTTTAAATATAAATCCAATGTGAAGGCATATCATGTGCATTTTGTAAAACGGAGAATTAAAACATCTCTAACGTTTTTCGAAAAATGTGATCATATATAAAATAATTCTGCTTTAGTGGAACTGTTTTTAAATACCTCTTAACCTATTACAAAACATTGGTATTCTCTTTGGTTTTTCCATCTCATTTCAAGTTTTTGAACCAATTAAATCTTTCTGAGCAAAAAGCACATCTTTTTCAAGTATAATAATTTAGTTAGAACATTACTAATTTCAGACAAGTACATGCAATTAAAACGTTTAACTGCAAGAACAATACATAAAATCATTTCATTTGAAAAGATAGTCTCAACTCTCAAATATTTAAAAAAGGTACAGTGGCGCGACAAAGCTATAAGGCGAAATAGCGATAGAGCGATAACGCGATAGAGCGATAAATCGATAAAGCGATAGAGCGATAGAGCGATAAAGCGATAAAACGATTTAATTGCGCGACGATATGGTATTTGTCGCTTTGTCGTGCGGCAATATTGCTTTGTCGTGCCGCCTTATCGCTTTGTCGTGTGGCCTTATAACTTTGACGTGCGACCTTATTATATCGCTCGCTTTGTGGTGTTGCTATATCTCTTTGTCGTGTGACCATATCGCTTTGTCGTGTTGTAATATTGTTTTATCGCTTTATCGCGTTGTTACCAGAGGGCGAAAGAGCGATGTCCCCTCTCGGCTATCATACTTCATCATATCTTCCTGAAACTTTGCATGTGTATGTGATGCCTTTTGATACTTTCAGATTTCGTAATTTATTAGAAACGTGCTTGGTATGGACCATGTTCAGAGATAGATCTGCTTCCGGAGCAGAACTCTAAAACCCTTCATTATAATATGAGCAGAATATGAGCTAGGGGACTTTTTAAAAAGGATACTTTTAGAGGGTCGTTGTATTCTGAAAAAGATTTAGATATACTTGAATGAATAACGTAATACCCGTGATAAGGTGTACTTACTGAGTTACAGAGCCATTATCTCTATTTCAACATTAATTTACTGTAATAGTCTGACAAGTTACACGAAATGCTCTCATGTTGCAATTTCAGATTGAGAAGAGTCTGTCTGAGAAAGACCAAAATCAATTGAACAAATGGCTTGGGGTGAAATCCTTCCAACTGCTGTACAAGGCGACCCGAGATGGCTGTTCAGCAACAGCTTTTCACCAGAAGTGTGACGACGAGGGTCCAACTGTTACTGTGTTCTACAACACAACCGACTGTGTGTTTGGGGGATACTCTGCAATGCACTGGGATTCAAAGGAAAGTTCCAAGAATGACCAATCAGCCTTCTTGTTCCGCCTCTGTTACAAGAACATATGGAGTCCTAAGAAATACCCTGCAATAAATGGTTCTGATGCCATCTATGGAGGGGACAAATTTGGACCAACATTTGGCGCAGGACCTGACTTAAAAAGCTTTTATGGAACTGTGAATCTTACAGGAAATTATTTTCCCTTGAATGGCAGTTTTTCCCTGGGAAAGAGTTACAGGATGTCCGGTGACACAGCTGACACAGTGGCCTGCTCCAGTCTCAACTGCTATGATATAGAAGTGTACAGTGTCCAGGGTGGGTATGCTCGTTCATATCTTCATCCTTTCTATTTGGTCTTGTTGAGAAATTAACATCTCATATGACACTAGATCGGTCTTTGATAGTACATGTACACTGTATATTCTAGTTGAAGATTGATTATATTATTGCCCTTAAAAAACATAAATAAAGCAGTCTGATTAACATCGACTCTGTTCCCTGAAAAAGTGCTGAATATATACTCCCTCAAAACGAATCGCACAGAGGTAAAACTTGTAACAAAAGTCTTTGTCTTGTCAGAATAACAATAACTAAGTGCACAGATACATTACACTTTGCATGATGGGAGTCACAACAACGTCAATGCTGCACGTGACGCCGACTGTAACGTCTGTACATATTGCGATCCCCGTGTGCTTGGAGCACTGCCTGGCATCTCATCGACATGGACAGGATAAGTCTCCGAATTTGTCCATTCATTGTTGAAGTGTCTGAGAACGTGGATCACGCCAGCAGAGACGTCTATCGAGAAACTCAAATAGTGAGTGAGTGTTCGATTGGGTTTGGATCTGGCGATTTAGAGGGCTAGCATCCTCGGTTACCCATGGTTTTATATATGCTCCGTTACTCTCCACTATATCACCCATGGGAAACTATATCAGAGAATTCTGTACTAAAATTACCCGCCCTTGACTGGCGTGACGAAGTCAGTAACCAAAGAAAATGCTCAATAGGATAAGCCGGAAATGGTCAAGGGAGATAACCGGTGACGGATGGCTAACAAAATGACCTCGCGTGCTTTGCAACGAAGTGATATGAATTGTCATTGGTTCGCAGGTCCAAGCTGCTTAGCAGTTTGATTGGCTCACGATTTTCCATGGGTGATATAGTGGAGAGTAACGGAGCATATATAAAACCATGGGTAACCGGAGATGGAGGGACAGGGGAGCACTACAATGTTCTTATTGGTGAAGAAGTCGCATGAAGCGGGACTTATCACTTAACCAGATTATGTCTCAATGTCTCCAATCCCACCTTGGACATTCTGCAACAACGTAAAGGCACAAGGCTGTGATGACGTCGTAGCAAACATCCGACATAAGAACGTCTTGAACGAAGTCCACTGTCTCTTTGGTGATTTCTTATTGTTTGTGCTGAGATAATGCGTACCGTATTTCCTCTAGTACAACCCGGGCCTCTAATAGAACCTGGGCCTCCAATACAACCCGGTGGGTAAGGGTGGCTGAGGTAAATATAACCCAGGTCTCCAATAGAACCCGGGTCTCTATATTAGAACCCCGGTTTTACGTAACAACTGAATACTCCGTGTTGCAATATATAATAGCTATACACTCGTTTTTAGGGGAAATATTATTGGCGTGAACAAGTGAGAAGTTCAGCATAACAGGTCCCAGATAACAAATATCCGTCTTGTTCAGTTAATTCTCCTTTTACAATAAGTCACCCCAAGAAGATTATAAACTTCAATTCATGTCTGAAAAAATATAACCCGGCCTCCAATACAACCCGGGCCTCTAATAGAACCCGGGGTTCAGGGGGGTGCTGAATGACATAGAATCCCGGGGTTGTTTTAGAAGACATACGGTAGTCCTGGGACATTGCCTGCAGTTTCAGTTGGTGTCACTGTGCTATTGCGCAGATGGATCAACTGGATGTGACGATCTTGTGCTGCAGTATTAAACCTTGTCCTAACACTTCTTTGGCGGTCCCGGTTAGATCCAAGTTGTTGGTTGTTGGTTTCGAGTTCTTAATCGGGAAATCGTACTTTGGTGGACCTGGAAGTTAGGGGCTACAGATACAACTGTCTCCCTAGCCTATAGACGCACAATTGCAATATTTTTGTCTTCAGCTCCCAATCTTGACATATTGACGTTCGTCGGAATAGCAAAATATTGCGAGTGATAGTAGAAATATCACGGTGTAATTTCTTTTTACCCATTTCAAGCATAGGGCACAAGTTCACGAAGTTGCACGTGTATCACGCTTCCAATAGCTTTTCCCACATGAAATGTTCATGTGTACAGAAAGTCATATCTAAAGAGTTAATATTTTTATGAACATATGTGTTTTTGCTATAGAGTACGAGTTCACATATGTATTAATTTTAATATGTTTCGCTTATGAAACTAATCTTTTTTAGTTAGAAATAATAAGAAGTCTGTGGCAACTCCAAATTTAATTGTGGGGATCTTTTTTGAGAGGGTATAGATAGACACCCCGTATAACTGTGCATAGTTCGTATCTCGATAGATAAATTATTTTACAACATTTAAACCTAGGAACATGGTCGATTATATTAAGATTGGAAATACTAGTGTCTGATTAGCAACTGTAAAAAGCATATCATACTGTTATACGGCATTCCGTTCGGGAGATGGGAGTTGTTGCTTCCTTGCCTGGCATTCAGCACTTTAAGGACTGGATGCCTGTGCACTGTACTCTGCCAGGTGAAAATTGTACCAAATGAATTTCGAATGTAACCGGTATTATGGATTTACTATTATTGTATCAATCATTTGAGTATTATAGGGTTTATGAGGTTGTAAAACAACATGTTTATTTACAGATCGAGAAAACATTATGCAACAAGATCCATGGAGACCAATACATGACAAGAAGGCAAAGGTATATATATATAAATAATAAAATAATAAAGAAGTTGTATAAAAAAACGGTATAAATTTAATTTATTTAATTTATTTATATATATTTTATTGTAGATATGATATTTTTGCATTTTATTAAAAAGGAAGGGAGAATCTATAAGTGACTAGCAAAGACTGAATTAAAGAGTTTATGAATTATTAGACGTTCCTATGTGCCAAAGACAAAGTCTTCGTAGTAGAACTATACATCAACCATCATTTTAAAATAATGGATGGTATGGTTTAGCCAGGAACATTCATGGACTAATTGTTATTTCTGTCAAGACGCTGAGGTCTAATATCGAGACCTACTCGCCGCTAGAGGGCGTGCGTGTATCCAGAGCCAACATCCTATTGGTCGGAGCTGTCGGGGCGGGAAAATCCAGCTACTTCAACACCATCAACTCCATCTTCAGAGGTCACGTGACTAGCCAGGCCTGTAGTGGAAGTGCCGAGCACAGTCTCACTAGCCATGTAAGGCAATGTAGGCCGGTGTATCAGCCTCAGATGACTCTAATACGAAAATGACTCTAGAGTTATTTGGGGCCGGTGTAACAGTCTCAAATGACTCTACCGCCTCATGTGACTCTAGAGTTATTTGAGGCTAGCCCCATATGACTCTAGAGTCATATGGGGCTAGCAAATTGCAAAAATTAGTCCAGCCTCAAATAACTCTATTCAGGCTCAAATAACTCTACCAAATGTTCTGTGAAAGAAAATTACGTATTCATAATTTCACATTTTTCATGTTTTAGTTCATTTTCAGATACTGTGGAATGGTCTGAATTGAATATTCTTAGAAAAAAGTACTAGAGTTAAATGAGCCTAGGCTCAAAACAATCTAGAGTTAAATGGGCCTAGGCTCAAAACACTCTAGAGTTAAATGGGCCTAGGCTCAAAGCACTCGAGAGTTAAATGAGCCTAGGCTCAAAACACTCTAGAGTTAAATGGGCCAAGACTAAAAACACTCTAGAGTGCCAACTGTGTGAACACCTCAAAGGTAGAAAGGGCTGACAACAATTGATTGATTAAACAGAAGTTGAAATAAATTTTCTGAAGAAAGACGTCTCCTTCTTAGAGATACACATTTTGGAGTGTATGCTCCTATCTATAACTTATTTTTGATATTTAATCATGTAATATCCTTCTAACAAACACTAAACATTACTTTAAAAAATCAAATTTGAGGCTGGACAGTATTCATAGTGATTATGATCATTATGATTCTGATTGGTCTTTAAGAAAGTAATTATTAAACCATGAAACCAGTAATGTCCGGAATTCATTTTCATTATTAGAATTATCATCCCGAAGTTTGTTCACCTATACTTATATACGTATGTTGGTGCAAATATTCTGTAAATAGTGATGCCAATGAGACACTGTATAATGCATATGGTGAAAGAGAAGCCGATAACTTTGTACTTTTATGTTAGATACTATATGTATATTTCACCTTAATATTGCAGGTGAACAGTGTCTATGAATAGTCATTTCTTTATTGCGGATATATATTAACACGTTCATCAAACAATTGATACGTAAAAATGTGTCCTTGTCATGTTATTGTTTTGGTGAACACAATGTTATATCCGTTGTAAAATTCGAAGTCATTGAGGTTATAACAAGTTTATGTCTCCAAGTAATATGTGCATGCAACCATTTTCACAACTAGTTATTTATGTCCCATAACTATGCACATCCATCTAACTACTCACTCACTGTTGACTATCCATAAACTTTTATGTTTGCTATCATATCTCATTCAACTTAAATAATTAGTCATACAAAATACTTTCACGTGCTTTGGAAAGAGGTCAATTGAAACAAGGCTATAGATACCAATGATAGAACTTTACAAACCAAAGAATTAAACCAAAGCTGAACTGCTGTAGTTAATTTAAATTATAATAGAAACCAAAAGATAATAATATTTAAAGATGAACAAATCATGTTGGTCCCGTTAGGATAACTAAAACTAAACTTTTCTGCTTGATGTTATCATATAAGTCTTTCTTATGCATTTGCATAAGTACGTTTGATTAACCCTAAACACAAATAGACTGTTACAGTGCGATACTTTTTTTGTCAGCATGGACACACAAGTTTATGTTTTTCTTTGAAGTTTAATTGCATTATTATACCCCCGCCGCGCGTTTAGCGCCAAGCAGGGGATATAGTATTCGGTAACGAACGTCCGTACGTACGAAGTGGAATAACTCACTACTATTCACTAGATTCTTTTCATACTTTATATATAGGTCAACGATAGTAATGTTATATAATGTAATGTTCAAAAAATGTTATGTGACCTCGAACTTCACGATCACAACGAAACTTTGACAAGTTACCCTTGTCAGCGAGATATCAAAATACCCTTTGACTAAAATGTCTATGTGACTTTATACATTATACCTACGTTCTACTCGGGCAGACAGAGGGCTGATTTGATTTTAGTGACATTGGCATAATGTTCAAGGTCAATCAGGACCCAGTCGATTTGTTTGACCATAGCATTATGTTTTTACTTTGAAGTATTAATTTACGGTGAGAAATCATGTCACCTAAGTGACACGTGCTTGTTTCCAATGGTCACTTTATATGTGCGTGCTTAAGACATTCGAAGTATCTCGTGACCATCGTCTCTGATTCAACGAACTATTGCATCACAATAGAGCACCGATAGATAATAGACTTATAATACTCAAGGCTCAAGATATGTCTACACACGATTTTCGCATTAATATCTTTAAAACTGAAAAAAGGACAAATTCATATTCTATATATAGGAGAGGGCGTGATAAGTTGAGCCAATATTTTATTACAGCTGTGTAAAATATGTTGATCAATATCAATATGTTTTGGCAAATACAAATACATAACATATTGCAGATATCATTATACGATGCATATTTGCTTTCAGAGTAAGTTGATCATCTGCAAGTTGTAAGTTGATCCCTTAGCTCACATAGTGTAGTTTATATAAAAGAAATCAAGAAATATCAAGAAATACAATATCTCGGAACATAGTTCACGTGGTTTTAACCAGGATTTCAGACGATTTCACGAATTTTACGTGCGACTCTATATATTTACCAGGGATCACGCGATAATAAAGTGTCTTTAAAACTTAAACAAGGTTAATAATAGACCCTGATAGTCAGGAAAAACCATCCTTTCCTTCCTATCAGGGTCCACAACTTTACCATATTCTCGGTATCATGGTTTATCCTTTATCCAGTGTGGATGAAATGTACTAAAGGCTGATGTACACAACATAATGATTACGTGTATAGAGATCCGTAAAAAACTTTTTTTTTTAGATTGCTTTTATATGTATGCTTCTCAGAAAAACAGACATAGATGTATTCAGAATTTATATATAACAACAAGATGAAAAGATAATTGATCGCTTCTCATTTACGAACTCGACGAATCAATCAATATTTGTATACGGTACTTGAAAGGTCACATGCCTGTAGTACATTTATTCATTGGTAGATCACTTTCTTGATGTTATGATATATATTTCTGAATGACATGATTGCATAATATGTATACATTGCAAGGCTCTGTAAAAATAGAGTGTTTGTTTCTGTTAACAATGACACTAGCTTCGGTCGTCGTACGGTCTAAAGTCGCTGTAGCACGTTATTTGCATATTTTTTTTCTCAAATTTGCTATTTATGATTTAAGTTTATACACTATACGGTTATATTAGAGGGTAAAACATCACATTACACGACCTGATAAGCCGTATCCATAGAAAACGGTTGTCGGCATTGAAAGAAAATGGTGCGACGCATAAACGAACAGTGGCAGAGTAAGATTTGTAGGGATCATGCGAATTTGAATTCAGAATGCAAGATGGTTGACCATTCTATCATTGTTCGATATATATTACTCTACTTTCAGTGTATTGCTAAATCAGTCAGATCACTTAAACTACCTTCGACCGGCCATTTCAATGTGAACACCTTAAAATGGCCACTCGAAGAGGCTTAACCTTACAATGCACATTCGTTTTAGAACTCTTTTTATTGATTGATGAGTATCATTTAGCCATTGGTAACACTTATTTACCTTTTCGCAAGTAGTTTCAGAAAGAAAAACGTGCTAAACCGGACAGGTAAAGAAGTTATGTAGCTAAACCTTCCAGTTTCAATAAATAGTTCATGGGATGAGCAATAGAAACGAGATTAAGCAATACGAAATTGTTTAAGATTGATTTTTAAAATATAACTTTCAAGGTATATTTCCGATTTCCATTGTCTGTAATGTATACATTTAATTGATAATGATATGAGTTCTGACCAGGATTGAAACCGGATCCAGAGAGAAGGGGGGATGATTACTTGATGCTTTTTGAAAATATTGTATGTTTTCTTTATTGGTTATTTCATTAACAAGCTTGTCGTTTTTTGGTTAACAGTGAATCAGTTAACATTTACATGTCACCTATTAACTCACAACATCCCATCAAAATAATACTTAATTATACCACCGTGCGCGTGTAATATGAAGCATATTATTTTTAATATATTTAATTATAGCTCTAAAAATCTTGACATTAACAAAATTTCGCTCTTGCCTTTAAATTCGACTAAAGTTTTGGGAACCTACTTTGATAACGAATCAGTCATTGCTATCACTACTACTAGACCATGGTATCAAAATAATACGAATTTCACCCATCCTTTCTTGATTCATCGGTTTAAGACAAGTTTCCTATGTTCGCAGGTACATACGGGGATATATTACAATGAGGCATACTTAAAGCACTAATATCGAAGGACTAACACGATAAAAACAATCGCCACATTGATTCTCACTTACACTCTCAAACTTTTCCCAAATCGTCCTTAATCTAAAAACTATGATGAATAGATGTATGTACACAAATAAAATATACATACAACGTGCACTAAAAAAACCCATACAAGAACATTAAAATAGAAAAGCATGTTTCTCATTTTCGTAATCATATGGCATCAAGCCCAAATAGGTCATAAGGGGTTCACCAAATATACAATTTAGAATTCCTTTTGGATAAGGACTCTGCACGCAACTTTTCAGCTCTCTAAACCTTATAGAACTGGAAAAGAAGATGAAAATAGCTTTTTAAGGTTGGGACCCCTTTGGCCCCATTTGTGGTCATGGGGTCACGTAATCCACAATTTAGAATCCTCATTACCCAAGGAGTCTTCACACAACTATTCCGCTCTCTAGACCTTTTTAAACTGGAGAAGAAGATGAACATAGGTATTTTAGGTTGTGACCCCTGAGACCCGATTTGGGGTCATTGGTTCACGAAATCCACAATTTAGAATCCCCTTTACCCAAGGAGTCTGCACACAACTATTCAGCTCTCTAGACCTTTTGGAACTGGAGAAAAAGATGAAAATAGGTTTTCAAGGTTGTGACCCCTGTGACCCCATTTGGGGTCATGGGGTCACGAAATATACAATTTAGAATCCCATTACCCAAGGAGTCTGCATATAAAATTTCAGCTCTAGAGTCATTGGTTCTGGAGAAGAAGTCGAAAAAGCGAAATGTTTAAATTACGGACGGAAGCCGGACGCCATGCCATGCCAAAAGCCGATCGGGCCTTTCAGTTCCGATGAGCTAAAACTTAATACGCCGTTTCTCTATGTCGTACTCCAACAGTATATTATGCCCTCGCACATATCACACTCGAACAGACACACGGACGCACAGACGCACGTACGGACACACGGGCTGATGGACGGATTATCACTCAAACCTATCGCCGTCCAGTTCTTAGCAGTGTAAAAATGAAGTGAAGACATAGGCTAGAGTTATTTGAGGCAATCCCGAAATGACTCCGCCAGCATTGATTTGGTAAAGCCTGAAACATATTGAGGTTTAGGTAGTCATTTGAGCCTGGATAGAGTCATCTGAGCCTGAGGAAATTTCTAGTCCCAAATGACTCTAGAGTTATCTGAGGCCAGGCTCAAATGACTCTAGAGTCATGTTTGTACTAGAGTCATCTGAGGCTGATACACCGGTCTCAGATAACTCTGGAGTCATTTGAGGCTAGAGTTTTCATCAGGCTCAAATTTCTCTACCTCAGCCTCAATATTTTTCAGGTTTTACTTAATCGGGATGGCCTAACAAAACTCTAGTCTATGTGTTCACTTTAATTTTAACTGCCAAGAACTGGAAGGCGATAGATTTGAGTGATAACCCGTGTGTCCGTACGTGCGCCTGTGCGTCCGTGTGTCTGTCCGAGTGAGACATGCGTGAGGGCATACTATTGGTGGAGTACGACATAGAGAAGCTGTGTATTAATATTTTCGGGAGCTACTGCCCTTGGTCAATTTGTGCTGTTCATGGTAGCTCAAATAAGACAACGTTTCTCAATACTGTCAGAGATGGCATGAACGAAGTTGATACCTTCCACTTTTGTGGTGTATACTATCCATCGTGCACAGTTGGTAGAGTGTTTTGGGTCTAGGCTCATTTAACTATAGCACTTTTTTTCTAAGAATATTCAATTCAGACCATTTCACTGTCTCTGAAAATGAACTAAAACATGAAAATTGTGAAAGTGTGAATACGTAAATCTTCTTTCACAGAGCATTTGGTAGAGTCATTTGAGCCTTAATAGAGTCATGTGAGGCTGGACTCATTTGTGCAATTTGCTAGCCATATATGACTCTAGAGTCATATGAGGCGGGACACCACAAAAGCAAAGCATTCCCGAAACGGCCATTCGCCATTATTCAGACGACCCAATAACAGACGACCCAGTTGTCAGGCAGAAAAGTAGGAGAAGCCCAAGCGCTCACCAATTGTGATAATGAACCAGTCCTAGTTAAACCGGATTGGCTTATGATTTTACTTGGAGTGACCAGTTTGATGCTAGATTAGTATTGTGAGTAAACCCGTATATCATTAAGTTCATTCCCATCTCAGGATGTTTTTACTTTATAGGGTATATATAGTGGAAAATGAAAGTCAATATTTGTTGCTGAAATGTGATTAGTCATTCTTTCAAGTGAAGTAACTAACTGACTTTTTAACAGCATGCACCTTCAAACTTACAAAGTCATGAAACTGTCAATATCAATTAACTTGTCTTAATGAAAAACATACGGTAACGCCCTCCCGTATTGGCTTATGTAAAGCGGGAAGAAGTGTTAACAAGATAAATATCCTGCCATAAAGAATTCCTAAGATCAGAATTTAAGTCACACTACAATTCAATTACTTTTTCAATTACATTGCTATTGAAACATTTACAAATTCTATTTCCTAAAGGCGTTTTAGGGCGGATATACCTGCTGACTTCAATTGGTAATGTGTTAACACAATAGTAATATGTAATTCCGGAATCAAAAGTTTCTTTAATAATCTGTAAATACATAAATAAATTGATTACCATTCTGTTGCCCTCTGTCATTATATATGATAAAATATTTTTTGGCGTTTGAATGTCAACTTGGTATAAAATATGCTGTTTACAATACATCAATTCAAAAGTGTTGTTTCTATTCTAGGACAATAGTTATTTTAGGTGAAAATTCAGTAACATCACATTTTCCCTCATATTGTCATAAATTTTGCATATGTTGGATTGTTTTTACAATGAATGTATGGGGTGATAAAATCCTTCACTTTATGGATGCTGTTGGAAAGCTTATTATGCTGGACAAAATTATTTTCGATTTCTTAAAACTGTATACGTGTCATTTTTGTCAAAGTGGGGAGTTGGACTGTTTCATTTTCCTAATGGGTAACAGCCTTGTGCTATTTGTGCACTCACTCAAATACAATATTTTATTATGTGAGCATATTTTTCCAGCGATCTGATTGGTCGAGAGGCCAACACGTGACCGTCGACAGAAAGCATATTTACTCCAGCCGAGTCCGACCAAAAGCCGTATTGACTTGAGTGACGTCAAACGATTGTTGCATGACGTCAAACGATTGTTGCATGACGTCATATGATTGAAGTCCCAGCTGTTTAAAGCAAATTACATTTTTGACTGTATTTCATTGTTTTCTTTTCATTTCTGTATTATATACATAATAAAACAATTATGGACTAGCGATTCGGTCAATACCTGTTTTTGTGGCCCCGAGAGAACAATATTGACCGCGGACTTCGTCCTTGGTTAATATTGCTTTCTCGGGTCCATAAAAACAGGTATTGACCTCATCACCAGTCTATAATTGCATAGTGTAACTAATGGGGTGTCTGCCTATTGGGGTTGACGCCTTTCCCTGTTCATCCTTCTCCACAGCCACAATAAAATGGAAATTATAACGTTGTTTATCATTGGAGTTATAACTAACATTTTGAATCATCACTTGGGTTAAGTTTGTTCTTAAAACTTATTTCTGATTTAAAAATTTGTTTGTTAAACTTTTTCATGGTACAACAACATCACATAAAAAATCAACAATTTGAATCAAGTGTGTACATCTTGGCTTATCCTGACAAAAATGATAAGCCTAGTGCAACAAAATTGGTGAAATCATGATATAGTCATACAAAAGTGGTTAACATGGCCGTAACCAATATCTCATGAACTTGACCTTTGACATTTAAGCTAACACTATCAATGATCACTTTTCCTTGTGTATAACAATCGTGTAATTATTTAAAGTGTTCATAGTAAAAATAAGGCATATTTTCAAAAAACTCGCTGTCACAGTGGCCGTCGACGTAATTTTGCGAAAACCTTTTCAAATCTTGGTCATTCTGCATAGATGATATACAGCCTCGACTTAGTGGGGGCTAATAAATCTAATAATTAATTTATTCATTTAACCCTAGTTTCGGAAGTACAAAGTTCGCTCATCGGAGACAGGAGCGCCGCTCAAACTGCGCATGTGCGACACGCGAGGTCTGGAGGAGGACCAAGGATTGGATGCGGCTGATGTGGTGGCCATCTTGGATGGTCATCTGCCAGACAAGTACATGGTACGTGTAGTCTACAACTAATGATAACCTCTTTGGTAGTGCTTACTTTATTTATTTAACTATTTAATCCGTAACGGTTATATGTTTATATTTGAGAGAAAGGCCTCTCCAAATAGGGTCGAACAACATTATTGAAAAGACATAACTTTTTGAAAGAGATAAATAGAGAGAAATAATGATTTTAGCTCAAGATATGCACACTGTGTCCATTCACAGACGAACGAGTTAAATCATGAAAAGGGAATCTCGGCCATGGGTGATGTAACGTAGCAACTTAATTTAGCATTATTTCCAGTTCAACACTGCTATGGCGATCTCCACGGACACACCAGGCTACAAGAAGTCGCCCACACTGGAGGACAAGATCCACTGTGTAGCTTTTGTGATAGATGGATGTTCTGTGGACGTCTTCCCAGAGAAGATTCTCCAAAATATCAAGGCCATCCAACAGAAGGCCAATCAGAGAGGTATACATGGTGCTGATTTCTACAATCATCACACATGGTGTTTAATATGGCCTCGCAATGAAGGCATGTATGGCGGAATGGTACATGCATCATCCCACGCAAGGCATAAGCTGCGCCAGTCTCCAACTGGCTAATTTAGGCCGTTGGAAACTGGCGCGAGTTATGCCTTGCATTTGAAGATGTGGTACATGCAGTTTGTATGTTCTTGATTACAGCAGCTTATCCAATGTTTCCACTTCGTTATATATCTATATAGATTCCTAGATATTCATTGACTCATTCTATTTCTCCGCAGGTATACCGCAGGTTGTGATTCTGACGAAGGCGGACAAGGTATGTGCGCATGTTGCGGATGACCCGGAAGCACTCTTCTACAGCTCGTCGGTCAATGACCTAGTCCAGCAAGTGTCCGAACTAGTCGGTCTCCCACGTGCTCACGTGCTTCCGGTCAAGAACTACGAGAAGGAGATGGATCTGGTGGACAGTGTGGACGTCCCGGCTCTCGTCAGTCTCCGTCAGATGCTCAGGTTCGCAGACGACTTCTTGTACAACTTCGTCGACGATGATGAAGACTAGGAAGGATAGTCTGTTCGAAGTTTGAATTGGGATTCAAACGCTTCAATAACGGCTTTATGTGTAATGTGTGTTCGTCTTCTTTCAATGTTTGATCTTCTTTGCAGATTTTCGTGAAACCATTGTTATATTGAATCTATCTTAAAACCAGTGCAATGTCATGGTCTTAGTGACAAATTGTGTAAACTTTTATCGAATATGTATAATAACGTAAATACATGTGTTAAAATTAACCACAAATTATCGGAAACGTTCGAATTGCAACTTGGTGTCAGACAGCGATGTGTTCTAAGCCCATTTCTTTTTTCATTCTACATAAATGAACTTGCTACCCAAATGGAAACTAAATGCTCAAACGGCATCTAGAAATAGTCCAAATATTCTTCTCTTGTTTGCAGACGACGTTGTCTTATTTTTAAGCACCATAAGTGGCCTCCAAAATCAATTAAATGAACTTGAACAATACTGTGATACATGGAAATTATCAGTTAACAGGGAGAAAAAAATCGTAGTCCTTAAAAAAGGGGATAAACTTTCGAAAATAGATAAATGGACATTTAAGGATATACGCCTAGAATGTGTTAGCTGTTATAAGTATTTGGGATTGTTGTTCACCAATTGGCTTTCCTGGACCATGCATGTCAAATATGGTGTGCTTCAGGCGTTTCAAGCACTAATCGGTATACTGAAAACAATCCATACACTCGGAGATATGAATTATAAAACCTTCTTCAAAATATTTGATGCAAAAATAAATCCAATTTTAACTTATGGGGCAGAAATTTGGGCATTAACTGATTTTTAACGAATAGAAAGAATACACTTATATGCCTGCAAGAAATATCTTGGTGAATACTATTAACGCAATGGTATATTGAGAATGTGGCAGATATCCGCTACACGTGTTTACAGATATAAAAGTCATTAAATACTGGTTAAAGTTGTTAAATATGCCCTCTTATAGAATAACAAAGAAGTGTTATAATATGATGTTATTGTACGAAAAAATGGACAAAGAAATTAGGCTTCTAATGTTAAAGATTTCTTATTCTCAATAGGCTTCGGAAATGATTGGAATGCACAATATCAATTTCAATCAATCACTAACTACAAGACTAAAATATATCTATCTTCAAACATGGAGTGAAAATTTTTCGTTATCTAGCAAATTTTGTTATTATTCAATGTTCAAAAATAATCTAATCGATGAATTATATTATCATGTGTTAACATACACAAATTCAGACGTTCATTGGCACGATTTAGATGTTCGTCTCACGACCTATACATCGAAAGCGGTAGATACAAAAATGTAAAAAAGGAAGACAGAATATGTAAACTTTGTGATTTAAATCAAATTGAAGATGAATATCATTTCCTTCTCATTTGCCCGTCGTATTATACATTACGTTGTAAATATATTAAAAAATATTACTATATCCATCCAAATACAATTTAATTCTCAACTCTTGCTAGCAGTAGAAGTCAAACTATATTACAAAATCTTTCCATGCTCGTCCATTACGCAATGCTGTATAGAAAGAACGTATTACCGATGTAACCCATATATCATGTATGTACTATAGGCCTGTGGCCTTTTCAGTATGAAATAAAGATTGAAATTGACTGCATCCAATTAGTGACCACGCTTGGCTGGGAATATCATTTTGTAATGTAATAATAGTTTAGTAAAGTATCATGGCCGAGAGGGGACACCGCTCTTTCGCCCTCTGGTACCAACGCGATAAAGCGAAATAGCGATATTGCCACACGACAAAGTGATGTGGTCACACGACAAAGCGATATAAACATACGACAAAGCTAAATGGTCACACGACAAAGCGATAACGCTGCGCGACAAAGCTATAAGGCCGTACGACAAAGCGATAAGGCAACACGACAAAGCAATATAACAACGCGACAAAGCCATAATAAAATGCAATAAAGCGATAAAGCGATAGAGCTCAAGAGCGATAGAGCGGAAAAGCAATAACGCGAAAGTGTGAAAAAGCGATAAAGCGATATAGTAGCGCGATAAAGCAATAAAGCGAAAGAGTGATAAAGCGATAAAGCGAAAGAGCGATATTGCCGCACGACAAAGCGATATGGTCACTCGACAAAGCGATATGGTCACACAACAAAGCGATATAGCCATACGACAAAGCGAAATGGTCACACGAAGCTAAAACACCGCATGACAAAGCGATAAGGCCGTACGACAAAGACAAAGGGATAAGGCAACACGACAAAGCGACATAACAACGACAAAGGATTAATAAAATGCAATAAAGCGATACAGCGATAGAGCTTAAGAGCGATAGAGCTAAAGAACGATACTTAGAGCGAAAAAGTAATAAAGTGTGAAAAAGCGATAAAGCAAAAGAGCGATAAAGTGACATAGTAGCGCGATAAAGTGACATATTAGCGCGATAAAGCGATATAGTAGCACAATAAAGCGATATAGTAGCGCGATAAAGCGATAAAGTAGCGCGATAAAGCGAAAGAGTGATATAGCGAGAGAGCGACAAAGCAAAAGAGCGATAAAGCGAAAGACCGATAAAGCGAAAGACCGATAAAGCGAAAGACCAATAAAGCGAAAAACCGATAAAGTGAAAGGCCGATAAGGCGATGAAGTGAAAGACCGAAAGAGGGATATTGACATGTCAACCTAAATGTTTTACATATCCATATAATACTGGTTTCATTCAATTTCTTTTCATTTGACTTGGATTTTTATTCACATAACATAAGATTGATTTTTGATAAATGATTCAACTTTAAATCCGCTATTATATTAATATAATGAATACAAGTTTATTTTTTATTAAGAATTTGAATAAACATATAATGAGATTTTTCTATAAAACAACTTACGTTGAATATTTGAGAAATCCATGCCAATTAAAACAGATATCTGCAACTATAATAGATTAATTCAAAACGTTGACATAGTGGGTGTAAACCTCTACATAAATACTTCCTTAGACATACTTATGTGACTGAATATGATATATTTAATTGAGCAAAGCAAAGTTTATATAAATCGGCGCACTTTGATTACTTCTGATATATATTCATCAACATAATAAGGATGCAGGTTCGGAAGTCTATGGTATGAACACTTGTTTATTAGTTAGCCATTCAATAACAAATACAAGGTAATAATAAAATTATAATAAAATTTAAAAAATTGTTTTACTTGGTTTTACTGTGCAAATCAAATCAAATTCAAGCAGTGTGCGAAGAGTATACTATGATGGCCGAGAGGGGACATCGCTCTTTCGCCCTCTGGCATCAACGCGAAAAAGCGAAAAAAACGATATGACCATACGACAAAGCGATAACGCCGCACGACAAAGCTTTAATAAAACGCGATAAAGCAATAAAGCGAAAGAGCGAAAGCGAAAGAGCGATAAAGCGATATAGTAGCGCGACAAAGCGATAAAGCGAAAGAGCGATAAAGCGAAAAGCGATACAGTGAAAGAGCGATAACATATTTAGATACGGGCGGATGGCCTACACTTCAGAAATAAAGAATTGAAATTGATAACTTCTGATATATATTCATCAAAATAATGAAAGACATTATTTAGATATTCACTAACAAATCAAAGGAAAGAATAAAATAATATATCATTATCAAAATAAAATATATAATTTTGTTAACTGGGTTACATTGTGCACATCGTAACGTATAAAGACACTATTAGGCAATATCACACAAGAATATTTGTGTGACATTGTGTATTAATATGTGCGACAGGAAAAAGCACGTTTTGGGTAAATTTATTGAAAATAAACTCCGCGCATCGCCATGAATCATTAGTATAATGTAATAGGTTGTTCAGTGCATGGAGCTTAGCGACATTCGAATACGTGTTTGAGGTTACAAGAATCGTCTCTTTCACACTTTAAAGAGCCATCACGGATGTTAGTGTTTAAATTTTTTGGAAAATATACTGATAACGTCATTCGCCAGAGAAATCTTGTATCTACAACATGGCATATGTTAAATAATGTTCATATCACGACAATGTATTGCAATTTGGTTTCAAAGAGAAGTATCACTTCGACTAGCGCGCGCTACGGGTATCTGACGTATATAAACAGAGTCCCTTTTTTTGCGTAATACGTACTAAACAAACAGCAAGCGCTTCCGAAGCGTGAAGGCTCGTCTCTAGCGCAAGTCGCCAAAACAACCCATGTGCTGCACGTGTCTCTCTTGCAAAGTACCCTTGTCACACATTACTGAATGTGACGATTGCTTTTCAAACTATGTTTCTAAATGTCCTGTGAATATGCAAATTATTTCCTGTTTAATGTTCTTTTAATTGAGATAAGACCATCAAATTATGACAATTGTTTACTCTCATTAATTATAAAATCCAAGTAAAATACCTAGATGGGTAAACCAATTATTCCATTATCTGTAGCAAATACTTAATTAAATTAAATGGTAAATAAATAACCATCAAAAAATTATATATTTCGATTTCTTTCATTGCTCATATTTGTTGTTATTCTTTCGTGTCTTTGTTTTTGTGTGTGAGCTAGACCATAATGCTTTGCGCTTGAAAATATTAGACTGGATCTATATTTAGACAGGAAAACACCTTCACTAATAAATGCAATTTCTCGGCTTATTTCAAGTTGGGAAAATTAGGGAAAAATTAAGTGTATTTATTTCACCGTAAGTTGTTTTATAGAGAAATCTCATTATGTGTTTATTCAAATTCTTAATAAAAATAAACTTGTATTCATTATATTTATATAATAGCGACCTTTGGGGATTTAAAGTGGAATCATTTATAAAAAATCAATCTTATGTTATGTGAATCCAAATCCAAGTCAAATGAAAAGAAATTGAATAAAACCAGTATTCTATGGATATGTAAAACATTTAGGTTGACATGTCAATATCCCTCTTTCGGTCTTTCACTTCATCGCTTTATCGGCCTTTCGCTTTATCGGTTTTCCCCTTTATCGGTCTTTCGCTTTATCGGTCTTTCGCTTAATCGGTCTTTCGCTTTATCGCTCTTTTGCTTTGTCGCTGTATCGCTTTATCACTCTTTCGCTTTATCGCGATACTATATCGCTTTATTGCGCTACTATATCGCTTTATCGCGCTACTATATCGCTTTATCGCGCTACTATGTCGCTTTATCGCGCTACTATGTCACTTTATCACTCTTTTGCTTTATCGCTTTTTTCACACTTTACTACTTTTTCGCTCTATCGCTTTTTCGCTCTATCGCTCTTTAGCTCTATCGCTCTTAAGCTCTATCGCTTTATCGCTTTATAGCTTTATTGCATTTTAGTAATCTTAGTCGTAGAGGGAACTGGTAATACCTACTAGAGGCATCTAGGGTTGTATATATCTTGGATCCACAGAGCTTTGGAGCAATATCTTCCAATGTTGGCATCATGTAACGCTCTCTCTCTACTGCATCATTCAGCATTTTCAGGTCAACACAGATTCTTACTTTGCCTGATTTCTTGATCACAGGTACCATTGGCGCACACCACTCTGTTGGCTCGGTGATCTCTTCTATGATACCGGCATCCTTCATACATGTCAACTCTTCTTTCACTTTTTCAAACAAAGGAAATGGTATTCTCCGTGGTGTTACATATATAGAACATCATACTTGTGCATTTGGATCGTTTGTATTGAACGAGAAGATGTCATGGAAGCGGAGGAACAACGAATTCGTAGAACGAGTTGTTCCTTCGCTTCCATGACAGCTTCGAGTTCAATACAAACGATCCAAATGCACAAGTATGATGTTCTATATATTTATTATATACCCATGTAAACTTAAGAAAGTAATACAGGGGTGCAATACGGTTTCCTTGGTCGATTTCCGTATTGCACGGTGAATTCCGTATTGCACGGCTGACGGTTCTACTTTCTCTAAACTTCGGCATTTCTCGGAATTTTCCGTACTTTTCAATGTTTTCCCAATTCAATCTCCGGAATTTATGTTTAAATAACAGTGCTAGTATTTTTTCAGTTGATTAAAGTATCAGCTTGGATTTAGACTAAAATTAACAGCACAAGCAGGGAAAATGTGACTCAAATTAGAACGAGTTGTTCCTTCGCTTCCATGACAGCTTCGAGTTCAATACAAACGATCCAAATGCACAAGTATGATGTTCTATATGTATTATATACCCCTTTTTATTAGCAAATTGGTAAACAAAGAAAATTGCATAAATTTACTGGGACGACGTGCTGCGTATTGATACACGGGCGGTTGCTTGACCAGCACGACTCACGATTTGATATCTTAATAATATCTTTATTTTCTAATTCGTCAGCCCAATAGAGCTTTTAGTGAAAGTTTCTTCAGTGTGGTAATATAATCAAATCATCAAATTTGCTTTACTTTCATTTAATTATAAAGAACTGAAAATAAGAAACAACATTCAGGCTTCCATCCGTCGTGCTTCTTTCGAATGACGTAACCATGGTTATGACGTCACAATGGTAAACGGTTGTGACGTAACAGTGACGCAGCATCGCTAGCGAAGCTTTCGGCAATGCTTTCAAATCCCCTTATACTTTGCGCTTTTCTGCCTTGTTAATGATAATTTGAGTCACATTTTCCCTGCTTGTGCTGTTAATTTTAGTCTAAATCCAAGCTGATACTTTAATCAACTGAAAAAATACTAGCACTGTTATTTAAACATAAATTCCGGAGATTGAATTGGGAAAACATTGAAAAGTACGGAAAATTCCGAGAAATGCCGAAGTTTAGAGAAAGTAGAACCGTCAGCCGTGCAATACGGAATTCACCGTGCAATACGGAAATCGACCAAGGAAACCGTATTGCACCCCTGTATTACTTTCTTAAGTTTACATGGGTATATAATAAAATGCTAAACGGAACTGCCTCTTGTTTCAGCTTTATCTTTACCGGATCACATTTTACCAGTCCAAAGGCACAAAATACATTTATGTCAATTTCATCCATGTCTGTGCTGATTTCGTGCATGTTCGGCTTCACAAAACCCATTTTGTGCGAAACATTCCTACTCAGGAGATTATTATGTCCATCTGTGACATAAACATTGAATTTGTACACTTCACCATGATACTTCACCTGTGCAAGTTACAATCCTGAACATCCTATCATGTGTGAATGTTCTGACAGTTCTCTGTCTGGTGGAAATAATTTTGGTTTGTCAAAGAGTTTGTCGTAAGTTCCTTGATAAATCACTGTGGTATCTGCACCAGTGTCAACCTTGAATTCAACAGGTGTTTCATGATGAACATACAAGGTAACTAACCATGCCTCATTATCATCATCACAGCTTACTTATCCAATATAAAATCCACTTGCCTGATCATCTGACAAAACTTCTGTTTCTACACTGTGAAGATTTTGTTTTCTATTGCTAGTACACATTTTGTCATAATGTCCTTTCTTGTTACACATATGACATGTCTGACCACTAGTACGACACCTCCCTGAATGACTGTTACCACAACGTGAACAAGGCCTGTTTTGACCAGTAGATTGCAGATTTCTTTGATTTCCATGGTAACCATTGTTTCCATTATGTGCACCTCGTGAGGTACCATTTGGGCATTAAAGTTCATATTTCTAGAATTTCTAACTCTTACCTATTCTACATTTTGAATAGTATCTTGATTTTTGATTTGAGCCTTGATTAATTCCGTTTCCCTGGCTGTCTGTATAGCCTGATCCAATGTTAATCCAGGAATAAATTGCATCCGTTCTCAAACTTGTCTGTCAGAAATTCCTATGACAATCCTACCACGAATACTTTCGTCACGCATATTCCCAAATTCACAGTACTTTGCAAGTTCATACAACGAGCGTATACACGCTTCCACACTTATTAAAAACTAAACCAACAAGATTCACTCCGTATTAACTTTAAAATAAGTTCATTATCTATCAATGGGTGGCGCACGGTATCATCCAGAAATCAATCTTGGCTTTCGTGGCAGCGATGAGTTTACATGACGTGTGGCCCTCGCGATATTCTGTAGTTTTCTAGTGTGGCTCTCGAGCAGACAACCTTTCAAATAGCCAAACTCAATTCATTAACTTTATGTTAATAATTATAGAAAACATGTCAAGAAAGAAAAGCAAGATTACGCGTACATAACCACAATGCTAAAATATGGACACTTTATTCCGAGATTATATAGACGGTTGAAGTACACTCAACATTTGCATTATTATGAGCATTTATGTAGAGTTTACACCTTGAAAGTCAATGTGTAAGTTTCTTGTGCAAGCTTTACTTTGTAGATGAAAAGTAATCTAAAAAAGGTGACGTACACTCAATATATATCTACTGAACAGCAAAATAACGCCAGTCCACTGAACAATTTCGTAATTATTGATAACGCTTTATAACGTCAGAGCATTCCAATGTTGTTGACATGATGTTAATAACGTGTCGGTACAAAGGTATTCCATGGGACATTTACAGTCATTGCAAACTGTACAGCATGCAGTCAGCCAATATCCCAGTTTCCGAAAAAGAATCACTTTTATTTTGCAAAGCATTTACTTCTTACTAATGATGTGAAAAACCATAGGCTTATATATGCAAACAGAAATTATAATCATTTAAACTCGCGTTTTGCTGGTCAGTATATTATAGATATGTAGTATGAACTTTGAATATTTATTTCACATACTTAATTTGCTTTATAGTGTGTCTTGTCTTGATACAGGTCACAACAGGTAATTTTGATGATATGGTGATTTAACCATCAGAGTAAAGTACTCACAGAAATTAAAATAAAATGCTTTCCGGTATTTAGTTCTTCATTACTTGATTACGACATGTGAATCCACTAAATGCTGAAATATGTACGCTTTTGGTTGAATAATCTTATATCCAAAATATTTATTTACAGATAAAATGTAAAAATAATTCATATTGACAAAACATTTACAAACATGCTTTAAAGGGCCATTAAAATTGTTAAAGGAATATTTACTTAGCCTTCATGCATGCCGACATACCAGATATTCTGATTTAAGTACAAATTATTTCACTTGACTTGTATATTCATTCCCTAACGCCAAATGTATGCTAATTATATAAAGTCGAGCAACAGCATTTTGTACATGAAGAAGCCGAATTTATACGTTTCATATATGTGCACAGTAGTTATATGAACAATTGCATATTACCAACCCACATCTGACTGTTTGTCTATTAAAGGCAAGTTTCCAAACTTACATTTAAGCAATTTACCGGCATTTTTGTCCAGTTTTCAATCATAAATCGTGACTTTCACCTTTATGATATCATTTTACTAAATGAACTAGCCTTAAATTGATAATGTTCATCAGCAATCAGTACTTTTCGATAAAATAACTCCATTTATTACGTGCGACATAATGTGACTCAAACAACATACTCAATGGGTTTTAAAAGGGACACTCAGTGTGGCATTGTAGTATTTTATCAAGAAGAATTGACTGTTATTGAAAATTAACCCTTAAGCGCCAATCACAAAATGATATTAATAAGCAGACAGAGTCGGCCATATCCCCCGTCATGTAGGAATTTTTAATATATTTATGTATTTTGAATAAATAATGCATTTACTTTCTTGAAAATTGTTATAACTCATAACTCATAAGTGATCAAATTTCTATATAGAAAAATGCACATCTAGACTACTTGGTTGATACCTGTACAAAGTTTCAGCAAAATATATTGAATAATTTTGAAGATTAATTCCGGAATATAGTTTTCCCTCTTCTTGGTTCTAAGTCCAGACTGTTTGCATTCGTAAAAAAAAAGAATCTTAAATTTCTATATAGCAAAAGGTACATCTAGACTACTTGATTGATACTTGTACAAAGTTTTAGCAAAATATATTGAATAGTTTTGAAGTTTGAGGCCGGAATATAGTTTTCCCTCTTCTTGGTTTTAAGTCCAGACTGTTTGCATTCGTAAAAAAAAAAATAATCTCAAATTTCTATATAGCAAAAAGGCACATCTAGACTACTTGGTTGATACCTGTACAAAGTTTTAGCAAAATATATTGAACAGTTTTGAAGTTTGAGGCCGGAATATAGTTTTCCCTCTTCTTGGTTTTAAATCCAGACTGTTTGCATTCGTAAAAAAAAAATAATCTCAAATTTCTATACAGCAAAAGGCACATCTAGACTTCTTGGTTGATACCTGTACAAAGTTTTAGCAAAATATATTGAATAGTTTTGAAGTTTGAGGCCGGAATATAGTTTTCCCTCTTCTTGGTTCTAAGTCCAGACTGTTTGCATTCGTAAAATAAAAATAATCTCAAATTTCTTTATAGCAAAAGGCACATGTAGACTACTTGATTGATACCTGTACAAAGTTTTAGCAAAATATATTGAATAGTTTTGAAGTTCGAGGCCGGAATATAGTTTTCCCTCTTCTTGGTTTTAAGTCCAGACTGTTTGCATTAGTAAAAATATTCTCAAATTTCTATAAAGCAAAAGGCACATCTAGACTACTTGGTTGGTACCTGTACATAGTTTCAGCAAAATATATTGAATAGTTTTGAAGTTTGAGGCCGGAATGGAAAAGCCCGGACGCACAGACGGACAGACAGACGGACAGACGGACGGACGGAGCTCATTTCTATATCCCCCGCCAACTTCGTTGTGGCGGGGGATAACAAAGAGAATTATCTCGTTATAATGATTGACGTTCAATGTCCGCAATTATCATTGTGATGAACGTCACACCAAAAATATAATAAAATCCCTTTTCACGACAACAATAATCAGTCAGGGACATGTCGGCTTTCCGTCTCGTTACAATGGGACGGTATGCCGTCCAAAAATTATTGTCTTATAAAGATGGCATGCCGTCAATAAAACGTATTAGACGGTATCCCGTCTTAATGATTCAGGGGAGAGTTCATTGTGTCAAATGTTACAAAATTAAGACGGCATGCCATCTTCATAGTTCACAAGACGGCATGCTGTCTCATATTAAAAAAATATAACAGCATGGCTGTATTGAGCTTACTTGGGAGTTACCGACTGAGACCGAGGTGTTCCAGTTAGAGCCCTCGCGCACGTGAATCACGAGGCCGAGGTGTTCATGTTTCAAGTGCTCGATGGTTCGTCTAACTTGAAACCAATCTCAACACTACATCAAACCACAAACAGAATTGACAACATTTTAGTTTTATTTTCAGTTCTCGTTTGTTTGACATATTAGGGTAAAAGAGACAGATCCTTGATAGAAAAAAGTGTCTATATTAGGCAGCTCACAGAAAGCATTAACTAATTTTGATGCACGTGGAAATGTACAAGTTGGTACTGTCAACGTCAAACTCGTCAAAAACATATTGTCTTTATAAAAATGTGCACTTCCATTAAAAGTTACTTCAGCGCGTTTATTTGTGTACTTTTTTGCTCCATTGTGTCATTTTTTAAATTTGTTTATACAATTTTTTACGTTTAGAGGGTAAACCATCTCATTATCAGACCCAATAAGCTGTATCAGTACAAAAAATGTTTATCCATCTTGGTTTAAATTGGAAAAGCGACAGTTTTGTGGAAGTCTTCAATGTGAGTAGTAGTTTGCTTGGTTTCATGCAATTTGGAGAGGTTGACAGCAATATAGTTGGCCGTTCCATCATGCCATATTCTAACTCCATTCGGAGTGTTAAAGAACCATTGAGTATGTTAGTGTTTTAACTACAACATTATGTTAATGTGTATCAATCGCTAGGGAAATCTACAAAACTATGACGCATAATTTTTATATCACAGCAATCCGATGAAAGTTTGTTTTATAGACAAGTAAGCCTTAGATTAACGCGCGTCAATAGCATCTAACATCATATTAACAGCTTTTCCTTTTCTGTATAAAAACAGTACCAAACATTTTCGAGGCGTGTTGGCTTATCAATTTTACAAGTCGCCACAATGTCAACCCCATCCTCGGTTACCCATGGTTTTATATATGCTCCGTTACTCTCCACTATATCACCCATGGGAAACCTTATCAGAAAAATCTGTACTCAAATTACCCGCCCTTGGCCGATGTGAGCCATACAAACTGCTACGCAGCTTGGACCTGCGAACCAATGATAATTCATATAACTTCGTTGAAAAGCAAGCGATGTCATTTTGTTAGCCATCCATCACCGGTTTATGTCTTGACCATTTCCGTCTTATCCTATTGAGCTTTTCTTTGGTTACTGACTTCGTCACGCAGGCCAAGGGCGGGTAATTTGAGTACAGATTGTTCCGATAAGGTTTCCAAAGGGTGATATAGTGGAGAGTAACGGAGCATATATAAAACCATCGGTAACCGAGGATGTGTCAACCCATAAGAAGCTCGTTTTTCTCAAGTGTTTTCTATGGAAGGGGATTTGTGCCATATATGAAGACATGTTAACTTGTAACTTGTAAAGTGTAACATGTCGTTCTCAACTATACAAGTCTCGAAAACACAAGTCCAACCATGCAAAACTAACATTTTAATCCTGTCAATCGTAACTTCCCATTCTCAACTTTACAAAGTTGAAATGTAATTCTAGAAATCGTCAAAGTCGAAAAGTCAACTTGTCATTTTTAAATATTAAATCTAAATAATATACACATTTTGTAATGATACAACTTACGTTTGACAAATGAAAAATGGAAAATGAAGAGTTGCAAAGTCAACTTTGTAAAAGGGACTTTTGCCTTTCGAGACTTACATGACTTGCCTAGTTGCGAATGCAATGTTTCAAATTACATCTCTACATGAATTCGCATTGACCATATTTGGAAGTTCCCCGAACATTGCCGATGTTTTCCGAGGTCGAGAGGCATTTGCAAAATAACGAGATCTCCCTTGCCACTGTCCCAGATGGGGAATCCCTTAGTCTATTTTGAGCCCAACGCTGGACGAGTTGACCACGCCCCTTGAAATCAAGGGACGTAACTCTTGTTATGTCCTATAAACAAACGCACGTTGTCAGTTAACGGAGCGCTACTGTCACTTACATTCCGTGTGATAGTGTCGCTTAGTAATTAAATGCCAAACGAAAATACCAATTGAAACTTAATTCTTATGTATTCTAATTATTATTTCAGTAAATTTTAAGGACACTTGACAAACAATTATTTTTGTTGCAACGCAAAACGAATGGTTGTAAATGTGCCTATATATGGGATGACACTGTCAGACATACAGGATCGCATAGCTTGATTGGCATTGATGCTATGATAAATGTATCCGATCCGTCATCATAAAACTTCTTTCACTTACATATAAAAATGCAGGTTTCAAAACCATATATAGACATCCTACACCCGAAAAAAATAATTATTTTCTGTGTGTTCATTTACACATTATCTTCTCTCCGTAAAACATGTCAACAGTCACTTATTTATACTCCAATTTAACGTGTATTCAGTAAAATCTTTTGCATTCAGAAATGAATATCCAAGTTTTAAAAAAGAAAATCTTGATATTGAAAGTATTTAAACGTTAGTGGGGAAGAAATTGAAAGAAATACATAAACCAGTGTTGACAACTTTATTACTAATTTTAAAATATTTTGAATATACCACAAAGCAATGATCTAAATCAGAGAATTTCATATACTTGTTTAAAAAAATTTAAAAATGCATTGCACTTTAATTATAACTGAAAACTCTTCTGAGCACCAATACTTCTTACTCTTACAGAGAGATAATCAAGGGGAAATTTTCTTTAGCTGAGTTCAATTTATCTCTTTTAATTATTTCACAAACTTTTATAAACTACTTTAAATTATTTATTGGTTTTGAATATGTTAATTATATATTTTAATTTACCTATCAAGCAACCTATATTTTTAGTATTTGAAGCAGTGAAAAGTGGGGCAGAAATATATTTGTCCATGATTAATATGGTCATTAATTCTAAATAAAGAATCAATTATATTACTGAATTCAAGTATGAAATGTAAATCATAAGCCTAGATAAGTTGTTTCACACTTTAAACAATAAACATTCAACTTCTGCAAGCCAAAACATGAAATTAATTATGAATTAAGAATGCAAACTGAAAATAGAATTGTATTACTGGAAATTTAAAAAATATAATTACACTGTTGAATTTAAAAATTGAATCGACTTTAACATATACAGGATTTAATTTTTTTTAAACGTGCAATTTCACTAAAATTGTTATTCACGAATGCAGTGACATGCGTATTGTTTTCAATAAATTAAATATGTGTTTTATTACCTCATGCGAAACGATGATATTTTTTATTTAGATAAAAATTCCGATAATTTATGTTTTACAACAATATGTTTCCCCTAAACATACGTCTTTGAAGAAAACTGTCCAGAAACTGTACTAAGAATGGGACATTTGTAGATGTTCCGTATATATTTATAAATAGAGCAATCTAAACAAGAAGAGAGCTGCTGAAAATGAAAAAAAGTCATTCAAATATTTGTTCTTTCTGTAAATCTGAACCAGAAAGTTTCCAATAAATGTAACCACGTAAATGAATTTTTGGGGGAATCGAAAGTTTCATGAACACTCGTCTTTTATCACCCAAAACTGGCTCCCTAAGTAGATGGTGCTTGGGTGATATCATGCGATATCGACAAGCGATATCTACATTGTAAGTTGCGTTTCCATGGAAACGGGGAAAACAAATACCGAACTGTGACCAGTGTTACGACGGTCCAAAAGCTGAGACAGGAATTTTTGTGGACACAAATCAAAGCAGTCCGCGACAATGACAGTTATTTATGTTTCGAAACCACTTGAAATTACGTAAGGTTTATTTGGAAACAATTTATCATCATGTATTTATTTCCAAAATGTCGATAAATTATCTAACTGTAATCGAATGTGAAAAAAATGTCCCGACCTGTTTTGTTTTATTTTTATTTTTTTTACCGAAGACGCAGACTTGGGAGTGTTTTAGTTTATACATATACAACTGCGTGTAGCAAGAACGGATATACTCCAACTATCTTGCATATTTAAAAAAAAACAAAGCTTACATTACAATAGTATAATATCACACAATTCATATATATTATTCTTGACCAGGAAACATGTTTCTTATAAGTGTGTTATTTAGAACTGAATACTAAATGAATAGACAATTTACAACATTTCTCTAAATGTGTTCGATCAATCTAAATATATATTTGTATGCCTGATTGAAACGTGAATAATATAAATTACGTTTCATTTCTATTTGAATAAGATATTCCTGCTTGCTTTGTTTTCAAAATCAGAAAATGAAATGATTACACAATGTGACATTAAGTATGTGCCCGACCATCGGGCTGGTGCTGGTAAAGTTTATTATTTGCCAGCTCGCAACAGAAATAACCGCGTCCCGGGCGTTCGGGCGGGCAGTTGTTTCCTCCACAGTAAAATGTTTCCTCGATAATGAGTAAAATGCGATGGTGTCCTTTATGTTTTAGTCAACGGGATTTTGTCAACAGTATGCATATAATGGGGAAACTAGTATGCAACTTTCAGATATGTGTTAGTAGTTGCTGGGAGATGCTTGCCAAGGGAGAAGTCATTGTTGAGCATTGTGTTTTTTCGGATCGGGATTATTCGTTCCTTTCCGCTAATTTCCGTAATATTCCAAATATGGTCAATGCGAAATCGTGTAGAGATGTGATTTGAAACATTGCAATCGTAACTATGCAAGTCATGTCAGTCTTGAAATGTAAAAGTCCATTTTACAAAGCTGACTTTGCAACTCTTCATTTTCCATTTTCCATTTGTCAAACGTAAGTTGTAACATTACAAAATGTGTATATTATTTAGATGTAATATTTAAAAATGACAATTTGACTTTTCGACTTTGACGATTTCTAGAATTACATTTCAACTTTGTAAAGTTGAGAATGGGAAGTTACGATTGACGGGATTCAAATGTTAGTTTTGCATGGTTGGACTTGTGTTTTCGAGACTTGTATGGTTGATAACGACATGTTACACTTTACAAGTTACAAGTTAACATGTCTTCATATATGGCACAAATCCCCTTCCATAGTTTTCAAGTGAATGTGACAATTGTTTCAAAAGATCCTGTTAATAATACAAATTATTGACATTTTACATTAAATGTATTTTATTGTGATTATACCCGCAAACTATGACAGATATAGCATCTGTAAAAACTACGCAATTGAAATAAATGGTAAATAAATAAACGAGTAGGCTATTTAGTGTGAACACCTTAAAATGACAGGGACGGAAAACATTCGTTATAGAATTCTTTAATTGTTTCAGGGGTCTTATTTAGCCATTGGTTATACTGTTTATGTTTCTTTTCGCGAGAGTAATGGATTTTTAGTTAGAACGGCGTGCTATAGTCCCTTTAAAGTGATAAAAATAAGATCACTTTGCAAACTTATAACTATTTTGGTAAAATAAAATCTAAGAACTCTAATCAATTGCTCAATCAATTGCATAGAAATGTCCTTCTCATGTCATCGGGTTGCAGTGTTAGTTCACTCGCCCAGAAACCATCAGAATGCCGGTTCGATCCCACATTTCCCCGAACGTATTTGTGATCAGTGTGAAAGTGCCAATTCATCTGCCATCTTATACAAAAGTTTGATTCAAATGAGGAAGATTGTAACAATATTAAAATTTTACATCGAAATATATAAGAGTCTTAACACAATATTTCAGATTTCGAGAGTCAGTGTTTCTTAAGAAGTCCAAAAACTTAAAGCTAAAAGACTGAAGGATGGACGACCGCCGGAAACCATGCAATGTCACCGGCCTTTCTTTCGACGGCATGCCGTCTTAATAAGACAATTTTTATTAGACGACATGCCCACTGGAGTAACGTCCGTCCATTCCACAACTTTCCACACTTGGAAATAACGATCTTTCCAAAACCGAAAGGCGTCCTTTCCACACTGTGGAATGATCACATTTCCACAGCCCACCTTTCCAAACTGTGGATTTCCATTGAAGCGTGAATAAAATCACATTATCTTTTTTCATCTCCTTACTTCTAAAACTAAATTAATAATCACTCTTCAAAACTCCTTTTCAACCTATTTATCTTAATTTATTTTAATGCCATTACATTTAAGTGAGAAATTATATATTAATCATTTAATGTAATATTTAATTTGTTCTTATCATTATGTGAAGCGTTCATAAAATCGTGGTTCAGTTTTCTGAAGCAACGGAAACATTTTGGAATAGTTTCATTACCAGTACAATAAATAATGATATTTTCCTATAATATCCTGAACATGTGATAGATGAGATCATTGTAATTTACATGACTAAATTATCATCATTCAGGTAACCAGAAATAATAGTTGAATAGGAAATTAAAAGGAAATGAGATTAAGACCATCCTTACATACAACTTATGGTGAATCTGTTTTCTCAACCAAACGAAGACATATCCACAGATTTTGCAAACAAATATTAACAAAGCGCGAGTGGCATTTCTGTATGACATTGAGTGAGTGAAATTTCGTTTCAATAGCAAATTAATCAGGAAATACGAGTCATACATTGCAATGGATGTAGTTTTGTTTTTTGTTAAGGGTTATAAGTATTAATTAGTTATGATGGAATGTATACGACACAATTAAAAACTACTATTATTTGAAAAGATCATTAAACGAAGCATGTTTAAAATCACAGTTCGTGTGTTTTGCCTTTGGTAAAGTTGGGATAACATTATCAGCAATATTATTATGTTCATAGTGGTCCTGCAATACACTTTACTTCATCAAAATAATTTATAAAACGTGTCAATTCTAAAAATAGTCTGTACGTTGAAACTTACATTTCTATTTTTTTTTTTTTACTAATTTTTCAATTGCCATTATGTAATACATACGAGGTATTCGAAACTATGCAAATTTATACAATTTTACGTCATGAATCTAATTAGATTGTTCCCACTTTTAACCACCTATTCATATTTTATTCACCTAATCACATAAAATTTATTTCTAAAAGAAAACTGAGTTACTAATCCTTCATGTATGTATAACTCATTAACCACACAATGATTACAAATTTGTATTATACAGTTCAATCACTGAGGCAAAATGTACATTAAGTGATTACACAGGGAAAGGACACGCATATAAAATTACTTTTGTCCATACATCATAGTTTAATTG
This sequence comes from Gibbula magus, assembly GCA_936450465.1. Lineage (NCBI taxonomy): Eukaryota > Metazoa > Mollusca > Gastropoda > Trochida > Trochidae > Gibbula > Gibbula magus. The sequence goes on from OW388291.1 coordinate 42,517,530, forward strand.
ATCTTGTATATTATCGATATATTGCACCAAGTTACAAACAAATACCAATGAGAGACATCTCACAAGAGAAAATATTGCATTTCGTTAAACTATAACATTTGAATATCATGAATATCCTTATTGTAAATTATGTAAATAATTTGTGTCAAATACCTACATAAAGTTACAATTGATCATCAAATCAATGATGTAAACAGTTTTGTCATGTCATTTTGTTATTAGAATCATCTGAAAGGTGCTGCCGAAAATAGAAACTTGTTACACAACGCCAACAGTTTGTTGTGCTAATTTGCCTGACTTGCTACAGTTCTTCAGTTAGGAAGATATAACTGTATAACGTTTTATAATTATAGACAACTTGCATAGTCTAATCTCTTTCTCTCTCTTTCCCCTCTTTCCCGCTCTCCCTCTCTGTCTCTTTCTCTTTCTCACTCTTACCCTCTCTCGCTCTCTCCCCCGTCAAAGGAATCTACCTGGCCCACCTCGTGACTTACCAAGCTAATGTAACCACATATAAAAAGGTAAACATATGTCGGACTGACAGAAAAATAATTTAAAAACCTGAAACTTGTTACACAACGCCAACATTTTGATGTGTGGTAGCAAATTTTCCCGACTGGCTACAATTTTTCAGTTAGGAAAAAATAACTATATAACGTTGTACAATTATAGACAACTTGCATAGTCTAATCTATTTCCCTCTCGCCCTCCCTCTCTCTCTCCGTCCGTCTCTCTCTCTCTCTCTCCCTCTCTCTCCGTCCGTCTTTCTCCCTCTCTGTCTCTTTCTCTTTTTTCACTATTTACCCTCACTCCCTCGTCAAAGGAATCTACCTGGCCCACCTCGTGACTTACCAAGCTAATGTAACCACATATAAAAAGGTAAACATATGTCGGACTGACAGAAAGATAATTTAAAAACCTGAAACGTGTTACACAACGCCAACATTTTGTTGTGTGGTAGCGAATTTCCCCGACTGGCTACAATTCTTCAGTTAGGAAAATATAACTATATAACGTTTTACAATTATAGACAACTTGCATAGTCTAATCTCTTTCCCTCTCGCCCTCCCTCTCTCTCCGTCCGTCCGTCTCTCTCTCCCTCTCTCTGTCCGTCTCTCTCTCCCTCTCTCTGTCCGTCTCTCCCTCTCTGTCCGTCTCTCTCTCTCTCTCTCTCTCTCTCTCTCTCTCTCTCTCTCTCTCTCTCTCTCTCTCTCTCTCTCTCTCTCTCTCCCCACTCCCTGTATCTCTGTGAATATATAACTGTATAACGTTTTACAATTATAGACAACTTGCATAGTCTAATCTATTTGCCTCTCGCCCTCCCTCCCTCTCTCTCCGTCCGTCTCTCTCTCCCTCTCTCCGTCTCTCTCTCTCCGTCTCTTTGTCTTCGTTCTCTTTCCCTCTCGCCCTCCCTCTCTCTCCGTCCGTCTTTCTCTCCCTCTCTGTCCGTTCATCTCTCTCTCTCTGTACAGTCTCTCTCTCTCCCTCTCTCTCTCTCCGTCTCTCTCTCCGTCTCTCCCTCTCTCCTTCTCTCTCCGTCTCTCTCTCTCTCTCTCTCTCTCTCTCTCTCTCTCTCTCTCTCTCTCTCTCTCTCTCTCTCTCTCTCTCTCTCTCTCTCTCTCTCTCTCCGTCTCTCTGTCTCCGTTCTCTTTCCCTCTCGCCCTCCCTCTCTTTCTCCCTCTCTGTCCGTCCATCTCTCATTTCAGAGTGTTGTACAATGTTATTTCGATAAATACATCATCTCGGTAAAATGACAAAATTGGTAATATGAGCATTTATGCAATGTAGCAAAATCACGCATGTATTTTAATTTCACAGATATCTTGCAATATTTTACGTCATACCATCGTATGTCGTTAAATTTATATTTTATCAACATGTATTTATGAGTAGGAAATGAGCCATAATAATCTCTCTCAATACATTCCACAACAACGCAATCAAATGATTGTATATTTGAGTCATTAAGTACTGATTGTGTATTTAGTCATAATACCTGCTGAGATACACATGTGCAGTTGTTACACTGAGTTGCATAACTACTAGCTACGACAATCTCTGCGCTCAACTTGTGCAAGACCTTAATTCGGAATACATAAAACTAATCAGTAATGGTACCTGCTATGGTATATGGTTATACTACAGCCTGCATTTAATTACCGACCCATTCTGTAACAAATGTTGCAATTTTTGTTTGTTAAGACAAGTTTTGAAATTAAATTTTTAGTTTTGATATTTAAAACAAAAATTCAGAAGTAAATAACAAAATATTGGAATAAGTGTGTAATTGTACATACAAAATCTTAAGTTAATGTAATTAATCTACTGCAACATTGTTAATGATTACCAAACAATATATGTTTATTTTCACAATTTCCATGTTAATTTCCTCGTAGAGCTTACGGGTTTAACAACAGATGGCTGTAGCTACAGTTTAACAACAGATGGCTGTAGCTACATGCGAACACATCAGATGAAAGTAAAATTACAATTACGTTTTGAGTTTGATTTCAATCATTTGTTAAGATATCAGTAAATCGTTATTTAATGCCAGATTTAAATTATATTCAAAATAACAATTTCATTACATTGATGATGAATTGTGATGTTTTAAATGCAACAATAGCATACCACATAGCTGTCAATTTGTGGGGAGAAGTACGTTCTTAAGACAGAGTCTTTCATGTCTCACATGCTTTGTTACGAATCAATTAATCAATTGGAACGGCGACAACCACTGACGCGGTGGGTAGATACCCAATCACAGTGCGTGCTAATAAACATAGTTGTGTATTCTGTTAATTAACAAATATGTCTCGCATTCATGTACATAAATGTCTAAATAGCCGGTTGATACCCTCATCATCATAATAAAAGCTATTCTATAATATAAGAAATTCATTCATTAAATTTTAACATTCTGTTTTTCGCTGACCTTTAAAAATGTCAAAATTACCATTCAGTGTCAATAAATCATCCCATATCTAATTACTGACAAAACAAATAATAACGAACACTTGGTTTCAATTCATAGTTCTCAATTAAAACAAAATGGACAGACAGGCAACTTGCACTATAATTACAATTATCATAAGACATCAGTTCAGTTTCAAAGAGTACGCCTTGTTGTGAGTTTTGGTAATGGTTGAATACCAGAGTGCGCCCAGACTGCAGTCGACTGCAATCAGTACCGGTAAATATATATGTAATGGTTGAATACCAGAGTGCGCCCAGACTGCAGTCGACTGCAATCAGTACCGGTAAATATATATGTAATGGTTGAATACCAGAGTGCGCCCAGACTGCAGTCGACTGCAATCAGTACCGGTAAATATATATGTAATGGTTGAATACCAGAGTGCGCCCAGACTGCAGTCGACTGCAATCAGTACCGGTAAATATATATGTAATGGTTGAATACCAGAGTGCGCCCAGACTGCAGTCGACTGCAATCAGTACCGGTAAATATATATGTAATGGTTGAATACCAGAGTGCGCCCAGACTGCAGTCGACTGCAATCAGTACCGGTAAATATATATATATATATATATATATATATATATACAAGCGGATATGAATAAACATGCAACATATGCTAACCCGTCAGGTTTGACATATGTTACACTCAATTACCAATAACGTGATTATAATGTGATTAACATTTATATTATTTTAATAAATTTGTTTCCGCACTTCATTACAGTACAGCAAGAATGATTGAATATAGTGTTATCTTTAATTATTGAGTCACAGAATAACGAGTTTTTACCGATAATAAGGAAACAACGTTAAATGTGTGATGACTATTTTGTAAAACAGTAACATATAATAAAAAAAATTCATAAAGTTAAGATAAAGTGCCGTAAAAAAATGGATAGACTTCTCAAATATGTATCCAAATGAGACATACGCGCCCAAAACACTCATAAAGCACAATAAACATACACATTTTACAAATATGATAGTGTTACTACAGTTAGTAAGAACAGATTAAGTTTGTCAATTACCATTCTCGTGTATTGCACAGACTGTTTTATGACCCGCAATTGCTATCTTTAGATAGGCTCAATAGCGTGTATTCGCGACTTCACACACATGTATATTCGGTTGTGTATTTGTGAACTCTGACGAGAGTAGTCTCTTCTTTATCCAATACACATCCACGTGTATATAGGACAAGCATTCATTCTTCAACAAATTAAATTGTATCATCAAGATAGCTAACATAAGTTTTCTGTTTAATTGTTGTCCCATATGTATATACTGTCTGTTTTGCAATTGTGTCGGGGTATGATTTGTAAATATTTTATGGCTGTATATAACAATAGGACAATCTTCAATAAAAAATAATAAAATTTATCTCATGTTCTGTCCATCGTACTTTTTTTCGGATCACAACTTGAAACTGGTGGAATCAATCAAATATTTACTTGTATGTGACGCAAGAGAGTGTCTACTGAATTTATATATTAAGAATTAAAAAAAACCCGGGAAATATTGATTAAAGGTATCGTTTGTGGAAATAAAGTGAAACCGACTGAAGATGTGACAGAAATTTGGAATTTGTATTTGTATTTGAAAATGATAAAATGTATAAATGCATGCTTTGTTTATGAAGCATATTACATTAAAACTGAATGCGTGTGCTATGTAGTACGTTCGAAGCAAACGGCCTACTAATAGTTTTAATTAATATATATATCATACTGATGCAAATGAACACAGCTAGCAAGTTCGTATGAAATGTCAAATGCACAACATTAGTTTTAAGATACATTTTCAATAACGTGTACGCATCCTTAAATATGTCCCGTTAACACGCATTAGTTAGCTGATAGGAGAAATATTTATTGTCAAGTGGATTGTCTTATATCTGGTTGAATCAAAATGCTGGTGACAGGCAAATATTTTTGTTTATGTTTAAAGGGTATGTTTATACAAACTGGTCCGACACAAATAGTTCATCAATTTATTTAAGTCATTACATCAATTCAAATCGGGTTTTGGACCAGACTAGTATTTAAGTTTTCTTAGTGATAAGTCACTCTTACGAAATCTATGTAAATTTAGAATCGCATTACACTCCTTAAACATACAACATTTTGGAAAGGACTGTTAGACACTGGATGATCTATGATGTTCTAATTATTCTTCTGGTCAAATAGAAGACGAATTTTACAAATGGTTAGTTTGTGACGCTTTTGCAATCAACAAACAATGTATAATCTACATATTTATAATATATCTTAATATACCTTGCCATGTTTATAAAAGATTTGATGAAAACTCACGTCATCTCAAGCTGTCATGTTAAAACTGGGCCCTATATATAGAAAAAACCTGTCTGTCAGTGATTCTTTCGCAAATAACTATTGCATATGTTTTAACGATGCATCAATATAACATGCAATAATTATGTTCGTCTGTCTGTCCTAATAGACATTTTATAAATGATATTACAAATATACTAATAGTACCGATGAGACGTTTTCACAAGGTTTGAAAATAATCTAGTATGAATTGGTGAACTGTACACGTGTCACTCAAAAAACTCCAATACACGCAGAAGTTCCAAAGATAAAATAGATAGAGGTGTCTGTAGTAGAGATCGCAATACAGTAATAACGGACATCATCAAATAATATTGTATAAATAAACAACACTATCCCAGAGAGCTAGAAAACGCAAGATTTAAAATAACTGTCATTATTTATGTAAGGTAATACATACAGAGCGATTTTCTAATTACGAAATATTCAATGTATAATGCATAATTTCTCCCCTGGTTTATGACCCGCAATTAAGCTAGGCTTGTTGGGGCGAGGAATGTCGTGTATTCGCGACTAGCTCTGGGTGTGTATTCGGATATATATTCGTCAACTCTGATGAGAGGGTTAACTTTAAATACTAATACACATACATACACATACACAAAGAAGTGACATAACTAGAGGGAAATGTATTATCTAGATATCTAGCGTAGGTATTCGAGTATGCAATAATGAACATGTTTATATAAATCGCCTTCTATGAAATTATTTGAGCAGAACAAATATGAAAAATCACCCCATCCAAACTGTGCTAAACAGAAACATGGGTCTGTGGTGAAATGATGTGTGCTTATTTTATGTTTTAATTGGATTTTATGATTTGTAGTAATACATGTTAAACTTCTATAAATACCTTATAGTATCATTGCTTACACAACTGTGACCTTTTATCTAGGTCTATACTGTCTAAATGTTTAATTTTATAATGTGATTATTTGTAGTTATAGTAGTAATATCCGTTATAAATAGTAATATCCGTTATAACATGTTAAAGTCATTGCAATTTTACAATATTACATTAAAATGTTGTTTCGACAGATAATGAGACGTTTATCGTTTATAGGCTAGTATACAGCATTAAATTGAAGCAAATGCACATACTAGTACCTCTTTGTCATCATAACTGTTAGATTTAGATACCGATATGAAAGTGTATATAGCGATTGTTGATAGATAGATCAATGTGGCTGCAGTACAAGATAACCAAGTCAAGTGTTACAGTCCACCAGGAAGACTTGTTTAAGAGCGAATACACATGTTACACCGACCGGAACGCAGCGTTTAACAGGTATAGCCAGGGACTCCATCTGATTATATAATCCCTGGCTGACCACCGTCAGCGAAGTTTACCAAAAATGAGATTGACAAAAAGAGTCATTGCATAATAAAATACAGTTGTATATAATGTAACAAATTGACAACATTATTGTCATGATAATCACTCATATTTTGCTTAAGCTTGCGACATAACAATCAAAAATTTAATTTGTATTATGGCAGAAACTCTTCCGCATACAATCTTAAAAATAAAGAACAGGTGAACCAACACGTATTAGTATTTTCATTCAATACACTTAAACAACATGTGTTTTTTTTTATCATTAATCATTCATATTAAAAAATATACACTTTCATAAGAGTAAGTCGTGTGATAGTTGTAAGGAGTCTATGATAAATTGTTTAACTCATAAATATAAATAAGAATTTCTTCTGTTCATTAAATATAAGACTGTAAAAATAATAAATCATATCAAAATAACCGGATGAAATATCGTGGAAACAGGCAGACAGATCTTTACCTATACACGTAACTGTTTAAAACAACAATGTTTGTTGGAATGAATGTCTTCATGCTCTGTTTGTTCTGAAATTGGATTTTTTATGCAGCATATGTTATGCGTGCCTAATAGTGTTCGAAATTTAAAGCAACACCTCATATTTTACTGGTCAACTCGATACTGTTTTAATGCTTGTTTTCGTTTTGCAATGAAATACCTCCAAACCAACTTGCCATGCTCAAACAGAGCAAGTATTTAATAAAAGTTTTGTAATAAAGAACAAGTGGAAAGGTATTGACATTAAAAGCTTTACGTAAAACACAGTCTTTGTTGGCATTTCTTGTAGATTCTCTGTGTTTGCTTTAAAGTTAAATTTTTCATAAAAAATAGTGCCGAGATATTTGTACTCTGGGACAACTTTTATGCTGGAATTGTCAATGAGAACGGGTTTACAGTTGTTTTTCTTCACTCTATAATCTATAATCATTGCCTTTGTTTTCGGGGTATTAAGAACTAAAACGTTAACAAGAGCGTTCTATGGTCTTATGGAAAGGGGAGTACATAATTCATTAAAATCATAATCAATAATTCTTTTAAATGATAAAGTCAGCAATTGAAATGTTTTAATTTTAAATATTAATATAACATACTTCAGATTGTTAGTTCCCCCCCCCCCCCCTCTCTCTCTCTCTCTCTCTCTCTCTCTCTCTCTCTCTCTCTCTCTCTCTCTCTCTCTCTCTCTCTCTCACAGAGGGATGACATAGGAAAACGTAAATGTCAGACAGCATATGAAGCATATGAAGTATGACTGCAAGTTTCTCATTGCTGTGAATGTCGATCTGAACAGTTGAGAACAACTTTGACATAACAAACATATGCTAATGTACATGATCGTTTCTCTCTTCTTCGTCACCCCAACTTCTAGAATGCCAATCAAAGAAATGTACACACTCTTTGAAACATTTCTTCTTTGAAATGTACATATGGTTAATACGATCGTTTATACATAACTTTGAGTAAAAACGAAATGATTAATGGTGAGGAAACCCATGATAAACACTTTGACATGTTTTTAAAATCTACCAGTGATTGATCTTAATTGATATCGAAACTGCAAGTTAAGAAGCAGTGGTGGAGCAGTAAACAGACTGTGAGATGGGTTAATCATCAATATGACAGAACATACTTTTCCCAAGTTCTTACTGTAACTCACAGTTGTTAAGTTATGTATTTTTGTGATTCCGGTCGAATGAATAAGATGAGCTTTCGGGATAGGTCTATCAAATTTATGATAATTTAGATCACTACTGCTTGGATTAAGCATACACTGACTAATTTGAAAATCGGTCATTATTCACATCAGAAAGAACATCCAAATAGGGTAATTTGCTCTCATGAAACAAAACCTCCTATTTATCTCGATATCTTGTGTGTATTCATTTAATGTTCTCAATGTTGTTGAAAAGCGCTCTAGGTGAGCAATCACAGTTTTCTGGATATACATTAGATGATATGAATGAACATGCCAAACTCTCATTCATTTTCTCTTTCGTTCCATCGTAAGTCAATCATTATACATGAATGACCTACTTTTTAACTGATTAATTACTGGTTAGCTAATGATATCAAGGAGTGGAATAAACATTTTGTCAGCCCCCTCTCTTCTTTCAGTGATTAGTTTCATTTAAAAGATGAGCACATTACGTCGGGGAGTATTTTTCTGATCATGTAGTGTTTAGACATGATCATAGTGATAACATTATACATAGTTATCTTTTCTTATGATGGCATCATGCCGGGATGGTTATTGGTTTTATCTTTGAACACATCCGTGATTCTTTGGTCATATGCAAACCTATTCTTTTAAAGCTGCATGATCAGTTTTGCATGATATTTTATTTGGTTCTAAAATGTACATATAACAATAGGTGCTGGTGTAAGTTATATCTTCTTAATCGACTTTCATTCTTACCCCCAAATGCTTAGTATAATAAATATATAAATGAAAACTAAAAACCAAAAACAGTTTCATACATGTGTAGTAGCCGACAATTATGGCTCTATTTCACGAATTTACTCGTTATAAGACCTATTAATGGCTATAGAAGCAAACTGTCTTCTTATCAACTTTATGAAAGTTTCCAAAATTACGTTTGACTTCATGGCTGCAGCGTGCCAATATTCATTGTCCGGTTTTCGATCATAACCACGACTTTTAATGGTTGTATGTTCGTTATAATCAACTGACTGACCGTAAACTGGCTATTTTCGGTTAAAGTTGATATCAAATAACAATTAAATAACACAAATTATACCACTGGATATATATGTGACTTCACCAACATGATTATGTCCCTTTAACATGAAATAGTATCGAATTAGAGACCCAGTTTCAGTATATGAGCGTTAGTGACATTGAACTACATAATATATTCTTGCTCGAACTACATAAAAACTAAGTAAGCAAACTGCATTAATGACAGGAAGAAATAAATTGTTCAATGTATCAATGTTCAATTGTTTTGGTATCATGAAGGTTATCCATGTTGTAATTAATCCTATATTAACAGGTCACAAGGTGCATAATCAGGGATGTCTGCGGCATAGGGTAGTTGGACAGCATAAATTAAAAATGCTAATCAAGAAGAATTTCTAGAACAACTAACCTCCAGTACATTTTACATTAAGTTTTTCCACCTAAAGTAGGATTTGTAAAAAAGTTCTAGAAAGCCTGTTTCTGGAGTTCGTTCGTAGACTGATTACATTCCAATTAAAGTCATACTTACGGATTAAATAAAAAAAAAATTAAAATCATTCAACCAAAATGGTTTTTTTTTATTAAAAATAAAATAAATTTTATCTAATTATTGTCAAAACCTTGTACATCTTTATGTTTCAAAACTTAAATATAACATTTACTTTTCAACAAGATCATTTTGGTTATCAAAATATATGAACAAATATTTTCATTAATTTCATCCTTTTAACAAAGTCAACATATTATGCTATCTCATTTTATTTTAAAGTCACTTTCTTGTTAGAATACATCTAAAATCAAAGTTTGAATTTAGTTTACAAATAATGTTTAATTAAGTCAAAATAATGAAAACAAAAATATATTTATCAACTTATTCTTTTAATGTCAAAATAGTTATCAAAGTCTAAAAAATTCCTAAATCAAAATGATATTTAATATGGTACATAAATGAAAGACAATCTAGTCATAAACGATATTTCTATGGATATTGTTGACAGGTAGCGCTTGACAAGCGGACATAACTCCATAATCTCATTAGCGTGATGGCTGTGGAAAGACCGCCTTTTGGCCTATATTTCCAAAGGGGGTTTGGAAAGGTCGTTCTTTCCGTCTTTGGAAACACGTGGAAATATGCCTCTTTCCACGGGTGGAAAGATTGGAAAGATGCCTCTTTCCACGCCAAAAGAACGCCTTTCCACAAGTGGAAAGAACGGTCGTTACTCCAGTGGCCGTCTTTAAAAGACAATAGGTTTTAGACGGCATGCCGCCTTTATCACACAATATGTTTCAGACGGCATGCCATCTTTGTAAGACAATACTTTTCAGACGGCATGCCATCTTTTATATTTTAAATTTCAAATAATGATGTCTCCCTTCTGGACAATAAAGACGGCATGCCATCCAAATTATTTAAAGATGGCATGCCGTCCAGAATTATGTTTTTATTAGACGGCATGCCGTCTGATATCACAACATATGCCAACTTATCCCCATTTACTAAAAGAAATGATTCTCTCAATAAAAGATATGATATACATGTTTTTGCATATCCGTAATAATATCTTATCTTTGAGTATGCACTCTTTGAGTTAAATCCTTGGCACAAATATGAAGCTATTTCGATAAAATCACTACAACTCCTCACTCTGCTTTTCAATGGTTTTGTCATTTTCTCTGGTCTGAAATAGATTACCTATCTTTTTGTAGTTCAGATCGTCAGAGGGAAGGGGGCATTTATTGTTTCCAAAATATTAAGCTTTGTCTGATCCTGTGTTTTCTATATGCTTGAATGAATGGTTTAGCTATCTTGTAGTGTTTAAGACGGCATGCTGTCGAAAATGAAGGACGGAAAACCGACGTGTCCCTGACTGATACTTATTGAATTATGATCAAAATCTTACTAAATGAACACATCAACAAAGCATATTCATATAGATCGTTAATTATTGTAGAGTCTTTTCAAAATATATAGGTAAAGAAGTGGAGAAGTTGCGAAGACGCGAAATGGCTTAAACATCTAAATTTAATAAAAACAATTCTATATTCAGATGTTTACAACGGACAAGTATTGCTCATAGCGGAAACAACTTTTGAAGTTTAGAATGTGTTTCTAACCACTTTTGATTATCAATGCATGTATACATTTCTCCTTAAGGGTTGCTTTAAAACAACAAATGCAGACAATATATTGATTTTGCCACATTAACCAAAAAACAGATTCATTGAGAATATTACTGAAATTAAGAGCCCAGCATTGAAAACCTTTTTCTGCTAATCTTAAAGGTGCATCCATTGTGTTTCATAAATTCTATTTGGCTTTAATACGTTCCAACTCACCACATGTGCTGTCTACAATACAAATAAATTCACTCAGCTTGCAAAGTTGTCCCCAATCGCCAAATATATCACAATTACTAGTTTCCAATTAAAATTGAGTAACATCATTATGCATGTGCAGAAACCGAAACTGTATGTCAAATTTACAAGCACAGTTGACTGTAGTTATATGACCTATCAAACATTATCAACTCAAATTTGTTGTTTTGTCTGTTATAAATAAGATTCCAAAATAACGTTTGACTCATTGACGCGCGCCACACGTTGTGCATTGTCCGGTTTTCGATCAGAAATAATTACTTTACCTTCATACCGTCAATATGCTAAGTGTACTATCATCAACATGGTAGTTTTCGGTAACAGTCGGTACTTCTCGATAAAGTAACATCATTTATAACGTTTGCAATATGTGACCCAACAACACAATGGATGTACCTTTAATTGAAAATTAAGTATAAGTAAGATGCTATTATTCTACTAGTATAATAATGTTATCTACTGCTGAATTTACATATTGCTTAGTTCTAAATTAACAATATCTTCCCTTGCTACACTATTGGGGTTACTTCTGCTAAGAGATAACATTGATTATAAACTGCGAACTATGTGTATGGTCATGACTCATTAATGTACTGATAATAGTATGTACGTCGTCCGTACATGGAGCTTAGCTTACATTCGGATAGGTATTGGAGGTTACAAAATCGTCTCTTTAACACTTGAATGGTCAATTCTGCTTACATATATTTATGAAACTGTAACTCTGAAAGAATACTTGTTCATATCAAATTTACGCTTAATTAGTAGATGAACAATTACTTCAAAAACCAAAATTGTTGATTTTAAGAAGGGTGGAAAGCTATCTAAATTGGAAATTTTTTTATCATAAGGGGAACTTACTTCAAACAACCAATGTTTATTATCTCGGCGTATTTTTCTCTAATAGCCTATCATGATCTAAACACACGAAACAAGCGTCCGTACAAACTTTGAAAGTTTAAATGGGAGTTATTAAAAATATGAGATCTTTGGGTGAAATGTCTTTTAACATATTCTTTAAAATACTTAATACCAAGATATGTCCAATACGTCTGTATGGATCTAAAAAAGGGGGGTTAAGGCAGTATAAAAGCATTGAACGAGTTCATCTATGCCTATGCCTATACCTATTCATGCAAAAGGTATCTTGGTGTAAAACCAAGTACATGTAATACTATGAAAATATGTAAATTAATAGAAACGTGTTGGATTTGAACTTTGTTCAGAGATAGGTTCGTTTCCGGAGCACAGCTCCAAAACTTTGCATACGTTGTACCCACAAACTGAAGTGATGCCTTTTGATATTTTCAGATTCTTTTCTTTTTTTTTCTTTCGTTTTCATCGAAGCACATTAGATTTGGACTTTGTTCAGGGATAGGTCTGCTTCTGTAGTAGAACTCCCAAACCCTTTATCATGTCTCAAACTCAGCATGTGTATTACCAACAAACTGAAGTAATTGATATACACTTATCTGTCAAAGATGTGTTTTAAAAAGTATGTGGGACCGGTGGGATATGTCATCTTCTGATGACTCCTGTTTATCTCATCACAAAGAATGAAAGATATGTATTTACAATCATGGTCGGAATATCTACTCCTATCAACTCAATATTCATTTTACAGTATATGTTTTGAAGAGTATCTAGCAAAAGTATCTCACACCCAATTTCGTTGCTCGTCCCATGAATTATTTATTGAAACTGGCAGATACCTAGGTTTACCAAGAGAACATAGCATATGTAAATTATGTGATAATACTGCTATAGAGAATGAATTACATTTTCTTCTTATCTGTCCTGTGTATAACACTTTACGAACTAAGTACTTAAAACGATACTTTTATAAATACCCAAGTGAAAGAAAATATCACTGTTAACGGATTCTAACACATTATCACAACATAATCTTGCAATGTACATATGTTTCGCAATGAATTCAAGAAAACATAAAGTAATAAATAAGAACCTGTTATGACTTGCTACTCATATGAACTTTAAATGTACTACATGCCTGTGGCCTTTTCAGTACTGAAACAAAGATTGACTAGACCGTTGTACTCCCTAGTTCCTTTCAAAGTTAGACCCTCGTACCCCCGGGTTCTGTTCAGTTTCAGGTATTTCTCAAGAAAGTATATATGGCCACTCAAGGAATATTTGAATATTCTAATTTGAAAACGATTCATTCAAATTAAATGTACAAACAATAAACGCAGAAATAAATGGACAACTGGGACACTCATCACATTTGTAAAAAAAAGGATATATCTAGAACACCGGTGCGTTCAACTGTACTCTTAACAACGTGTATTAAGAATATGCAGTTTTGATTTACTTAAGCTAAAAACGATGTTACAATTTCCAATTGTTGAGTGAGACAAGAAAATAATACCCATATTGGAAAGAGGACACAGGGTAGTATTTTTTCTGTAAGTCACATGGGAGTCACAAATCTTTCTGTCTGTTGATTGGCTGTTTCAACGATTTCAATGGTTGCCTTAACAAATTCATTCACCTTTCTAACTTTTCCAGACTGGTGACTTGGTCAACTGTCTTCTGCATTAAGACATGTTTATTTTCCCCCGTAGTTGCAATTAACTTTTTCTTACGCGTGCCAACACATCAAATGTCGGAGGAAGCAGTTAAATTGTCCGAAAATTCAAATAACTAGCGATTGCTGATTCAAAAACCTACAGTGAATAAATTTGTGCTGAGTCTAGATTCGATACATATATTTACTAACTGGTTGGGTATTTGGGTTGTGTTCAGGGTACTGAGTGTAGTGTGAACTGAAGGCTGCATGTATCTCATGCGGTGTAGTCCGTGCAGTGAGGTCACGTGAGCAAGGTTATAAAAGGACGAATGCACATGCGAAAGGCACTTGAAGTTCACGACCGACGGGGTAAGGACTGCTGCGGGTATCGTCACTATGAGCAATTCATCAGAAGATAGCGTGGTGGAGTCCACACGTTCCAAGCGCAATTAGACGCCGACGCCTACCAATTCGAAAGGTGATGATATAGCGTCTTTTCAACTTTTTAGAGATTATATGGATGCAAAACTAGCTTCTTTTAAGAAAGATTTCATTCAAGAATCCGAACAACTGACCAGTTCTGTTGTAAAAAATTTCAGGCGAGAAAATAGTTTTTCGATACAGTTTAAATTTAACAATGGGATATTGGATGAATTAGAAGACATGAAAACTGCTCTTTACAAAAAAGACACTGCAACTTTATGTGAAAAAATTGAAAGTCTCTCTGTTAATATTAAGAAGAGAAATAAATTAATTCGTCTTGCTGACAAGTCCCCAGCAGGTTAGGATGTAGTGAATGAGCTGGAAGGTAGTGGGATGGCGTCCGATTCCGAGGAGGAGAAGCGTTTCGAGAGGGCGGAGGCGAGAGCTATCAGAAAGGGACCCAAACCCAATCAACAGTGCTTCTTCTGTGGTGAGTTTGGACACTGGCGTCAATCTTGCCCAGCAGCCAAGTCGCAGTCTCTCAGAGACTCCCTGTACACTGTCTCTGCCCAAACCACAGACAAGAAGTAGACGGGTATCTCACACGGTTAGCAGTCCACACGAAATTCTAGGTAATTTAGGAGTACTCTACTGTAATGAGAGTGTTTTGAATACATTACAACAAAGGGTGTTCTCGTTCATATTAATGATTTGTTACGTGTGTGTTTTAGATTCAGCAGCAGTGATGGGTGTCTCAGACGCATGTGCCGGACACACGGCTTCCGTACAGAGACCCTCCGGTACGTACGTCAGTAAACAGATTTAAAGGCCCACTTCTGTCTTGGAGCAGACTGTCATTCAGGTTTGGTATATTGTATGTGATTGACTGAAATTTTTAAACAAATGGTTAGATTCTTGGTCAGATTAACATTTGTTACTCATGTGGGTTGCAGACTCAACTTCAGAGGTGGGTAGGCAGGAAGCATGCACGGGACGCATCGGCGCAGTCGAGAAGTCTTCCCATGCAGTCCCGGAGGTGGAAAGTGGAGGCGCACATACACGTGTTAGAGACACGGCTCGGATTGATAAACTCTCCGGTACGTCTGTTAAAAGAAGTTTAAGAGCTCACCTTGCGTTCTGGGAGCGGATTGATGCTCCCGAATTTGTGATGCAGACTATAAAGACAGGATATGTGATTCATTTTGTCTCTACTCCAAAAATAATGTTTTCTAGAAACAATGCATCTGCATATAAGCATTCTAAATTTGTTGCATCGGCTATAATAGAGTTGTTGAACAATGATTGTGTTGAAGTACCTTCTATCCCACATGTTGTAAACCCATTGTCTGTTTCACTTCAAAGGTCTGGTAAAAAACGGTTGATTTTGGATCTGAGATTGGTTAATTCTCATGTTTGGAAACAGTCCATTTCTTTTGAAAATCACGATTGCGCAGTTCAGTTCGTAGAGAAGCAAGGTTAGATGTTTAAATTTGACTTAAAATCGGGTTATCACCACATTGACATATGTAAGCAACAGCAGACTTTTCTTGGGTTTTGTTGGAATTTCGATGGTATACAGAGATATTTCCAGTTCACTGTCCTTCCTTTCGGTTTAACTTCAGCTCCGTATATCTTCACCAAATGCCTTAGACCGTTAGTCAAATACTGGAGGAGCAGTGGTATATCCATAGTAGTGTATTTGGATGATGGTTTTGGTCATAGTACTACTAGAGCACTTTGCCATCTTGATGCAGCCTTTGTGAGGTCGACTTTAGACAGCGCAGGTTTTGTTGTAAATGAACAGAAGTCGGTGTGGCTCCCTACAACCAGTCTGGATTGGCTCGGTTTTACGTGGGATACGGAGTCCGGAACTATATCTATTGCTGAAGGTAAGCTCCATATCACTCTTACAGAACTCATAAGCTGTGTACAAGCTTTCCCGATGTTTACAGCACGCTCTCTATCCAAAATCGCAGGGAAAATTATTTCAATCTCTTTCGTTTGCGGAGACGTAGTAGGATAATGACAAGATGTTTATATCAACAGATTTCAGCTTGTCGTTCATGGGATGGTGCATCCTACAATCCGTCGGAGGGTTGTGTTTCAGAGTTGCTGTTTTAGAAAAATCAGAGACAATTCGTATGCCAGCATCATCCTAGTGTGATTATCTTTTCTGATGCAAGCAGTGTTGGCTGCGGGGCGTATATCCCAAATTCAGATAACGTCTTCTATATTGCATGGACTGAAGAGGAGAGAATAAAAAGTTCAACTTGGCGTGAGTTAAAGGCAATGCAACTTGCTATTATCAGTTTTGTTGATTCAATAAAAGGAAGTGCTATTAAATGTTTTTCAGACAGTTATCCTGCTTGCACGATTGCACAGCACGGTAGTACTGTTGCTGAACTTCAGAGGATTTCAGTGGATGTTTTCATGTTTTGTAGGAGTAAGTGCATTGTACCAGAACAAGAGAACAAGGTGGCAGACAAGCTAAACAGTCATGTCGGCAAGGACGATTGGAGTGTGACAGACGAGATATTCAGAGACATTAGTCGAATCTTGGGTCCCTTCACCATTGACAGGTTTCACTGGGTGGTAACGTACCCGGAAATTGCTGACCACGAAGCGAGGAAAGATGGCAGAGGCAGGGGACCAGGTAAGATTCACGTTCAATTCGAAGTCTTTCTAGGGTTTTGTAAATGCAATAGACTACAGTTAAATGCTTGATGTGGATCATACTTCATATACAAATAGGAAATACAAACTGAAAGGTCTTTCTTATGTTGCTATTATCGAAAATCGACAGTGTGGTCGCTACAGAAAGAGGTATAGGAAACGGTATTTGACAAATTTCAATATTTTCCTCTTGTTTCAGACGGTCAAATGTATGTTAAAAAGAAATTCTAGAACAATGTGCACTTTCTTGATACTGCGTGAATGTGTGATTATGGGAGAGAAATGAGTAATTTGACAAAATAATTGAACTAGAGTGGTCTGCATATTGACTCAGAGGTGGTCTGCTTATTGGGAAAACTAATATTTGAAGTGGTCAGCATATTGGTGTCAGTGGTCGGTGTATTGCACCATAAGTCATTTGATATTACTCATGTATAAACGCTTCAAAGCTATATTGATATGTTTTATTTTATTTTGCTCAATTTTTTCTTGCAGTCCAAGCTCTACGGATGTGTATACTGTCGATGGGGTCAAGACAAGTTCTCAAAAACAGTTTGGCATATTGTAAATGAACACAGTAATCAGGAAATCAAAATGAAAACTGTTTGTAACAAATCACAGATTATCAATTTCAAAATCATCCCTGAAGTGTGTTACGAGCAAGGACGGATACTTACAGTCAATGAGGACCAGGGGAAAATTCACTTATCACGAATCAACGTGCAACCAAAGGACAGCCCATTTAAAAGGTTTTTCAAGTTTACTAATGAAAAAGAAGCAGAAAACCAAGAAGTAATAACAAACGATGTATTTGAAGATATTGAACTAACAGCATGTGAGGAAACTGACAAATTGAAAGAAGACCCACAATACTCTAAAATATTAGAAATGTTACCAAGCGTGCTTGATACTCTAAAGGAGTGTGGTGAGGTGGAAAACTTTGTTGCATTTCATGAACTCCTGAGTGAAAAAAATTCCTTTAGACAACATTGCATACCTACTGTTTATTGATGTTGTGAGATGGTTGAACCTTGATTAATCCACAAACTTCATGAGATACAGTGACAATGTCAAAATGTTTTGGCGGACAGGTTTTCGTTTGTTTAGGGGGAAGTTTCTGAGGTTCATGGACAATTCTGGACAAATCATCAATAAAGAGGGAATATGCGGAAGACTCGATCCACTTGATGCAAAGATCAATTTTGTTGTGCCAAACAGGAAAGTTCTTGCAGAAACGTCACAGATTGTACCTATGAATGACTCCTACATATGAGGAGAAGCAAACACGTCTAAACGAAGAACTCTGCACAGTTAGCCAGACACAGTCATTTCTTGAGAAAGTATCCTCACTTTGGCGCACAAGTACATCTTCATTGTCATTGGACGAAAAGGAACACCTGACTAATGCCTGTCGTCAACTCATAACTATGATCAGTTGCCGGATTAGGGATATCAGGAAGTCCAAGATGGGAAAGGATACAGTACTGGATAAACTTCAGAAGAAATGTGAAGGGGATTGGCGTGACAGCAGGTACAACATGGTGATCAGCAGTATTCGCACTCACATCTATCAGCTTGAAAACTGCCTGGAAGATCTGCTGCTATGCAATGAACATTTGTGTGAAATAGCAGCGCAAATACGAGGTCTGGAAAGCAATTACTCTAAGAGAGAATTGGTGAATCTTCAACTCCAAGCAAATATCGTTTGTTTACCAGAACATTCTAAGGAGAATGAGCCAGCTCTGGTTAAACAGCGTTCTGAGAAATGGTTTCAGATCAGAGAACAAGTGTTGACAACAGGTAGTACAATTCCTACAGTAATCGGCTTGCAGGGACTGAAAAATCAAAGAAATCACTTAGAAATCAAGTCTGGTAAGAAGACAGCAGATTCTGTATCCGAAGACATTCAGAAACGTTTGAATCACGGGGTAAAGAATGAAGTTGGTGCAGTTGCTACTTTTGCAGCAACATTTCTTCCAGCATTTCATCCACAAACATCATTTTACGAAGAAGAGTGTTATGTACACAGGCATGAAGAACGGCCTGTGCTCGTGGTAAGCCCTGATGGAAGTGTTCGTCAGAATGGTGAGAATGGAAAGCCTTTATATGGTGTTGAAATAAAGTGTCCATTCCAAGGAAAACTATTCTGCACTCCCGTACGTAAATATACAGTACACACTCCCTTAATACTATGTAACACAGATTTTGTAGCAATAAGCTGACCACATCATTTGCAATACGCCGACCACAGACATTATTACGATCTCAAATACGCAGACCATTCTAGTTCAATTATTTTGTCAAATTACTCATTTCTCTCCCATAATCACACAATCACACGGTATCAAGAAAGTGCACATTGTTCTAGAATTTCTTTTTAACATACATTTGACCGTCTGAAACAAGAGGAAAATATTCTGTAGCGACCACACTATCGATTTTCGATAATAGCAACATAAGAAAGACCTTTCAGTTCGTATTTCCTATTTGTATATGAAGTATGATCCACATGAAGCATTTACCTGTAGTCTATTGCATTTACAAAACCCTAGAAAGACTTCGAATTGAACGTGAATCTTACCTGGTCCCCTGCCTCTGCCATCTTTCCTCGCTTCGTGGTCAGCAATTTCCGGGGTACGTTACCACCCAGTGGGTTTGCCGATTGTAAAAACAGGAAGGTCCAGAGATTTAACTCAAAATACATGGTTCCAGAAACTGAAGCTGTTGACGCCTTTACACAAGATTGGTCTCGTGTTAAAAGTTGGGCTGTTCCTCCATTCCACTTAATTTGTAAAGTTATAGACTTTGTTTTGTTCAACAGGTTTAGCACAACAATGGTAGTGCCACTTTGGAGATCAGCTTAATTTTGGTCAAAGCTGTTTGATCGATGTGGAGACAGTGTACCAGGGGTGACAGGTGGGCAGGTCCTCCAGAATAGAAATATTTATGTGAAAGGAATAGCAGAAACCATATTAGACGAACGATTTGCAGGATCCGCCTTGGATATCAGGTTCTTTTAATCTTTTTCAGTTGTCTTCTCTACAGGAGTGTGGTGGGAGAAACAGAAGCTCAGAGATCCGCAGTTATTAAATTTAGCTAGGAGTATGCCTGTTTTTGTACTAAGTTTACAGAGCGGAAACAACTGTAAAATGTTACGAAAGTTGCTTTTCTAAATTTAGAGAATAGTGTCTTCAGTTTCGTGGTATAGTTCATCTTCAAGCCTCCGAATTTAACGTAGGATTATATATACTCTCTTTGAAGCAAGACGGTAAAAGCGCCATTAGTATTCAACAGGCTGTGTATGGAATTTCGTGGGCACATGATTTAGCTGGGGTTAAAACCCATGTTGTTCAAGCCTAATTCAGTATTTGTTAGATGCAACTCGTAGAACGCTGAGTGTCGGTGTCAAACGTAAATAGCCCATAACTTGAGATGTATTGTGGAGGTTGAAGCAAAAGTTCCCTATAGTGACAGTTTATACAATTTACGGAATTTGACATTTTGCATACTTTCTTTTGCCGGTTTTCTCAGATTTTCGGAAGCTTCAAATTTGAGATGCTCTGATATAGTGTTTATTGAAGGTCATATGGTGATATTTATAGAGTAGAGTTAGACTGACAAATATCGTGACTGACATCATGTAGTGATTGCTGCCACTGGCTCGGAGCTGTGTCCCGTTAAAGCCATGAAGTTGTATTTAGGAAAAGCGGATTAACAAAATGCTGATGACTATATTTTTAGGCCGCTTACTTATTGTAAGAAGTTGAAAGTTTACAAATTAAGAGGTTTTAAGCCTTTATCTTATACCAGAATGAGAGAGATCATCTTATAGATGTTGGAGGGAATTGGTCTGAATAAGAAAGATTTTGGTGTGCATAGTCTGAGATCGGGTGGGGCTGTTCTATACAATCTTGGAAGAATAAATATCTTAAGATTTGGCCTATACCATCTTGGAATATTTTTATATTCCAAGATAGTATAACAAATCTTAAGATATGTACAGAAATCTTAAGATATGATCTAAACCTGAAACCTCCTGTTCAATCTTGGAATATTTAAATATCTTAAGATTATTTTGTTCAATCTTTAGATATTGTAATAAAATGACTGAAATTTTTTTTCATAAATTTATTTTAATGAAAAAATTACTTTGATGGGAAAAATGTCTTTGATAAGAAAAAAGTGACTTTGGTGAAAAAATGACTTTGATGAAAAAAATGTCTTTGATGAAAAAATGACTTTGATGGAAATATTGACTTTGATTTAAAAAAATTTACTTTGGTGGAAAAATGACTGACGAAAATGTTGCCTTTGATGAAAAGAAATGACTTTGGTGGAAAAAGTTACATCGAAGAAAACAAATAAATTTGATGAATAATATTTCTTTGATAATGGTATTGACTTTTATTAAAAAAGTGTCTTTGCTGAAAAAAGTGATATGGTAACAAAATAACTTTGATGAAAGAAAATAACTTTGAACAAATCTTGACTTTGATGAAAAAATGATTTGATGAAAATATAACTTTGATGAAAAAAAATGACTTTGATAAAAATATTTCTCAGATGAAAAAGAATAATGAAAATATCGACTTTGATGAAAAAAGTGATTTTAGTGAAAAATGATTTAATGAAAGTTTTGATTCCGATTAAAAAAATATTGACTTTGGTGAAAAATGACTTTGATGAAAATATTGACTTTAATTAAAATATTGACTTTCCTCAAAAAAAGTGCCTTTGATGGGAAAAAAAAGACTTTGGTCAATTTAATTTTTGAAAAGTGATTTTGGTGAATAAATTATTTGATGAAAATATTGACTTTGATGAAAAAATTAACTTTGATGGAAAAGGATTACTCTGATGAAAATATTGACTTTGATGAAAAAAGTGATTTGGTGAAAAGAAATGACTCTGATGGAAAAAGTCACTTTGAAGAAAACAAATAAATTTGATGAATAATATTTCTTTAATAAAGATACTGACTTTGATTAAAAAAGTGTCTTTGCTGAAAAATTGATTTGGTGAAAACACTAACTTTGATGAAAATCTTGACTTTGATAAAAAAAATCTTGACTTTGATGAAAAAAGTGATTTGGTGAAAAAATAATTTAATGAAATATTGACTTTGATTAAAATAATGACTTGCTGAAAAAAATTACTTTGATGAAAAATAATGAGTAATGAAAAAAAATGAATAATGAAAAATAAATGCCTTTAATGAAAATATCGACTTTGATGAAAATATTGATTTTGGTGAAAAAATGATTTTATGAAAATAATGACTTTGATGAGAAAGTGACTTTAATCGAAAATAAACACTTTGATAAAAAAAAAAATATTACTTTGGTGAAAAAATGATTTAATGAAAATATCGACTTTGATGAAAATAATGACTTTGCTGAAAAAAATGATTTTGATGAAATAAAATGACTTTGGAGAAAAAATGACTTTGATTAAAATAATGACTTTGATGAAAATGTTATTTGTATGAAGAAAATTACCTTCAATACAAACTGTGACCTTAGTTTAAATATATTACCTTGATGAACTGTAAATTTGAATTTAACAGACATAAAGATGAAGATATTGCTATAGATACATAAGAACTTGTTTATGGACGAGTTTGTCATTTGATGAAGACAGTATTGCCATAACGGCAGAGTTACATGGGAAACACAAGTTTGTATGGACAATTTTGGGAATGACAGGTTATTAAACATATACATGTACATAAACAATACATACAAATACGTGAACATAAACACTTGATACATATTGATACACATTGCTAAACATATATATAAATACATATTAAGTTTTAAAAAGTTAGATTATCAAATGCACGATTTTACTTATTTTTTAGAACTAATGTACTGCAGCACATGTTGCAATTCTATTTCAACTGTAAGAAGTGTGTGTTTTAGTCGACAGTCCATTACCTATTTTATTCTGCTTCTTTTCCCATTTACTTATAACTGTTTATGTTGTTTATATGTCGATATCTCTTAACAGTGTTTCATAAGACAAACATGTTGTTAGCATATTTAAATTATTCTGTCATATTTACATTCATTTCAATCATAATTTGTGACACATTTGACAGTCCTGTCTCTTAATCGTAAATACTTCAGGATTCCGTTATTTCATTCATGTGACAGATAGAATAAGAGCAGGAAACGCATCTATTTAAAGTTGCTATGAGAAAATTAGACCACTGACGACAGATATATACTTCATATGTCAAGATTTGCCAATCAGTGAAAGGCGACAACTATGTAATGCCACCCTGTCTAACAGGATGCAACTGTGATTACAACAATTAGCGTGGTGACAGGACAATACTGTCCCAACGTAATCACTTCATGATTCATTATGGCATTTCACAAAGCTGTTATTTCAGCATATACATATAAATTAATGAGGCATAGCGTTATAATGTGGGAAGAGGTGATTCAAATGTGGCATTTGATGATTAAACCTTTCACAAACTAGATGCACTTGATATGCCAAGATTGAATGGCCTTTTCTTGACCCGTCAGAGAAAAGCGACAATTATGAAACTGCCATTCTGTCTGACAAGAGGCAACTGTGATAACAATGGGATGTACAACAATATGCATTGGGATGGGATTCTATTTTCCTGGCGTAATCACTAAGTGATTCGTTATGGTATTTTACAAACAAAGCTGTGATTTTAACATTTATTTCCAAAATATTCCTATTTGATTATTACATCATTTGTCACAGATATTCACTGCATATTCCAAGAATGTATGGCCATTTCTTGGAGGGAGCTTTGTTCACATAACAAACAGGTCATATACTCGGTTGTGATCTTCAGATACATATTCAAAATATGTAACATGTAGTGTAAAAATATCTGCAGACTTTATATGAGTTTCGTATTTGACTATAACACCATATGCGACAGATATTCCAAGATTTGTATAGGTCATTTCTTGGAGGGAAGTTTATTCATGTATCATAGCATAGAGTTCATATGCGACAGATATTCACAAAATATTCCAAGATTGTATAGGTCTTTTCTTGGAGGGAAGTTTATTCATATATAGTAAAGTTCATAAGCGACAGGTATTCACTAGATATTCCAAGATTGTATAGGTCATTTCTTGGAGGGAAGTTTATTCATATATCATAGCATAGAGTTCACAGCGACAGGTATTCACTAGATATTCCAATATTGTATAAGTCATTTCTTGGAGGGAAGTTTATTCACGTATAGTAAAAATCATATGCGACAGGTATTAAATTGATATTCAAAGATTGTATAGGTCTTTTCTTGGAGGGAAGTTTATTCACATATAGTAAAGTTCATATGCGACAGGTATTTAATTGATATTCCAAGATTGTATAGGTCATTTCTTGGAGGGATGTTTATTCACATATAATAAACTTCATAAGCGACAGGTATTCACTAGATATTCCAAGATTGTATAGGTCATTTCTTGGAGGGAAGTTTATTCATATATCATAGCATATAATTCACAGCGACAGGTATCCACTAGATATTCCAATATTGTATAAGTCATTTCTTAGGGGGAAGTTTATTCACGTATAGTAAACATCATATGCGACAGGTATTAAATTGATATTCCAAGATTGTATAGGTCTTTTCTTGGAGTTAAGTTCATTCACATATAGTAAAGTTCATATGCGACAGGTATTAAATTGATATTCCAAGATTGTATAGGTCATTTCTTGGAGGGAAGTTTATTCACATATAGTAAAGTTCATATGCGACAGGTATTCACTAGATATTCCAAGATAGTGTCATTTCTTGGAGGGAGGTTTATTCATATATCATAGCACATAGTTCATAAGTGACAGGTATTCACTAGATATTTCAAGATTGTATGGCCATTTATTGGAGGGAAGTTTATTCACATAGTAAAGTTCATATGCGACAGGTATTCACTAGATATTCCAAGATTGTATAGGTCATTTCTTGGAGGGAGGTTTATTCATATATCATAGCATATAATTCATATGCGACAGGTATTCACTAGATATTCCAAGATTATATAAGTCATTTCTTGGAGGAAAGTTTATTCACATATAGTAAATTTCATATGCGACAGGTATTAAATTGATATTCTAAGATTGTATAGGCCTTTATTTGGAGGGAAGTTTATTCATATATCTTAGCATATAGTTCACAGCGACAGGTATTCACTAGATATTCCAAGATTGTACAGGTCATTTCTTGGAGGGAAGTTTATTCACATATAGTAAAGTTCATATGCGACAGGTATTCACTAGATATTCCAAGATAGTGTCATTTCTTGGAGGGAGGTTTATTCATATATCATAGCACATAGTTCATAAGTGACAGGTATTCACTAGATATTCCAAGATTGTATGGCCATTTATTGGAGGGAAGTTTATTCACATATAGTAAAGTTCATACGCGACATATATTCACTGGATATTCCAAGATTGTATTTTTGGTAATATCCATCTGAACACAATTTTATTAAACTGTTGCATCCTACTGACAATTATACCGTTCTGTATTTTGCCTAATTTAACAAACATTGTATGCATAGGAAATAATCCATGTCCTGCCTCATTTACTCATGTACACGTTAATTATCTATTAATGTAATGTAGATGAGGGGTTCAAATCTGAAAAAATTCTAATCTGTTCTAAAAATTTACTGGTGTTCATTTTTCGCAGGTCAGTTCCACTATAACTACAACCCAAAGTTAATCCATAAAGACAATACATTATAACAACAAACTACATCAAAAGTATTTTACGGATTCTAATTCCGGAAAGACACAATCTCCATTGTGCTATGTATTTTAAGGCATTAATCTCAAATAAAAATAAAATGTATAGAACAGACATGTTACATCATGAACATATCATAGGGGACCATAAAGGAGGGGCAACTATTATCAATTTTGTACAAATTTTATATATGTATTCATTCTATGCACATATAATGAGACGTTACTAAACAATCAGTCTGACTGTCTGTCTGTCTGCGATTAGCTGTTCAACTAGGTTGTAATAAAATTATGGTAAGTAGTAAGTATTTCTGTCTGAATGATGTCTTCACTTAATACCAAGCTTGGTTAATCCGTGTGATAAACTGATAAATTCATAAAGTCATTGTGTGTTATAATAACGGTAATATGGCATTAACGAAATATAGTATGCAGTCTCAATGAAATTGAAATTGAAATCAGCAGTATCAGACGTTGAGAGATTTAATTATTAAATGGTGCCGTAATGTTCATTTATATTTTCATTTTAACGCTTAAGGAACCTTTAACGCACGGTGGCTTGCGTCTAACTTTACTTCATTTTAGATAAATTGCGACTTATTTTAACCCTCCCGTACGTTGTGTAATGTGACAAAAAGCTGCGTAAAAGATAAGTATCACTGTACATGCTAAACATGAACAACGAAAGCTTCATAACCGAAATATCATATACCGTTGACACAGCGCAGTGCACAGAGCGCGCCGAGAAATAGTCCAAGGCTGAGACAAGCGTACAGAGATAATGGCGAGACGCATGACGATTGATTAATTATCCCACTTGCTTGAAATTCTAAAACGCTATACACGACAGCCTCTACACACAGATAGTTAATTGAGGGTGCTCCAACAAAATTCATATTTGCCATCACGGTAATTATCAATAGTAATGCTATGCCTACACAGTGCAGTGTGAACGCCAACCATTAGGCTAATTAGACACCTTAGAGCCCTACATATCTTAAGATTTGTTATACCATCTTGGAATATAAAAATATTCCAAGATGGTATAGGCCAAATCTTAAGATATTTTTTCTTCCAAGATTGTATAGAACAGGGCGACTGAGGCCGCGAATGCTGGTGTACCAGATAGATTGTTTAAACGTCATGGTAGATGGCGTTCAGAGACTGCTAAAGACTGTTATGTGAAAGACAACTTATTACTGAGATTGAGTGTGTCCCAAAAATTAGGACTTTAGCTGAGTGAGTACTTGCTGTCAATTGACTGTTGGATGTGTATTAAAGTACTTGTGGGGAATCTTTTGTTTTTCCCGTTCTTTCGGTATTGAGGCTGCCGTGAACACACCCAAATACAGATTTGTGTTTGTTAATGTTTTATGTTCGGTTGAGTTTACGAATTAGAACATAACGATATTTTTCATTCGGAGCCAAACTTATATCATTAAGTTAAAACACAGTAGGTTTATCTTCATCCGGTTGAATAAATTTTTCATAAGCTACAACGCATCACATTATGTTGCTGAAGGAAGAGATTGTTGACAATTGAATTGTAAATTAATAGTGCTAAAAAGTAATTATATTTTTAATCAATATTGTATAAGCTATGTAAAACCTTATACATAGTATTTTGAAAATACGATTTACATATTTATTGTTTCAGTTTGAAAGATTTTAAAATGAAAAATCTTATATTTTTCTATATTACTTGTAAGATCATACTCAATTAAAACTACATGAATACATGATTTTTAAGTAATGTCACACGTGTGAAAACCCGACGAATGTGTTGCAAAATCAGAAAATCACAAAACAAAGCAAAGCGCTGTAAAATCAGTTAATCCCGTCACGTCACTCTATTATGTTATCAGTTGATTAGTATTTAGGAATCTACTGGTCATTGACTGTCCCAGTCAGGAGGGGTGTTAGGTTTAGACATGTTCAGTAATGGTACATTTTTCGAGACTGATGTATTTTATCTTGGTGTATAGGATAGGATCTTAAAATATATACATGTAGACAAATTAATTTTTGTAATGCTTCTAACCACTAGGCCACAATACGCTGTTAGAAACCTTAGGATTGTTTGTCAGTAAGAATCCCGCGTTCTATTCAAGACTTGTAATGCACGGAGGGCATGAAAAGGCAGATTGTTAGTTGTCAATCATATCGCTTCGCGTGGAAGTTTTGCGCTCACGTGCGTGCAAGAATCCATTTCATAAGGGTCGCAGCTAACTGTACCATATCAAATGAGCACCGAAAAATTCAAAATAATTGATTTTGGAGTCCCATAATTGAATTTTATTGTTTCAAATGTAAAATGACCATATATGCATGTTTCGTGACGTCATACATGGATTAAGATGGAGAATACATTCGGAGCAGTGGATTCTTTAAAGATAATCAACTCGCCCCTTCGGGGCTCGTTGATTATTTTCAACGAATCCACAGCTCCTCATGAATTCTCCATTACATAGTCGAACCGAAACTAGCTTTCCCGGGACTTAGGCGGATCTAGTTTCCATGAAAATCCTTCACGGAGGTCTATATTTGACGCGGCGAGCTATATATCAAGGTTAGTAGACCTTTTTCGTGTTATAAAGAAGCATTTGGGTATCGATGAAGCAGTAGATATTAGAAGTCAATCTACTTATCAGAGTGGGACTATATGAAAGCACATTCTAACTGATACTGTTAAACGCACGTGACAACTCACATGCAAAATTGACGTTCCGGCTGCAGTTTAACTGTGCTGTGCAGTGGATGTGAACAATGTGAGGTTACAACGAAACCATTGTTTGTGTGTTTCCTATTTCATAATGTATTTCATAATGTTGAAATTGTGTGGTATTCATGTATTCAGTGAAGGACTTTCAAGGGGATACTCCCTGAAGCGCTCATAAAAAATCGGCTAATCGCGGTATATTACTGAACTCCGCAATTTATAATCCAATGAAAATATGCAGTTATAATTGTTTCCACGAATTTTATTGCTATTTTTTTTATATTTTTGATTATCCATACATATTATGTGTACACTGTTAATTGTATATCATATTGTCGTAATATTGTCAATATAAGCTAGGATATACATGTATAACACAACCACTCTCCAAAGCCTTAAGCAATAAGTCAAGTATAAAATATGGTCTTACAATTGATATTATATATAATATATATATACGGCTAAGATGGTGTGGCGGAAAAACACACTGATCCAAATAGAGTTTAAACAACTATGCGTTGAGTAGTTAATATTATTCATACACACGAGCTAACAATCTTACAGTCAGTGTCGACATGTTTCCTGGTGTAACTGAGTGTATTTTAGTCAATATGACTACAGTATCAGTATCTGATTACACAGTCATGTGTGTATATCTGCATACCGAAAGTTTGTTCACTTACTTGTGTATTTCAGTGCTAATATCATGTAATTTGGCATGCCTTTGAAGCATCGCATCAACGCGAAAACTAGACCGACCACTTTGCATGTTTGCATTTTAAGAAGATAGTTGAGTGTTCCATAACATAATCTGATTTAATACCTCAAAGTAAAAAGTTACACTTTTGGTAGCTCTTTGATTTGACCAGGTGTCAATCTAGATCTTCTCAAAACTAATTTTTTTTTTCATCTGTGAAATATTCAGTAAGTGATCAACTGGGTCAAACATTTTATTCTTTTATTCGAAAAATAGTGAAAGTTCAATTCAGTCTATTTCATTATGTCAAATTTCCTAAACGTCCACCATTGACGTGACGATCACAGGAAACGTTTTAGAATGTTTATTTTACACATTGATATATGATGATTCACTGCGATTGTATGTGACTTCTATTGACGTGACAATGAACGTCAACTTACATGAGGTGAACAAACTTTCGGTATGCAGCTGTACAGTCAGTAGTAAACCCCAACTCGGATCAACCAGGTCCTTCCCTACATGGCACCCTAAACATGGCCACTGAGCAACACTCGGAGGTCGCTCACATAAGTACCATTACCATATTTACAGATTTTTATGCACGCAAGTCAAAATCCGCGTAACAAATAGTCGATTTCACTAACGGTATTTCCGCCCTGATGGTGTATTAAATCACTCCCATTGGCGATATCCGCGATGTCGAAGTGCCTCTTGTGGGGGTATGGAGTAATGATAAGTAGGGAAAGAGGGGGGGGGGGGGGGGGGGGGGGGGGCATCGGGTTATGGTGAACTATTTACCTCTTTTTAATGCCATTGTAGGCAAAATTTAATGTTTAACTTTTTTTAAATGTTCAACCTTAAATTAATCATACAAGTCTTGATGGGCTACGGGGATCTATTTTGTATATGTTAGTCTTTATCTTGAATTAATGATTGATGTAATCCGTGTAATATTTGTACCTGGTCACTTACAAAACTTATCACTGTATTTTAGCATTTGTTACTTTCGAAGAACACAATATCGCAAGATATTGTCATTTTCAGATGGAGAAGACCCTGTCCATGAAAGACAAGAAACAACTCAACAAATGGCTCGGGATGAAATCCTTCCAGCTGCTCTACAAGGCGACCCGAGATGGGTGTTCAGTAACAGCCTTCCACCAGAAGTGTGACAACAAGGGGCCCACTGTTACCGTGTTCTACAACGCAGAAGACTGTGTGTTTGGGGGGTATTCTTCAATGCACTGGGATTCATCGGGAACTTACAAGAATGACCCATCAGCTTTCTTGTTCCGTCTCTGCTACAAGAACACATGGAGTCCGAAGAAATACCCGGCAGTAAATGGTACTAATGCCCTTTATGGTCACAGCAGCTATGGACCAATATTTGGCGCAGGACATGACATAAACAGTTTTAATGGAACCATTCTAGCAATAAACTACTCGTTTTTCCCCTTGAACGGCAGTTTTTCCCTGGGAAATAGCTACACGATGTCCGGTGACACAGCTGCCACAATGGCCTGCTCCAACCTCAACTGCTATGATATAGAGGTCTACAGTGTCCAGGGTGGGTATACTTGTCTATATCTTTATCGAAATGTCTATATCGAATATGTCATTATAATCCTTCCCCCCTTTTCATTGGGTTCTGTTTGCAAAAATAACAAGCAGATAACCAGTATCAGGATTCCGCCCGCCCGTTCGCCAGCCGGAAGGCTTTTTTGTTCCACCGATTACAGAAAAAACTATTCTTCCGATTCTTTCAAACGTTGCACAAATCTTCTCCACTACCAGGCGAGGCGAGGCGCGTTGGTGAATGATAAGCAATTTTGTGAATTTTCATTTTTTTAATTTTATTTTACGAATTTTACGAACTTTGTCAAACTTTGCACCAATCTTCTATACTTCTAGGAGAGATACAGTGCCTAATTACAAGCGATTTTGGGAATTTAAATATATTAATTCTGTTTGGCAACACAAACAAGCAGATAACGGTATAAGGATTTCTTTATTTACGAATTTCTTTATTTTGTACTTATTAATTTTCTGAGACCTAAATTTATCCGAGCGATTTCAGAAACGTTTTACAAATCTTATGCACTATTAGTAGAGATACAGTACTTAATTACAACCGATTTTGTGAATTGTTTTACAAGTGAATTGTTTTACAAGTTTCTATATGTGTGTATCTTCATTATTGTCTGACGTAATGCGGGAAAGCTATTCAGCCAATTCATTTCAAGTTTGGCACAATCTTCTACTATAATTTCCCCCATTTCATTGTATATTCTTACCTCCCAATTTTTATTAATTCCTCCCCTCTTTCGATAATATATCATAGCGAAAATATGTTTTAGATTACATAAAAAATAACTGAAAATTATTAATCTTATGGTGTTATTTCAAGATATATCAAATTTATTTGTTATGATAAAAAGTGATTACACATGAAGGGTCAAGGTATTAATGAGCCACTCTCACTTTTATGCTTTAACATTTTTTAGTAAATGTCATTTGTATACTTACCTGGTTGAAAGGGCTGATAGAGTACACTAAACGTCAAAGATATTTGAGAAATGAATGGTTCAGAGAAAGCTGAATAACGGAGCTTTATGCTAATAACACGTTTAAAATTCCTGATGGATTCATATTGTGGCAAAATGCAGCTTGCTTAAGAAGTTTAAAATTGTCCGGTTTTCTACCATCCTGGTAGTAACCAATAAATGTGATTTAGAAGTCCAGAAGAAGTTGAAAGTAAACTTTTACTTTTGTGACTAGACAAAAAGTAAGTTTAAGTGTGAAACTTATCAAATATATTTTTCTAGTCATTAAAGATTTTTTCTCGTATTTTACCTTTGTGAAAACGAGTTTACTGTCTTGTCAAATGACTAAATAGTATTTAGGAACACAGACGATTATTTATATGAACATTTTTGCTTGAAAATGAAAACTTTTCATTTTTTTGTCTCTCACCCAAACGCATTATTACTCAAATGTAGCAATATTCAAGCAGCATTTGCATGAATCGAATGCTTCTACAGGGTATAAAAGGTGCCTACTTTGCATTTTATGGCACACATGTACGAAATCATTCGGCGATTGACAAATGGAGAAAGAGAAAGAGCTCTGGGGATGTTGCAGCTTGGGTCGACCAACAACGATGTTGCCAATGGATTTGGATGTCACCGTATGACCATCATCAGGCCTATCAGCGGTGACTCCGAAGTCGTATAATGGAAGGGGGTCATTCATTCATCATTATCATTCAATATTATATATCACGTCAAAGCCAATATATTTTTTTATAAATAAGTCAAACATAAACATCGATCAAGCAAACTATGTTTTTTCAAAGCCTTAAATGTTAGCATATTACTTATCTGAGC
Organism: Gibbula magus; assembly: GCA_936450465.1. Lineage (NCBI taxonomy): Eukaryota > Metazoa > Mollusca > Gastropoda > Trochida > Trochidae > Gibbula > Gibbula magus. Next base: position 42,550,454 of record OW388291.1, read on the forward strand.
CACTAAAAGTGCCCACCAAATTGATAATAAAATCGCTTTAAAAAATATTATAAAATCGCTCTAAATTTCCTGTCAGCTAATAATGACCCACTTACAAGCCCAGTATTTGGTGCATTAGAGCGCGAAAGAACAATGGGACACTGCAATCGACGTACCTGGGTTTTTAACGACAGTTTTCATCAAGGATAGCAATGATTACTTTATGTAGAAGGGGGTCTTAGAGGGTCGCTTGAGTAAACATTATTCTCCATCAGGCAGGAGCGGGGAAGCACGAGGGCAGTGAGCTTCCCTGACGAGCGTGTTCGGGAACCTCAGAATGGGCTACAGTGTAGACTGGCGTTCCAACTTGGAGGTCAAAAGACCGAACACCTGCTACCCTGGCGCAACGCTAGGTGGTAAGGTTCCTGTCTTAGGGTAAGTCTATCCATCCGCTCTCTGGGTACAGAACAGGCGGGTGTAGGCAGACACGAAGTCAGCAACGGGCGAATGGTCGGAAGAGTTGAGTGACAAAGATCTGATACACATAAAGGTTAGTGACAGCTATGTCCACGAATCCCCCCAGTCGACCCGCTACTTGGCTGTCGGTGGGCGGGACTGTGGGAGGCGGATGACTCGGCAGTGACCAACTGTCACTTCCTGCCACGATAGCCTTTTATCCGCTTTCCTTGAGCCGAAAGCTTGTTATTCCAAAGGATATACCCTCTTTAGGGAGCTGCCGAACCTACTCGATACCCGCCTCCCTGCCAAGTATGGCCGCCTGCAAGATGCATAAACCAGGTGTCTGAACCCCTCTGGGGAACGACAGACGAGAGTCAACGCAACCCCCTGCAAGTGCCTTGTGATGGCCGTCCGATAGCTACGTCGAAAGCTTTCTGAAGACCAATAGCCACTCACTGGAAGGGGGTGTATGTCGATTTATTGAGACGTAGCAACACCAGGTGAAAACAAGACCAGCGAAGAGAGTTAGTTGGTGACTCGAGCAGCCCAAGCTCTTACTATTGCAAAATCTTGATGAGAGCGAATGTAGCACAACAATTCACTAAAGGAGGCGGATAGCAAGGTCTGTCTGTTAGCGAGTGTCGGGAACTAACGGAGGACAAAGGCTACTCAAAAGTTATTGACGAAGGTGGTTCACCAAGCGAGAGATGAACACAACACGTTATCGCTAGATTGTTCTGATAACGAATGTCAAATGACAGCTCACCAGCAAGGGTGAAGATGCGTCAAGCATGAGGATGACTCACTAGTGAGAGGTGAACCCGACCCACTAAATATAACTTCTAAATGAGAGACGTTGGATAGCAAGCTGACTGAGGATATCAGAGGGTCCAAAAGACGAACCACTAGTGAGAGGCGAAGTAGAGTCACCAAGCGAGAAATGGACGAAACACGCTAAAGTGAGGGCCGTCTGATAGCGAGACGACGGAGGCTATCAGAGGGTCCGAAAGTAGAACCCCTCGAGAGGGGTGAAGACAATTCACTTAGCGAGAGCTTACGAACAAATCTGAAGTGAAGTGACGTCCAATAACGAGACGACTGAGGCTATCAGAGGGTCTGAGTATGGGAGGGTTCGACTACAGGAGTCTCTGACTTTCAAAAGCCGAATGACTACTGAGAGCTCAGATGAATGCCATCCGATAAGGAACGACGAAAACTATCGGAGGGCGGAGTCAAACACTAGGGAGAGGCGACTGTCGGAAGGTACAGGAAGCAAACAGTCAGATGAGAAAGGTGAGTAAAGCCAACGACCCGAGGAGCACGTGCATCATGCGTGTTGCACGAGAACTTGGTCAAGCCTAGCACATGCCACCCCAGCTACTCAACACAATCCAAATGTTGAACAAAAAACACAGTTTAATGAGGGTAAACTGCACGGATAACACAACAGAGATTACAGCAAAAATCTCTACTTTAATCAGAATGGCACTAGGTTAGGAAAAGCAGCGATACAACACGCTACAAAAACTGACGTCGAGACCAATACACAACTTGACTGAACGGCCACGCAACTTTGAGAGTTGCTGAATCATGGGAGTGACGTCACGAGTCCGCTGGGTTACTGTCCCGGGGAGGGATTTTACCAATTTACAATCCCTTGAGAAGGCAAAGCATAGTAGGTCAAGTGAACAGATCGGTATAAGTATCTAATTATAAGTATCTAAATTTAACAACAATATATTTAGTAGCAGGTATAAAGCCATTTCAAATTTGAAGCAGGCAACAAAAAGGAGAATGAACTCAAAAAAGGTACTTTCGAATTTGTCGACGGATATTAGTAGTTCAGTTGGAAGAGTGCCCGCTGTTAGACTGGAGTTTCGACACTGGTTGCGTCATAGTAAAAGTTGTAAAGAGATTGAATTATTTTCTCCCTTGCTTGACCCTCAAGGTCATAAGAATACAACAACCCTTGCCAACCGATGCCAAACGGTGACATCCGGGTGCAAAATGACCAATGAATTTCAAATTTACACTGTATTGCAGATAATAACGAGTTATTATTATTATATTAACGAGTTGAGTATTATAGGATAGGATTTCTTAGGCCGCTGATCATGAACATTATATTATTGTTTATTCACAGATGGTGCAGATGGAAGCATTATGCAACAAGATCCATGGAGACCGATGCACGACATGAAAGCAAAGGTATATATTAGAATACTTAGAAGAAGTATAAATATAAATTATTAATATGTTTCTTTTTTTATTTTGGTTTTGATTTGTTTGCATTATTATTTGAAAAAAAGCGAAAATGGAGAATATGCGGATAATAGAACGTACTGAATGAATGAGTTCATGAATTTTAAGACGTTCCTCTATGCTATAAACATTTTGTCTTCATTGTATAACTATATATAAGCGTTGTTTATCCAGGAATATATACCAAATTACGCCTAAAGACATTACATAGATAGTATTGTATAGGTCTTTTCATATCACATTCTGTATCAGCCCCCAATATCCAAATCCCAAACTTTAGCTCGAGGGCTGATATTGTTCGAGGGCTGATGCAGGTTGTGGTATGATGACACCAATATCTTGCTAAAGTAACACAGCTGAACTGAAACGTTTCATAACTCAAATCCTCAAAGAACATACATCTGAGATAAACTTTAATATTAAGAATGAAGTTGTGGCGTTGGAGAGGCAAATTGGGACAATTACTAGAGCTTTTGGCTAGTTCTGCCGAAATTAAGGAAAACAGCGACTGTATCGACTCGCTGAAAGCCGAGTTCACCACATACTGAAATTGACAATAAATTATTGGAACAAGAAGTATACTTTCGCAAATCAATTGCAAACTTGCTTCTGTACGGTCTCCCTGACGATCGTGACGCTGAAACTGCCACATGTGAACTCTTAAACACTTTTCTGCCAACCAACTTGAGGGATAGAGACTTTGTAGCACTTCACCGCCTACCCCGAAACAGCACTATTCCCAGGACAGCTGCTCAACCCAAACCAACAAGCAGACAGAGTCGGCCATATCCCCCGCCTTTGGGAACATTTATTGAAGAATAGTTGTTGAATAACAGTGACTATGAACCTTTTTTCAACTAACCAGTGTCCAGTTATAAGCAATCTATATTGGTCTTACATTTAATCTTACTCTCCTGCAGATTGTAACATTTCAACTTGAGCCCAAAGTATCTTACAGAAGTGAATGAGATACAATATTTAAATCATGATCATCCTTCTATATCAGGTTATTTGTATCAGTATTAGGCTCGTACAATCTCCTTATAGCCTGATGTAGCAGGATGGATGATGATATGTTACATTTGGTTGCTGAGTAGGGCAGGGATGCCACTCCCTGTAAGGTTTGTAACATATAAAACAACCTTAGCCTACCCAATATAAGGTTTATTGCAACTGATGGTTTTCGTTTGCTCATGACCAAGATGAAAATAAGTTTTTGGTTTAAAGCAAAGCCAAGGAGTTCTCACACAAAATTTCAGCTCCTTAGACCAAGTGGTTCTGGAAATGAAGACAAAATGCGAAAAGTTTACAGACGGACGCCGGACACCATGCCATGCCATAAGCCCATCGGGCCTTTCAGACCAGATGAGCTAAAAATACATCCATGGCAGATTTTGCGTTCTGCTCCGGAAATGAATTATTAAGTTATGTATCACATCTACACATGATGATTGTTCCACACACAAAGTTTCGTTGAGATATGTCTTACAGTTTTCGAGTTCTGTTCCGGAAACGAAATTCTAAGTTACATTTCCATGAAATATGTCAAAAAAAAAAAAACTCGAAGAAGTTGAAAACACTAAAAGGCACATCTACACGTGATGATTGTTCCACCAACCAAGTTTCGTTGAGATATGTATTACAGTTTTCAAGTTCTGTTCCGGAATCGAAATTCTAAGTTACATTTCCATGGAAACAGTCAAAAAAAATATCTCGAAGAAGTTGTAAACACCAAAAGGCACAACTACAAATTATGATTGTTCCACACAAAACGTTTCGTTGAGATATGTCTTATAGTTTTCGAGTTTTGCTCCGGAAACGAAATTCTAAGTTACGTTTCCATGGAAACGATAAAAAAAAATATCTCGAAGAAGTTGAAAGCCCCAAAAGTCACATCTACACATGATGATTATTCCTCACACCAAGTTCCTTTGAGATATGTCTTATAGTTTTTTGAGTTATGTTCCGGAAACGAAATTCTAAGTTACATTTCCATGGAATCGGTCAAAAAAAATAACTCGAAGAAGTTGAAAACCCCAAAAGGCACATCTACACCTGATGATTGTTCCACACACCAAGTTTCGTTGAGATATGTATTACAGTTTTCAAGTTCTGTTCCGGAAACGAAATTCTAAGTTACATTTACATGGAAACAGTCAAAAAAAATATCTCGACGAAGTTGTAAACCCCAAAAGGCACAACTACAAATGATGATTGTTCCACACACCAAGTCTCGTTGAGATATGTCTTATAGTTTTCGAGTTCTGCTCCGGAAACGAAATTCTAAGTTATGTTTCCATGAAAACGGTAAAAAAAAAAACTCGAAAAAGTTGAAAACCTCAAAAGGCACATCTACACATGATGATTGTTCCACACACCAAGTTTCGTTGAGATATGTCTTATAGTTTTGAAGTTTGAGGCCGGAATGGAAAAGCCCGGACGCACAGACGGACAGACGGACGGACGGAGCTCATTTCTATATCCCCCACCAACTTCGTTGTGGCGGGGGATAATAATCATCAAGTTTGTGAAAATAAGAGACCGACAAGCCGTTATTGATGTAAGGGAGAAAACATGAGGGTGGGGTTTTGGTAGACATTTAAAAAACCTGAGGGTGGCTGGGAATGAAAAGTAAAACCGAGCTTGCGAGGTTTTACTTTTTATTCCACCACCCGAGTGTTCTTGTACAAACTAGTATAGCAAAGTATTACTTGACAATCAATAATAATGTTCTTCACTTGCGTAAACCCGGCAAGGGCTGTAGATAATTATGTCTATGACTTAATCATCACTTGTGATAATTATCCAAAAATATGTGAAAGTGGGACACACACTATAATCGCCCGTCTAAAATTGGAAGATATTTTACTTCAGTACAGATTCTGTACAAAGGATGTTTAATTATTAGAGTTTCAATTCAAATCCTTCACGGCATAATCTATACCAAGAAGGAATTAAAAATCATGCATTTAGTCAATGATGTTAATTGTACATTCTGTAAAACTGAGAAGGAAAATTTGTCTCATGTCTTTTTAAACTGTGATCATGTAAACTTATTCTGTTTGAGTGTGAATTACTTATCAAGACCCATATAAATAGTTAATAACGTTATCCCTTTTGGCTTTCATGCTCAATTTAAGTTGCTGAATCATTTAATCTTATTGAGCAAACGATCGTTCTAAGTAGCCTTAAAGGCCAAACCTTATCATTTGATTGGGTTATCAATAATTTCAAACAAGTATTTGCCATTGAAAATTGTATTTCCTGTAAAAAAAACAACAAATACATTGCATTTGATAAGAAATGGTATCCACTCTCAAAGGTTATGCAACCAGGGAATTAGATCTGACGCTGTAGACATGTCAATCGTCTCGCCATAAACCAAAACTGTACCATGAACATCACCATTCACACCCTTGTAACTGTACATGCTATATACTGTAATAAAAATATTTGACCATGAAACAACAAAAAAAGGAAAATCACTAAAGTTATACCCCCGCCTTACAGGGTTTCGTTGATTCTGTCCGTCTGTCTGTTCGTCCGTTGTCTGTCCGCTCGTCGCAAAACATTGTGCAGAGCTTATCTCTCAAACTATACATGCTAGCTACACCGAACGTGCAACACATATACATTAATAAACCATGATCTCTAACTGTGTCTTTTGAGGGTAAGACCGAAATCTGAATATTATTATTTTTGCGGTTTTCCATGGAAACATGACCAAAACAATGACTTTTTGAGACCTAAACTTAAAAGTTTCACCAAATTTAATACAAATGTCAACCCTTTATCTTAAAACATCTCTGAAACTGTGTGTGCACATTTTATCAAACCTTACATATATGTAATCTGTATTCATTCATGTGATTTTTAGGTCTTCAAGACTACGCCTATTATTGACCTTCAAACATCGCATTTTGTTGTATTTTCTTGAATATTCAAAAGAACATAACCTACTTACTATGTATGCAATCTTAATAATGATTACATCTACTAAGGTACAAATGGAAACACTACATAGTTTTTACATCTTATTATGAAAATATTAACCGTTTTGTCCTGAGAATGATGAACATAATGTAGGCATCACATAATAGGTGAAATATACTTTACACACTGCTTGTTCGAAAACTACTGAAGAAAGAGATAATGATTGACAGCTCATTTTAAAGCAGAAAAACCCTGATTAATTAAAGAGCATTCAAGTCAAACATGGGGTTCAATGTCGAGTAGAAGTCTTGAAGTATTGCCCTTACACATTGCCCTTGCTTCTACACGTATACACTTACCATCCATGTCCACCATGTTCACGTATGTTGTACAAAGGGAGACAAGTTCAGACAACTATAAATACCGCGTGACTTTGATTTTTCTCGTACGTTTACCTGAGGTTTTAGATTCAAGACTTTTGACGACGGGATGATACATGTTATCTGCCTTCCGAGGTGATACAGGTTGCATGGTGAAGAATCTATCATACATGAAAAATCTCATCAAAAGGTATAGACTACCTAGGGAGTTAATAAATAGAGATTATTGCCCGAGGAAGTGTTAGGGCAAGTTTAAGATATTTGTTCCTAGGTCTTTTACTGTGTTGATGTCGTAGATAAATGTTTATCGCTAATCTAAAAGGATACGTGAATATTGTGAAGTGAACATGGTAGAGTGACACTGTTTGAGCTTATGTGTAAATTGTTGCTAATGTACATATTACGCCGAGTATTTACATTTGTTTTGACTTGACCACACTTCTTACAAAAGTGGAACAGTCGCAAATCCTTTCCACTCAGAGATAGGTACGCAAAAAGGGAGTTCGTTTCAAAACGCCCGATAACTAACGGTCATGTTACAATATCGATAAATAGTTCGGTTTTTAAAATCTCCGGGATTCATTGCTATTCAACACCCGCAAATTTAGTTTAAAACCGACGGCGTTAGGTGAAACAATGGTTGCTAGGCAAACGTGATATGTGCACATGCATATGTGTTCAAATCAATAATATTAACTCGGTTATTTTCAACAATATGGGTAAAAATGTGTGTTATTACGTGCCCTTGGAAGATACTGCAGTGTAATAAACTCGCTTTCGGTCGTTTCATACCAAATGATTTACTAAAAAATGTATAAAATGGAAGGACGTATGTAACTTAACACCCAATAACCGCGAGCACTACTGTGAGAAAGTAACTCTAGATTCTACCTAGTATAGTTTCCATTCAATGAACATGTGTACTCTTTTTAACCTCTGCCAAGACACTAAGGTCTGATATCGAGGCCTACTCGCCGCTAGAGGGCGTGCGTGTGTCCAGAGCCAACATCCTATTGGTCGGAGCTGTCGGGGCGGGCAAATCCAGCTACTTTAACTCCATCAACTCCATCTTCAGAGGTCACGTGACTAGTCAGGCCTGTAGCGGAAGTGCCGAGCACAGTCTCACTAACCATGTAAGGAAACATGTAATTCATTTTTGCAAGATTCACAAACTGATGACACTGTGTTTTTTTCTTGAGTAATTGGCTGTCCCTGTTGATGTTTAAACACTCGATCTTTCAAAATAAATACGAGGTGAGGTGAGTGATCAGATGGGGTTTAACGCCGCTTTCAAGAGTATTTCACTTATATCGCGGCTGCTAGTATCACGGCAGGAAAAAAGCCCGCAAAGCCATGTACGATATTAACATACATGCTATAGATAAAGTAATGATTTGACATTTGTTGTTGATACATGAAAACTGTTGGGGTCTTTTAATTACTTCAATTCATATCTGAAGTACGAGAGGTGGTCAATAGGTCGACAAGAAGCTTATAAATAAGCTTAGCGATATATGTAATGATTGAATCGCATTCCGACATCTGTCTTTAGTGTGTATACAACAAGTCAATTGATTTCACTCGTTAGTAACAGTGATGTACTTGATGTTGTGTTACCTTTTGAAAACATGAAAACTGAATACACAACTGTGATCAAATGTCTTTCCCAAGGCGCAGATTGCATGGCCGCATGGTTAATGTTAATGGTAATAAGTCCCTGCTGATGGGTAATGGTGGGTATTCTCAAGATTTCTGTTTTCGGGCTATTGACAATCGACAGTACCAAATTGGGGATCAATTTAAACAGAAGCAATAAATCGTTAAACCGGCCCACTTCCTCTTGTTCCTGAGGTCTATACACATTGTGGCTATAACGAAATGGCGGATGGTAACCATGATGATCAGGAAGATGACATTTATGTATTTTCAATTAACCATGCCTATCTAGTTCCGGAAGTACAAGGTTCGCTCGTCCGAGACCGGAGCGGCGCTCAAACTGCGCATGTGCGACACGCGAGGTCTGGAGGAGGACCAAGGATTGGATGCGGCTGATGTGGTGGGCATCTTGGATGGTCATCTGCCAGACAAGTACATGGTACGTGTATTTTACAACTCATGACTACTTAAAATACTGCTATTTTATTACAATATTTATCTCTAGGATGACCACAATGCATTGCCCATATTGCTTTGTAGGCCTACGCTTTTTATTTCAATAATAAAACTATTAAATTGTTATACTCCCGAAATCTCCGTTTCCGTGGGCTTGACCGTATCTGAAAAACTTTTACGTTGGTCATTTGGTCAACTTTTGATAGGCTTTGCCACTTCACATGTGAATCCCTTGTGATGAAACATTTCAGATGATATCGTATTTAATGTTGTGGCCCGAATCGGAGATTCCGGGGGTATATTGTTTTTCACCTTTCCGTCCAGCTGTCTGGCTGCCCGCAAGCTTTTCTGTGCCAGAGTAACAGCGTGCTGCAACAACATGGTACATTCAGAAATCTTTGGTACAGAAAACGAGACGAAATGCAGCAAGGCTTACATTAGTCAGTATCAGAGATTGACTTTGAACAAAAACATGTCTTGCTCTTTTATTTTATTATCTATATATATATATATATATATATATATATATATATATATCAATTTAGCATTGTTTCCAGTTCAACCCTGCTATGGCGATCTCCACGGACACTCCAGGTTATAAGAAGTCACCAACACTGGAGGACAAGATCCACTGTGTAGCGTTTGTGGTAGATGGATGTTCTGTGGACGTCTTCCCAGAGAAGATTCTCCAAAATATCAAGGCCATCCAACAGAAGGCCAATCAGAGAGGTATACTTAGAGGATATTTGGCTTTTCTTGACTAATACCATGTTTATCTCATCGAGTGAGGTAGAAAGGCTATATTTTCACGAGTGGCGCAGCCACGAGTGAAAATATATAACTTTTCTACCTCTAGAGATGAGATAAACATGGTTTTTGTCAAGAAAAGACAAATTTTCTATTAATTATATGACCAAATCCTAGCATATTCACCGAAATCGACTTGCATTTACGTTACGTCGGCTCAAGAATGAGAATGTCGCCTCGGCAACAATGTGACCTCACGAACGTGTCATGACGTCGGAGCATTGTTTTATGACGTCAGGTCATTGTTATATCAGTCACTAGTGACTGATTACACGTTCCATTGTTATTTTCCTAGTGACTGATAACATGGTTTATTTTCATTGATAGATTCCGGTATTTAACCTGCAATCATATAATAAATGTCTCTAGTGATAATAATAACTCCGCGTTACAGCTGTCTACCGATCCTTTGGCAGTTTCCATGGAAACATGACCAAAACAGTGACTGTGTGAGAAAGTCATTTTGTACGAACAAACTGTACATTCTAGCTACACCAACCATCATACACATGTCAACCATCGTGCCTAGATATGCCTTTTGAGGCTTAGACTTATTTCTGAATTTGAGTTTTTGGGGTTTCCATGGAAACATGTACATTCCATATTCATTCAACTTTACATACAGGTCAGCCATATAGATGTGCCTCACCTATTTTCTATTATGTCAAACTATATTTGGAAGCGGGGGTATGTAAATCCTGCAGTCATCACAAAGGATATTTAATATGGTCTTACAGATAATGACTTTATAACACGACAAATTATTATAATGGAGGCATGTATGACATTAGTAATGGATCAAAACCGTGTTAGAGGCTTTGTTTGTGGAGTATGCCCGCGGGGGAGGGAAAGAGGAAGGGCCGATAGGCCCGCCCCCCTTTCCCGACGCCAAGAGCATACTCCACAAACAAAGCCGAGGACAAGGTTTTGATCTTACTTATGAACCGACAGAAATTATGATTTAGATATAATTTAAATATTTTGTCTTCACGTGGCATCATTGGTATATACTGCTGGGAGTTCAACTGCTATGAAGAGAGCACACCCGCGCCCTGCACGTGCTTTGCGCTCGCTTCCCACGCCGTTGCACGTGAGCTGCATGCGCTATCTGCCTCGTGGAGTTCACATGATTGTCACTGTGGAAAATACATCATTGTTCTCGTGGGCCTTTATAGCCGAGTTGTCAAAGGCGCCAGTTTAGTAAGCGGTAGGTGCAGGGTTCGAAACCAGTCTTTCAAAGCTAATGTTTGTGATTCGTGATTTGTCAAAAATGTGATATTTTGTGATGGTATTTATTCGAAGAAGGACTTTGAATCAAAGTATTTCAAAACGTGTATACTTCCCAATCAAAATAAATTTCCGATAGTTTCTAGAGTAAGCCCCGGGCATTCCTGGAGAAAGCCCTGGGCATTCTTGGAGAACGCCCGGCAAACTGACAATAGAGGTTTAAAAGTAGAACCTGATAGAACAATAGAGTGACGTCACTAGAGGTTTATAATGGTAGATATGTCATTCTTTATTACACCACATTATACAATGCTTCCACGTCGTTATATATATTATTCTACATCTATCTATATAGGATTGTGATCTCATTTATTCACCTTTTTTATACCCCCGCTGTCCGTCCGTCTCAAAATTATGTCCAGAGAGCATCTTCGAATTATACATGGAATCCCCACCAAACTTTTTTTGGCGTTTTCCATGGAAACATGACATAAACAGTGACTTAAGGGGGCGTCACTTTGTCCGGAGCATATCTCACAAACTATACATGGGATCCCCACAAAACTTGTCAACCGTGATACATAGATGTGCCTTTTGAAGGTTAAAACTTTCTGTGAGTTTTAGCTTTTGTAGTTCCCATGGAAACATGACATGAACAGTGATTTAAGGTGAAGTAACTTTGTCCAGAGCACATCTCCAAAAACTATACATGCTAGCTGCGCCAAAATTGGTATACCTGTCAACCATGATCCTTAGATGTGCCATTTTAGAACTGCTTGTGCATTTATTTGTTGCAGTTTTCATGGAAACATAACTTAAACAGTTGCTTTATAAGGACGTAATTTTGTATGGAGCATATCTCCTAAACTGCGCATGCATACTGCAAAATTAGTACACACATTAACCATGACCCCTAAATGTGTTTTTTGGGATTAGACCAAAATATAGATTTTATTTTTCAGGTTTCTATGGAAACCTCTGACTGACTGTTCTCAATGACAAAGTCACGTCACAGCATATCCCCGAAACTATATATGCGATATAGCTACTTAATTAGTAATGACATCCCCCAATATTTAAAAATTATGTTTGCCAGATTTCGATGTAGTAACTTTAAATTAGCTGTAGAAACTTCAAACTGGTAGATACACAAATGTTGCATATAATGAGAGGCATTGTCTATTCTGTGAAGCAAATGGTATTTATGTTGTTGAAGATGAGTGGCATGTATTTTATGTTTGTGATGCATACTGTGATATTAGAACTAAATACATATCAAAATATTTCAGCAAATCTCCAACTATGATAAATTTCATATCTATTTTACAAAGTAATAATGCCAATATCATGAAGGATGTTTGTCTATTTTTATACTTTGTTCATAAGAAACACAAATCCAAATGAAATGTTACAATGTGCTCATGTTATTCAAATAATTATGTACATGTATTTTGGGCCGGTGGCCTGTTACTGAATAAAATGTCTGTCTGTCTGTATATGCGATCTCCATCAGACTTATAATTTATGTAATCTTTAGATGTGATATTTGTGATTAAGACCTCATGTTGGAAATTTACATGGAGACACGAGAAGACAGGATGACAACCCTATAGATAGTTCTTTGTATGTTTCCATGTTTACAATAACAAAAAAAGACAATGTTGTCATGCATTTTGGAATTGATAGTTTATATATAAGAATTATGTAAACAATAATGTACTCAATAAATAAATCAACCATAACTTGAACAGAGTACCACATTGAAAACACCTCTGAAACTGTATGTGCCCCTTTCATCAAACCTTACAATAATATGTTAATCTCTATCTATATTGATGTGGTTTTTACTAATTAAAAATCTCTTTGACCTAAGTTTGGTGAGCTTAACTCGCTTCTACACTGGTTAAGTTTATATACCATTGATCTTTAATACAATAAGCTCATTTCCACCAGTGCATTAGTCTTTTCAAGAAGCCAAAAAGGCCCTTCATGACTCTGTTATCTCGTTGGCGTGTGTTTTTTTTTTGATTATTTGCACCGATTTTGTGACCCCTATTCCGCAGAAACGGCTGCAGAGAATTCAACAAAACTTTACAGTCTGACAGCCCTTAGTGTGAACTAATTAAATTAAGCTTTTGGGCCCAATCGTTTTACCCATTAAAGGTCTAATTCGAATACAAATTTAAATTTTTAACATGGGTTTTTTTTTCAAAATGCACTTAGAGACTTTGAACTTTTTGCAAAAGATGCGCAATGACCATACGAGCAAAAAGGTAAATCATGGCGAATTCGTAAGTCACGTGGTTTTCCGCCATTTTGATTTTAGACACATTTTACAATTTTACGACCCCCATGCACCTTAAGCAATCTTCTCCTCTGAAAATACTAGCATCTAAGAACTCAAACTTGCATATATGTGTAGCTAAAGGGTTGGTGATTAAATGAGAGTCCAAAGCATTAGCGAACCTCTTATACTTTTTTCACAGTGACCTTTCAAAGTCCGACAATTTTTCTAAATCGCAAACTTCAAAGAGCCATAATTCAAACACCTACCCACCGAATCGAAATATTTTTTCTGGAGAGTAAGACAGGACTATGGTCTTTATGAATCAAAAATAAAATCGCTCGCGAACAGTCATTTCCGGTCATAACAAAGAAAAACTTTAACATGGGGAAAATCTTCAAAATCCACATAGAGCCTCGAAACTTGTTTCAAAAGATGCGCAGGAAGATTACAAGCAAAAAAGTAAATCATGACCAAATCGTAGGTCACGTGGTAAAGCCGCCATTTTGATTTCCTTAAAATTTGTCTAATTTTGACATGCTAAAATGGGTCTTAATAATCCCAGTGACATACTAGAGCCTCGCAACTTGTTTCAAAAGATGCTTAATAACTTAACAAGCAAAATATGTTACCATTGCGAAGTCGTAGGTCTCGTGGTTACGACGTAATGTTGAATTTTAACCTTTTTTGATCATGCACTTTTGCGGAACTACCACTATGAAGATAGTTGCATCTAAGTGCTGAAACTTAGATTTATATGCAGCTGAAGCATTCGGGAATAACAAGTGTGTCATATTTTGAGTAAACTCCTAATACTTGTTTCACAATCACCTTTCAAAGTATGGTAATTTTCAATATTTTAATAAGTTTGATTTGAACTGACTTAATGAAGCTTTTATTGAAGCGTCACTAGACAATAGAGCACTCCTCATTTGATTTTCAGTAATTTCTATTGTAGAGGCATTGAACACAGCTACGACAATGTAGGTTTATATTGTTCTAAAGGTCTCTGCATGTAAATGGGGCGTGTAGTTTCAGTTCTGAATATTTATAATGATGTTAATTGTTGCTCATGCTGAAATAACCTACACGTTTGCTGTACAGTGTATGTCAACTTCCCAATGCAAGACATAACTCTTGCCAGTCTCCATTACTGGCTGATTTAGGCCTTGCAGTATTTCCTTAAGAAACCTGTGTTTAGAAATCCAGGCCCGCTATGCATTTCTGGTGCAGCGATTCACTATTTTGACACAAGAAAGCGAGGGAAATACCGCAAGGGATAAATCAGCCAGTAATGCAGACTGGCAAGAGTTATTCCTTGCGTTTGGAAGTTGAGTGTATGTTGACGTAATTGCATTAATGCATACTGATTCTCCCAAGAGCAAAGATATGATCTTGGACAAAATATCAACAAGTGCTACTTAAATTCCTTTAATTTCGATAAATATTATCGGAAAAAAACAGTGTCTTATAGATGTATAAAATATAATCAGTAATTTGCCCGAGCAAAGAAAAGAGGACCCGTAGCTGCGTGGTAAGATCATTGGATTTGTATTCCAGTGGACTGATCATTAGTTCAAGTCCACCAGTATAAAACTTTGTTTACTTAAATATAATTTCAAATGTTCAAAACTTTTTTTTTTTGTATGTTTAATTGTTTTGACTTGTTTTTGAACTTTTATTCATCTAAAAATTCATATTGGCAACACTGTTAAGATTAGTGTACTGGCTACTTTTTTTGGTTGTATTTTTTTATATTTCTTTACATGTAACCAATAAGATGATGTTATGAAATATTTTGGTACGTTTGTCGTTTTGCCGATTTTGGATTTTCGACTTCTTTAATGAGATTTGGGTTCAATAAGTTAAAAATTTAAATCTCAAAGAAAATCAACTTTCTCAGTTTTAGGGTACGTGTCTTCAAAAATCTTCCCCTAAATGACAGCAATACATACAAAATCGTGCTATAGCTCATTTCAATAGACTATTTATTGAATATTTTCAATTGTATTTGGAACATCTCCTAATTCATTATCTTTGAATTAAATAAAACATTTAAGCGCAGAATCTGCTTGTCGTCGCTTGCAACTATATTTTTACTTTATTTTGCTTCTGAAGACATGGTGTATCTCTGTTTACTACTCGTGGATTGGATTATCTTGTATTTTGTATGGTGACCTTTCTTTTGCGGTCGAGTGTATATCCCAGTTTCACCAAGGTTGTGATCTATCCATAACAGTCGCATTTTCTGGTGGATGTTAGCTAATATATTCCATGGCATTTAATGATTCATTCCATACCCGCAGGTATCCCGCAGGTTGTCATCCTGACGAAGGCGGACAAGGTGTGTGCGCATGTTGCGGATGACCCGGAAGCACTCTTCTACAGCTCGGCGGTCAATGACCTGGTCGAGCAGGTGACCGAACTGGTCGGTCTCCCACGTGCTCACGTGCTTCCGGTCAAGAACTACGAGAAGGAGATGGATCTGGTGGACAGTGTGGACGTCCCGGCTCTCGTCAGTCTCCGTCAGATGCTCAGGTTCGCTGACGACTTCTTGTACAACTTCATCGATGACGAGGATGACTAGGAGAGACATCCTGTTCTTCGTTTGAATTGGTTTTCAAATGTTTTATAGAAAACCTTTTGTTCGTTTTCTTTCAATCTTGCATTATGAATGATGCGAAATTTTGTTCTTGGTTTGATGATGTTGATCAAACCATTGTGACATTTAATGTCTGTATCCATTGTGTGACGCCCATACTTGACTGGGAAAACCTTTTTGTAACATTGTATCCATAATATTTTAGATTACTCTACAAGAGATCTAGCATGTTCACTGTGCCTCTTAAAGATGAAAGCAAGGAAGCTTATTGACCATAGTTTCCAAAATAAGTTGTACTTGTTAAAATATATATCTTTACCTTTCATTTTATCCTAAATGTGTAAATGTTTATGTGGTGTGTAGTTTATAAAACATAATGACGATTTATATTTGTTTCTTTTAACAGTACAAGTTTGATACGCAATATCTTTACATCGATTATAATACTTACCAGTGATAAAAACCACTTGGGACATGTTTAGATGTCCTTCTGAATTCTGATGTTACTCCTCAGCCTCCGAGTTCAGAAGGACTTAAGTAACAATATGTTATTATGTTCTTGTTCTGTGTTGCAATAATATATATTACTTTAGTGTTGGTGGAAGGGACTGACTAGTGTTAGTGAACTAGGGATGGGTCAATGATAAAGATCTTCTCAGACAAAACCAATCGAAGTTTTTGAGAACAAATACCCCAGTTTAGCTCAAACTAACCAAATTAAAGCAAACCAAGTTTACCGAGAACCAGACACACCAGCTATGCTTACCTTTGTTAAAAAACCAATGAAGTAGCAACCAAATATGAGTCTTCGTTCAATTACTCGCGTATTTCATATTGAATGACCTTGACATTGGTTTATTTCTGGAAACGAAATGATGACATAGGGCAATTTAAATCATGGCTATCCTTGATGAAAACTGTCGTTATAGAATTTATAAAAAGCCAGGTACGTTGATTGCAGTGTCCCATAGTTCTTTCGCGATCTAATGCACCAAATACTGAGCTTTGTAAATGGGTCACTATTAGCTGACAGGAAATTTTTAATTAGCGATTTAATAATATTTTTAAAGCGATTTTATTATCAATTTGGTGGGCACTCTTAGTGGCTCAGATGAGCAATATGCTAATATTTAAGGCTTTGAAAAAAGCTATAATTGTTATTGCCTGATCGATGTTTATGTTTGATGACTTATTTTAAAGAAAATGTATTGGCTTTGACGTGATATATAATATTGAATGATAAAACACTAAACGCCAACAAAAACGTTACCCCACTTCTTTTTTTAAATAACTTTAAGTATCAAAGATATTCGGGAAATAAATGATTCAAAAGACAGCTGAATAACGTAGCTTTATGCTAATAACACGTTTAAAATTCCTGATGGATTCATAATGTGGCATAATGCAGTTTGCCGGTTTTCGACCAGGCTGCTACTAACCAATAAATATGATTAAGATGTCAAGAAGAAGTTGAGAGTAAACTTTTACTTTTGTGACTAGACAAAAAGGTTGTATGCTTTACATCATAACCCCTAAACGAAGAAAATTACTGTTTTTGAGTAAGTTTAAGTGTGAAAATTATGAAATATGTTTTCTAGTCATGAAAGATCTTTTCTCGTAATTTACCTTAGTGAAAACGAGTTTACTGTCTTGTAGAATGACTTAATAGTATTTACAACACAGGCGTTTACTTATGTGAATATTTTTGCTTGAACATGAAAACTTTTACTTTTTTTGTCTATCACCCAAGAGCATTATCACTCAAATGTAGTAAAAATCAAGCAGCATTTGCGTGAACTGAATGCTTCTACTGGGTATAAAAAGGTGCCTACTTTGCATTATATGGCACACATGTACGAAATCATGAGATTGACCAGTTGAGAAAGAGAAAGAGCTCTGGGGATGTTGCAGCTTGGGTCGATCAACAACGGTGACATCCAAACGCATTGGCAGCATCATTGTTGGTCGACACCTATATGCAACATCCCCAGAGCAGAACATCGTGTCAATTTGAAGAGTAGAGTTTTATTCCGGAGCGGATTTTAAAAATTGATTGACCGATCCTCGCCAAACTTTGTATACACTGCTAAAATCTATTATTCAACTTATGTGGGGCCGGGGGGATAACCCATCTCTCCTGATGACTTGTTTATAGTACAAGGGGCTTGATCGTCGTCTTAATCGCTAGTTTTTAAAAAATACAAGCCTCTGTGTATATAAGTTTCATCCGCAATTATTCTTTATTATAAGTCTGTTTATGTTTCATGTAACAATCTACAATCATCGAAATTAGGTCGCCACAAATGGCTGCGATACTGCCGATATGGCGTTAAACAACAATTCACTCACTCACTCACTCGAAATTAGGAAAAACAAGCTACAAATCTATTGTGTTATATTTATGCATCAATATAAAGGTACAATCATGAATATTTAATCGAATTTAACAAGGATACATAGTAGGCGGAGTAACATTTATTCAGTCGCTTTAACGGATGATTACAATCACGATACAGCAGATACTATTCTGACTATTCTGGTAGTTAATATTATACAATTATAGACTGGTGATGAGGTCAATACCTGTTTTTCAGGACCCGAGAAAACAATATTGACCAAGGACGAAGTAATTGTTTTATTATGTATTTGACACAGGAACGAAAAGAAAACAATGAAATACAGTCAAAAATGTAATTTTTGAATGTAAGTTTGAACAGCTGGAACTACGGTCACATGACGTCATGATTATAACAGCATGACGTCATGCAACAATCGTTTGACGTCATGCAACAATCGTTTGACGTCACTCAAGTCAATATTGCTTTTGGTCGGACTCGGGCTGGAGTCAAAATGCTTTTCTGTCGACGGTCACGATGGCCTCTCGACCAATCAGATCGCTGGCAAACTATGCTCACATAATAATATCCTTTATAGTCATTTACATAAGAGCACCTGTCTGTTAGCCGACCCCACCATTTCCGTGAATCAATATGTTTAAACAACATTTATTCACTCGCCAATCACACAACACGACAATACAATAAAACATGACAGATATGATTAGGTGCTACATATTGCTATGTGATACCTTTATCCTACTTGATTAACTGTGGCAGTCTTCAGTAGATAGCGGATCGGGTTAACACAGGTTGTCTTTCTTACTAGTGAGACCACGAATACAGAACTTCCCTACCCGAAATATAACTTGAGATTCATTGCAACAATGACAAGAGCAATAAGTCCCAGTATCAGCAGGTCTGTAGTACTGGTCCATCCATTTGATTACGTTATCTTCCTCTGCGTCTAGATAGTTGTACAAGTAGTCGTCAGCGAACAGTTGCATCTGCCTCAGACTGGACAAGGCGAGGACGTCAACTTGGTCGTTCAGTTTTCTCTCGCGTTCGTAGTTCTTGACAGGAAGGACGTGTACGCGAGGTAAACCCACAAGTTCGGCGGCTTTCTCCATAACCTCATTCACTGCAGAACTGGTGAATATCAAGCCTGGATTCTTGGAGACCTCCGAGCTGATTTTGTCGATTTTTGTCAAGATGGCCACCTGGGGGATTCCTTGAAAGTTGTGAGGAAATATACTTAGTTATTACTTGCAAGGACCAGAATCGTTTTAATCCACAATTTCGAATTTTATGAACTTGTTCATATATCAACTGATATATTAAATCCATTAAGGAAATGAGCAACACTCTTCTTATTAGACAGGAATGCAATCTACCTCTCTGGTTCGCCTTCTGTTGTATAGCCCGGATGTAGGCCAGAATCTTCTCCGGGAAGACGTCAACTGCGCATGCGTCCAGAACAATGGCGATACAGTGGATCTTGTCATGCAGAGGTGGTGTGATTTCGGTATTTACAGTTGATGATATAGCCTCCGCCGGGTTGAACTGGAAATGAAGTAATCATTGATAAAAAAAAAATAACCCAAAGGTCAAGTCACTTAATTAACATTATAGGGGTTAGTTCATCGATTTAGTTAATCGATTTATGTTATATTTAGCCTGGTCCTCTAGTGCATATGGTTCTAATATTGTACATGTGATTGAATTTTGAAATACGTTAATTGTGCAGGATTTAAAAAAAGGTTCAGAATTCAGTAAGTTAATGAACCGCAGAAAAAAATGTGGATTTTCAAAAGAGAGATGTACTTTTGTCGACAAAAGTAGTTGCTTGTATGTATTTTCAATTGTTGACATCCAGTTTTGCCTAAAACTATCTTAAGTTTTAGCCCAAATGAAAAATGAACTTTTGAGATTTCCAAATATAACTCGATCCAAGTTCGTTCTAAATTCTCTCGAGATAACATAACAGTTTTCATACACATTTGCTACACATCAAATCGTCAAACACACTGCTATCAACAGATTCAGAAAAGAAATAGGTTTAAGAAACGTTTGGTCTGGATAGGTTCTATGTTTTTTCTTCAGGTATTTCACCTAAAATTACAAATAGAACTTCTTTCCTGAGGACTTGTTTTCCTTGGCAAGTTTAGGACTTTTTTCCCGAACACCTTAATATCTCGGTGGAATTACATTACACCAACATCCCTCAAGACGTAGATGACTGGGGACTGCAGTAGAGTCTATATACATTGATGGAAAGTGAAGGGCTTTAATCGAGGTGTGTTGACACTGACCATGTACCTGTCCGGCAGGTATCCGTCCAATATAGCAGCTGCGTCCACAGCATCCAGCCCCTGACTTTCCTCCAGACCCCTCGTGTCGCACAGTCGGAACCTCAGGGGTCGGTCTCGTCTGGATGAGCGCACCTTGTACTTCCTAAACTGTGATAGAGTTGAATTACATTTAGTCTTTAATGTGTTTTTTTGGTGTTTTTGATTTAGTGTTTAATCACTGTCGAATTCTTTAACAATGTTTATGAAAATCAAGGTATTCATAAAAATCAAATTGTCATTTAGTCAAAACCATACTTGTCCTATAACGATATTTTCGTTCTTGACAAACATGAACAAGGGCTAATTCCTGCTTACTTCGTTGGTTTGAAAGCTATAGAAAGGTCCTGTTCTAATGGAATTGATCATGATTTGGAAATATCGTTCGTTATGTTATTGACACTATTTGGAAATGGCACTGTTCCATATATAGAAGGCATATGGAAAGAGCACGTTGTTGTACCGTGAGACAATGCTCCTAGTTATGTTTATAACAAGGTGTAGGGCTAGACATAGTTTTGAAAGTTATCATACAGTTACACTGAACGTTCCATATTGATTGTTCACGAGTTGCAAGTGGTGATTTTAGGTATAGTTAACATATGATGTATTGGAAAAAATAAGAATCGTTATGACGATTTTATTGTGAAAAAACCCCCAATTATTCATCATTCCCCTGATGAAGGAGTATATATATATATACTCCGTAACGTCTAATTTGCCATCAGTAAATAAGTTGTTACCTAGAAATCGTGCTTTTCTGTACACAACTTCTAAATGCAATCAATGATTTTTCAAATTCATAAGCAAATTATGTTCAATACAAAAGTAACGGGATTGTAACACATGATAGTTGTTATAATTAAAACACATGATAGTAACATTGGAATATGGGAGAATTTGATATTTTACATGTACAGGTCAGCTGACCTTCATGTCCCCCTTATATATGCCATTTCTATCGATCAGCAGGTAAAACAAAGTTGTGTAAACATTAGTTCAATCTCGCCTTATATTATTTTCAATTGTGAGGCGGTACCCTCAACAGATGTGCAACCTCCTACAATATAATATATAAAGGGTTGCCTATGTTTCCAGTTCAAAACTAAAAATTAGAGAACAAGTACTAATGAAACACTAGAACACTCAAAGCAAATAAATGTGCTTTGAATTGATGTTCAAAATCGACCTCCATTTCTTGCCGAGTGTGACTTTTATTTGGACGAGTCCCTTGCACGGTGCTAATGGAAATTTTAGATCATATCCTATATTTATACCGTGAACAATGTAATGCATGTAACGAATTTGTGAGGACGACCTGTACAACCGGTGGCACCCATCAAACGAAACGTGACACGCACCTGGGTGGTAAGACTATGTTCTGAGCTGCCGCTGTTAGCCTGACTGGTGACTCTCCCTCTGAAGATGGAGTTGATGGTGTTGAAGTAGCTGGACTTGCCCGCCCCGACAGCTCCGACCAATAGGATGTTAACTCGGGGCACATTCAACTTCCGCAAGGGGCAATAACCCTCAACTTCCGCTTTAAGCTCCTTTGAAAATAACAGCAAGTATTGGCATCAATTGGACACAATGTTTAACACAATCAACATTATTTACGATGGTGTAATGTGTAGCAAGATAGAGTTAGTTCAACTTCTCTATACGATGTTATGTATGTACATAGTACATGGGACAGCGTGTTTATAACTGTGTATGCCTATTTTTTAAAATGACAGTTTAGTGAACGTCAAGCTGCCTTGTCATGGAGTTAGAACGAAGATTAATATCATTTTGTTGATGCTTATTTATCTATGCTTATAGAAAGTTATAAACTTGCTGTAATCAACATGCATATTGTGACGAAAGCTCAAATTGTTGTTTCATACCTCGGGTTTTAAGTCTTCCCAGCAACGCCAAGTCGTATCCATATCGTTCTTCAACCGATCTGCACATGCAATCATATCAAACATGCATATTATTGAATATGAGAAAACTGTCATCGGTCTATTGGTACTATCTATAAATCAACATCATCATCATCATCATCTTCCTTGACAGGAGCAAACCCGATGTCGAGTGTTGCTGCTCCAGCGATAAAAACCAATGCCCATGCCTCAGACCATCAGATTAAAAAGAAGGTTAAAAATTTTTAAAAACAGTTAAAATCCGGACTGTAGTTTAGTGGTGACTTCCGGCTAGGTCCTCTGCTGTTAAGGACGCCTGGAATGTTTCCACTGTGCTGGATGATCTGATGTTCCCAGGGATATGGTTCCAGGTGATTATGGTCCGAGGCAGAAATGAGTGCTGGTAGATGTCTAGTTTTACAGGGAGTTGGCGGATGCTGCCGATGGTGGCGCCTCGAGTTCTTTGGTCAACTATCTTGATGTCGTTGCCGAAGTTTACATCAACCAGGTTGTTAATGATCTTATACATCAGGGTTGCTCTGGCTCTGGCTCGGCGGACAGCAAGGGGCTCCCAGTTCAGACGTTGGAGCATGGCACTGACACAGCCTGGTTCCTGAGTTGCATAGTTGTTTGTAGCAAAGCGGGCTGCTTGTCGTTGAACTCTTTCGACAGCATCTATATGGTGTTGAAGGTATGGGTCCCAGACTGCACTGGCATACTCTATAATTGGTCTTACTAAGGTACTGTAAGCTCTGGAACGGACCTGTTCAGGGCATGCTCTTAGGTTGCGCCTCATGAAGCCGATGGATTTTGATGCCTTTGAAGTTGTTAGGTTGATGTGGTCGTTCCAGGACAGGTCGTTGCTGATGGTGATTCCAAGGTATTTACATGATTTGACTTTTTTGAGAGGGGTATCGTTTAGATGGTAGGTATGATGGGTAACTTTCTTTTTCCTGGACAGGTGCATGTACTCGCATTTGGATGGGTTGAAGGCCATCTGCCAGTCGCGCTCCCATTGGTGGAGCGAATCAAGGTCTTCTTGTAGTCTTTTGCTGTCCATAGGAGTGGATATTTGCCTGTATATTATGCAGTCATCTGCGAAGAGTCGGACTTGTGATTTTACTGAACTTGGGAGATCATTTATGTAAATAAGAAACAAGAGAGGGCCAATTACAGTTCCTTGGGGCACTCCTGAGATGACATCGCCTTCTGATGATTCCGACCCGTCAACAATCACTCGTTGTTTTCTGTTGGTAAGGAAGTCCCCCAGCCATTGGAGAAGTGATCCCTGTATCCCGTAGTGGCTCAGCTTGGAAAGTAGGCGTTGATGAGGCACCTTGTCAAACGCCTTAGAGAAATCCAGGAGTATCAGGTCGGTCTGTTTTCCGTTGTTGAGTGACTTGCACAGGTCATGGATTGTCAGGGCGAGCTGTGTCTCACATGACCGTCTCCTCCGAAATCCATGTTGGGCGTTTGTCAAGATGTTTTCCAAATCAAGGTGTTGCATTACAGAGCTATGGATTATGTGTTCTATGGTCTTAGAGCATATCGATGTGAGGGACACAGGTCTGTAGTTGGCGGCAGTGGATTTGTCACCCTTTTTGAAGACTGGAACTATGTTGGCTTGTTTCCATGCAGCCGGTACAGATCCAGAGTCAAGAGATTCTTGGAACAAGTAGGCGAGTGCTGGTGCAAGCTCGATGTGAAGCTCTTTCAATAGTCTGGCCGAGATGGAATCGGGACCAGTCGCTTTGTGCTGTTTCAGGCCTTTCAATAATTTGGTAACTCCTGCCACGGTCACTGTAATGGGGTTCATGTTTGCAAATTTTGTACTTTTCATGGTTGGGATTGAAGATGTGTCTTCTTTTGTAAAGACTGAGGTGAATTGGTTGTTTAAGATTTCAGATTTTGATTTTGGATCACTATACAGGAGTCCATCGTGGTTCTTGAGAGGGGCAACTCCGGACGACTCTTGCTTTTTGCTTTTTACAAATGACCAGAAACGTTTGGGGTTCTTTGTGTTGTCTGCGCTGATGATTTCAGAAACAAATGTGTTATTTGCCTGTCTGATCTTACGTCTGGTCTCAGTCTTGAGAGAGTGAAATCTGTCCAAGTCACGCTTAGATTTTGTGGATTTTGCTTTATGGAAAGCTCGATCTCTGCGTCGTATGAGACGTCTCAGGCTGGTGTTCATCCAAGGATTCGTGTAGCAATTTCTAGTTAACTTGCTGGGGATGTTACGAGTTTCCAGTTTGGTGATTTCTTCCTGAAAGTAGTTCCACATGTCATTGATGCTGTTGAATGTCTTGGATATGAATTGGTCTGCAAATGCCTTAGCTTCTTCATGAAGAGCTGGTAAGTTGGCCTTGCTCCAAAGGTAGATTGTTCTCCTCTGTGGTTTCTGGCGAGAAACAGTTGTTTTTGAGTCTATCAAGATGACATCATGATCGCCAACTCCTGGGATGGTCTTGCATTTTGTTATGAGGGATGCATGGCTTGTCAGGAAGACGTCCAATATGTTATTCCCTCTAGTTGGCGAAGTGACAATTTGTTCTACAGAACATAATGTTACCAGTTCAAGAAACTGCTTATAATACAACATACAACATGGATCAATGTGATTCATCATACACATGCTAATAGATACAGAAATTTAGCATGTATGTAATAATGATACTAATAATGTATATATAATGAAACACTTTATTGTCCGCAATACAATGTACATTGGAAATTCGGTTTATGCATTTTGCACCCGGCAGCGACTGTGCATTCTTTAAAATGCTGAGTGTCAAGCAAGGAAACAACAACTACCATCGTTTAACGTCTTTTGGTATGACGGGTATCGAACCCCGATCTTCCGGGTGATGGGCGGACACTACCAAGCACCATGTATCAGTCAGTCGTTAAGGTTACTGGTCAATATCAAGACTTTGCTTTAAGCTGGAACTCTAGGTGACTCTGTATGATACACATGGTATGATATGGGGGTTTTCATACCACGCCCTCCATGCCTGTGATACATGTACAAGATATGAAAACACCAAATAAATATTGCTATCTATATAACAGTGAAGTACATAGTATTACCTACTACATACCTGACCTTAGTAATAATTCGAAGTATTGTCTCAATATACATTCCTCAAAAAGGCTAGTTTTGTTTAATCATTTCCTTGAACAAGTTTCATATCCACGAATCTGAAGTCAAGGATGTTGATAGCCATGTATGGGCATTGCTATGACATGTCATTATTTCCAAGAAAATCGACAACACAACAGCATATGTATTAAGGTCAAACTGGATACACAAGCGGGTGTCGCGTCTCTTATCAGGTTGTTGCGAAACATACACCATACCTGCACTCCTAGGTCACTGCATACCTGTAACTAGTCCACCCGTACATACCCGGTCGGGGTGTAATCTGAGGTACACCTCGTCCATGTGAAGGGATAATCTATGCATGTGTTGATACTTCACTGAATGTAAAGTGTAATTATTCTGAATTATTAATTATTCATATGTTCATTCACTCTTTAAACGCTGGATATACTTTATTATTATATAATTGAAAGAGAGGTACTCCGTTCTATCAATAAAATATACCCTCTAACTGTCTGGAGCGGCGATAACCTTTATCGTCACTCAACTGATAACCGTTATCACCATCTGCGTGACGTGAGGTCATCAAAACAATGTAATGATACCATGCTTAGAGCTTGCTAAGATCGTTGAAATTACTGTTGAAATCAGGCAATTTCAACATGAAACACAACATAGTTGTATCATAAATAGATGACTGTTTTCCAATGATATATAGCATGTTTATGTACTGGAGTAAACAATGCAATAAAGTAGTTACTTCACGAAATTTACTGCTTGAACTCAAACGATCCAATACAAAGTAGGAGAGTCAAATCGTCTTAATTTCAAATGGATTTTCAAAATTGCACGTTTGGAATACGAGAGTTGAATTAAGAAATCAACATTACGTTAGTTCTGATTGATTGATGAAGACAAATGCCCACATGGGTAGACAGTTGACCACAAATGTAGACAGTTGAACGGATTTTATGTACGCTTGTTCTAATGAATCTTGTCAAAACATGTCTATCAAGAACTTAATGGTGGCTACTTCGTATCAATACTGCGAGAGATTTATATCTACACAGCAATTGCCGTGTTTTCTCTCACCCGTTTTCACGTACATGGTGTGTGATAAGTGTTTCGATGTCATTGGTTATCTAGGCCCAATTATATGGTATCTGTCACTTGAAGTTGAAGTCGGACGCTTCACACGGCCTGTGACCCCATTGGATAACCGTATATGTAAATTCTGCAACAGTGATTCAATCGAAGACGAGGTTCATTTTCTCGCTGAGTGTAGATTTTATAATAATATCAGGACGGAGCTTTTTAATAAACTGGGCGCCTATGACACGTCATTTAACAGTTCATCACCAGTCAATAAATCAATAGATCTCCAACAGGATTCATATCAAATCCATCGCCGCAACGGTATACAAAATGTTTACTTTTAGAAATAAGAGCCATTAATGTTATATTTTACTATTATAGATGTACTATTTTATTGTATGCTATTACAAGTACAAACTGTTATGATATCTCTGTTGATAAATTACGATTCTATTTATAATATGCATCATGATGATTTTAGTGTCTCATAGGTCATCTTGGCCGGACAGTTTTATGTGTGTGACACTTCTTCTTCTTCTTCTTCTTCTTCTTCTTCTTCTTACACCTTAAATAGCACAATGTATATTACAACTTAAAGAGTCCAAGGTGTTACAAACAATATGCAGTTGTCTCTGTGTATGACCTGTAGAGTACTCTCATGTTTTATAATTTTACTGAGTACTACTACTGATTAACTACTGAAATAGACCGTCTATTACGATACGAGCAAGCAGTGGTCGGAACTACTTTCCCCTGTGTAAACAAATGAGAGTTACTAAGGTATATGCATTTATGAATTTAATTACATAGTATTGTTAAAATAATAAAATAATATGAATAATATAATATGGAATTTGTTGCATATCAAGTTTATTTTATTTCGTGACATAAGCAAATTTGATATTTAAGGAGTCAAAATCGATATATATGAAATTCCTTATTCTGTATCCACTAGACATCCGACATTTACATTTGATCTTTATGCATCATTTATTTAGACAACAAGTGATGCCATAACCTTTAAAAATACAATAAACAACGTTCAAAGTCAAATTCCAATGAAGGGGCGATGCGTGGGTTAATCTACACAAGGTAACAACATCAGAACGAGATCTATCCGCCCCTTTTGACACGTGTATGCTGTTATGCGATCATCAATTAATCACTGCCGATTGGACAACACAGGTGTAAGATTGACAAAGCTAAGCTTTAGGTATCAACTATTAAGAAGTTCGTTGTAACGTTATCCATGAACAATTTGTTACAGCCCTGACTGCCCGGTAACCCACAAGTATATGTGTTTGAATAATGAAATATACAGCGATATCGTTCACATAGTTTTGTAAAATGGCTTTAATAAATTTTGTCAGAGTACAAACAAGCGTACGCGTATGGTGACAATTGTAACAATGATCACTTGAACGTCGAACCAAAGAGCAATACCTAATAAATTTGCATTGTAGTTTTTAACGCAAAGTTTTGAACGATACCGTATTTCCTCTATGAATTAGACATGTACTTTCATTAGATAGCATTACTTCTTACTTGTGACAGATTTTCTCAGCTCTAAGAAAAACAACCATGTAAAACATGTATAACCATAAACATTGTATGTGGAGTATGTGCCTCGTGTCAAGTGGTCGACAACATCTAAAAATTCATCAAACAAATGCACACAGTTTGGTTAAAGGTACATCCATTGTGGTGTTTTGGGTCACATGTACTAAACTTTATAAATTGTGTTATGTTATCGAGAAGTACTGACTGTTGCCGTAAATTGTCATTTTGATCTAAGTCTACTCGGTATGCGGACGATATAACGGTAAAAGTATAAATATATGACCGGACAATGCACCGCATGTGGCGCGCGTCAATTAGTCAAATGATTAAAAGAAAACTTTAGGTTGATAATGATTAATAGGTCTTATAACAGATGTACATGTAAATGGAACGTGTAGTTTCGGTTACTGCACAAGTAAAATGATGTTACTCGATTTTAATTGGAAACTAGTAATTATTATATATTTGGCGATTGGGGATGAAGTTTACTTGTCGCAACGTTCAAGATCATAATAAACATTCTATTCCCACAGAGATTACTCCCTTCATAATTTCGACCACAACCTCTCTTCTACGATGAGGGATTTCTCGGCTAGAAATGGAGATTCCTGATTGGTTACATTTTAATCTAGTAGCGTAATCAGCGACGCCGTTGTACATTTCACATTTCCCAATGACACTTTATAATGCTTTTTTGGAAAGAGAAACGTAAGAGAGACGTTTTCTAATTTAATCTATTTCCCTATTCCTATTTGATTTTGTGAAAACATTTGACCATTTAAATGCTGATAAATAAAAAAGAGCGAAACAGAAGTTAAAAACGAAAATAGTTTAGTTGTATTATTTATATAGGACATATTCGTAGGACATGTGCTAATTAACAAGACCCTTAACTATCAAAAGCTAGTAAGATCTTTGAATTAACTCGGTCGATGTAAACATTGTAACAGATGTAAAATGTGATTCCATTCGTAGCAAAGCTTTCCACATTCGTAACGCCGATGAATGGCTTCATTTCTCATTGTTTTTATTTTTGAATGAATGTGCGCTTGCCTTTAACCAATTTTCAAATATAATGCCATGAAAATATTACCCCCAGTGCACTTTCATCTATAAGTATGCAGTAATAACATATATAAGTAATCAGGAATGTCCTCTCGAATGTCAATTTCACAAATAACCCTTTTAGTACTCGCACTTCAAGTAAATATGTGACCCTTTCTTATCAACGTGATTGTACAGTATAATTGTAATGAAACGGAATTTATCGTAAACTAAATTGGTATGTACAGCTTGATTTGATTAACCGAAGAAACCGTACCGAAGCTAGAGTGACTGAGAGAGCAAATACATTCTTTGTTGTAATGAAAACATGTCAGGTTCTTGAAGCCAGGAGGTTATAAGGAGAAATTTAGGAGACAGACACCGCTTGGAGGAAACTTTATACCCACGTGTAAATAAAAACATGCTCAGATAGGCCAGACTACTGGAGAAATGGACTCTTCTTATTGTTCCCTAAATCATTAGACAAAGCTTGTTTTTATGTTAATAAAATTGTTTGATTGAATGTTTGATTAATTAGTTATTTGATGTATGTTATAATGTACGTATTTGTACCTTTACCCATTCCATGTCTTGATTATACAGCTGGGATGTTCTTAGTGTAAGACAGAAGAACAGAACTAGTCCTTGGAAATAGTGTAAGTATATGTTTGAATTATTATATTACGAAATTCAGTTGTCTATGAATGTTACAACTGTAATACATCATACGTAACATTAAAGGGCAGATTAATTTGATGATATTTCTATTTACTTTTACAATTAACAGTGACAAATGCCTACCCCAGCCATAATTATGGATTTTAATTGGTATTTTCTGAAGAAAAGCACCCAAATTTTATTTTCATTAACTATTTAAACTATTAATACATAAATACGTGTAGCTATAATGAAAGTGGGAATTTCTTTATGACATTATTTCTGAAGAACTGTTGATACTCGGTATATTCTTTAATTGTTCTATGTGTGATTTAGTTATTTGGTTAATGAATATATAAATCAATGAATACCATGCGTTCGAAAACGGTTATACTGCAAACGTGAAAGTGTACAGCATGTAAATTAAACAAACTATAATTGTTCACTAATTATCTCACTATAGAAATAAACTGAGATGCTATATATTTGAATTTATCAATTTGGTCAATTATTATGTAATTCATAAAAGTCCTGATCCTGTCAATTGACCTTCGTAATTAACACTTGCCATCTGACAAATTGCCGACAAATCATCTATGGCAACACATTGAATTCTAATTTGGACTTGTTGTAAAAAAGAATTAGTTTGTCTTATTGTGTCCAACATACTCTGAAGTTCTAATACCACCTGTTTCAGTGTCAACAACAAAGGCAAAAGGGACTTAATTGTTAAGGAAATGTGAATATAATATTTGTTTTTGTTTTTGCAACGAATGTTTATATGGAAAATATTTCTTTAAATACAAGTTTGTAATTACTCAAAATTGTATGTGGCTTTTTAAACAACACATCTGGATATGTTTCTGGCAGAGGTAATGATTTGATTTAGTAACATATCCATTTATTACCCATATGGATGAAAACAACCGAATTGATATTTTCGAGCACATGTTTGCCTACCTCGATTACGTCGTCTGTGACGTCATAAAACGATTGTTCGTGACGTCACTGTTGCTTGCCGTCACTTGAAATGTGGTTCGTTTCTGGCTATTTTTACGCAATTCATATCGAATAGAATGGGAAATAAAGAAATTATTACTCTCGAAAGTGTGCCATATGACTTTTTTTATATTTCAATATGATTGATCACTGACAATTTTGAAAATTATTTTCCGAGAATCTGTAAATCAAAGTTAAGGAGTTAAGAACCCCGTGTGTGTCAAATCCTGTGCTTGTCAATATATATTTGTTTATAGAAAAACACTTCGTGAAAACACTAGGAATTGTTGTCCTTAATTCGGGACATTCGTAAATGATTCTTAGATGATTCGTAAGTAATTCGGGTTGAGACCATCAAAATTATCAACCACGAATTTCCAAGAACTGTTTACGAACTACACGAATTAGTTTCTTATAGTTTACGAAGCAACTACGAATGAAAAATTCGTAGTTGATTCGTGAAAAGTTTTGAACATTTGTTAACGAACGCCACGAATTGGAGGAATGTTGCCGAATCAACTACGAATCATTTACGAATTCCAATAATTCATTATGAATTGTCTAGGAATGTTCACGAATGTGAAAATATTCTCTTCGTGATGATTCGTGACAATTTGGCTCGTAGTGAAATAGGGGCATAACTTCACATGTACTTGTTTCGTCTTGTACTTGATTATTTGATGATTCGTAGATTATTCTTAGATGATTCTTGAGTAATATTGGGTGAGAAACCACGGCATTCCAAGAACTGTTTTCGAAATTGTTACGGACTACACGATTTGAAACATCTACGATACTGCAATTCGTAGATTATTCGTGACAAACAAAACATGTTCACGGATGCAACGAGTTGGAGGAATATTGCGGAATCAACTAGGAATCGTTTACGGATTCCTAGGAATATTCATGATTTGTCTACTGATGTTCACGAATATAAAACATTTCCCTTTCGTGATGATTCGGTATAATTCGGTGGTAGTGAAAGAGGGTATTAGGATTTGGCATTGCCCTGAAATCATGCACTTATTTTGAGAGGGTTTATAAAGGGTTTTAATGATGGTAGTATTTGCTATCATGCAATGTCAGCTGTTGTTCTTCCTATTGCTAATAATCTTTTCTTGTATTAATCACCTATAGATAATTCACAGGCACATGTAATGTTGGAATCTGATTGAAAATCGATCTCGTTCATAGGAATACATTTTGCAAAATAATACCTGGATACGAACAGGTTCACATCTGTAGATTCCTCTCCGCATGGTCTGAGAACACACCTTTTAGCGATTGCTCCGTGCCAGTTTAGTGCAGACAAAACCCAGTCACATAGCTGACCAATCACAACATGTTTTCAATGGTCGTCGTTTGGAAAGCATTCGGAATCATTCGTTAACAGGTATTCATGTTTCGGAAAACGTCGAAAGTATGGCTTTTGTACGTTGTGTGATTGGCTGCTTGGATAGCGCCAGAACATCCGAGCCTACGGGCTGTTATCAGACGGTTTGGCGAGGAAACCTATGAACGAATTGAGTTCGTATCGCTGTAGATGCAGTATTTTGTAACTTTTATTCCTCGGAAAACCATCGATTTCAAGGAGACTGTTAACTGTTGAAAATAAGAACAAAAAGCATAAAGTACATGTATACGTACTTAACGTGGTAAAAACTCCACGTCCGTTAGAAATTTAATTACAATTTAATTTCATCTGACATAGCTCTTTACGTTCGCCGTTATGTTGACAATTTTAAATAGTTTGAACACCTTTACACCTATGTCTTTGAATGAAAAAGTCGCGTCGTCGTGTGATTTAGAATTGAGTTTTCATTGTCTACTTCACGAATACTCGAGCTCGATAGTCTCTGTGAAATTACATGTCTATGCTTCACAAAGAAAAGATCACGTTTTTATCACTATGTCAATGATTTTTTTAAACCGCGAATGACTACAATAAAGACATTTTCTGCAGTAAGTCCACGGTACTGTGATTGCACGATGATGAATATCCATACATTGGCTGATTCTTCATTTTCGTGATTTTTTTGGAAGGAAAAGAAATTATATCGGCAAAAACGGGGTGTCCGATGATGCTTTTCCTTCATGATTAGTTTGTTTGAAAGAAACATTGCCAAGGCTTTTCTATTAACCATTTATGGTAAATTTCTCAGCTGGTACATATTTATATTTATCATATAATGGAGGGTGTTATCGATGCAATAAATCAATCTGATAAACTTGGTATCCAAATCTGATAAATATGCAAAACAGGTCAAAGGTCAAATACACGAACTACTTTTGCAGAATTCCACTCTTTGTGAATCCTAAAACTGTTTACGTATCATTGAAAAGCGTAACCGGGAGTTTACCAGAGTATTTCCGCTTGAAAGAATGGATATTCGAAAATACGAAATCATCCGATATGGTACACTGTGCATTTAGAGTGTTAACAGAGTCAAGATAATTGTAGATTTGTTTTAAAAAATCATTCAAAACTTCAATGCGCTAACCAACAGCATCAGCAAGTAGCTGCAGTGTCCTGTGTACAAAATGAATCTTGATGTGTCAGTGTGTGACCTACTGACGCGCCTCGTCGATCGCACTAGCATTTTGGCAGTTCTTGAGGGCTGAGCATACGGTATTAGGTACATTAATAGTTACTTATTGTCATAAACAAAGGAAACAACCCCACCTCACAAATAATTACCGTTTAAATGCGAAAGATACTGTTATTATGCAGCAATCCGAACCAACCCGACAACGCAGCTTCCAAAACGTTGAAACTAGAGTTTCTTCCCTTGTTCTAGGAACGTGACCAAATTATTTATGAGTGCTTTAGATAGATGCTTATGAACTGATTGAAAATATCTCCATGAACAAGAAACCAGGGACCAACTGTTGATCTTTTAAAGAATCGCGCACATGTGTTTTTAAATTGTTTTAATTAAGAACTATTTTAGGCACTTCACAGCCGATGTCGTGATCATCACTTTGATGTACCGTCTGTGATATTACTCCGCTAAAACTAGGTCAATTCTCTTTCCACTTTTACTACAAAAACACGCTTATTTTAATAATGACATATATGATAAAGAGATTATTAACCTCGTGTGTTTCCGTATCATTAATATCATATATTTGGAATAAAAAGTAATGTATTAACCTCGCCAAAGGCTCGCATAATACAATTTTTATTCCAAAAATATGATATTAATGATACGGAAACACACTTGGTTAATAATCTCTATATCCACCTTGTCATGGGGCTCAGGAATCCAACTGAAGCGAGACTAAAGGTTCAATCAATCCTGACGGTGTATTAAAATAACCAGAATAACCAGGACTATGGTCAGACAGAAAGCCAAGACAAAGGAATAATGAGCAAACACCAGTGATTATTACAGAATTAACAATCAACAAGACGATACCACGGATGAGGACACTCATTAATTTATCGAAAAAGAACAGCTAACAACAACCAATCTACACGTTCAGACGGTGACATATATGCACTTAGCTACATCTCACTACATCAACCTACATCTCACTACATCTCACTACATCTCACTACACCTCACTACATCTCACTACATCTCACTAAAACCTCACTACATCTCACTTCACCTCACTACATCTCACTACACCTCACTACACCTCACTACATCTCACTACACCTCACTACATCTCACTACACCTCACTACATCTCACTACATCTCACTACATCTCACTTCACCTCACTACACCTCACTACACCTCACTACATCTCACTACACCTCACTACATCTCACTACACCTCACTACATCTCACTACACCTCACTACATCTCACTACACCTCACTACATCTCACTACACCTCACTACATCTCACTACACCTCACTACATCTCACTACACCTCACTACATCTCACTACACCTCACTACATCTCACTACATCTCACTACACCTCACTACATCTCACTACACCTCACTACATCTCACTACACCTCACTACATCTCACTACACCTCACTACATCTCACTACACCTCACTACATCTCACTACATCTCACTACATCTCACTACACCCCACTACACCTCACTACATCTCACTACATCTCACTACACCTCACTACATCTCACTCTGACGAATTGCAGCAAATCGATCAAATATGCTAAATGAGTTTTTATGTGAGAATAACGGGACAGGACTGACGAGGGAGAATATGTACATTTGTATACGTATATTGACTGAAGATACTCTAATGATACACCCATCTAAAAATACATGGTATACACGGCCCTGTGAAAATTACAATCGGAGTGATTAAGTAAGCTCACCTAGATAGCTAAAGGTATAAACCTTTCATAAATAAAAGGGAAATAACTAACTGGTAATACTATTGAACAGTATTGAACAGTAAGCCAACAACAGACACTTCAAGTTCAATATGCAACCAAGTTCCTCATACATAATTTGCAACATGGATTTAAGTCCACGTCGTACGGCCCCGTATGTGCTAAGACCTCATAATTTAGGAGGCCTTTTGTGAAACGGTGAACAGGATATTTGCCAAACAACCTGCAGAATCGCAAGTTCCGAGTTCTATCACCCGTGGAGTACCAATACTGACGACTCAAACTAAAATACCCTTATTTAAGAACCCTATCCTTAATTAGCGAAATTACCAATAAAGCTGCATAAGATGATGAGATATATGATTAAATATTGCAGTGTATACATTCAAGTATGTACATCATGGTTAATGAAACATAATTATAGCATGAACTAAGGTGATATTATACATGTACGGGTACTTTTAAATCGTCAAAACTTGAAGAGAAATATAACAACAGTAGGATGTTATATTTGAGATGAAAGAAGATTTTGTTGGTGATAAAACTGTAAATAATTGTTCCATAAGATAATTACGCTTTTGCGCAGATGCTGGTAAAGGGCGGCAGCAAAATGCCCTATCGGTCGAAAATAAAAATATTCACTGTGCCTTTCGGTCGAAAAACGCTTGAGTGATTTTGTGCTCACTGGGCGTGCATAAGACACTGGGAGAAGCTAAGTTCACTAATG
This sequence comes from Gibbula magus, assembly GCA_936450465.1. NCBI lineage: Eukaryota > Metazoa > Mollusca > Gastropoda > Trochida > Trochidae > Gibbula > Gibbula magus. The sequence goes on from OW388291.1 coordinate 42,586,598, forward strand.
AAGGGGTGGCCGTGTTTTTATAAGACATGCATGAGGTGTTCTTCTCTTCGCTAGTGAGTAAAGGGGAGATGGTTGTTTATATGTTTTTATAAGACATGAATGAGGTGTTCTTCTCTTCGCTAGTGAGTAAAGGGGTTTTATTTTCAAGCTCTCTTATGTTGTTGATGATAAAACTTGGAGTAAAGTATCCCTTCATATATAAATACACTGTCTGGCTTGACACGATGGCTGAGGGTCCTGGCGGTGAGCAGATAACTAAGTATATGGACTACGTCACTACACAGTGGATAGAAGGCCCATGGCGACTTGAGGCCTGGAACCACTACGACAACACCATCCACAGGTCCAACAACAAACTGGAAGGATGGCATCACAAGATGAACCAACAGACATCGTCACATCCCAACATCTTCACTTTCATCGCCATGATCAAGAGAGAGCAGTCCGTCACTGAAGTGAAGATAGCCATCCACGAGAGCCGAAATGTCGGCGCCGCTTCGTTGCAGTTGACCAGCGCATCATCAGGGAAAAGGAGAGACTAGACAACGGCGACATCGAAGTGATGGGATACGTAGACTGTGTTGGACAATTGCTTGGAGTGTGGTGAATGGGACTATATTTGAATGTGATGTGGATATATGAAATGTACAGTATCTTATAAATGAATATACAACATATTATATATTGAAATGCATAACATTCATGTTATAATTCAAACAAATGAAATGAAATGAGTGGCGTTCAAAGAAAGGCGTTGAAATTCGACTCTAACATAATGAAACATAAAGAGAGACTAAACACCTCTTTTGTCATTTGTTGGTACGATCCAATGTTACATAAGCTAGTTAACAGCAAATACCACTGTGCCAATCGGTCGAATGGATTTTCCTACTCTGAAATCAGAAATTCGACCGAGCGGGATGCGACCGACTATCTTCCTTGTCTCTGCAAGGTAAAATAAGGAGAAAATATCATAGTCGACTTGAACTATAACATTATATTGCAGCTCTCTTCCGCATACCTGGTAGCTCTGCGCAATGTTGACTTGGTTCCTGTTGCTATGGTTTCTTCTGGCCTCTCTCTATCACGTGACTGGTCAGGACAAACACTACATGGGCGGGTCCATCAGTTACAGCTGTATACAACTTGGCCACTGTAGGGTAATATAACAAGGCTTGCTTTCTCAAACTAAACGTTCGCAACATTATTAAGCAACTTGCTATTTAAATGACTTTAACGTGTATGACTTTAATAATTAAAGTACGATTCTTTTCAGGGAAGTATCTTCCTTGCATTGCTATTTGTTTTGTTGACCACTCATAAACTCAAGATAGTATCATGTTCTATATTTTCATATATTTCAATGAGCAATTTAGACATAATGCACTGCACATATCCATTCAATTTATTTTAGTTTCATGTGTTTGGCTGAGGTGTATTATAGTCTATTCAAACAATACCTGATATTACCGATTAGTATAAGTAATCATATCTTCTGTCAACCATCAGATATAAATGATGAATCTCTTATATCAACTTCACCTCGACAGTTGACAGTGATAACTGGCTGGAAGCTCGGGGAAGGACCATGTGGACAGCCATGTGAAGAGCAGAATATCGGGAAGAACACTGTAGTGACTCGCAAACAGGCACAGACGGATCATGGTGACTCATACTTCGGACAGTGGAACGTCTCAGTTGATCCTGGAATCTTCCAAGACTACATGGACCTCCAGATGTCCAGTTATATATCGGCACTGAACACACATGCGCTCTGGGAACAGGAGGTCTTGGAGACGGACGTCTTCCTTACAGGGCAGCGCGAACATTTTAGGTAATTTCCTAAAAATAAGGTATGCATATCATACCTTTGCAGATGCAATCACAATGTCCAATAATCGAATGGTTCATGACCGCGAGATCGACAATTTGGAAATAAGAATTAAAAGTAGACTTAAACTATGTATGAGAATTACATTAATTTATTCTGTATTTCGCGGTGGTTATCCAAACTTTGTACAATTTTTATTTGCTTTTAACATATCTTATTGAAAACATGAAGTGTTTAAAGTTTTGAACTCGGGGGGTCGTGGTGCAGGTCCGTCCGTTCCGATCAGGGTAGCTGTGTTTCTGAAATCAATTCCTCCCACAGTTTTGATAAATATTTCTGAAACTTCACATATACTCTGTGTATACACCATTGATACCTAGGCCTATGTGTTTTGGGGGCGAATCGGATAAATATTTTCGGAAATATGGCTCTTGACTTAGAACGCTTGGATTTCTGATTTCTGATTTCTGATTTCTGTGTTCTGAAATCAACTTCTCCCAAATTTTGTTAAACGCCATCTCATGTTAATTGAAGATCTAAATGATAAGAATTTTTGTTCGTACATTACCCTTGAGTGTAAACTGCTTATCGAAAGGATAGTTTGGACATCTATAGGACAAACCGGGGGCTCTTGTGATTCAGATGTTTCGTGAGGTAGAAAAGAGCTACTCATGAAAATATAAACTTTCTAACTCACTCAATGAGATAAACATGGTATTACTCTATGAGTTTCATAAAACATTGTCTGAAATTTTTGTTTTCTTGTAAAAAGATTAAAGACTCGTTGATGTTTGTTCGTTATTGTAAGAAACATTTTATTTGTAATAAACGCAAATTTACAATCAATTGACTTTGCTTTACAAGTAAAGTATTTTTCGATCTAAGACGAAAATGGTATTTGCATTTGCAACGAAAATTATAAATGATAATAATTTAATCATAAACCCAACACCACTTCTTATTCCATAAATGTAAGACCAGAGAGAATATAGCTTATAGTCGTTTAATTTTTCTTTTATATCCTTGATCTCGAACCATGTCCTTGATATCGCATGGTATCGTTTCTTAGGACGAGATTTTGAATCTACATTACATTAATCACATGTAATATCAACACGTTGTATAAACTTTGTAAGATTACACCAATGTGGAGAAAATTGTGCATGTTAAATAGTTTTGTTTAATTTTGATAAATTTGTTAAGCTCACGACAGTAATCATATGTATAAAGAGCGAATTATTTGCGGAACAGTATTAACAAAACTAAAAGTATGATACTGTTTTAAAGAAAGATTATTAGACTATATTAAAGATTAATTTAGCTATGACGGACAATCACTGACAAAACGCTTTGTATTACAGACTGGGTGATTTATATTGGAGAAAGTTTGATTACAACTATGTGGAAAATATCAGCTCATTTCTACAAGTAGATATAAACCCACAGAGTCGAAACGACACAGGCCAACCAAACAACAGCCCAATTGTCATGTTCAAACCGCTCTACAGGTAAGAAATATTTGACAAAGATAACACTATACATGTATTTCATACCATTAATTGTATCAGCATCAACAATGACTTAACCAATAGAAATTGAAAATATATTTTCCTTTCATTTTGTTCAAAATGTTAACACAAATTCCGGATCTGCTCTTCAAGTTCTATTAAACTATTATTAATTTCGTTGAAAACTGTCATCATGATCGGCAGAAGCATTGTACATCGGTAGACGTAAACAGTAACTAAACAGAGTTCCTGAATAAGTTAACAACTGTCTTATCAAGAACTACTTAAAGTGATTATCTCATGCTGGCAAGGCAAATAGTTTAGGCCAGACAAATAGCTCATCACTTATTATATAAATTTACGATATCCATGTTGCATAAACCCGAATATTGAATTGCAAACATCAGTATCCATTTCCACTCTCTTTCAACCAGTTTCCCAAAGTTTGTCAAAAATGCGATTTGAAATAAAAAGGCCTTTCTATTCATAGACTGGCCCATGGAAAACACATAGATGATGTGTAAAACTGGCCACTTGTCTCTCAAGACTCTATAAACATATATTTCCGATAGTTTCATTACTTGAGAAACAAACATGATGATGATTAGGACATTATACTAATATGAGTGCCAAAATGTAACAATCACTTTTATACACTCTATTTTATCATTAACTCATCTAACGCGTGTTCATTTCCACTCTTAATGTCCCTTTATCAACTATACGTCCACTTATTATCTTATTCAAGTTATTAGTCTACAATACAAAGTCTGGAAGACCTATTGTAAGTCTCGTGTTTTCAAAATATTAAACAAATTCATTATTTGAACCTTATGTCCTGAACCGATTGTATGAACTTTTCAGGGATGACAGCCTGTGACCATAGTTAGATTTTGTCGTGTCAGATTTTTTACTTTCGACTTCTTTCGTGAGTAACCTTTACTTGAAGGCAAAACTTCAAACCTCATTATCTGAAGAACTAATCAAGATAATTTCACAAAACTTTCACTAACATGTGCGCAACAACATCCCCAAACGATAAGGGCAACTGATGTTTGCTATTTCGAAACAACTGATAAATTTTTAAACGTTTGCGGTTTTGACGGTCTGAAACTCTTCTCCTCTTTATATCACCACGTATAAAGACAGCTGATCCTAAATTTAAATACATTGCAAAGAAAGCGTTGAAATTAGAATATTTAAGTTCGTCCTAGAATGGAATTTTTTTCTTCCAAGGATGATAACTCTATCATAAGTAATTGTTTTGAAAGCTAATTATTGAAATCAGTTTGTTTGTAAGTGAACAATTCAACTTCAGAACTTAACATGAAACATTTGATTTGAAGGGTACAATTAATTTGTTTTCTTTATTTTTAAACCGTGAACGATACCAACATGAATCAAAGCTCACGTTAAAGCTGGTATTACCATTTAATTTAATAAACAATTTAATACGGACAGTAGCTTTCAAGCATTCATCTGTCATAGTTTACGAGTGACATTAAAATTACCTTTTTCTTAATTCATCATTTTGAACAAAGTTCAAAGGATCATACCTGCTTAATACATTATGCAAATGAATCTTGGTTTACACCTTCGAATACCAAATTTCAAGAGAGCAACACACTTTTTAAAATTATTTTTCCGCCAAGGGATTGATAGTTAATCATCAACATTAACAAAGTCGTAAAGGAGTCCAAAAATACTCATTGTTGAGTATATTCATGACAGATTACTGAGTGATAACTTTTGAGCTACGAAAGCCATAGAAACATAGATTATATAAATTTATATGCTTATCCAAAGAACATCTTCAATCTTATACTTTATCATGAAAATGTTAACCTCTTATGTGATTTTTCTATTTTCCTAGGGGTATTGTCTTTGGAGACTTTTTGTTGTTGAAAACTACTGAAGATAGAAATATGATGATAGCTTATCTTAAAGCAGATAAAGTGATTTACAAAGCTCGAGAAGAAATATTGAAGATCGAAGTATTGACGTGCCAATCCTAGTTTCATCTAATGCATTCAGACTGGACGGTTTGTATTTCTACTATTACTACATAGCGTTTCTCTTATCTCGTTATTGTACATAGGATTCCCCTAAACAAAACCACGAAAATAGTTCTGTCAACCATGGACAAAGACGATGATTTCGTGAGGTGTGATGTTTCTCCCCCTACATCGACAGCTGTGATGACAATGCCAAAGATAACAATATCCACAGTTAAGTAATGTACAACAAATATTCTTTGATTAAACAGGAATTTCTAAAACAAAAACTGGATATAACTAACAACTGAAATTCAAATGGTGTGTCTGTATGGCAATTGGCATACGTCGCATGTTATTGTTAATCTTAATATCACTTCTAAAATGGCATGTCGTCACTAATCAATTGTACAGTCGTGGCCAAGTGACATTTCTGTAATGGTATAACTTCGTCATTAGTCATGATAAAATGTTAGTATTCACAATGAACATTACAAAACGCATCCTAGATGTATGCTTGTAGGAGCAGATAAATTGAGAATCTCACCCAAGTGTCATCTGATATCAAATATATCAACACGAATTGATAAAAGTTACAAATATCATAGGCTTGCCGAGGATATTTTTACTTTTATCAACGAGTGTTGATTTATTTGATATCAGAAGACACTAGGATGAGATTCTATTTATCATCCAAAATCATTCTTATTAAGTTTAAGTTAATAGTGTACATCTCTGAGCACATCTCTGCCATTTGACTTCCAGTGCGGTGAGGGCACAGCGTTGTGACGTCATCATGTTTATGACATCATAGCAGTGTGATGTCATTGATGATGTAAAAGCATTGTGTTGACGGCGACAAGGCATTGTGCAAAATCTACTGACAAAAATATATCTCCTAGGAGATATCGCTTCTTATTATCCTTTAGATACATTTGTTGAATTCTGATTGGTCAATATATATATACGGAATATACAAGGGTCCTACAGTCCCGTTCACCCTTTCAAAACAACGTGTAACTAATAATCTCACACAAGCGATATCTCTCTGGAACACAGTTTTGGGTGATTATACAGCTTGCTAGTCGTCCATGTTAAATACTATTCAATACAAACGACAATCGCAAACCTCCGTGTTCACTTACACAGTTGTAGTCATCCATTGTTCGAGTTGCCACCTTTTGTATTGCCTTCTGTAGATTGAATCCTTTTTTCTGAAGCATGCGTCTTTAGATTTAGATTTTTGGTGGCATGTCCCGGAGTTTCTAGTTTTCATCTACTACTGTGCAATCCTAAAGTGTCCCTTGTGTATCTTTTCTACCATAATAAAATAGCATTGCACTATGACAGGACTGCAGCGTGACAGTGGAGGCGAATGAACGAGATGGTTTCCGGGACCAGGGTTACGGGGTGGTGACTCTCGTGGCCAGAGACTTTAATCGACACGGCATGTCTCTGGGCGGGGACACACGAACTATGGGCGACCCAAGGTCACTCAGTACTGTGCTGGTTCAGGTTGGATTTTATGGACACTTAATTTTTTCATTTTTATGAAAATATTTGAAACGTTTTACAAGTATACGGTAACAAATATTCAAAAGTAAAACTAAACAAAGAGCCTATTTCATTCCAACATGTTCTCATTAATTCATAGACTGTTGTCATCAAGAATTGGATATTCACATTAACAAAATATCATCGTTCTGATAAATACAAATATCAATATAAAAAAACCCAGCAGCAAACGTTATAATTATGTCAACGATCTATTAAACTGTGCTTCTCTTTTAAGTTTATGGTTGAAACTGTCACGAATGACGTTGGACCATCCTTCCTCCCCCCGACGAAAGAAAGTCAACATGTGTTCATTGTTTATCTTGGGTCGGTGCTGGAAATACCTATTTATGCCACAGTACGGTGGGTTGATGTCCAAAGATAATGGAAACTTTGCGAAAATGTTTTGGACACATTTTGCTAATGAATGTGCTAGTCCAATGTAAATGTATGATTAATATCAGAGTGGACTGTATAACATAACATAGATTATGCGTATTGATTCTTAAATTGGAAATCAAATTTTATCTTGTAATCCTTTACATATAACCATATGTGTGTTCATTTGCATTATATACTATATTTACATATGTTAGTATAAAATTATACATTATATGCATATATATACTGACAACTAACTACATATTGAGAGAATATGTTTTACAAACGATAAAAACACGTTATATCATTCAGGCATCCTCTCATGTAACGGTTAGAGGTCTGTTTAATTATTTGTTCGTATTCCAGGGTTCTCACCATTTTCATAGCGAGATCCTTACCAAGTCGACAATTCCAAGTTCCTTTCCCAAAAATCGTGAATCTCAATGGTATAAAGATGTCTTCAGCCACAATAACCTGGAAACCAACTCAGGGAGATGTTGGTGTTTTCTTGTTTAGCATGTCCGCCACAGATATGATGGGGTAAATACTGCAAAATCCCATTTATACATATCATAATCATTTTAGTTATTCCATGAAAATAATGATTTAAACTCTGCTTAAATTTGTCATTTAACAAAACAAAAATATATCATGGATAAACAGGAGGTACAAGTTGACCTTGACTTTGGCATTACCCCAATTAAATATGATACAGGAGAGCAAAGATTATAAAAGGCTGTAAAATCAAAAACTAGGTAAGAATTTATTTAATGAATCCCTTGTGCGTTTCCATATCATTTGTGTCTTGTAGCATGTGTGTCAATCGTACCAACTAATACATATTATAAAGGCAATAACCTCAACTCATCAAAACTGTCTGATAATGGAGAATCAAATGCTATTTTATTTCACAGCGTCAAAAGTGGCAAACAAATGAGTACCACACCAGGTTGATTTCCACTAAGATATATTAAGGACAGTAAGAACCTAGTATGTGTCTTTGGTGAGGATATCCCGGGGTTAGGATATTTTTTTAGAATAAATTAGGACATCCTAGCACTTGGATCCTTTCTAGAATATGAGTCAAGGTTATCAATACACAGAATTACAAACAAGGTTGTTCTCATAGCTCTACCCTCATCTGTTCTGTCCCCGTCAAACTATTCCTATTAGTATTGCAATTCTATCGAGTCTGTCTCCGTATCTTGCTTTTCTATGCGAATGAAGGATTTGACTTGATCCGTGTGTCTTCACTGTGTACCCACGACATAGCTTCAATAGTCGAGGACCCGTGATCGTGTGGTGAGCTGGTGGTACGGTCAGTGCTGGCGATAATTGCCTTTCTCTAAGGGTGTGGGTTCGAATCATGCAAGGACCTTGGCTCGAAATTTTGTATTATTGAAAGTACTGTTTTCCCAAAGGTAACCATGTTAAAAATGCTTTTATGTTTTCACATTTCAGGTGACTATTTGATTTTATATTCGTTTATATTTTAAAATGTTATTTTCTATACAAAGAATTATACTCTTGACCAGTTTTACTCCACCTAACTTGTTTCTACAGGCGGGATGGTCTGGATCGAAACTACAAGATAATCGTGAAAGGTAACATGTCTTGTTAAGAACTTGTTGTCGATATCATTACTTAAACTGATTCCAAAGAAATCAAGATTTATGGACAACAACGTCTTGCTGTCGAACAAACATAACATTTTTGGAATAAACTCGTAGAAATGATGATTAAATACATACATCAACAGAACCAACACACTCTTGATTTTCATTCTTTGTCTATTCATTCCAGTTCCAAGTCTCTAAGGTCAAATTCAAACACTTAATTAACTCCGAATTTAGCATAAAAATATAGCAAAAAATGTTATATTGATACTTATTTGGCGCAGTTACTAAGTAACAGATAGTTTTCGTCATCATTTAGAGTCGGAGCGTACGATACGAACAAGAAAAAATTCGGTAAGATATTCGTCTTGTATGTAAATACTGTAATACAATTGATAAGTTCAACCTCTTGCTATCCAGTGATAACATAGAAATAGTAGGCAAAATATAACAACTCTGTGGACCAATAATCTTGTACCATGGGCCGATGGCCTACATGTACCCTATGGAAATAAACAATTCAACTACAAACGACTATGCACAAATCGTATGTATGCACCTTTTAAAATTATCGTATACGTTGTTATACTGACATGATGCATGTTTGAACCCGCTCGTCTTTCAAAATGTAAAAAATGCCCCTCAAAATGTTCTCAATAGAATTTTATAAAATGGATTTCATTTCAATTACTTGAACGTAAATGATAAATTGATAATGTTAACGAAAAGGAATATCAGAAATCGATTTGTTTGCAAATGCAAGGATCAACATATTTATTTTACAGAACACCATCTACTTCAAAGAGGTAGTAAAAGGTCCAATTGAATGTTTGCAACACGCAACGTGTACTGTGTTCGTGTCCATCGCCACAGAACCTCCTGGGTGAGCCGAAACGTAATATGCAGCAGGGAAATATAGAATACTAAACGATGTCCCGTTTGATAACATGTTTATTAAACGAGTGAATGGTTTGGTATTTTAACGAGCGAAAGCGAGTAAAATGCTGATGCCATTCACGAGTTTCATATACATGTTATCGAACGGGACCGAGTTTAGTATTTTATATATTACTCAATGATGTAAATAGCACTGAATTGCAAGAAAATCGTGGTTAGTGACGCCCACTTGCAAATAGGTCACCCGCTATTGCAGTCGAGCAGCTAAAACTGTGACGTCAACCAAAAACGACTATGACGTCACGTGCCGATTATGACGTTACGGCAGCACGCGGTGATATCACACATGTGTGTAACCAACTCACTGTTATCTAATGAGTGATCTCACAACGGTTGAATAATAAAGAATTATAACACTCGGCATTGTCTATCTACATCTGTATAAAGATACCATGTCCTTTTTTAAGTGTTACCAAATGATTACATTATCTACAGTGTAATATAACAAACAATTTGAAAAACATAATTACAAAAAGGTACAAGTTTGTGAATTTACTATAATGTGTAACATAGATAATCCTACAATTTATATTGACGTCATTTCGGAATAAATACTCATCCTTTATCAGGTTGAATACAGGGTAACAAGGTAGGATCGATCCATTTATACAGAGTATTAACAATTGTCAGAAGACTGAATCAAAGAGATAGAAATACATATTTTAAAGTAAGTTGTTAAAATCTCAGTTTTTCACAGTTAATATTCTGTATAAATGTATCCTACCTTGTTTATCTCAACTTCACAGTAAAGAGTTATCTTGTTTTCGTATCCCACTTCCAAATGGCATATCATCATAGAAGTAGAATGCTATTGCGTTGTCTAATGTGGGATTGTTTTCTTTTAAAAGCGAACATGTGTTAGACGTGACGGAATCACGGGTATCTTCAGCCCAAGTACAGCTAGGAGCTCTTCAGAATATGCAGACCGACGTCAATACAACCATCACGCTCAGCTCCAGCACTCCCGGCAACACCTCCGTCTGTCTGAAGGCGACTGGTAGTAATGGGTAACCTATTTCCCTTCAACATTTTAATGAACTTGAAAGAAATATCGTTACTAAGAGTTTCTTTACTAGCATGTTATTATGTCAATATATCGTTATATCGCCAGTACCAATTGTCACGGAAACGTATTGATGATAATGGTAATTAGCATTTTCATTTTATCATTAATACAATGATCTTACATCAACGCCATCAATACAACTTTTATCATCAATGTCATGATATCACCAATGCCACTGTTGACGAACATTGACAAAGCCATGATGTCGACTTTTGTTAGGGAATGCCACGATGTCGTCCATACAGTTGGTAACGGCTATGTCATTTTCACACATTCAACGTCAGTTTAATACAAAAAAGGTCAAAGGTCAAAGGTAAAAGAGTATACGTTATTTCATACACACAAGAAGGTATTAGGACTAGTACATAACAAGTCTGCAATGATAAAATACTTGTCATAATAAGATATAACTGGCTGTTAATGTTGTTATGGTTTAATACTATACAATGATGAGTGCATCACAAACATATATATATATATATATATATATATTTGAGTGGCTTTGAGTCCAATAGTACAATGATAATAAATTACAACATCAGTTATTGAGAGCGCTTGCATATAAAATATTTGTATGACATTACCATTATCATAATCATATTAATTTTATTGCCAATTCTGCTATCAATGTCTACACTTTGATATCGCAAATGCGCCTGTAAATGTCAACGATATAATGTCGTCAATACAAAATTCAACCTCTCAGAAGTAATATATTTCTCAAATCTCTTATTTAAATCATTTGTGTTAATTTATATTATTTTATGTATACAGTATACAGATACATATGTGATTATAATTCCATATAATTCCAGCATTATAAGTTCGGATTGTTATAGTGATTTCTCTCTTTTATATGCTTTGCAACATGTTTTCTGAAACGTTTTAAAGCTAAATAAATTTACAATTTAACATTGGTTTCTTCCCAGTGTGCAGTCTGAAGAACTTTGCCTTCCCTTTCTCATCACACCTAGAGGTATTTCTAAAAAAATATCCTTTAAAGGCGCGGTAGAACGCCGTTCTCACTGAGCTAGTGCTCTCACAAGGTAAATAAGGGTTACCAATGGCTAAATAATTCGCCTGAATCAAAAACAAGATTTCTAAAACGAATGTACATGAATGTAGATTAAGCAATGCGAGTCCATTTCCCTTCGAGCGGCCATTTTAAGGTGTTAACATTATCGTGGCCGCTCGAAGGTAGTTCAACTGATCTGACTCATATAGCGATACCTAAACACTCAAAGTAGAGTTTTAAATATCGCAGAATGATAGAATGGTCAACAATCTTGCTGTCTGGAATCTCAAAATCGCATGAGACCTACAACTCAACCTCTCACACTGAAGAGTTGCACACAATTGTCACTACGTCGCACCATGTTCTAAGCCCACGGATAACCGTTTCCTATCGATGCAGTTTATCGTGTCGTGTAATGAGATGTTTTACCGTATAGCGTAACAATATTGTTGTATATACACTTTTAATAATAAATGGCGAATACGTTCTACGGCGCCTTTAATGACATATTCATGGCGTTTACATTAACGAAACACGGTTTTCGTTGTACTCTCGAGAATTACGTCCGCGCATTCTTCTGCACTGTATATCTTTAAATAGCTTTGCCACATGAATTTAGGTATTTTGGTGCTTAAACCCTTAGAATGCCATAGGACCATATATGGTCCCCTCTCTGAAAACCCCCTATAGCGGCACTGTGTAAGCGCATAGCGTCAACGGCTGGGCAATGTACGTGTTTAAGAGAACTTAACTGGAACTTAACTCTAGTTATGCCCTACGAACAACTTTGACAGCATTTGAAACCTTTCACAAATGTTTTAAAATCTTGTGCCTGCATTGAACATCCTTCACAAACTATGAATGTACGTATATTGAATTAACTAGATGATCTAGGGTATTTATGGATCAACTGTGTGGATGTTCTTTGATGCTTATGTTGACTTGTCTGGATGTTTTACCAATGTAGTTGCTACCAAAGTCGCAGCTGTCGTTATCTCATTCTCATATCAACATATATACTGTATATAACATGATGTTTCATCATCTTTTCCCACATGATCGATAACGATAAAAAGGATCTATACCGATACGTCGTCATAGATATCATTGTCTTACTAACTTCTAAAAGGCCCACTTAATAGTTACAAGTTCAATTGACATTGATTCACTGATTGGGGACAAACAGTATCTTTTAAAAGCAAACGAGGGTCAGTTCTTCACAAGAAATGGCCACATATATTAATAAGATTGGCTTAAGTTGTCATCAGGTACATTCTGTACCTTCTTCAGGCCATTTTGATCAATTAACTGACATACGTGTACAGTGCATTACACTGCTAATTATCTATATATAAGATGATGTTTTTTCCTTCAAATGAAATACGATTCTTCGGAAGAAAACCATCACCATTGTTGTAGTTTATCATCACTCTCCTGATAACGGTATTATCATATCTACACCGAAACTTCGCATTCTTTGCAAAAAAGAAGTTGTCTTTCAATAGAGCTTGTTTTTCGTTATTTATCTTCAACTTTAATGGTCTATTAAAGAAGATATGAGAGGATTGCTTGAAAACACTTTCCCTTGTCTTGTCCACACAGACCCGTGTGAGTTTGCTCCCTGCATACATGGACTGTGTGTGAGCGAGGAGAACCAATTCTCCTGCATCTGTGAACAGGGCTACACAGGCGCTCTCTGTGATACGGGTGAGTGTACATGTAGTATGTGCTTCGCAATAACCGTAACTCGCTAAAGAACATAAATACGAAATAACAAGTGACATAAAATATAAAAAATGCTAAGGAATCAAAATAGAAATGATTCGTGATCACATTCTTCCTTTGACTTAGACGTTTCTGATCATCAGACTATTTTGATTAGTAATGAAAAACCGACAACGTTATAATGTTATCATTGTACATGAAATAACCTACCATCTTTTAACCACAGTCATTACCACACCGACAACCACAACATCAACAACAACCACGACCACAACAACTACCACGCCAACGACAACTACCACGACCACAACAGCTACAACGTTCACAACAACTACCACACCCACAACAACTACCACGCCCACAACAACTACCACACCCACAACAACTACCACGACCACAACAACTACCACACCCACAACAACTACTACACCCACAACAACTACCACACCCACAACAACTACCACACCCACAACAACTACTACACCCACAACAACTACTACACCCACAACAACTACCACAACCACAACAACTACTACACCCACAACAACTATTACGACCACAACAACTTTCACGCCAACAACAACTACCACGCCCACGACAACTTTCACGCCTACGACAACTATCACGCCAAAGACAACTTCCACGACCACAACAGCTACAACGTCCACAACAACTACCACACCCACAGCAACTATCACGCCAACAACAACTACCACACCCACAACATCTACTACACCCACAACAACTATCACGTCAACAACAACTACCACATCCACAACAACTACCACACCCACACCAACTACTACACCTACAACAACTACCACACCCACAACAACTACTACACCCACAACAACTACTACACCAACAACAATTACCACAACCACAACAACTGCTATACCCACAACAACTATCACGCCCACAACAACTATCACGCTAACAACAACTACCACGCCAACGACAACTTTCACGCCCACGACACCTATCACGCCCACAACAACTACCACAACCACAACTACCACGACCACAACAACTACCACACCCAGAACAACTATGACGCCCACGACAACTATCTCTCCCACGACAACTACCACGTCCACGATAACTACCACAACCACGACAACTACCACGACCACAACAACTACCACGCCAAGGACGACTACCACACTGACGACAACAACCACGCCAACTACAACAAAAACAACGACCATAACAACTACCACGCCCATGACAACAATATCAACGACAACTACCACGGCCACAACAACTACCACATCCACAACAACTACCACGCCAACAACTATTACCCCCACAATAACTAACACATCTACAACAATGACTACGACCACAACACCTACAACAACTACCAGGACCATAAGAACTACAACGCCGACAACCTCCATGCCCACAACAAATACCACGCCCATTACAACTACCACTATCACAATAACTACCACGCCAAAAACTATCACGCCCACTATAACTAAAACACCTACAACAACGACTACGACCACAACAACTACCCCGCCAACAACAACTACCACACCAACAACTTCAACGCCCAAAACAACAACCACGGCAACAAAAACTAGGGTATTACTAACATCCACACCCACAACAACCAACATACCTACAACAACCACTACGACCACAACAACTTCCACGACTACACCCAGAATAACGACCACACAATCAGGTGCAGCAATGCGCCACTCCGCCACATCCACAACATCAGAACCTGTCGTCTCCCTCACGGCAACATCGACCTCGGGCTTCCCGCCCTGTAGTGAGGTTGTCAACCCCCATCCTTCAAGCAAGTGTATCTGTCGGTCTGGCCAAGAATTGATCCAATGTCCATCCCGTGAGTAGAATTTTCTCAAGTAGAACAATTGGTAGGATTTTGCTATAATTGAACAATATAATAAAGATAAATTATTATTTAAAAATGATTTCATTCAGTAGATTAAGAGAGCATGGTTTCTCCAAAAGCATTGAAGCTATTTTCAAAAGAAAGATTAACTCATATTTTTAAAATCGTTATCCTGCTGTTCGTGTACATTGATCAAAAATGAGATAAATGATTTTATTTCAGGGAAATTTGGAGCCGTTAATAGTCAAGTAAGTATCTTCTTTGTCAGCTGTAGCCCTTTCCTGCTTGTTCATGTTCCGTGCTTACTATAATTTATTAGAAGTTTCCTATATAGGAATATAGGATGTATATGCATCCTCATTCTTCATAACATTGTAGTTTGAAAATGTTAGATGCATTTCAACACTACTTCGCTCATTATAATTATATGAACCGAGTATATCATAATGATCGTTAGGCCAAGGAAAAGTGAACCCATCCCTAACAAAGGGTGACAGGTAACATCAGAGAAGCTAAGTAGAAAACAATGACTTCAAAGAGGTCAATGGAAGGTTATATATGTCATCATCGACATTTATTTAATTTCGAGAAAGCCGCATAGACACTGTACATACCAAATTTACCAAATGTTGATTATAATGTAAATAAAGTATACTTGATATTAAAAATAACATTTGCATTTTCGGGCTTGTAAGAAGCAGTATGTACGATTCTTAGATGTGTGTTATAATATTTAATTAGGGACCAACAGTTCAAATTCTAGGTCATTTTAGGTCGAAGCAATAACTAATGGAAACCAACAAAATTCTCAGAGTCAGGTACCTACGGTGCAATTACAGACTTCGTCTAAAATATAACAATGCACGAGTTGACATAATTCTTATAACTGTACACGAATTCCAGAAGCAGGACGAGACCGGAAGTACCTCTGTCGTTGCTCCTGTTGTGGGCTGTGTGGCTGGCCTTACAGCAGGAGTAGCCGCCATCTTCGTCATCAAGAAGTTCTGTTGTCCGTGTTCCAAGATGAACAAGGTGAGCACTGATTCTCTGGAATCTCTGCAGCCGGAGGACGAGGAATACCATGTTGAGAGAAAACCACGTCGTCACTATCCCCAACATCAAAGGAACAATCCCAAGGCGCCGAAGAAACTACACTCACATCGACGTTGAAATGATGTGACCGTCTTCCAAATAAGTGTAAAAAAGCTAACCCCCGTCTTTTGTAGATTGTGTGTGTGAAACCTTGGCTTGATCTCAAGATGTAGAGGTGTACTGTTTAATGATAATTGCAAATGATATGATGTCACCTCAGTTCATCGCTTTGAAATACATATTTTTATTGTGCTCATGTATAACTTTGACAATATCCTGTAAATACCATGATTTGACGATTAACATAGTTTAGTAATAACTTACATCAAATACACAGGCTTGCAGGAATGTGTTAAGGAACATGTCAAACCCTGTTCTTGTTGATTTGCTGCTTGATGGATTGACGAGGTTTTCAGAGTCCCAAACTTTCGTTGTGAATGTCAATTTGACCGTGAACATGTTTTACTTGTTCTGAATAAATTTGATGTTGCATAACTTGCTTTTGTGATCACACAGATATGTCACCCTGTCATACATCTGTCATATTTGTGTTATAGTCACCCGAATATGTTTCTTCAATTTAACAGTAGTTAACACATGACATTGTGCATAACGTTTCTACATAGTGAAAGAGAATGTGCATCTTTGTTAAATTCAATTTGAAGGATCATCATTCCCTTCCTACACAGATTTTATTACCTACAGATTTTCGGTTTTAACCTATTCTACTCGTTTAATGTGTTGTCCTCGATATATGCTATTTGATTTTGTGAACAAATTGATCATAAACATGCTAATAAAGAAAGAAGAACAAATCAGAGACAAACATCGAAAAAAAGTTTATTCGTGTTATTTACATCAGACATAATTATTCGACGGACATATGCTAATTAGCAAAACCCTTTACAGTCAAAGGCAAAGATCTTTGAAGTATCTTGTTTGACGTAGCCGATGTGAAATGAAATTCCATTGGATCAAAGCAGGGATATGGCATGTGGTACCTTTTCTCGCCACTAGAGTGTTTTGCTAGAAACGAGAAATAGAACAGAAGTTACAATCGAAAATCCGAAGGGAATCAACTCTATGAGAAGAGAATGAAGGCTCACATAGATATAAACAAATCAACAGATAAGATATATCCAAAGACATGTAACTACGACTGGAATGCCACAGGTATTTAAAAGGACTCCAGATCCATGCTTGCGCCAACATTATAAGATGCTGAGTTTATTTTCCTTCTGATGCAATCATTGATTGAAGGATATTTATTAAAAGTTCCCGATAATCATTAATTTAGATACCCCCCAAAACCGACAAAAGATATGAACTTCAACACTAACTGAGAAGAAAAGTTACAAGCAATAATGAAATGAACTGTTCGTTAGTTTGTAGAATAGATGCCAGGTTCCAAGTTCCAATGACATAGAAATGTCAGAAATCATAAAGGTATGATGGCTGACAGGTAAATGGGGATTTTTCTTCAAACAAAGACTTTTAGTTTAATTGAGCTTGGCAAAATGTCTTTTTCTACTTCTGCTCCGGAATCGAAAGTGTAACTTGTGTTTCTCTTGAGACTGCAACAAGTTGATATTAAAGGTTGAAAAGAAGTTTAAAATCCCATACGAGAGAAAGCAGTTGGTTACGTAAGTTGGTTAAATTGTTCCTAATCCCATTTTTACTGAACAAAATATGTTCAAATCAAACACATGACGATCGGTCCACATGTCAACGTTTATTGGGCTTTGTTCAATATATACACTGTAGGTTTTTGTCTTTACATAAACGATGTCTGGCTTTGGTTGAATAGTTAATCAGGCTCTAATTACTTAACATGAAATAAGATTGTTAAATACTAGCACGACTAAGAGTTCAAAGGTTGTTTATTCACCTGACGTTACATTTGACATGATAACACATGGTCGCCATGTTGTTACTATGCACATGCGCATTGAGGGAGCGGCCAGTTACTTCCGGCCGAGGGAATCATTACTTTAGCTATCAGGTTATAGTGAAGCTGACGTACGACGCTATCTCAATTCATTACAAAGATCGATATATTGACATGTTATGATGTTTGGAGAGGACTGTCGGGCAACACCAATCAGGACTTCTTATGCAGACTTTAGAATTTTGTAAAATGCATATATTTAATTATGCACTTTCATTGAGAATGAAATAGTAAATCTGATCTCAGGTAATACATATGTATGCAAGCTTATGTGACCTGTTAGATGCTACACGAGTAGGTCTTACCACAGGGGCTTGTATTGTCGAAACTCGCAATAAGATGGCTAATGAAGTCGACGATCCAGCCCCATATATTATAAAAAAGTAAAGGGATGTAACGAGGTCAACACCCCATGTCCGTTTGAAATTAAATTTCAGAATTATAAAATAGCTTATAATATTCTGTCCGCTAATAGTGACCAATTTACAAAGCCCAGTATTAATTCATCAGATCGCGCAATAATTATAACATGAGGGACACTGTAATTGACGTATCAGGATAATCTCAAGTGTGTTTCAAAACATCGTTTGACAGTGAGACGTCCAGATTGAATGACCTTGGCATTGGTCTATATTTGGAAACGAAATGATGTCAGAGGGCCTCAAATTGCCCTATGATATCATTTTGTTTCCAAAAATAGATCTTCACGATGGTGTCTGAAATACAAGGTAGAATTGGGTGATTTACTTTATCCAGTTTATTTCATACCGTCGCCGTGGAAGAGTTTAATCATCTAGTCGATAATGGTCCCAGAGTTATCTTCAGGAAGGTGACTAGAATAGTTTGGAACCAACTGGTTTCCTCCCAGTATGACCAGAAAAGGCGGCTCTTGTCGAATTCAGAAATCCGCAAAGTAAGTTATACATTCAAGGATTTCACAAACCTTCAGTAATCTCCACAAGAGATCAATTCACAAAATTCACAAGCTAAACATAGTTTGTTAATCTCTCTCTCAGTGGGAAAAGTGAGAAATACATGTATATTGAACAGTGTATGTTTGTATGTTGAATAGTCATTTAAGTAATATATAATAAATGCAACCTACACATGATTCCAAATTTATTTGAGATCAGCCTTGAGATTTTCTATTCTTAAGGCAAAATTGTAGGTTGCATATTTCATGGAAACTGCTAGATTGATAATCTAAAGAAGTTGAAAACGCTAAAGGCATGATGATTGTGTAATTCCATACACTAAATGTCGTTAAGCTAAGCCTTAGTAAGATTATGATGCGTTTCCATAGAAACTACCAAAAGTTTTGATTCTGGACATAGTCAAAATAACTATTTAAAGACATTTGATTTGTTTCTATGGGAAATAAAGGTGGAGAAACTGTTGGAAATAAGCTAAGGAAAATGTGTCTCAAGATGTGTGTATTCTAAAACCGACTTCTCGACGTTTGAGTCGTTGAGTTGCTGCCTCTTGTATGCGTGGTTGACAGAATTGAGACCCAGCACGGGATTCAGACAGGAGGTTGCTGCACTGTCCTCCTCACTCAAGGCAAACTCTCTGTAGCCTCGCGGTGAGTTGGGCTGTGAGGTTTACGAAGTTAGTGCACAGACCCCGGTAGTAACCTGTTTTCCTAGGGAAAGGCCGGACCTCCGTCCTACAAATGGGCTGTTGAAAATCAGAGATGACTGAGAACCTGACTTCGTTCTTGGGTACCAGTCCTTCTCCTTCTGCACTTAAAGCTGATCATTGTATATATGCAGTAGTTTACAGGACAGGTGCAGAATAGGGCTGCGTAAATGTAAATAATATTGCTATTTCTTGTAACAAAGAAACATAATTGTTATTAGGGATTTTTAGTGTGGTTAATAGAAAATAATCAAAGATTTTGATCACAATTTGTATTTCAAAATTTAGTTTTCCTTTCTTCGAGGAATTAATTAAAACTTTTGCACAATCATTTTCTGTTTCTATTTTAGTTGGGGAAAGTCCTGAACCTAAATCAGACTGCTCGGATAATCATTTGTATTTTATTTGTGAAAATAATAATATTTAACAATTAAGCATGCTTACAGTTTACAGTTACATATTCATCATTCTACCCAAAATCATAAGTGAGAATGGCGAATGACTACAATTATCTGACCAACGTGAAAGACGAATACCAAATAAATGTTCCTTTCCTCGTTCAAATATGTGAAATATATGAAAGACGAATAGCAAATAAATTTGCATTTTGTTATTTGAATAACGAATGACGAAAAATAGTCTGTATGTGTGTATGCTTGTTGGTAACCATGCCTTCTTTTTCACCAATAGAGTTTGGAAACTATTTGGAAAAGGTCACTTGTCACCCCGTTCCTGTTAACTGCTTTCCGTCTCGTTATGAAATTATTGTCTTATGAAGATGGCATGCCGTCTATAAAAAGTATTCGACGGTATTACCCGTCTTAATGATTCAGGGAGAGTTCATTGTGTCAAAATGCTAAAATTAAGACGACATGCCATCTTCTTATTTCACAAGACGGCATACTGTCTCATATTAAAATATATAACAGTATGACTGTATTGAGCCTGTTTGTGACTTTATACCGACTGAGACCGATGTGTTCCAGTTAGAACCCTCACGCACGTGAGGCCGAGGTGTTCATATTTCACGTGCTCGATCATGTCGATTGTTTATCTAACTTGAACCCAAGCTCAAAACGACATCAAATCACAAACATAACTGATGAACTTTTAGTTTCAATTTCAGGCTTCGTTTGTTCAACATAATAGGCTAAAAGAGACGTGTCATTGTCAGTAAAACGGTCTATATTAGGCAGCTTACATAAAGCATGAATAATATTATCGTGATGCACGTGGAGCACGCGGAAATATACACGTTGGCATTGTCAGCTTACCAAAAAAAACACAGAAACAACATATACTATTTGTAAAACAGTTTACACTTCCGTTAAAGTCACGGAAGTGCGTTTTTTTTCATATTAGTTTTCTCTCAATTGTGTCATCTTTTTTTTATTCATTAAAGTTTATACAATATATTACGTAAGAAGGTCGCGACCAAAATAAGCCGTATCTATAGGAAATGATTATCCGTATTGGTTTAAAATGGTGCGACCTATAAAGCGACACCTTTTTGGAACTCTTCTTTGTGAGAGGTAGAATTGTAGATTTCATGGAATTTTGGGAGTTAAGACAGCAAGATGTTTACCCCTTCCATCACGGTGCCATATTCAGAACTCCACTCTGAGGGTTAAAGAGCCACCAAGTATGTTAGTGTTTCAAATACAACATTATGTTTTGGAAAACATACTTATGACTTCAATCGCTAGAGAAATTTATATAACATAAAATAAATAATTTTCTTTTCACGACAATCGGATAAAATTTGGTTTTAAGACAAATAAGCCTTAGATAAACGCGCGTCAATAGATTCTGACGCCATATAAACATTTGTTTTCTTTTCTGCATAAAACATAATACACACTGTCAGCTCCAAGCATTTGCGAGGCGCGTAGGCTTGTTAAACAGCCATCACGGATGTAAGTGTTTCAAATAAAACATTTTTTGGGGAAAATATACTTATTACGTCAATCACCAGAGAAATCCTTTATCTTCAACATCACAGGTTTTTTTTTATTGTTGAAACAAAACAGTTCCTAGGTCCAATACTTAGATATGATACACCCTATACTAATGAATAAAGAAAGGGATGCAACGCGAATTTTACCCCCTGCCCAAACAAGTCCACATTTCGAAATGTTACCACACATTTTACACGTAATCCATACTACAGAATTAAAGCACAGTGATTTCTCTTTCGATTAAAAAGACATCAACAAAATAGGTGCATTATTTCTCAAGTTTTTACTCGTCAAACTTGAGTGGGCCAAAATGGTGTCTCAGAAATACATCGATGAATATCGAGGAAAAAGTCGATATTTCAATCCTAGCAAAAGCAATCAATATCGAAAAGAGTTTTGTCCTATCACTTGTCCTATCACTGATACATTTGACAAACTTAAACTGTCAGTGGTACCTTACCGTAACAACTTTATTGCAACGTTAAAGTAACTACAAACAAATCTTCGAGCCACCTTCACCATATTGGAGGAAGTGACGTATGGCGACCTACATTTCCAACGCACTGAATAAACAGCTCTCAGCTGATTGGCTAAATTGTTATTTATATCAATCAGCTGAATGCTGTTAATTCAGTCCTCCAAGATGGTGGATGTGACTCGAAGATTTCTGACAATAAAGACGGCATGCCGTCCAAATTATTTAAAGATTGCATGCCGTCCAAAATCATGTTCTTTTTAGACGGCATGCCGTCTAATATCACAATATATGCCCATTTACTAAAGAAATGATCCCTTAATAAAATAAATGATATACATGTTTTTGCATAGCAATATGTTGTAATAACTTATCTTTTAGTATGCACAGTTTGAGTACAATCCTAGGCACATATATTTAGATAAATCCATAAAATCACCACCTCTCCTCAATCTGCTTGTCCATGTTGTTCGTCATTTACTCTGGTCTGAAAGAGATTACCCATCTTTTTGTTGTTCAGATCATCAGAGGTAAGGGGATCTTTCTTCTTTCCATAATATTGTAGCTGTGTCTGATCTTGTATTTTCTATATCCTTGAATGAATGGTTAAGCTATGTTTCTTCTTTGAGAGGCATTTTAGAAGCTGGTATGATGAATAAGAACAAGTTCTATGGATAGTCAACTTCTTTATTGATATGAGTGCGACGTTTCGATGCAGATACTAGCACCGTTATCAAGCAAGTGATACATTATCATGACAACCAGGAGAATATATACAATTATGGTTATTGGTAACGGCATGCCGTCTAAAATCAAGGACGGAAAGCCGCCGTGTTCCTGACTGGTTAAATCTTGTATGCATTTCGTATTTTGTCATTAATTGCTGATGGTTTATGGAAGAGGTTTGTCATTAACACGTACCTACATGTTTTCTCTTATTTGTTATTATATTTTCTCAAGTAATATGCGTTCGTAAGCCAATAGATTTTCATTGGGAATTTATTTGATGTGAAGATAGAGGTAAAAATGATTTAACAGTTGCTGTTCGACACTAAATCAAGTTGTAAATTTACAACTTTTCTTAGACCAGATTACACAATCAAACTGCCCAATGATGTCCCATGTTCCCTCATTTTGAAATGAACCAACCACAGGAGATCCTACTTTTGAAAGTGATTAATGGAGCGGGCGTTTTGTAGTCACGCTCTTGCAACTAGTTTCGGTGGATCAACTCAACTTAAGAGATTTCATTGGTTCAAACAAGGCACATGGTATTTGTTAGTAGTTCTTTCTACATCAAACTAATATCTTTCTGTCGAACATGCTAATGCTTAGTTCTTAAATATTCCAACAAAATATTTTATCACTGATACGGTTCTCCGAGGAATTTGGAAAAATGTCTACCCAATCCCATTAAACACTTAGATTTCTTTTTTTCAACAGCAAGTACCAAAGAACAAGTGTATGGATGATAGCTTTTATATATGGAGAGTGTTTTGCTTCTGTGTAAATTCTTGTACCGTTTTTCAATCATGGATAAAATAATTAGATCACGTTGATATATATACAGAATGCAACACACTGAATGAATGAGTGTATTCCGTAAAGTGGCCAGGGGCCAATTTTATATTCATTTACAACAATTTGAGAACAGTATCCAGCGCACACTGAGACATAGTTCTAAGTATGCCCTTAAAGAATAGTTCACGTTTCTTAAAGGCTGGAAGCACATATTGACCTAACTTGTTAATAACAGTATTGTTTTGACAAGACATGAGGCTACAGAATTTGTCGAATGAAGGTTATACACAATAGTAATTAAGTAGATGGTATAGATCTTCTTAAATCAAAGTAGTTAACATATTGATAAAACAATCGTTCATCCCTCTTCAATCATCAGACTATGGCTAGATTATCTTAGCGCACATTGGTATATTCTGATAGAAACGGTAGTTAAATACTTTTTATAAAAACGTTTTTAAAAACTATACGTGATTTAATCTGCAAATACATTTCAAGCTTAGAGTACATTTCTAAGTTACATAGCCACACTTGTTGATCAATATCAAAACATCTTTGTTTAAAGCAAGCAATAAATTTATTGACATTTGACACATCTTGATGCACCACACATTACCAAATCATACGTTGTTAAAAGCTTGTTTACACTTTATGCCCAACATTCAATACCTTTATTAGCTAGTGATACCTGGTATGCATTATGCATGCTTAAAATTAAATTTTCAATCTGAGAGCAATATGAGAGCAATCTACACCATTATTAACAACTTGCAAATACATTATGACGGTCCAGTTCACCCTAGGCAACAATATTAGGCGTATCGCTTCTCAGACACAATATATGCTTACAAAACCTGTCCTGAACATTGTTGACATCTGGTGCGGGATGAAATCTCCAAACTTCACTGCTATGAAATAAAATTGGTAAAATTTTAACATCAAATAAGCGGATCAAAATATTAAGAGGTAACTTGTAATTTGCAACCATGGATTTCAAAAGTTGTAAGACTGTGTTTGCCTGAAGGGTTAATGTTCTTTGGGTAACAAACCAAGATCCAGAAGATAATGGGTGAACTCCCAAATATTTATAGGATGATTCCCATTTAGAGAGAAGCGCTCATAATTTCTTAAACGGCCACCTTTACTAAAGACAACAATAGTCATCAGAAGACGACATATCCCACCATTTCCACATAATTTGTAAAACACATCTTTGACAGATAACTGTAGGCCTATATCAATTTTTTCAGTTAGGGGGTAATTCACATGCTGAGTTTCAGATATGATAGAGGGTTGTGGAGTTCTACTACAGAAGCAGAACTATCCCTGAACAAAGTCCAAATCCAACGCGTTTTAATGAAAATTAAAGAAAAAAAACATTCCGAAATCTTAAAATATCAAAAGGCAGCACTTCAATAAGTGGGTCATACTAAGGCAAATTTTCAGGAAGATATGATGAACAGTTTTGGAGCTGTTATCCGGAAATGATGGAAATCTCTGAACAAAGTCCAAATCCAACACGTTTCTATGGAAAGGGAAAAATGTTTCAGAAATCTCAATATCAAACCACTTCAGTTGGTGGGTACAACACTTGTGAAATGTTTGGTCAGACTCTATAATTCTCTGGATTGATATTTCCCTTTTTATGTAAAGGAAGAATAACGCCAAAAGTCCACTCTTTTGGGTACATTCCGGTCCCCAATATCAGATTAAACATATATACAAGCATTTCAAAACACATTAGAGTAGCACATTAAAACAATTCAATTCATCCCGGAGCTTTTCCATTAGGCATGTCATTGACTGCTTTCACATTTTCATCTAGTGTAATTTAACGATCTAAACCGTCTTTATCAACACTTAGGTAAATCACTGCTAGTAGAGATCACACATAGATGAACATGATTATAAAATTGTTCTTCATATTCAGCATAATTAGTTCCTTGAATCGGCTGTGTGAAATGTAGGGTCCAGCACTCGGGCGATATTTGGTTATTCTGATACGATCTGTTCCGAAATTAATACGCCCAAAATCGTTTACTGTCGTGCGTTGATAAAGTACTTATATCAGTAACAATGCAACACACTGATATACTTAATTAACAATCACAACACTTGTTTGGTTGATGAAAGGTAATAGATTCGTATTACGAATAGCGAATAACGGTCTAATTTCTGGTTGCCGCTGAAATTCAGTGCTGCTTTGCACGCACATCTTACTGTATGTATAACCATTGTTTAGTTGACGGATATTGAGACAGACTTACCAGCGTAGGACAATGGACAGTAGGTTGTATAATGGTAAAGTGATTTGGTTACAGTTGTTCATATACTGAGTGATTGACTTATTCCTCTGCCAAACAATAATCCTATTGATGGATCCTGTGACATTGTAATGATATCAAGGAGACCCTTTGATACTTGTAAGGGCGAAAGTGTAGGGTATCATTCGATACACTCGGAAAAGTATGGCTATATTTCTTACAAGTACCAGCAAGGTCGGAGTAAAATAAGAGAATGACCTTACACATGAAAGGCTGTCAAGATAACCTTTGCTTTGAAATATGCTAGTCGTGATGACAATGAAATTAATAGTCCAGTTATTAAGTTGCTTAAAGGGGAAAGATAAAAAAGGCATAATTTTGCAAGAACAAGTGCTCTAGATGTGGTTACTCAGGAGAGACACGGCCACTGTACATTCAAGAATGACAAATGTATAAAATGAAAGAAACTTGGACATTTAGAATGAATTTGTTCAATGTAGTTAAAGGTAGCTGTGATGTTTTGGAAAGTCATACTGGGCTCACTCGGGGAGATTTTGTCCGAAGAGTGTACAGTGTACGAGTACTCATGGCTGACTTTAGCTTGAATCAGAGTTTTAAAAATTGTATGTTGCTTTTCTTCCTCAATAGAGATAAAGACTCTGGTAGAGTGTATATGTATATGCACTTGCGCATCTCGAAAGAAAACTAACAATCCTCAGGTAGGTTTACAGTTCAAGCCGGTTAAAACGGGGTATAGTGCAGTTCACCTATTGGGGGTATCAACAGTGCAACTGGGATCTTGCTTAGCTGCCTCTGAGCTCCTCGAAGTTGGTGGATTGTCTTACCATTTTGGTAATTCTGTTCCAGTCTGTGATGGTCCTTAGTATTTGTACACGTCTCGGCAAGTTGTAGGTTGACGATACTTGTTGCCTGCCCTGGTTCTGCCATCTCCTGGTGTTAAGTAGTCTGATGGTGGGATGTCTATCAGTTCTTGGTGATCTTGTAGAACATGTCTAGATCTGACTCGCCGTGTTTCTAATGACTCCCACTGCAGGTGCAGGTGTTTGAGCTCCTGGATGCTGAATGCATACAAATAAACAACCCTAGAGAAATAGCACAATATTGATTACAAAACAGTTTCATTCATGCAAGAAAAGGATAAAGCAGTTATGATTTAAATTTACGCAACTTACTATTATCAGTTGTTATAACAATGCAAATTCATTTTAAACAGAAATTTGAATTAAACTTATTTTATAGGCGACAAACAAACAGTTTGAAACGCGGGTCAACAAACTGACAGTTTTCTTGGCAACGTTATCATGAACAATGTGCATTTGTATAGCTCGATCTACCCCCTAGCTTGGACATGAGTTATATAAAAGCACAATTCTGCAGACAGTAAGACAAATCATTTCACAATCTACCAGCCATATACTGTCAATATGGTCAAATTGAATTTCGTTTAGACACTGAGATTTGTATAAGAATTAATCAAGAAATCTAATGACCAGGATACAATTTAGTAGACACTGCCTATCTTAACTATATATATATATATATAGGAGACAATTTAACTTGCATTGACCAATCTTCCGTATCTAGATCTTGCGTCCTTGTCTTTACATAAACGGTTTCTTTCTTGGGTGGAATGAAGTTACGACATGGGAAGTAAGTAAGTCGTTTTGCTACATTTTCTTTATGAACAATGTAAAACATTCCTGATATCGAGGACGATATTCACTCATTGTATATTCTTTGTCATCTCATTTTTAGTGTTAGTGCAAAATTATTTACTTGTTTTTCTACTTTTTGTGTGCATATAATTGATTCATATCACTGTTCATCATGTACCAACCACCATGTCCATAAACCCACCTAAAGAAGGGACGAGAGGTAGATCTGAAACGTCGTGTTAACCAAATAAAGAAGTTGTCATCAATAATAGTGGTCTCTCATGACGAGATTGAAATATACTGATATTGTGATTTAGTGAATGCTACTGTTATTATATCTGTTGACAGTTTTAGGAGCTCCGATGGTAATATTCTCTGATTTACAATATCAGAATATTATTTTTCAAATTTACTAATGTTTTCTGTATTAACATTTATCTCTTGAAATGGATTGTTTCCTTGGATCGAATAAAATAAGTCAGTTTACTATTTTCTGTGTACAATGTGAAGCAAAAGCGAAACATTAATCATATATCTCATTTTGAGAAATGTGTTGGCCATTGTCTCTTCACAATGTCAGTAAACCAATTGACAACTTAACTTAATGATTTCTATCTAAAAGATATTGTCGTTCAAGTCACATTGTCAAGAAAGAATGTGCTTCCTGTAAAATGTGAACTAGAAAATCTAAAATGGATCATGATTTTTATTTAAACAAGTGATGTACATATATTACATATTCTGTAAAATGATAAAATGTAAATAACTGAACATTTATATGTTTCATTAAATGTCCTCATCAATGATGTTTATTACATACAGCAATCCAATACGTCATTGCCATTCTCGATATTCAATGTGGCTTGTCGTTTCTTTGTAAAAATGTATCTCGTGCAATAGATTGTCCTCGAGGGTTTTATTCACCACAATATTGAAACAATACCAGAGAGAGGCTTGCAAGGGTGTAGAATAAACGGGGTTGGATAATGTAAGATTTGAATTTCGTAGATTAGTTGACACGACACAATTACAGTTAGGGACATGATAGAAGGGGTCACCCTGGCTTTAAATCCTTTGCTTATAACACATCTACTGGCAGGTCCTTTCTAACAGTGTCTCTTGGAGCATTCACAAACAGTAGATCAGTAGATTAACAAGGCGAAAAGTAAAGTATTATCTACAGACACATGTTTAGCTTCACAAGTGTAACATGGCGAAATTTTGAGTATATTACAAATTGTTTTCATAATTGGTAAGCTCCACGCTATGGTGACTGAAATGCAAAGTAGAATTGGAAAGTTTACTCAGTTTAGTTTATTTACGCTATGTACATGTAATAACTATATTTAGAAAGTCATATTGAAATAATTAAATAGCAGTTGCTTTGCGTGGACCTGATTCACTGAACAATGTCAGAGAACTTAGCTCATACCTGCATAAACTTAATTTCGTGACGTCACATCATATTTAGCCACGCTCCCATAACGTGAGGTTTATAGCGAGTTGCGTTGTGGATTTCCATTGGCTGATGAACGAGTTGTAGGCCGGACTAAGGATCAAATGAAGTTTTGATTGGCTTTCATGTCTTCCTTATGCGTAATACTGCAGCTCTAATTGCTGCCAATTTGTATATTTGGAGAAATGAAACCCTTTGAAAACATCAAGTATGAGTATTTATTTATCTACGAGGATTCACATAGTTTGAACAGCGTCCTTTAAGTGAATACCTCCATGAACTTAATAACCTCCACGAATAAGTCAATTCTTAAATGATCTCGATGGTGGTAACCATCCATGTATCCAAGAGTTCTCTGCAGGATGGTGACTGGGATAGTGTGGGTGTGGCTTGTCTTCTCCCATCTTGTAACTGGCCAGGAAAAACATTACATGGGAGGATCTATCAGCTTCACGTGGGTGGATCCAGAAATATGCAAAGTAAGATATATATCATAGACATATACACGCTCCTATCATCTTGAAATACTGTTTTTAAAATGCTCAATTAGGGTTTTTATTAATGCGACCAATACATTCATGTTTTAATGATTCTAAATGATATTATATAATAATATTCTTCTTCTATTAAAGGCGCTGTAGCACGTTTTTTGCAAATTTTATTTTTTTCAAATTTCTCATTTATAATGATAGTTTACGTCATTTATATTTACTTTAGAGGGTAAAACATCTTATTACACGAACCAATTATCCGTAGTGGTAATAACGGTGATGCGTATAAAGCAGAAATTGCATGGCGGCCATTTTATTGTGAACACAATTTATCTTTTCGAATGACAAAAACGATTCCCATGACTTTACGGAACCATGTACACTCATTTGCAACTTGATTTTCCGAAGAGAGAAGGGTGTTATGCTATTGTTGACATTATTTTTCAAATACATTTCATCGACTTATTTGAGCGAAAAAACGTGCTACAGCGCCTTTAAAATGATGAATTGACTTTTCAATCTTGAATAATTTGAAAAAAATGGAAACAATTATAATTCAAGAACAACTCTTCGCAGTTGACCATTGTAACTGGATGGGCAGTAGGGAGTGGACCTTGTGGTCAAACATGTGATGAGCAGCATGTCGGACAGGAGACAAAGAACAGTCGCAAACAGATGACCACTGCCCACGGAAGTGAATACTTTGGGAAGTGGAAGGCGATAGGGCTCAGTGATAGAGACAGTAATGCCTTGAAACAACTGAGTGGACATATCACAGCAGTAAACCAGCTCTCTGGTTGGGAACAGGAGGTCGCCGAACCAGATTTCTATCTTGGATCACAACCCAGATCCATTTCAGTTCTGTAAGTTTGAATATGACATCATAATATTTACAACTATAATTATATAACATATATAACACAATGTTTTAGGACAAGATTATTTTAATCTAACATATATGTAAGGCTGGTGTATTCATTCGGTTGAGCCTGCTCACAGGGAATTGTATAAGTATATTTATTATTCAACTCTGTAGATTATATGAAATAATATTGACTTGAGAATGAATTTGGATGATAAGTAAAACTCACCCTTGTGTTTTCAGACATAAAATATATCAACACTCGTTGTCAAAAGGTTTCTGGTCCTGTATGTCAGTTACGTACGCGTACAACAATGTCTAATAATTGTATAAGATTACAGGAGGTATATTGGAGAACGTTTGACTACAACTACGTGGAGAAAGGGGGTCTTCAAGTACAGCTCAGCAATGAGAAGAGAAACGATACAGGGAGACCAAACAACAGCCCGGTCGTCACGTTCAAACCACTCTACAGGTACGGGGAAACTGTCACAGTATCTTATCTAAACATACATAATAATCCTTATTTGAAATCGTAAACCAACAAGACATTTTATCAGAACACATTCCTGAATAAGGATATTCATATGTCCCACAACTTCCCAATGCAAGGCATAACTCTTGCCAGTCTCGATTACTGGTTGATTTAGGCCTTGCAGTATTTCCTTAAGAAATCTGTGTTTAGAAATCCAGGCCCGCTATGCATTTCTGGTGCAGCGATTCACTATCTTGACACAACAAAGCGAAGGAAATACCGCAAGGGTTAAATCAGCCAGTAATGCAGACTGGCAAGAGTTATGCCTTGCGTTTGGAAGTTGTGGGACATGTGAATATCCTTATGACGTGCATGCAAATAAAAATCCGTATCAGAAGAAGCTGTAGTTCACATAACATTATTCATTTATATACCTTTTTAACTAACAAACCATGCCTAGATCAACACCAATAGGAAGTCGACATTAGATGGTGGGAATGTCGTTGACGAAGGTCACAAATGACGTTATTGCTGACCACTTCGTTGTAAACAAAATTACGTAATGGAGAATGCATGAGGAGCTGTGGATTCGTTAAAAATTATCAAGGAACGGCGACACGACTAAAACGGCGACAAGCCAAAACGGCGACATTTTGGACGGAACAGATGGAAAAAAAACTTCTGGACAGAACGGCGAAAAGCATTTCTAACTAATTTTGAGACCAAAATCGCTGGACTGTCAAAATGTGAAACTATGAAACTATGAAAAACTATTTGAAAAATATGTATTGAAATGAAATTCATACACAAATTGTTAATATTTATTTTAGTGCTGTAACAAATAAACAACGACGCATTTATAAATGCTCTATTAAAAAAGAACCAACACCAACCAAACCGGTCAAATGAAGTATCTTCTTATATTTATATACAAACTTTATAAAACAAAGACAAAACAAGAAACAACACAAATAAGAATGTTTTATTCATAACACATTGCATTGCTCGTTGTCGCCATTGAGTATGAAGCTATCCTCGTAGCATTGTACATAATGACAGCAAACAAAAAATAATGCATGGTAATATATAAACTTAATAAACAATATTCCCATTTTATCGAAATGAAATGACAAAATCATAATTCATTAGTTACGTAACTTCATTATAATAATCCTCCTACGAATTACTAGTCATAAATAGACAACAAACTCTATTATTCATAAAAAAAATATTTGGTGTCGCCGTTTAGTCCAACCCAATTCTGTCGCCGTTCGATCCAATTTGTCGCCGTTCAACTAAATTTGTGTCGCCGTTTTGCCGTGTCGCCGTTTCGTCCGTATCCCGTTATTTTACATTTGAGACAATAAATTTCAATTATGGAACACCGAAATCAATTATTTTGCAAATTTCGGTGCTTATTCATAGCACAAGTAGCTGCAACCCTCATAAACGCGCAAAACTTCCACGCCTGTCCATGCCTTCCGTGCGTTACAAGTCTTGAATAGAACGCGGAATTCTTATTGACAAACAATCCTAAGGTTTCTATCAGCGTCTTGTAGCCTAATGGCTAGGAGCGTTATCTACCAAACGAAGGATTGCATGTTCGAATCCAGGTTCATGCATTACAAAACATAATTTGTCATAGGTTTAGATATTTTAAGATCCAATTCAGATACACCACGACAAAATACATCAGTCTCGACAAATCTACTCGAATAGCCATTACGACTGTGAGAGTCAATGACCAGAAGATTCTTAAATAATAATCAACTGATAACACAATAGTGTGACGTATTGACCATGGATTAACGTGCAAGAATACCTCTCAGGCGATACTTGTTGACACACCAACAACAGCTCTACGCCATCAGTGGGTTGTACAGCACCGCAACACACACAACAATGACATAACGTCATATTTACTGACGCATCTCGTATCCTCCTCCTCCGATCATACGAGAGCGCCATACGTTATTAATAGAGAATAAGAGTTTATTCAGTAACAAGGCCACCGGCCCATTATACATTGCATATAATAGTCGAATACATGTTCATGGTTGTTGAGGAGTTGTTTACATCGTCATTACCAGCTATTAGAGGCAGTTTCTGAAATTATCTGCCCTTGGCCCATTAAGTCAAATTGGAGCTGACCAGCGTTACGCTGGAGCTGTGCTCCAACTCTCTGCACAGCCACTGCAGGGGGTTGGACCATGTTGCGTCACTGAGGCTAAGTAAACACATATGGGTATTGCGAATCGGTTAAACTGAGCTACTGGTTCTCGGTGGTCAGTAGTCTGTCCGATAGAACTTAGATGAAACTATTCAACTGTCGACTAGCCCAGTTTAGAAAATTATATCAAGTCTAGATTCCTCAGTTCTAATCAAGGCACCTTTAGGGCTCCAGTTTGAATTACTATTTGAATTGTGTGTAAAATATTGGTTTTGAAAAGTGGTCAGCGATAAAAAGGTTAACAATGGTTTGAAGTACACTAAAATTTAGTTTATGGAATTTAATAATTACCCTTCTATCATTCTTGTGATTTTATTTCTTAAAGATTCGCTGTATTAAACAGCTACTATGTTATAAATAGTCATGGGGCATTGCTAGCTTTGAGGGACTCTTCTTTTTAAAAAGAACAATATAATCAACATGTTTAAAACTATGAAAATAATAGCCGAAATTATGTGGTTTGAAACACATCTTGAGTATGTAAACTACTGCCACACTGACATTGACGTATTGATTGTCTACATACCCTTATACGTAATACCCTTCTACAATGTGTAATACTAAAATACACTTGTGTACAAAATACAAAAATGTTTATGAAATGTAACACGATCATCCACTGAATACAGTTATTTATTCATAAATACTACTTCTTAATTCACAAAACGCTAAAGACTGAAATGTATACACTTAATTCAGTTAAAACCCTTAATTTTGATAAACACGATTATTCTTCACTAATATCAGAACAATATCGATGAGGACACGCAACTAATCATGGTTGTTCCATGCTTCTTCGTGTTCTTTCTTCTATTGATAGCTAGACACGTGGTGACCACATGTGTGATCATAAACTGAATCTGAGTAATGAAGGCAGTATAGTCCATCCCCATGCATGACTGTAAAACATTGTAGTCTTTAAACAGTTTAGGCAAGGAATTAGATGGATATACGTCCTTGGTTTAGGTGATTTTTCATCAAGTCTAGACAAACGGAACACACACATGAAACTGAAATCTTATAGAAGTAAAATCACGGGATAAAGTTTAGTCATTATTAAATTTCACGGACAAAAGGCAGTATAATTCTGAGTCATACTATTTTGTATGCTATAATGACATCACGCTAAGCAAAAAAACTATGTCCATGTAAGAAAAGAATAAACGTATACACTTACCTTACTATGAAATATTTATTTGTATTCATATGACTTCTTTCTACATTAATCGATAAACATATAATGGGTATCTCTACTCATTTATATCTAATAGTAATACGTGGATGTTTAATCATTTATTATTTCAAGATGTAATTCAATAAAATAAAATGTAAAGCTTGTACTATTCAGATGTAAACGTTGCATATCAAATGTGGAACGAACAAGTGATAATATTCTAAACGCAAATAAAAAAACATGGAATTCCCATCTGCTTAAATAATTATGTGATCATTTTGGAGAATCTGCATTGCCTAATTTGGAGAAGGATTAAACTTTATGTTTCATTATACATGGCCAGGTCTCTTATTAAACTTAAGTTCAGTTTCTCGATAAAATAAAAGTCAACTAAACTAGAGGTTACAGTTAATGAGTATATGTACATAATTTCGGTTTGTGAAGGGTTCTTAGTAATGATGCGGGTCAACAAAATATTCAAAACCTAACTGTAATTTGTGTTTCAATATCAGCTCAAACTAATGATGAATGGTCTGCATTGCTTATGAACATATTTATTTATTATAATCGAATCGTAAAGCTATCTCGATGGGACATAAAAACATACTGAAGAAAAAAACTTGTGACAAATAAGCTAACGCTAATAAACAGTTATCCAAGCACTGCTGAAACTACTTTTCGAACTTTATCTAGAAAGACATTCTCAAACAAAGTCAGTCATTTCAAGGTTACATTACAAGACAAACATAATGAAGGACCGCCCACTGTGACGGGTTACCGACAGTAAGACAGATAGTCAGGATCAGCGAAGCATGACAACGAATAATTCAGATTTTCCCTATTTTCAAATGTTCCAGGAACAATGGGTATTAGTTTTAAATTGATTTTAATTACATATTCTTAAAGGACACTTTATCATCTTTGTAACGCAGACCTTGAATTTGCGAACACATTATTAGAAATATATGATTTGGCCCGCGAAAAACAGTCTGTTCGACAGATTTTTATCAAGATATACATGTTTATAAGGGCCGAAATATAAATTATTATGCCATTGGAAAATCAGCTCGGGAACAATGACATTTTACGCCATATTAAAACGAAAAGTATCTACCGAAAGAGCATAGTTTGGTCTTCATAACTGAAACCTTGAATTTTAGTTCCACTAACGGATTCTTTAGTTATATGGACATAAAGATGTCTCTCTACAGTAATCATCTACAATACATTTGGCTCGTTAAAGGGGATTCTCGCGCATGCGCAAAAGGGGGTGAGTATAATAGCTGGTAATGTTCTTTATAGCAAGAAAAATACAATTCGCTTAAGAATTAACTACATCAGGATTAAATGATGATACAAATTTAATACGTTTATCATTACACGGAATTTCAGCGTAATAGTTAGTTAAAGTAGTTCGTAAATCATTGAAAAATGGAGAGATCATACAGAAATGATATTCTGACTCAATGCATGGGATAATACAAAATGGGCAACGTCTTTCATCTCTTGAATGTTCTACCTTCTTCTATCATAAAGTTATGATTTGAACATCTATTTGTTGTTAAAGCATGTCAGTATTTTCGGATCTTTACAATAATATTTATATTAGTAATCACATGATATCAACAATAACGAACCTTCTGAACGAGCCTTCTGACCATTACCTTGTCTGTGATCTCCTGACTTTTGAGTGCAATGGGCCTGTGTAGCAACATGTGAATATGCCAAATTCAGCCTAATTTTGACCTAATGAACCATTTTGAAGTAAAAGAAGCTACTATGACATTGAACACGTTTGATTTCCAGTAGAAAATATTCAAATACACATATTATTAAATAAAACAGTGACTTCTTGAACAATGTAATGACATACTTCGGGGTGAAAACGTTTGCGATAAATGTGTTAAAAGAACAACATAATCAATTTGGAACATGATGCAGTGGGAATCAATTAACTAAAAGTATCCATTAAACGATTAAGGAAGTATTCTTCATGTTAAGCACATTATGCTGAGATCAGGTCTCATTGATACAATACCGACTTCTGTGATTATTCTATGTAAACCTCCATGTGAAGTTAATATAAATCATTAACATTACGCAAATATGACATGTCATGAATGCTAGAAGATTGTTTTATACAGAAATAATACCAAATTTATATCCAGGGTACAACTGAATACTGTCACCAAGATAGTCCTGACCACTGCTGACCAAGACGACGATATTGTTCAATGTGGCGTGTTGCCGGGGTTACAGAACATGCAGATGGTGACCGTCGCCAAGGTAAACTGAGCGACTCAATAATGTGTTATAACAAGAAAAGTCAGTTTATAACTGAAAGGCATACTTTCATGTTAACAATTGTTATTACCATACAGTGGTTTGGTGTATCGTTCACTCACACCCTGTCTATAGTGATGTACACCTGTATATACTTATTCCTTGACATTACGTTTCATGTTCACCGCCAGGACTGCAGCGTGACAGTGGAGGCGAATGAGCGAGATGGTTTCTGGGACCAGGGGTATGGAATAGTCAATCTGGTAGCGAGGGACTTCAACAGACATACCTTGGCTCTGGCAGGTGAAGTTCGAGTGGAGGGGGACAGCAGGCCGCTCAGTTCAGTACTAGTACAGGTGGGATTTTATAGACATCTCCTTTCAGTTGAATATTTATCATAATTAAAAAGTGAAGAACAAATTGACATAAAGGAAACAGACTGCCTGTGTCATTTTAGTGTTATCGAGTGACCTTAAGGGGACGGTAGCACGTTTTATTCGCTCAAATAATTTGATGAAATATATTTGTAAAATGATTTCACTAAAAGTAAAACACCCTTCTCTCTTCGGAAAATCAAGGTAAAAATGAGTGTACATGGCTCAGTAAAGTCATGGGAATCGTTTTTGTAATTCGAAATAATAAAATGTGTTCACAATAAAATGGCCGGCATGTATTTTTTCTTCATACACAACATCGTTATTACCACTACGGATAATTGGTTTGTGTAATAATATGTCACTATTATCACCCAAAACCCGTTGATAAAAGTAAAAATATCCTCGTCAAGCCTCGGATTTTATCAACTCGTGTTGATATATTTGATATCAGAAGACACTTGGATGAGATTCTATTTACCCTCTAAAATAAATTTAAATGACACAAACTATCTTTATAAATGGGAAATTTAAAAAAATAATTTCGCCGAAAAACTATCTACAGCCCTTTAAAAGACCATTGTCACCTTTCACAAATCAATTGCATTGTATTTAATTTATTGACAAGTTCTTCCATGTTCAGTTCTGATGTACAAATTTATACAGCCCTTTAAACATGTTTTTCTTGAAACTGACTGCACTGAATAACTTTAACGAAGATCTTGACATTCGACTTTGTGAATGCATGACAACAAAATAAAAATTAATGCACTCTCAAAAGTAGAATTTGAACATTTGAATAATGAAGTTTGATCACGCCTTATCTCCCATTAACTTTTCGATATTATGTATTGATTACAAGACAATAACGATGTCATCAATAAAGCAGTACTGAAACCTTTTTGCAGTTCATGATTCAAACCCTTGAAACGGGTGACGCACCATCCTTCGTGCCACCGACGAGAGCGAGTCAGCACATGTTTGTTGTGTATCATGGGGCCACTCTGCAGATACCTCTGTACGCCAAACTGTCCTCAGCACGGTAGGTCTTTCTGCAGATTACATTAGGAAGACTTGATGTACGCTGTGTAAGTACTATAATTCGGAATTCGTGATTTATGAATAAGTCTGTACGTACACTCAATTAATTAACAATGACATGCACCATGCGGTGTCCATAGTCGATAGCTCCAATCAGAGTCTTAAATTTTGATAATGTCAGGACCTGTTAATTGCTGTCATTAAATGAGACCCAAAATGGCCATAACGAAAGACAATGCTTTATTGTTTAAAGTCTCCAGTTTGTCTCAATAGTATTGGTGGTACCTGATTCATTTGATCATAGTCAAAGGTAATTCAAATTATATTTAATGCTCAGACACCATACATGACACTACAGACGTAAAATCATCTCATCGTTTCAGGGACACGAATATCTTCCTCGCAAAGTCTCTCCCTAAACGGAACTTGGTTGTCCAGCCTGCGGAGACAGAGCCGATTGGAGGAGACAACATAACTCACTCGTCTGTGTCATGGAAGACGCAAAGGGCTGACGTGGGGTTCTATGTTTTAAATGTGTCTGCTCTAGATGACCAGGGGTAATTTTTGAAAAACCATATTTCTTCTAATAAACACCGGGCCTTAAAAAGGATCAGAGATACAAGGAATTATAGTTTTCAAGTAGCAATCAAATCGAAAATCTATGTTTTAAACCGTCTGGAGTCTGAAGAATTAATAATCGCCAGGGCGCTCAATAGAAGAAATACGATATTTCTTGAAAAAAAAAACCCTGAAAATTTACAAATCTGTAGGAAAACAAAGTTATTATTATTGCAATGATAAACTATTGTTATAAAACCATGAGAAGATGGAGCACATGTTTAAATATATCATATGTCAATCGGATAATATAATTTAGCGTGATCAAATTTGCAATTGACACAAATCACTCTTGACATTGACGGCCCCAGACCAAAGGACTGAAGTTATAAAGATGTACATATATGATGGTTTAAACAAGGATTAAATTTTACTGATTTTTGTTCCTATCATCGGGGATATTTCCTGAACGCGTTGTTTTATTTTCAGAAATGAGGTCCTTAGGCGAAGCTACACAGTTGTTATTAAAGGTATATATAAAATAAATTTAATATTTTTCCTCACACTGATACATTATTATTTGCACTATGTATTTCCTCTGTGTGCGATGTCATCAATTAAGTTTAAACTATAAATGTTTACATTCACAGCGGCGCAACTAACAATCCACACATCAAACACTCCGGTAAGATCTTTTCTTTGATTTTAAGCTTCATGCTACATGTAACTAAATTGAATATGCTCTCCGTAATTGGGAGAAAATGACTCTTTGTAACTATACACATACGTACCAACAGAGACAAGGTATCCAACTTCAGATCATACTTCGTATCGCGATAATATACCTGGTTTCAAACATACACTAAACAGCAAAAGAAACGTCACCACATTTTCAAAAGTGTAAAAGACAAAATACTGCTGCTGAAGAAAATAGATTGCTTTAGACAGGGAAATGATTTGGAAAGAAGTAGCCGGAAGTTTATACATCAGAATATATAATGCTTTAATTTTTCATATCTGTTCAAATACACTTTTGGTCTTGGAATCTACTCTTTAAAATGATATTTGGCCATAATGTTTGTCACTTAACTGTAGAAATTTAATTAATTGAATATGTTATCTACATAAAGAACCATCTTTGACTTAAATTTGTTGACGCATTATTATTGAAGAACGTCATAAAACAAGTCAAAAGGATCCTTTCTGGTTTACATATGTGTATCTCATCTAGTTCACGAGACTCGAAAACGACGATTTATAGAATTCTTAAAACGTCTGTTTCTCAGAAATATAAGTAGGTAATGTTTTGATTTTGAAGTGTATTTTATTTGGCTTCTGAAGACAACAATGCATCTCATCTCAGTCGTGTTTATCACTCGTGGGTTGAATTATCATTAGTTAATTATTATTATTGTATGGTGACGTTTCTTTTGCGGTTGAGTGTAACTACACATAGTACAATATAAATAGAAGTAAAAGGTATTTAGTCGGTAATAACAACAGTCATATATTTATATAAATATTAATAATACACCATCGATCCGGATCTATTTTCAGAAGAATGTGAGTATCAGATATATTCCTGAACCAAGATCGATCGAGTGTCTTCAACGCGCAACATGTACCTTCTTTGTACACGTGTTTCATGAACGAACAGGGTAGGTAAATTCATGACTTCCAAACCGCTACACGTTTGAAGTTGTTTAGCTAAATGTTATTCTTTAAATCTTATTCTTTATATGCCATTCAATTATGATAACGAGTGCTAACAACTGAATTTGTTTAAATATAATTATAGGATGGAACTTACTAAGACAATTCTCGATGTTTTTCTCTCATTCTGTCAGTAGATGTAAATCAAATCCATGTCGAATATTTAGAAGAATATCCTCTTTTTGAAATTAACATTTACATATAATTTATATATATTATATATATAATGTTTTACAGGTCATATTATCCATTAAATGTCCTATTTTGTACTCAGTACTAATATAGATAGATCTATACTCATGGTAATAATGGTTGACACCCCTTAGTACTTATAGGAATGAAATGTTTTATAAACAACGTAACGTGTCAGGTTCGTTTATTTTTTTGATAAAACGTGTTACTACTTGATGTCTTTTTGTGAATAGCGTCCTTGAGCAGTTGCTAATTTTCCACTTGTACTTTAAAATACCAAGAAAGAGGTATATAAGAAAATGAAATCTATAAAAAAGTATTCATTCCTTGTATCTTGAGATTTTGGTATTCGTATATTGTTACAGTGTTTGAGTGTTCTCACATAGTCTAATAAATAATGAAAAGTTGCATTTGAAAAAAAATTTAAAACACAAAATCTTTCATGGAGTCTCATTTGCAGAAAATACATACATGGCAAGTATTATATAGTTTACATCATGTGTTTGTGCCATGTAATTTCTAAAATACCATAATATGGAACAGTATTAATTATCCATGCATTTAATTTGCTTAAATCTATTTTCTGTTAAGGGGTGTCAACCATTTTTACAATGAGTATATTAGTAGAAACATAATTTCTTAAATGTAAATCCACTTTGTAAACTATGATTTTTTTACGTGATGAATTGTTTCATTGTGTGATTTAGACCAAAATCAATAACCAAGCTGAACATAACATCAACAACTCTACCCTGGGTGCAAGCCTTCAAACCCTACGAATCTCTGCTGAACACGGGGGACCCTAACTACCAGTGTGACATCTCCTTCTCGTCTGGTGTTGTTGGTGTGGCCAGCGTATGTTTCCTGGCAGTCGGGGATGACGGGTAACCTTCCATCTGAACAATTGTTTCTCAATTCTCGGTTATAATGTTGTTAGGAATTTTACGATGTATCAAACCACAGGGGCTTGACCTAAGACGTATTGTTTTCAGACTAAACCATACCTCTATAACATTTAAATTCGGTATGCAAGATAGCGCACATTTACCCCTCGCGAACTTATTTTAAACTTTATTTCTAGTGTCCCTGTAACATATTTGGTAAATTGATGGCATGGGAAATTGAGTGTAAATATATTGCAGTGAATGGACATTAATTTAAACCTTGAATAAAAAAAATATAGAGGATATTATATCAGTGTCTATGTTTACAACACGAGTGCTTGAATATTAGTATGTTTTAGTATATATCGATATTCAGGCACTAGTGTCGTAAATATATTGTGACATAGACACGAATATAGTATTCTGTTTATTACCGAAGTCATGAAATAAGTGATGATACGCTAAAATCCACTTTCATCCATAGTATTTGAAACGCAACGTCAACGACGAAACGTGACGTCAAAGCATAGTTTATGACATCACGTCACCATTACTAAATGATATTTGCCCTTGAGCATCATATGAAAAATATAAAATCCCGATACGATTGTCCTCGTGGATGATAAATAGGGATTATTACCCATGGAAATGTGCCCTAGGACCTTTATGAAACGAGTGTTAATTTGTGTGTTGCCGAGCGAGAGCAAGGGTTATACATACATTTGCACGAATTTAGTAGAAGTCATATGGCATATGTAATCGTTTTTATTACCCATTCTATTCCATTTAATTTCCCGTAAAACTATACAGAAAACGACCCACTTCTCTTGCGACGGCAGGCTACAGTGACATCATGAACAATCGTTCATGACGTCACAGACGAAAATATTATAAAGGTCATTGTGTGGGGCAGTAGCAGGGTTTTTTTGCTCAAATAAGTCGATTAAAATATATTTGAAAAATATCAATACGAAATACAATATCAATATCAAGACGTCAACAATACTAAAACACCATTCTCTCTTCGGAAAATCAAGTTAAAAATGAGTGAACATGTACTTGGTTCGGTAAAGCCATGGGAATCGTTTTTGTAATTCGAAATAATAAATAAAATTGCCGCAATGCAAATTTTGCTTTATACGCAACACCGTTATTACCACTACGGAGATTTGGTTTGTGTAATAAAATGGTTTACCCTCTAAAGTCAATTTATATGACATAAACTGTCATCATAAATGGGAAATTTGAAAAAAAGTGCTACAGCCCCTTTAACTTATTTTTAGGATGACCAGAGTGTTTTAGCCATATCGCTAACATTAGACCTGTATTCTTGTTTTTCTCTTTGAATTACAACTTCATTTTCTCATTTCTATTTCTACTCTTGGTGAGATTTTTTGAGGATTATAAAAGTGTGCCATAACTGTTAACAAATCAGAACAGCATTAAATTATAACCCTTATTACACACATGTTCTGAATATCGTTATGAGATAATTTTGGTTATTTGAAACAAGTGTTGTGTAACTAGTTGAAAGTTATTCAACGAGTGTTGTGTAACCAAAACAAGTTATTCAACGATAGTGACGTCATAATGCCGTACTACTTTCGCCATCAGCTGATCGAGTACAGCCGAACCCACTCGCCACTTCAGTTTTTCAGTCATCGTATCTTTTTCCTGAACATATTTTTTTTTATTAATAAACTTGCATCATTGCAAAAATAGATGTGCAAAATTAAAAATAGAGAATTCGGGTTCCGAACTCGAATAATTTATAATTAGATCACAATAATACTTTGCTTCAATTTAGTTCAGGAAGAGTTATCTCCCTTTTGTTTACAACGGCCGTGTTTTTGTCAACACGAATTCCGTGTTTTAGGAGTAAAATAATAAAGTTTATGAATGATTGCGTTTAGAATCGACATACATAATCAGTTTTTGATGTGATCAACGTCTAGTTATACACGTATGAAGTTCAAAATGAGAAACTTGCATGTAGAAACGTTCAGCAAGGACGGTTGTATGAAAACAGCTGGTCAAGGTATGACGACCTCCGTCGAGGTTATCAGCGTCAGTGTTTGCTATTAAAGTGCTTCTTGATATCTTGATTCAGGACAATGGTGACGGCAAACATTATGATAATGATTAAG
Source organism: Gibbula magus (assembly GCA_936450465.1). Lineage (NCBI taxonomy): Eukaryota > Metazoa > Mollusca > Gastropoda > Trochida > Trochidae > Gibbula > Gibbula magus. Next base: position 42,630,564 of record OW388291.1, read on the forward strand.
TTAATACGATATGTTTACGATATGTAGATGTGAGCGAGAGCGTAACGGATATCGGGACTACATTTTTTACTGTTTTACGGCTTGACTCCACCTAGATTAATTACCCTAATTAGTATTATTCCGCCGCAGTCTGATGCTTGTCTCAATGAATATAATAATATAATAATATAATGAATAATGAGTTTCGTATGTAATAAATAGATAACATAACTCGTGAGTGTTGAATATCGAAAATATTCCAACTCAATATTTTTAAATGTTGTGATTTATTCACTCGCTTTCGCTCGTGAACAAATCACAACATTAAAAAATATCTCGTTGGAATATTTTCGATATTCAACACTCACTCGTTATGTAATCTCTATTTATAACTTCCTTATAAAGTTCCTACGAGTGAATAATTATCTTTAAATGGTTTGAGGAGTGAAGAGTCATGTAAAATGTGTATTAATTCCTCATATCTTATCGAGAAGGTTTACCGTCCCCAGTGACTTTTTATTCGCTACATTATATTTAAAATTATCCAATTAATACAAGTTTTATACATGTTAACTACCCAGTTAATAACAATGTGAGTGCTTCTCTCTGATGCAGGACACTCTCTGATGAGCTGTGTATGGAGGTACTCATCAAACCATCAGGTAAAGTGCTGTCATATATTGCCTTTATCCATAGCTTGTAAACTATAGTTTAAGTTCATGGAAAGGTAGGTTATTGAGGCACTGTTATTAACAGGGTGCTTGAACTATATTCTACATGTTTTAAGTCGTACTACATAAATGCATACATATCGATAAAGTTTGCCATCTCTATGTATGAAATAATTATTTTTCACTATTAACATGTATACTTCGTCTTATTTTCATGGTTAGAATTTCCAATCAGTGTTTTTTACAATTTCTTTGCAACAGTGATACACAATGTGTCAACTACACCCAAACCTACGTCCATTATGACCACAGAAGCATCTCCTACAACAACGACAACTACTGCTACTACTACACGAACTACCTCTACTACTACAACAACAACAACTACTACATCAACAACAACTGGTACTACTACAACTACTACTACTACTACTACTACAACGCCACCTACTTCACCAACAACATATTCTACTTCTACTACTACAACGCCACTTAAAACATCAACAACAACTAAAACTACTACACCAAATACTTCTACTACTACAACACCAACTACAACTATAGCACCAACAGCTATATCAACAACTACCACACCAACTACCACATCAACAACTACCACATCAACAACTAAAACACCGACATCTACAACAACTACTACTACAACACCATCTACTGCTACAAAGTCAACTACTACAACAACGCTAACTAAGACAACATCGACTACAGCTACAACATCAACTACTACAACACAAACTACTACAACATCAACTACTACTACCACCACTGCTCCTACTACACCGACAGCTACTACTACCAGTACAACCATGTATACTACTACATCACCTACAACAACAACAAGTACTCGGACAAGACCAGCACGTACTGCTGCATCCACTACTACGACTTATCCAACACCAACTACTACATTATATACCGTATCTCCTACAACGCCAACAACTACTACCACAAACATTGCAACATTAGCTCCTACAAAAACTACTCCGACATCAACACCAACAACAATTACATCCACTACAACAATTACTCAAACACCAACTACTACTACTACTACTACTACTGCTGCTGCTGCTGCTGCTGCTGCTGCTACTACTACTACTACTACTACTTTTACTGCTGCTGCTACTACTACTACTACTACTGCTGCTGCTACTACTACTACTACTACTGCACCAAAAACTACTGTTACCACTTCAGCAATTACCCCTACTACAACGACAACTACTTCTAGACACACTATAACAATCGCTCCTACAAAAACTACTCCGACTGCAACACTGACTACTATTTCATCCACTACCACAACTACCCCTAAAACAACGCACACCACCACCACCACCACCACCACTACCACCACTAAAACTACTACTGGTTACCCCAGTCCAGTTTTTACAGCAACCACCTCGCCAATCCTCAGAACCATCGGACATAGGACAGGGACCACCGCTGGATTGCCTCGTAGTCTGGTCCATGAATCAACTACTGTAAGGGGATCAACGTCAGGGGTTCCCTCCTGTAGTGAGGTTCTCAACCCTCATCCCTCCACCAGCTGCATCTGTCTGTCTGACAACAAACTCATACAGTGTCCCTCTCGTGAGTACTATGACGTCCAGTTTTTTTTAATGTAGATGGTATTGCGCTGCATTGCATTGACATCAATGATTAAGACAAAAAACGTTTTCAGTGCCATTTACAAAACGTCCTAGCAATATAAGGTTTATTTACATGTACTCGTGGTTTAAGATATAACACAGGATATATCATAAACCGAAAATTTAGCATCTGTGTTCGGATGTTTAATGCTAGCTGACCCCTTTAATATGAATATGTGTCCTATAGGTGTACATTAAAATGTGTAATATCCTTCTATTTCCTTCTAGGACTTCTTGGATCAGTAAGCCACCAAGTAAGTTTGATTGTTGAACGTATAGACGTATATAACGTATGTCGGATAGAGGCGATCATTCAAATCTTGAATTGATGTGAGTAACATATTTGAATGATTCTTAGTGTTACAAAGTATGTATACTGATGTAACAAATTCACATATATAACTACATTTGTACATCATACTTCTCTGCGTTATTAATGTATTGACTTGAATCGTATGTAACTGATGACAGTAACAAAAAAGTGACAAATAAGTAAATTGTATTTGAATGTACTTGTTTCATCGATCATTATGATAACCATATACAGGTTATAAATTGAGGTTCAAAATTAAAGAAACACCCCATTTGGTTTTATCATACATGTATGTTTGATTTTCAATTACAAATAAATTATGTTTCCGTAGTCGTACTCTAAAACTGAAAAGTCAGGCGTTTAGTCATCAACCAAGGAATATTAATACTTCTATGTGGTTTTAATTTTTTTTGAACAAAATGAAATTTTAAATTCATAAATTCTACCAAAATTAATTTGGATAAACAAAACTGTTCGTCGACATATACGACATCTGCTATAAATGTGCCTCATTCTGCACATATTTACATTAAAAACATGGTAGGGGTCATGTTGGTGTAAAATGAATTTATACCCCTTGGTCCTTTATAATGACTTTAACTCTGCATGTTTGAAAAAAAACCGAGTATGATTGTTTGCCGAATCATTCAACATTGGACATTAAATAATATCCCGGTTCTATCATATCAATTTTTTTTAAATTTTATTTCGGTATGATTGAAACAATAGGGTGTAAAGTTTCTTTTGTACCTCAGTTTATATCAAGATAATTTGGATTTATGAATTTGCTTGTACTATGACAGACACAGACTGCTAATGACGATGACGCGGTGGTTACACCTGTAGTGAGTGGAGTCATCGGTCTGGTGCTGGGGGCAGCAGCTGCGTTCCTCATCAAAAAGGCCTACAGTCTGTGTACCAAGTCCAACCAGGTGGACGTTGAGTCATTGACCAATGTGGAACCAGAACAGGTACAGGTGAAACTGGAGAAAAACCACCCGAATAACCAGAAATGCGGAGATCACCACGGCCAAAGAAGTCAACGCTCTATGGAAAGTCCTAAGCCTCGGGTTGAGAGAAACATCAACGATTGGTGATGGTACTGCTACTTACACACTGATATATTCAACTGACGTTAGCCCTTGATAAAGCATTGATGTGTATTTATATTGTAAACGTATTCTTATCGTTACTGTATTATCATAATAAATAAATTATCTATTTATGATCAAACGTTTCATATGATGGAACTAATTAAGATATTTAACCAAGAATACTAATTTGCAATGATTTTGAAAATAATTCCCCCCAGTGACTGTTAACGAACAACAACGTAATAAAGGCTGCTGTATATCTGATATATATGTTGTGAATTTCATATTTTTTCATGTTTATTTCAACATATCTTATGAATAATGAACAACTGAGAGCACGGACAGAGCGCAATGTCTGAAAATGTGCACCAAACCCTACTCAAAAAGCTGTATCCGCCCCTGGTATTTGATAGTAAAAACCTATATCCGTGCATTGCAATTTGTCCGTTGCCCTGGTTGTGAGGCAAAACGTGGCCACACAGGCACTAATGAAAAGAATACAACACTCGTGCATACTGTACATGGCTAGTATTCTGATGTGCATTTCGATGAGACTATACAACAGTTGATTTTATCTTGAAATAACCGTAGGACAGATAAAGATTTAGAGATGACAACAATAATTCAATCCCGTTGAAAGTGTAACCTTTCTTTGAAATAATTGCTTACCTAAAGGCACATATTCTATTTTATTTTCCCCAAGTACAATCTTTTTGATATAACTAAAGAGCAAATGTTTAGTGTATAAATACAATAATGGTAGATTATGAAGGTATATTAAGTTGATGAAAGGCAATTATTTCTTAGCATTTCGATCCGAAACATTTTGTACATAAAGGTGTACTAGCCAGTCGGTGTTGTAAATCTAGCAGAACTTCTGCTGACCTTTGTATATTTGCCTCGATTAACATGAAAGAGGGACCAGATTAATAACATTAACCACTGAGCTGTTTAACGTACAAGATACGTTTGGAAGCGCAATCACCAACAGGTAAATATGTTTCCTATTTTAAAACTATATTGTGTAAGGTTGATATTAATTACATGAAGAAGACTGAAATTATATCATTTAACTGTACATTTCCATCTTATTATTTAATCTCATTACAATCTCTGCTTACATTGACTGTATCATTAACATGTCTAGGTATATTTTTAAATTTTTTTTATTCAAAGTTGTAAAGTGAAACCAGGGACGTATCAATTTAAGATTGATGAAACTGATCACATCCAATACTTCTGAAATTAAAAATGATCATGTCTTTATGTGATATTTCAGTGTATGGTTTAAGATGGGAGGTAAAGGAGTGTTTGCCCTGATGTTTGTTCTGCTGGCTGGTGTTGGGAGTCAGAACAAGAACTTCCTAGGCGGAGCAATGAGCTTTAGATTCCTTACCACCACGGGGGAGAGCTATATGGTATGTAACACTGGCGTTATCGCATTGTACAGGAGAGGTAGGACCCAGAATTAGAGATCACTTACGATAACAATGTGCGACAAAAATGTATTGTTGTTAGTGTCTCATTGAAGGATAGGCACATCCATACATTACAGAATGCACTTTAATTTACCGTAACGCTCTTCCAACGGCAATTTTGTTTAATATGTTATGATATTTAATATACATGATTATATTTGGATATTACATTTGCAAAGTACGTTTCAACAATATACCGCGGTTTGATGTCCCCACGGAAAAACACTTATCATTGTTATGTGACACAAATGAATTTCGGGGTCATTTGAGCTGAAATGCATTAAATATTAATAATTAAAGATATGAAACGATACAAAATGTTATTGTGTTGGTCAAAATCATTAATGAAACGGAGTGTTGTTGAATGTGCATGATACTTCTTGCTTGAAGTTCACTGAACACCTTGTAACATGTTAACACAATATTTTCATAAAATCATGGTGCATTAAATCCAGCCGAACAACATACATATATTTAAGGCACCCCTTGTGGTTTTGTTGTCGATGAGCACAGACATACGTATATACGAATTGAGGGTCTAAGGTGAAAGAATTCGAGACAGATGGAGGCAGAAAAGACATTTGATTTGGGAATCTCTAGGGTTTCCACAGTGATTGAGAGTTGGCAACGAGCACATCCTCTTGTTTATCAGATGACGCCCGAAACACCTTGATACATGTCAATAACATGCCATGAAATTGAATCTTGGTCATCTTTGTCAGTCCTCGCACACTGCTACCTCCAATGTCCCCAGGTTCTGTACATGAATGTCACTAACTGTCACATGGCGACCAACTATTTCACAAATGTACTCAATAAGGTCGAGAAAAGAACTGTGCAGGCTTCTGGTGGCTAAATGTTTTCACTGCGATGGATGATGGAGTCTGGTGGTATCATCCATGAGCACTGGACTAGAGGCATGTACACGTGTGATTTTCAATATCATTAACGGCAACAATCACAAGCACCTCCCGATGTATGGTTCAGATAAGCATCCCTAAACCATCACTGAGTCTTCTTCACGAGGAATGGTTTTCTAGGGGGCATGGCTCTATTTTTACATCTACAAACTAGTAGCCCACAATTACTGGTATGAGACACGAACAGACTTTCACCTGTTCACCTGCTCAAAGACCTCAGATTCGAATTTGCTGTTTGGCATCTCATCAGTTCCCATCTTGTATTATCATTTGTTATTAGCGAAAGCCTGATGATCCCCGTGAAGCCAGTCGAACAGGTTTTAGCCTATCCTTAAAGTATGAGTAGTACTCAATCGGCGTTTTGACAACCAGTGACGCTTCAGGACTGTGCTGTAAGCAAATGGCAAGCGTCTCATCAGTCGCAAAAGTGTCCTCTAGTAACAAGATGACGGCCCGAATGTGGACGTGCCTTCCCTTCATAGTCTGTTAATTACTGTACAATGTTAGCCTGATTGCCTTGAAGGACAGTCCTGTCGCATGAAGACCAATACTTTGTCATCTTTGTTCTTCTGACAATATCCCGCGTGCCATTGTTCAAATTAATGATGACCATTTAGAGAAAGGGGAATATCATGGGTCGCTGCTTGAACGTTATTGTCAAACCAATGTTAAAAGATATCAACTGATGTCATAGTAATTAATTTTCACTAATTCATGGTCACAGCTACATGTATATATGTATTTGCCAGGTGCGTAATGTATAGCTTATCTCGCTGACATAAAAATCGTCAGTAAAAATAATGGTTTATCTTGATATCCAGGTAGAAATGACGTATATGACAGGATGGCAAGTAAGCAAAGGTCCATGTGGACTGGCCTGCGGCAACGGCGACCTGAGATCGGACACGACAATCACCCGTAAGTTCATGCTGAACACGTACGGTGATGATTTCCTCGGTGTCTCAGCGGGTGAGATGAGCTTCAGGAACGGCAGTATTGTTCCCTTCTCTGAGCCTTTAGATGTGACTGGACAGGTGGCTGCTGTCAACACGTTCTATCAGTGGGAGCAGGAGATAGCAGTCACGCTTCTCCTCATCAACCCAGGTGCAACTCAGACCGAGATCAGGTACGGCTTTAACTTGACTTAAACATACTTATTTATTTCCAATAAAAGGGACCGGATTGGTAAACAAGACATCATTTATGGAAATACTGACCCAGGACACAACAGAAGAAAGAACATACCATGATGTATGTACAATATAAGTGTAAATGTTCCAAGTCTAAAACGGAACGTCAATCATTGTCCAACATAATATGGAATGTAATAATTATTATGATTGACATATGCATTCTGAATTCAATTTATATAATGTGAACTAGATAAAAATAAATTGATAAAAGTAATTGATTTCCAAACGAAATTGGCTTTAGGTTTAAAAAGTCCCAAAGTATAAAAACACATAGTTTGACGTATAGAGAGAAGATAAAATAATGAGAAAGAGGGGTTTAAAGTATTGAACGATGATGTTTGAGATAACAATCGTTCATACACTAAAAGCCAAAAGAAACATTACCCCACTTTGGTGACATCCAAACGCATTGGCAACATTGTGTTCGGTCGACACCCATAAGCAACATCCCCAGAGCTCTTTCTCTTTCTCCACTTGTCAATCGCGGCATGATTTCGTACATGTGTGCCACATCATGCAAATTAGGCACATTTTATATCCTGTAGAAGCTTTCAGTTCATGCAAATGCTGCTTGAGTTTTGCTACATTTGAGTGATAATGCGTTTGGGTGATAGACAAAAAAATGAAAAGTATTCATTTTCATTTTAAAAACAAAAATGTTCACATAAATAATCGTCTGTGTTCCTAAAAACTATTAAGTAATTTGACAACACAGTAACTCGTTTTCACTAAGGTAAATTACGAGAAAAGATCTTTAATGACTAGAAAAATATATTTCATAACTTTCACACTTAAACTTACTCAATACCAATATTTTCATCGTTTAGGGGTTATGATGTAAAGCATACAACCTTTATGTCTAGTCACAAAAGTAAAAGTTTACTTTCAACTTCTTCTGGACATCTAAATCACATTTATTGTTACTACCAGCCTGGTCGAAAACCGGACAGTTTTAAACTTCTTAAGCAAGCTGCATTTTGCCACAATATGAATCTATCAGGATTTTTAAACGTGTTATTAGCATAACGCTACGTTATTCGGCTTTCTTTTGAACCATTCATTTCTTAAATATCTTTGATACTTAACAAGGTATTAACAAAAGAGGTGGAGTAACGTTTCTTTTGGCGTTTAGTGTGTACCATTGTTTCAGTAATGTAGTTTTGCAAATGACATCATTTAAAAAAATAGTTTTAGTGTAATGTAAGTAGTATAATGTCCTTGAAACTTTTCATTTTTTAAAGACAATTTTTCGCGGTCCTTCGGGTATCAGTTTCATTGTTTTTAGAAATTAAACCCATCACAATCAACAAAAATATCTTATCGACAATCAAAGAGAAATAAGCTAGATATCACTCCTACTTATACAAAAAAGCCTGCCTGTGTAAATGTAACATACTTTCTAAAATGATAAAATCAGTGGACAGTGAGTAAGATAGATATATATAATTTCAATCTATTATGGTTTGGTTTGGTTTAAACATATTTTATTCACAAGAATCCGATTGGGAACAAGTTATCCAACTTAAAACACCCTCTCCTTGGTATTTACAATATTTGATTACATTTATGTACATAAAGATGACAGGTACTGAACAGAAAAAAAAGAAAGAAAGAAAAGTAAGTAGTAAGACAGCAAGAAGAATTAACAAACTAAATATCTTACACAAATCGCTTGGTCTCATGAATAAACGATTGAACTGATTTAAATACATTTACATTTTGACAAATTGACAAATCTGCACTTCCCTCTAATATAACTTTCAGATTACCTAGAACATACGATGGGTTAATTATGCGCTTTAGTGATACTAATAGTTTCTCTCTCTGGTTTTGATACAGTGAACATTCACAAAAATAATGATAAGAGTTTTCGATATAACCACATCTGCATTTAGGATCATCTTTCATTCCAAATTTATACAAATCAAAATTTAAAGAACTAACATCATATCGTAACTTTGTATGCAAAATATTCAATTTTCTTTTTCCACATGAAAAGTATTCAGGTGCATTGACACATGTCTTGGTGATACACCTTTTAAAAGCAGTGATATTTTGTGAAGTACGGGCATGTTGTGGTAGATTGTTCCATGCAGTTATTGTTGAAGGGAAAATGATTCTGTTGAATGTTTTAGCCTCGAGAATGGTATACACGTGTGTTGGGAGTTTATTAAATTGTAAATAGTTTTTGAACCAACGTTTTGTGGTAGCATATCAACAAGGTAAGAAGGAGCCATTTGGTTTTGAATTTTATACATTAAACTTAATTTTCGTATTCGTATTCAATCTATTATCGATCTGCTTAAAGGGGCAGTAGCACGTTTTTTGCAAATTTTATTTTTTCGAATTTCCCATTTATAATGATAGTTTATGTCATTTATATTTACCTTAGAGGGTAAAACATTGTATTAAACAAATCAATTAACCATAGTTGTAAAAACGGTGTTGCGTATAAAGCAAAAATTACATGGCGGCCATTTTATTGTGAACACAATTTATTATTTCGAATGGCAAAAACGGTTCCCATGGCTTTACGGAACCAGGTACACTCATTTTTAACTTAATTTTCCGAAGAGAGAAGGATGTTTTACTATTGGTGACATTATTTTTGAAATTCATTTCATCAACTTATTTCATCAAAAAACGTGCTACTGCCCCTTTGAAATATTTCTAAACGTATATACGTTGTTATCATCGATTCCATTAAATATTTACACTAATGTTAATTGGATGTTTGTAAACCAATGTAAACTGGCAATATACACGTCTTTGAAGTTTGTGTATAAAATGTACGTCAGCGCATTTTGTATGAGTTCAGATAACAGTGGCTGGTTAAGTAGCTATTCTGTCTATCTTTGTATAACCTGTAAATACCGTTAACCAGGCACAAATATACATCAGAGACTTCCCCTTATCACAAGTCACTTCTCGAACCAACTATAGTCTACAGTTAACTGTGTAATGTTTGATTGGTTGCACATCTTATCTAAACTACTCCTTTATTAAATTCCTACTGATCTATTGTCAATATTGTCCCCTTCGGCGTTATATACTTACTCAGATAAAATTCCACTAGATTAACTATAGGCGCTCTGATGTTGTTTATTAGTAAATAAAAGTTATTTATTTGCGGAGTAAACTTTCCGACAATTGCTACTAGCTTGGGGACACTCTTACATTACATGTCCCCGACATGTTCTCCGTGAATTGATTTATCAAATAGGATCAAACCCGTAATTAAGAAGTCCTCATTCGGAGGTTGATACTACATGACCCTGTTCGCCATTGACATTCCCATTTCTTAGCGCTTCATTGTGGGGGGAGTAGGTGGAGAAGACCTGTTCTACATTCATTAAGTTTTAGATTTGTTTGGGATGCTCCATTGAGAGTGTAGTTAATGGTTAACTGGTTCTATTCACATTTTGCGTTCTACAATGTACATGTACATGCAAAAGGACTAGCCGGCATATTATACTTGTTTTTGAATAATCATCATTTTACTAAAACATGCATGATAAGTTAAATGCTGATGTGCACAAAAACCAATAATGAATTTTTTAAAAATCTGTTTCATTCATTTATTCAAGACAGGAAGGTGAAATGAATTAGAATATTACAATACTTTCAATTAAGTTAGTACATTTCATTATGTGAAATAAATCATTAATTCAAATCTTGCTGTGAATAAGATGTTTACGACATAATTGTTTTGGTTTAATATCTGAAACAATGTTTCACAACTGAAAATTTTATTTGATTAATTATGTTACCTTTGAGACTAAATATAAGTCAGTGTAATGTAAATCCTCTTTAGTATATCTATATTTTGTAGCACATTATTGTATACACCAGTATTGCCACACTGACCAGTACATACAGGACACCGACTACATAAATCTCAGAATCAGTATGATGTTGCCAATGCAAATGAACGTCATATTCCTTGCAATTAAGAATGTGACTGTTCATTTATATATACTCATTCAATAAGACTTGTACACTGAGTATATGTGCATATGTTGGCGGATAAATTAATTGAAGCATCCAAACATTCGACATGCCTAAAACCATAGTCACTTTCAGATAAGGAATGTTTCAGCACGAAACAGAAACAATGTTTGACGGCAGTCATATTGATGGCGTTTTAGAGAATAGAGACCCTTATTTGCAAAAGGGTTTGGCTCCTTTATAAGATGCCACGTGTTTCATCTGCAGTCTGGGCGGGCTGTCATGGCAGGAGTACGACTACAGGTATGAAGGGGACACCAACTTCAGACTGTACCAGAAGATCCAACCTACCAGACGGAACGATACGGGGACACCGAACAACAGCCCTGTAGCTATGTTCAAACCCAAGTACATGTGAGTGAGGCAACGTTTAAAGGTACATCCATTGTGTTGTTGGGGGTCAAATATGCCAAACGTTATAAATGGTATTATTTTATCGAGAAGTACCAACTGTTACCGAAAACTACCAACTTGATGATACTCGACTTAGTATATTGACGATATGAAGGTAAAAGTGTCGATTTCTGATCGAAAACCGGACAATGCACCGCGTGTGGCGCGCGCCAATGAGTCAAACGTAATTTTGGAATCTTATTTAAACCAGACAAGATAACAAATTAGGGTTGAAAATGTTCAATAGGTCATATAACTACTGTACATGTAAATGGGACGTGTAGTTTCGGTTTCTGCACATGCATAATGCCTTTACTCAATTTTAATTGGAAACTTGTAATTATGATATATCTGGCGATTAGGGATGAATATGCAAGCTGAGGGAATTTTTTTTATTGTAAACAGCACATATGGTGTGTTGGAACGTATTAAAACCAAATAAAATTTTATGAAACACAATTGATGCACCTTTAAAGGATAGATGAAATGCATTTTTCTCAAGAATGACAGATGATTACCCTCTACGTATATTGTATATCGGAATCAATTGAGCATAAAATCGAGACAATATACACTTGCAATTGATAATTAAAACGATTTTGATTCACCCATTTTAACACTATCGCAATTTGTTCGGCGAATCCTTTTGAAAATGCTCACTGAGGCGTGACTGTGATAAGCGAGAGGCGGGGCGGCAAGATAGCTACTCCGGCGGTGTCTCGTTAATTAATTAATGATGATTATCAATGCCGCTAAATGAATTTATGAGGTGTATTATATCGCCAAAAAGACATGTTTATGTAATAATTGTGTAATTGTCATCTGCGGAATTACCTAGTTTTATATCTAAACATTCGATATATGGGAAATTTAAGTTGGTTTATTGAAGGTATCTTTGTGAAATTAACAATCAAAATGTTGCGAAATTACGTTGAATTGTGACTATCGCTGAAAATCAAATTCCTCCACATACGTCACAGAAGTCATCCCTTCACGGGTCACACCCCCGCAGACTTTCATTCTGGTCGCCGGGGCTAATTATAAATCAGGCGGTTTTTTAAAAAGCCGTATATAAGTAATTTATGGACCGATTTCAGAAATTTAAAATCGAGAAATTGTCAAATTGACATCCCATTTTAATGAACCATATGTCATTTCATCTTTCCTTTAAAATATAGTGGCAATTAGAAAATGGGGACAGACAAAGAGTCTTTAAAGAGCCATCAACGATGTTAGTGTTTCAAATAAAAAAATCTTTTGGGGAAAATGAACTTATAACGTCAATCGCCAGAAACATCTTTTTTCTACAACATGACATGTGATAAATGATTTTCATATAACGACAATGTAACGAAATTTGGTTTCAAAGACTAGTACACTTCAAGTAGCGCGCACTAAGGGTATCTGACGTCATATAAACAGAATCTCCTTTAAAACGTACTACACAACAGCAAATGCTTCCGAAGCGTGATGTCACCATAACAACCCATGTGCTGCACGCGCTGCACGTGCTTCTTTTTCAAGTTACCTTTGTCACGCATTACTGAATGTGGCGATTGCTTTGAAAACAATGTTTCTAAATGTACTGAAAATATACAAATTATTGCCTGTGTAATGTATTTTTTATTGAGATTAGACCAGCAAATTATAACAAATTTTTAATCTCATTAATTATTAAACTCTAGCAAAATACCTAGTTGGGTAAAACAATTATTCTAATTTCTGTAAATACATAATTAAATGACATAGTAAATAAATAACCCCCAAAAATTATATATTTCAATTTCTTTCATTGCTCATAAACCTGTTATTCTTTCGTGTCATTGTATACAGTGTGTGAGTTAGACCACAATGCTTCGCGCTTGAAAATAATAGAGTGGATCTATATTTAAACTGGAAAACACTTTTACTAATTAGTGCAATTTCTCGGCTAATTTTGGGGCGAACAAATTTGGGAAATATTAAGTGTATATAATTCACGGAGATAGATTTTTGGCAATTTTCCTGTATGTTCATCAACATCCTCGATGGCTCTTGAAGCATAACCTATGTACTCTCAAATGACAATGTTCGTATTGATGCTGATCAAAGAACAAAAGAAACAAAATATTCCATACAGGTATCCGGCGCACATTAATGTCCAATTGTATTTATCTATCAAATGCATGTATCAATCAACCGCATGGTTATCTTTAGCTCGATAGTGTCCATAAAACTTAAAGTGAAAGCACCACAAATGTGATTAAATGAAGCATATATATGAACGTTATACCGGGGTTCCCCAGCGTGTCACTGTGTTAAATCATATACTTTAAATGTTTCCCAAAGTGTCCCTGTTTTAAATCCTATACCTTGTTTTGTTCCCTAGAGTGTCACTGTGTTAAATCATATACTCTAAATATTCACCAAAGTGTCCCTGTGTTAAATGCAATACCTTGTTTGTTCCCCAGAGTGCCACTGTGTTAAAACATGTACCCTCAATGTTCCCAAAAGTGTCCCTGTGTTAAATCCAATACTTTGTTTGGTTCTCCATTGTGTCCCTGTGTTAAATCCAATACTTTGTTCTCCAGAATGCCACTGTGTAAAATCATATACTCTAAATATTCACCAAAGTGTCCCTGTGTTAAATCCAATACCTTGTTTGTTCCCAAGAGTGCCACCGTGTTAAAGCATGTACCCGCAATGTTCCCCAAAGTATCCCTGTGTTAAATCCAATACTTTGTTTGGTCCCCCATTGTGTCACTGTGTAAAATCATATACTCTAAATGTTCCCCAAAGTGTCCCTGTGTTAAATCATGTACCCAAATGTTCCCCAAAGTGTCTCTGTGTTAAATCCTATACTTTGTTTGTTCCCCAGAGCGTCACTGTGTTAAATCATATACTCTAAAATTTACCCCAAAGCGTCCCTGTGTTAAATAGTATACCCTCTATGTTCACCAGAGTGCCCCTGAATACAGTGAGTGTTGTGAGACTGGCGGTCGTGGATGTAGACGACGACTTCGTGAGGTGCGAGGAGTCTCTCTTCATATCAGCAGGGGCCGTCAAGATGCTCAACAACACAGTGGTACTACAGGTGATCACTACACACCTGCAGGAAACAATCATAATTCTAAAACGTAATTTAAGGTTTATTTCGAAAGCATTCTAGACGTGAGGGAGAAGAGCTTTCAAGAGTTTTCATTTACATGTATTCACGACTGCCAGTATTATTGTAGGGGGAAATCCCGCAACACCATTATGGATAATATTATGCATTTCGGTGAAACGTGCGAGTATCGACTGGAACTAGCAGAACAGAACAGAACAGAAATTTTATTCTAAACAATCCCATATAGCATGTATAGCGACACAAAGAACAAACAGGCAACTAGGAACCAGCAAACCATGGTACTGCGCTGAAATTCAGCGTAGCATTGCACGCAAACCTTACTGTTGTTTAACGGCTCTCTATTGCAAAGTTGCTGCGCCCCCGGCGGTAGTTGAACCGTACAGCGACGTGTCTAAAAGTGCAAACTTCTCGTCTCTTTTTTCTTGAAAAAGGACGCCGAGTAAAATGGCTAACGCATCCCGTTAATTCGTTCATAAATGTGGCATTAAATAAAGGACTAAAGTTAAGTAAGCTCATACACATTTTAATCGACAGTCTTTAATAGATTATGCTAATAAGTGATAATCAAATACCTTTACTGAAATAGTTCAGAGGAAATCCTAAAATGGGCAACGATGACATATGTTTGAGGCAACCTATCTATATACATTTATTACGTAACAGTCTATAAGATTGAGGACTATATTGTGCATATACCATTTCTTTATGTCATGTTGGCGATATTTCATTGTTTCTAATTGCTTGATAACGGCATAAGTATCTATGACGAAACGTCTCCTGAACAGATTAATGAAATCACATATCCAAACAGTTTTGTTTAATTCAGCAACTCTCATGAACAACAGTGAATGAAGGAGAGGAGATCCCGCGCAGATCTTTAAAATGAGAACGGCTTTAATGATTGGTTGTATTGTACAGGACTGTAGCGTGGTTATCGAAGCCAATGAAGAGGACGGATTTGTGGACGGAGGTACGGGGGTGGTCACCGTGAAGGTGAGTGACTACAACCGGAAGTCCATCTCTCTAGACGGAAGTGACGTCAGGTTAGGCGGGGAACGTTTCAGGTCTTTGAATGACGTCAATTTACAGGTACGGTATTCATATATGTCATTTATGTTCTTATTTAAATTTGTCTTTATTTTCGTGTGTTACTTCATTTTCCAGGTACTATTGTTTTGTGAACCTATTCGAACTGGTAAATGCTATTTTGTTACTGGTTACTTCCTTCCTAAATATAAGTATCTATTCTACTTTATGGATGATGAGTAACACAGGATGGACAATGTCTCCATATTTCTCAACATTGAATCGTTTAAAAAGCTTCTAAAAAAACAGAAAATGTCTCTTCAAACTTGTAAGACATATTGCATATGTTCCATTTATTACAAACAAGGGCAATTATATCGGGGTTCATAATTTTGATTTTGCTCTACCAACACTTTGTCATGGGACTTGACGTCATATTCGGTGTTATGACGTAAAGCTTCGTCTATGACGTCTTGTTCTAAATGCGTCGACGGCAGGTATCGAATCTATGATTGAAGATATGTTTAGCGTATTTACCTAGAATCAGGACTTCGATGTACACATGGAACATCATATACAATGTATTTGTGATACTACGCTTGCGACGCGCGTGTCTGATTATCGGTATATCTCTCGCTCACGCTAGGGAAATACTAATATTCAGGAACCCGTATCGTAAAAATGGTATGACATAGACACCCATATAACATCATCTAGTTGTTACTGTCGGTGTTCACAATGTTGCAGTTCATGGTTCAGACAGTGAAGACAGTGGTGGGACCACAGTTCGTGTCGCCCACTAAAGACAGCCAGCACGTGTTCATAGTGTATGTCGGCTCCACTCTCAGTATACCACTGTATGCTAACAAGACTATTTTCAGGTAATGCTTGCTCTAACACGTCGTCTACTAGTACTGTTCTTTGTTTCATGTGGATAGTAGCAGCAAAACACTCAAAGAATATCCTATGTAAACACTAGAACACTATGTAAAAACTAGACTGGAATCAACGAGACTTCACTATCATTGGCATACCCTTCACACATAACCTGGCCGAAATGGTGGAAAGGAATTACAAGGACAAACTAATAATGATCATTATTATAATGAATCAATGGCTAGCAAGAGATCTCACTCCCCTGGGAAGAAATACAGTTTTAAAAAGTCTGATCCTTCCGAAATTAAATCATCTCTTTTCAATTCTCCCGAACCCAAGTGATAAGATCGTGAAAGAATTAAACTTTTTATGTCTCAACTTTATATGGCGAAATAAACCAGACAAGATAAATCGTAACGAAATTACACAATCACAAGATGATGGAATAAGAGTACCAAACATAAAAAAACACAATTTTGGCACAGGAAATAGCATGGATTAAAAGATTGTTCAAATCACAAGATGGTAATAAGATAAAACAGTTATATATATAAAATGTAGCACCTAAATCTAAGTATATTGAAGATAAGATCCTTACATCGCGGACTAACCCTTTCTGGCGCGATGTGCTTAGAGCATGCAGGGGGCCTATATATCAGCAACAAAGGTTCAACGGTTAACGATTTAAACGAGATCTTACTGCAACCAATTTGGTGTAATGGAAATATTAAAGTTATGTTATAAACATTATATAGAACACGGAATAGTATTCATAAATGATATCTTGCATGACCAAGGAGATTTTCAAAATTTCGTAACATTTACTAATTCCTACAAATGCAAAACAAACTTTTTAGAATATGCTGGTATAGTTAATTCGGTTAAAGCCTATATTAAGAACAAAAACCTTGAATTATCCCAAAAAAACTCCCCAATCCCATCTTGCCATACTTCATAACAAACATCGTACAACCAACTAAGGATGCAGGATCTTTCTATGACATCTTACAGAACTCTACAAATTGCAATAAATATACATACAGACAGAAGTGGGAAAATGATCTAAAACAAGCAATTACTACAGACGAATGGACCGAAATAAATAACACACCATTCTCATCACATCTTGACACAAAGCAGATTTGGTTTCAATACTCCATCATGCATAGAATTCTCCCATTGAATGATCTTCTATTTTAAATGAAACTGAACAACACAAACAAATGCACCTTCTGTAAAGAATCTGTGGAAACTTTAGTACATATGTTCTATGATTGCAGGATAGTGAATAACATATGGGGTAGACTTAAAACATGGATAGAGCAAACAACGGACTCTACATTGAACTTCTCAAAACGCAACATATCTCTCGGATATCCCGAAAGATGAAATATGGTTCTAAACATTATTATAACAACGGTAAAGTATAACATATACATATCAAAGTTAAAAGGTTCTTTACCGCAAATCAAGTTAATTAAACAAACCTTAAAATGTATACGAGATTGATAAACTCATATGTTACTCCAATTGCAATTACTCAAAATTCATGAAATTCTGGTCTGTATGCCATAATCGTTTTAAAGACTAAAACACACTGCAACTTCGGTGAATGTATGATGTCAGGAAACAATTTTTTGTGAACTTGAAAAGTATATGTGAATTTGTAATAGTGAAATTATTTTGCAGTTGGTCTGTATCAATATTTATAAATGCTTAATATGTTGTTGACCTTTGTATTATGAATAAGATAATATGTCTTATAAAAATAAAAAATAAAATAATGTTCTTTGTTAGCGTTTTAAATCCTATCATGTTTAACATATATGTTTGGTCCCTTAAAGTTCCATCTCTTACGAAGGTGACACTACACCAAATACCATATGGTATAAATATAAATTATTGTAGTTCGACGTATATTCTGCGGTAGTTAATATTTACTCATTAGACTTCACTTCAGCGCGTACGTTTAGCGCATCTGGCGTTTTATGGCATTGACAGGCCTAAGACTTAACCTTGATGACTCTGGCACTACAAACAAAGCCTTGCAAGTGTCGAGTAGTTTGTGAAGTGTTGTGGGTGAGAGTGACGGGTGGTGTGATAGTCTTTGCGCAGTGTCGTGATTTATGATATAGTCTATGATGGAATTATTGATCGTGTACATGTACCTACAAGGTATTTTATACACATTTGTCTTAAATTAATATGTTGTTTACTCTAATTAAGTTTGTGCATTCGATGTATAATGTGCATTACATGTAAACATTCAAAGTCAAATATGTCGAGTTTTCGACGTCGTATTAAAAAACTGACTAGTCTGGCAAATTAGTCCAAAACATTAAATCAGTAAAAGAATACCTCTACGCGTTTTATGTTTAAAAAAAAAAAAAAAAAAAAAAATATTTGAAATTCTCCCAAATTAATGTTGACAAAAATAACTGTTCATCGACATATCAGACATACTCTGTGTGAAAATCAATAAATGTGCCTCGTCCTGCACACATTTACAACATTTGAACATGATAGGGGTCATGTTGGTTGTAAAATGAGTTTATACCCCTTTGTCCTTTATAGTTACTCTAACTCTGCATGTTTGAAAAAAAAACGTGTATGATTGTTTGCCGAATCAGTCAACATTGAACATCTACTTTAAATAATGATATGTAAGTTTAAAAAAATTAAAACAGTCACTAATTAAGTCATTCAAACTACTGCCGAAAGGTGTTATTGTATCGTGCCATATAATCAAATGCATCAGATTCTCATTTCTTTAAAATTTTGAATTTATGGAAAACAACTGAGTGATATACTTTCTTTTGCACCTCAGTTGAGTTGGTATCCTATTGGTTTATACATGTGTTCCAGTGAGATAGCCTTGGTGTCCCTGAGAACGATACCAGATGTACCCGAGGGGTTCATGGAAGTAGCAGCGCTACAGAACGATACCCTGTCCAGGGAAGGGGTCAAGTACACCACCGTCAGCTGGCAACCGACCGTGGGGCATGTTGGGGTGTACGTTCTCGGGGTTATCGTCACTGATATACTCGGGTAGGTAATATCAACTTTCTGAAGACGTTATAACGTGCGAAGACCACTGTTACGAGTGCCGTAAACAAGGCTGGTAAGACACGACAAATACAAAATAATATACAGATTTATTTGAATAAGTATATACTTGTTTTTAATGGCAGTCTAACAAATATATAAGTTGTATAATCAGGCAGTGTTATCAGGTTGCAGATAGCTTACTAGTACATATTCCAAGTATAATCACAAGATATTTCCAGTTGCTGACATGGCACGAATAATCCATATGAAAGCCGTTATGGCTATATTTCAAAACCTC
Organism: Gibbula magus; assembly: GCA_936450465.1. Taxonomy (NCBI): domain Eukaryota; kingdom Metazoa; phylum Mollusca; class Gastropoda; order Trochida; family Trochidae; genus Gibbula; species Gibbula magus. Next base: position 42,650,640 of record OW388291.1, read on the forward strand.
GAGCTCATAACCGACCATTGTGAAGTTACTTTATTGAAGTTTGTAGGGAATGGTATTTCATAAGAGCAAGCTGGACAAAGCTATTCAACAATGTAAAGTAAATTAAGGTAATTGATTGCTTTAGGTATCATTGAGTTACTTACAAGCTCAAGGTTAAAATCTAGTGCATGTAAAAAAGAGAATATAAGGTTAATTCATGTTGATAACATATACATTACTATTAAAACAATAGGTGATACTACAACACAACGTATTCAATGATCACTTACATGGTTTGGTTTAAACATATTTTATTCACAAGAATCGGATTGGGAACAAGTTATCCAACTTAAAACACCCTCTCCTTCACTTACATTAATCTGAAATTTTTGAAACAATATCTGACGTGTTCATAATTCTGAAAAAACATGGCTTTTTGAAAATCGTCGTTATATAATCTCCTTAAACAGCCGTGATAGGAGAATGAAATATCGCTCTCTGGTTTGTTTTATGACATCCTACAACAACGATGCGTCATTGCTTTTAAGTCAAAGGAGGTACATTATGCCGATAACATCTTGTTCTAACATAATTTACATATTTCATAAAATTTTACCTTAAATACACAAAAATATTTCCCATAATACCTTTTGAAATAGCCATTTCAGCAACCCGTGTGTACTTGAACATATATAAACTATTATAAAGTATCATACACTTGTATGAACTTGTATATAACGAGATATATCCTCATCAAAGACATTCAAAATCGACTTTATCCGGCAGAAATATTTTGTGTTTGACTCTGTTGAAAAGAAGGTATATTTTCTTTTGTCCGTTAGAGTATTTTACTTGGAAAACTAAAATATTGTTACAAATGGCTAACCCATCGTCACCTAGTCGTGTATAATCTCATGTACAGTAATTTTGATATGTTTTTTCCCCTCATGATTTGCATGTTTATGATGGATTAAACCTAAATTACTCATCAATAGTTTAGCCAAACTGACATCAGAAACGTCATTAGTGTTAAGTAACTCGTCATTAGTCTTCAGTGAGACGTTAATAGATATGTAACTCGTCATTAGTAACTCTCATGTTTTTGTATTTTAAGAAGACAAGTCACGTGCAATTCATTTTCTCAGGATGCTTAGCTTGTGATGACATAACCGATATAACCAAGTCATAGGGGTAATAAGTCAATTTGGTACTTAAAAGCAAGTGGAAATTGCATCCATTTTAATGCATGAGGAACTATTTTGCGATTATGGTGTTAATTGTTTTCCTGACTTTGAACATAGTTAAAAATATCAATATAATTATTCTGTTCATCCAGTCCAACTTACTTTTAACATGAAACCAAAAAGATGAAATCAATAAAGTGAAATATTTTAATCATCCAATAGTTCACATGGTGAGAGTAATTTTGGCGCCATTTCGTTCAACAGTGAACTGGATGGGCTTCACACCGTCCCGTGGGGTGGTGGTAGAAGGCATGGGTACTGGTCGTGATTCCGTGGGGTCGGGGCAGGGGTCAGAGGTCATGTGTTCTGTCACTAAGGCGTGTGTAGCGGTCGAGGAGGCTGCAGGTCCTTTTTTCCTCTGCACCACGTTGTCCACCATGTTAAGTAGTTCCTCGCTTGTCCTCTTGTAGCTGTAAGCAGAAAACAAACCTCAATCTGTTTTGTCGCATGAAATTGCGATATAACTAGCTGTTGGAAAACGTTCATTATTTGAAATAAGATTAGCTATTTTGTAATGATTTGCAAACATTATTTTTAAAGATACCATATTTATTACAAGTACTGAAAAACGTACTTTAAAAGTATCGATAACCATATATTTCTAAAAGACAAATGACTGCTTTATTTTTTAAAAAAACGCTAGCAGTTGGCCTATAAATCTTGTACACCTACCCACGTATTGCTGTCGATCTGTGACCAGTTCTCTCTGCAATTAGCTGTTCGTCGATTCCATTCTCGAAGAGTCTTGTCGCTGCTGTAGCTCGAAGAGAATGGTTGGTAAAAAAGCCTTGAAACCCAGCAGTTTGACACATCCTCTTCATGAAACCGGCTAATGTTTGTCTCCCTATCGGGGCACTACAATACCAGATGTTGGCCTTCGGATATCTGAGTGGTCTGAGGTAGAAAGCTTCACATGTAGCTGGCCTGCAAAGCAAATTTGCATTCATATTACAACACTTTAATTGATGGAGAACATTGCAATGTATTTGTAACTATCATTGAAACTCATTACTCATGTTAAATGAAAATTATTAATAAAAAAGTATTGACTTATATTCCTGTTACTAATGTCATGTTGAGGTGTAAAAAGTGTACAGATTTTATATCTTTCAAAGTTTAAATGACATAATTTTGACCCATTCCAAACTATTAACGATATTATGATAGGACGATGTTTTAATTCCTCTATTTTCTACAAGTGTTATTAAACTCTGGAATGGTTTAGTATAGTAGTGATTTAAAGGATAACAAAGCATTACTGTTGTTTCAAAATGCGTTATATGGTGTTAGATATCGTATATAAAACTTTGTCTTTGTCTGCATCATGCTATTTATAAGGAATGATAAACTTTGCTTTGCAAAAAACAAATTCAAAATCGAAACAACTGAGACATAAATGTTTGAACATACATACATACCTGAGAGATAGATTCTTTTCGTGAAGTCGAACAGGACATCGTTCTGGCATTTCACTGTTCGGTCCCACCACAATACTCTTCATTTGTAGGGCGTTGTGCTTTAGTCCTCCGTGGTTTGTTTTCGTTACTCCTTCGGAGTACTTAAGGTGTTTGAGACCATTTTTCATTATGAATGAAAAGTTGCCCCTCTGTCCAACCTTTAGAGAATGATGCTCCTGCCCCCCTCTCAAACAAAAACATATACCATTTAGGTAGAAGATTGTGTCCAGCAGTTTCTGAGGTGTGTCCTCTCCTAAGATGCCCCTCTCCCACAAGATGTCTTCCTGTGCACACGTTAACACGTCAGCTTTCCTCTTTCTTATTCCAATTCCAGCTTCTGCTAATTTTTTCATTTTGGCATCTAATATTCTCCTCATTCCGGAATATTCAAAATCAGTATAAAAGTTAATGTCTCTACCATTCTGCCGCAAGTAGTATTGGAGTGACACCAAAATTTCATGAATTGTGTTTCCATGGTATTCTTCCCCTTTCAGATTCTTTATTTCAGTTATAAATGAAATCATTATTTTGTTCATTTCAAAGTCATCAAATGACAAAAGAGGACTACTCTCATTTGCTTTTCTTCCATGTCTCTCAAAGTACCATGCTTCAAATAGCCTCAAAGCCCACTGACTCTTCTTTTCTGTGTTTTTATTTCGACCACTTATCTCCAGAGCGTTTAGTTCTGTTTCTGATAGGGGTTTACCAAATCGAGATTTAATTGAATTTCCAGAATTTGCAGTTGTTGTGTTTTCTGACGGCGAGATAGCGTTGATATCAAACCCTTGACTAAAATGAGCTAACTCTTCATCTGATTGCGTGATATTTTCCTTAAAATTATCTCCATCTTTCTCAGCACTAGCAACAAGAACGTTATCATCTGAAGATAGTTCACTTAAGGTTTTGTCAGTCAATGTAAAATCTGGCGTTGGAACTGCATCCAAAATGTTTTCAAAATCTGAATTAATATCTTCTGCAGTAAATGAGTCAACTTGAGAAAATTTGCTTTGAGTAATGAACAAACCTTCATCGCTGTCACTCGACATGCTTACCACAGTTCCGAGGAGAGTATAATGAATTAACACCTGAATCACCTTTATATAAAGCGTCGTTATCCATTAGCTCGTCATTATCTCAATGCATGCGTTTCCTTTAGCACGCTTTATGTGTAATTGCCGTGAGTGAATATGCACGCGATTCGATTAAAAACTGAGACGTCATTAGTACACTGCGTGCATCATGATATGTTCATGGATGACTTGTTGTTGTACATTTGTGATACAATGCATTAGGTTAGAATTTAGGTTTAAGTAGAATAGACTCCGAAAACACGTCATTAGTTGTGCACGAGGTTTAGTCTTCGGCCTAACGGCCTCAGACTAAACCTCGTGCACAACTAATGACGTGTTTTCGGAGTCTATTCTATACATAAACAATTATGCTGACACTGGAGGAAATTGAGCGTACGTTATTATTGTAATGAATGTGTGTAATGCCATTGAAATGTCTTCTCAGATACGATGGAATGGACAGAAATTATGTGATTATCGTCAGAGGTAAGCATTTTTAATAACTATTACACTTGGTCTACTATTTTAATTTTGTTAAGATAAACAATTATCTGACATATCGTTCATATTTGATACAAGATTGAAAGTTTTATTTCTGCATCGAACGAAAGCCGCAAACTCCAGCGTACACAGTGGGTTACAGACACTACAAATTAATAACATAAAGATACCAATAAATACGAAGGAGCAGTAATGATTTCTTTTCCCCCTCAGTCTGATTAAAATCGACCTTGTTCCGCGGAATAAAATTTGCAAAATTTTGCATCTGCCGGGATACGAACAGGTTCTGTAGATTCCTCGCCACAAGGTCTGAGAACACCCAGTATAGGCGTGTGTTCAGAACCAGTTTAGCGCAGCCAAAACCCAGTCAAATAGCTGACCAATCACATCATAGTATTTAAACGGTTGCGGTTTTGAAAGCATTCGGAACAGACAAAAGGATAGCTGTTTGGAGTTATCTGCCGCTAGTTAACGCACCGAAAGCATTTGTTGGGCATCTTTTGATTGGCTAGCTGAATTGCGCCCGAACACGTTAGTGTACGGGGTGCTTTCAGACGGTTTGGCGTGGAAACCCACGAACGAGTTCGTATCCCGGTAGATGCACTATTTTGCATTTTTTATTCCACGGAAAACCGTCGATTTTAATCAGACTGTTTCCCCCTTGTTGAATAATATAATGAACATGATATTGATATGTTATCATGTTAACGATCCTGTGATGTGTGTCAAGATCGAAGAAATATTACCATTATTTAGAATATTTACTTAATTTCAATTGAAACTAACGCCTTTGTCGCTCTTTCAGAGAAGTCCATTTGGGAATCACCTGGCATACCGTCTGTGAGTCTGCAGTATTTACACATCATTGCCTGAACAATTGCCTGATGTAATTTATTGTTATATTGATGCAATCCATTGGCGTAAAATACATTATTGTAACTAAATCAGTTATCAAGCCTCTAATCTTATTTCTATACTATCAGTATTTTATGGATATGCCAGATTAACTTCAAAATAACAGTTTTCGCAATTGCATAGTAAGCACAATCTATTTGTTACATACCCCTATTGATATCCTAACATGTTGTGTGGTATCGTTAAAATACCTGTGATGTGATAGATTGGGGTGAACTTAGCCCATTCAGTCTGACGCATCACAAGTGGTTTAAATATTGATCGAGCTATTGTGTTCATGCATTACCGTTTGTGAGATAAATTTAGTCATTTTTGTCAGAGTGTGATCTCTTGTACGATCGAAATACATTATGTTTTTTGTTATTTATGTCACTATACAAGACCTAGAGTGAAATGAGGTTTTAGAAGTTATTTGGACCGCTGTATCATATATCTAGTTTTAGATAGTGTTTATGGTGTTATTTAGCTGAAAATGGATTTTCCGACGACGACTTTTCAATGTTTGAAGCAAATTTATCTTCAAAATAGACGGAGAATTTGTTTTATCAAACCATATTTGTTTTCAATAGTGAAGAGATAGAGAGAGTGAAATATGAAAGTTTTAAGTTATCCTTTTCTAAATTTTGGCATTTATTTACCCGATAGATCTTAACCCTAGCATACATATATTCGAATCTGGGAACACCTTCATTGTGGAATTACACAGATACCATTCAACTTCAGTGTCCATGACGTTACTTTCAAGGTCAACGCGACACTTTGACCACTTTTCCACCCGATGTTTTCAAATTTGGAGATAATCTCATGACACATTTTACCAGTAATGCATTATCTGAAGATTCATTGTTCAACTAACTGATAAAACCTGGTAAATGCGTCTTACTTTACTTGTTGTTAGTGGAATTTAATATAGGTTTAAACAGAGGAACATAGAGTTAAAGAACATTTATGTTTTAGTAATACTTTTCAGTTTGATTTGAGCACATTAACCACCACATTCAATGTAAATGGTGCAATTTCTCCTGGATTCTTGCACCGTTTATTTAGAGTCCCATCATCAGAACAATTATTTTATCAATTGTCAAATATTAAAACAACACTGGGGATAAACCCTGTAAGTGAGCCTTGGTTGGAGGGGGTCCCCAAAAAGCAACTCTTGACAGTTTTCAGTCACGCCCCTCACCCCTTCCCCCTCATCAATTGGTCATCAAATTACAAAAAGATTGAGACAGCCATTGCATACATGTTCATATTAATTATTTCATTTAACTTGCACTTGATTGAACATGGGTTATACTGAAACAATATTACCGTATCGCCTACAGAATGGTCAGTGCTAGACGGAGCGAGTGACACACTTTTGTTATTTCTTATTCCAGAAGAACTTGACGTATGAGTGTACACTGGGTGCTTCCTGTACATTCCCTGTGTATTCATCTTCTGCTGCAGATAAGTATAAAGCAAGCTAAGATTTGAATATATAAGATACCCACGGCAATAAAACGGAGGCGGTCAATGGTACCGACAGCGTGCTTTATGAGACAATGAACCATGCTCGTGATTTAGACGTCAGTTAGACCGTTGCGTAGCAAATGACGTCATATTTTACGTCACTTTAATTGTTCAATGCTAGTGAACGTGTTCTACGACGGGAAGCATTTATATATATTCAAAAAAAAGTTTATACTAACAACATAATATCTCCACGGTTTGTATATAAAAGGGAGTAACTGTTTAAGAGCATATCACATAAGCAATATAGGACTCGTTGTTGTGCTTTATCGTAGAATAAACCATAACAGAGAGCATAAAACAATTAGGACTGCCCCCTTCGTGTTTATGCTTCCTGATATGTTTTATTCAACGATAAAGCACGCCAACTCGTCTTCTATTTCTTAAATAATTGATTATATAAGTATAGATCTACATGTTTGTTCGTATTGGCAAAGTTTGTACCTGTTATTAATAGGGTATGCCAAAATGTAGAAAATAACATCTCACTTAACTAATATGAAATAAACATGTATGTTGTGTGTGAAATGTATTGCATATACGATTTGTTAAGAGTATTTCAAATTAATAACGTAATGAATAGTAGGTAAAGCAAATGTATCGCCCTCGTCGTTTTAAAGTTGTAACCGACTTGACCATGATATAAAGGTAATATATAGGTTAAAGTTAGTCAAATACCATTACTCTGCATGTTTGTAAAGTTCTATTTGACGCTGTGTAACAAGATATGGTGTATACGTAGATATATCATGGAGATCAGGGAGACCTCCTCGTCACTATCCAACCCCGAGATATCCGTCCCACGTAAGGTGTTGCTCGAGGGTACAGAGATGTTCACTAGTGACGTCACAGTGGTTCCAGGGGTCAAGGGTCCCCATGCTGTATGCGTAAAGGCAATAGATGATGCAAGGTAAATGAGTAATGTCCTCGCCAGAGAATAAAGATAAAGATTCACTTTTAAGTTTTAATAGCATGAAGTGATACACCATTTGCACGTTGCAGTACCACTTTGGCACATTTAAATAAAGACTTCTGAGGATTAGTGATCGTTATGGACCTAGAGCCTCCTCAATCTGAGAGGGCTTTGTGTAAACGGTGCCTGTTCCGTAGAACTCCAAGGAATCAAATGTGCTAACACGTCTCCAAGGGTGGTAACATAAATCGAAACAGACATGAATAATTGACAGTCGGTGACGACAGCAGGTGTTCACATATGGTAGGCATGTTCTGCCCTTACGCCGGCACCCACCTCTCGCTCACAACATATATTAGTTACAGTTTGAATGTATTTAATTAAGGAAAGAACTATCGCCTTCTACCTATCTAATATATCTCTTTGCACTCGTTGTATTGAAATAATAATCATTTTGCTTAAGAATTATGTAACTTGTGTATCGTCCAAGGCATGGTAATGTGAATTGTAAGATGATTTCATAAGACATGTTATTATGATATATTAATACAATTACATACAGTGTATAATGTCTATTGCAAAATATGTTACTAGTGATTTTACATTACATTTCAGGACTGAATCAGTTGAAACATGCCTCAATGTCACAGTTACCATACAAGGCGAGTTTTAATGGGTTGATTTGTCAATGAAATAAACATTAAAGTTTAAAACTTTAGTATATATAGCCCAATTTAAGTAAGATGCCAAGGGACTGATTCAAATGTATTAAAGATACAGTCAATTAACTGTTATCAGAATATATGATATGAATAAATATTCAGTACTAATACTTTTGCTGTTATGATTTACATTATTTCCCTTTCAGCTTTATAGTTATGTTGGTATAGATGTTCAAATTGAATACGTCATAAACCAAATTGCATATAAAAGTAACACATTACCTATTCCCCTGTAAAAGTGACACACATGTTGATGCGTACAGACCCATGTTGGTCGGGGCCGTGCTACAATGGACAGTGTGCCAGTGAGGGGGAGATATACACGTGTCTCTGTCAGGAGGGATATACAGGCGTGAACTGTGAACAAGGTGAGACTGTCATGTACTTACTTCTGGTACTCTTGAAAATGTCATTCCTGGTATCACTGAATATGGATTCTGTCGTATATACTGTAAGCAAGTTCATGTACTGTGCAAAGGATAATAAATTTTCATTCTAAATTTTCTAATGATTTTGATCCTGGAAGTTTATCATTACTGTCTCTGCCAAAGTAGTTCATTCAGACACAATCATTCACCTCACTCACACCAACAGCGTGTGTGAAACAGTAAGTTCAAGAACCCTCTTTGCGTGGCATTCTACAAGATGAGATGATCAAGAATAAACACACTTTTCTGGTCTTTATTGTGTTAAAGGCATGTGGCGTTTACTTATCGATTATAATGTCATTGACATTTTTATGTTGAAACATTGTCAATTTTGAATAACAAAATTAAATATACTCATAAGCCTATAAGGTGTCATATTACTCTCCTCTTGCCCTTGGACCCGAGGGGTTCTCCATCTCCCGCATGTTTACATTTTAAAGCAAGACCTCGGGAGAGTGTTATATCCTTTACATAAAATTGACCTCGTTCAGAACATCCTAGTGTGTAACTAAATTGCTGTAAAAATGTATCCACTATTATTCCAGCTATAGCGATGTGTGAGGCCGCCCCCTGTCAGAACGGAGCGCAGTGTTTTGAGGGTTTGAACAGGGGAGACTTCGTGTGCTTATGTCGGGAGGGGTTCACTGGTATCCTCTGTGAAACTGGTGAGGGTTTCCTCTTATATATATATCCGTTTATATACATGTAATACTGAACAATAGATTCATAGTGTGTTTATACATTACTTCATTAAAATATGCAATATCGAATTGTTTATTTCCTTACAATTAAGGCGTGTTGTATTTATGTATTAATCTAATCATCATCATTGTATCATCATCTTAACACAATTTACTATAGCGCTAGATTGGAAGCGTAATTGCCAAACAGAAATGATTGAATAAGCAATACCAATACTCATTCCCGCTAATGGAAGATATATATATACAGATTGTATTTAATTTTATTAATTACTTCGGTTTTAGGTTTATAACTAGTATCCGTTTTTACAGATATATATTATTTACATTGCTTTAATACTTTCGGTTGTCTAACGCTATGTTTATGTAAAATATATTTCACGTCATGTTTAGACATGTTCACTATTTGGGTAGTCATTATTTCCAGATAGCATGATTGCATCGTCTGTTCCACAAACCAGCTCACCGCCATCGACCCTACAAGGTGAGTTTTATCAGAGCCAAATTCACGATGAGTATATCTAGGTGGAAAATAATGTTTATCCTCATGGAAAGTTAAAGAATAATTCAAAATTAGATAATCCATAAAACATATATGTCAAGTGGTGATAAATTTATACCAAAAAAGGAATGAATGACTGGCGAACAATTTTGTGTTCTTACCTGCTCATGTGTAAACTATGTTTTAATGTAGCACGTTTTTGACATATTATGTTTCGTCAATATGCCATTTATTATTGAAGTTTACGCACTATATTGGTGCGTTTAGGGGTAAAACATCTCCTTACATGACCCGATAAACCGTATCCACAGAGAACGGTTACCCGTATACAAAGAAAATGGTGCAACGTATAACGTGACGGGTGTGTACGTAACTCTTGAGTGTGAGAGATGTGCAGGTCTCATGCGTATTTGAGAGTTCAGACAGCAAGATGTTGACCATTCATCATTGTACTATATTCAAAACGCTACTGTGAGGTATGGATACATCAGCCAGATCATTAAAGCGACAATTTTTCGTGAACACATTAAAATGGCCGCTCGATTGGACATTGATCCACATGGCCTAACCGAACCATGTACATGTACATTCATGTTATCCCAAATTTCAGATGGTAAAAGTAATGAATATTTAACTTTAAACGTTTATGTCCTTTATTTAGGATAACGTTGTTTAAAGCTCACTGACACTTGTATGTTTTGTAAGTGGTATCATACTGCAAGTAATTACATGGTGGTTTTGTTTGTTATCGGAGAGGTAACACTGTAAATATCAGTCATTTTTTGAGTGAAATATGTTGCTAACATTTTTGCAATTTCACCAAAGAGCAATTGATTGTATAAGTCAAAAGTAAAATTCATGCACATCTACATGCTGAAGTGATTTCCACATTTTCTGAAACGATTTGTACTTATATCCCAGGTAGAAATAGCTCTTCCACCACACTGGGTAGATCTCCAATCTCTACCACACAGAGAAGACCTTCAACCTCCATCAAACAAGTGACAACTTCACCTTCTGCCGAGTTGGGTACGTTATAGATGGTTGACTAAAAACTATAGAACTAACATGTTTAAACTTATCTCAATGTGCCAAAGTTTCAATTTAGATTACCTCGGCAATTGTACGTGTGCTACTAAACGCAAGTGTCAGCACATTTACTATACCTGATACAAAGACAATAATGATACTCCTGGCAGGAGAGAAACTCAAGAAGCATACACAATGGTATTAACATATCTTGTATATTACATGAACGGATAAGGTCAAACATGTACGCGACCTCCAAATGCCAATACAAATAAGGTCAAACAAGTACGCGACCTCGGAATGCCAATACAAATGAGCTCGAACATGTACCCGACCTCAGAATGCCAATACAAATAAGGTCAAACAAGTACGCGACCTCGGAATGCCAATACATACAAAGTCAAACATGTACGCGACCTTCAAATGCCAATACAAATGAGGTCGAACATGTACGCGACCTCGGAATGCCAATATAAATAAGTTCAAACATGTACACGACCTCGGAATGCCAATATATCCAAGGTCAAACATGTACGCGACTTTCAAATGGCAATACAAATGAGGTCGAACATGTACCCGACCTCGGAATGCCAATATAAATAAGGTCAAACATGTATCATAACCTCGGAATGCCAATACAAATAAAGTCAAACATGTACTCCGGAATGAGAATAAGGTAATACTTTTACATGGTCTAGGAAAGCCAATTTGGATAGCGGTCAAACATGTTCGCGACATCAGAAAGCGTATATGATATGGTCAAACATGTACACGACATGCGAATATGGATACGGTCAAGCATATGCGCAAACTCAGAATACCAATACGAATAAGGTAATACATGTATATGGTCTTAGGAAGGGTCATATTTGAACACGACCTCGCTACGCTACGCGGATTTACACAGTTTGCACAGCGTTTTTTAAGTTTATACCTCCATGAACTTAATTCATTTTGAAGTCAATTCTTAAATATTTTACAGCACAAACAAACTTGGAAGGAAGGTGATCTTGGTATTATTTGATAGAACAAGGTTCTTCGCCTCTAGTTAATGTATTATCAGCAAGTTCTGGAAATATTTACTTACGCCCTTTGTTTTATATTTCAGTTTTCATCAATGTTTGAAGTAAATAATTCATCAATACATGACTTATAAGAATGCTTTCTCTACAGGTCAACAACAGCGACTAGACAGTAAAGAAGTGAGTTAGAATAACGCTATATTCATTTCACCGCCTTTCATCGTGCCAGTACATAAACATTTCATTTTCATTTTTAAGTTTAAGTGGGTTTCAAATTTGTCTGTGTGTTAAAATGTATCAATTTGCCCAGATTTCACACGAGATGGCAACTCTAGTTATATAAAATCCCCCGCTACAACGAAGTAATGGGGGAAAATAGAAATGACCTCCGTCCGTCCGTCCGTCCGTCCGTCCGTCCGGGTTTCGTTTCCGGACAAGAACTCAAAAACTGTAAGGCCTAGCTCAATGAAACTTCAGTGGAACATTCATCATGTGTAGATGTCTCCTTAGGGTTTTCAACTTCTTTGGAATTTTACTATTAGCCATTTCCATGGAAACATAACTTAACATATTGTTTCCGGACCAGAACTCAAAAACTGTGTGTGGAACAATCATCATGTGTAGATTTTTATGTTTTTGTGCTTTTCACTTCTTTTTTAGCCATTTCCAATTGCGTTTTACAATTTCACTTCCAGAACAGATTTCAACAGATTTGTTAAAGAATAAAGTTTCATAATCATTGTTCGCTTTGTTTGAAACTTTCCCACTCGGTGGGATATATAGTAGACTTTGTCTGCTTGTTTATTTATCAAGTGATAAATGTATGAATATTAGATACATATACTATTACTATACAATTATAGACTGGTGATAAGGTCAATACCTGTTTTTTATGGACCCGAGAAAACAATATTGACCAAGGACGAAGTCCGCGGTCAATATTGTTTTCTCGGGTCCATAAAAACAGGTATTGACCGAATTCACCAGTCCATAATTGTTTTATTATGTATTCAATACAGAAACGAAAGAAAAACAATAAAATACAGTCAAAATGCAATTTGGTTTGTACATCTTGGGCTACGGTCACATGACGTCATGATTATAATAGCATGACGTCATGCAACAATAGTTTGACGTCATGCAACAGTCGTTTGACGTCACTCAAGTCAATACGGCTTTTGGTCGGACTCGGGTTGAGTCAATATGCTTTCCTGTCGACGGTCATGTGATCGCCTTTCGACCAATCAGATCGCTCGAAAAACCAGCTCACATAATAATGTTTGTTATTCTTGATAAAGCAAACATTAGTTGCTATTCACGGAATTATCTCTATCATTGAATTTCATCATCATCATCATCATCATCATCATCATCACCATCATCCGTTTTAGATTAACCAGGCCATGATTAATCCTCTAACAAGGGTAAGGCCTGTCTGTCCGTCGAGATCGGAGTGTTCCTCTCCAGACTGGGCGATCCTGTGGGTTTATTGAGTCCATACACAAGGCCTCACGGTCGCGTGACATGAGTTCATCCCATGTTGTGCAGGAACACTGAGTTCTCTGGTCTGCGAGATCCAGCTGGTGCTGCGCAAAATGTGGCCGAGCCATCTCAACCTGCCCAGTTGCATCACACTGGCTATATCTTTTAACTTGAGCTGTTCAAGTAGGGTTTCAATTTCAACTTCTAAAATGCCTTTCAAAATAATTGTTTCCTCTTCCCTCGCAAAGCCATGATAACATTAATGCTATGTCATTATTAAATAAACACTTTAGTATCGATATACCCGAAAAGATGGATTTTCGTTTGCAATGTTTACAATAGACAATAAATGATCAAGTATGTTGAAGGTCTATACGAAACAGAAGTATGACGCGGACACAATATTTTATGAATGCTTCAATTCGCTTGACTAATTTGAAATTGTTTTAGATTTTCGATTTCCATAGTTTATTAATACAACAAAGCTTGTAATGAAATAATTGCATTCCTTATCTCACGGCCCTCGGACATTTTCTTCAAAACATGAAGCTTTTATGTGAGATAATGCTCGCTTTATTATGATGATTTTATTCTTGCCCCTTTACCTGAATAAAATCATCACCCTACTAGGAATTATGATATATTTGGAAATTTGGGATGAATATGTTAGTTGAGTGAATTTATCTGAACTGATATAAATGAAATCATCACATACCGTTATTTGTAATGTATTTAAGCTAAATAAAAAAAATATGAAACAATTATGCACCTTTAATATAATCATGTACTCTCTCACACAGAACCCGGATGAGAGCACACCCTCCTACGTGATCCCTGTGGTCGTGAGCTCCGTGCTGCTCGTGTGTGCTGTAGCAGGTGCCCTCCTTGTCTGGAGACGATTCTTCTCCCGAAAGAACAAACTGGATGTAGAAACAGATCACGTGATCAAAGAAGACGATGTGAAGTGCACCAACAACACAAGCTAGATCCTCGGACATCAGAGACGTTCAACAGTGCCGTGTTCAAGATAGGTTTCAAAGTAATCGCTCAAAGAGCGATTACTTTGAAACCTATCTTGAACGCGATTGCTCAATGTAGCGCTACGTAGCAAGGCGAGCAAACTTTGAGGAATTTGCACTGTGTCGTTCAAGAGAGAAGAAGCGCTCATTGAGCGCTACATTGAGCGCTATACATTGAGCAATTTAAGCGCTCGCTGCTATTGAACGGGGCGCTGTTGTACACATGATATAATATATATATTACAACGATCGCTAAAGGAGAACTTACTGTTTGTTACAAAAGTTATTTAAAATGTTAATTCAAATCAGCGTAGTCATAAATAAAAACTCTCTCCATGACCCTTTTTGTATAAATTATTGTTGTTATTACCCCACTATTATACAATAATATTAGTAAACAAAACTTGATCGACATAACAGTACAAATTGAAATATTGTTATAAATCTATGTAACCTTCTGAAATGTATACATAAAACTAGAACTGAAAATGGCAATGCAATGTGTTTACCTTGTATGTGTGGTTCCTTCATTATTGTATTTATTTGTGCCTAGGACATTTGGTCTTCATACTGAATAAAATATTTGTCTGTCTGTTGTTGTAATTCATTGTCGGTTTACAGTGTTGACATCGTTCACAGGAGATACATTAGAGGACAAGCAGAGCGGGCGATACGCCACAAGCAGACAACCATTATACCCCACTTCCGGTCTCGTTGCTATGGTTTCTTTTGTTACAAGTGTAGGTGTATTAGCCGATACACCTATACTTTTTCTGATATACCTAATATACTTTTTCTGATATACCTCCACTTTTTCTGATATACCTATACGTTTTAACAACTGAGAAACAATGTAGTCTATTTTCTAAATTTCCAAATTCTAAGTGATGATACCTTATAAAATGTCAGATTATAAATGAACATATACATGTAAGGAACCTGGGATCGAACCACTGTCCTGTTGCTTTCTGGCCGAACGACCTAACCATTGCACCAGGAAGCCAGATGAAACTCTGAATATTTGTTCATGACCAAATGAATAAGGCTCTTATAATGCGTGAAATGATATCACAAATTTATGTTTTTCTTTTTATATAAGAATGTAATTTAATTTTGGGTGCAAAATGTCTAAACATACTGAAAGTTGTTTCTGTTTTCTCTAAACTTTGGCCACGTTGACATTAGCCATGCCATGCTGCGTTGTCACAGACGAGGCCGTATTTGG